>CM036926.1:5163368-6540706 GCA_020800305.1 Porphyrio hochstetteri | reverse complement strand
CTCCATTTCGGAGTCGGTGGTGGTGGTGTTGTCCTGCTGTGGGAGTTTCTCAGCCAGCAGCTCCTGTGCATACTTCTTCTTCAAATTCCCCACCAACAAGGAAGAGCGCCCCACCTGGGACAGGAAAACACCAGTGGGTGCCCCCTGAATCCCCTTTCCCCCCCCTTCCCCAAAAAAAACCAAGCTCCACCCCCCTAAAACCAAGCAGAAATTGGGATCTGGGTTTGGATACGTTACCGGGAATGGTTCTGCCCCTTCCTGAATGACGAAGCCCTCGATAACGTGGGTGAGAATTTGGGGTTTCACGATGGCCTGGGGTGGTTTGTTCTCACCATTGTGGGGGGCAGCGCCGGCGACGGTGGAGGCAGAGCTCCCGGTCCCCGAGGTCATGCCGGGAACGCTGGCGAGGGGCTGGGGCTGAGCATGAAGGCGGTCGGTGGGCGGCTCTGCGGGGGTGAAAGCAGCCGTGAGGCCCGGTAAAAGGAAAGGAGGAGGAGGAGCGGGGAGGAGGAGAGGGGGTGGGAAGAAGCGAGGGGAACGCCACACACACACGACACACGGATGGTTACGGGGGACGCGGTGACGCCGGCGGTGACGCTGGGGCCTGTATTAACATACAGCTGGGCTGCCATGGGGAAAGGGGAGGGGAGGGAAGGGGAGGGGGGGGGAGCAGCTGCTGCGGCTCCCAACGTCGCCCGGGGGGCTCCCAACGTCGCCCGGGGGGGTCCCAGTAAGGAGCGAAACGCCCCCGAGAGCCCTCGTGTATCCCGGGGGAAAGACTTCGGGGAGCCCCGAAAGCCCCCCGGTACAACCCGGGTGGCCCCCAAGGAGCCTGGCGGGCCCCCCGATACCCCCAGCAGCCCCCCGAGGGCCCCGGCAAGCCCCCAGTCCGCCCCAGTGACGCCTCGGTACAGCCCAGCGAGGCCCCATCTGTCCCGTTCTCACCCGGTTAGGCCCGGCCCGCCCCGGTAAGCGCCCATCTCCCCTGGTACGGCCTCACCCGCCCCCGCACGGCCCGGTAAGGCCCCGGTAGGCCTCGCTAGGCCCCGGTAGGCCCCATCACCTTTGTCCGGCGGCCGGACCCGCTTCCCCCCACCCCCTTCCACAGCCCCTACCTGCTCCCAGGGCCGCGGCTACGGGGCCGGAACCGGGGTAAGGCGGGGGTGAGGGAAGGCGGATGCGGAAGTGAGGTCAGCGCCCGCCGCCCCGCCGGGCCGAGCCGGGCCAGACCAGGCCCGAGCTTCGTCAGGGCGGGGCTGGGCGGGGCCGTGCCGCACTCACCGGCGGCGCTCAGCGGCTCGGAGGCCCCATGGCGCGGACAAAGGCGGAGCGGGCGGGCGGCGGCGGCTGAGGAGCGGGGACAAAGGAGGCGGCGGCGGCGGCGGCTGCGGGGCCAGGCGGGCCGGGGCGGCGGCGGCGGCGACTGAGCGGGAGGGGGCGGGGCCTGGTGCTGGACACGCCCCCTAAGCCGCTATTGGCTGCCGCCGCGCGCGCGCGCCCACGCCGCGGGGTGGGGCCGGGCCGGGGGCGTGGCCTATGGGGAAGGGGGCGTGGCCACGCTTCCCCCCCCCGCCCACGCATGGGGGGGGCACCCCGGAGGGCTGGGGGGGGCACCCTGGAAGATGAGGGGGGCACCCTAGAGGGCAGGGTGGGGGCACCACAGAAGGTGGGGGGGGGGGGCACCCCGGAGGGCAGGGGGGTCACCCCGATAGATGGGGGGGGGGGGGGCACCCTGAAGGGCAGGGAGGGTGGGATCCAAGGGGTTGGGGGGCCCCCCCCATTAGAGCCGGGGGACCCCTACACTCATGTTGACCCCCACACCCACCGCTGACCCCTACACTCAGGTTGACCCCCCCCCCCCCCAAGCACAGCTGAAGCCCCGTGGGTGCCGCACGCCCACCCGTGCCTCAGTTTCCCCACATGGAGACCCATGGGAAGGGGGTGTTTTGGGGGGGGGCAGCTCTACCCCACGAGTGGGTGCCCCGTTGAGGGGTGGCGTGGGGCTTACCGTGAGCGGGGGGCCGCTCGCCCTCGGGGGTGTCGGGGCCCGTGGGGGCTGTGGGCGGCGAGAGGGCGGGGGGGCTGCGGCGGGGCGGCGGGCGGGCTCTCGGCGCTCCTCGGGGTGGGCAGCGGGTCCCGGCGGGTGCCCTCGGGGACCCCGAGTGGGGGCTGCGGTGAGGGGGGGGGGGGGCACACGCGTGTGCAAGGGTCAGACATGGGGAGAGGCTGGTGATGCACGGGTGTGCACGGGGGTGGCGGGCGTGCACACGCGTGCATGGATGGTGCCCAGGGGTCCTGTGTGCACACACGTGTGCGTGGGGCTGGCACGTGCAGGGGCAGACGTGCAAGGCTGGGACACTTGTGTGCACACACACGTGGACCAGCGTGTGTAGAGCCAGCAGGCCTGTGCACATGCACAGCACATGGGTGTGACACGTGTGTGACACACATGTGTGATCAAACATGCACAGACAAAGCACGCATGTGCATGGATCGGGGGCATGCATGCACACACGTGTGCAAGGATGGCTTCCCCACATGCACACACACACACACGTGCAGGGAGCTGGCACACACACACATGCATCACACCCATGTGGATCAAACACACATACAGGGGGCAGGCACAACTGCACACACGTGTGCACAAACCAGGCCACTCCAAACCCCCCCATGCACCCCCACTCCTCCTCCCCCGCCTCCCTTGCACCCCCAAACCGTGCCAGGGGGGCCTGGGGGGGGACACACACACGCCCCTCACCGTGGCGCCGGCGGGCTGCAGCTGCAGGATGACGGCAGAGGCATGCTGGAACTTGCGTGGGGCAGTGTGGCAGCTGGGGTGACCGTTGGGGGGGCCACCCTCACCCCCTGCTCCTTGGGGAACGCCTGTTTTGGGTTGGGGGGCCGGGCCGGGACTGGCAGGGGGTAGGGGTTGGAGTTGGGGGGCTGCAGGGGGGCCCTGGGGGGGCTGCCCACGGGGCGCCAGTTGCTGCTGCTGCTGCTGCTGGATGACGAACTGCTGCTGCTGCTGCGGCTGCATCGGCTTCGGCGGCTGCTGCAGGAACTGGGGGGGCTGCAGCGGGGCGTAGGCTGCGGGGACAGCGATGGGGGACAGGGACCCCCCTCCTTGTCACCGACACCTCAGCCCCAGTGGGTCCCACCCCTAAGATTCCTGCCCCTCCCCGCCCCAGCAGGGCGGCCCCTCAAGCTCCCATCTGTTCACTCTGGTGCCTACTGACAACCACGTCCTGCTGTGGGTGGGCTCAAGCTGGCCTGGGGGAGGTGCTGTGTGGTATGTCCCCCTGTTTTAGGAGCAGCACTAGCACAGCACCCCCAGGATACATCACCCCTGAGGTCCGCTGGCCCACAGCCCAACTGCTTCAGCCCCCTGACCCTCACCCCAGAAGGTCACCCCACAGGGCCCTGGGACTCTGTGGGTGTTGTGGGGGCGGGGTCCCTTCCTAGGGGCCCCCAGGGATGTTCAGACCCCTAGGTCCCGAGTGCAAGCAGGACACTGACACACAGGAACAGCCATCATTAGGTTTCAGAGTGAACGCCGCACCCGTGACTCCCCCAGCACCCACAGGTGCCCCCCTCCACATGATGCAGCACCTTACCTGGGGTGACGAGCGGGTGGGCAGCAGCAGGGGCGGCAGCACGGGCCAGGGGGTGGGCACGGGTGTCGGGCCCCTCGGCTTTTTGAGGTGCTCGGCAGGGGGGTCGGGTGGTGGTCCCCGGGGGGGGCCAGCCCGTGGTGGGGCGCCACCTGGCGGCTTCATGGCCAGGGCAGGGAGGTGGGGGCCAGCAGGACGCAGGGCCAGGCTGTGCACCTGCAACAGCTGTGGGTCAGGGGGAGTCCCAGAGGGAGGATTTTGGGGGCTGGGGGAGTCAGGGAGGGGGCTCACCTGGGGGGCAGCAGGAGGTGGTGCGGGTGGCGGTGCCGGCGGTGGTGCCGGTGCGGGGCTCTCAGGCCGGACGGCGCTGACAGGGCCCGTGGGGGTGAAGATGAGCTGGGGTTGGGGGGAGACAGAGAGTGGGTACATGTAGGGGGGGGGGAAACCCATGTGTGCCCCCCATCCTGAGACCCCTATGGGGTGGCACAGATGTGGGGTGTGCACGGGGTGACATGTCCCTGGGGATTTGCCAGGAGGGGGGCACCTGGTGTGGTGGGAGACCCCCCTCAATAGGGTCCTAACACCCCCAAAAAGGCAAAGAGCAGTGGGGCTGGACACCCCACAACAGGGGGGTCAGGGTGGGGGTGCACCCTATGGGTTTGGACACCCCACAGCAGGGCGACAGGCACCCTATGGACCTCAGAAGGTCCTACACGGGGACCCTCCAAGTCCCACTCACCCTAGAGGAGGACAACACCCCCTCACCCCACAATGGTTCCCAGGCCCCCCATAGCCCCAGGGGGCAGGGGTGCCATCCACCCACATACCATCTGCGCCCGCAGGTACATCTGTGCCTGGCTGGCGGTGAGGGCGGGCGAGGCGGCGTTGCCCAGCAGCACCGCTTGCTGCGCGATGCCCGACGCCCCGGGGGTGACGCTCTGCGCCCGGTTCAGGAGCTGCGCGGCCGCCGGCGACGTCGCCAGGTTGATCTATCAACAGGGTGGCAGGGAAAAGTTGGGGTACCCAACACTGGATTAATGGGTGTTGGGTGGTGAAGGACCCAGAGAGGAGGAAGGAGGAACTCACCGTGGGTTGTTGCGCCGGGGTCGGTTGGGTGCTGTTGCCACCTGAAGAACCGCTCTGCCTGTTCGCTGCCAGGCTCGCCTGGGGAGAGCCAGCCAGCGTCAGGCAGCGCAGCACCCATGGGTGTTTTGGGGAGGGGGGAAAAAAGGGGGGTGTTCTGTACCTGTTGGACGGCAGCCAGGCTCTGGAGCTGGGCGCTGGTGAGGTGCTGCTGCTGGAGGGCGGCCGTCTGCAGCATCAGGTGCTGCTGCTGCGCCGCGTACATCTGCTGCAGGTACTGCGCCGCCGTGTTGGGCTGCCGGTGCAGCGCCTGCTGGATCACCTGGGGGTGGGGGGCCAAAGCATGGGCACAAGCCTGCGACCCACCCCCCAAAACCTTCATCCCACACGCCTGAGACCCACCCCCCAAAACCCTTCATCCCACAAGCTTGAGACCAACCCCCCAAAACCCTTCACCTCACAAGCTTGAGACCCACCCCCCAAGACCCTTCACCCTCATCCAACAAGGTTGTGACCCACTCCCCAAAACCCTTCACCCCTCATCCCACAAGGCTGAGACCCACCCCCCAAAACCCTTCACCCCACAAGCTTGAGACCCACCCCCCAAAACCCTTCATCCCACAAGGCTGAGACCCACCCCCCAAAACCCTTCATCCCACAAGTTTGAGACCCACCCCCCAAAACCCTTCACCCCTCATCCCACAAGGCTGAGACCCACCCCCCAAAACCCTTCACCCCAAGGCTGAGACCCACCCCCCAAAACTCTTCACCCTCATCCCACAAGCTTGAGATCCACCACCCAAAACCCTTCACCCACATCCCACAAGGCTGTGACCCACCCCCCAAAACCCTTCATCCCACAAGGCTGCGACCCACCCCCCAAAACCCTTCATCCCACAAGGCTGAGACCCACCCCCCAAAACCCTTCATCCCACAAGCCTGAGACCCACCCCCCAAAACCCTTCATCCCACAAGCTTGAGACCCACCCCCCAAAACCTTCACCCTCATCCAACAAGGTTGTGACCCACTCCCCAAAACCCTTCACCCCTCATCCCACAAGGCTGAGACCCACCACCCAAAACCCTTCACCCTCATCCCACAAGGCTGAGACCCACCCCCCAAAACCCTTCATCCCACAAGTTTGAGACCCACCCCCCAAAACCTTCACCCTCATCCAACAAGGTTGTGACCCACTCCCCAAAACCCTTCACCCCTCATCCCACAAGGCTGAGACCCACCACCCAAAACCCTTCACCCTCATCCCACAAGGCTGAGACCCACCCCCCAAAACCCTTCATCCCACAAGTTTGAGACCCACCCCCCAAAACCCTTCTCCCCTCATCCCACAAGGCTGAGACCCACCCCCCAAAACTCTTCACCCTCATCCCACAAGCTTGAGATCCACCACCCAAAACCCTTCACCCACATCCCACAAGGCTGTGACCCACCCCCCAAAACCCTTCATCCCACAAGGCTGCGACCCACCCCCCAAAACCCTTCATCCCACAAGCCTGAGACCCACCCCCCAAAACCCTTCATCCCACAAGCCTGAGACCCACCCCCCAAAACCTTCACCCCCATCCCACAAGGCTGCGACCCAACCCCAAAATACCACACACGCTCCTCACCCCCATCCCAACCTCTCAGGTCCATCCCTGTGTCTCCCCCCTCCCCAAAATCCGGTACCTGGACGGTCTGGCGGTCGGGGATGCCGCTGTAGACGGAGATCTGGGGTGCGGGTGGGCGCGCGGTGCCGGTGCTGCTGGGTGCCGGTGGGGTGCCGCCGGCGCTGCTGGAGGGTGGAGGTGCTGGGAGCTGCTCGTTCTCCATGGCGGTTTGCTGGGGTGCTGCGAGGTGGTGGGGGTCAGGCTAAAGCTGGGGAGGGGGGTGTGGAGGGAAAGGTGTGAGAAGAGGCACCCCGTGGCGCCCGAATTGGCACCCAATGGCTGCTCTGAGCCTGGGCATTGTCTGTGTCAATGGGAGTGTGGGGCTGCTGCATCCTCCGTGGGGTATGACACCCCCACCCCACCCAAAACTCTCCCTCTGACACCCCCAGCACCCCCCAGTATTGATGGAGAGGGAGGAAGGACAGCAGGACAGAGGAAGGATGGTGGGACACCCCAGGGTTCATCTTCCCCCCCGCCTTAAAGAGGGGGGTCAGTGGGTCCTCACAGTCCCCCCGGGGGTGAAGGGGGCTGGGGCTGCATCCTACCCAGGGTGCTGAGGGGGGAACCCCCAGCACTGGGGTGGTGGAGCAGGAGGAGCCCCCAGCAGCAGGGCAATGGGGACAGGGAGGAGGGATGGAAGGATGGATGGAGGTAGGGAAGGGATGGAGGGAAGGATGGATGCTTGGGGGATGGAGGGAAGGGAAGGGTGGAAGGAAGGACAGACAGAGGGATGGCTGGAAGGAAGGACAGACAGAGGGATGGCTGGAAGGAAGGACAGACAAAGGTAAGGATGCAGGGATGGACAGACGGACAGGAGGAGGAGAGGGATGAAGGGGAGAGGGGACAGAGGGAAATGAGGGAAGGGAAGAAGTAGGAGAGGGACAAAGGACAGGAGGGAAGGCTGGAAGGAGGATGGGACAGCAGGAAGGGGATGGAAGGAAGAAGAGGGCTCAAGGGAGGGATGGATGGACAGAGGTAGGAAAGGACAGACAGAAGGACAGATGGATGTAGGAAAGGGCTGAAGGGAAAGATGGAAGGAGAGGCAGAATGACAGGCAGGAGGATGGATGGAGAGGGAGAGAAGGATGGATAGAGGGAAGGATGGATGGACAGACAGAAGAAAGGGACCAGGGGGGTTGCATGCAGCACCACCATCACCACTGTGACCATGGTGGCCATGGGGCTCTGTTGTCACACGCTCTGGTGGCCCTGTGCATGCAAAGGGACCTCAGGGCACCTGCCCGTGACACCTGCCCCTGCCATGGGGTGCCACCACCATGGGTGCCACCACCATGGGTCCCACCATGGCAGGACCAGGGACAGCACATTGGGGCGCTGCAGACCATGGACAGCGGCCTCGGTGGGTGGCCTCGGTGGCCACAGTGGGTGCCATGGTGGCCACGCCACAGGGCAGCCCCACCAAACCCCAACAGGCACCTCCAGCCCCAACCCAGCACCCAACAGACGTGGCAGGGGTGACATCCCTGGTCTTGGTGGCCTGTGGGGTTGTGTCCCCTGAAGACATCAATGGCCTGGATCAGGGGGTGGGCCGTGGCCATGCCCAGAGGGGTGGCAGCACGTGTCCCACACCGCTCCTTCGTGCAGCTGATGTCTCTCCACCAGGACGTGTCCTCCACGAGCCAGAGAAATTTGGGGAAGCACTTTTCCTCACTGAGCAGCCACAGGCTCCTTCCTTGTGTCCCCCCAGAACACCCCCAGGGTGACATGGGGCCACAGCAGTGACAGACACTGAGGGACCACCAGCCAGAGCCAAAATCCCCCCAGGAACAGCATGGCCTGGAAGCCCCCAGCAGCTCCCACTGCGGGTCCAAGCTGCCCCACACCAAACTCCTGGGGACTTTGGGGTGTCACCACGGGGGGACACACATGATGGGACACTTTTGAGACACAGGTGACAGATGCAGCCCCCTTCCAATCCCCACAACCCCCCCAAAACCATGAACCCCCCCTCATGATAAGGAAAAAAAGGGGGAAAGAATTCCAGCCCTGCCAAGTGATGGTGGGACCCACTGTGGGTGGGGGGCACAGGAGGGGTCCTGCAGCTGGTACAGGGAGATGCCGTGGAGCTGGAACCCCCCGAGCTGAGCCCTAAATGGGGGTGCAAATTAAAGGGGAGGCTGTGTGGGGGAATGACAGTGACAGGGGGGTGGGATAGGAGAGAGGGGGGCAGGTAGAAGGGGGTGTGGGGGCAAAATCAGCAAAGAGGGGGTGCGAGAGAACAGTGAGGAGGGGGATATGGTGTGGGGGGGTGGGTAGAGGGAAGCACCAGCGGGGGGGTGGGAACATGACAGTGGGGGGGGCAGGGAGTAATAATGAGGGGGTGCAGAGCTGGAGGAGGGGGTGGGAAACCAATGCGGGTGGGCTACGATGGCGGGGGGGGGAGCATGGTGGAGAACGGGGCGGGGGGGGGGGGGGCTCTAAAGGGGGCGCAGGGTGGGGGGGAACACGGGCACCGTCGGGGTCTGGGCCGGGCGTGAGGTAAACTGAGGCACAGCGTGTGGCGGGGCGCATGCGCGGCGCGGCCCCCCCTCCCTTCACTCCCCCCCACCCCCCCATCCCTCCTCTCCCTCTCTCTCTCTCTCTCTCTCTCTCTCTCAGTCCCCGTCCCCCCCCCCCGTCCCCCCCCCGACTTCCCCGTCCGCCTCACGTCCCCGGCCCGGCCCAGACAAAGCCTCCGGGGCCCGGTAGCGGCGGCAAGCGCGGTACCTGCGGCCCAGGCGGAGCGCGTCCCGCCAGCCACGGCCATGGCCCAAGCGGCTCCGGGGGCGGGTAGGGGGCGGAGGGAGGGGATCCCGATCCCGGTGCCGGTGCCGGTGCCGGTGCCGGCGGGGCCGGGCCCGCGGCCGCTCCCTCCTCCCTCCCTCAGGCGGCGGCGCGGCGGCCCGATGCCATAACTCATTTGCATTCCTCCGCGCGTCACGTGGGGCGGGCAGCCAATCAGCGCTCCGACCGCCCCGACGGACACGCCCACCCGGCCCCGCGCCCGCCGCGCCGGCGGCCGCCGCTCGCGCTCGCTATGGCAACGTGAGGAGGGGAGGGGAGGGGAGGGGGGGGGCGTCGCCATAGCAACGGGGAGGGGCGGGAGGGGAGGGGAGGGGAAGGGGAGGGGAGGGAGGGGGAGGCCCAGCGCCCGGCCCGGCCAGAGGATGCGGCCGGAGGGGAGGGAGGGAAGGGGAGGGGGAGGTACCGGTGGGATGCTGCGGTATAGGGGAGGGGGCGTCGGTCCCAGCGGCCCCCGGGCTGCCTGGGGTCATGTCGGGGCGGCTCCTGGGGGCTCTGGGGGCTGGTACTGGCAGAGGAGGGAGGGGGGTACCGGTTATCCCGGGGGCTCCTGGGGTTGGTACTGGAGGGGTGCTGCAGAGGAGGGTGGGGGTACCGGTTATCCCGGGGGTCGGTACCGGCGGGGTGCTGCAGAGGAGGGTGGGGTACCGGTTATCCCGGGGGTCGGTACCGGCGGGGTGCTGCAGAGGAGGGTGGGGGTACCGGTTATCCCGGGGGTCGGTACCGGCGGGGTGCTGCAGAGGAGGGTGGGGTACCGGTCATCCCGGGGGTCGGTACCGGCGGGGTGCTGCAGAGGAGGGTGGGGTACCGGTTATCCCGGGGGTCGGTACCGGCGGGGTGCTGCAGAGGAGGGTGGGGTACCGGTTATCCCGGGGGTCGGTACCGGCGGGGTGCTGCAGAGGAGGGTGGGGTACCGGTCATCCCGGGGGTCGGTACCGGCGGGGTGCTGCAGAGGAGGGTGGGGTACCGGTTATCCCGGGGGCTCCTGGGGTTGGTACTGGAGGGGTGCTGCAGAGGAGGGTGGGGGTACTGGTCATCCTGGGGGCTCTGGGGTTGGAGCTGGGCTGAGGCCCAGCAGCAAGTCAGGGTGATCCAGTGGGATGTGGGGGCCCAGGCAAGGGAAATACCTGCTCTGATGGGGCTCATGGGTCTGCAGTGGGGCTCATGGGTCAGCAATGGGGCTCAAGGGTCTGCAGTGGGGCTCATGGGTCTGCAGTGGGGTTCATGGGTTAGCAATGGGGCTCAAGGGTCAGCAGTGGGGCTCATGGGTCTGCAGTGGGGTTCATGGGTTAGCAATGGGGCTCAAGGGTCAGCAGTGGGGCTCAAGGGTCAGCAATGGGGCTCATGGGTCTGCAGTGGGGCTCATGGGTCTGCAGTGGGGCTCAAGGGTCTGCAGTGGGGCTCTGGGGTCAGCAATGGGGCTCATGGGTCTGGAATAGGGGCTCGTGGGGCTGCAACAGGGCTCATGGGGTTGCTGTGGGGCTCAAGGGTCTGAAGAAGGGGCTCGAGGGTCTGGAAAAGGGGCTCAAGGGGTTGCAAAAGGGGCTTGTGGGTCTGCAACAAGGCTTGTGGAGCTGTAATGGGGCTCGAGGGTCTGGAAAAGGGGTTCAAGGGTCAGCAGTGGGGTTTGAGGGTCTGCAGTGGGGTTTGAGGGTCAGCAGTGGGGTTTGAGGGTCTGCAGTGGATTTTGAGGGTCTGCAGTGGGGTTTGAGGGTCTGGAAAAGGGGTTCAAGGGTCAGCAGTGGATTTTGAGGGTCAGCAGTGGGGTTTGAGGGTCAGCAGTGAGGCTCATAGGTCTGCAATGGGGCTCAAGGGTCTGCAATGGGGCTTGGGGGTCTGGCAAAGGGGCTCAAGGGTCTGGCAAAGGGGTTCAAGGGTCTGCAGAAGGGGCTCGGGGGGTTGTAACGAGCCTTGTGGGCTTCCAAGAGGGATGGGAGGTTGTGCCAGTGGGGCTTGTGGCTTGGAGAAGGGGCTGGGGGGGGTTGGGAATGGGATCTGTGGGTTTCCCTGTGCTGCAGGAGGATTTGCAGGGGGGGCTTGTGAGGTTTGCATGTGGGGCTGGGGGGTTTGTCACTGGGACCCATGGATCTGCAGGAAAAGGGCTCGGGGGTTCGCTGGGGGGGCTCAGGGAGGGTGAGGGAAACCACAGGCCTGCCATGGGGCACCTGGGTGTGCCATGGGGGCTCAGGGGGGCAAGGGGGGCCCGTGGGGGTTGCAGAGGGGGCTTGTAGGGCTGGAAAGGGACCTCGTGGGGTGGCAAAGAGGGCCTGTGGGGTTGCAGGGGGGTCCATGGGGTGGCAAAGGGGCCTCATGGGGTGGCAAAGGGGGCCTGTGGGGTTGCAAAGGGGGCTTGTAGGGCTATAGAGGGGGCCTGTGGGGTGGCAAAGGGGGCTTGTAGGGCTATAGAGGGGGCCTGTGGGGTGGCAAAGGGGGCTTGTAGGGCTATAGAGGGGGCCTGTGGGGTGGCAAAGGGGGCCCGTGGGGCTACAAAGGGGCCTCATGGGGTGGCAAAGGGGGCCTGTGGGGTTGCAGGGGGGGTCCATGGGGTTATAAAGGGGGCTTGTAGGGCTGCAAAGGGGGCCCGTGGGGTTGCAAAGGGGGCTTGTAGGGCTATAAAGGGGGCCTGTGGGGTGGCAAAGGGGCCTCATGGGGTAGCAAATAGGGCTTGTGGGGTTGCAAAGGGGGCTTGTAGGGCTGCAAAGGGGGCCCGTGGGGTGGCAAAGGGGGCCTGTGGGGCTGCAAAGGGGCCTCATGGGGTGGCAAAGGGGGCCTGTGGGGTTGCAGGGGGGGTCCATGGGGTTATAAAGGGGGCTTGTAGGGCTGCAAAGGGGACTTGTAGGGCTATAAAGGGGGCCTGTAGGGCTGCAAAGGGGGCCCGTGGGGTTGCAGAGGGGGTCCATGGGGCTGCAAAGGGGCCTCATGGGGTGGCAAAGGGGGCCTGTGGGGTTGCAGGGGGGGTCCATGGGGTGGAAAAGGTGGCCTGTGGGGTTGCAGAGGGGGTCCATGGGGCTGCAAAGGGGGCTTGTAGGGTTGCAAAGGGGCTTCATGGGGTGGTAAAGGGGGCTTGTGGGGCTGCAGAGGGGGTCCCATGGGGTTTGGGAGCAGGACCTGTGAGTTTGCAGTGGGACCCCTAGGTTTGTAGAAGGGGGACAGCAGCCCTGAGAGAGGCTGACACCCACCCCGTGGGGCTGACCCCCCCCGAGAGGGTCTGACCCCCCCCCCGAGTGGGACTGGCCCCACTCGTGATCTCTCCCGCAGCAGCAGCCCCCCGGGAGGGGCGGAGGGGCTCCATACGGGTGGGTATTTGGGGGGGGGGTCCCCCGCCCCGGCCTGGCTTTGTGAGGGCAGGTGCTGCCCTCTGCTGCCCGCGCTGGGGAAGGGCAGGGCTCGGGGCGGGGGGGGGGCATTGGGGGGCTGTGAGGGCTAATGGGGGATACTGGGGGAACTGGGAACCCGTGGGGGGAACTAGGGGAGGGTGAGGGCTATGGAGGGAACTGGGAGGCGGGGGGCTATCGGGGGGAATTAGGAGGGGTAAGGGGACACTGGGAAGTTACTGGGGAGGCTGTGGGTGTTATGGGGGGACCCCAGGGAAGCTTACTGGGGAGGGGATGGGGAGGGGTGGGGAGGGGTGGGGAGGCTGGAGCCCATCTCTGGGCTCCGTGGTGCTGCCACGAGAGGGCAATGCCTTCCCACGCTGCCCTGCCAGGGCCGGCCTGAGCCAAGATTTGGCCCTTTTCCCCTCTTTCCCCCCTTCTTTCCCCCCTTTTTTATCCCACTCCCCTTTTCCCCTCCTTTTTTCCCTAGGACCCCCGAGGATTCAGGCTGCTCTGAGCCCACCCGAGCATCCCTACCCCCTCCAAAACCACTCCAGACCACAGTAGGACCCAAATCACACCCTCTTCACCCCCCACCCCCCGCAAAACCACATCACCACCCACATCAGAGCATCCACCTCATGGACCACCATGGGGCAAAGACAACACCCCCCCACCCTTTTCCCCCTACCTATGCCCTTTCACTTTGGGATACCCCCACCCTACATCCCACCCCTCATTCCCAGCTCCATATCTCCTCACTGAACCCCCCACACCCCCTCTCCAAATAAATCTGAGCGATTCCAAGATCCAGGCATCGTGTCCCCCCCCCCCCCATCACGATGCTCCTTGTACATCCCACGGGCACCGCGCCACGATGATGCCGGTGGGATGTAATTCCTCATCACTCCAGGGAACCGGGCAGGAAAAGCTTTTATCCCCAAATCCCTATTCTTTCCACTCAGCAGGGTGACCATTCAACCTCCAAACACACTCAGGGTTGGGTTTCCAGCAGGAAATTTCCCTCCGAAGGTACAAAAAGCAACATTCATCCCCCCCCCCCCCCCCCCCCAAAAAAAAACCTACGGGGAGGTGGGTAAAGAGGGAGAAAAAAATTCCTCCTCCTCCTCCTCCTTGTGCGTTGGAGCTCTGCAAATATTTCTGTGGTTCCAAAAGGTCCCAAGGGAACAAAGCTCAGACGTGGTGCGTTCCCCCCTCTGAAACAATGGAGCCGGATATTTTGTGATGGGAGCCGAGCCCAAGCCGGAGCCGGTTCATATCCGCCTACCTGGGGCCTCTGGCTGGGTTAAATCCTTCCAAGAAAAGGCAAAATCTTGTTTTTTCCCCCTCAAAGTTAAAGCTTTTTTTGAGAAAAAATGTTTTGGGAGAAAAATAAAATAATTTTTGGGGGAAAAATGGGGGTTTTTTTTGGGAAGAAAGGATTTTTTTTTCATTTAAAAAGGCTTTTTTTTTTTTTAAAAGGCTTTTTTTTTAAAAGGCTTTTTTTTTTTAAAAAGAGGCTTTTTTTTTTAAAAAAAATTGCTTTTTGGAGACAAAATGAAGACTTTTATAGAAGCACCAGGCTCCTGCCTCCCTGTGAGCATCCTCAGCGCGGCGGGAGGTCACCCCGTGGTGGTCCCCAAGTTGCTGCTGCGTGGTGTCACCGTGTCCCTTGTTGGTTTAATGAGGCTGGGAGCTCGTTATCCCCCCACTGGGGATGTCTACAAACCTCCATCCATCCCCACTTCCCTCCCAGCCAGCATCCCAGCATGCCAAGGTCACTGTGACCACCCAAAGCATCACCCCTCCAAGCCCCAGAGACACCCCCATGACTTGAAGCATCCCCCTCCTCACCCCATTCCAGGGCAGGAACGTGAGGAAAAGGGAATGACCGAGGTTACATAAATATTTGGAGTCAGCTTGGGGGTTTTATTTCATTTATTTGTGAGGGATTTGGGTATTTTTCCAAAGGAAATCACAGCCTGAGGCAGTTCCCACCCTCCCCAGCTTCTTCTGGATGTTCCAAACTGGGGGGTGGGGGTGGGGGTGGGTTACACAATTTTATCTGGTTACAGGGTGGGTGCTTTGGGATATTGGGGTGGGGTTTTTTTTTCCCCAATCCCCCCCATTTTTGCCGCAAATCCTTCAGGTTTTCACTCGCTGAGCAGAAATTACAATTTCCATCCACGTGGTGTCAGCTCCAGCCCTGCTGCCTGTCTGTCTGTCTGTCCCAAACTGCCTCAAACCCACCAGTATTGGCTTATTTGGGGGGGGAAGTATTCACCTCCCTGCAATTAAAGCCTTAATTAGCCAGTGTTAACGATTGCTGGGTCATGAACATCCCCTTGGATCCATATGGGAGTGATGCAGCCCCTATTTTTGGTTGGAAATCCCTCTGGGACTGGGAGCTGAGCACCTTAAATCCCCCTGTTTCCCCTGTGCATCATCTCCTTTGGGAATTAAATCATGCCAATTAATTCAGGAACAGCTTAAATTCTGGGATGGGGGTTGGAGGGGTGGGGGGTGGGGTGTCTTCTGAAATGGATGAGGGGGGGTCAGTGCGTTTAGCACGGGGGGCACACAGTGAGAAGAGGGTTCTGCACCTAAGCACTTAGCTCTGGGGCATTAAATATCATTAAATATTGCTGAATTTAACATTGCCTTTAGGGTTGCACCCCCCCCACCTGCCACCCAGCCCCCTGCTGAGAGCAGCCTGGGTGCTGCTGGGCTTATGGGCAAGAGGGGGGGTTGATTTTGTCATCATCAGACCCTGAGTGACAACCCAGCAGAGTTGGAGCTGGGGCACAGCAGGGAGCAGTCCTGGGTCAGACCGGAGCCTCCTGCCAGCTCCAGTGCTGGGGAGAGGGCTGGGATACTGGGGAGAGGGTTGTGATACTGGGGTGAGGGCTGTGGTACTGGAGAGAGGGCTGGGATACTGGGGAGAGGGCTGGGATACTGGGGAGAGGGCTGGGATACTGGGGAGATGATTGTGATACTGGGGAGAGGGTCGTGGTACTGGGGAGAGGGCTGGGATACTGGGGAGATGGTTGCAATACTGGGGAGAGGGTTGTTATACTGGGAAGACGGTTACAGTGCCAAGGGAAGGGCTGTAACACTGGAGGGAGAGGGTTGGGATGCTGGGGAGAGGGTTAGGATACTGGTAGGAGGGTTGGGATGCTGGGAAGAGGGTTGGGATGTTGAAAAGAGGGTTGAGATGCTGGAGAGAGGGTTAGGATGCTGGGGAGAGGGTTGGGATGCTGGTGGGAAGGTTGGGATGCTGGAGGGAGGGTTGGGATGCTGAAGGGAAGGGTGGGATGCTGGAGGGAAGGTTGGGATGCTAAAAGGAAGGTTGAGGTGCAGGAGGAAGGGTTGGGATGCTGGGTAGAGGGTTGGAATGCTGGGGAGAGGGTTGGGATGCTGGAGGGAGGGTTGGGATGCTGGGGAGAGGGTTGGAATGCTGGGGAGAGGGCTGGGATGCTGGAGGGAGGGTTGGGATGCTGGAGGGAGGGTTGGGATGCTGGAGGGAGCGCTGCAGTTCTGCAGTGATGCCAGGGGAAAGCT
Organism: Porphyrio hochstetteri; assembly: GCA_020800305.1. Lineage (NCBI taxonomy): Eukaryota > Metazoa > Chordata > Aves > Gruiformes > Rallidae > Porphyrio > Porphyrio hochstetteri. The sequence goes on along the minus strand of CM036926.1, from coordinate 6,524,665 downwards.
GTGCCGCTGGACACTGCCTGGCCACTCCAGGCACTGGGATCTCCCACCACCCAGGGATGCTTAGGACTGGGTTGACCAGGCACCATCCCTCTTCCTCCTCCTCTTCCTCCCCTTCTCCATCTGAGAGGCGGCCAGTGTCCAGCTCTGGCTGCGGGACACACCACAGGTCCAGCAGAGAGCAGTGGTAACACACCAGCATCCTGCCTCCTCTCCCTCACCCATCCTGGCCTTTCCCAGCAAACTTTAATTTCCCTGGAAAGGAAAAAAAAAAATACTAAAAAAAGTGGAATTGGCCAAAACTTTGGAGTTTAATTAATAAAACCCCCTGTTTTTCCTGGTGCTGGAGGTAGAAAGGGACCGGATGGAGCTGGCAGCAGAGATTTACAGGTTGAATTGAGACTGGTAATAGCAAAGAAAATAATAAAACCCCCTGTAATAGGGTAAAAATAAAAAAAAAACACCCTTGTAAAAATAAATGATAAGCTTCTCTATTAAATTATTCTGCCCCACTGGAGCTGGACACCCGTTGCCTTTGATCCTCCCGGTCCCGTCCCGTTCCCAGCCCGTGGGACGGGGTGAAGGGGACCCGGATGGTAATGGGCACTGACAGCTTGGAAAAGCAAGACTGATGCTTCATTAATGAGCCCTAACAAGGCCAAGGGGCCCGATGAAGCTGTCTGGGTTCTGCTGAGCCGGCTGGGTTGGGAGAGATGGGGTGAAGCCCTGAGGAGGTGTTGGGTTTGGCTAGGAAGGGGGGGGGAGGCTATGAGGAAACACTTGGGTTTTCTCCTTTGGATTTGGTGGATTTGTAATTTTTCCACCTTAATTAAAGCCAAATTAACTGGGGATGGGGATTGGTGAGCTGGGGGCTTGGGTGGCTTTGGAGATAGGGAGTTGAGAGCAGCCCTGGCTTGCTATGGGCTTGCAACGGGCTTGCAACAAGCTTGCAGTGGGCTTGCAACAGGTTTGCAATGGGCTTGCAACAGGTTTGCAATGGATTTGCAATGAGTTTGCAAGTGATTTGCACAAGGAGGTTGCAATGGGGCTTCCAAGATTTTGCCTTGGGCTTGAACTAGGCGTGTGATGGGTTTGGAGTGGGCTTGTGAGTGGTTTCTGATGGGCTGGAAAGGGATTTGCAAGGGGTTTGCAAGGAGCTGGCAAAAGTTTTCCAGTGGACTTGCAATGGGCTGACAACAGGTTTGCATTCCACAGGGTGAATTGCAAGGGCTTTGCAATGGGCTTGCTATGGGCTTGCAATGGGTTTGCTATGGGCTTGCTATGGGCTTGCTATGGGTTTGCAATGGGCTTGCTATGGGTTTGCAATGGGCTTGCTATGGGTTTGCAATGGGCTTGCAATGGGCTTGCTATGGATTTGCAATGGGCTTGCTATGGGTTTGCAATGGGCTTGTTATGGGTTTGCAGTGGGCTTGCTATGGGTTTGCAATGGGCTTGCAATGGGCTTGCTATGGATTTGCAATGGGTTTGCAATGGGCTTGCTATGGGCTTGCAAGGGGCTTGCAATGGGTTTGCAATGGGCTTGCTATGGGCTTGCTATGGGCTTGCTATGGGTTTGCAATGGGCTTGCTATGGATTTGCAATGGGCTTGCAATGGGCTTGCAATGGATTTGCAATGGGCTTGCTATGGGCTTGCAATGGATTTGCAATGGGCTTGCTATGGGCTTGCAATGGGTTTGCAATGGGTTTGCAATGGATGTACAACAGGTTTGCAAGAGGCTTGCTACAGGCTTACAATGGACATGCAGAGGGTTTTCAAAGGGCTTGCAGTGACCAGGCAATGCATTTGCAGTGAGCTTGCAACAGGCTTACAACAACTCCCACCCACACAGGCAGGCAGAGCGACCGGTGCATCCCAGGGAGCCAAACCCCAGCGCCCCACTGTTCCCCTTCCTCCCCAAATCCCAGGCTGGCCCGGGCTGCTCCAGGGCTTCCCAACGCTCTGGGGATGCTTCCTGCTTTCCCAGGACTGCCTCTCATTTCAAACCATCCCAGGAGGGGGTTTCATTTCAAGCCCCCCACCCCTTCCCCCCCCCCGCCCTTTCCTTGGCTTTGCTGTGACTTAAGGAAAAGCAGCTGCCAAGTGGGAGATGAAAGAGTCTGGTGAAGCTGAGGGAGGCTGGAAAAACCCCCTGGCAGCTCAGCCTGGGAGCCCCAAGATGGGATGGCTGCGTGGGGCTGCGGCTGGTGACGTGTGGGAAGGCAGGATGGCAGAGATGAAGGAAGCCCTGCAGCCTCCCAGTAACTGGAACCAGAAGGAAAAGGGGAATCCAGGCTGGGAAATCCAGGGCAGGGAGGTTTGCGGAGTGGGGAGGGGTGTGCTCTGGGCTGGGCATTGGTTCCTGGTTACTTCCTTCCCTCAGTGATGGGGATGTGATGGGTTTACAACAGGCTTGCAACAGGCTTGCAATAGGTTTACATTAAACTTGCAATGCACTTGCAATAGGTTTACAATAGTTTTACAATAAACTTGCAACTGCCTTGCAATAGGTTTACAATAAGGATGCAACAGGCTTGCAATAGGTTGAAAATAAACTTGCAATGGGCTTGCAGTAGGTTTACAATGGGCTTGCAATAGGTTTACAATAAACTTGCAAAGGGCTTGCAATAGGTTTACAATAAACTTGCAATGGGCTTGCTATGGGTTTACAATAAACTTGCAATGGGCTTGCAATAGGTTTGCAATGGGCTTGCAATAGGTTTACAATGGGCTTGCAATGGGCTTGCAGTAGGTTTACAATAAGCTTGCAACAGGCTTGCAATAGGTTTACAATAGTTTTACAATAAACTTGCAATGGGCTTGCAATAGGTTTACAATAAGGTTGCCACTAGCTTGCAGTAGGTTTACAATGGGCTTGCAATAGGTTTACAATAAGCTTGCAGTGGGCTTGCAATGAGCTTGCATGCAATGGGCTTACAAGGAGTGTGCAAGTGGCTTGCAATGGGCTTTACTAAGGGCTTGTGATGGACTTGCAGTGGGTATTGCAATGGACTTGCAAGGGGCTTACATGGATTTGGGTGGAAGAGCTCCAAACTGTCCCCCCCCAAGCTCTGCAGCACCCCCTCCTTGGGGCCAACTCAGCCCATCCCAAATCCAAGCGTTCTTGCTGTCCCCCTGCTCTTCCTGGGGCTTTCCCTTGGGAAAAGGGTTAAAAAATGATCCATTTTCCCTTAAATAAGGATTTCTTGCCTTTTTCCTGACCCTAATTTATGGCTTTTCCACTTGAAAGCATATCCTGTTGGGCATCACTAACTCCCCTGTGATGCTGGACCTTCCTACCCCATCACCTTGCCCCAAATTGAGGAGAAAAAGGCACTGAGCAGCTCAATTTATAAGGAATCCCAAATTTCTCTCTCTGTCCTCTGTGTTCCTGAGTCCTCCTGCTGATGGGGCCACTCCACCAGTGGGATTTCTCTTGGCTTTGGAACTTTTCCCTATTCCCAGTGGGATCTGCTGGTGTTTTCAGTCCCTATTTTGCACTGTTGGGGATGCTCAGCATCACCCCACCAAAAAATATTGAGGTCCAAATTCCTATGGATTGGGGATGGAAATGCTGGGAATACATCCAGCCATCCTATTTACAACCCCAAATCCCAACTGCAGGAGCAGGATGCACCCAGGAGGGGTCATTTTGGGATGGAGCTGGGGAAGAAGACATCACACAACTGGTCTGAGAAGTTTCACTCCCATCCCAGCTGCTTGTTTTCATCCCTGATACCCAAAATCAAGGGTGAGGAGCTTGGGTCAGGGTGAGTTTTCACCCACATTGAAATGCAATGAGTCACCCTGGCCCTACAACCGGTTGCATGGGTACAGTCACCCGTGGGTGTGTGGGTACAGTCACCCGTGGGTGCATGGGAACCTCCCCCCTGGATTTCTACCCTTCAAGAAACCTCCTGGAGAACCTGCTCCTGGTATTTTGGTGTTTCCTAGGAGGAGCAGAGATGTTATCAGGGGGTAAATCCTCCTGAACTCATCCAAATCCTGTGTCCCACCCTCCTCCAAGATGGAAACACCCCCCAAATCAAGCAAAAGAGGAGATAACACCTGAAAAATTGACCCACCCCTGCAGAAAAATGCTCCCTGAGAGGGAAAAGCTCCCTAGGTGCCCAACCCACCTTGCAATGTGGATGTAGAACTAAGATCCCCCTGACTCCTTGGTGGAGAAAATGGATCTGCTTGTTTTTCCTGTGGATCTGAGGTGTTCATCCCCCTGTGCATGCAGCCAGCAGCAAGTCCCCATCCTCCCCGTGCTCCCCAGCATGACTGGGGAGGTATGATGATGCTCTCTGATGCTGCTGGAGATGCTTCACAGCTCCTCAGCCAGCTCCTCCTCATCTCTAAGGGAGATGTTTAGCTGGAGAAACCACCCAAAATTCACCAAAACGCCTTTTCCTAGAGCAGGGCTGAAGTTCTGCTGCTCATGAATTGAGGATTTGGGTTTGTTTTGAAGCCCACTGTGATGCTGCTTGGCCATCCTGCATTGGAGAGCTGCAAAGCCCTCATTCCCTGAGTGCATCCATCCATCATTTGGGTGTAATCCCCTCCAAAACCTTCACATGCCAAGAGCCCACCTCTCCTGAAGACTCTACAAGCCCCGTAGAGTTGCTCATCACCAGGAATTTCTCCTCCAACCACCCCCTGGATGGGTCCTATGACCCGTTGGGAATGACTTGCTCGGATCTTGGGAACACCAGTGAGGACATAAAGGCAGAGTGAGCTCTTCCCAGGCTGTCTAAGGTGGCAGCAAGCCAGGCTCAGTATCACCTGAGCTGGTGGGAAAAGCTCTGGATTCAGGCTCTTATCTCCAGTTACAGAAGGTAAACAGTGGATCTGAGACTTAACCTTGGCTTAGCTGGGATGGGCTTGGCTGTTAAGACTGGTATCAGCATGGTGAAGATGTAATTAGCTGGAAACAGGTCTCCTGTCTATCTTATGTAAATACTGAGGGTACAAGTCTGTGAGGGGGTGACCAGATCCCATAGGTGCCTCCAGCCCTATTTCCTGGTGGTGTTGGGGCACAACAAGCAATTTTAGGGCAAAATAACCACAGTGTCACCTCCAGCTCCTTTACCCAGACAGATCAGATGCATCTAACCCCAAACCCAAGCAAAGTTTAAGCTCCCCCCTCCAAGACCTTCATGGATGATGGACCAATGTTCTCCCTGTGGGATGGAGCTGGAGCATGGCTGGAGCTGTGCAGCCCCATCCACTCAGCTCCTCTCCAACCAGGTGGGTATTGAACCACCTTGAGGCCATTGACAGAAAGTCTTCCACCAGCTCAAGCCCTCCTGGTTGCTTTATTAATAGATTTTGGGGGACAAAAGCTGCCTTTGGCATCTCTGGGAGCAACGGGGAGCAGCTGGGCGTGCAAAGCTTCTTCCTTCCTTTGCCCAGCACTGAGCTATTGCTGGTTGAGTTTCTTCTCCAGCTTCATTTTCCAGCTGATGAAATTAAACCCACGTGGGCCACAAAGCCTCATTGCACCCTGCTGAGTCACATGCAAAAGAGAGCTGGGAGCATGCAAAGTTGTGGAGCTCCTGATGCAAAGCTCCTGCTGTCTTTTGCATTCAACCTGGTCCACCCAAAGTAATCGAGCTCTTCAACGTTGGCTCCAACTCCTTCTCATGGCTCTGGATCTCCAGCCCAGCCTTGTTACATCTCTTGCTCGCAACAAGACCTTCAGAACAGTGAGATCTTCATCTCTTATTTACACAGAGATACTTACCTCTTGTTTACATCAAGATCTGCATCTCTTGCTCACAACAAGACCTTCATCTCTTGCTCACAACAAGACCTTCATCTCTTGCTCACAACAAGAGCTTCATCTCTTGCTCACAACAAGACCTTCATCTCTTGCTCACAAGAGCTTAATCTCTTGCTCACAACAAGAGCTTCATCTCTTGCTCACAACAAGAGCTTCATCTCTTGCTCACAAGACCTTCATCTCTTGCTCACAACAAGAGCTTCATCTCTTGCTCACAACAAGAGCTTCATCTCTTGCTCACAAGACCTTCATCTCTTGCTCACAACAAGAGCTTCATCTCTTGCTCACAAGACCTTCATCTCTTGCTCACAACAAGACCTTCATCTCTTGCTCACAAGAGCTTCATCTCTTGCTCACAAGACCTTCATCTCTTGCTCACAAGACCTTCATCTCTTGCTCACAAGACCTTCATCTCTTGCTCACAACAAGACCTTCATCTCTTGCTCACAAGACCTTCATCTCTTGCTCACAAGACCTTCATCTCTTGCTCACAAGAGCTTCATCTCTTGCTCACAAGACCTTCATCTCTTGCTCACAACAAGACCTTCATCTCTTGCTCACAAGACCTTCATCTCTTGCTCACAAGACCTTCATCTCTTGCTCACAACAAGACCTTCATCTCTTGCTCACAAGACCTTCATCTCTTGCTCACAACAAGACCTTCATCTCTTGCTCACAAGAGCTTCATCTCTTGCTCACAACAAGACCTTCATCTCTTGCTCACAACAAGACCTTCATCTCTTGCTCACAAGACCTTCATCTCTTGCTCACAAGAGCTTCATCTCTTGCTCACAACAAGACCTTCATCTCTTGCTCACAAGACCTTCATCTCTTGCTCACAACAAGACCTTCATCTCTTGCTCACAACAAGACCTTCATCTCTTGCTCACAAGAGCTTCATCTCTTGCTCACAACAAGACCTTCATCTCTTGCTCACAAGACCTTCATCTCTTGCTCACAACAAGACCTTCATCTCTTGCTCACAACAAGACCTTCATCTCTTGCTCACAAGAGCTTCATCTCTTGCTCACAACAAGACCTTCATCTCTTGCTCACAAGACCTTCATCTCTTGCTCACAACAAGACCTTCATCTCTTGCTCACAAGAGCTTCATCCCTTGCTCAAACCATGGGTTGGATACACAGTCCCAGACGAGGCTCAACCCCATTCCCACCGCTGTTCCCATGGGGTTGCATCCTCCTGCTTTGCTCTTCTGGCTGTGATTATTTGTCTACCACTTGGCCTTTTCCTTTTCCTACCCTTTGAAACAGAGGTTTTTGCTTCCTCTGGCGTCAGCCTGGAGTTCCTGCACTCTCCCAGCGATGATGCAGGTAGTGTAGGCTTGGATGAGCCCTGCTGCTCCAGGGAAAGGGGTGAGAGAGAAGAGGTTAAGGGATCAACCAGGCTTTCTCCTTTTCCTCTGGCCTGGAGAAGTCACAGTCCCATGACTAGAGAAGGTGGCAGCTCTCTTCTTGAGGAGTCAGGTGGTTTTTTCCAACATGCTCTTGATGTTAAGGGCATGGCCAGTTTGTCCCTTGGGTTGGTGGCACCTTCTTGGGATGATATGACCTGGGTGGGGACACCTGGGTCAAGAGAAAGAGAGGGACTGATGTGGGATCACTGGGATGGCCAGGTGAACACATATTGGGAGATATGGAGGAGCTGGGCTGCGGGATGCTGATGAAGAGGAGGGTAAGGGGAGGAGGTAACCACAACCACAGTGACCTAGAGGGTGTTCCCAAAGGGGGACGGTGCCAAACCCTCCTGAAAATCCAAACTCACCTTCAAATAACCTCAATTCCAACCACATCCCACCACACCACCTCCATAACATGGGGCAAAGCAAGCCCTGGAGATGAGGAGACCCCTCCCCACTTCCAGCCCTCCTTCCCCTCTTCTTGGCATTGCACAAACCCTCTCTAAAACAGGGGTGGGGGGTGGAACAAAACCCTCCCCTGCAAATTATTCCAGCCCAGCAGGTCGGAAGGAGGCCAAGACGCTGGCGGAGCTGCTGTCACTTTGTGTTTTCCAGCTCTTTGCACTGGCAGGAGAACTGTAACGTAAATAAACCCCCCACACCCACCCTCACCCACCCCACACAACAGCCCCACGTGTCCAGTGTGGCTCAGAGCAAATCCCATCTCCTGGCTCCAACTCCATCCAGCTCCCATGAAGCCCCTTGGCAGGGCAAAGCCCCAGCAAGCATGGTTTGCCCCTTAAGAAAGCCCCCTTGAGCATCCCAGCATCCCAGGAGGGGGAGGATGCCCAACATATTGCATCCACCCCAATATTTAAAGTGAAGAAAAGGGGGATTTAAGTTTTATTTATGATTTTTGAAGCCCTTTGGGGGGAGTTTTACATCCCCCAGGGGTTATAATATATAAATTTATAATATTTTTATATATTTCATATATTCTTATATATTTATAGATAAATATGATTATGCCTATATATTTAAATATAATTTATTTATATATAATAATATATATAATTTATAATTTATATAGAATTTATTTCTGTTTAAATATATAAATATATAAATATATATCATTTATTATGTATATATAAATATAAGATATATAAATATAAATATACATTTATATTTATAAATTATATATTATTATTTTTATATAAATATATTTTTTATTTATAGAAGTTTTCTATTTTATATGTTTATATATTTGTACATATTTCATATCTTATATATTTTGCATTTTAATATATTAAATGTATTAACATATAGAATATTAACATATTTTAATTTATTACTATATTTAATATATTTAATATATTAAAGAGATTGTATATTTTAATGGATTAATATATGAATATAATAAAATTATATTTATATTGATTATATAAGATATGTTGATATTAATATATAAACATAAACTAGGTCTCTATAACTTTATATATTTTATATATTTATCTATTTAGACATATTTAATATATTTTTATATATAAATATAAAAGATATATCTATACTTTTATATATTTGATATATTGGATATATTTATACATATTTTATATATTTAGATATTTCTTTTTAAAATATTTTTATATATTTATATGTAAAGTTCCATCTACCCACCTAATATATAAAGTTATAGCTCTATCTATATCTAGAATAAATCTATAACCCCTTCTCCCTGCAAGAGGGAAAGGGAGAACCCATCCTCAGGCTTAGCTGCCTCCAGCTTAATCCCCCCTCCAGCCCCTAACGAAGAAAGCAACCTTTATTCATTAAATGGAGAAATTAAAACTACAGATGCCTGAAAATATTTCCTGCTGGGGCACGTGCCCCTAAATCCCAGGTTTGCTGCTTAACCCAGGTTTATCTTAATCTCGACCCATAAAGCTGCCCTCAAACATCCTCCTGCAGCTTTTAGGCTCAGTTTTATGGGGTTTTTGGGGAAATAAGGGGTTTTTTTTCCTGCTTGGAAATGGGATGGATCACCTGGGAATGGATGTAGAAGGAAGAAATCCAGCAATAATTTAATTTTTCAGGCTAAATAAGAGCTCCTAGAGATGAGTGGTGAGAAGCACCAGCCTGTTTATTTTTAATTGATGCATCATGCATAAATTAAATGCATTATTTTGCTTTTAAGGTGCCCACAACCCCCTTCTCTGGCCTGAAAGGTGAGGGATGTGTGAGCATCCCTCTCCAGGCTTGGATACAACCCTTGTGGGGATGATATTTGGGGCCAAAAGTGGTGGAGTTGGGGGTCTCAGGATTGCAAAAGAGGGTCCCAGGTTTGAAAAGGGGGTCTCAGGATTGCAAAAGGGAGTCCCAGGTTTGAAAAGGGGGTCTCAGGATTGCAAAAGAGGGTCCCAGGTTTGAAAAGGGGGTCTCAGGATTGCAAAAGGGGGTCCCAGGCTTGAAAAGGGGGGGATAAATTTGCAAAATAGGATTCCAGGGTTGCAAAAGGGGGTCCTAGGGTTGGAAAAGGGGTCATAAATCTGAAAGAGGGGGTTCCAGGGTTGCAAAAGAGGGTCCCAGGTTTGAAATAGGGGGTCCCAGGTTTGCGAAAGAGGTCATAAATTTGCAAAAGGGGGTTCCAGGGTTGCAAAAGAGGGTCCCAGGTTTGTAAAAGGAGTTGTAAATTTGCAGAAGGGGGTCCCAGGGTTGCAAAAAAGGGGGTGTAAATTTGAGAAAGGGGGTCCCAGGTTGGAAAAGGGGGTTGCAGGGTTGCAAAAGGGGGTCTCAGGGTTGCAAAGGGGGTCTCAGGGTTGCAAAGGGGGTTCCAGGCCTGCAAAAGGGGATCTCTGGTTTGCAAAAGGGGGGGTGCCAGGGTTGCAAAAGGGGGTGTAAATTTGAGAAATGGGGTCCCAGATTTGAAAAGGGGGTTCTAGGGTTGCAAAAGGGGGTCTCAGGTTTGCAAAAGGGGGTCTCAGAGTTGCAAAGGGGGACTCAGGGTTGCAAAAAGAGGCCTCAGGCTTGCACAGGGGGTCATACATTTGAAAAAAGGGGTCCTAGGGTTGCAAAAGGGGGTCCCAGGTTTGAAAAGGGGGTACCAGGGTTGCAAAGGGGATCATAGATTTGCAAGAGGGGGGCCCAGGCTTGCAAAAGGGGGTCTCAGGATTGCAAAGGGACTTCCAGGCCTGCAAAAGGGGATCTCTGGTTTGCAAAAGGGGGGGTGCCAGGATTGCAAAAGGGGGTTATACATTTGCCAAAGGGCGTCCCAGGTTTGAACAGGGGGTCCCAGGTTTGCAAAAGGGGGTCTCAGAGTTGCAAAGGGGGTGATAAATTTGCAAGAGGGGGGCCCAGGCTTGCAAAAGGGGGTCTCAGGGATTGCAAAGGGGCTTCCAGGCCTGCAAAAGGGGATCTCTGGTTTGCAAAAGGGGGGTGCCAGGATTGCAAAAGGGGGTTATAAATTTGCCAAAGGGGGTCCCAGGTTTGCAAAAAGGGGCTGTAAATTTGCAGAAGGGGGGTCCCAGTATTTGGTGAAGCTCCATCCCAGGTTTCACAGAGGGACCCAGTTTTGCAGTAGGCCTTCCGGGAGGATTTTCCCCCCTCCACCCCCCGTCCTGTGCGGGAAATGGCTCCTGAACCCCCAGAGAAGGAATTAAAGCTGGAAAAGCCTGGTTTTGGGAAATGACTGAATTGGCAGCGGCCCCTGTTGAGTGGCTCAAGGGTGATGCTTTATCCCCACCACCCCCCAAGTTAATCTGCTCAGGACGTGGGCCCCGCGCTGGGGCCGCAGTGGGAACAGTGTAAAAAACCACCCCAAAGCACCCAAAAAAATGTTCATTTGGAGCAGAACAGTCTTTGCCAGGGCTGGTTGCACCCCAAAACTTGTGTGAGACACAAAACTTGGGGCTGGGATTGGGACCACCAGCCTAACCCCTCCTCCCCAAGCCTCCCTGCCCCATTTGTGCAGCACAGGGTGCCCCCAAAAGATCTGGGGTCCCCTCCCAAGACCTATTTTATTTTCAGCATGGGAGTTTCCCCCAAACCCCTCATTTTGCAGCATGGGGTTGCCCCCCCAAACCCACTTTTTCAGTGAGAGGTGCCCCAGGAACCTTATTTTTCCAGCAGTGGGGTCCCCCAAGAGACCCAGTTTGGCATCATGGGGTCCCCCAATAATCCTAATGCTGTGGTGTGGGGTCCTCCAAGACACCAATTTTTGCCCCCAAGGCACCTTTTATTTCTTGTAGTATGGGGTTCCCCAAAAAAACTCATTTTCCCAGCACATTGTCCCCCAATAAAGCTATTCCTGCACTATGGGATCCCCCAAAACACCCTATTTTGCAGCATGGGGTCCCCCAAGAGATCATGCAGTAGGGGGAAAGGGGTCCCTGGGAACCCCAGCAGCCCCCCCTCCCCTGAGAGCTGCATTTCTGCAGCCCAGGGCTGCAGCTAGAGCCAACCTAAAGATATCCAGCCTAAAGATAAACTCGACCTAAGTATAAAGCCAGCCTGAAGCACGTAGTGCCTCAATCACCAAGCCCCATTTCTTTCCATCCAACATTGCCCAGGACCCTGGCACAAGAAAGAAAAGGGAAAGGGAAAGGAAAAGGGAAAGGAAAAGATAAAGAGAAAAATAAAAATTAAAAAAATAAATGAATAAAATAAGTAATATCTCCCTGCATGACTGGGATAATGAACTAATGCAGAGAGGATGCTAATGAACCATAGATAGTGGTCAGGGAAATAAGAAAAAAAGAGGATACAAGTCCGAAGTAATAGTAGTAATAATAATTAGAATAGGAAGAGGAACAGGAAGGAGAAGAGGAAGAAGAAGAAGGAGAAGAGAAAGATGAAGAAGGAGAAGGAGAAGAAGAAGAGGAAGAAGAAGGAGAAGAGGAAGAAGAAGGAGAAGAGAAAGAAGAAGGAGAAGAGAAAGATGAAGAAGGAGAAGAAGAAGAAAGAGAAGAGGAAGAAGAAGGAGAAGAGGAAGAAGAAGGAGAAGAGAAAGATGAAGAAGAAGGAGAAGAGAAAGATGAAGATGAAGAAGGAGAAGGAGAAGAAGAAGGAGAAGAGAAAGATGAAGAAGGAGAAGGAGAAGAAGAAGAGGAAGAAGAAGGAGAAGAGGAAGAAGAAGGAGAAGAGGAAGAAGAAGAAGGAGAAGAGAAAGATGAAGAAGGAGAAGGAGAAGAAGAAGAAGAGGAAGAGGAAGAAGCAGAGGAGGAAGATGAAGCAGAAGAGGAGGAGGAAGAAGAAGAAAAGGAAGAAGAAGAAGAAGCAGAAGAAGAAGAAGAAGAAGAAGAGGAAGATGAAGAAGAGGAAGAGGAAGAAGAAGAGGAAGAGGAAGAAGAAGCAGCAGAAGAAGCAGCAGATTAAGCAGAAGAATCATAGAATCATAGGGGTTGGAAGGGACCTTGAGAGATCATTGGGTCCAACCCCTGAAGATGAAGAAGAGGAAGAGGAAGGAGAAGAAGAAGAAGAGAAAGAAGTGATGCTGTGCTAAAGTAATGATAGAAAGGCAGAAATAAGAGTAGGAAAATGAATAAAAATCTTTGAAGAATGTGAAGTTAAAGTGCTGGGCAGGTAAATGATGGAGAGGTGAAGAGATGGGCAAATAAACCGATGGGCAAAGAAAAGGATCTAAACATAAAATAATATAAAACGAAAATAACATGAAAATAAACCAAACAGCATAATAAAACTCATCAAATTTATTATTCTCCTGTGCTCCCCCACCCCACGTGCTCCCAATGTTGCTCTACCGGGAACACCAGCTCCGGGAAGGGAATGACTTTGGGCTGGAGCGGATGAAGAGTGCTCATACCGCCTCCTCCTCCTCCTCCTCCTCCTCACACCCCGCGGGGGGTTCCCGCCTCTTTGTTCCCCCACCCCAGCGCCCTTAGCGGGGAACCGGAGCAGGGACCGGGCGGGCACAATGCACATCCCGCCTTCAATAGCACCGGGAGGGGGGGGTTTTTTGGGTTTCCTGAAATAAATAAACACGAGGTTTTTTTCCCACCTTTCTGGAATTTTCCTGACCCCGCGAACGCCCCCGGTTGGGCTTTATTTTATTATTTTATATTTTGTTCTCTGGCTATTACAGGAAGAGGAAAACAGAGCACGCAGGCATCACACCCCCACCACACCCCCCCCCAACCTCCCCAAACCCCCTCCTTGGGCGTCAGGTGACAGCAGGGAATGATATCTGAAAAATGTTAATGCCTGGAAAAGGCTCAAGCTCCAGCATGGATTAGAGCTCGTTAGGTGAGGCCTTTCCTAACGAGCATGGGCAGTGGGATGTGGGATGCAGCTGCTGCATCCCTGCCTCCATCACCGGGCCCTTGGTACCCAAGCGGGATGCTGAAGCAGGGACACACACACACATCCCTCTCCCAAATCCTTTCACCCAAGACTTTGGAAGAGCACCCCTCCTTCCCAAATGTAAGGGCTCATGGCTGGCTCCCCATGTGTCACGAGTTTGCAAGGTCTCAGACTACTCCCCCCCCACCCCAGCCACGCTTTCAGCTCTTCCCTCTGTGTCTCCTTCAGAAAAGGGACTTAAAAACCATCTAAAAAAGCTCTTTTCCATGGGAAGGATTTGAATGATTAAAATTTCCTGTTAGTTATTTATTAGTAGCATTTATTTCTCCCATTTATCTTCCTCATCATTCTATAATATTATAGTTACACTGAATGGTAAATAACTACTCTATTCCACTATACTATATTAGCATAGGCTAGTGTATGACAGCATCTTATCCTATATCTATTCTACATTACATAGAATTTAATTAATCTATTAATATTATATCTATAAATTCAATGCTATATACTTTTCCCCTTGCTTTCTAGTGCAAAAATCACCCTGAACCCTCCCCTATATATTTTTCTCTATCATTTTCTAGCTTTCTAGTGTAAAACAGACCCTAATTTATTTCTATATATAATTTTGTGGCTTTCTAGTGCAAAACAGACCCTGAACCCCCATATATGCATTAATATATATATATTCTACATATAAATATTCTATATATATGAATCTTTATATAGAATATATAATATATATTACATATATAAAAATATTCTATGTATACATATATTAATACATCTATATATAGATATAATTCTTTATAGATTTATACATAATATATAGATATATAGATATAGATTTATAGATATATAACATCTATGTCTATATAGATATTAATAATATCTATAATAATATCTATAATATCTAATATCTACATCTCTATATCTATATAATATCTATGTATATAGATATATAATATACATATATCTATATACATAGATATTATCTAGATATAGATATAGATATAGATACAAATATAGATATATATATAGAGATATATATAGAGATATATAAATATATATATAATTTTGTGGCATTTTAGTGCAAAACCTGACCCCCTAACCCCCCATATATGTATTTATATATAATTTTGTGGCTGGAGCATCTGAGCATCTCTGCGTCCCAGCATTCCAGCTGGGTACCAGCCCTCAGCTCATCCCAAACCATCCTTATTATAAGGAATAATCTTATAGCAGGAATAAAACTCATCCAGATGTTCCCTGGCATCTCAGATCCAGATGTTAATGAATTTTCAATGGCTGGAAACCAAGAATTTTCCCCAAAATGTTGGAAAATTTAATACTTGGAGCAAAACCTTATTTATTAACCTCTTTTTCCCCCTTTCTTCTTTCTCCTCATTTTATTTTCACACCTTCCCAACCTTCTCTTGGAATGAATTTTAGGGATCTGGTGGGAAAATGAATTAGCAGGGAGGTTTTTTTTGCCTATAAAATAGGATAAATCCAATATTTCTTTAGGTGGGAGGTTAATTTTCAGCATGGTGCTGGAGGAGCTGTCAGCACCGGCTGGGATTTGGAGCCTGGATGGAAAATTACCGTCGGGTGAACAAAGAAATCTGGGATTTGGGAATAAACAGGCGGGCCAGGAAGCTGGGAGGAAACCTTGGGCAGGGGAAGGGAAGGGAGAGGAAAGCTCACACTGTGGGGGGCAGAGAAAATAAACCCCCTGGGAGGAGCTGGGGCCGTGGGAAAGGGGGTGAGAGTCTTCTACAGCCCCCCAAAATCCGGATGATGAGGCTGGGGTGTGAGGATGATGGGGGTGAAGCCTGATTTTCCAGGGTGCTTGAGGGTGGTGGGGCGAGTGATCGCTGTTTGTGGGTGTCACGGGGGGTTTCACGCCTGCACCCATCCCTGCAGCTATTTTTGGGGGCGTAGGGGGGTGTTTTGGGGGGAATAGGGGGGGATTTCTCCTTCCCTGGGTTTGCTCAGCCTTGTGGCTCTTGGCAAGCAGTGAGGGTGCAAGGGGGGGAGAGTGAGGGGGGAGTGGGTGTGTGAAGGGAGTGAGTGTGCAAGGGGAACGAGCTGTAGAGGGAGAGAGTGTGGACAGGGAGTGAGTGTGCAAGGGAGCAGGCAAGTGAAGGGAGTGAGTGTGCAAGGGGAACAAGCTGTAGAGGGAGTGTGGACAGGGAGTGAATGTGCAAGGGGAACAAGCTGTAGAGGGAGAGAGTGTGGACAGGGAGTGAGTGTGCAAGGGAGCAGGCAAGTGAAGGGAGTGAGTGTGCAAGGGGCACAAGCTTCAATGCAGGCATGCATGGAAGGGGAACAAACTTGTAAAGGGGGTGAGTGTGCAAGGGGAGCCGGCACGTGGAGGGAGCAAGCGTGCAAGGGCAACAAGCACAGAAGGGGAGCAGGTGTGTGAAGGGCATAAGTGTGCAAGGGGAGGTGAGTGTGCAAAGTGAGCAGAACAAGCCTGGAAAGGGGATCAAGGGGAGAAACCATTCCAGGGGGGACCCAGCACCTGCAGGAGCCAGATGTGCAAGGTGGAGCGAGTGTGCCCAGGCACAAGCGTGCGAGGGGAAGGGGGTGTGTGTGAGGGAAGCAGCAGCCCCTCACCGTGTTTTTGGGGCTCTCCCACACCCATCCTCAGGCTCCACACGCAGCTGGGCACATCAGGAGCCGGGCTTTGCAAAGCCAACACAGCCCGACCCATCGCCCCGGCCCCGCTGACTCAGCACAGATGCAGCCCCAGCTCCCACCCGCTTCACCCCTGGGGTGAAATATCCCCGGGGGTGGGGGGCTGGGAGGTTTTTGGGGGGGTTATATTTTATTTTTCTTTATTTATTGTATTTCTTTCTTTTAAAGAGAGATACTGGCTCAGAGAAAGGCACTCGGCACCCAGCATCAGCACCCACGCCCACATGCACCCCAGGGCTGGAAATGGGCAGTTTCAGGGGGGTTTTGGGTGCAAATTGCCTAAATTTGGGTCGAGGATAAGCAGATGGAAAGGGGGTGAGCCGAGGGGGTGGGTACATGAGCCCCCTCAACCCTGTGTTTGGCTACCGACCTCGCTGACTCAGCACAGATGCAGCCCCCCCCCCCAGCTCCCACCCGCTTCACCCCTGGGGTGAAATATCCCCAGAGGGGGGAGGCTGGGAGGTTAGAGGGGTTTATATTTAATTTTTCTTTATTTATTTTATTTCTTTCTTTTAAAGAGAGATACTGGCTCAGAGGAAGCCACACGGCAGCTGGGCGAGCACCCAGCGTCAGCACCCACACCCTTGTGCACCCCAGGGCTGGAAATGAGCAGTTTCAGGGGGGTTTTGGGTGCAAATTGCCTAAATTTGGGTCGAGGATAAGCAGATGGAAAGGGGGTGAGCCGAGGGGGTGGGTACATGCGCCCCCTCAAGCCTTGTTTGGCAACTAGCAAGTGTTTTGGGCTGCTGGAGGTGACTGTGAGCCTGGGAAATGAGCTGGACTGTGATGCTGAGGCCCCCCCCCCATATCCCCACCCTGGTCCCAAGTGGGTTTTTCCTTCCAGAAGGATAAATCCAGTTCTGAAGCATCCAAAAAAATTAGAAATGGGGGAGACGAAGCGCCCAGGAGAGGCAGGGAAAAGGCAGCTGTCTGCTCCTGGGCAAGACGGTGCCCATCACCCCAGCGCCAGGCCGCTACATGCCCAACCTCGCTGCCCTCCGCCCTTGTGCAACAGCTTGGTATGAGGAAGAAGTTCATTGTCATCCTCCTCACACCCTGGAAGGGGTGCTGGAGCCTGGCTGGGGTGTCACCCCAAAATCCAAGCCCCATCCCAGAGTGATCTGTGTGGTGTCCCCACCGCAGCCCCTCGTGGTGGGTGTCCCTGCTCCAGAGATGCTCCAATGTATCTGCTGGTGTGCGTGCCATGGATGACCTTCACCCCACAGATGCCCTTTACACCACAGATGCCTTTCACCACATGGATGTTCTTGATCCCACAGATGTCCTTCACCCTCTGGATGTTCTTCAATCCATGGATGTTCTTCATCCTATGGATGTCCTTCAACACACAGATGTCCTTCACCCCATGGATGTCCTTCACCCCATGGATGTCCTTCACCCTGCATATATCCTTCAACACACAGGTCTTCTTCACCCCATGGATGTCCACCAGATGACTGTTCTTCACTTCCCCAATGTCCTTCACCCTACTGATCCCACCAGATAATGGTGCCTGTCGGTGTCATGACCTTCCCAGGTCTCAGCCGCCGCTTGCTGCCAGCCAAGAGCCCGACATGCTGGAGCAAAGCTCCAACCTCCCTCCCCAGCTGCAGCCAGCAGCAGGTCCCAATTATTGCAACAGGAGGCAACAAGCCTTGGCCTGACCACCCCCCCCTTCCCAAAAAACTTTGGGGCTCCCATGGACCGGCGGGAGGGCAGGTCCCTGCAGCTCCAGGATGGATGGATCATTTTTGGGGTGGGTGTTGCCAGAATTTGACCTCAGTTTTGGGAAGAGAGGGGTTTCTCTTGCTCCTCATGCAAAAGCCCAGCAGCACGGTTTGGGGAGGGGTGTGTGTGGGGTGGGGGGTGAGTGGGTGCCTGGGCAATGGGGAGGTGGTGGGGGAACCCCTGAAATATCGATCCCCCCCTCCCTTCCTGAGCTGGGGAAAGTGGAAAGGAGGTAAAAATAAACCAGAAATCCCAGGCAGGGGAGTGGGAAGGGGGGGGAAGGGGGTGTAATTCAGAAGCCACAAGAATTTTGGAGGCTGAAAACTGAGGGCAGGATGAAAGCAGCTGCGTGGGAACACCACAAGCCCCAGCAGGACCCACAGGTGACCTTGCTTTGACATCCCCAAACGTCTGTCTGTCCAACCAGCATCACTCACCAGCCCGTCCCAGCGCCTTTGGCTGCCCTTCCCTTTCCCCCCCCCCCCCTTCCAAATTTGGGCTGGCAGCACCTAAAGGACCCCAGTGAGGGGTGTGGGGGTGTATTTTTGGACACCTGGCTGTTTTTGGGATGCTCTGAGCATCCCCCAAACCCACTGGCATGCTTGCAGCCGGGCCGGTTTGCCGGCATGCCGGGACGTGCTGGGAAGCACTTGCTTTTCCAGCATTATCCTATCTCCCTCTGCTCCTATGCAAAGAATTCGGTGCTAAAAAAACGGTGCCAGGGGGGGCTTTGCTCTGGCTCAATCCCACCCTCCCTGGGGGAAGCGGTGCTGATGCTGCCCCCAGGGTCTGGCTTTGGGGCTGGGTGGGGATTGCATGGGGGGGGTTGCACAGGAGCTGCATGGGAATTGTATGGGGAGATTGCATGGGGGGATTGGGTGGGGTTAATGCATGGGATTGCTTGGGATTGCATGGAGGGATTGCATGGATTGCATGGGGATTGCATGGGATGGTTGCATGGGATGATTGTGTGGGGTTAGTGCATGGGATGGCATGGGAACTGCATGGGAATTGTGTGGGGAGATTGCATGGGGTGATTGGGTGGGGTTATTGCATGGGATTGCATGGGGATGGCATGGGGGAATGGCATGGATTGCATAGAGAATTGCCTGGGATGATTGCATGGGAATGGCATGGATTGCATGGGGATTGCATGGGGGTTGCATGGGATGGTTGCATGGGATTGCATGGGTTGCATGGGGGGACTGCATAGAGGGGCTGCATGGGATTGCATGGATTGTATGGGGTTTGCATGGGGGAATCACAAGTATTGCATAGGGAATTGCATGGGATGATTGCAAAGCATTACATGGATTGCATGGGGATTGCATGGGGGGATTGCATGGGAATGGCATGGGATTGCATGGGGATTGCATGGGAATTTCATGGGATTGCATGGGGGGATTGCATGGGATGGCTGCATGGAAATTGCATGGGATGATTACATGGGATGGCTGCATGGGAATGGCATGGGATGATTGCATGGGAATTGCAGGGGATGATTACATGGGAAGCACAGCTTGAAAGCCGGGACCAGGAGGCTTCTGCAGGTGAGTGAAGGATTTTGGGGGATGTGGCATTCAGATGGAGTGGGATACTTTGCACCTGAGCACTTTGGGATGGCCTCAGGGCCTATCTGCAGCCCATTTACAGGGGAAGGAACACCCAGCCTGGGAGATATCAAGATATCAGAGCTGGTTTGGCCCTCAGGGGACCTTCAGGCACCAATTTGGGTTGGAAAGCATTAAACCCTCGCAAATGGCCCAGATAAGGCTCAAAATCCCTCTTGGAATCCACTCTGGCTGGGAAAACAGCCTCAACCTTTGGGATTTAAGGCAAACAGTCTTGATTCCCCCTTCCCCATGGCCACAGCAAGACCCGATGCCTCACCCCACCCAATGCCTCACCCCACATTTTCGGGGGGTCCGGGCTTCACCACCTCCTCTGTCTTCTAATGAGCAGAGAATTTCCCTTTGTATTTAATCAGCAGCTCATGAAAACCTCGGCCTTTAATTACTCCAGACGAGGTGCAGCAGGGGCCACATCTCCCATTTCCTTTCTTTAATTCTTTTAATTGGGAGAAGCAACGGGGCCGGTGACCCAACGCTGCAAGAAAATCAACCAAGGGTGGGGATTTTCTTTGGGGGAGGCAGCTATTTTCCATCAGTTTTATCCAATGGCTTTCTATCCCCCCAAAAGCAAGGAGAATATTCCCAAATCCAGGAGCAAAGGGGTTGCAAGCTCCACTTTATCTCACCCATCGATGCTCAGGGCATGAGTTTGCTGACTCTTCACCTCTCCCAACCTGACGCAGCTAATTAATAATAATAATAATACTACTACAGATGATTTCTATCCAACCTTTTTATTCTTTGCTGTTCATAAACCCTAAATAAAAATTATAATACATCCCAAAGCTGACAGAGAGGCTTTTTTTGGGGGAGGTTGGTTGGGTTTCTGGAGGCGAGCCGGCGGCGTGGCTTTTCTTCTTCTCCAACTTGGAAGAGAACAGGTCAAGTCATGAGTTTTGCAATCCGCCTCCTGAATTTTTTGGGAGATGCTGAGTCATGAGTTTGGGGAATGGGGTTACAGAGAGGGCGGGGGTGAGGTTTTGTCAGGTGGAGGGATACTGGGAGCATCACCCCCCCAAAAACCAACTCATATTGCATCATTCCAGGAGGAATATGACCCCTCAAAAATCAAATTGCAGCGTGCTGGGAGGAATATGACCCCAAAAAGAAATCAAATTGCATCATCCCAGGAGGATTATGATCCCAAAATCCCTCTCCCAACAGGAGGACGTGGGGCAGAGGGATGATGCTTGCCACCCCGAGGCGAGGGTGATGGTTTTTGTGTTGTTCTTTTGCTTCTGAGTTAGCAGAAAGGCGTTTGATGTGCGGGACCGGATTTAGAACATGCCCCTGCAAAAGAGTTTTTATGACTGAAGAGCAAAGAAATACCTGACTAATTATTATTCAGCAAGTTAATTAGGTAATGGGGATTAATCCATCTTCCTGCGGGGCGGTAATTGCCCATGCGAGCTTGCTGCGACCTATTCCCAGTGCAGAAACTGGGCACTTCCCAGTCCAGTAAAGGGATAGGGGGGCAAAGCCCATCTTGCCTGTAGCTGGAGGGATTTTTTTAATGCAAGATATGAGGATTTTTGAGCTTTTTCCATCCCTTTTCGGGTGTTTCACAGCTTGGGATGTCAACGCCGCCTGCACCCAGCATTCGACGTGCTCCTGGTGGGTGCAGGGGGAAAAATCCAGCCTTGGATGGAGGAGGGTAAATTATTAATTAAATTAATTATTATTAAATGGAATGGTGTCCCGTGGAGCATCCTTAAAGCTTTTCAGGTCTTCTTTTTCCATTTGAAGTGGGATGTGTGGAGCATCTCTCCCTGCGTCCCCCTGGGGAGATGCATGGCAGAGCCCAGCCCACCCTTGCATCTAATGTTGCGACATCAGTGATGCTCCTGGCCTCTGAAACCTCATTTATGTAACTCCCAGTCCCCAAAAACCCTGCAAACCACCCCAAAAATAATCCTCCAGCCCCTTTCCAGGCTCCTTACAAGGGACTGGCTGCAGAAAGCCCATTCCAGGGATGCTGATGGGGATGCTCCCTCCACTCCAGCAGCTTGCAGGTTATTGGGGTGCCTTAAATGAGCAAAATTTAGCCTTTTTGGGGGGAGGAAAAATCAGCATTTTTGGCTTTGCCAAGCCTGGCAGGGAACATGGGACAGGCAGATGAAAATTTACCTGCAGTAAAACCCATCAGCCAGGGCCCAAACCCCCACTGCAGGATGCTCTGGAGCTGCAAAATCCCACCCCACCCCACCCCCCAAACCTGGAGAATTCCTAAATCCTGACCAGTTTTGGGGGATTCCCTCTGGGATGGTGATGCCAGGGATGGGATGAAGCTCATTGCATGGTGATGGGGGTGCAGGGCACTTTGCTGGCAGCAGTTTTCTGGGTGCAACCATCATGACTCCTGCTTCTACATCTCTTACCACCACGACCTTGAGCCAAGGTCAGTGGCCTTGGGGACCTGCTGGCTGCCCAGCCTCGTGCCAGCAAACAGGCAAAACTACCCTTTTTCCACCCTTTTTCTCCCCAAATCCCAATGGTTGGACCACAAAACCCCCTGCAACCTCCCTAAATTCCCCCATCACATCATCCACCCCATGGAAACAGGATGGAGGAAAAATAACCCAACGGATCCAAACTTAAACCAAAAGGAGCATCCCTGCAAACTGCAGCGTGGGAGTGGCCGTTACCCACTTATTATCATTAATGATTAATTATTATTGCTAACAGCCGCTCTCCTCCAGAAATAGCTCCTGTAGGGAAGGAAACTCCAGCAAATGGAATTATTTCATCGTGATTTTGCAGGAAAAGAGGGGGAAAACCCCCTTTTTATGGCGATTTTGGTTGGGTGAGGGTGGTTTTTGGGGTCTGAGGAGGTTTTATGGGCAGGGAAAAGGATATTTGGTACATATATGTGCATGTGTGTGTGTGTGCATAGAGCTCCATACCCCTTCTCCTTTCTGCTCAGAGGAGGAAGAAGGAATCCACTCGCATGAACGTGCGAAGCCGAAGGGAAAATGGGGGGGTTTTTCCTCCCCCTTCCCTACCCCTTCCCATGGTTTTCAGCTCTGGCTCTGCCGGCACGACACCTCCCAGCCGCCACGGTGTGACTCACATGGTTATTTTTAGCCCCAACCTCTTTTCTCTCCCCATGTTTCCATGCACGTGGGGTTGCCCTAAAAAATGCAAACCTAAAAGCTGCAAGGCAAAGCCAGGCTTTCTTTGCAAGACCCAGGGCTGGGGGATTCATTTCCCCCCCACCCCACCCCCCCCTTTTTAATGGATAAACCAGAGATTCCCCCTTTTTTTCTCCCTTCCTTTCTGCCTTTGAAGGGTGAAAAGCCACCAGACCTGGAGGAGTTTAGAGCAGGAACGTTGCTGCCTGGCTTGGAAAACTTTAAACGAGGCTCACTGCTCATTAATCAGGCTGAATTGAGTGAGGTTAATTGATGCTATTACATTCTTGCTTTCTCTTTTTCTTTCCTCTGCCTCACTCGAACCCAGAGACTGGAGGGTTTAATGCACTTTAATCCCGGCCTAACAAGGAGAGGGGTTTAACTAGTCCTGGTTTAAAGGTAAAAAGTGAAATCCAAGCAGATCCAGGTGTTAAATCCAAACCTGATGGGTGTCAAAGCGCTTCGACGTCTCCAGGGTGGGGCGATGGGGTTGATGCTTCACCGCATCCTTCGAGCTGGACCCAACGGGATGCAGCAGGAGCATCCCCTTGGATAAGGATAAAGCTGGAAAACCCCCTCCAGGAGCGCCACAAAATCCCGACGGAAGAATCAACACGAGACATTTTGAGGTTGAAATCCCTGGGAACGGTTGTGCCATCACCACCCAACCCAATTTTATCACCGGTCTCAATTCCCTGATGGACTTTAGCCCCGGATTTCATCAGCCAGGCTGATGATGAGTTCCACCTTCATCCGTTTCCTGACTTAACCCTGTCTCCATCCCATGCCTTCACACAGCCTCATGCCAGCGAAACCGCCACGGTTTGACCCAATTTGCCAAACACCAGCGTGGAAACGGGGTCACCAGGGGTGTGGTGCTGGCCAGATGTTGACATCTGCTTCCAGCTCTTTGGGGCAGCAATAGGAATTACAGACTCCAGTGGTTCAGCTTTGGCGGGGGGGGGGGGGGGAAGATCCATGGTTTTTTGGGTGTGGGAGGAATTGGGATGGAGCAGCTCTGGGAATCCCATTTTTGGGGTTTTTTTTGTTGCCTGGATTTTAAATGGGAAAAGAGAAACAACCCTCCCAAAGGAAAGAAAACCTTTTGGATGGGGAATTTGTCTTGAAGCTCCTCAAGCGCTTTGGAAGATGCTGGAAATACTAAAATAAATAGTAAACCATCAAAATATTTAAATATTAAAATAAATCCCTCTCCCTGAAGCAGATTAACTCCATCCCAGGGATGCTCAGTGTCCAAGCTCAGGTGCTAAAACTTTCCCTGAATATTTTAGGGACAATCCAGGACTTTTAGTGGTGGAGACATCAAAGGCAAAGCCAAATTCCCTCCTGTGCACCCTCCAATGATGCAGGTTTGATTATCCAAACCCCATCCCCATAAAGTTGTCCCAGCCTGGATGTTGTCCCCCCCCAAAAAAAAAAACCACCCAGGAGATGCCACCCAAACCCACCCCCCAAATCTTGGGTGTCACGGTGAGATGTGTGTCCCCAGTGCCCCCATGTCTGAGGACATGGGTAGGGATGGGGAGAGGCAGCCAGATAACGAGCTCATTAGATGACAGCGGTGAGGTGACGCAGGGAAGGGGTGTAAAAGAGGCCGGATTTCCTTGTCTCCTGGGAATGAGACTTTTCAGCAGAACTCTGGCTGGCCCCGTGCAGGGGGAGGTGTGCGCACACGCGTGTGCCCGCGTGTGACACGCCGGTGAGTCAGAGAACCGAGACGTGTGGCAGGGAAGAGGGCGAGGATGGAAGAGGCTCAGCCCATCACTGCAGCGTCTGGTCTTGACACGGGTTGAATCCTCCAGCCCATCACTGTGGGTTCCCCCCTCCAGCCTCCACAACTTGTATCCCTGAGCCCATCACCGCGGCCTCTGGTCTTGACACCAGTCAAAGCCCTGAACTCATCCCCATGGTCTCCATCCTCCTCACAACCCCCCTTCCCTTCACCCCTAAACCAAAATTGATTAAAAAAAAAACCCCAATTCCTCCTTCTTTTCCCTAATTCCTCACCCCTCCCGTGCCCCCCTCTTTCCCCCAGGCACCCTGGGATATTATTTTAACCATTTTCCCCCCGTTCAAAGGGACGGGACGGAGAAAATCTCCCCTAAATCCCTTCCCGCTCATCGGCACCGGCTGGGATTATCCCACGTCGGCCCTTTCCCTCCCGTCAGCATTCCCGACCCGCGCCCGCGGCCAGGGTTGGGTTGGGTTTTATTCCCCCCCCCCCTTTCCCAAATCAGAAAAAATGCCAAATCAGCAAAAAATTAAATAAATTCCTTTTTTTCCCACCCCGTTTCCCATTTAAATGAGGAAAAAACAAGGGAAAAAAAGGGGGGAACCCCCAAAAAATGAGATTGGGATCGCTAAAATTTGTATTTTGCTGAGTTTAGAATTGAGGAATTTGCCCAAAACGGTCAAATTTGGGGCAAAAACTTTGCAGTTTTAGGAAAATAAATTTCTTGATGTTGAGTTTTTGGGGAATTTCTGCTGCTGTGTCATTTTAATTTTATTTCATTTTATTTTATTTTACTCTATTTTATTTTACTTTATTTTATTTTACTCTATTTTATTTTACTTTATTTGATTTTACTTTCTTTTATTTTATTTTATTTTACTTTATTTTATTTTATTTTATTTTATTTTAATTTATTTTATTTTACTTTATTTTATTTTACTTTATTTTATTTTTATTTTATTTTATTTTACTGTAATTTATTGTAATTTATTTTAATTTAATTTATTATTTCAGGTTTGGGTGGGTTTGTTTTTTGAGCGGGCAAGAAAGAATGTGGCGATTGAGGGTTTTTAATGATTTTAATGCTTTCTTTAGTAATTTTTTTTAAAAAATGGGGTTTTTTTGGGGGGAAAAGGGGAGATTTTGATGTCCAAGGGTGGACAAAGAGCCACAGCCGCGTCCCCTCGCGGGACCCCCAGCATCACCTTTTGTGGCCTGGTGGTGGGACGCTGGGATGGGAGGAGCTGGCGGACGTGCACGTCGGCACATCCAGCCAGAAATCCCTGCCCCGATGGTTTTCCCTCTGGATTTTCCTGTGTGCACCCCAAAAACTCCTTGCACCCTGGAAAAGAGGGAGAATGGGGGTTGCTTGGGTTGTTCCCACCCAGCTCTGTGTGGCAGAGATGAGGGTTTGCAGCCAGTGTGGGGGGTTGCAGTGTGTGAGGGGTGTTGCACCGGGCCTGGGGTACTGCAGCGGGTGCTGAGTTCCCCAATGCATGGGGGGTTCTGCACTGAGCACAGGGTTTGGCACCGAGTGGGGGGTTCCCCAATGTGTGGGGGGTTCCCCAGTGCATGTGGGGTTCTGCACTGAGCACAGGGTTTGGCACTGAGTGGGGGGTTCCCCAATGTGTGGGGGGTTCTGCACTGAGCACAGGGTTTGGCACGGAGTGGGGGGTTCCCCAATGTGTGGGGGGTTCCCCAATGCATGGGGGGTTCTGCACTGAGCACAGGGTTTGGCACTGAGTGGGGGGTTCCCCAATGCATGGGGGGTTCTGCACTGAGCACAGGGTTTGGCACTGAGTGGGGGGTTCCCCAATGCATGGGGGGTTCAGCACTGAGCACAGGGTTTGGCACTGAGTGGGGGGTTCCCCAATGCATGGGGGGTTCTGCACTGAGCACAGGGTTTGGCACCGAGTGGGGGGTTCCCCAATGTGTGGGGGGTTCCCCAATGCATGTGGGGTTCTGCACTGAGCACAGGGTTTGGCACTGAGTGGAGGGTTCCCCAATGTGTGGGGGGTTCTGCGCTGAGCACAGGGTTTGGCACGGAGTGGGGGGTTCCCCAATGTGTGTGGGGTTCCCCAATGCATGGGGGGTTCTGCACTGAGCACAGGGTTTGGCACTGAGTGGGGGGTTCCCCAATGCATGGGGGGTTCAGCACTGAGCACAGGGTTTGGCACTGAGTGGGGGGTTCCCCAATGCATGGGGGGTTCAGCACTGAGCACAGGGTTTGGCACTGAGTGGGGGGTTCCCCAATGCATGGGGGGTTCTGCACTGAGCACAGGGTTTGGCACAGAGTGGGGGGGTGCCCCAATGTGTGGGGGGTTCAGCACTGAGCACAGGGTTTGGCACCAAGTGGGGGGTTCCCCAATGTGTGTGGGGTTCCCCAATGCATGTGGGGTTCTGCACTGAGCACAGGGTTTGGCACAGAGTGGGGGGTTCCCCAATGCATGGGGGTTCTGCAGCAAGTGTTGGGTTATTGGGATATTGCACTGGATGCTGGGTTTTGCCTGGGGTCTGGGGTATCACACCAGCTGTGGGGTTCTGCACCGAGCCTGGGGTACCACACTGAGTGAAGGGTTCTGCACCAAGCATCGGGTTTTGCCCCGGGGTCTGGGGCATTGCACTGGATGCTGGGTTCCACACCAAGCACAGTGTTTTGCCTGGGGTATCACACTAGGTGTGGGGTTCTACTGGGGTATTGCACTGGGTGCAGGGTTCCCCAATGCATGTGGGGTTCTGCAGAGGGTGCAAGGTTTTGCCTGGGGTCTGGGGTATCGCATCGGATGGTGGGTTCCACACCCAGCGCAGGGTTTCGCACCACACCTGGGGTACCACACCGATTGTGGGGTTCAGCAGCAAGCATCAGGTTTTGCCTGGGGTCTGGGGTAGTGCACTGAGCATGGGGTTCCACACCGACCACTGGGTTTGGCATGGGGTCCAGAGTATTGCACCCAGCACGGGGTGTTGTCGTGGGGTTTTGCACCACACCTGGGGTGTTGCACCAAGTGTGGGGCTCCCCAGTGCATGTGGGGTGCTGCATCAAGCCTTGGGTTTTGCCTGGGGTCTGGGGTATCACACCAGGTGTGGGGGTTCCACCCTGAGTGCAGGGTATTGCCTGGGGTCTGGGGTATCACACCAGGTCTGGGGTTCCACACCGGGCCTGGGGTACCACACTGAGCGTGGGGTTTTGCCCCGGGTTCAGGGTATGGCACGGGCTGCCGGGCTCCACACCCAGCACAGGGGTTTGCCCGGGGTATCACCCTGTGTGCTGGGCATCACACTGGGTGCAGGGTACCACATCACATGGGAGCTGCCACCCTGCGCCTCGGGTGTTGCATCACCCGCGGGGTGGTTCACACCCCGCACGGGGTTTCACACCAGTGGAGAGGGGTTCACACTGCACACAGGGGTTCACACCAGTGGGGGGGGTGGTTCACACTGCACACGGGGGTTCACACCAGTGGGGAGGGGTTCACACTGCACACGGGGGTTCACACCAGTGGGGAGGGGTTCACACTGCACACGGGGTTCACACCACATGCTGGGGTTTACACGAGGCGCAGGGGGTTTTCACACCGGGCACTGATTGCTCACCCACACGGCTTCACACACACCCTGACACACCGTAGACTTGCACACGTGTGTGCAGGTGTGCACTCAGACACAATATGTACAGGTGTGCACACACACATAGATGAGGGTGCATGGAGGGGTGCCCAGGTGCGTACACACACGTGCACACAGGTGCACACGTGCACAGGTACAGGTGCACAGAGATGCACACACGCCCCAGCACACACGTGTGTACAGCACACATGGGGTGCACACGTGTGCAGGCACACATGCACATGCTCACTCACATGTGCACACACATAGGCATGCGCACACCTGCACGCTCACATGTGTGCACACCCAAAGGTATGCACACTCACACACTTGTGTGTGCACACAGCCACTTGCACACTCATGAGTCCACACACCCGCTGCACACTCGCGTGTGCACACACCCACAGGCATGTGCACACTCACTTGTACGCTCACATGGGCACACACCCACTTGCACACTCACACATGTGCACACCCCCAGGCATGCACACCTCCACTTGAACACTTGTGTGTGCATACCCGCACACGCACCCCCCCCCCCCAGACACCCACTCCTCTCCTGCAGGTGCACACACCCACACCTGTGAGTGCACACACCCGCTGCACACTCACACGTGCACACACCCACAGGCAGGTGTGCACACACCCCCATTTGCACACTCCCATGTGCACAGCCACACTCCCACTCGCGCCCTCGTGAACGCACATGCCCACTTGCACACTCGCATGTGTGCGCACACCCACTTGCACACTCACATGTCTGGACACGCCAATTCGCACACTCACACGTGCGCGCACGCCTATTTGCACATTCACACGTCCGGACACGCCCACTTGCACACCCGCACATGCGCACACACCTATTTGCACACTCAAACATGCAGACGCGCCCATTTGCACACTCACACGTGTGCACACACCCGCTTGCACACTCGCACGTGCGCACACACCTATTTGAGCACTCAAACATGCAGACGCGCCCATTTGCACACTCACATGTGCGCACACACCCGCTTGCACACTCACACGTGCGCACACACCCACTCTTACCCTCGCGTGTGCCCACCCCTACAGACCCCCCCTACCCACACCCACACCCCCACCCCACGCCCCCTCTTGCACACTCGCACGTGCCCGCCCCCCATCCCCACCCCACTCCCCCCCACACCCCCCCCTCCGCCCCCCCCACGCCCACGTGCAGACCCGCACGCGCTCAAACCCCCCCCGCCCCCTCCCCTTCCCCACCCCCGCCCCCTTCCCCGCCCAGGCGCCGCCCACCTCCTCCCCGCACCGCCCAATGGGCGCCGCCGCGCCCCCCCCCGCTCCAGCCCGCTCTCTTAAGCCGCTTCAATGCCCCCGCCGCGGCCGCGCGCCACCGCTCCGCTCCGCCGTCTCCTCCTCCTCCTCCTCCTCTTCTTCTTCCCCCCCGCGGCCCCGGCCCGGGCCCGCCATCGCCTCCACCACCTCCTCCAGCCCCGTCGCAGCCGCCTCGCCGCAGCCGCCCCGGGGCCGCCATGGAGACCGGCGGCAAGGTGAGCACGCCGCGCGTGGAAAATCCCCGCTCCCCTTCCCTCCTCCTGGCCGCGCACCCCCCTTCCTCCCTCCTTTCCTCCCTCCCTCCAACCACCGCGTTACACAACCGGAGGAGCGGCGATCCATCGGTCCCCGGGAGAGCAGGGAGAAGGAGGCGGTCCGGAGCCGTCGGGCTCAGCCTGCTGCCCCCCCCCCCCCCCCCCCCCCCCCCCCCCGCCCCTACGCGCTGCCCCGCTAAGTAAAGGTTTTCTTAAAAAAATTGCCTCAGAACTCAGGGAAAAGGCTCCCGGCCGGCCCAGGGCAGCGCGTTTGGGAGGGGAAACACACCCCCCCCTCACACCCCCTCTGCCTCTGGAGGGGGCGAGCTGCGAGCAGGGAGCCCAGAAAGGCTTCTTGAGCCCCTTGTGGGGTGAGGGGACGGCGGTCAGGCCCCAGGAGCGCCGAGGTCGCCTTGAGGGGGGGTGTGTGACCCGGGGTGGGGGTGACACCCCTGGGACCACCCCCCCCCCCGCCCGGCGTTGCCTCAGAGTGAGCTTCTGGCGCCTTCTGGACCCGTTTTGCCTCAGTTTACCCCCAAAAATGGAGTTATTAAATAACGCAAACTCCCTTGGCACTCTGGCCGGCAGCACAGTCCCCCACGCTCAGCGCCTCGACCTGTCCCGAATAAATTGATTTATAATAATAAAGGTGAGTTGGGGGGATGCGGCCATCAGGCCCTAAATGAGGAAGGTGATTTAATAATTGCAGTGGGCTCATTAACGTTAGACCCCGGGCCTCACAGGGGATGCTTCCCCCCACCCCCCCCCAACTCCTTCCCCAAAATATTCCTTCCTGGGAGTGTTTTGGGATCTAGTCAAGTATGTAGGATATTTTTTTTTTTTGTCCTCTCCTTTTCTTTTCCCGAGAAGGAAATACAATATTTACTTAGTGGCACTTTGGTGATTTAAAGCAAAAATAATGATCATATTCCAATTAAAAACCTCCTTATTTTTCTCCCTAGCAAATGACACCCCCTGTTCCCTCCCCTTTCATGTTTTCTTTTCCCTCCTGGCTTTTGGATGCATTGGGAAAAACGAATTTATATTTTCAAATTAAATAGGTATATATTTTTAGATCTATCTTATATATAGATATTTAAATTTTATTGATGTTGAAAGCTGGCTCTGCCCTGGCACTGCTGAGGGGTTTTTTTTCCCCCCTGGGTGAGGTGTAGGTTTGGAGCTGGGAACGTGACGGCCGGCAGAGCGACGATGGGGGGAGGAATTAAAGAAGAAATTTGCTCTTGTAATGAAGAAATCTGATGCGATGCCGGCCGGGCTCAACTCCCAGCTACTGAAATGGAGCCTGGAGATGTGCTTCCCTTTGCTTTTCCATCTTAATAGCTAACTCCATTAGAGGAATTTAGGTTAGGAATGATTAAATTTTTCTTAAAAAGGTAATTAATTGCAGGAACAACTTGCTGCGCTCCCGTGGGCGATGCTTAGACCCAGAGTGTGTTTTTTTGCAAGGGGGGGGAAAAAGGGATTTATTTTTGTTTATTTATTCTTTTAATCGAAGCAGACAGCATTAGGGGTGCAGGGAGGTGAGGTTCAAACTCGCCCCTCCACTCTTAAATTGAATATTATTGAAGCCGGAGATGCTTTTCCTGCCCTGGGAGCTGGGCTGCTCCAGTTCTCCCCACGCAGAAACATCTCTGGGGCTCGTCGCAGACACGGTTGTGGTTGCAAAACTCGGGAGGAATCGTGTCGCCGTCCCCAGCTGACCTTTCGAAAGGAATACTAGTGAAATAAGGCTGCCCTGACTCTGCGTTCCCCTCACCGCCAGTTTTCCGCCGCACCGATAATCCCAAATAGCTCAGTTGATCCCTCACCGTGCCGATGTTATTCCCTCCACCCCCTTCTTCGGCTGCAACTCCCCCCACCGGCTGCAAACCCCCCTCTCCCTCCCCCTGCTCTGTAAATGCCGGGGCTGCGGCACATGCCCTGGCTTTAGGAGCAGGTTTTACCCAGCCCTTGGTGGGTGCGTAAGTTTTTCCTGGGCCAGGAGCCAGCGTGCAACCGTGTTATCCCAGCCAGTGGCCAGATCCGGTTATCCTCACTCCATCAAGCGTGCACAAGTGTGCAAATAAGCGTGCAAGACGCTGGGAGGCTGTGTCAACCTTCTTCCCAATCATCCCTGCATCCATCCCAGGATAGGACCTCTTGAGATCAGCCTCTGGGATGCTTGGTAAAGCCTCCTGGCTGGATATTTCTAAATGTGGATTTTTTTTCCCTGGGATTCTTTTAATTTTTTATAAATAATATTAATTTTTAAAGGTTTCTCTTTTTAATTTCCTTGTCGCATGAGGCAGGCATCATCCCCAAATCTTTCTGTGTTGAAGGAAAAGAAAAAAAGGCTAAAAAACACCCCTCCTGAGTTAGTAAAGCTAAACGTGGTTCCCTGCAGGTTTGGGGGGTGTGTGCTGGAGGGTGTCACCTTTGTGTGGCTGTCATCCCATAGGTTGTTATCTCATCTGAGTGTCCCAGCTTCCGGATTTGGGTGATGAAGGAAGTAGGAAGCAGCAAAAAAATAATGTAATTTTATTAAAATTAGAAGTGCTGCACTCACCTTCCGATAAGGTACAGGAGGTAGTAGGGAAGGAGTCCCAGCAGTGGGTTATCTCCAGGTTGTAAGTGAGCATATGGCACAAAAGCAAGAAGTAGGTTGCCTTTTTTTCCTCCTTCCTTAAGCTCTAAATAAAGTTTCTGCTTTCTGCAGAAGTTAAAAAGCAAACAGAAACCTCAACAAGAACCAACAGACGGCCATGTGTGGTTTTGCACGAGGTTCCCAATCAAGGCTACTTGTAAAAATAAACTTTTTCTGGTTGGTTTTTTTTTCCCCTTTCTCCTCCCTAACTCGCCATCTTAAGCCTTTCCTTTAATGGTGAGGTTAAAGCCCAAAGGCTTCAGGATCGGGCTGGGCAGCGTGTTTGGAGCTGGGAAGTCCAAAGCTTGAGCGGGAGGAGCTGACTCATGGTGACCCTGCCTGGGGAGAACCTCCAAAAAATGCCATCAGCCTTGCTACCAACCCTGTCCCTTCGTCTCTTCAAGCTCCTTGAGTTTTTTTCCCCTGTTTTTCTGGGATGCCAGCAACTTTCCAGCCTGTTTTTGCCTTCCCAAGCAGAGCACTTTGGTCTCTGGTTGGGTTTATTCGGACGTACTGAACAAAACCAAGTGCCAAAACCTCCCTGATTAGTTGTGTTGGGGCCAAGCCTAATTAATGAGCTTCGTTAATGGGGCTGCTTTTATTTGCTGTTGCTTCTTCTCTGCAAACTAGCATGGGGGGGGAGGTGGCTTGGGCAGGGAGCAGTGCTTATTTATATTTATTTTAAGAAAAGAAAATGCTTCTTAAATAAGAGAATATTTTCTTCCTTGCCTGCTTTGCCATCCACCCTCTGTAATTAGGGGTTTGTGTTTAGGGTGGGAGCTGACTGACACTGATCCCTTGGGAATATTGATCTGAGGTGCTGGTGTGGGGGAGCATCCCTGGGCTGGGGTGATGCGTTGGTACCTGGGATAACCAGGGAGAGCCCAGTTCCCCAAAGTAAGTGGCTTATAAATTTCACGTGGATCATCCCAAAGCTGATTAACTGGGAATGTCGGATCCTGGTTCTTGGGATCTGAAATCTCCTGCCTGGGATAATTGGGGCTGTTAAGGAAGGTGGCCGGAGCACTGGCCTGCCCTGACCCTGCTCCCAAACAAGGCTCTGATTGTCACTTGGGCTTAAGCAGGAGGAAGAGGAGGCGGGCAAAGGGTTTGCCAAATAGCCAGGATTTTGCTTAGTGACTGTTAATTAGGCTCCCATGTAAAAACTTCGTTAGCTGTGGCTGTCTGGGGCATCCTTGTGCCAACGATGGGACGATGCTTGGCCGGCCTGTGGTGTCACCACGGTGTCCCCAAAAGCATCTTGTGCTGGCGCGCTGCCCAGGTGTCACGTGAAGCCCTCAGATGGGACCCTGCAAACCCAGATAAAACCTCCCACCCTACTCCAGAGGCAAAAAATTCTCAGAATCCCCAAACAGTATTTTTTTTAAAGCCCCAAACACTTTTTTTTATTCTCTTTTCCACATGACACTTAAAAAAAAAAAAGGCAACTCTTCTCTTTTGCCCTACATACTCACAGCCATCCCTCCTCTTGCTGCTCCCTGGGGAGAAGCACTGGGAGCCCTCTCCATTGGGGTGGTGACTCATAGCTAGGAGCCCAAATTTAACCCTTCTTTTTGTTTATTTTCATCTCTTTTTTTTCCCCCCCCCTCCTGCAGATGACGGCTCGCCTGATGCTCGCTGTGGGAGGAGCAGTGCTGGGTTCCTTACAATTCGGCTACAACACCGGTGTCATCAACGCCCCTCAAAAGGTGAGAGCACCCAACAGCCCAGCAGCTGAGCAGTGAGTAGTGAAATTTCACCCTCCCAGTGCCTGAAAACAAACCCTGTATCCACCGCCCACCTGGCTAAAATAGTACATCCCACTAGGCAGCTTACTGCTGGTAATGGGATTTGTGAGAGAGTTATTTAGCTCCTGCCTTCCCAGGAGAATTAGTTTCCTCCTCACTTAGCGTTTTTGCTGGGGGGAAAAACATCCCAGCAATGCCAGCAGGATGCTTTCTGGGTGGGACCCGTGTAACTTTTAACCTCAGCGCTTAAGGAAAGATCTGGGAGCTAATTAGGGTTCCAGTCATGAAGCAGGGGAAATGACTTGCTCCAATGGGAGCTTTGTATCCCAGAATGTCAGGGGCAGGACGTCCCCAGGAGGAGAGAGGGTTGGCTGGGGCAGGCTGTATGTGAAGGGTGATGGAGAGCAGGAGGTGTTTGCTCCTTCCCCAGCCAGGATGCTGCAGCAACTGGTGGGTAACGTGGAAGTGTTGGGAAAAAAACCTTGTTTCTCCCCAAATTATGTTGGGTTTTGAGGTGTTAAAGACTTGGAGATGTTAGCTCAGAAATCCTTTGTGGTGTTTGCAACACACCCTGGGCAAACCCACCTGGGACAAACCAGGGTCTGTCTGCTGCTGCACCAGAGTAGAGCATCATTGAAGCCTCTGGGGCACCACCCCAAATAATGAACCCCACCGAGGCAGGATTCACCCCACCAGAGTTTTAATCCCATTACCAGCGAGTGGGCTGCCAAAATCTTCCCTCAAGTGCTGAAAAAACTCCTTGAGGGAGAGAAGACCCCACAGAAAATCTTCCCAGCCCCCATCAGTGTGGCAAGAGCAAAGACAGATGTGAAATGCCTTTATTTGAGGTATTGTCTTTAATCACTGCGAGTGGCCTGAGCAGGATTTCACCCAGCTGGAAGCTGGGGCACCCATCCAGCCCCCTCAGCCAGGGTGCAGGCAGCCATCCTCCGAAAGCATCACCCTGCTAAAAGGATCCTGACTTGCTCTCACCTTCCCTGGGTTGATCTGTGCTGGTGACGTTGGTGCTTGGCTGGTGGTGAGCATCCTTCTCCGGAGACGGGAGCAGCGAGCTGGGAAATCCCTGGCACTGTGCTGAGGAGCTGCCTTCTGGCACCTGCCCTCGATTTCCCCTGTGCTCCAGCACTACAGGGAGCTCTGTAATTACTGCCTTCTGTGGAGCCCAGCCCTGCACATGGGTTCCCTACAGCTGAAGGACTCTTCTCCATCCCCCCCTTGAACCCAGAGATGCTGCTCTGGGTGATATGGGCAGGGACCGCTGAGCTCTGCTTCCTCCAGCCCCCCCAGCACAGCAAGGTGTCCCTGCTGCTGGGTGTTGCCTCAGTTTCCCTTGTGCTTTTGAGGAGCCTTGGGGCTCAGGGCAGGGGCGGGCCGTGCATTTTAGGGATGAGTCATTGCATAAGTGATGCAGAACTCACTGGGGAAAGGATTTGGGGTGCCTTGTATTTGGGGCAGGATGGGTGATGCCCTGGCTAGCGGGGTACTCTGGGCACAGGGGTTCATCCTGCCTTGAAGGGTGGGGGTGTGGAATGCACTGGGGTATGGGATTGGGGTGCATTGGGATGCATCACTTCAGGGATGTGAGTGCAGGAGTGTTTGCTGGCAGCAGCTCTGCCCGTGGCCTCACAGACAGGCTCCTTTCTCCCCTGGGCTCCTCTATATGGTTCTCCCTGCTGCTGGAGTATGGGGGCGGGGGACAGGGAGGGTGTGGGGGAGTTGCAGAGGGGATGTGTAGGCAGACAGCCTGCAACTGGGCAAAGGGCAAGTTGAAAACACTCAGCTGAAAGGAAATGAAGGCAAGGCAAGGCTGGGGGGGGGAAGCCCAACTTTTGGGAAGTGCAGTGTTCTTGAGGGGATTCTCACTTGAAACTCATCACTTCTCATCTTCTCCTCTTGCACCAACTGGCTTTTTCCTTTGGTGCTTTTTTCAGGAGGAAAAGGGGCCAGGAGAGGGGTGTTTGGGTGGTGGGTTTTTATTAAGCCACAGCCCAGCGTAGCTCAGCCAGTGCTGGGGCATCCGCTGTCGCTTGGATTAGCTTTCTTCTGCTTCAGGGGGAGAGAGCTGGAGGCTTTTGGGAAAGGAGGGGAGAGGTTTAGAGCACCACAGAGGTTTGGTAGGATGTGTGAGGAGACCTGCTTACCCCCACCCAGTCCTGGGTTCTCCTGATAATAATACCAATTACTGATTTTGGGGAAAAGCCCCCAAAGTGTTGAAACCTCCAGGTGAAGTGGGATGCAAAGGAAATCACTTAAAGATTGAAATCCTCGTGGCTTAGGGTTTTTGTAGGAGAAACTTAAATAATCATAGACTGGTCTGGGTTGGAAGAGACCCCAAGGATCACAGAGCTCCAACCCCCCTGCCACAGGCAGGGCCACCAACCTCCAGGCCTGGAGCTACACAAGGTTGCCCAGGGCCCCATCCAACCTGGCCTTGAACACCCCCAGGGATGGGGCATCCACCACCTCTCTGGGCAGCCTGTTCCATGATCACACAATTGATGTTCACAGCGATGTGTGCAGGGTGTTTTCCTTGAGCTGCCCCTACCAGGGGCTCTTTTTTTTGCTCTAAGTGATGAGAAAACAAATGCTGAACGGGGAGCTGGGCAAACCCCTTTGAAGCAGCGAGGTCTCTGAGCTGCAGCAGCTCCCACTGCTCACACAGAACCTCTGCTCCTCCAGCCAGGTGCGTTATGGAGCCCTTTGCCTTTTTAGTTTGAGTTTGTGTGACCCTTACACAACTCAAGGCTTTCAGCATGGCTTTAAAAATAGCTACAAATAAAATAGGGATCTAAAAGGGTGTTGTGTGTAGGGCTGGGAGCGTGGCAGGAGCGCTGCAGACTGGCAGTGGAAGTGTTGCCTTACGGAAGCGTGGTGGAAACAAAGCTTAGAAATGAAACTCCAGGGAGTGTCCCAGGGGATGGGACAGCTGCTCTGACAACCCCACTGTCTTCCTCACCACCTTCCATCTCTGTTGTTTTCCTCCCCGCCCCACTCCGCTGTGTTGCTTCTCTGGTTGATGGAGACATCCCTCCCTTCCTCCCGTGCCCTGGGGAGGAGTGTGACCTCCCTGCGGCCACCTGGTGAGGTGAAAGGTATTTTGGCAAGGCCAAGCCTCTCTGAGCAGGGCGAGACCAGAACCCGTCTGGCTGCATTTCCCCTGCGCATCCCATCAGGCTTCTTCCTCCCTTGGAGGTTGGAGCTGAGCCACAGGCTGGGCGGCTCCTGGCTCCGTGACGCATCGTCTTGTGAGCCGTGCTTGCTGGCCAAGGGTCTGTAGGTGGCTGGGCAACTCGGAACCCTGGTGGCACAGATGAAATGAGGATGGTTTGAACCCACAGCTTGGTTTCTCCACCCTCTTCTGCAGGTGATTGAGGACTTCTACAACCGCACCTGGCTGTACCGATACGATGAGCCCATCAGCCCCGCCAACCTCACCACGCTCTGGTCCCTCTCTGTCGCCATCTTCTCTGTGGGAGGCATGATCGGATCCTTTTCTGTGGGGCTCTTTGTCAATCGCTTTGGACGGTGAGTGCTGAGCCTGGTGGCCCCATGGTGGACCTCAACTTTTGGGGGTCATGCAGCCTGACCTCACCCCAGCACCGCAGGGACTCTTGGCTCCTGCGGA
Organism: Porphyrio hochstetteri; assembly: GCA_020800305.1. Taxonomy (NCBI): domain Eukaryota; kingdom Metazoa; phylum Chordata; class Aves; order Gruiformes; family Rallidae; genus Porphyrio; species Porphyrio hochstetteri. The sequence continues at coordinate 6,486,989 of CM036926.1, read as the reverse complement.
GAGCTGGTGTTCCCCTGACACCTGTGGTCATCACCACCCTTCTTCCTTCTCCTAGGCGCAACTCCATGCTTATGTCCAACGTTCTTGCCTTTGTGGCTGCCGTCCTCATGGGCTTCTCCAAGATGGCTTTCTCCTTTGAGATGCTCATCCTTGGCCGTTTCATCATCGGCCTCTACTCAGGCCTCACCACCGGTTTCGTGCCCATGTATGTGGGTGAGGTGTCACCCACTGCACTGCGGGGTGCGTTGGGGACCTTCCACCAGCTTGGCATCGTCTTGGGCATCCTCATAGCACAGGTGAGTGCTGGAGACCCAGCTGTGCGAGGGGTTCACCCATCCTTGATGCTGATGTTCATTGGGGATGAGGTTTAGTGTGGAGTTTGGCCTGTGCTGTGGGTCGTTACGGCCCTTCAGGTGGAGCTGGGGCAGGAGGTGTGGTCCTGAAGCTCAACAGAAGCAGAGATGCTGTGAGATCTCAGGGTTTGGGGTGGGCAGCATGGTGATGGGATGTCTGTCAGCCACCTGGAAGCAGCACCTCTGCCCTTTGTGCCTCTGATGGGTGTCCAAACCTGCAGTGTGCCCACGAGCAGCAGAGTTGGGTCCAGCTGGAGCTGGGAGAAGGGGCTCAACCTCTCTTGTCCTCAGGTGTTTGGTTTGGACTTGATCATGGGAAACGACTCACTTTGGCCGCTGCTCCTGGGCTTCATCTTCGTCCCTGCCCTGCTGCAGTGCATCATCCTGCCCTTCGCCCCCGAGAGCCCCCGCTTCCTCCTCATCAACCGCAACGAGGAGAACAAAGCCAAGAGCGGTGAGTGACCCCGTCCCCGAGCTCCTCCCTGCGCACTGGAGGGTCCTCAGCTGCTCCTGACCCCCCACCTCTTCCCCTTAGTCCTCAAGAAGCTGAGGGGCACGACAGATGTCAGCAGTGACCTCCAGGAAATGAAGGAGGAGAGTCGGCAAATGATGAGGGAGAAGAAGGTCACCATAATGGAGCTGTTTCGTTCCCCCATGTACCGCCAGCCCATCCTCATCGCCATCGTCCTGCAGCTGTCCCAGCAGCTCTCGGGGATCAACGCGGTGAGTTTTGGGGGGACCTGGTTGATGTGGGTCAGCTCGTTTCACCCAGAGCTTGGGTTGTGCTGGCTATTAGACCCGACTCCTTTCCTCATGATGTGTCCTTGTCCTTGTAGGTCTTCTACTACTCTACCAGCATCTTTGAGAAGGCAGGTGTGGAGCAGCCAGTCTATGCCACCATCGGCTCCGGCGTGGTGAATACAGCTTTCACGGTTGTTTCGGTGAGTGCTGGGCCTGCCAGTGGTGAAACTGGAGGAGGAGGAGGTTGGGGGGGCTTCTCCAGGCTGGGGATGTGCTGATGGTCACCTGTTCCCTGCAGCTCTTCGTGGTGGAGCGAGCTGGACGCAGAACCCTCCACCTCATCGGCCTGGCAGGGATGGCAGGGTGTGCGGTGCTCATGACCATCGCCCTGACACTGCTGGTGAGCAATGGGCATTGAGGGGGACAGGGGGGCTGGGAGGAGGGTCCTGCGTGCCGCCCCTCGCTGTGGTGGCCAGGAGGAGGAAGTCTGGTTGGAGAGGAGGAAGTACTTCTCCTCCTAAAGGTGGTGGCTGAGCATGTCCCTGCTGCCCAGATATCTCCTGAGGTCCCAGAAATCCAGTCTCCAATCTGGAGGAACTTCATGGCTTCTCTGCCAGCAGCACACTTGAGTCTGGGCTGGCCAGATGCTTTGTCCCCTGTGACTGAACCGACCTTCTCTCTCCCCCTTGAACTAGGACCAAATGTCCTGGATGTCCTACCTCAGCATCGTGGCCATCTTTGGGTTCGTGGCCTTCTTTGAGATCGGCCCAGGCCCCATCCCTTGGTTTATTGTGGCAGAACTGTTCAGCCAAGGCCCTCGTCCTGCTGCCTTTGCTGTTGCCGGGCTGTCCAACTGGACCTCCAACTTCATCGTGGGCATGGGCTTCCAGTACATCGCGGTAATCCTCTCCTGATGCCTTGGGGGGACAGGGCTTGGGGGGGGGACACAGGCTTTACCTTGCGCTGGTTGGGTTGTCTGGTGTCTCTTGAGCCCTAAAACCTGTGCTGGGGTGGTTTGGGTGGATGAGTGCCTCGAGGGAGGAGGGAAGGAGCCAGAACTTGGACCCAGGGAGCTTTGGGGTCCCATTCAGAGACCGCAGGCTCAGGTGTTCCACCAGAGGAATCCATCACTCATCCCCATCTTCCTTTCTCCTTCCCAGCAACTCTGCGACTCCTACGTCTTCATCATCTTCACCGTGCTGCTAGTCCTCTTCTTCATCTTCACCTACTTCAAGGTGCCGGAGACGAAGGGTCGAACCTTCGATGAAATCGCCTCCGGGTTCCGTCAGGGGGGCGCGAGCCAGAGCGACAAAACCCCGGATGAATTCCACAGCTTGGGTGCCGACTCCCAGGTGTAACCCACCCGTGGCCCCTCCAGCCACCCGCCTTCTCCCCTGAGTTTGGGGTGGGGGGTGTTTTAGAACCAGGAAGGAGGGAGCAGGGGGCACCCGCCGCTCCTGCCTGCACCCCTCTTCCATTCTCCCCACCACCCCCGTCTTCCAGACTGCTTTATTGGGGACAGACTGACCTATTTTATTATTTTTATTTTATTGTATTTTTGGGGTTTTTTCCTGCTAGAAACGATTATTATTATTATTATTATTATTTTTTAGCTGGTTTCGCGTCCAGGATTTCAAAGCCCATCGGTGTTTTACAAACCAACCCCGCCAGCCAGCAGGAGGGCGGCCTCCACTTTTAACGACGCGATAGGTTAATTAATTTTAACGAGGAATCAAGGTAGAGGAATTTTGTAAAAGCTTAAAAAAACCCTCTTTGGGGTTTTTTTTTTTTAATGTTCTAATATTAGGAGGAAGAAAAAAAAAAACCCACAACAAAAACCAAACGGAATCAGGTAAATTGATTAAATTTAAAAACGAGGGTTTTTTTTAAAGCAGCCTCATTGGATTTTAAGTCCCACCCCCTGGGTGGGTTCATGGGTGGGGATTTCTCCCCACCCCAGGGGGGAGCGCTGAGGATGGAGCGGTGGGACCCGAGCACTTGAGAAGGTCAATATCCCATCACAGGTCACAGAGCGTCGTCTCCGCCCGCCGCTTCTCTTCTCCCTTTTTGCCTGAATTTCAGCTGGGAGAGGGAAATAATCACTTTTCTCTTCGTGTTCTTTGTTTGTCTGGTTTTAATCTTGGCAATATTTGCCTGATGCTGAAAGCCCCAGTCCCAGACTCACCAAAATTCATCACCACACGGATACATCCAGTTCCTGCTCTGTGTATAGACTGGAAGATATTTATATTATATATATTTTTGTTCAATGGTTGTTAATAGTAGACCTTTTAAGTTATAGCGGTTCTGATTTGACAAGCAAAGTACTGTAAATATTCTTGGAGTATATTCCACTCTATAATGTATACAGAAAGGTACAGAGGCAAAGGTATAGTTTCTATAGCGACTAAAGCAAAAGCTTGTACATGGATAGGATAACTTTTTGTATAGTTCATTACCTGCACTGTAGTTGTACCTGTTGCACTGAATTTCAGGCTGTAGTATATTAAAAAAAAAGGAAGAGAGAAATGCAGAACTACAGGAATACTGTTCTTTGGAAGCAAACTGCACCACCCCCCCCCCCCCTCCCTCCCCCAAACTATCCCCTCTCCCCTTTTTTGGGGAGCTACTGGCACATTCCCCAAGCCAGAGGAGGTTCCTATAAACAGTATTTGGGTTGTTTTTTGGGTTGTTTTGGGTTTCTTTTTTTTTTTTAATTTATGTCTGTTTTGATGACACTTGACCACTTTTGGAAAAAAAAAAAAAAAAAATAAAAAGAGAGGTTTGGGGGGGGGGAAAACAATCCTCTATCTACCACCCTGTGAGAGCTCCTCGTGTCTCTGTGCGGCACCCACGCAGTCTGCATGTGTGTGGTTTTATATTTTTAAGACAAATACATTAAAAATAAGTGCCAAGAGGAAGGAGAAAGGTGTGTGGTGTGCTAGCAATAAAGGAGAATGTGTGCAGCGACGCAGCCTGCCGTGTCCTGTGCCTTTATTTCGGCTCAGCCAGGCTTCTCCTTGCTTCCAGTCAGGGTTTTAGGGAAGATGGAGTAGGAGGGAGCTTGGAGTGTGGTAGCCCCCTGCCTTCATTGTATCCTTACCATCATCCTGGCTGTGTCTCTGCCCAAATGCCCCTGTTTGCACCCCAAACCTGTCTGCCCCCCCCAGTTCTGCCTGTGATTATCTCTCCTCTTGCTGTGAGCACCCCAGCCAGGTGCAGGGGTGCTGCTGCCAGGCAGGATTACTCTTTCTTTCTCCTCCTGCCCACAGGGTGCCAAGAGCTGCAAGTAGAGAAATGCTGATCTTGGTCACTTCAGGCTTCTTCCTGCTTCCTTTGCCCTGGAGTGCACACACTGTAAGTGGCTCCTGTAAAACCCATCCAGGCTCCCAAAACCTCTATTTACCCAGGGCCCTTCCCCTGTCGCTGCTCCTGCAGACACTCAGCCATGTGCAATGGTAATTTTCTCACCATCTTTTATCTCCTTGAACAACCAGGAGCAGTGACACAGAGCTGGCTGGCAGCTCAGCCTGCCTGCCCAGTGTCCCAGGGGATTACTGCAGTGCTGGAGCCCACAGCTCCAAATCCCCAGCTGCAGTGACCCAAATCCCCCGTGCCCTGAGGCGCTGTGCCAGCAGGGTCATCCCCCACCCCATGTCCCATGGAGGCTGAGGTGGTTGTTCCAGCTGGGGAGTGAGCTGCTTGAGGGATGTACCAGAGAGCATCTCCCATGGGAGCTCCTGGAGATCTCCCACCAGTCCATCCCAGTGCAGCCCAACCAGCGCTTTCCCACCACAGGCAGCAAACCCCAGACTTTCCCTTTCCCAGCAGCATCCAGCCCTTCTAATTGCTCAGGTCCCAGCTTGATGAAGCATTTAAAAAAAAAGCCTTCCTTGACTCCAGCCCAACTTGGGGAGGCAATTAAACACGCTCGTAAATCCTCCTCAAGTAAATGAGACTTAATCGTAGGCTTAAAGCTCAGCTGAACTCAGCCCTTCGCAGCAGGGCAAGTTTCCCTTCACCTCTTTCCCAGCTCTGCCAAGGTGTCACATGCTTCAGTGTCTGAACCAAGCTCACTGCACAGACTGTGTCCCCCCCTCTTGCTCCCTTCGGGTCCCCACCAGCCCTTCTCCAACCTCCTTTTGTCTGTGTGCTGAGGGTCACGCGAGCCCTGAGCCTCTGCCCAAAAGGGCTGGATGGGGAGGGTGTTTGGTGATTTGTGGGCAGAAGCACATGGAGACACGAGGAGCTTCCTCCCCTTGGTGTTGGCATCAGAGTAGATGGGATGCTGATGCATGGGGAAGCTCTTGGCCATGAGGAAACCTCATCTTTGGATTGGAAGCTCTGACTGGAGCCATCTGGCCTTTTAATCCTTTCCCTCACGCTGTTCTCTTGCTCCCTCCTGCACCCACATTCTTCCAGGAGCAGAACAAGTGAGGCCCTCAGTGCCTGGAGCTACAAGACTCCCCTAAGGCGCTGCAAAAAGAGGGGGGGGTGTGGATTTGGAGTCAGGGGGACACTGCAGAGAGCTGCAACCACACCCTGAGGAGCAGGTGTCAATCACCCAAGGTAGGAGTGCAGCAAGGAGCTTCCCCTGGCCTCTCCCTCCCTCAGCAAACTGAAAGGTAAACTGAGGAAACAGGTAGCAAACACACCTCAGCTGCTTGTAGCTTCTGGACAGCCCATGAGGACGTCAGAGGCTGTTTGCTTATTCGTAAATCATTAGATAATGGTTTAGGCAACACGTGGTGGTTGTGCTTTTGTTTCTTGCCCTTGTGCTGTTACTCCCTAACGGGCTACAGAGGTTGAGCAGCGCAGGAAAATGAACTGATACCAAAGTGTTTAATTTTCCAAGGCTTTGGGACAGGGAGGGACATGATGGCAGCAGCAGAAGGGACCTGGAACGCTTTTTGTTTGCTGCAGCCTCAGCTAAACAGAAAACTTTGTCTTGGGAAGCTTGGAGTTAATCAATTTTAGCAAATGACTGATGGTTTCTAAGGACTCTTGTTGGGGCAGCTGTTGCACCAGGTCAAAGGCTCTCATCCCCACCTCTCCAGCCTGGAACGAAAGAGAAAGGACCAAGTAATTGTCAGGAACTTGGCTGTTCTCAAGGGATGGTTAAATTACCCACAGAGGCTCCCAGGAGGAGCTGCACCAGGGCAGATCCAGGCTCCAGCCATGCAGCCTTACAAGCTGCTTACAGGAGGAGGGAAGCTGCCAGCAGGTATCGTATTTGGGACCCAGACAGAAGGAAGCACTAACCCCACCTCCCCACACTGCAGTTCCTTACCTCCCATCTAATACAGCAGCTCATCTGAACATTCCCAAAGCTATTTCAGGAATAAACCCAGCTGCATTGACTCTGCCTGGACTCAGTCCCTCATTTCCCTTGGTGGCTCTTCCAAGGATTAGACATTCTCACAATTACAAAGCTTATTTCTCATTGGAATTTGTTTCTGTCTTCCAAACACAGACTGTTACGAGTTTCTCTGCTACAGTGAAAAGCCCATTAGGAATCTGTATTTCCAGCTCCCAACAGGCAGAAGAACTTCAGGCTTTTGAGTGCTTAACCTGAACAGAGAGGCCTGATTTCTGGGTGGTTACTGCTCAGCACTTCCTCAAAGTCAATGATTTCTAGGGCAGAGGACTTGACATGCTGAAGTTAATAGTCACAGCTGAAATTCTGAGCCATAAAAATAGAGGGGTGACAATTCAAAATTGAATTACAAGGTCCAAGAGAGCGACCTGACATCGACAGGGAGTCTGCCTCAAGGAGAGGGACACACGCACAGCCCGTGTCTTGCTCGCTGCATAGTATCTGACCTGGTGTCTAAATGCAGCTTGTGACAGGCAGCAACGTGGCCAGGACATTCTGGACAAAGGATGAACTCAGAAAAATGTGCATAAATACTGTGGATGATCCAGCAGAGACCAAACCAGACCCAGTGGGATTTATCAGCCTTGGCAGAGCGCAGATGGTGAGCTGGCAGCTCCGTCCTCGGTCACCCAATGCTCCAAGGCTGTTGTGGACTTGGGAGAGTCACCAGCTCTAGTTTCACAGGCCAGGGTGAGCACTGCAACAGAGTTAGACACCAGACAGAACTAACCTTTGATAAATCCACGATCAGATAATAAAGCATGGCAAGAGCATGCAGAACTCTGGCAGTTTCCCCAGGTTGTTGCTTTGGTGCCTGTTCCCTGATCTCCAGAATTGCATTCAGCACTCGGATTCCTTCTGCTTGCTGGGCTTCAGCTGCATTGAGAAGGAAATAATCTTGTTGGCTGTATGTATGCATGCTGGAGAATATATTCAAAGCTGGCCCATTATCTCTCCCAGACATCAAAGCCTTTCTACTACAAGCATCAACGCGGCATCCCAGCTCCACGCAAATTCCATACCCACTACCAGGTATCTTTTCATCCAGTCAGTAATTGTGTTGATTAGCCCTTAGTGAGGATGTGGAGTCATAACAGCTGCATGAAAAGAGCAACTTTGATACTCCTGCCATAACTGAAGATGGTATCACACAGTCCCAGCTCGTGGTGGCTCCTATGGGATGGAGACGATGCCGGGGAATGGGACCGACAGAAATGCTTCTCTCCCCTGACAATATTCTTCTTACCAGAGAAGGTGAAGGACCAAACCTTGGCCTAACTTCAGGGCAGCACAACACAAGCTATCATATTTTTTAATGGGTTATCCACCCTTACTTCCCAGTGAGAGATTCCCCAGCTCCTCTCCCAGGGGTAATACATCCAATGGTCGGCACACGCTACTCCAGCGTGTCCTACTGCTGCCGAGTTGGAAACCTGCCTGAGTGAGGTGAAAGGTCACTTCCATGGAATTAAATAGAGGCAAAACTGCTGCAGGGAAATGAGATGGTCAAGTGGAATTGAGTCCTGAAAGGGAAAAATCCTGCACTGTTACAGTCACGGCCATAAATGATAGAATCATAGAATCCCAGACTGGGCTGGGTTGGAAGGGACCCCAAGGATCACAGAGCTCCAACCCCCCTGCCACTGGCAGGGCCACCAACCTCCAGGCCTGGAGATACACAAGGGCCCCATCCAACCTGGCCTTGAACACCCCCAGGGATGGGGCACCCACCCCCTCTCTGGGCAGCCTGTTCCAGCCCCTCACCACTCTCTCTGGAAAGAACTTCCCCTAATATCTCATCTAACCCTTCCCTCCTTCAGCTTCACTCCATCCCCCTTGTCCTGCCAGTCTCTGCCCTTTAACAAGCTGATTCCCCTCCTGTTCCTCTGCTCCCTTCAGGCACTGGAAGGCTGCAGTGAGGTCCCCCCACAGCCTTCTCTTCTCCAGGCTGAACCAGCCCAGCTCCCTCAGCCTCTCTCCGTAGGGGAGCTGCTCCAGCCCTCTGAGCATCTCCGTGGCTCCTCTGACCCCTCTCCAACAGTCCCACATCTTTCTTGCATTGGGGCCCCAGCTCTGGACACAAGACTCCAGCTGGGACCTCACAAGGGCAAATATAAGTATAAATACCAACAGGGGAGTCTCTAAACTCCCATCTTCCAAAGAACCCTGGGCAATAGTAGTGCTTACTCATCTTGTCCTCGCTGAATCCCTTGTCCTCTGTGAACGGAGCCGTTTCCGGCCTTGGCTCTAGAATCTGCTCCTGCTCCTGCAGTGACTTCAGGAGAAAGGCATGCCAGATGCTGGTTACCTATCAGGAAGCAAATGAATTATTTCACTTGTATGAATAGACGTTATTTAGCAACCAGTTATTGTATAAACAACTCGTCCTGCAGTGCACGTCCCTGCCACAACAACCGGAGCGCCTGGCGGTTACTGAGCTGCCTGTGGCCAAGTTGGGTGTCTCATGGAGACCTGACTGCTCTTGTCCCAGTGGTAGGCTTCACTGGAAGCTCACTTCACCATGGGATTAGTCATTCTCATGGAAACTGAGCAAGTCTTATTCTAATCGTTAACTAAAAGTCAACGAGGGGAAGTTTGTGAGGGGAAGGGAGGCAGGCAGCACAGTGGCCAGAGCCCTGTTTCTACAGAAAAACAGGCTCAACAACTGAAAGCTCACTTTTTTTTGGCAGTTGTTAGAGCCATCAGATAATTGTTACTTCCCTTGCTCCATCACTGCCCTCTGACCTCATTTTATCAGTGGGATTTCTCATGGGTTCTCAGCATAGATGTTACACAGCCTGTTTCATGTCCTACTGCTGCTCAGCAACTCTTCCTCAGGCACAGAAACTCCCTGGAGACCCTCTCAGCTTGTGGGACCCTCTGGCACAGGGTATTTGGAAGCAAAGATTATATTATATTATATTATATTATATTATATTATATTATATTATATTATATTATATTCATTCTATTCTGTTCTGTTTGGCCACCCAAACTGAAAACAATTTGTATAACAATTTTTAAGCTAGTGCAGAATTTCTCTCTCCTGCTTTTAACTCATAAAGAACATTTCAGGATGAAAAGAGTTTCTGGGATTGATCCTAAAATGTTCAATATGGTCAGCATCATCTTAAAGGCAGCCAGGAATGGGATAAAACATTGGGAAGAGCACAGTGAGGGGGGTGGAAGAGAAAAATATAGAGGATGAGCTTTGGTTTGACCAACCTCAGTGTAGAGTGAGTTTGCTGTGTCCATTTTGTTCTGGTGGAAGAAAACATTAGCCATGTGGAAATACCCTCCAGAGGTCTCAAGAGATTTTAGTCCAAAGGTGGAACTAGCAAGGTAAACCTGAAATCAGTGGTAAAAGCAACAAAAAAAAGCAGAAGTTTAGAGTTCCTGGGGCATTTTTCATTATTTTTCATTATGTATTAATAATACTGCAAGCATTCAGGGTTTTTTTTGCAGAACTCCAGTGCTGGCTACCCCTGATTGTGACTGTAAAGGGCAGTATATCATAACAGAAAGGATCTGATTCTCCTCAAAAGCTGTATTTGGGGGGTTATGGAAGGAATGCACCACCCCAAACCCTCTGCTTGCCAGGGCAGAGGAACCCTCTTCACAAGACATTACCCCACTGAAGCATGGGGCAGGTTCCCCACGTCTCCTCCTCTGGTCTCACATCTTCAAATTCCCAACCCAATGCTGCTCTGCAGCTCTCCTGGCCTGCCCTCAGTGGCTGGTTCTCCCCCTGAAGCCCAGGGCAAAGCCAGGGAGCGGGGAGGCTGCGGAGCATTCCAGCTATTCTGAGCTGGCGTGTGACTCTCAGCAGATCTCAGACACGCAGCCAAAGTTCAGGCAGGTCTCTGGCTGCTCTGACGTAGACCAGCCACTTGTTAACAGCAAAAAAATTACTACCTGACACTCTTTCAGGCACCAGATTCTGAATTTTAGTGAAAAACCAGCAGCAGCAGCAGAGAATCTCCCCAAAAGTTGACAGAGGAAGAAAACTGGGGGTTGTGTAGATGATAATAGAAAGGTTCTGCTTCTCCTCAACTGTGTGTCATCATTTACACCCACACAAAGCTACTATCAAGTTCCACAGTAGTGGGTATACATCACTCTGCACTGGATAAATTTAGGCTACATGGGACGTAAATAGGATGTCGTGAAGTTCATCTGCCTTTGGGGGATCTGATGACAGGCAAAGCATCCTCAGGAACACAGCTGGCAGTAACCACTTCACATCCAACAAGCTGCACTGGAGGCTACAGAGATTGAATCAGGGACAAAGCTGTCGAGCCAGACATTTAAATAGTTAAATGAGGCATTTGTTGGGTAAGGGCTGATGGAGAACTGCTGTCAGCAGAGGAGTATTGAGCCAAAATATAAAGGAACTTCTCAGTTGAATAGAAGGCAGCTATAGCAGGCTGGGGTAGGAGTGTCTGCTTGTCTCAGGGTCAAGCTGACAGATACATTTATAAGCAGATGCAGTGAAGACAAGGTATAGATCACTTCAGGGGAATAAGGAGAACTGGTGAAACACAACTTTGGTACCATGTGGATGCACAAGTGTCTTAGATCTAGGCAGTACAGGTGTTTGGAACATGTATCCTCTCAGTACCTAAAACCAGATTACGAATCTGCTGGGGTTTTCATCTCATCCTGGAAGAGTTTCTGTATTTGAGTTGGCTTACATCGTTTGCCAGGTGATATAAAGCCTGGTCATAGTTTTCTTGGGCAGCGTAGAACAGCCCCAGGCTACGATGTAACTGGTACTGAAGAGCAGCGCTGCAGTCTGGGGTGCTGAGGACAATCCACTGGGCTTGGGAGAGGTACTTTGATGCCTGTGGAAGATTGCCCACACCTGCAACGACACGGGGGGATGAGCAGGAGAAAGAGGATGGGTTTATGTAGGAATATTGAGGACACTGTCCTGCTATCCCTTTGCTCTTGTTTGAGAGGGATTTTGTGGCTTCCCCACTTCTCTCCCTTAGGGAGGTGTCCACAAATCTGACTTACAGACAGGCTGAGTGTCTGGAGCTACTGGGGAAGCCAGAAACTGGGGCCTACATTCTGAAACACGTGTTCAAAACAGGTTAGCTACAGGCAGCCACTAATGACTCACATATTATCACACTAGAATTACTCATGGGATTTTTTTTGCCTTCTCTCACCACCCCATTTATAACAAGCCCTGAGCCAGCTCAGTTCTGCCAGCAGAGCATTATGTGTGCTCCCATGATGGCAAGGATTCACAGCGATGCCTCCGTCCTTTACGCCCTGCAGCCCAGGAGAGCAGTTCCTCACATGCACAGGCCTAATCTGACATTTTTTAGAAGGCCTCCACCAAGCTCTGCTGCAGGCAGTGAGCTTTTGTGAATGAGCTGAGGCATTTCGCTGACAGCACGGCCTCAGAAATGTTTGCTGAGTCCCTGTGATAAGAGAACAACCACCCACCCTGGGGAATTTAATACTTTTGAGAGTCAGATGAAGCCCCAGAGGTAAAGAATAGATTTTCATATGGCTTCTCCCCTGGGAATTGGTTTCATTGATCTCCCATCCCTGATGACTGATTCTTTTCCCCAGACAGGCACAGAGAAAAGAGGAGGGGGGGGTGTGTGTGTGACTTCTCAAATCTCTCTGCAATGCCCTTGAGGCAGGGCAGGGTAGAGGCACGGCACAATGTTGAAACGGGGAGCTGGTCCTTCCCTGATAAATAGTAAAAGGAAACCAGAAACCTGACCCCAGGGAGGTCTTGCCCTTGCCAACGTTTCTGTTTAGACAATACTTACCAGCTGACACCTCAGCCAAGAGGAGATAAGCCGGCACCAAGTGGACAGAGTTGGAGCCATACACTTGAGTACCGAAGCGCAGGGCATGCAGAGCTGCAGGAACAGCTTCATTATGCTTCCCATCCAAAACAAACCGCTGGGCTGTGCTGTATGTGAGATCAGTGATGTATTTCTGTGGGGAAACAGAAGTGGGACAGAGTGAGCTGAGGATAAGGAGAAAGAACACTCCGAGTCTCTTTTTTCCATTCAAGCCTGAGGAACCGTAAAGCAGTGATTGCAGCATTGTTTGTGGCTGTAATTAATGGATGGAAATTAAAGCTGTCATATCAGAGCCTGCCTTTCATTGCTGCTTCTAGCAGGAACAGCTTTGGACGTTCTCGTAGGTCATGTGGTGTCTTAGGAGATGAAGAATCCTTGAAGCCTAAGAAAAAGGACCAATAAGGCTGCAGCAATAAAAGCTGTGAAGCACAGAAAATGATCATCACAAGACCATAGAAAAGATTAGACAAAGGGGCTACGGCGGGGTTTTGCTGACGGTAATAACGGTGACTCATAGCAGGCAGCAGAGCGTATGGTTTGCCAAGCTTGTGCCAGTATGGCACCCCTCCAGCTGTGGGACACAGGGGCTGGAAGCAGGGAGACAGCTCCTCAAGAGCTGCTGCAGCTTCCTCCCATCTCTCCTGGTTAGTTCTGGGCCTGGTATTTTTGGGTGAGGAGTGTGGCAAGTCAGTCAGAATTGGAACATCCCCCCAGGCTGGGTCTGATGGTGGAGCGGCTTCAGCAGGATTTGTGTTTGTTGTCAGAACCCACTTCCCATATGTAGAGTTGCTTCCTGCCTCTTGCTGCTCCTGGCAGGCCATGCTGGGTCTTTTCACCCTCTGCAGCATCTGATCTGCTCACCAGCTCCACAAACCTGTCTCCATTTGCACGCCTGTTGGTTGCCCAGAGCGCTGCGGCCCTCACAACCATGCCAGTGGTAGAAGAGCCAGGATGCTTATTTATCTATTTCTCTCTGCTCTCAGCCTAACTATTGCCAACTCCCAATGCTTCTGCACTGGCTGTTCACACAAGCAGTGCAGCAGGACAGCTGCCTGGAAAGAAATGTGGGTGCTGGTGTGGCTGGCAGTGCTGCCATGGGAAGGCACTCGCTGGGAGGCACGGGCAGGCCCGGGCAGCCAACGTGGCAGAAAATACCATTTTACCTCTTTGTTGTCTTCTGTTTTACAGCTGCAGCTGAAGAATGAACCCCAGTGATTCTGGAGGGCAGGTTTTGGCATTTTGCTGAGCTTTAAGTGCTTTGTGAGAGGCAGAGTCATGCCACGGGTGAAGGAACAGCTCAGGGATAGGGAATCTCAAGGACAGGCTTCAAAGTGTGTCCCAGGAGATCCTGGCTGAGGTCAAGGGACATCCTTTCTGGATAAAGGAGAGCTTTGAGGAACACAGCCTGGAGTGACAGCACCCTGCTACAGCAAGGAGAGCCCACAGCTAGAAAACACAGCAGCCAGCCAGCCCCTCTCTACTCCCTGAGCAACCAGCAGATAGACAACGAAATAGGCACACACCAAAAGCCAGCTGTGCTGGGGAGCACACAGTGCCCAGGAGAAAGTCAGCACAGAGGCAGGGCCAGGGGTGATACAAGCTGTTATTTATCAGGCTGCCTCTTCTGTCCATGCCACCCTTTCTCCAGCACAGCCAGCACTTGGGTATTGAGCCTTATTGTCACCTGGGGAGGTGCTGGAGATCAGGATCATCCCTTTTTTTGCTCCTTGTCAATAGGATCCTTGCTGCTTCCCCTGATGAAAACTATCTTAAAACACCTGCAGTGAGGATGAGCTAAGGACTCTTGCACAGCTCCCAGGAGGAGAACAAAGGGCAGGAAGCCACAGCAGCCCTGCTGTATGTAAGACTGTGCAGTTACAAGCCTGGGGGGGATCGTTAGCTGTGGCCCTGCAGTGGTTTCCATCAGCCCCACACCCCCAGACCCACACACTTGGGGTTCTTTTCATGTGTGATGCAATTACAGAGGTTCCTCTGAAGATGCCCCCACGCAGTTACATCCCAGTCCAGGTTTGAGGCGGCTGAGGACCCCAGCTCTGCTCCAGGTGGGTGCAGAGGGGGTTGGGAACTCACTGAGGGTTCACTGCTGCATCCATTTCCTCACTCACATGCACCAAAAACGATGGTGTGCTGGAAGGAGCGATGGTGTGAAGAGGAAGGCAGGCTCTCAGCTTGAGCTGAGGCCTGCAGCAAGGAGCACTGCTGGAGCTGGCTGAGGCATGGATCTTTTCCCCTACCCCAGGGGCTGTGGTGAGCTGACATCAGGCAGGCAGGTGAGGCTATTCTACAAACAGAAACTTGGAGTTTTGTCAGTTTGGAGGTACCATCTGCAGGCACCCCCCCTGGCTACATTGACAAAAGCCGATTTCTATCAACAAAGCTTTGGAGTCTGAAACTCATAAGCTCCTGGCTCTCAGCTCCATCCACCTGCCCTTAAGCCAAAGAGAGTTTTGATGTTCACAAGCTATCCTGTGTCCTGACTAAGGCTGGAGCTGGGTGTTTTCTAAACAAACACCACGCAGGAGTTTGTGAAGTACTGCAGAAATCTTCCAAAAAATATAACAAACCTATGGGCTTCCAGCAGAAGTGGGTTGAGTTTGGGGTTTTTTTGCTTTCTCTAATCGTCCTGAGACTACACAGCTTCTCTCTGAGCTCCAAAAGACCTTTTTTTAAGGCATTTTTGTTGGCTCTGTGAGCAGGAATGTGATGAAGCCGTCGAGACAGGGCATTAAATAAACTCACCCTCTCCATATCACCCTTAATACCCAGTCCAGGCCCAATGTTGTCTACCTTGCTGTACATAAAGGCAGCTTTCATTGATGGGCCAGCAGCAGCAGTGTGAAAGCAAGCAGGTAACAGGCAAGATGCTTCTGCTTTTTCACTCCTCCTCCCTTAGGAGAGAAGAAAGACAGAGTGTCCCAGCACATACCGTTCCCAGAATCTATTTTATTTCAATTAGCCTGGAGATAAAGGTTGAAGAACAACTGTAATAGGGCTGTTAAAGACCCTATAAAAATCTCAACTTCGAAAGAAATAATAAACCAGAGGCTGCTCTCTGTGACGTTTCCTGTGAAGTCATTCCAAGCCACAGCTCAAGCTGCAGGTCTGCAGGTGATGTCTGCCAAGCTGGGCGTGCACCCCAATGGAGAGGAGTGTCTCTGCCTTCTCCCCCAGTCCCGTCTTCCTGCTGTCTTTCCCTGGCTGCCAATAAACAGGAATGATTAGTTAATTAATCAAGGAGCACTTCCTCCATCCTGATGTCATGTGGCCTGTTGTGATGTGTACAGCATGACTTTAGTCACTGTAAATTCAGTGATGTAATAGCAGATGCTTCCAGCACCGGTGCTCAACGTGTAGGTAACGTTTCCTGGCTAAAGCTTTAAGCAGTTAAGGATGTGAAAAATCCTCCTCCACCACCCCCAAAAAGACCTGATTTCACAGCATCACAAGGTTGGAAAAGACCTTTAAGATCATCAAGTCCAACCATTCCCATCCTGTGCTAAACCAGATCCCTGAGCATCTCATCTACCCTTTTTTTAAACACATCCAGGGTCACTCAGCCCCTCCCTGGGCAGCCTGTGCCACAGCCCCACAACTCTTTCAGGGAAGAACTTTTCCCTCCCATCTGCTCTGCCCCTGCCCTGGCACAGCTTGAGCCCATTGCCCCTTGTCCCATCTCCTGTCCCCTGGCTGAAGAGACCATCACCCACCTCTCTGCACCCTCCCTTCAGGTGGTGAGAAGGTCTCCACCTTATTTTAAGGGGTTTTTTTCTTTGCAGACTTTGGGAAAGATCAACTTCATGGTCACCTGGAACAAAGGAGCTGTTGCATTTTTCCTGAGGCTCCTGGGACATACCGTAATGACACACCTTCCTTGGACTTTGGTCAACAATCTCACCTGATTTTCAAACAGATAATATTTTCAAAACTAAACTGGGTTGTCAGTGCCCAGTCCCTATAAAACCTAAAAGGAATCTGCTGCCTAAAGCCTGTCACAAGCTTTCACTGGGAGAGCTTTTGTGTTCGTGGGTTTCATCCCTTTTAGACTTTCTGGATGCTCCCAAAAAAGACCACAGCAAGGAAGGGGTCACCAAAGCTCTACCACCTGGCCCGGAAACACCTTTACAAATAATAAATGGTGTAAAATCCAGAAGATTGATGATCTTCTTTCTCAGTGACACTGTTTGCACCACTTTCAGCTGTTCCACTGTCCTGTCATTCTGCAATTAGGAGTTATGCAACGCCAGGAGGGTAATTTATTTTCACAGGTGAGATTTTAAGCAGCAGATGTCTTTGGGTGGGTTATTTTATTTTATCAACATTGTGGAAAAGCAGATCCTGCCACCCCAGAAACAACACCACCAAGAAGAAGAGAAAAAGAGGTGAAAACCACTCGGGTTGGAAAAGGAGCTGCACATCTGCACCGCCCACAAGGCCAAAACACAGAGATAAAAGGCAGGATGGTAGTTAGTGGGAAAGGGTGTTTAAATTTTGGCCAGGTACACAAAGGGAGGGGACTTTATTTCTTTGCTCACCCCCCTGTGCTTTGAGAAAGGGGAATCCCTCTTGTCAAGGCAGGATCATGACAGCCTCTAAGAAGCAAAGCTCCGTTGGATCCCGGACTAACAGGGGTGAAGGAATAATTAACAGCCTGGAAAAAGGGGGAGAACCAGGACTGCTGCTGCCTGAGGAAGCTCAGGGCTTTGAGTGAGGAGTGTGAAAAGGCTAGAATCGAGGATGCTCCCACCCACTCCTCCTTGTTATAGAGTTTTTCTTGAAAAAAATAAATTAAAGCTCTGCAACTAAGTACCAACCAAGCAACGAGCTGCCTTCCCAACGCTATGTGCATCAAAATACAGGCAGGAGAGATTGAATTCCACCTCACTGGCAGCACTTTGAAGTGGGATTTGTTTGTCTTGTGCCTACCTGCCTCTTCACCAGCTGTTCTGTGCCATGTTTTCTTTCTTTTTCAGAAAGGTGAGAAGGGAGGGGCGTACGGATTGGAATCAGCAGCTGGCAGATCTTCTCGTGGATGCCAACCCAGTCAGCTTTTTGATGATCTGCATCACTAGTAAGATACAACAATATTTTCATTTGCTTGTAAGGGAAGATTATTGCATCTTCTGGACTTTCACCACCAGAATTACCCACAACAGCCACCAACCAGCCCTTAGTGTGCTCACAGAGCACCTGATATATCCTTGATGTTCCCCAGTGGGAAGGCAGCGCTGTCCTGCCAAGTCACTGTGAGTCTGTGGGTTAGAACGTGGTTTGAGTCACTCACAAAACTCCTGATGCAGTTAGGTTGGACAAAATGCCTGGTGTTCAACACTGGGGTACACAAAACACCCCAACCCAAAGCCCAAAGCCAAACAAACCCATGGTTACTGTGAAACACATGGAACATACAGGTAATGTATGACTTCACTGAATCATAGAATCCCAGACTGGGCTGGGTTGGAAGGGACCCCAAGGATCACAGAGCTCCAACCCCCCTGCCACAGGCAGGGCCACCAACCTCCAGGCCTGGAGCTACACAAGGTTGCCCAGGGCCCCATCCAACCTGGCCTTGAACACCCCCAGGGATGGGGCACCCACCCCCTCTCTGGGAGACCCTGTGCAAGTGAAGGTGTTTGTGTAACCACCTAGGGAGCTCGCTGCACAGCTCTCTATTTGATGCAGGCACTGCTGGAAGTTAGAGAAGGAACACTCCAGTTCCCGCTTCCCTTGTCCCTGCCTCCCAGGAATGGTTTGGGCTGGAAGGGACCTCAAAGATCATCGAGTCCCACCCCCTGCCATGGGCAGGGACACCTCTCACCAGCTCAGGCTGCTCAAGGTCCCATCCAACCCAGCCTTGAACACCTCCAGGGAGGGGCAGCCACCACTTCCCTCCCTGGGCACCCTGTGCCAGGGCCTCACCACCCTCACAGTGAAGAATTTCTTTCTAATATCCAAACTAAATCTCCTCCCTTCCAATTTAAACCCATTCCCCCTCATCCTATCACTCTGTGCCCTTCTAAAAAGTCCCTCCCCAGCTTCCTTGTAGCCCCTTCAGGGACAGAAGCACTTGTTTAAGTACTAGAAATGGCGTTTTGTTAACCAGGACTCTAGCTCCCAGAGAAGGACATGCACTAGCTCAGTTTCTTCCTGATCTTTGAAAAAACTGGGATACATGAATGTGAGGAGCTACTATGGGGGCGGTGAGAGGGCACGCTGACCGGGGTGTGCCACACAGCAGGTGTGCTCCAGGGTTCTCAGCGGGGATCCACAGAATCCCTAGGTTGGAAAAGACCTTTAAGCTCATTGAGCCCAACCGTTCCTGTCCTGTGCTAAACCAGATCCCTGAGCACCTCATCTCCCCGTCTGTTAAACACACCCAGGGCCGGTGGCTCAGCCCCTCCCTGGGCAGCCTGTGCGAGGCCCTGACAGCTCCGGAACGGGCTGTTCAGCGACCACCGCCTGCCTGCTCCCCGCTGCGGGCTCATCCCTTGCCCTGCCCCCAGGTGCTGTCCCTTCTCTCAGCCTTTCCCCGCGGCCTGCAGGCTCCAGGGCTCGGCCTGGCCCTTCTCCGCAAGCCCTAGGCCTCGCCGCGGGGCCAGGCCCGGCCTCCGGGCCCTGCTCCCCCTCCCCGCCTTCTCCTCAGGCCTCACACTCCCTGTGTGTGTGTATCCCGCTCTCACCAGTAGTACGTGAGGCGGCAGCGGCCGCACCGGCGCCGCGCCACCGCCCCGCACAACTCGCAGCGGCGGGATCCCGCCGCCATCCCTCTGTGACAAAGCCGCCGTGCTGCCATGGCAACCCGCCCCGGGCCCCCCCCCCGGGGGAGGGGGGGGCAGGGTGAGGCGAGGCGGGGCGGGGCCTGTCGGGACACTTCCGGCGGAAGCGGCGGGGCGGGCCATGGCGGCGGGCGGCGGGGATGAGGCGGCGGCGGAGGCGCGCGTGCGGGCCTGGGCGGCGGGGCAGGCGGCGCGCGGGCGGCGCGTGGCGCTGGTGACGTCCGGCGGGACGCAGGTGCCGCTGGAGGCGCGCGCCGTCCGCTTCCTGGAGAACTTCAGCAGCGGGAGGCGCGGCGCCGCCTCAGCCGAGCGCTTGGTGGGCGCCGGCTACGCCGTCTGCTTTCTACACCGGGCCCGCAGCGCCTTCCCCTGGGCCAGAGTCCTCCCGCCGCCCGGGCCCGCCTTGCTCGATGCTCTCTGTCTCACCCCCGGGCCGCCGCCCGGCGTGGCAGCCGACCCCGCCGCTCTCCCCGCCTTGCTGCCCGCTCTCCGCGAGTACCGCCGCGCTACCGAGGCTGGGGCGCTGCTGGCCATCGAGTTCACCGGGCTCGCTGAGTATCTGGCGCTGCTGAGAGCTGCTGCCCGTGCCCTGGCGCCTTTCGGTACGGGGAGGGGATAGGGGGGCACCGGGGTGGGGGGGCGCGGGCGTGAGGGGATGGGACCGGTGTCAGGGGCCCAGGGGACCCAGGGGTGAGGGAATGGGGGGAGCCCCGGTGTGAGAGGACAGGACCGGGGGGAGCCCGGGCGTGAGGGGACGGGACCGGTGTCAGGGGCCAAGGAGGCCCGGGGACCCGGGGGTGAGGGATTGGGGGAGCTCCGGTGTGAGAGGACCGGACCAGAGGGAGCCTGGGGGGATGGGACCCATGTCAGGGGCCGAGGACGCCCGGGGATGAGGGACTGGGGGGAGCTCCGGTGTGAGAGGACAGGACCGGCGGGAGCCTGGGGGTGAGGGGATGGAGCAGGACCAGAGGGAGCCCGGGCATGAGGGGACGGGACCGGTGTCGGGGCCGAGGAGACCCAGGGGTGAGGGAATGGGGGGAGCCCCGGTGTGAGAGGACAGGACTAGGGGGAGCCCGGGTTTGAGAGGGCGAGACCGGTGTCAGGGGCCAAGGGAGCCTGGGTGTGAGGAGATGGAGCAAGAGCGGTGGGAACCCCGGTGTGAGGAGATGGGAGCAGGGGGCGGCTGGGTGTGATGGGCCTGGCTTACTCCCCTTCCTATCTTCCACCCAGAGGGTAGCTTCATTGTGAGGGGACAAGGTGGCCCCAAGGCCTGTGGGGCTCAGGGGCCAAGGGGGCCCGTGGGGGCTCCAGCACCCTGGGGTGAGGGTCTGAGTCATCCCTGGGGGCCATTAGGGCTTGGTGTGAGGAGACAGGCTGCCTTGCTGGGTGGCTGTGACGGGAGGGACCCCGCTGTGCAGGGCCAGCAGCGATGGGTGACAGCAGCTTGTGTTTCTCACAGGCTCCAGCGTCATGTTCTACCTGGCAGCTGCTGTGTCGGATTTCTACATCCCAGCCTCAGAGATGCCAGAGCACAAGATCCAGTCCTCAGAGGGACCCCTGCAGGTGAGGCACCCTGGGGCATGACCCCCTGCCATGGGGGGTCCCAGCAGCCTGGGTGCTGGCTGTGAATAAAACATGGGGAAGGTGGCAGAGCAATGGGCTCGCTGGCCAACAGAGTGTGTGTTTTCCCTGGGAATGAGAGGGTGGGCTTCCACAGGAGTAGAATCCCATGGAAACATCCCCTTAAAGCTGTTGGTGCTTACAGTATGGAACTGGGAGGGCTGGCCTGAGGAATAGTTGCTGCTGGAGTTGTTGCTGCCTTTCTGCTTAACACTGACAACAGCCTAAAGGCACAGCGTGTCTCAAGCCCAGGACCCTTTCAGCTGCAGGAGCAGGTGGATCTAGAGCTCTGTATATAATAAACACTCAATTTATGTAGTTTAATTACTTATTAAAAAGTCACTGGGCTTAATTCTTTATCCTTAGTGTAGGAAAAATGAGACAGACCCAGAGGCTGAGAAGCTGGAGAGAGCAGAGACTGCTACTTCCTCCCCCTGCTTTGGCATATTTGTGCTTAAAGAGTTGATAGACAGAAAGGCTGAGGTTTGATAAACTGCCTCAATCTTGGAGAGCTGAAAACTCAACACTTTTGTAGTTGTAAATTTTTTTTAACGCTTCTTTGCTTCTGTTTATGTTTCCAGAGTGGGTTTTAGCTCTCAAATAACAAAATATTTATGCAGTTAGTATGGGCCTGCTTCATCACTTAAGAACACCCTCCTTATTGTTAATACCAGACTGATAATTTAATTTAACTTTACAGTGCATGCCAATGACATTTTAACCTTGTTTGGCAAGATCTGACCAAATGCTGCCTGGGAAAGCTTCCCAGTGTAAACATAGTATTAAGGGCCACGGAGATGCTCAGAGGGCTGGAGCAGCTTCCCTACGGAGAGAGGCTGAGGGAGCTGGGCTGGGTCAGCCTGGAGAAGAGAAGGCTGTGGGGGGACCTCACTGCAGCCTTCCAGTGCCTGAAGGGAGCAGAGGAACAGGAGGGGAATCAGCTTGTTAAAGGGCAGAGACTGGCAGGACAAGGGGGCTGGAGTGAAGCTGGAGGAGGGAAGGGGGAGAGGAGATATTAGGGGGAAGTTTTTTACAGAGAGAGAGTGGTGAGGGGCTGGAACAGGCTGCCCAGAGAGGGGGTGGGTGCCCCATCCCTGGGGGTGTTCAAGGCCAGGTTGGATGGGGCCCTGGGCAACCTTGTGTAGCTCCAGGCCTGGAGGTTGGTGGCCCTGCCTGTGGCAGGGGGGTTGGAGCTCTGTGATCCTTGGGGTCCCTCCCAACCCAGCCCAGTCTGTGATTCTCTGATGCAAAGCTGTGTTTCCCCTAGCTCCCCCTACCCCTGTCTCCTAAGGAAAACGCATCATAACCTTTCCACTAAAGCTTTTCTCTGCTCTCTTTCCCTCATGTAGATCACAATGAAGATGGTGCCAAAAATGCTGTCCCCTCTTGTCAGAGAATGGGCCCCAGAGGCGTTCGTTATCTCCTTTAAACTGGAGACAGATCCCTTGATCTTAATCGATAAGTCACGCCAGGCTCTGGAGAAGTATCGTCACCAGGTGGTGGTAGCAAATATCCTGGAGTCCCGGAGAACCTCAGTTATCATCGTGACCAAAGACTCACAGACTCCCTTATCCCTTTCTGATGAGGAAATAGCACAAGGCATGGAAATAGAGGAGAAAATAGTCAGCTATCTTCAGGGCCAACATACTGCCTTTATAGAGAAGAAAGCCTGAGGACTGGCTCTGAATGAAACAGGGGAAATTGCACTAGAGAGGGAGCAGAACTGGAGCAATTCTTTATCCCAGGTAAATAATCCTCAGTGAAATGCTGTGGGGAAAGGCTGCTGTCCAAAAGAAACTGTGTAACTTTCCTGCAGCTTGGTAAATGGTTATTGTTGCTTCTGGAAACAAAGAGAAATATACACTGAAGTGAAAACCTTCTGAAGGATGGTATTTGTTCTGGTGTCTCATGAGGGAAAGGATGCATCTGGGGTTGGACTTGGTGATCTCTTGAGGTCTTTTCCAACCCCTACAGTTCCGTCATGGCTTTAATTCTGTCCCAGGGGCTGGGAGAACCAGGAGGTGGAGAAGATTGTATCTATGTCTGTATATAAAAGGTTTTCTTGAATCTGCCTCTTTGAAGTTTCTTTTTCAAATTGTTGGATGGAAGGGAAGGTGCTTTGTAGAAAATAAGATGTTCTGGTTTTCTGGTGGGAGTGGCAGAGCAGCTGGCTGGTGTTGGATGGTGAAGCAAGCGTGGCACAGGCTGAAGTGAGGTGGAAACAGCATTGGAGAGAGTGTCTACTGCTCCAGGGGACATCAGTGGACCTACACTTCAAGAGCTCTGCCCCAAAATGTGGTTTAAAAAAATTGGTACTGTGGCTGTGTCCCTAAAACCAGCTGTTTTATACTGGTCTCCTCCTGGTTTGGGGGTCTGTAGGTTGCTGGGGTAGAGGCAAGGAGACACGGAGTGCAAGTGGTGGTCTCTGAGTGTGGCTGGTGAGGGTGGGGAGCAGGTGAGGTGGCAGCCCTGGGAGATCTGCCTCATGGCTGTGTAGCTGGAATTAAAATGGGAATGGGTTAGAGCTGGGACACTCCTGGCTTTCTCTGGAGGATGACAGCTTTGAAGCATATCTTATTGATGCCCCATCCGTGGGGGTGTTCAAGGCCAGGTTGGATGGGGCCCTGGGCAACCTTGTGTAGCTCCAGGCCTGGAGGTTGGTGGCCCTGCCTGTGGCAGGGGGGTTGGAGCTCTGTGATCCTTGGGGTCCCTTCCAACCCAGCCCAGTCTGGGATTCTATTCCTCATGCAAGCAAAGTGCAGACCTGTGAGGGGAAACCAAAACCACAGCCCATTGTGTGTCTGTTGATGTGCTTTCCCTGAAATAGATTCACTGGAAGTCTGTAAAGAGAGCTGGTAGCAGGTGAGACCCTGCTTCTCCCACTTGAAGCCTCTCCAGAGGTGAGGCCACTCTATTTAAAACCACTGAGCTTTCAAGAAGGCAGCAGTGCTTTTGTCATGACCCTCATCACCTGAAAATTGTGTATGCCTGTTTCAGCACCAGCTGACTGCCAGCTCTGCCACTCCCTGCTGGTCATGGAAACAGAACATCTTGCTTAACTTTGGAGAGAGGCAGGTTCCAGAAATGCTTTTCTATACAGCCATACACATGTCTGAGCTCATAAAACAAGGAAAAGAAACCCAGGAGAGAGAGAAGAGGGTGAGGATGGGCTCAGCAGATCAAAGGACTCTTGTGGTGTGTGGGGAGGATGTTTAGAGATGGGAGAAGCAATCTGGATTCGTTAGGAGTGCTGAGATCTGGCTGAGGAGGAAAATGAACAGCCACATGGCTGGGACTGGTATTTGTAGAAGGTGGAGAGAGGAGAGGAGTGGAGTGGAGCTGTGTGAAGTGCTGTGGGCTTCTCCCCCTCCTTTGGGAGGGTGCAGGAGCCCAGCTTGGAGAAGACTTCAAACCCAACCTAAGCTGCATCAGCCCGATGTGCTGCTGGTGATGGTCCTGTTTGAAGTGGGAGGCTGAACCCAGGAGCTTGAGAGCAGCCATCCCAGCACCAGCATCTGCTGGGTACCATAAGCAGGAAGTGGGTCCTGCAGATCAGGACCCACCAGTACATCATTTCCTGAGGGTCCCAGACTCTGCTTCATCCCAGGTCATTCCCTATCTCTGCAGCATCTTCCTTTGCTCTGCACAGTGCCTTCAGCTGGTGAGTGAGCTCTGCAGGGAGAAGCCTGCCTTGTCCCTCACAGCTTCTCCCTCTTGCCCTCAGTGCTTCCCTGTTTGACCTTCATTTTGGGGTTTAGAAGAAAACCCGAAAGTGTAGAGTCTGGCACCTGGGGAGGAATAACTGTCTGTATCAGGACAGGCTGGGGGTGACCTGCTGGAGAAGAGCTCTGTGGAGAAGGACCTGGGGGTCCTGGTAGATGGCAGGGTGGCCATGAGCCAGCAGCGTGCCCTGGGGGCTGAGAGAGACAATGGGATCCTGGGGGCATCAGGAGGAGTGGCCAGCAGGTCACAGGAGGGGATCCTCCCCCTCTGCTCTGCCCTGGTCAGGCCCCACCTGGAGTGTTGTGTCCAGTGCTGGGCTCCCTGGGATCAAACAGCCAGGGATCTCCTGGAGAGAGTCCAGGGGAGGCTATGGAGATGCTGAAGGGCCTGGAGCATCTCCCCTGTGAGGAAAGGCTGAGTGAGCTGGGGCTGTTCAGCCTGGAGAGAACAAGACTGAGGGGGGACCTTATTAATGTTTATCAGTATCTGAAGGATGGGATGCAGGGGGACATGGCCAGCCCCTTTTCAGTGTCTGTGGGGACAGGACAAGGGGCGATGGCCTCAAGTTGGAGCACAGGAAGTTCCACACCAACATGGGGAAGAACTTTTCCCCAGTGAGGGTGAGGGAGCCCTGGGACAGGCTGCCCAGGGGGTGTGGAGTCTCCTTCTCTGGAGAGATTCCAGCCCCGTCTGGACGCCGCCCTGTGCAATATGAGCTGGGGAGCTGCTCTGGCAGGGGGTTGGACCCCATGAGCTCTCCAGGTCCCTTCCAACCCCTGTGATTCTGTGATTCTATGGGAGCGAGGGGCGTGGTTTAGGGTGGGGGGGGGCGCGGTCCCGGTGGCTGGGTGGGCGGGGCGATGGGTGCCCCGCCGTTGCCATGGCAGCGAGGCCTGCCCGCGGCCTGTGCTGTAGGGAGGCGGCCGCCGCCGTGGTGGGTCCCCGAACCCGGGGGTGGGGGATACAGGGTTTGGGGGGGGGATTGCTCCGCCGGGCCCCGCCGTCGCTCACGGTTTCTCTCGGTTCTCCCGCAGGCGTAGGGCCCGGTCCGGCGGGGAAGCTGCTGGGCCAGGCCGGGCCAGGCCCGGTGGTTGCTGCGAGGCATCAAGGCCCCAGCTCGGCTACCTGGAGTGGTGGTGAGCCGAGAGGAGAAACGTAAGGGCTGGGAGAAGAGGGTCTGAGTTACCCCTTAGGTTTTTAACCCCAAACACACCCGTTTCCCTGCTGTTTTACAGCAGCACATTGAGGGGTGTTCACAGCTAAAAGCTGCTCTCCTCTTGCCCCCGAGACAGCGGGGTGCACAGCCCAGTCTCTTGCATTAGGGCACCGAAAAGCCCAGCATCTCCTGCAGAGCAGGAGCTGAGAGTCATCCCCATCCCCTCCCACCTTCCAGGCCTTTCAGTCAAGTTTTTAACACCCCCAGATGTCGCAAAGGTGCAAATAAGTCATGTCCTACAAATGCCCGAGGTTATCCTGTAAATATCTGGGGGCTGGGGGCTATTTGTGTTAGCAACTCACTGGCCAGATGTATAAACATGCTCAGGTATAGCAATATTTTCTATATTTCTAGGTGGAAGGCTGTGGGGTCACATTCATAACGTGATGGAGCGATGGGATGCTATCACCCCTGAATCTGAAAAACAAAATGAACAGCTGAGGCTTGAGCTGACCCAGCTGCACCAGGGTAATCCTTTCACTCCAAAGCACAGTCCAAGGAGAGCTGTTACTGGGTAGTGATGTGTGTGGCTCATTCAGACGAGCTGCTTTAAAGCTTCTTTGAGAGCAGAGCAGCGTTCCTCACCGACTTCTGCTAGACCAGCCTGTGGTATGTTGTTGCAGAAGTGTTCATGAAATATTAGAACTGATTTGTAATTGACTCAGAGGTTCTTGTCTGGTTTTACTGCCTTTATTCAGCAAATTGGGCAGTTCCATGCTTTGTGTGGCCCCACTGTTGCACTAAGCATCTTCCAGCTGCTGTTTGAAGACCAGAATCGATGGTGCTCTTTGTTTTCTGACTCTGAAGTCATTTGATAGTGGTGACTTCTCAGGTAACCAAGTGCTAAGCTGTGTTCCCTCTGAAATCAGTGACTTTCCCTTTGATTTAAACAAAGTCCATGGGTTTTAAAACAACTTTGGAGACTGGTGGTGTGCTTGTGGTGGTGATTCCAAACTTGTCCCATGTGCTTGTTTTGGTCTTGTCACTGAAAACTGGGAAGAAACCTTGTAACCCCAACACAGCATTAAAACACAGGCATTCCTTATTGCAGTGCTGGATGCATGGGGCATAGCTCCACCTAATGTGCATTCCACACAGTTGAAAGCATACAGGTTATATAGAATAAAGATGTATGTATCCATTATATTTCTTGGAAAAGGCTGTCTTGTGCTAATGGTTCCTTGGGAGTGATCTGTATATCCTCCTCCCCATCACGTGTGCTCAGTGATTTGAGTCACTGGTCCTTGAGGGTCCCTGTGAATGTCCCACCTGTGTTTCTGGGCACACCAGCCTTATACAAAGTCATTAACCTCTCCAGAATGCCCTGCTTCATGATTACCATTCCTTGGCCTGTTACTGAGGTGGGGTAGGGCTGCACAAGAGGTGCAGCTGCATTGTTCATTGCCATGGTCAGTTAGCCTCACCACCCATTGCCTCACCCACCCTCCTCTATCACCTTGGTTACAAAATCACACCTTGAACAAGCTCCTGTCCAATCACACTGGTTACAGTATCATCATTTTGTTTAAAACAAGTTATTTTGGTTCTACCTGGGGTGATTTGCCTTCTTCTCAAACCCTGGAATCGCTGCCAGGAAGGACAAATATATTTTGCTGGGTTTAGTTCTTGATTCTCTTCCTGATCTTCTGTTGTGCTTCCAGTAGAGGAGGCTGAGGGGAGACCTTGTCACCACCTAAAATTACCTGACAGGAGGGTGCAGAGAGGTGGGTGATGGTCTCTTCAGCCAGGGGACAGGAGATGGGACAAGGGGCAATGGGCTCAAGCTGTGCCAGGGCAGGGTCAGATCAGATGGGAGGGAAAAGTTCTTCCCCCCAAAGGGTTATTGGGCACTGGCACAGGCTGCCCAGGGAGGGGGCTGAGTCACCACCCCTGGGTGTGTTTAAAAGATGGGTAAATGAGGTGCTCAGGATATGGATTAGTAGAGGACAGGAATGGTTGGACTCTACAATCTAAAAGGTCTTTTCCAATCTGTTGGTTCTGAGTGCTAACAGCATGGTGTTACCCTTAACTCCTTCTTTTGTGGTGTGTATTATCCTGGGCTTAAGGTAAACCAGGGAGGGATAGCTGAGCTCCAGGAGTTTCTTTGCAATGCCTGCTTTATTTTGGGCAGCAAATCAAGTTTTGAGAAACTTGATTGTGGTTTTGAATCTCTGCTCAGTTTTAGGCAGCCAACCAGTTTTGGGGAGCACATTTGGTGGAGAGACTCTGTAAAGTTGGGTGTGCTTAACCACTGCATGGAAATCTGGTTCCTCTGGGCACGTAAAGCCGTCGTTTGGTGTTGAAAGCAGTGGCACACAAGGAGATTAATGACTAATGAGCTTTACTGCTTCTTCTCTTCCCCACGAGGTGGCAGGCGAATGATGACCACGTCCTAAAACCTGGCTTTGCCTTTATTCCCTCCTAGTTGCTCTGCTCCTTTGGATCTTTTCCCAAACATTTTTTACAGGATTCCTGTGGCTGTTGAGCAATAATTAACGCTTGAAAGGAGACGGATCCGTGTCCATGGATCTTGGTGTATCCGTGTCTGTGGTGGGTTGCTAATTGCAGTCAAGTTGTTACCAAGCTGCTGTCCCCAGGGGGGAGGTTTGTGGGTCTGTGATGTTTTGGTGCTGTACAGTGTTGCTGTGCAGCTTTCTGGAGGAGTTTGCTTTGGGATATTGCTGCCAGCCTTTGGGTTTTAAGACTCATTACTGATGGGATTAGCTGTGATCCTGCAATATGCACTGATAATTTAGTGATCTGGGCAGTGGATGCAACCCTGCCTTTTGCCTGTCCTCTGCTGCAGAGATGTGTTTTGGGATGCTTGTAGTTTGTTTTCTTTTGCTTCACAGATCACATAAAACCCCCACAACCCCCCCAAAAACCCCAACCCACTGTCCATCTCTGGCTGAAGGTCTTGAACTAGAAGTTGGTTGTCCTTTGGGTCTTACTCCCCCTCTTTATTTTTACAGGGCAGCTGATTGTGCTTTGTAGGGGACAAGATGATACTGCAAGGCCAGGCTGGAGAAGGGGTTTGTGGAAAGGCAGACCTAGAAGAAAGGTCTTCTAGGATTGCTAAACAAAATTGTGGGCAAGGCAAGAACAAGGGGATGGCGGTAGGGAGCTTGTGGAGGCTTGGAGTGGTAAGGAGTTTGGATGGGAAAGGGTAGATGAGGCCAGAGGCTGGGTTCAAGCCTGTGGTGTGAAGGAGGAGCCCAAACCATGAGTGGACAGGATCTGTCCTCATCTTGTAGTGACAGTCATGAGTCCCAGCTGTGGGGAGCTGAGAGATGGGGCAGGGAAGGGAAGAGGCAAAGACTTGGTGAAGGCAGGAGAGCGCCTGGGTGGGCTCTCAGGGTGACCACACTCCCTCTGGAAGACCAGACCAGAAGCTCTCCCTCCATCCAAGGATTCCTGGGAGCGATTTGATCTGCTAAAAGCTATTCCTGAGATTAAAAGTAAGTTTCTACCTGCACATTTCTGTCTTCCCTGGAGCGGGCTCGAAGGGTTCCTGCAGAGAGCAGCTCTGCTGGCTGTGTGTTATCCATCTGAGCTTCACCTCCTGTGATACCTCTGCCCAGAGTGAGATTTTCCTGTTCCTTGAGGCAGTTGCTAATCTGTTTCTGATGGTTCTTGTCGAACACTCTCCAGTGTTTGTGGAGGGCAGGTCGATAACTGACGTGCTGCACTACCAGAAGCCTTTCTGAAAACCCAGATGCAGTCAGGGGGTTGACTTGATTTGGTGAAAAAGTGAAACAAAAACAACAAATCATCATGGCCTGAGTTTGGGTATTGTAACTGCAGTGATGCTTAAACCTGCCCAACGTGGGTGAGAGGAGGCAGCTTCTCTTGTGGGGGTGAGGATACTGGTGAGCTGCTTGTTTTGGAGAAGCATCCTGGGGTAAGACACCTTTGCGGGTATAAAACTGGCTTCCAAAGAAGCCAGTGCAGAGATGCTGCAGGAGACCCGTGCTGGTGGTCTTCATGTTGCTTGTGTGAGGGGTTTGCTCTTCTCAAATAGGGGGTGTTGGATGTGCTAAGGAGGGTTTTGGGGATACCTGTAAGAAATCACCAGGCTTTTACAAGCAGGTGATCCATGCTGTGTAGGACAGACTGCCTTCATGCTCCTGAATCCTCTTCCACCTGTGGAAAATCCCTTAGGTCGTGGTACCCCAAACTGTACAGCTTAGGTGCAGGGGAAGTACTCACAGGTAAAACTGTCAGTGTAGGAGCCACTGTATGAGTTCAGAGTGCTGGCCCTCAAAGAGAGGGTTTGTTTGGTGTACAGCAGAGCAGCTTTCAGCTTATTTTTGGTGGGATTTGGTGAAACTGGGAGGAAACTCCAAGGTGAGTTGAAGGCAAGGGGGGTTTTCAGTTGGATATGAGCTGTGCACTCTCCATAATGCAGCTGGAGCAAGCCACCAGCTATTTTTAAACTGCAAAACACACTGTTTTGCTCTGCTCCATGCAGACAAGCTGCAGCTCAGCTGTGTTTGACCTCTTCATTGAGTGATCTGTAATTCAGAACCACGGGGGAAGGCGAGTGGGAAACCGCAGGGTGTTTTCCATCCACAGGGCTGGACAGAGCTGGCTGCAAAGCACAAAGTGGAAACAAGAGATTGATTTCAGCCTCAGGATGTGATTGCACTGGGCCCTCTGCTAAATCCAGTGGATGGAAGGGAGGAACAGGCTTGTCCAGAGCTGTGTATGTATCCTGTGGAGGACTGTGAGGAGTATTTACTCTGCTTAACTTCAGATATCTAACTCCTGCTCCCTAAGCAGTGGAAGAGTGTGACTGTCCCTCCTTCCTCCATACAAAACCCTGTAACTCCCTTGATTGCCATTCTACACCACTTGGAAACCTTTATAATCCTGTTTGGGCTAGAAATTAGGAAGAAGGTTTATTGGTTTATTTTAAATTACAGGGGTTTTGAGAAACCCTTAGCTTAAACCAGTGGGTCCAGTGCAGGCATTGCTGCCCTGACCACATGGGAGACCAGAGGTTCCTCTCATTCTCCTGGCAGATAAACTTCCAACCATGCAAGTGAGGGGCTCTTTTAATGACACAAAGGCCCTACCCATAAACCAGCTCTCCCTGCAGATCTCATTGTCATTCCCTTTTCCTCAGAGGCCAGCACAAAGTCTCCCTAGCTATAATTTTGGGATAAACATTGAAGAACTGACAGTTCAATTTGGAAAGGACTTTTTTTTTTCTCCTTTAATCCTAGAGGAGACCTTCAAAGAACAAGATGTGTTACCAGCAAGTGGTTCTTAGCCTGGTTTTATACCTGGTTTTGGAGGATGGGTCAGGAATGCTGTTCAGGGAGCGATTTTTACATCCATATTTTAGGAAGGATTCCAAGTCCTGTTGTACCCACAGGCTGCTGTTTCTCCAGCAGCTTCAGAGGTTGGTTCCTCACCATGCTTTCCTGCTGTACCACTTGGGATCCAACCCCTCATGCATGATGTGCCAGGTGCTCCAGCACGCTGCCTCTGTGTGTGTGGGGAAAATAAGATACTCAAATCCATCTGTCTGCCAGAGAGTCCTTAGGAAAACACTGATAATGGTGTTTTGTGTCTCTTCTTCCAAAGAAAACATTTGTGATGCCTGTCCATCTGTTTTTTTCTCTTTGGAATCTCATTTTTGTAGTTTCCACCACACTGTATTAAGGGGTAAGAGGGGTGGGGATAACCAGGTTGGTGAAATTTAGCTGCTGGGTAGAGGAAAATGGTTGTAATAATTCCTCCACTTAAAGCAAGGCAGGAGAACTCAGTCTAGGCAGGTCCTGTCACTTGCTTGGCAGGCAGGGTGGTGGGTGTGAGTGGGAAGGTTGAGGCAGGTTGGGAAGGTTGGGGCAGTGGGAATAGGGCTGAGATAAGGGAGTAGGAGGCAGGAAGGAAGAGACTAAATGTTTTATAAGCTGTTGGTGAGGAGCTAGGATGCAGATCTGGAGGGAATAGGGCATCACTTGCTCCTCTATTCACAGAAAACCTTGTCTTGCAGAATCCCAGCTGAAGGAGGTTGAGAAGATGCTGAAACAAGATGGCTTGTCCAAAATACCTCCCAGCAATGACAGTGACCAGATTGCTTATTTACTGGTGGAAAGAAGGACACTGCTGGAGCAAGTGGAGATAGCAGATGAGGAGCAGAATGCATGCAGCCACAAAGGCAGGCTGTGTGCCACACAGCTTCAGGTACCTCCTGCTTTGGCTGCTCAGGCTGGCTGGAAGCGTGCTGAGGAAAAGGTGCTGTTTGAGAGACTTTCTAAAATAAATAAAGATTTCTCCTTTCCATGAGGATGCTGTGGATTCTTAATGCTGAAGGGGATTTCTTTATTAGGCTTCACACTCATATATGTGCCTGTGATTTGCTCTTACACCTTGTGTAGGGATAGTGAGTAGGGTTAATTCTAACAGGGTGGATGTTGAAGAGTTTGTGATATAGTTTGAGGATCTTCATTGGGTACTAATAACTTTCTACTAATGCAGATTTCCTGATGATTCAGTGTTGCATTTCAGATGACTGGGTTCCCCTGAAAATCATTAATTTAAGGAAAAAATCTTCCCTATCCTTAAGGGGAGGTTAGAACTCTTCAGTTGTCTTCCAGCTGCTGAGCACGAGGATGGAAGTCAAGCAAACCTCTGCTTACAAACTGACTTCAGGAAACGAATTTCACAGTGTGGCTGGATGTTTGGCAGGTTAGAGAGGACCATCATGTCCTGATTTTTTGCTTTCTGAGGTCAAGATGAAGAATACTGGCAGAAGGTGGAGGAGCAGCAGCAGCAGCCTCTCTGTATTGGGTCAGGATTTGGGATGCAGAGCATTGGATTGTTCTTGTTTTTCCCAGTCTCCTCCCATCCCTTCAGATGTGTCCAGGCCAAGTTGCCCCTCTGGAAGGAGAGGAGGGGTTGCTCCTGCCTGGGGACCCAGTGGGTGAGCTTAGGGGAGAAGGTTTGAAGTTTAAAAAGCTTCTTGGCCTTTTTTTGAGCAAGCTTGTTGAAGGAGGGAAGGAAAATGTGTTCTTGCATGATTAAAGCACATTATCTTAATGCTCCTCACTGCCAATCAAACACTTCTCTGCAGTTCTTATACCAGGAACCCTTTTTCCTGTGTTTTTAAAACCAGGTGAGAGAGACACTGATCTGTTTTCCAGGAAAAGAGCTTCTCTAAAACAAACTCTTCTTTAATTCTCCCCTGATGATGTCATTGCTGTCTGTGCTTATGAACTAGAAACTGGTGATTAAGCACCCCATTGTCTGGGATAGCATCACCCTTGTTTTACAGAGTCATTAGAGTCCCAGCAGTGTTACAAGTTAATAGGTTAATTGCTCTACTTACTCTGTGTCCTGTTACTCTGTGGAGCCTTTTCTTCATCTCAAATGACCTGTTCAGGACTTGTTTCACTGAAGGTCTGGAGATGTTCCTGGCCGTTACAGAAATGAATACAGCTTTTAGCTAGACTGCTCAAGCATAAGTAATGATTCTATATTCTCTTTTTTGGATGTTTCCTCACTAATACAAAAAGCCATGGTGCAAGCATGCTTCTTTGTGTAGTCATCTCTACATGGGGTGATGCTTCCTGAGCTCCAGCAGCTGGCACAGCTTATGAAGTACACTCAGCTCCCTGGAACTGAGGTGCAGAATGTTAATGACAATCAACTTCTTGAGTGACAGCAAGTCCTTGATGCTGGCTCATGTGTGCTGGCTGCAGGAGGCTGTTAACTTGAAGTGGGTCAGAAGAAAAGGAACATGGGGGAGTTCCCATGTGTTAGCCTGGTAAAATGAGGCAGGCAGACTCATCCCCAGTGTGTTTCTCTGGGCAAAGCTGAGCCCACAGGCTTGAAGGGAGATGCCAAGGAGATCACATAGTTACTGGGGAAAAAAAAGTGACTCTACAAAGTTCCCAGTACTGGCTGAGACACCCAAGGGATTTTCACAAGGATTTGGTGTTGAACTCTGGTTGAAATGTACCCCTCAAATGTCAGGTGTGATAACAAACCCCCTTCTAGTTGAGATAGGTTATCACTGAGGAGCCTGCACGCTGGTGCTCAGGGATGAGTGGCAGCAGGCTTTCTGGTGCTGGTGATTTACTGGAATCCCTTTCTGTGCAAGGATGAGGTCTATCCCATCCATCAGACATCAGAAGATGAACATGAGCAGCATGAATTGACACAGCTTATGAGAGAGACAACAAAGGGGGTAATCTATTCAGATGTCTTCTTCCTGGTGACGTGGCTTGGAGCTGAGATTTCAAGCTGTGGGTCAGTTCTCAAGCATGCTGTGAGGCTTTTTAATTGTTTTTAGGTAATGGGATGAGAGAAAGGTCTGAACTTCAGCCTACACAACCCCATCAGCCCAGTGCTAGGCATGAGTTAATTGTTTCTGCTGAGAGCCAGGGTTAATATCTCCCCAGCTTTGGGTCAGGGCTGGCGTGTAAACGCCCACCTCCATCAGTGCTATGTCAAAGAAATGCCATCAGGGATGAGTGGACCGAAACAGCTCTTCTTACATCATCTGAAATGACTTTTCTGCAGATTCTCAGAGTGGTGGGAGCAGTGTCCTATGCTCTAGGATCAAGTGCAGGCTGGAAGGGGAGGTTGGCTGTGCCAGGCCAGCTTGCGACTAGTGTCTCGCAACAGCCATGGGACCACAGATCTGCAGAACTGACTTGTCCTTGTAGCATCATGGGGTGTGGGGTAGCCTTCTGCTTGGAAAACCTCCTTTATTATGTGTTTGGAAACACACCATCATTAATGGTGCTGTCTTGTGGGAGGGAAACAGAGCCTTGTGTAGGGAAACAGCCATGGTGTGCTGTTCAGCATCTTTTTCATGTGTCCATGGGGAAGGTGGTTGTCCTCTGTGTGTCTGTGTGTTGCCTCTGCAGCAGCATCCCTGAGTTCATGTTCTTTCTCCTTGTGTTGCCACCTTGATTCAGGCAGTTCAGGAGTGCAGAGGAGTCACCTGCCTTGGTCACATCACTGGGAGGGTGGCTATCTCTTTTTCTGTTGGATGTCCTTGTGTTTCAGTTCTACAGGGAAGAACTGGAAAGGGAACAAGCATCACGTGCAAGAGTTGAACGAGATCTGGGTGAAGCCATGCAGAGGCTGCTGATGGCCCAGGAAGAGATCCAGAGGTTGACAGATGAGCTGGATGCCCAAAGAAAGGAGCAGAATGAAATAGGTAAGTGCTGCTCTTGTGGACACTCCTGATTAGTGGTCTGCTCTGGTTAGTGTAAGCCTTGGACATCTTGCCTGGGGGAGTTGGAGGCAGGCTGTCCTGTGTCCTCTCTGCTTCTAAGATGGGAAAAATCAGTGTCTGGTACCTAGGAGGTCTGAACAGACCTGTTAAGTCACAAACCAATCCTGAGTGGGGAAAGCCATGGGGTTATCTGGTGCATGACTACAACAGCGGTGTCTTGACTCAGTTCCTCTCCCTGGCTCCCATACTGGGAGAAATTCATGCCCTAAGAGGGGCTGGAGAGGAAATGATGACTTAGTCCAGAAACAGAGTGTTTAAATACCCCATACAGAGCATTAGCATGGCTGGGCTGCTCCTCTTGAGGTTCTGCAGGTGCTGTGTTTGGGATGCTGCCTCTTTCGGAGCCGTTACCAAGTGCTGCCAACCAGAGCTTATCAGCAGCCTTGAGTTAGATTCTAATCACTGTTAATATTTGCTTGGCCTCTTTATTGAAATAACTGTTGCTGACTAGCCCTTAATTATTAATTTATTTGGGTTTTTTTATTACTGGATGTAAAAATAAACAGTTTTCTGGAGTAAAATCAAACTGCTTGATAAAGCTCCTGGTGGAGCAGTCCCTAAAGCCAGGTGCTTCACCCCTGCCTCCCATGGGAGATTTTCCAGCTAGATGCTGCTTTCTTGATGCTTCTTCTCTGAGTTACTTACGTTGTCCCAAAATTTGTGATGCAGAATCTCAGTGGATGAGATAATATCTCACTTAAGCAGACTGCTGTTACCTGGGTAGGACTTCAGTGGGACACGTGGGTCCTCACAGCTCATGCACACTACGCAGACCTAACTAAACCTTCTCACCACCCTCCAAACCCATCGTTTGCAGCCTTTTAATCACAGGCAGGGAAATGAGCACTCTGCCAGCATCTGCTTTGTGTATTGATTGATACATATGCATCCCAGGGGATGGAGGGAGCGTTGTGTTGCAGCCTCCAAACAGTCCTGCTTCTCCAGATCATGGATGGGCTGTGGCGTGTGACTCTTCTCTGTGTTTTGTAATCTTCTGAAATATGAAATGAATATAAGGCTTTCCAAACTGTGAGTAAGGGGTTTTAACACTTTATGTCTGTGTGGTTTATTCTGCTGGGAGTATTAGTGTGGAAAATGAGTGTTAGAACATCTTAGTGGCTTCCTATCTGCATGCCTTCTCCTGATGAGCTGCAGAGCCAACAGCTCTGTGAATAAATGTGGGTTTTTTTGAATGCAAACCTCAAATAAAATCTCTCATCTTCAGTAAAACTCCACTTGAACACTGTATTTTGGTTCAGTGGCAATTTACAGCCACTTGCCTTGAAGAGAAAATACAGGATTGCTCCTGGCCAGTTTGTAGCCCAGTTATTGGGTTTTTGGTGATTAGAGATTTTTAAATCATGTGCCTGGCTGCCTGCTGCTGTAAATTTTTTTCCCCCTTTACTTTTCCTTCAACTCTGTATTTAAAAAATGCATTAAAACTGGTTAGTGTTCAGAAGTGTACCAACTCCCTGCCCCAGCAAAACTGTCTCTTTACTGTCCTTGTAGAAACAGCTTTGTGCTCAGCCCTGCGAGCTCCTGAGAGCCGGGAAAGAGAGGTGACCAGCTGGAGAGTGAGTGGTAAGTCACACTAAATGCAAGCACAGAACATCCAGAATTCCATCAAGGTTTTCTGTGGTAGTAATCAGGCTTTTCAGCACAGTGAATGCTTCAGTAGAAGGTGTTCCTTGCCTTTTATTTTAAATTACAAACCTGCCAATCCAGTATCAACATCCTTGTTTCAAACAGGTTTGAGGTTGTGGGTTTCCCTTTTTTGGCAAATTGAAGACCAAGAAAGAAGGAGGGGTTTTTTAAAAATTTTTGCCTGAATAAATCCAATTTAAGCTGAAATTTCCTGTGCCTGATGTTAAGCTGAAAAGGGAAAAAAGAGCAAAATCTTAGTTTTCCATACAGAATAGGTGAACAACCTTCTCACTAGTTTATATTAGGATACTAGCACATACTCAGACATAATTCTGTCACTGTGCTCCCAATATAAGCACCTTTTCCTGTTTCTTGTGCTTGAAATACCTCAGAGTCTGTGTTAACTGTGGTTGGTGGGTAAGTTTATTGATGCAGATACAAATGGTTGACCTGTAACCATAATTTTTACTCTACTGGCTATTTCATATGTATTTATGCTGATCATGAGCTGTTGTTGTGCTTCTGCTTGTACCAAATTAAGAATTTAATGATGAAAATAAGAAATAAGGCTGCTTGTTTTTTTCAGAGCTTACCCTTAGCTGTTTATGAAGCCCATACTGAAATGTTGAGGTATTTTTCCATTATCCATTATCTAATAATTTCCATTATTAGAGGTAAATGGAATCCCTGGAGAAAGGATGGGGAGATTGCTGTGCTCCTCTAGTAAACATAGCTCTGCTCTCAAACCTGGATCTCCAGAAACATAAACCTTTACTGTGCAGTAGGAGAATGTGTTCCCTCTGAGCTTGATGGAGGTAATGGTCCAAACTGGGGTTGGTGATCCATGTTTTGTTTGTTTCTTCTGTTCTGTGCAGCCAGGATCAGGCTAGGGAAGGCCATGGAGCACAGCAGCAGGCTGGACAAGGAAATTCTGGCGCTGAGAGCGCGGGTCCAAACACTTGATTTGGAAAGAAAAGCATTCCTTGATCTGGTGAGTCCCCATCTCTGGTCTGCTGTGGCACTGATGAGTCTCTGCTGACACCCCAGGGCTGCCTCCTCATCCTCAGCCCAGCTCCTAAACACACCCTATTTCCTCTCTTCTCTATCACGTGCCTTCCCAGAGCTGCAGCTCTGATGTTTCAGAGAGTAATGAACTTTGGGAAATGGGCAGAATAAATAACAAAAGCCTGTTTTAAAGCAGCTGCTGGTACTCCAGCCCTGAAAAAACTCAGCTCTTATAGGGAAGAGTTCAATGCTTTGCTCTGTGTGCTGGGCTGTGTATGTGCTTTAGGGCTCGCTGCACAGCACCCTGGAAAACATCCTCCCCTGTGCCCAGCACACAGGATCAGGTTGATGCTTTCTGTTCCTAGCCAGTATTTGTGCAGAATCAAGTGGGGAATCAAGAGGAAGCCACATTTCTACCCCTTGAAGACTGTGAATAAGTTCAGTCTAAGCCTCCAAACTAGCTGTTTTTTAAGGAAATCTTCACTTACTCTCCTGTTTTGACCCTTTCATCCTCTTTGGCTTTTTCACATGGCTACACTGACTTGCTCAGTAGAAGACAAACTTGTCCTTTTCATTTTGTAGGGACTTTAACTGACTACCACTATCATTAATTTAATCTTTGACCTAATACAGTTAGGATTCTCTAAATGCAGTTGCCTTTATTCCAACACAGTCACTATTGGCAATCTCAGAAAGGAACTATAACAATCCATTTCCCATTGTACTGTGTCATTTGGCATGAATTCTGTTTCTGTTCTTTATTCTCTAACTCTATCAGCCCTTCAGCAGGCTGTAATTGGCTGCCAGAAGTCTCTAATTACTTACACCATCCCAGCACAGATAGCTCAGCAGCTGTCTCCTGGATTAAAATGAGGACTTTTAAATTAATAGAAGTATCTCTGAGAATGCCAGGCCCATTTCTTTACAGTAATATTGAAGACTTGCTTTCCACATTTGAGGATTTAGAAGTCTTGGGATGTAGTTCTGTTCCTTTTGTTTAAAAAGTTGCTGGTTCCTCCTTAGCTTGATGTCTCTCAGGCTTTGTATTTACAGGACAGGCTGTTT
Source organism: Porphyrio hochstetteri (assembly GCA_020800305.1). NCBI lineage: Eukaryota > Metazoa > Chordata > Aves > Gruiformes > Rallidae > Porphyrio > Porphyrio hochstetteri. Next base: position 6,448,361 of record CM036926.1, on the reverse strand, counting down.
CTAGGTCTGCAAAACAATATTTAGTTTGTATTCCTCAGTTTACATTTTTTTAATTCCAAATAACTTCCAACCAGCCATGCTCTGCTGTGGAGCTGTAGAAATGAGGTTTAACTGTTGGTGTAGAAGTTAGAAAAGCATGGGGTTTAATTTGTAGAAGTTGAAAGTGTCCTTTCTTACAAGCCATGGAAGATGTGCATCCTCGTGCCCTTTTCCTGCCTGTGAGTTATGGGTGGTGGGGTGAGGAGCAGGCTGGGCAGTTGGCTCTGGGTTGGTGGTCCTTGGGAGACCACCCTCATCCCTGCCATGGGCTCCACCACAGAATCACCAGGTTGGAAAAGACCTTTAAGATCATCAAGTCCAACTGTTCCAGTCCTGTGCTAAACCAGATCCCTGAGCACCTCACCTACCCCTTTTTCAAACACATCCAGGGAAGGTGACTCAGCCCCTCCCTGGGCAGCCTGTGCCACAGCCCCACCACTCTTTCAGGGAAGAACTTTTCCCTCCCATCTGATCTGACCCTGCCCTGGCACAGCTTGAGCCCATTGCCCCTTGTCCCATCTCCTGTCCCCTGGCTGAAGAGACTGTCACCCACCTCTCTGCACCCTCCTGGCAGGTAGTTGTAGGTGGTGATAACGTCTCCCCTCAGCCTCCTCTTCTCCAGGCTGAACACCCCCAGCTCCCTCAGCTGCTCCTGATTTGCCCTCCAGCCCCTTCCCCAGCCTGGTTGCCCTTCTCTGGACTCGCTCCAGGACCTCAAGGAGCCCAGAACTGGACCCAGCACTCGAGGTGCAGCCTCACCAATGCCATTTGGAGTCTTGAGCCTTAACCATGCAGGATCGAGTGGGTCTGGGCTCTGCAGTGCCTGTGGGTGCAGATGGAGGCTGAGAAAAGGCAAAGTGGGTGCTGAGGCAGCAGGGTGTGAAACCTTTGCTGATGGCTCATAGCTCTGGGGGCTTAACAGTGCTGTTAAATCTGCAAAAATGGATAAACCTGGGATGCTGGTGGTCCTCTGAACCTGTGCACGGTTCCTGCTGTCACCTGCTCATGCTGCTGGGCACAGCTGAGGAGCAGAGGATTCTATCTGCATCTGGGGAAGGTGAGTGCTGCTTGCAGGACTTGGACACCCACCTAGAAGCCACTTCTGAGTAAATGCCTTGGGTCAGCCTCCAACTATTGCTGGAGCTAAGAGTGAGCAACACCATGATGTGAAGAGTCACCTGCTAATAACAGTTGTATCCATCCTATGGGTGACAGCAAAGACTCAGAGGTGTCCTCAGGAATAGTGGTTATGATCTGGCTACCCCTTGATCCTGTCCTGTAAAAGGTGATGTACAGTGTGTGCATGATCAGTAATTAAAATAAGTGATGTAAAATATACTTACCCTTCAATGTGGCACCCTTCAATGCTCTTTATCTCTCCCTGTAGTCTGAGGCCACATGGCTGGAGCAGCCACATGATCTCCACCAATCCCTCAAGCTGAGTGGTTCATATTAATAAATCTACAGCAAATTTGAGGGGAATCTTAATCCTCTAAGACAGAGGTGAACACTCACCAGAAATAAGTGTTTTCCTTTTGAAGGTTGAGCAGCTCAAAGAGGAGTTCTGTGAGTATCAGAAGAGTGAGAAGCAAGGACTGCCATTGCCTGTGCTCATGGAGACTGAGGAGGCCGCAGCGTGCTTGCTGCAGGTATTTCCAAGGGCTTTTTGTTTGCCTGTCTAGAAAATGAATTGAGTGAATGGGGGCATCAACAGGAGTGTGGTCAGCAGGTGAAAGGAGGGGATCCTCTCCCTCTGCTCTGCCCTGGTCAGGCCCCACCTGGGGTGTTGTATCCAGTGCTGGGCTCCCTGGGATAAAAATGCCAGGGATCTCCTGGAGAGAGTCCAGAGGAGGGACAAGGAGATGATTAAAGGCCTGGAGCATCTCCCCTGTGAGGAAAGGCTGAGTGAGCTGGGGCTGTTCAGCCTGGAGAAAAGAGACTGAGAGGGGATCTGATCAATGGGGATCAATAGCTGAAGGGTGGGACACAGGGGGACATGGGCAGCCTCTTCTCAGTGTCTGTGGGGACAGGACAAGGGGCGATGGCCTCAAGTTGGAGCACAGGAAGTTCCACACCAACATGGGGAAGAACTTCTTCCCAGTGAGGGTGAGGGAGCCCTGGGACAGGCTGCCCAGGGGGTGTGGAGTCTCCTTCTCTGGAGAGATTCCAGCCCCATCTGGACGCCGACCTGTGTGCCCTGTCCTAGGGACCCTGCTTTGGCAGGGGGTTGGACTCCATGAGCTCTGGAGGTCCCTTCCAACCCCTGCAGCTGTGTTTCTGTGCAGAAACACTTGTGTTTTCTTTCCTGTGTGAGTGTTTCTTGTGCAGGTGTGACACAGGATGTACACTGGGCATGACAAATACACCAACGTGTCGAGCACGCCCATTGGTGTGAGCCAATACCCACTAGTGCCTTCATATCATTATGGGCCTTGTTTTCTTCTCTCTCTTAAGGCCAGTGGGTTATCTAATGCAGACATATTTTCTGGTTGCCTTGTTTATTTATGAGAGATAGAGGTAGCTTTGGAATCACATTGTGATAAGATTTCAGGCTTATTTATATGCTAATTTTTCATTTTCTCTTGAGACACAGGGCACCACGGATGAAGGAAGGGTTGAAGGAGACTGTGTTTCAAGCAAAGCTGTCTCAGATCAAGAAGAAAGACATCAGAGTGGTGAAACACTTCATAAAAGGTGAGAAATCTGGAAAACTTTCTTTACCTTGGTGGATTTTCACAGTGGTTATCTGGCTCTCTGGTTGCTGGCATTCTGCCTTCCAGAGTGCATATAAGTTTTGGGTTCTTTAGAGCACTGTTGGGTACCAGCTTGATTTTCCTGCCCCTAAATCAGAAAGTTTGGAGGGTCTGCACTGGAATGCAGGTTGTTTTCTGCCACTTTCTCCAATTTGTTGCTTTCCTGAAATAAACCAGGCTTGTGTTTTTGTGGCTTTCTGCAGACACAAGTGGTGTTTTCAAAATTGTTTGGTTGCTGGGAAGATTTCTCTGGATTTGGTTGCTGTCCAGGAATGAATCAAAACACTTGACTTCCAGACTAATTAATATGTAAACTGGAATTTTTTTTTCCCAAGGAAATCAAAGCTTTGTTCTCCTGTGGCTTGCTCAGGAAGCTGCTGCTAGGCCTCTCTCAGCACGTTCAAGGAGGAAAGGCAGCCTGATCCAAGCCCTCTGTGTCTTTTTTTGTCCCTCTTTTTCCCTTCAAATGCCCAAACTTGTTCCCCTACCTCCATCAGCTGACTCTTCCATTGCCTCTCTGCTACTAGCATCCTTTTGGCCTGACCAGCTCTCTGCCCAGGAGGCCCTCATCTAACATCTGCAGAGCCCATCACCAGTAATTCCCATGTGTCATCACCTAAATAAGAGCAGGCACAGTTCCTACTGGCTGTAACACTCCAAATTAGCAGGACAACAATATTCCATAGTGAAAAACACCTTCCCCCACCAGTGGTAAGCTGTTTGGAGGTGTCTCTGTGTGTTTACTTAGCAGTTCTAGCCTGGGTGATGTCCATCTTTGGTGTGTAGGTGCCAAGAGGTGGTTGAAAACGTTGAGGGCAGGAGCTCACAGCTTCTACACAAGCTACAAACACTGGAGCAGGAGCAGGAGGATCTGGTTGAGCATAATGAAGAGCTGGAATCGATTCTGGGAGAGACACAGATCCAAACGAAGCAGGAGAAGGAACAGTTGGAGAGTGAGGTGGAAGGACTTCACTGGAAAGTAAGTAAGGGATGGAAGAAATAAGAGTTTGGCTTTGATTAATTCTAACTGCTTTTACCTCTGCTTATTGATGAATAGAATGAAGTGTTTGGCCTCCACCTGCATGTTGCTTTTAGTTTGACAGAAGTGCAGTGAGCAAAGGCTGCCAGTCTTAGGAAAGAGGTGAAAAGAAAGGAAAGGAAGAATTCCAGCAGTAAGAGATGCTTGCTTGGAGGTGCAGATCCCCCTGGTGTAACAGCAGCTGTGTCTCTCCCAGCTCCTGTCCCTCCTCCTCAGTGCTTGGGAAAGTGAAGTTCAGGAGGTAACTTACCTCCTGCATCTGCAGGAGTGAGATCAGGTGACACTTCCCTCCCATGCAGCCTTTCTGTACGTGGGGGCTGTGCACCCTTCACTTGCTTGGCTGAGCTGAAGCAAAGCCTCTCTGTTCTGCAGCTCTGATTTCCCCTGAGAGGCTGTCCTAGATGGCATCAGTGCTCCTGACAGACCTGAGTGTTGGTCTCCTGTAGGAACTGCTTTTCCATGTTGGCTGGTTGCTTTTTCTGCCTGTGGTTCCTGCTGAAGGGCAACTTCCAGGAATTCCCAAGTCCTCTCGAGGCTCAGAAGAGAGATGAGAGGTTTTTCTGAAGCCCATGGGTTGCTCCTTAACCTGGCACCTGGGGTAGAACTCCAGGCTTTAACTGGAATCCTGAACCCCTCTCCAAATCTGTTGAGCAGATGAAAGTGGTCAATGATCCCAGTAAAGGTCACGTGTTAAACATACTGGTGACAAAAGATTGTCCTTTTGGAGATCTGTCAGTCTGTGTGGCACTTCTGGGCTGGAGGGGGCAGGATCTGCACTGCCTAGGGACATGAAAGTACCACATTTGAGGGGACAGTGAGTCCCTCTCATCACCTGCTGCCTCTTGCTGCAGCATCAGCTGTTGCATGGGGCTGGTGCAGCCAAATGCATCTTTCTGAAGAGCTGTGATAAGCTGATCACCTGGAGCAGCTCTGCTCAATCCTGACCAAGGTGTGATCTCACCAGCCTGTCCTACTTGATTTTGGCCATGCTCAACCCAGAACAATCTGGATCTTTCCCTGTTAATAGGACAAGACCATTCAGGGCACCTGAAGCCTCAGTTTACTGATGGACTCTCTATCCCTTTGGAGGTGTTGCTTTGTGAGGAGCACCAGGTCTTGCTAGATGGGCAGGTGGACTTCTCCCCAAAAAGGCTGGCTGAGGAGGTCTCTTCCTTTGGCTGAAGCCCTGCTACCTGTCCAAAAGCTCTTCCTTCCTGGGGCTGAGTTGCTGCCTCTCTTCTGTCTGTGGTCAAGGGGTTCTCACTGCAGTGATTGTGGTCCTGAATTGCCAGGCAGCAGGACCAGGCTGTAGTGTGCCTAGAGGACCTTGGATTTTGGAGCAGAGAGGGAAGTGGGACACAGGTTTTAGGGGAGTGACCAGTCTGTGCACTTGCTGTTGTGTTAAGATGTGATATGGGAGATGATATGAGTGTGCAGGTGCATCCTGTGTGAATGCTGAAGTGGCCATGCATCTCCAGGATGAGTCCTTCAGAGGAAGAAAGGATGAATCCACTTGTCAGTAGCCTCTGGCTGTGAGGAGAAAGTGTCTAACTGTAGTAAACCAGGCTGAAAGCATGTTCCAAGGTGTTCCTGAAGGCTGCCAGCAGACACTGCACTGCTCAGTGTGCAGCTGAGGAGCCAAGGGAAGGCTCTGTGATGGGACTGGGGAAAGGTCTGTCTGCCCTGACTGTGCTTTTGTTTAATCCTGGGTTTTCCAGCACAGGCTCAAATGTTTCATAGAATCACAGAATCCCAGACTGGGCTGGGTTGGAAGAGACCCCAAGGATCACAGAGCAGGCCACAGGCAGGGCCACCAACCTCCAGGCTTGGAGCTACACAAGGTTTCCTGCTTTTTCACTGAAGTAAAATCAACAGAACCCCCCACAAATCAAACAAGGGGCAGTTTCAGTTTGGAGAAATCCCTCCTTTGCTCAGTGTGCTGTTAGATGGGTGCTTGGGATGCTGCTTTGAGGGACACAGAGTGAATGCATCGAGGTAGCCAAGGAGATGGGAGGCATTTTGGCTGGTGTGAGCTTGCAGGGATGCAGGGCAGTGAGTTAACCCTCAGTAGATCCAGCATCTGCTCAGACAGAGGGGCTGCAGGGCTGCACCCTTCATCTCCAAGGGGTTTTTGGGTGTCTCAGAGGGAAGGAAGGACAGACTGCATGAAGGCAGGTGTGCTGGAGCCTGGTGAAAGCAGCACTGCTGAGTGTTTGCCAGCCTGCCCAGTGTGGGAAGGACTTGGAAGTCGTTTTGTTTTGGCATGCCTACAAAACTCTTGGCTATTAGGCCACTGACTCAGAACAAGGACACTGGGATACAATGTGAGTATTGTTCTGCCCTTGGCACCAGAGGGAGGAATGCAACTTGAATGCTTTAAAAGTTAGTGGCTTGGAGGGAAAATAAACAAAATGATGGAAATGCAGAACTGGGAATCAAATTCAGGACCAAAGGTTGGCTGGGGGTGGGGATGAGAGGTGCATTTGACTTTGGACATCCCTTCCAGAACTGCAAAGTCTTGTTGAACCCCAGACTGTCATCCAGTCACGTGAGAAGAGGGGGGTTGATTGCCCTCTAGCTCTTCTGTGTGAGGCCTGGGTGTTTCACCCCACTGGCTTGCTTTTAACACATAGGTTGGGTAATAGCATGTCTCAAAAAAAGCCCCCCAGGAGCCAGTGTCACAGCAGCTTTGCTGGGTTAGAGATTGTTCCCTGCTGGGAGCTTCAACAGGGCCACCTCGTGCCTGCAGCCTGCCAGGGAAGCTACAGCTCCTGGGCTGTGTCATCCCTTTAAATGGAGGGGGAGTGGCAGAGACTTTGCACTTCCTCAGCTTCTCCTGGGAAAGGAACAATTCATGTGTGAATGAGTGCAAAGAAAGGCTGAGAAAGGCAGGGGGCTCCTCATCCTTCACCCTACGCTCCTCTGTATGAGTGGGGCATTGGGTGCTGCTCGTGTGGGTGCAGGGCGTGCTGTGTACAGGTGAAGCTGGGCTTGAGCTGAGCATTGTTTCCTTCCAGTCTCCCTGCTGGCTCTGCCGGCTTGGCCAGTGGCAGCCTAGCTTGGGCAGTTGAGGGAGAGTAGCTTGGTGGCTGAGAAACAAGAAAACCAGCACCAACTTTCTTCTGGGAGTGAGGAGCTGAAAGAAAAGGCTGCTGAATGCCATGCTGGCTGGCAGCAGAGCAGAGAGGCTGGGAGTGCCAAGACTTGGGTCTTGCAAAAGGGTCTGCAGGAGCCACAGTGGGGAGGAGGAGCTGGGCTGCTCCTGGCTCCTTTAAACCCTTGGAAACTGCAGAACTTGTAACTGTGTTCCCAAGAGAACCCTCCCAAAGGTAGAGGCTTTGGGGGAGATGGTGCAACTGCAGAGTATCCGGGCAATCTCTTGCTTGCCAGGAGAAGCACAGAGGTCAGTGTTTTGCTGGCTCAAGTTGAGAGCCCTTGGAGCCTTGCAGGAGGGAGTTGTGAGCTCCTCTGAGCAGTGGAGGGACCAGGCCAAGTCCTGGGAGACCAGATTGAGCATCTGCTTGGGTGAGATCAGCTGGGGGGAGTGGACACTGCAACAGCACAGGGAAGGAGGATGGACCTCATGAGGTCCTCTGTGTTAGGAGAGCATGTAGAAGCCCCCACAGCCCATGTGTCTGGGGCATTTCTCTCCTTTTGTGGGGCAGGATTCTTCCATTTCCTGACTTGGCCTTGGACCTCCAGCCTCCTTCACCCTTTGAGGATCAAAGATGTGAACTGCAGCTAGTCCACGCTGGTGGCTGCCTATGTCCCCCCCCACTACTCCTTGCTTCCAAACATGGGGCTTATTCTGCAGTAGCTGCACAAGGAGCAATTTAGTAGTAGCTGTGCAGTGAATGCTACTTGTGAGCTTGGCTTTCACTTGCTGTTTCTCTATGTTAAGATCACAAGTTTACAGACAGAGCTACTCCAAGTGCAGAAGAACAAGGCTGAGATGAGTGGGGAAGAGCAGGTGTCACCTGGAGCACAGGAGATGCAAGAGGTAAGAAGTTTTCCTTGCAAAACTATTTATTTTGTCTAGAAACCTGTTCAGTGAGCATCTCCCATGAACCCTCTTTGCCACCATGCCCTGAGAACTTGTAGCCCATCAGCTTGGGCAAGGCAGGTGGTTGTGTCTGAAGCAGAACAGCTGATGTACCCATATTATCTTCCTAATGAGTTTGTCATCCCTTCAGCACTGCAGAGCTGGCTGACTCCCCAGTGAGGGTGAGGGGTCTACACACATAAAGGTTCTTGGTCTTGTTTAGGGTCTAGTGAGACCCCAGGTATGTGTAGGTGTGTTTGTTTCCCAGCTGGTTTTGGAATGACTTCACTCTGTCAATTTGTTACTTGCCAGCCAGCCAATGGGATCTGAGCTTGTTACATGTGGGAGATGACCTTCCCCAGCTATCTGGGGTCAGGTGGATGCTCCAGACCTTCAGACATGTCCAGCCAGCCTTGGATATAAGGTGTAGGAATCCTGCTGCAACTTCTGAGAGCTGTTTTTCCTGTCCTTACTTTCTAGAAGACACATTTTCTGCAACTTGCTTCTCTTTTGCTAGAATAAATGATGCCATAGAAGTGATTCTGAATTTTCCTTCTTCCAGATGCTGGAAAGTTGTCAGGAAACAATAGAGAAGTTGGGAACTCAGCTGGGGGAGCGGAGAGAACGCAGAAAGCAGCTTGCATCTGAGCTTGAGCTGTTAAGAGAAGATCTGAAGGCTGAGCAGAAGGTTCTGGATAGCCAGGTACATACAAGTACTGCAGTGGGACTCCCCACAGGAGGCATTTGCCTTTGTGACTTTGTAAAACACCCCTGGTTGTCCCCCAGGTGCACTGCTTGACTTCTCTTGACACATTTCTCTAGTCCAGCCAGTTTCAGAACTTCTTTGGTCGATGGTTTCAAATCCCTCTGCTTTAACAGAATTGTCTTAAACTCTGCAGTTGATTTTTCCTTTCAGTGAAACTAATGACAAAACAGTTAATTCAGAGTTTGTAGCCCAAGTCCCTTTCTCTGGAGGCTTTCAGACTCAGGGATTTATTGCAGAGTTATTTGTGCTTGTAAGGCTCAGCATCCTGAGCCTTTGTGTGTCACAGCACAGCAGGGAACGTGGAGGTTGGAGCCAAGACCTCCCTGAGGACCCAAAGTGTGCCTAATTCTGAACCTCCTTCACACTGGTCCTCTTTAGTATCAGGAGTGATTCTTCTTCACCAGAATATGGCATGGAAAGAAGTCTGAGCACCCAAGAGTCAGAGGAATCTCCATGTGCAGCTTGCTGGGATCTCAGTGCTGCTTTTTAAGAGCCATAAGGACCTCAGGACACTGCATGTGAAGTAAAGAACTGCTGGGTCAGCATCTGGTGGCTTTATCTCTGCTGGGAGAGTTGCTGGTGCTCCCCTCTTCCAGCTGGCTCATAGAGGAGAGTATGTGATGCCAGCAAAATTGCACAAGGGCTGGTGCAGATGTAGGCAGGCCACAGGACTGAAAGGAGGTGAAGAATTTAGGAGAGCGGCAGATCTCTGGCCTGTGTCAGGCAGACGAGGGGAGCCTGATGGACACTGGTACAGGAGGGGGTTACATCTCTTGCAGACCCTGTTTTTAGCACTCTAAGAGGCCTGAGACCAGCTGTGAGTTGTATCACTTCCTTGGGTGGAAGTGAAACCCAATAGAAGTCCCCAGCTGCTGGCACAGCTTCGTGTACACTGGAGTTACTGGAGGAACACTGGCACCTAGAGGACAGTGCTTCTGTGCTGCTGACAGGCAACAAGTTCACACTGCCAAAGCTGGGGGTGCAGACCAAGCCCTGGGGGGAAGGGTGATTTAGGAGGGGAATGATTTGCATATTTGATGAATATACAAAAAAGAGCTATCTGATTTGGTGGAATGCTGGGGGAAATGAAAGAGTCACACTGTCACCTTTCATTCTACTCATCATCCAGGGACCTTTTCAGTTGAAATTGTACATCCCTGTGTGTCTGGTTGTAGATCAGTCACCAGTTGGCTGGTGGTTTTGCCTAAGGAGAGGATTGTTTTCCACTGAAGGGACCCCTGGATGAAATCCTGTGGCCTGCATTGGATTGTTAAGTCTTTAAAACAGAGGAACACAAGTGTTTGGTGGGATTCCTGACTTACAAATGGGCTCCTTCCCTTTTGATAGAGCAGCTGTATCAGGACAAATTCTTTTCCAAAGTGTGCTGAAAACGAGCTTGGCATGAGCTCAGCAAGTTCTCCTGGCTGATAACATGTCTGGAGGTCAAGGTTGGAGGTTGTTCAGTGTTGTGTTTGTAAATTGGGGTGGTATTTTTGTTCATGGTGTGTTGTGAGCTCCAAATCAGGACTGTAATAACTACCAGACTCTCCAAAGAACATCAGCAAGCAGGGATCTCATTCATGTATCCCATGAGAAGCTACACAAAGATAGTGGGCTTAATGACATTTTTCTTTGAAGGATTTGGTTTCACCATGTCTTAGCAGGAGACATTAGACTGGGCAGATTCTGGTTCCAATCCAGTCTGGGAATTCCTGTGACCTTCTGTGCTCCTTGTGCCTCCTTCTCCCAACTCTATTTTCTTGGCATCTTCTGTGTCTCGGGTGATGGAAAGTAGAGAGCTGAAAGTTGTTTGGGGTTGGCTTGGCTGGAGGATGATCCCTGTGTGAGGCTGCTGACTACAGACCTTGTCCTCTTTCCCTTTTCCAAGCCCTGAGAACCACAGATGGGCAACAGAAGGATGAACTCAGATAAAGAAATGTGATTTGATGATAGTTTACACACAGCTACTCCCAGTGCAGGGAAAAAAGGACTTGCATGTGTCTTCTCAAGGGTGAAGAACAACAATGATTTGGCTACAGAACCACGAGCTGTGTCTGGATGGAGTCCCCAGGTTGCCTGACACTGGTCAAAACCTTTCCCTGGGAAAGAAAGAAAATCCCAGTCGTGGTGTTTTCTGACCTTACAGGTGTCTGAGCTCCTACAAGAACGAGAACAGGTGACCACCCTCGAGCAGAAACATGAAGATGTGTCCACAGATGAGGAGACAGATGAAGAACAGATGGCTAAAGTGGTGTTTTTGGAAGAACAGATCAAAAACTTGAGGGATGAACAAGAACTCCTCTGGTAAACCTTAACCAGGCCTGTAGGGCTTTCTGCTCTGATCTCAAAAATCACTGTGGGGCTGCTTTTGGCAAGAATGGGCACAGCAGCTTTGTGTCTTCCTTCTCTCTGGAGAGATTTTGGGGAATAATCCTTTCTCTTAGTGATGTGGTGATCAGACAGGAGCAAACCCACTTGGGGTTTGTTTTTAAAGCTGCTATTCTGGATTCTGAATGGCCCAAGTGTGAGTTGTCCTTTGGAAGGAGGCTTCTTTTGGAATGAGGTAGGATTTGGTTTAAGGTGGTCCTGAAGAGCTCTCCCATCGTGGGCTCCTTGGGGAGCTGATCCAGCAGCTGATGATACACATCCTGCTGTGGGTTTTGGTTGTCCATGGAGGGCAGATGTCAGTGGGCATTGTGGTCATAATTAAAAGCTCTTGCAGGTCCTCTGACTCTGACTTTTTCAGTAGATCAGTACAGATCTGGAGTTGGAGCCTCCATGCCCAGGTTCTCATTCGTAAGGAAAAGCTTGGATGACATCCAGTACAGCCAGACAGCTCAGGTACCTGGGTAAAGCTGCTGAGATGAAGTAAAACCAGGGGCAGGCAGTAGGTTGGCTTAGAAGGATGTACAGTTTGGATCAAGGGAAGTCAGACAGCTTGAGCAGGAGACCTGAGCCCACACTTCTGTACAGCAAGTGCCTCTCTGCCACTTGTGAGCACAGCCAAGCTCCTGTGGCCCCAGGCAAGCATTTCCTTGGCCAGCAGCTGACCTGCTCATGAAAGCCTCAGAGCTGAACCTTTGGACATGTGTTTTTTATGGGTCAGTGTCCAGGGAAGATTGACCCTTGCCCAGAACTGCTAGACCCAGGATTAACCCCACTTTGGAGCCTCCTGAGATACTTGAACTGTTGCCTTGAGTCTCATATCCTGAATTTCTCCTCTGCAGTGGGTGCTTTCCCCTGGATGTTTATAGTTACCTCTCTCCTTTGTATTTCTCCTTCGAGTTCTGAATTACTAGAAAGCAACAAGAAGAGGGAGGAGATGGAAAAACAGCTGAAAGAGACCAAGGAAGACAAACAGCTGCTACTGGAAGAAATCACTCGACTAAAACAAGGTATCCTGAGCACCCAGGAGCAGGACAACGGTGCCCTTGAAGGGACCTTGAGGATGAATCAAGGCACAACACGGAGAGACAGCGGGTTTCTGGTGTCCCAGAGCTCTGCAGTCAGTGTAGATGGGAGTGTTCCACAGGTATGGGCAGCTTTGCCATCTGCACAGTGCTTTGGTTTGCTTTTTTTCTCATTAATTTCGTGGCAAAACCTAATTAAAGGGGCCTGGAAGCTGGTCCTGTAGTGTTTAGCATGCAGAGGGGAGATGAGGCTGGCTGATTTGCTGGGAGAAGATGTTTGGTGATTGGGAATGTCATCATTTCCTTCTGGTCCATGTTTGGAGTTAGTGGGAACTTGGATAAACTGACCTTAGTGCTTGTGAAAGAAAGAAGTTAATTGTCTTTAAATGATGTTTTAAAGCTTCTGGAGCATTTTCTTAGCTCCTTTTTGGAGTGTGAGAAAGCTGGCTTGCTGTTCCCATAACCATCCTGCTCCTGCTCCCTCAGGATGGGGAGTCTGAGGAGGAGCAAGGATTATATGAGGAATTTGAAGAGAAAGGGTGGGGTGGAGGCAGGAGTGGGAGATCAGTCGTGCTGGTACCAACCAGCACGAGTTTGGATGGTAAGAGCAGACCAAAGCCAAGTGAAAGGTGTAGAGGGGATGGGGAAAAGGATCCTGATAAAGGGGGATCCCTTTATCCCCCCCTTCTTGTGGGGGGAAAAACCCCACAAAACCTGACTGATCTTGAGGACAGATGAGATGGGCAGATCCCACAGTGCTGGCTGGAGACTTCCCAGCTTGGGAACTGATCTGACAAGGGAAGCTTGATCTCCTCTGGATTTCCTCTGGTCCCAGGAGCAGAGGGTGAAGATGCAAAGTGGGAATGCAGATGGACAGAAGGCTGAAAGTGATGCTGGGAAGAAGCTGTTTGGTACACCAAACACAGCAAGGAGTACCCCTGAGTACAAGGCATGGGCAAGATGATGGATGAATCCAAGAGCTCAGTTGTCTTCTGAAAGCCATCACAGACCATCAGTGAACATCTCATGGTGTCCAGGCTGCTGTCACACGGTGTCAGTGTCTCTGTTCCTCTCCTGCTGCCAGGACTCTGTTCCTGCTGCCTCCAGGAGCTGCAGCTAGATGTGCTGTTCCAGCTTCGCTGCCTCAGTGAGGCTCTGGCACAAGAGTTAAGAGCAACCTGGGTGGTTTTGCTTTAGTTTGATGGGTCTTAACAGGGATTTATTCCTTCATTCAGGTCATTGCATCTTCTCCCTTAACCTCAGGAGTTGTATCATCATCTCTGAGGGGATGGGCAGGGTAGGGAGCAGGACACAGGGGGCAGAAGAAACGTTTGCTTGGCTTTACCCATCTTCCTATTTACAGAGTCTTAAATCCTATGGGAATACCTCAACTTCTCTTCATTACCAGTCTTTATCTTTCCTGGAAGTTAATTTTCATGGCTCCTTTGTCCCTTTGCTGTCCCTGCAGAGTCTGTCTGATGAGAGGCTCCAGCAGCAGGAGGAACAAATGCACCGACTGCGTCAGGACTTGCGGCGTGTCCAGAACTTGTGCAGCTCAGCAGAGAGGGAGCTGAGGTACCAAAGGGAGAAGAATGGAGACTTACAAAAGCAGAATCTCTTGCTGCAACAGGAGTGCACCAAGGTGGGAATGGGGCAGGGGAACAGCTTGAAGAGAGCGTTGTGGTGTTGTGTAAGCTAAGGAGCTGATTTTTGTAGAATAGGATCATCTATTGGGTTGGAAGGGACCTTCAGAGACCATCTAGTCTCACCCCTTGCAGTGAGCAGGGACATCTTGAACTAGGGCAGGGTGCTCAGAGCCCCATCAAGCCTGAACTTGAAGGTGTCCAGGGATGGGGCCTCCACCACTGCTCTGGGCAACCTGTGCCAGGGTCTCACCACCCTCAGAGGGAAGAACTTCTTCCTCATGTCCCATCTGACCCTGCCCTGCTCTAGTTTAACACCATCACCCCTCGTCCTGTCGCTCTGTGCCCTTACAAACAGCCCTGCCCAGCTTTCCTGGGGGTCCCTGCAGGGACTGGAAGGGGCTCAGAGGTCTCCCCCCAGCCTTCTCTTCTCCAGGCTGAACCAGCCCAACTCTCTCAGCCTGGCTTCGTAGCAGAGCTGCTCCAGCCCTCAGAGCATCCTCATGGCCTCCTCTGGACCAAGAGGTCCATGTCCTTCCTGTGCTGAGGGCTCCAGAGCTGGATGCAGCAGTGCAGGGGGGTCTCCCCAAAGCAGAGCAGGGGGGGACAATCCCCTCTCTCAATCTGGCCACTCTTCTGGTGATGCAGCCCAGGCTGCCATCGGCCTTCTGGGCTGTGAGTGCCCATCGTTGGCTCCTGTCCAGCTTTGTGTACCCCAAGTCCTTCTCCACAGGGCTGCTCCCCATCACATCACCCCCAGGTAGAGGATTGTCCTGACCCAAGGGCAGCATCTTGCACTTGGCCTTGTTGAAGTACATGAGGTTTGCACAGCCTGGGCCTCACTTGCACTTGACCACACAGCACCCTGGGCTTCCCAACGTGCTCCAACTCAGCTTCATGGAAACCACACTTGCCTCCAATAAACCCAACGCTGTGTGTAGTCTTGTTCTCCCTCTGGTAGTCTCTTGGCTCTTTCCTAAACAGGATGTTGCAGATGATACATATTTAAGTGCAAATTGGATGTTTTTCTTCTTTGGAAACTTCAGGTGAAAGCTGAGCTGAAGCAAACCCGGGCAAAGCTCTCAGACACAACTGAAACGTGCTCCTCACTCTCAGCACAGTGGGAGAAAAGCCAGCAGAAGGTCAAAGAGCTTGAACAAGAGCTCTTGAAGTGTTCCCAGGCTGATAAACTCCAGAGTGGCCTTCAAGAGAAGCTTGCACAGGAGAAATCCAAACTCTGTGAAGCACAGAAGAAGGTAACTCCTCAGCAGGAGTTAACAGGAGGTCTGGCTGGCTGTAGCAGTTTCGTGCAGCTGTAGATCAGAAACAAGAAGCACTGGCAGCTCATGATTTGGCTCCCTGAAGTCTGGTTTCAGATCATTTGGCTAAAATATTTTAGGAGAAAATGCTGTTTGTTAGTGGGAGCGAAACCAAGATGACAGAAGTCAA
Source organism: Porphyrio hochstetteri (assembly GCA_020800305.1). Classification (NCBI taxonomy): domain Eukaryota; kingdom Metazoa; phylum Chordata; class Aves; order Gruiformes; family Rallidae; genus Porphyrio; species Porphyrio hochstetteri. Next base: position 6,433,220 of record CM036926.1, on the reverse strand, counting down.
ATCTGATGCTCAGCTCCTGTCCCTGAAGTTCTTATCTCTGAGCACACTGGGTGGAGGGCTGTGTCACGGCCATTCCCCCAGTCCCTGCCCCTCCCCACTCCATGCTGGGGGGGAAGGAGGGAGTAAAATCATGAATGAAGTCTGCTAAGAAGGGAGGGGTGGGGGAAGGTGCTTTAAGATCTGGCCACACTTCTCATCACCCCACTCTGGTTCACTGGGTGTGTGGTGTAGTTGTCATAAATTAGTTTTCTTTATTCCATGTTGAGTCTGTTCTGCCCATGACACTAATTAGAGAGGGATCTCTCCCTGTCCTTGTCTCAAATCCTAAGCCTCCAAAAATATAGATTTTCTCCCCTTTTTGGGTTAAAAGGGGGGTGATACAGTGGCTTTGGTGGGTATTTGGCCTCTAGTCAGGGTCTAACCACCTCAGGCTGTGGGAGCAGGGAGCCCAGATCACCTTCTTGCTGGGGAGATGTGCTGCTGTTTGCTCTCTGGTCCTGCAGAAGCTTGAGTCTTCCCATCACAGAATCACAAGGTTGGAAAAGCCCTTTAAGATCATCAAGTCCAACTGTTCCTGTCCTGTGCTAAACCAGATCCCTGAGCACCTCATCTACCCATGTGTTAAACACATCCAGGGGCAGGGACTCAGCCTCTCCCTGGGCAGCCTGTGCCAGGCCCTGACAACTCTTTCAGGGAAGAACTTTTCCCTCCCATCTGATGTGACCCTGAACCCTTCCTGCTGTGTTCCTGCACTGATCTTGACACTTGCAGGATTGAATTCAGTGCAAAAAGGCTCCTTGCTACTTCATGACATCATATCTTAGCCAACCACTGGTAGCTGTTGGAGAGGCTTTAGTTTTAATGAACTATGACACAGACAGGCCAAAGTGCTTTTGAGTAGGAGTAAGCAAATCTTTCATTCCCATGACTCAGATGCTTGAGGGGTCAATGGGATCTGAATCCCTTGGGTTCAAATAACTGGCCTGGAAATTCAGGGAGTTTAACCCCTGTCTGCTTTTAATCCAAGATTTCCAAACTCCAGCAAAAGCTGAAGGATTCCCAACACCAGCTCCTGCTGGCAGAGGCCCGTGCTTCAGACAAGAAGCTCCAGGAGGAGGAATTAAAGGATGCCAGAGACAGTGAAGCTCGTGTGCAGCAAGAACTTCACGAGGAGCAGCTGAAAAGGTACCGAGAGCCGGGTAGGCCTCATGCTCTGTGTGTGCCAGCAAATGCTGCTGTGCCAGCCTGTGGCTACCTCCTGCAGCTCCACAGCTGGCCCAAGGTGGACTCCAAGGGTCACTGCACTGCTGGTGTTACCTCCCATCTCTCCTTTTGATCTACCAGAGCTCCCCAGCTGTCAGGGAAGGCAGCAGGCCTGCCAGCAGCCTGGCTCTCCTCACAGAAGATGTAGGCCCGGACAATATCCTCATGTTCCCATGAGACAGGAAAGTTCCTCATGCTGAGAGGATTTTTGAAATCACATTCTCCAAACACAGTGGCCTTGAAGCCAGGGGTACAAACTGCCCTAAACCAAGAAGGAGTTGTGGGAAGTGATTTGGGAGTAGAGTGAACATGTCAAGAACCAGCCATAATAACTGGTCAACACAGCAGTGCAGACACTTTTAGACATCAGAGGTAAACTATCAGTGTTTAGCTGTGGGATATGCTATCAGAACTCATTATAATTACCAACCAATCAGTTTGGTGTGAACAGGGTGTGTAACCACTCAGCAGGTTTTTAGCTTGCCACGTTTGCAGTACAAATGTCCAGAATCTGTGTGATTTCACCCCATTAATGGCTTCACCTTAATTCCTGTCGAATTGTGTGTTGCCCATCGCCGATCTCCACACTCAGGATTCCCCTCTTTTAAATCCCAAAGATTTCTGGAGGCTTTAGCTGCCTTGGAAGGTGCAGCCTGCACCTCTCCTGCCAGCCCAGTTTACCAAAAGATGCTGGCAGTCCCCTTTCTTGTGCAGCAGGGCCTGATGATCCCAGATACATCATGTACCCGCTCACGTGTGGCTGGCACATGGGAACAGCCAGGCTGTGCTGTTTCTTTCTGCCCAGGGCAGATGCAGAGCAGTGTGGTGGTGGTTTTAGATCACCAGCCTTGAATTCATGGTGGCTGACTTCACACCAATGTGTTTTTAGGAAGCTCCTGGAGCAGCAGGTGGAGGAGCTGAGGCAGCAGCTCAGGCACTCGCGGGAGACGGAGGCGTTGCTGGCCAAGATGCACATGGAGCTGCAGGCCAAGACTCTGCATGTCCTAGAAGATGAGAGGAAAACTGACTCAAGTGAGGTGAGCTGCAGCATGGATGGGCCCTCATCACCCAAGGGGTGACTCCAGAGCAGATCCCTGAGCTCTAGGGGGAAACAGGACCCATCACAGTGTGGAATCTGTACTTGGGAGCTGCTGAAATAGGGTCACATCCAGCCAGCAGCTGAGCCCTAGCAGATCCCACTCTTTTTAAACAAGAGCTGGAGGAAAAGCATCATGCCATCTCATGTAGGTTTCCTGGGGATGCAGCTCTGAGGGCAGAGGAGGAGGACTTGAAGGGAGGGGGGAAGAGGACATCCCCTTTCCTTGCAGAGCACAGAGCTTTGTGCAGGAAGATTTTGGCTTGGAGGATGCATTACCTCCCTCCCTCTGCCCTATTGAAGCCTTCAACCCCCCCCAGCAGCATAGAAACCCACACTCCCATCCTTGGAGCCCAGACCAAAAAAAAGAAGCAGAGGAGGGACCCTTACAGCTGAGGGGACACACACACAAATAAGAAATGGATGTTTTCCAGCACCTCCAGTGTCAGAAGGAGAGCCAGAAGCTTGCAGAGCAACTCACGCTGCTGAAGGAGGAAAACAAAGCTCTCTATGAGGAAGGAGTCCATCTCCTCAACCAGAAGGATCTGTATGTCAGGTAACAACCACAGCAGCAGGTGATGTGTAGACACAAAAACATCCCTGGCCAGGAGTGTGACATGCTGATGTCCCCTGTTCATGTGCTGGCAGTGCAGGCTGGTTCAGCCTGGAGAAGAGAAGGCTGTGGGGGGACCTCATTGCAGCCTTCCAGTCCCTGAAGGGAGCAGAGAAACAGGAGGGGAATCAGCTTGTTAAAGGGCAGAGACTGGCAGGACAAGGGGGATGGAGTGAAGCTGGAGGAGGGAAGGGTGAGAGGAGATATTAGGGGGAAGTTCTTTCCAGAGAGAGTGGTGAGGGGCTGGAAGGGGCTGCCCAGAGAGGGGGTGGGTGCCCCATCCCTGGGGGTGTCCAAGGCCAGGTTGGATGGGGCCCTGGGCAACCTTGTGTAGCTCCAGGCCTGGAGGTTGGTGGCCCTGCCTGTGGCAGGGGGGTTGGAGCTCTGTGATCCTTGGGGTCCCTCCCAACCCAGCCCAGTCTGGGATTCTATGATTCCAGCCAAGCCAGGACACTGGGCAGCTGAAAAGGAGCTGGGTAGGTGGCTGGGGCTCCCAGTTCAGGGACATCTCCTGCCTTGCTCTTCACCCAGACCACAGAAGGGTTTCACAGCCTGATGTTTGTGTCTCTGCCTCACCAGGAAATACAACAAGATGCAGCTTCGCCACAAAGACAAGATGCGCAGAGCCAAGGAGACCTTTATCCACGAGGTGAAACAGAGGGACAGCAGGATCAAACAGCTTGAGAACCAGCTGAGCGAGTCAAAGCTCCAAGTGGAGAAGGTGAAAGAGCACAGCCAGGGCTTCTCCCACATGGGGGAGGCAGGGGAGTGAGGTTTGGGAGCAGGGCTTGGGGTGGCAGGGGAGCAGGGCTTGGGGAGGCAGGGGAGCAGGGCTTGGGGAGGCAGGGGAGCAGGGCTTGGGGAGGCAGGGGAGCAGGGCTTGGGGTGGCAGGGGAGCAGGGCTTGGGGTGGCAGGGGAGCAAGGTTTGGGAGCAGGGCTTGGGCAGGCAGGGGAGCAGGGCTTGGGAAGAGCTTCTTTGCAGGGATTTTGCAGGATTGCAGTGTTGAGCAGGAGAGCTGTGCCTGAGGTGCTGCTCCTGCTCTGTGCACTGATGCTGCCCTGGGAAGCAGCTGGCAGTGCCAAGGGGCCCATCCTTGTAGGAACAAAAAACTAAAGGGAAATTCCCCTGCTCAAGTTTGCCCTGGGGGGAAACCCACATCATCAAATCCCATTTGGAAACTGCCTGAACTCCCATCTCTTTTTTTTTTTTTCCTCAAGTATTCCTGCTGGGAAGTGAGTCTGAAGCCTCTTCTGGGGGTGTTACATCAGATAGTGTATCACTTGAAGCATGTTTGCCCCTAGATGGTGACCCCTTTGTTCCAGTGCTCCAAGGTGCACAGAGGGCAGAGGAGTGAAGCATAAGGGTTGGTTGTTGTTTCCTTTGCAACACTGCTCAGGGGAAGATGCTGATTGCTCAGATCACTGCTGAGAATGAGAAACTACTCCAGGAGAGAAGACGGCTCCTCCAGAAGATGACTGATCAAGAGGAGACCTCTTGGAGCAACCAGTCTACAACTGCCACCCTGCAGAGCAGGTAGGCACTTTATGATGTCCACGCTCTGGAATCCTGCATCTTCCCAGAGCTTCTCCAGTTCTATGGCTGTTTTGTGGCTGTGAGGGGAAGCTCAATCCATCTCCCTCCTACCAGTTTGAGGCCAGTGCCAGGAATGGATGCCCAGAGCCGGGAGAAGGAGCGCAGGGCAGCAGGAGAGCACCTGAAGTGTGGCACAAAGGAACTCCAGCTACTCCAGCCGGTAAGGCAGCACCATCAGGCCCAATGGAAATGCCTCTGTGCTGAGGCAGGGAGTGCTGGGAGCAAAGAAGTCAGACATGCACAAGCCTGAAGGGCTGTGATCTCACTGGCACCTGCAGAGACCTGGTGGGGTGGCTCCTGTGACTGGAGTTTTGGGTGGAAGGATACAGGCTCTTGAGGAAGGACAGGCAGGGGAGGTGAGGGGAGTGTCACCTCTGTGGTGGTGACCAGCTGGAGTGCACAGAGCTCCATCTGGAGAGCCAAATCTCTGATCAGTGGGGGGAATTCATGGGGAGAACTGGAGCTACTTTGAAGAGGAAGATTGTGTGTTGTGTATTCAGGGTCTGACACTCACATCCTGCTTTGAAAACCTCTGTTCCTCCTTCCAGGACTCCAAGAGTGTTTACTCCTCTGAACGCCAACCACAGAGTAAGATGTTGCCATCTCTCCGTCCCAGGTACCGTGGGGTAAAAGGAGGAGGCAGGGAATGCCTCTCTGCATGGGCTGAGGGAGGAGCTGAGCATTTTGGCTGCTCCACCCTGTGCTTTCACCTCCAAGTGTCTCCATCCTTCTTGGTGTCAAGCTATAGAGGAAATAGGATTAAAAAGGCTCCATGAAACTAATGGGATGGAGAAATACATTCCTTCCAGATCTATCAGGGAATGCTGGGGGATTTAGAGACCAGTTTGGGGCTGGGTGGTTTTGGAGGAGTGTCTTGGAGGAGGTTATGAGGCTTAGGGGACCACTGCTGCCTGGACCTGTGACCAGCATCCCAGGAGCACCATGATCTGAGCCAAAACAGGCAAGGGGGAGGCAGAGAGACTCAGCAGATCTGCTCTTTGCTTGCTGGACACCCAGCACTGTAGGCTTTCTTACAGCTTTTGGGTGCTATGGGGGGGTGACAGACAGTCTATCACAAGTCAGAGAAGGTTCTGGAAGAAGGTTCTGGTTCCTCCTTGTCTGGAGGAAAAGCCTTGGAGCCTTAGTACGAGCAGAAGGCACTGACCATCACCCTGCACGGCCTCAGAGGGGCTGGGAGGAGCGCTGGGGCCGTGCAGGTGGCCGAGGGGCCCATCAAACCTGCAGAATGACTTAAGAAAGGAAATTTGTTTTCAGCTTCTTCCCCAGAGAGCTGCCAGACCCTGTCAGCACCCTGAAGGCCACACAGGACACCAAGCCTGAAGAAGCTGAAAGCCAAGACTCATCCTTTTGCTTCTCCCCCTCTCAACCTTCTGAGATCGGGTACCTGAATGTAGCTTCGCCTGGAGACGCCTCAGCCTCCCAGCTGCCCGAGGAGAGTCGGGGCATCACCTCTGAGAACTTCTGAACTGGGAAATGTGGTTGTGCAGGATTAGCTGGGCTGGTTTTGGGTCCTTTTAGGAGGAAAGGCTGAGGGACCTGGCTCTGTTCAGCCTGGAGAAGGCTGAGAGATCTAATCAGTATGTATGAATACCTGAAGGGTGGGTGTCGAGAAGCTGGGGCCAGTCTCTTTTCACCTGTGCCAAGTGATAGGATGAGGGGCAATGGGCAGAAACTGGAGCAGAGGAAGTTCCACCTTAACATGAGGAAAAACTGAGGGGCTTGGAGTGCTGGGACAGGCTGACCAGAGAGGTGGTGGAGTCTCCATGTCTGGAGCCTTTCAAAACCCACCCGGATTCATTCCTGTGTGACATGCCCCAGGTGAGTTGCTTGGCAGGGGGGTTGGACTCCATGTAGAGGTCCCTTCCAACACTGATAATTCTGTGATGTTGGAATTAAATGCTGGTGTTTATTAAGCCTCTGGTAGTTGTTCTAAATATCAGTGTTAATATTTTATAAAGAGCAGCCTGAGTTAAAGCTAATGGAACTGGTTTCATCTGGTTTAATCTGTGATTCTCCAATGCCAGTGTGTGTTCTTACACTCACCCCACTGCACTGCAGCAAAACGTTTAAACACAAAGATCTTATTGTTGGATTTACCAGAAGGTTAAATTATTATTTAATAATATTTCAGTTATTATTACCTCAACACCACCTATGGATTTACTAAAGCCACAGCATTACCCCACTATTAACTTAAAACCCCCAAACAAACAGAAAACCAACCCCCCAAAAAAACCCTGTACTGAACTGTAGCGTTTTCACAGCAGAAATGAAATGAGTTGGATGGAGCCTGTTAGTTCTTGGAGTCGCTTGTGTGTTTCTGTAAGGGAGCCAAGACAACCCCAGCATTCCTGTCCTCACTCTCTGGGCTGTACAGGTTATTTTTCTCTATGTAGGCTTGAACTACATCAGGCACCAGGTAACGAATGCTCTGACCCCTCCTCAGAGCTCTTCTGATCTTGGTGGAGGAAATGTCATTGGTTATCCAATCTTCCACCAGGTGAATGTTATTCTTATATCTCCACAAAAGATCAGATTCATAAATGAATTTCTGGACGCTGTTTCCAGCCCTGATGATGCAGACAAGGCCGTGGTTCTCCACGATTTCAGTGATGTCCTCTAACTTCCACAGGTTGGGGATCCCAAACGATTCCAGCACGTCGCTTCCACAGAGCAGTTTGACCTGTGGGACACCTTAAAAAGAGAGAAAGGGGGGACATTTAATTCCTGGGTTCTCTGTATCTTTGGTTAAGATGAGACTGGAATCACATGAATAATATTCAGTCTGTCATTCATGATTAGTAGCCTCAATACAGGATTTTTCTGGAAGAAAAAAGGAATGGAAGATAAAGTCTAATATGCTCATTTAGCCTCAGGGTGAATTAATCACTGTGAGGATCATAGAATCACAGACTGGTCTGGGTTGGAAGGGACCCCAAGGATCACAGAGCTCCAACCCCCAGCCACAGGCAGGGCCACCAACCTCCAGGCCTGGAGCTACACAAGGTTGCCCAGGGCCCCATCCAACCTGGCCTTGAACACCCCCAGGGATGGGGCATCCACCCCCTCTCTGGGCAGCCTGTTCCAGCCCCTCACCACTCTCTCTGTAAAAAACTTCCCCCTAATATCTAATTTAAACCTTCCTCCCTTTAGCTTTAATCCATCCCCCTTGTCCTGCCAGTCTCTGCCCTTTAACAAGCTGATTCCCCTCCTGTTTCTCTGCTCCCTCCAGGGACTGGAAGGCTGCAACAAGGCTGCTGATCAAAGTAAACTACAGAGAAAATTCCAGAATACCTAAGTATGGAGGGATTTTGTTGCATGGTTAAAACTTTATCTGATACTCCACTGAGTTACAGAGGAGGAGGTAGTTTTTACAGGGCAGGGGGCAGAGGGGATTAGGTAAAAGGAAAGAAAATACAATCAAACCTCCCCCAAAACCACAGACACTGTGCCCTGACTTGACTCTTTTCCATACCATGTTTTACAGGGAATCTAGAAAAGCATGTGGATAGAAACCACCTTAATGTTAGGGAAGCCAAACGGATAGGGACAAATTTGGGTGGTGGGAGCATAGTAAAACATCTGTTAATGCAGAATGAAAAGAGCCTGCTCGATGCTGTTGGTCTTTTCTGTTGATTTTAAAATCACTATTAATTAAACAGCAGAACTTGGAAAGGCTTAAGGGAAGGAGGTGAGCAGTAACCAGGGGCTGCTAATGTAAAGGACTAAGATGGTCGTTACGTTGTGTGAATATATGTACTGGGACACGCTGAGCTAAAGAACTAAAATGAAGCTGTAAAAGCAATAAGCAAAATAAATGCTACCTAAAATCATAAAGCCAAGCTATGGCTGTTGTTTGACATTTTAAATGAGGATTTAAAATTACCCTGTACCCAGATACACCTTGAATTTCAGGACTTAATTCTGTCCTTTCATTCTTCAGTAACTTATAATAAAAATTCTCAGCTGTAACTACAGTTTAGCTGAGTTCTATAGGGAAAATGGATAGCTCAGAGCTTTTTTAGTTCAAATTTCTATTATCTTGAGTATTTTTCATGTCCTGTGTATTCTGCCATTACAGTTGTCTTGTTACAAAGCCCTGCTGCCTTGTGGTGTGGGATCTAAGGTGAAATCAGAACCAGAACTAGCATAGAAACCCCCCCGAGGAGTTCCTCATCAGCACAATTCCCTTGAGACAGCAAGCATCCTTAAGCATTTAATTTGCAAACAGACTTAACTCTTCACATCTGGGCTCTGTGTTTTCTTTTTAACAGGTTCATGCCTGTTGGGTTCCTGTTTCCTCTTCCTTCCTGGCTTGGTTAAAGGTGTCACACTCTGCAGGCTGTTAGTGGCATCAGGAGATAAAAGCTTCTGATGATGGTACCTGCAAAAGTGTTTTAAGTATTGTTTTTTTTTTAGATGTAGGAGAATAGAGGGAAGACAACAGGCTACTAAATGACCTTCCTCCTGCAGAACTTTGACAATCTATCCAAGAACTGAGCTGCTAGATCAAGGACTGGTGAGAACTGGGTCTTAAGATGGGTCAAAGTGCAAAGATTTCAAAGCAACAACTCCAAGGTTGGTTTGTTTCTTTTTTTTAACAGAAGAGTTGTTTTAAAAAGCAGAACCTTGGTGAAGTAGCAGTGACTTAGAGAGTATAAAGCTTAAAAAAAGATATTCCTTCAGACAATTGTCATGCCAGCCTTGCAATACACAAATGGGCAGCACGGCTCAGTCAGAATCCAGCGAGGGAGGCGTGTGGAGCTTGAGTCTACCCTCTGCCAGGCTCTTGTCCTTCCTCACCAGCACCTCTGCAGTACAAAAACTGAACAAAGCCTGAGAAACAATGTATCTTAAACATTGTTTCAGGGCTCATTTTTGGTACATTTAGGATTAAAGGTGCAATCTTTCATTTACAGTGCTCATATAAACAGTAACTCTGACACCACTGGTTAGAGCTAACACCATTCCTTATCCCTCTCTAGAGGTTCTTGAGACTTGTTAGGGTTTGGCTGAAGAATACCTTAAAACTTTTAGTGTTTCCAACCACTCACTCTGGCTGCTTTCCCACTCATCAACTTCCACCCAGTCTGAGGTTTTGGTAGCCAGTTTGGCCATAGTTACTCGGTGATTGGCACTGATGAGACCTTTCTTCTTGTAAGCATCCCCCACTGGGGAAATGATTCCTTTGATTACTTTGTATTTTCCTGGGGGGGAAAAAAAGAATGAATCACATCACACAAGAACATGAGAAATGTTTGAGCAGATGTTACTTCTGGTGCAGTTTATTTGACTGATTAGATGATGATTTACTGCTTTAGGGGCACCGGTGCCAGGTCTGAGAGCTGGCCCAGTGGGAAAGTACAGTATGCTTCTGACACGGTGCCAGGCAGCACAATAAAGATGCAGTAAAACAGGTTAGAAGGATGTATTTCTGTAAAGGGAAACTATAAAAGTCATGCTTTAGACCATTAAAATTAGTAATAAGCAACCCATATGTAAGAGTGGTGTAGTTGGCCTAAGTGATTTTGTACAATACAGAATCACCAGGTTGGAAAAGACCTTTGAGATCACAGAGTCCAATTGTTCCTGTCCTGTGCTAAACCAGATCCCTGAGCACCTCATTTACCCATCTTTTAAATACACCCAGGGTTGGTGACTCAACCCCCAACCTGGGCAGCCTGTGCAGTGCCAAATAACCCTTTCAGGGAAGAACTTTTTCCTAATGTCTGATCTGACCCTGCCCTGGCACAGCTTGAGGTTGTTCCCCTTGTCCCATCACCTGTCCTTGGGTGAAGAGACCATCCCCCACCTCTCTGCACCCTCCTGTCAGGTCAGTGGAGGTGGGGAGAAGGTCTCCCCTCAGCCTCCTCTTCTCCAGGCTGAACACCTCCAGCTCCCTCAGCTGCTCCTCAGAGGATTTGCCCTCCAGCCCCTTCCCCAGCCTGGTTGCCCTTCTCTAGACTCGCTCCAGGGCCTCAATGTCCTTCTTGTAGTGAGGGGCCCCAAACTGAACTCAGCACTCAAGGTGCAGCCTCACCAGACGCACTGCTGGCTCATGGTCAGTCAGCAGTCACCTAACACCCCCAGGTCCTTCTCTGCCAGCAGCTCTCCAGCCGCTCTGCCCCAGCCTGTAGCGCTGCTTGGGACTCTGCAGTTGGCCTTGCTGAACCTCATCCTGTTGATCTCAGCCAATGGATCTAGCCTGTCCAGATCCCCACCCTCAGGCAGATGACACTTCCTCCCAGCTTCCTCCACACACAAGCTCCAATACCTAATTAGTACTTCCAGAAACACCCATCACTGTCCAGCAGGCATTCACACAAACAACACATCCCCTTTAACATTTAAGCACCTAGTTATCAGAGGTGTTTGGAGTGATACATGTTACCATCCTACCTGTTTCATGAAGGTAGTCCTTAGCCAGCTCAAACAGCCTTAGGTGCACATTGGTAATGGGATTGAAGGACCCACAGGCTAGCAGCACTACCTCAGTCTTCTTATCAGGGTCTTCCATGGCCATTCCTCACAGCTGCAGAGCCAAGTGGGGAATGTTGGTGCCAGTTACCAGCCACTAGAAGAAGAGACAAGATTAAAAATTAGTTATTCCTACTTATTTATCCTGCCAATAAGCAGAAAATTACATTTTACGTGCTCTTGGTATGTGGGAATAGAGTGTTAGGGGCTAAAAATGAAAACAACCCATCTGCTTTGTGGTACAGAAAGCAAGCAGCAGGTGTACCAGTGGAATAGATGATGGGGGAACAGTGAATTTAAAAAAGCTTACTAAAAGTTGCAGTTAAATTCCAGATTTTTCTTTTCTTTTTTAAAAAAATACAACAGCACTGTTCCAATTTTGAACTCTGGTTTCAGGAGCTGCTTAAGAATTGGTGAAAATTAAGAAATGTCACTTTTTCATCTCTCCTCACTCTACATGGACTTTTCCTTCTGTGCTCTTGTCTTTCCTAACTGAAATACGTTACAGGCCATGATCCTGCTGTTGCTGCTTGTGAGATGTCTGAGACACCCATACTGCACTCTGAACACCCTGCCATTGTTTCACAGCAACATCACCACCTGCAAAAATCCCACCAGGTCAGCCTCACGTTCTGTCTCCTCCTTTACAAAGAGCCTGTGTGATGTTTGCAGTGGCCACAGTGGTGAGACACCACAGCTAAACCTTGTAGCAGCTACTATGTACTAACATCAAACAGCCCTTGAACAAAAGGAAGTCTTCAAGGCTTTGCCTTTTGCCAGTGCCAGAAATTCCCTGGGCTTTCAAGGGCCTTACAAACTTTGTAAAGTGTTCTGTATGGCTGCAGCATCGTTGAGTTCAGTGTCAGTTGGAACTCAGTCTTCAGGGGCATCAGCTAGAAGAGTTGCTATGGGAACAGGCAAGGACAGGAGTTAGGCTTGCCTTTGTAGAGCATGAAGCTCTACTTTCTAAAGACAGCAACTCATGCTGCCAGTTTGAAAAGGATTAGGTTTCTCCTTTAAAGGGGAAGGAAAAAAGCAAAGGCAAAAATAATTGAAAATTTTAAGATCAAAATATATAGTGTGTCTTTTCTGGAGCCAGTCAAATCTCCTTTTTCAAACTGCTAGCTAATTATACAACATAAACTCACCTTGTAGTGCTTCGTATCTGTATAGCCAGTGAGAATATAAATATCATTTAATAGCTTGCAGAAGCTCTCAGTCTCCAAATTCGCCTTGGTACCCTCTGTCTAGCACTGTTTCCATTGAAAGCAGCTGTACGGTCGATGTGGAGCACGGAGGAGAAGACAGAGAGGGATCATGGCAGGCTTGCTGTCACTGTTAGGGCGTCCTGAAAAACCAACACAGCACTGTCAGAGCTGGGGTCTCCTTTGTATGGCATCACCTTCATAGGGTGCTAAGTTTTTTGGGGAAAACTGTGCAATTTGCACATCCCAGGAGAGAAAAAGAACTGGATCCCAGCAATGATTAGAGCCCAGCTGAGCTGTACATGGAACCATGCCTGTTCTTACCGTATAATAACAGGAGCAGTTTTGGTGAGCTATGTATAATTCATTGCTGCTTGACACAATTCTAATTCCTGAGGTTTGATGATGAGATCCAAGCTAGCAGCCCTGGACACCCTGGATTGTTTTTCCTTCTCCTGCAGATGATGAGGTCTCCTGTGATGCAATTCTCTGCATATATAATCTCACACATGCCTGTGCTAAAAAGCATCAAAGCAGCAGGGCTTGGGATGGATATGAAGCCCATCCCATGTGCTGCTGCTGCTGTGACTGGGTGCACGCTCTGGCCAGTCTCATAGCATCACAGAATCACCTGGGTTGGAAGAGACCCTTTAGATCATCGAGCCCAACCCCAGCCTGACCCTGCCCAGCACACCTCTAGACCATGTCCTTAAGGACTCCATCCACATGCCTTTTAAACCCCTCCAGGGATGGTGACTCCACCACCTCCCTGGGCAGCCTGACAACCCTTTCGGTCAATAAATCCTTCCCAATCTCTGAGTTACATCTCCCCCAGGGCATCCATCCCCTCTGTGTTTTGGTGGTGAACATTTATTGAGCACCCTGATGTATCCACACAGTTTAAGGAGCGAGCCTGGGTGCTGAGCTCAGAGTGTCACAGAATCACAAGGTTGGAAAAGACCTTTAAGATCATCGAGTCCAACCGTCCCTGTCCTGTGCTAAACCAGATCCCTGAGCACCTCATCCACCCTTTTTTAAACACATCCAGGGGTGGGGACTCAGCCCCTCCCTGGGCAGCCTGTGCCAGGCCCTGACAACTCTTTCAGGGAAGAACTTTTCCCTCCCATCTGCTCTGACCCTGCCCTGGCACAGCTTGAGCCCATTGCCCCTTGTCCCATCTCCTGTCCCCTGGCTGCAGAGACCGTCACCCACCTCTCTGCACCCTCCTGGCAGGTCACTGCAGGCGGGGAGAAGGTCTCCCCTCAGCCTCCTCTTCTCCAGGCCTAACACAGCGCGCTCGCTGCAACCTCCCGCGCTCCGGCGCCCTGCGCCCACCTCCGCGCCCGCCTGAGTCCCGCAGAGCGCCCCGGGCCCCGCGAACCCCCCGGCCCCGCCGCGCTTACCGCCAGCCCCGCGCCGACGGGCCGCACCGGGCGGTGCAGCGGCGCCTCCATCTCATTGGCCCGGGCGCGCCGGAAGCGGCGCCAGGCGGAGGAGGCGGCCCGTTCCCCTTGGCTTAGCGCGGCCCGCCCCGCTCCCGGCCTGCCCCAGGTGAGGCGGCGGTGGGCCCGGGAGCCCGCGGGGCTGAGGTGGGCGGAGAGGGCGGCCGTGGCCTCCTCCTGCGGGAGCGGGGCTGGGAACAACGAGCGCTGCGGGGGTGAAACAGCGAGAGGCGGGCCTCAGGGATGGGCAGCGGGCCTCGGGTAGCGCCCGGCTTCCTCCTGGGTTCTCCTACCCCCCCCGCCCCGTCCGCGCTCCCCTCGCCCCATACCAGCGGGGAAGGAAGGTCGCGTTTCCCGTCGCTGTGCCGGAGCTCGGAACTCGGCGGCTCGGTGCGGGGCCCTGGAGCTGCCTGCTCCTCCTTGAGGAGCCCGAAATTCCGCCCGGGTGCTGCGGTTTCCGCCAGCCTGTGGCTCTGTGGGAGGGGTTTGCCTGCCCCGGGCACCTTCACCCGGGGGTTGGCCCTAGAGGAGTTCCTCAGGGAGCAGCCAGAGACCTAAAGCTCTCGCTTCACGTAGCGGCGCCTCATGATTTCAATAATCGCTGCTTGGGTTCATCTGCGTGTGTTTTTATGTGCTGTGGCTGCTTGTTACCTCAGCAAACCGCCTCTTGCTGTGAGAAGAACCCTGCCAGCCCAGCGTCCCCTCTGCACGGATCCCTGAGGGTTTCGGTTAGCTGAGCCATCATCGAGATGCAGCATAATTCTATTGATAGTTGGAGCATTTAAAGATCAATTTCGCCTCGGTGGGTAGCAATAAAGCGGCCTTTCTCCTAGGTGTGTCATGTAACGGCTTAAAAACCTTTCTGTGAAAAGAGAAAATGGCTTCGAGAGGGATGACAGAGACCAGCAAGCTAAAGCAAAACTTGGAAGAGCAGTTGGATAGATTAATGCAGCAGCTCCAAGACCTGGAGGAGTGCAGGTAATAAAAATATAGGTGCCTTCCTCTTATACACTGGTGTTTTCTTGAAGTGGTTGGCAGAAGAAAGCGATGCCTTTCAAAAAAACTTTCAGGGTTTTTAGTTTGTCTTTTGCCTTGGCTTCATTTTGTTCCCAGTTGGGTAGGGTGTTTGTGGTAGTAAAAATAATAGCTAAAAGATGTTATTCTTGTTAAGATTGTTCTCTTTATCTTGAGGAAAATGCAGGCAGAAGTGCCCACTAAAGCTTTCTTTTGGCATTTTATTTTTCAGAGTGACTTCTGAAAGCTATTTACAGTATTCACAACTTTCACATGGGCGTTTTAAATAGAAGTTATTTGCTTTTTGTTTTGTTTTGTCTTACAACAATGGGTGTTTGGGATCATTGGGGGTTTTTTTTAGTTTGATGCTTTCATGCCACTTGTTTCATGTGATTTTCTGTTTGGTTTTTGTGGCTAATAAAGCTTTGAGGTAGACCAAATTCCCCAGGAAAAGGGTTTTTTCTGTTTCAGTACTTGCCCTTAAACACCTTCTGTGGTTTTAGATGCTCTTTCTGACTATAATTCCAGCTTGTCCAAGCAGTACATGTTGGTGGTTTCTTTTTCCCAAGAACAATTATAACTGCTCAGGGTTGGTAGTGCCCTTCTTTGAACAGCAGGATCAGTTATTCCTAAAGAACTTGACAGTTTTGAGGTGAGGAGGTTGGCTTTTCAGATAACTTGGTTCAGCTTTAAAGCAAGATAATCTCACTGCATGTTTTTGTTGAAATACAAAATAGAGCTGTAAGTACTGCACCAAAAGGTGAGTGTCACATAGTTGTCAGGGCCTTTTTAGTGACTCCATATGTGGTGTAAGACCAATAAATAAATATGTATTAGCTAAATAAGGGAGGGCTAGGGTGGAATAATCTGGCTTGATGTGAATGTGTTCACTGCTCTATGAGGCAGCGTGCTTCATGGTAGCCCCTGATGTCCTTTTCTCCACCTTACGTCTCAGGTTTAGCCCTGTGAATTAACATGTCTTGTTGGATCCTCTTTAGAGAGGACCTAGATGCAGATGAGTATGAAGAGACCAAAAAAGAAACCCTAGAACAGCTGAGTGAGATCAATGACTCGCTGAAGAAGATTATGTCTGGAGATATGACACTGGTGGATGAGCTCAGCGGGATGCAACTGGTAAGGATGAGGTGCTGCTAAGAACAGCCCACGTTCTGCCTGGGCTTGGTGAAACAGAAAATAGGTACAAGTGGTTCATTATAATCATTAGGTGGTGTGAAAGCTAAATCTCTGTACCTGATGCCTTTATGATTTAATATAAGTGTATGTATAAAACCTTGGCTAGGCCTCTTCATTTTAAAAGGACAAAAGCTGCTGAAGAATTACACCCACAGCACAGTAGAGAAAACTGGGAGGTTGCAGGGACTGAATATATCAGGTCTGCAACATTCAGAAGTAGCAGAAAATAATACAAATTGGTCTAAGAGGCCTGGGGAGCAATCCAGGGTAATGTATCTGTTGTGAGAAATAAAGTTCATGCCTGTTCGTTAGCATTTCCTGTGCTCCCATTGCTGACTTGTGTTTCAAAGATTCACACCAGCCTGTGTGAAGAGGCTCTAGGAGCGACTCTCTAGGAACTTCTAAGTTCTTTTAGTGAACCAGTCTCATTTTATGCTGACTTACAAACTTTGGATCTACTTTCTCTCTTTTCACATGCTCAGAGCATTATTTGCTCCTTTTGAGCTCTATCCTTTAGGGTTTTGTTTCTGGAGGGGTCATGATTTGTCCACACATAACTCTGGTGAGATTTAATCATAATGGTTTTAATACTCCATAAAGGATTTTGAGTAACAGTGGGAGATTTGCCTCATGGTTTCCATCCTGCTTCCCCTTAGAAGAGCTGTAATCATCAGTGTGGGCATTCAAACTGCTAAGATAGCACAGCAAATCTACTTGTGATGTGCTAATATCAGGAAGATGTTGGGAACTATTAGAAATGAAGACTGGGCTGTAATGAAAAGCTTCACAGCTCTTTCTCAGTGTGGCTACACTAATCAGTGGATTTTTCAAGCTCTGTGTGAAGGTCATAAGCTTTTTCATCTTGCTTCCATGGTTATGCAAAAAAAGGAAAGGATCTCTTTATCAGATGATGCTGAGGGTACTGATGATGCTGAGGGTACTAATGATGCTTTCCAGCCTTTATTACTTGTGTCATGCCAGTTATAGCTTGTGACTGCTCTTAGTTCTGGTCACTCTTGCTCTTTTCCTTGTAGGCAATACAAGCAGCCATCAGCCAAGCATTTAAAACTCCAGAAGTAATTAGAATGTTTGCAAAGAAGCAACCAAGACAATTGAGGACAAGGTTGGCAGAGGTGAGGGCTTCTGTTTTACTGTAAAAACTGTTTATTTAAGCTAGACTGATTGAAGTATGTAATGATTGTGTGGAGAGCACTGAGTGGGTTAGAAAGCTTGGTGGCAGCAGCATAAGGAGATAGGAAAGTTCTCTTTCAGAATCTGTTTTGGTTTAGTTCATTCAGGTAATGGGGACAACAGTGTGTATTACTTGAATTATCCTTATTTTGAAGCAGCAAGGGAGATGATTAACAAGTAGTGAACTGAGTATAACTGCAAATAGAAATTCCAAAGAGAATGAATCTGTAAGATCAGCTGGAAGGTCCACTCAGGGCTTCAGAGATCAAAACTGGACATGAGATCGAGATCAAGTGAGAGGAAATGTGATTCTTCCATGCATATGTGAGTCCATAAGTTTGAGTGAGTAGCAGTTTTTGATTAAAAAAGGTTTAAGTTTGGAGAATCAAGAATGGTAAGGTTGGATGCAAAGGTTGGAAGAGCTTCACAGCCTTTTATTAAATTCTGGGTATCCCTGCCCCTGACTTCCATGGCTACCATGCTTATTGATGATATTTTCAGGCTATTGAGTTGAGTGGAACTCATGGGAAGCTTATCTATTCTGATTGATGTTTCCCCCCCTCCCCTGTGTACAGATGGACAGAGACCTGATGGTTGGGAAGCTGGGGAAAGACCTCTACACGCAGCAGAAAGTGGAGATCCTGACTGCCCTCCGAAAGCTGGGGGAGGAGGTAAGGTCTGGGTGGGATACTTTGGTGAATAGAAAACTCTGTATATTGAAGAGGAATTTGAAATCGTTCAAATAAGAAACTACAATGACCAAAGGATAGAATGCAGCTTGCTTTCATAGTACATCAACATCCTTCCATTTTCATGAGAAGCTTTTTGAAGCACTCACTACTGGGCATATATCAAATAGTATCATACACTTAATATAACACTGTTTCTACTTTAAAATGCTTTCTTTGGTGGGTCGTACAAATGAGTCACATTTAAGCTAGTACAAGCTGATGCTGTTTATAAAAGCTACAAAAGAAGTCCTTTGCTGGCTGACTACCACCTATCCCCCTGGTAAGAACTAGCCAAGGCTTTGGATGTACATTGAGCTTTACTTAGGTCTGTCTTGGTGATAATACCAACCTCTTAATTGGAAAGATGAGTGAGGAAGAGGTTGTTTCCCCAAGGAGTAAGTACATCGGTGGCAGAGCAATCCCTGAGTTTTACCAGTAGAGGGAGGAAGAGAAGTTGTTATTTATTTGTTGATGGTAGATGAAGAAAATGGGTTGCTGTGTGTCTGTACTTCAGCTCTCTTAGGAAAAGCTCAAGTGCAGTACATATTAGCAAATGCTTTCCCTCAGAATATTGTTGTTGCTTGACTGTCAGAGAGAAAGTTTAGGAAATAGGTTAAGCAGCTCATTAAGACTGTGAGCTGAATGCATGAAGGTGTCTAATCCTCCTGGCGTGAGCTCCTGGGGTCACTTCAGGCAAGCTGCTTCACCACACTTTGATGTAGCCTCTTAACCTTTTAAAATGATCAGTAACCTACTTCACAGAGGACTTGCTAGGGTGGGAAGTAGTTTCAGATCTGTTCTGAACATGCAGAATGGTGGTAAACACTACATGTTCCTCTGCTCAATACCATGGAATGTTAAGTAGTTTGATGCTTGCTTGCAAAGATGAGTAACTAATGCTTTTTCCTTCATTCCCACCTAATTCTGAATGCCAGGACCTGATTTTTATATGTTTAATAAATAAACTGACACAAACAGTGTGAACAGTGACACATGCCTTCCTTTAATTAGGACCTGGGGCTACCAAATGAGTGAGTTTTAACTAAGAATATCTGAACCTTGCAAATGTAGCTTCATTATTGTAAATATTTTATGGGCATCTGTCAGGAGGCATCAGAGCAGATAGGCAAGAGCAAAATACACATGTGCAAATGTCACTTGAAAGGAAGAGACCCATTTCTAGGTCACTGCCTCTGAACAAGGCCAAGCTGGTAGTGACTATGTGCTTTTGCTTTCCTCAGTAGATGATGGAAGCAAGCTTAGATCTTAGCTCATTACTATGTTATGAAGATTGACATCCTTTGCAGAGTGTTGGGACCCTTTTCATCAAAAATTATCACTGGAGGGGTCAGCTTGAAACTGGGGTGCATGTAGAGGGGTGTCTGATGTTGCATGTGCTGCCCTTCCTGGGCTGGCAGGTGCTGTTGAGGATAATACAAGTAAATCAGTGATGGGGGGAGTAGCTTGTGTTTTCCTTTGGCTTCTTGTATGGTGGGGAACGCCGCCACTTGAAAACTGCACATGGAGAGTGGCTGTAGCCCACCCTGTGGTTTGTGTATATGCCCATGTGGATGGTGGGCATGGCAGTGGTGGGAATCTGCACAGTTAAGGCAGCAAGCTCACAGCTGTGGCCTCTTTTGATGTAGCTCACTGCAGAGGATGAGGCATTCTTGTCAGCAAATGCTGGTACAGCTTTGAGCCAGTTCGAGAGAGTCTCCACCGACCTTGGTAAGTTCTCATTCTCATAACTTCCAATTGCTTGCCTTATCCAACTCTGGTTAATAGAAATACCTGTGATTCCCCCCTGAAAGAGAAGATACAAACAGAAGATGCCTCTCATTACATTTGGATGTATATTTTTCTGTGTTATTAGCAGTGAAACTCTGATAACACTATCTGTGAGGAAAAAGTTATGCAGCAAATAAATCCAGTGCTGGATGTCTGTAAAATGCTGAGTGTTGCCCACAGTGCTGTAGGCTTGAATGGTCTGTGTCAAGCAGAGATACTGCTCTACCCTTAAGCACAGATCTCTTTTGCATGAATGACTCTCTTCAGGAGAGCCTTTTCCTCTGCTTGATGCAGAGAATTTGACAGTTATTGGCACATTGTTGAAATACAGCTTTAAAGTCATGACTCTAATCACAGTGACAAGAGCAGAAGTTCAGTTACAGTGTGTGTTAAATAAGCAGGAGGGTTCATTGTAGCATTACAGTTAGAGCAGTGATGAAAGAACTGTGAATGGCAGGAACGTGCCAGACTCTGTCAGGGTACAAATAAACTGTCTCTGTGACCTACCTTTCAGTACTGAGGGTGTCAGCAAGGTGAGAACCTGTTGTTGAAAGGTTTGTGAGAAGCTCTCTGTGTGTGGTGGGGTGACCTTGCCTGGTCACCAGGTGCCCACAAAGCTGCTCTCTCCTTCTCCCTCCTCAGCAGTATGTTAAAAGCTCATGGGTTTTCTCTATTCAACATAAAAGCAGCTTAATAGAGAAAAGCAAAAGCTGTGAGCAGAAGTGAAGGAAGATAGAAAGATTGATGCTCTCCTTCCCATCAGCAGGTGATGTCCAGCCACTTTGAGAAGTGGGGCCTCAGCACGTGTAGCAGTTCCTTTGGGAGACAAATGCCTTCATAACAAACCCCCCACTTCCTCCTTTCTCCTAGCTTTTATTGCCAAGTGTGGTTCATGCAGCATGGACTGTTCCTCTGGTCAGTTGGGGTCAGCTGTCCTGGCTGTGTTCTTTCCCAAACTCTTGCCAACCCCAAGCCTACAGTCTTTGGGGACAAGACTGCTGGATGCTGAGTGGTACCCAAACACTGGTGTGTTATCAACACCGTTTGAGCTACCACTCAAAGCATGACAACTGTGAGGCTGCTGTGGGGAAGGTGAACTCCATCCCAGCCAGACCCAATGCAACAAGGCTGGTTTCACACCTGTCAAGTCAGGATGTCTCCTTTTCTTTTAAAAAATATTTTATTTATTATTTTAAAATTAGCTTCAGTGTTCTAGTTTTCAGAAGTGTAGGTTTGATTGCTTTTGATCTCATATGTTCTGCTTGATTTAAATTGTATATAAGGAAAGTCATGCTTTCTACTAATACTTACTGCAATTATTTGCTTTCCCCTTTCACAGGATCAGGAGACAAGGTCTTTGCTCTAGCAAGTTTTGAAGTAGGAAAGGCAAAACAATGAAGAGGTGCGTGAGGCTTGTGTCTCTCCAGTTAGCAGCAGCGTTGGACTTCTGTCATACTGCATTTGGGGTTTCTATTTTTTAACATGCTGACAAAAAGAAAAAAGAGAAACAAACCCAGACAAAAAAACCCCAAACCCTAAACCTCTTGGGTTCTTAACCAGAAGATATGAAGTAAACAGCCTGAAGTGCACTTTAGAACCTCGGTGTCTGTACCCCTTGGTAATATAAGCTCTGAGGCTGAACACTAAGTGGTGCTCTAAAAACAGAAGCATGGTATGACTCTCTTTGGAATGAATTGGCTAGTTTGAATTCTTCTGAACTTGTATTTGCCTAACTATTAAAACTTAATCTTTTTGCATGTGGCTGTAGCAAGCAGGTCTTTCTCAGAAGCAGTCCTAATGAGTGAGTGGGGGTTGTTTGGTTTTTTGGGTGCTTCTTCACTTTGCTCTCAGGTTGTCTTAATTATTGTCTGGCCTCCCTACTAAGCAGCTTGTACTGGGAATGGGTTGAAGCTTTGAAAAAAAAAATGATGTGGTTGATTTGAAATGCCATTTTTCTACAAACTGTTTGCAGAAGAACCCAAATAAGACTGGATGCTGATCGCTGGCCCTTAGCTGCTTGTTTGCTGTGGGCATGAATGAGTACCATTGTGTCCTGGCCTGGAGTGACAAACAATTGGAGCCCTGTAGGGAGCTTCTGGAGTAATTTAACCTCCTGTATTGAAATGACAGAGAATGGCTACAAAATGGCAATGAGGAGCCCTTTCTGTGACCTGTTACTTTAGCTCTGAGTGAATAACTACACGCTGCCCTTATTTCCCAGTATTTCTGGGGTGGCATGACATAGTTTGCAAGTAGAAACAAGTTTAAAAAGGCAGAGGGTGGAGGGGGGAAGCTCTCCTGGAGTGATGGGTGCAAGTGTTGCTCACTGTGTTTATCAGATGGTGGAGAGGGGAGGGTCTGGGAAGTCAGAATCCCAAATAATCACAGGGCGTAGGAGGATTTAAAATCTTAGTGTTGAGTTTTTAGCTTTGAGTGGGGAGAAACTACTTGGAATGCTGGATGTGTGTTTAACTCCCTTGTAATTTTTAAATTAATTTTTAAATCAATATTAGGGATCATAATTCACACACTTAATTCAGTACTTGTTAGCATCTTGTCTGAGAGGAGCAGAAGGCTGTTCCCCTTCTTATTTTACCATTAGTTAAAGAAAAGTGCAGCTCCTTTTACAGCTTCTAGCTGTAGAAAAATAACTTGGATAAAAAAATCACACCCAATAAAGTAACTTAACATCAAAAAGTCATTTCCCTCCCTGTGCAAAAACCCAGTTCAAACATGAGGTTTTGAGTCCTTTGGACTGTCTGTTTTAGCAGGGAGTTAGTGCTTCCTTTCTCTGGAGGACTTCAGAAGCAGAGGAAGTGTTCTGAGATCTCACTGGCAGAAGTGGCCTCTGGCTGGGGGCGTTTTGACATATTTCACCCCCCAGAGAAAGTGTGACTTGCCAGTCACAGGCACAGCCAGTTCCCCTTCCCATGAGGTGGGGCAGAGATGTGTCAAGAGAAGGAAGCTCTCACTTTAAACTCCACTCACTTTTTTGAAGTGATAAATTGATTTGTTTCTTTAAATGAAAGTACAGTAGCCAAGTACCACTTACTTTGTGCTGACCCTCCAGCAAGTGACATTAAAAAGAGATTAAATAGATCAATGCCTCTATTGCTAAGGTGATAGGTGTGTCTTCAAGGACAAATGTTTTGTGCTGGTTTTAGTGATTATCTTTTTGGCAATGAGTCTTAAGTTTTAGGCGTGCTTCTGAGCTGATCTGGGAAGTGTGACAGCTGCCATCCCACGAAGTCTGTTGCTGGAAAGAAAAGGATGGTGATAATACTGGGAAGATCAGAAGAATCCCTAGGATAAAAGTGATCCTATTTCCATCTTGTTAGTGTTTTGAATTATAAAAACTAGGAAATAGATGTACTGAGAGGATGATTCTGAATTCTTTTAGAATTAGCAATGGTTTATAAACCAATTTTTAAACCCAAATGTTGTGTAGATTCAGTTCCAGTTTGTGGTGGCATAAATGTTTTTGGCAGCAGTGGAGTTGGAGCTGTGTTTAGCAGCAGGGAAGGTGACTGGCTGTTTGGAGGAATCCTGTGTTAAATGGAGTTGAACATCCATGTTTTAGTACCTCTCATATATATATATATATATATATATATATATTAGTCTTTTATAGCCAGACTTGAGCCTCAGTGAGAACTGCTGTTAAACTGAGTGGAAATAGTCTTACATTTAGTTAGCCTCCTGCAACGTTAATCTTGGTGTTGCACAGTGAGACTAAGTGGGTAGTACAGACTATAAACAGCAAATTAACATGATCAGCAGGCTGGGAAGCATGCCATGTGAGGAAAGGTTGAAAGGACTGGGTTTATTCAGCCTTGAGAAAAGAAGGCTTAGGGGAGACCTCCCCACCGTGTTCCAGTGTTTAAAGAAGATAGAGACTCCCTTTTTGTAGGGAGCCCCATGGAAAAGATGAGGAGTAACAGGTACAAGTTACTCCTGGGGAGATTCCAGTTGGGCACAAGAGGAAAAATTTCCTCAAGGAGAAAAATCAGCCATTGGAATCGTCTCCCCCAGAAAGTGGTGGATTTCCCAACGTTGGATGCTTGAGTTTCAGGTGAACGGGGTGCTGGGCCACCTTGTCCAGGCAGTGCTTTGCCCAGGAGAGGCTGGACCAGATGAGTCTTGAAGTCCCTTCCAACTTGGTGTTGTGATACCTTAGGCTGTACTTATAGGACATAAATACCCTATAAATAATCAGGTTTGTCTAGTTGTAAATTAGGATTGGAGTAATCCAGAAAATGTGTATTTTAGAATATTATTTAGCTTTAGCAGTTGTCCTTTTGACCTCTAGGATTTTAGGATATGCTGTAGGCATGGTATTTATTTCTTTCACTGATGAAACTTTATTCTCTTCTGTTTTTAAGCAGCTTTTATTCAGATGGGGTCTTTGTCCTTTATATCAGAGCTGTGTTCCTGTCTGGGGCAGTGTTATATTCTCTGACAGAGGCGGATGGCAGCTTTATAGCATCTTATTAAAAGGCATTATTAGACAGTCTAAAATTATTGACAACAAAACAGTCCCTGGGGACTGTAGCTGCCTTCTTTTCCTTTCTGCTCATTACTGGTGCTAAGTAACTTCTCCCCCACGCTCCCCAACCTGCTTGCTGCATTAGTATGTAAATTAAATCTCTCAGCATTCCCACAGATCACAGTGAGTTTACAGTACAATAATACAGAAATCTCTTTTTCCTTGCAGTTTTAGAGGTATAGGTTTCCAGGAGAAACTCTTTTCTTTTTTAATTGATTTACTACTATTTCAGGATTTTTTTAAAAAGCTTCTGTACTGCTGGCAGTCCTAGAATTCCTGTTAAATGAAATCCTTGACTGAGAATCTTTTTTACATTGTGCTGCTCCTGTTCTTGAAAAGATCTCTTGTGATTTAGATGGGCAAAGATGAGATTGACAGCAATGACCTGTATTATTGCCAGATTCTGTATGCCAGGCCAGCCCTCCCTTCTCAGAGGCTGTGAAGGGTCGGAAAGCATAGCTCAAACCCAGAGGCTGGCTATGTCCTGCAGGATGCCCTGACTATAAATCGACTTTAACAAGGAGGCTGTTGCCAATGTGAAGCTATTCATGTGTTGACCCAAGCAAATAATTACTAAAGCAACCTCCTTGAGGCAGTCAGATTAATTTCAGAGGCATAGTAAGTTAATTGGTGTGCTGTGCTAAATATTTTGCCAGATAATCCTGGGATGCACCTTCACTGGTATCTCAAACATTTCCACAGGGGCTGGAAAAAGGTCCATCACCTGTTAATTAGAATAATCACTTGTTTAAATGAAAATTGGTAATGAAAGGACAACTCCTAAATGAAGGGATGGTTTTGTGGTTAGCTTACAAGCTGGTGATGTTTGAGTTCCGTGCCCAGTTCAGTGTTAGACCCACTTATTCCCTTTCTCTCCTGGAGTAAAATACAGATTGTGATACTGGAGTATCGAGTGCTGTGAAGTTGTTATTGATCCTACGCTGCTTTGAAGATTAAAAGTGCTTTGTTTTTGTTTATCATTTTACATCTGAACTAATTAGAAAGTACAGTAGCTTTAAACACATCAGCAACAGTTGCCTAGGGTTCTTTTTGGCCATATGTAACCTCCCTTTTTAATCTTCTTTACTATAGGGTGAATCTAGGGATTGTACTGATCTAAAAGAAAAAAGTGTTAGAAAATGGAAGCTTCAAATGCTCCCTGTCTCTTTCTTCTGTCTTTGTCTCCTCATATTATATCCCTTCTTTGATCTTGAATGGAAAAGTAGCAAGTTCTCTTTGTCTTAAAGGAAAATACATGGTTTCTTAAGAGATCCCCTTAGTTCATGATGTTACCTTGCCTGTTAAAATCAAATTGATTTTGATAGAGTTCTGTATTAATGATATCCAACTGACCAGCATTGAAACCTGTATCATTAGTGGCTGAAATGGTAGCTAAATTAAAATATAACCATATGGTTTTGCTTCCAGTATAGCCATTCCATCCTATATAAGGACAAATAGTTTTTTTTTTACATTGCAAAGAAATAAAATCAGCCTGTAGGCATCTTTTAGTTCTGGTTTTAAATCACCCTCAATGAGTTCTGGGCAGGGAAGTAAACTCTTATTTTAATTGTCTGCTCAGCTTGTGAGTGGAGTTTTTAGGAGTGCTTGTGGTGGAGTTTTTCTCTGGAAGTCATGCAAAATGTGCCACTTTATCTTGCTATGAGTTTTTAGGGGAGTTTAACTTCACCTTAATAGTGTTTTATGCCTGTGAGGGAGAGGGGAGAATCACTGGAGTTTGTTGCCCAAGATTTCTCCCCCATAACTTTAAATACCCAAGTTTCCACCTTGGTCAAGCAGGAGCTGTGGATGTTCTGAGCATCTGAAAAGGTGGTATGTGACATTGCTGGGATAAATAAAAATGTTTCAGATTAAGTAGTCTCTAAAATAATGTCTTACAAGAGAAAATACATAAGGTTGGTGGATATAACCACAGGGAAGGTGTTGCCATGTAGTGCACTGAAATACCTACCGTAATTTTAACACAGTGTTAATGATACAACTAATGGCAGATTTTTTTTTTTTCAAACAAATTCTAATCATGGATATCTCTTTTTATCTTGCAAGTTGGCTGCTTGATAATGTTTAGGATCTTGTTTTCCAACATGCCTCCAAAAAACAGGTCAGTAACAATCGCAGATGCCCTGAAAGCCATCAGGCAGAACCACCTGCAGATCCTGTGGACAGAAGTGTTGATGTCTGGGTGAATAACTTTCCTTTTGATTGTCCAGTTAACGTCCTTGTGAGGTGAAGGTTGAATTTTAAATTCTGTAATGTCATAAAAGAGCGTGCTTTGCAACTTTGTAAATACTGAATTTAATCTGGGAACACCTCTGGTTTTGAATAAAATATGCAGCTGAGTTTTCTTACCATACAAACTGTCTGGATTAACAACAACAAAAAAAGATTGTCATAGTTGTGGGGTTTTTTTTTTAATACTAAAGGGCTTTTTTGTCTGTCCCTCTCAGTATCTCTGCATACCTCCTCACTGCACAGTCTGTAGAAACATTAAATACTCTAACTAATGCAGATGATCTATGTCTTTAATTTTCTAGTACTCCTCTAATGTATGCAAGTTGTGCTTAGTCATGGAAATTTCAACTGTTGTGACCCCATGTAATCTATTGTGGAGTCCCAAGGATGCAAAGGGTTGATTAGTTTATCTGCATTTAATTTTCAGAAAGCACTTGAACTGTTCCTGCATCAGAGGGTGGTTTTGATGGGTTGGAATTGTCAGGCTAACTCTGAAATAGAAAACTTTATATAAAAGAACTAATAAATAGAAAAGAAAAAAGATTCCAAACTAAAAATTCCCTTCTTGGGCACCATGTGCATCTTTGAGAGAAACAAGAGTTTTCATTGTTGTTGCAGGTGGTTAAATCAGATGGGTAATGAAAGCAGGGCTTCTGTGTACAGATGCTGCTGGGAGCCCTTAATGAGAGGGAGATGCCAGCAAATACAGAGGGACTGGGAGGGTGGGCACAGCTGCACTGTAAAGGAATCCTAAATGAATTTCAATGCTGATTAAGAAAGAACTGGAGATCAGAGGAGGACAGAGTGAATCCAGAAAATCTAAGTCAAGCAGGGTGTCAGCAGAGGTTTCATCAAGTCCTGCTGTACCAGAGTGAACAGTGGCCTTGTTAGATCAGCTTCTGATCTCTCCTGTTTGAGGTTAGATGCTTACAAAACAATATCCATCTTCATCCAATACTTGTAAACTGTTAGAAAGGCTTAACCTTTAAAGAATTAAACTCCCTAACGGTCCCCTCCTGATGACAGGCTGTGGTGTTACTCCCTTTTTGTGGTTGGGACAAGCAGGGTGAGAATTGGTATGATAATTGATTTGCTCTAGTGCAGTGCACTTGTGTCTTCTGTTTACTTTGTGAAGGTCTGTGCATTCCCAGGAGAGATGGACAGTATTTTACTAGGAGTTAAGAGGTCTCTTGAGCATCTGTTGCATCTTATGATGATGAAAGTGGCTACTACAATGGAAGATGTCACCTTGCTCGATAGTTAAACGTCTCTGTAATCTCCATGGTAAGAAGCTAAGGTGAGGCAGCAGCTGAGCTGTATGCAGTGTTTTAAGAAAATAATCAAATTCTTCCAGGGTAGAGGAAGCCTTACAGTATCTCTGCTACAACCCTTTCTACAGAAATTCAAGATGTTAGATTGATGCTAGAGAAGCTTGCGTTACACTGTTATACAGTCAGCCAAATAAATTAGACAATTCTTAGTCATAAAATGATGTTTTGCCCATGATGTTATCAGTAAGAGAATCC
This sequence comes from Porphyrio hochstetteri, assembly GCA_020800305.1. Taxonomy (NCBI): domain Eukaryota; kingdom Metazoa; phylum Chordata; class Aves; order Gruiformes; family Rallidae; genus Porphyrio; species Porphyrio hochstetteri. The sequence goes on along the minus strand of CM036926.1, from coordinate 6,405,265 downwards.
ATGCTATTGCAAAGATGCAAATGATTGCTTAATTATACGCTCCTACCAGCATAAGATGCTTTTAGATCTTTCCCTCAGACTCATGTACCGCGCTAATTAACAGTAATCCAACTGGAGGATCCCAGAGCAATGCTTCTGCATATTTTTTTTCAGCTTACACTGGAGCTCTTATGTTCTTTTCTTAAATAATTAATAATCATTACTGCCTGCTGTGCTGTGGGTATGTGCTAGTGATCTCAGATCCCAGCATATTTGCACCATTCCTGTTCCTGTCAGCAGCTTGGGTTTGCTCTTTGCAGAGGCTTTCATGTTAAGACCTTCATTAGCTGGCGGTGGGGTATGGATTTCAGTGGCAGTGGGCTTTGATGTCATTAAACAGCAAGCTGTTAAAGGAAGTGCCACCTATTTCATTACTGTGACTATTTTTTTTTTAATCCAATTAAGTTAAATACCAAATAGAAAACAGACCCATTTCACTAAATAACACCTAGCACACAGAGCATTTTTATCTCCAGGAGTTTTAAGCCTGTTTTGCTGACCCCCCCAGTGCAGGCTCTGGGTACAGAGCATCCCTCTTGAGCCTAGCAGGAAACCGAAATGCAGATGAGTGATGGAGCAGGGGGGTGGATGAACCTGTGACGCCTTCTGTCACCTTCTCTTTCCTTTTTATAATTAATTTCTCTCTGTTCAGCGTGGTTTTACCCTGCTTCAGTCCTTCCAGGGGAAGGATGGCTTTAGTTTGATGGCGTTTCGCGTTCATTCCAGGGAGAACGTTCCCAGAAATGCCCAAGTAGCCGGGATTACGCTGTACAGGCTTTAACTTTTAGGGGCATCGCTGAGGAGCGGTCGCGTAGCCCCGTTTAACGCCCAGGTGGAGCTGGGCCGGAGGGAAGGCGGGAGCTCCCGGGGCAGAGCCAGACCCGAAGGATGTTCAGGTAAAGGCTCCTGCGTATCCCCTCCCAGCGTATCGTGCTATCGCGATAGAGCCCCTCTATCATTGCGGAGGGAGAGCCCCGGGTCCCTGCAGCACGGTCCCGTCCCGTCCCGCCCCTCCCGCCTCAGCGGGGTCCCGCCCCTTCCCCGCCGCGCCCCGCCCCTTCCTCCCGGCCGGCTCTCGGGTGCTGCCTGCGGCGCCGCCGCTGCCCTGGGCGCCGGGACGCGGCGGGTCCCTCCCCCGGAGCCGCCCAGGCACCTCCCTCCCTGTCTCTCCCTCCCTCCCGCCCGCCCGCCCGCCCGCCTCGGGCCGCCGCGGTGAGTCACGACGGAGGAGGCGGCCGCTCGGCTCCACTCGCCCGTCCGCCCGCGCCCGGCTGCCGCCGCCGCCGCCCGTGCCGCAGGACCGCCGGGGCCGCCCCGGCCCCGCACGCAGGTGAGCGCGGTTGCCCTTTGTGCGCGGCTCCCGGCCGGGAACAAAGGCGTTCGGCCGGGCCGGGATCGCCGCTCCGCCGGCCCGGGGCCTCCGCGCCTCCCCTCAGCCACCCCCTTCTTCTTCCTCCGGGTCCGGCTCCCGCTCCCCTTCCCCGTCCCAGCGCGGATCCCGCCTCAGGGCCGCAGCCCCTGACCTCCCTGGGGCGCGGCGGAGCGGCCGTGGGCGCTGGCAGGCCCTTAGCCCCACAGCGCAGGTACGGGAGGTGCCTTTTTAATCTCCTGGCATCATCCCTTACGTCATGTGGCACCCAGTTCCACGGCGGCCGTGTCCCACCCCAGCAATGGCTGCATTTCTATGGCAGGTGAAGCCATTCCCACGTCAAGCCGCTTAAGCTTAGCTAGAGCCGTCGGGGAAGGCAGGTGTCACATCTGTGGGCAATAAAACCTAATGTCTAGACACCTCTACACCCCACCCTGCATGTCCTGGGGAGAGTGCGTGGTGCTGCTCAGCACCCTGGCCCCAAAACACTGGTGGGAGAAATCCTTCTTGGCCAGTACGGAATGGAGGGCATCACTTGAGGGGTGATTCCTCCTGCCTTGGCTAAAAACTGTGTTTCAAGAGCATCTGCAGCAGCACTCCCTAACTTCCAGCTCAGTGCAAGGATGGACGGTGGTTGTTGGCACATGATAGTGCTGTATCTCTTGGAAGATAACACCAGAGAGGAGAGGAGCAGCGGCGTTTCCCAAATCAGAATGCATCAGTCCTGCAGAAAGCAGATGAGAGGTGATAGTAGTTTCTATTCCAACATCCTGATGTGCTTCATCAGGGTGCATTTGCTTTCCAGGCTCGCGTTTGCTTTCTCCTTGAGAAGAGAGTATTTTGCCCTGTTGGGTGTCATCTTTCTATGTGATCTATTTATTTATTCCTCATCTTGGCATGTTGAATAAAATAAGCGTTGATGCTCTGCGGGATGAGAGCAAGGTGCTCTGCAGATGCAGTGGGTTTAAATAAAACCAACCCCAAACACACCACCAGCTCCAAAACCTAAGGGATGTTGGAGGCAGGTTAGGTAGGAGTTGGCCCCGGTGTGGCTGTTGGTGTGTCTTCTGCGTATTTTAAGCACGTGATTTTAAAGCATGTTGTTTTAAAAGATGTTTTACAGAATAAAAAGTTTTATATTTAGATTTTGTTGGGTGCTGAGCTCGCAAGCTGTCAGCTGCTTTTGCCCTTGGTGATTTTGGAGCTCATATATGATGTGCAGTAACCTGAGAAGGGGAGATGCTATGTAAATTGTGAAAAGAGAGGCTATGCTACCATCTAGGGGGGCTTATTTTGGATGTACAGGTGCTTAAGGTGAGGGGGCATAAAGCTATGTATTACTCCTTATTATAAACACAGGCTTATTATTGGTATAAAAGCCACTGTCTGCCTTGAGAAGCAGATTCGGGGGGAAATGGTGGCAGGTGTATTTGAGGTGTGTTGGAGTTGCTTCCCTTTGCCCTCAGTGGGGAAAAAGAGCATCATCCCTTTCATTGTATCTCCAGCATCTGGGCTGTGACTGGCAGCAGCATCCGTGTGATTTGGAATTGCTGCTAAATGGATTTACACACTCTCTCAGTTGACGTGGTGCATCGTAACGGTGCAAACCTCTGAAGCAGCACGTGGGATGCAGTGAATTTGAGAGCAGAAGCCGTTTTGGACTGATAACCGGTCGGCTGCAGCTTTGTGATCTCCCCAGACCTGCTTCGAAGCCATAGTTCTGTTTTATTTTAGCTCATTTTAAGTGTTGCAACAAGTTATGAGAAGTTTGATAGGGCATAAAAGCACTGTGGGTATTCTTTCTGACAGCCAGGTGGGAAGATACCAAAATCTTCCCTAGGAAAATCATCCCATGGCCTGATGGGAGTCGTTGTAATGCCTACGTAATGCATACGTAACACGTATACATCCCTGCCAGATAAACCACAGTGTCATTTGCCTAAATGCCTGCCTGCGGTTGTGTTCAGGGTGCTGCATGGGGAGGGGTGTGGGGAAGGAGGGCTCTTTGCTCCCAACACGAATTGAAGCTGCTGTCTTAACCAGAGTCAGTTAATACCCATCTCTCTGGATACAGAGCATCCTGATGTTAAATATTAGGGCTGCACAGAAAACAAGTTCTGAATCCCGATTTTATGGGAAATCTGGAGTTGTGTCAGCATCAGCTCTCATGCATCCTTTGCTGCTTCCCTCCTCCTTCCATGGTTTGAGAGTACTATAACTTTGCTAGAGGAGAGAGGGGCCTCCAAACCAATTTGTGCTGGTTTCTGCACAAAACCAACAGAACCCAACCCTGAATTTTGTAATTGAAACTATGACTGTGACATACATTAATTGCCAAGAATCAAAACCTGCCCTGCAGTTGCATGCAGGCAAACAGCAAACCTCTGAGTGCCTGATATGGCAGAACTAATGGTAAAGGTTGATGTTTTGCCTTGGAAACAACTTGTGTGGAACCGATCTCTTTGTATTAGTTTAATACCAGGGTTTTTTTTTTCCTCTCCAGAATGTTTGTCACATGTAACCGACATAAACATTTATGATTTTTTAGTAAGTATTTAAATTTTAAGTTTGTTGTTGACTACAAAGCATCCCTCCTGAGCATCTGACCTAGTTTAAAAGCATCAAAAATGCACCCAAGCGCTGCGCATACAGAGAGACGACTGGCTCGGAGAAACTTCCAGTACAGGTTGTTTATCCCCCCAAAAAAGGAGGACTGGGTATCTTCAGAAGTACTGCTACACATGCAGGTGCAAAAACATGTTTCCTTTTATTGCAAGCTGCCATCAGATTGGATTTCCTGCTGAAACACAGCAGGAACAGCGGCAGCTGTTCGAGCTGCACCACACCGTTGGGTGCAAGGTGCAAAACACAACCCAATGCTAATGGGTTTTAATTGGAAAAATTGTAATCCCAATAAATATGCCGACTGTTTTATCTTCTGGGAGTTGGCATTTGTGTGCTCTAGCTGAAGGTGGTTATAATTCAGTTTGTAGAGTAAAAGGGAATGATTTCTTTTTGCTATGCTTCCAAATACGTTAATAGTCGTTATGGGAGAGCTCGTCAATTGTGCTCTTTATTTAAGCTATCAGCGTGGTACTTCTGGAATGCTGTGGTGAGATATTCAGGCAAAAATAAACCCTCATTTGTAATGAGAAAGATGCCAAAAATCACAGTGTTGAATAGTTTTAATGAAGCCCTCTTTAAAAAGCGCTTAGTCCTGGGTGTTTTTCCAATAGACTAGCTTAAATCGATCTGATCTTGGGAGATTCTCTCTGAAAGTGTGTGGGGGTTTTTTTTTGTCTTCTTTGAAAAGCATATCAGCAGACAGCATACATAATTCATATTCATAATGTCTTTAAAAGTGTCTTTTAAAGCGACTCTCTGCATCACAGATATTACAGAGTGATTTTTGTTGTTGTTGTTGTTGTCAATTTTGGGAGTTCTGATTCACTTGAAACATAACAGCACCTGTTAATTTAATTCCAGTGAGGCTGTTGCACGTACACAAGCGTGTGCCTAGTCCCAGGAGTTGTTTGTGTGTCGCTGCTGGTGCACACCAAAGATGCACATCACTGGAATGAAACCATCTTGTCACCTACTCCCCATCCTAAGGAAGTCTTGGTAGTCTTGTGGTTTTGCTTCTGAGTATGTGGGGGGAAAACAGACATGAAAATAGGTGTGAAAAGTGCTAAAAACTGTTTGCCAACAAACTTAATTAACCAAAACACAAATGCAAACAGCACTTTGTTCACTGTCCTTGATGCTGCTGTTTCTCTGAGTGTGGATGAGACTCATGGTTCCTTTTTCCCTTTAAGGAGTGAGCTGTGGCCTGTCCGTGAGCTGCCATTGGCGTGAGAAGGCAGACAGACCAGAATGAGCCAAACCACAGCGTGCTACTAGGTGAGAAGAAACCAAAGATCAGGAAAACCCGACAAAGGTGAGTTGATAGGGGAGTAAGGAGAATGCTCTTCCAACTTTGGGATTGATTTGCAGTGGAGTCACTATGTAACAAGGCTCAAAGAAGTGAGGAAAGTTACTGTCTCAGTGTTGCTCACTGCTGGTGAATTCACAGGACCTGGCAGTGCTTACAGATGGTTTAAGTGTCTGAGTTGAGGAAGCATAATGGTACTTTTTGCTTTTCAATAAGTATTCTCAAGGTTTTCCAGAATATCAAACCTGCCAAGTTTGTTTTTCTTCTTTTAAAAGTCATACATATCAGCAATGATATTTTAAAACCCAAGCAACGAACGTCACAGCCTAAAAAAAATAAACTCATCTGGAAATAAACTGCCATGAAAAAAATCCTAAAAAAAATCAACCTCTTGCATTACTGGAGTTGCCCAAATTAGGTACCGATTGGGGAGCAGAAATGGAGCCAGTAGATGGATACAACCATCCCACTTGCCTCAGGATGTTGTGTTTTATTTCCTGCAGATGCACAGACCTAGTCTTTAGTTCATTTTCCAGAAAGTCCCATTTTCTCTCTGTTACAACAGGAACTAACAAATACAGAAGCAACTTAAGTAACCAACTCTGTTTATGGCCGTGACAAAGCTCTGAAACTTTCTGACTCAGTTGATCCTCCTATAAAATTAGTTGACTGCTTCACAAGAATGTTAAGGTGTTTAATTAAAGTGTAATTGTTTTTGCCTCTGAACTCACCCAGCTCCTGATTCAGTGCACATTGAAGTCAGTGAGGAGCTTTTAATTAATTTCATTGAGCTTTTAAATAAATGTACATGTATGCATGGCGCCTCTACACTGAAAAGAAGTGTGACCTGAATTTTTACAGCAGAGTTTCTGCAAAGGAGCAGTGTAAATGCTGGAACAGCTTAAGGTAACTACTAATGGAAGGTTTTTTTCACAGAATTACAAGGTTAGAAAAGACCTATAAGATCCTCAAGTCCAACTGTTCCTGTCCTGTGCTAAACCATTTTGTAGTGATAAGATGGGGCTAGTGGCACCATGGTGATATCTGGTGCCTTGTGCCATAATAAGGTGATTTTAATAGAGTTTCCTGACTTCTGAACAAGTGTTTATGCAAAAATGAATGGCAATAACACCTTTCAAATATAAACTTGATGCCAAATTGAGAAAAAACAGGAGTGTTCACATCTGCTGAGCTGCTTGCTTTCAAGAATGCCCATAGATGCTAAATAATACTCACTGGTTTATGTGGGATCCACAAAAGGTTTTGTTTAACCTCAGAAGTCAGAAATATCAGGTTGGGTTTTTTTTAAACAGAGCTTTTATCACTGAAAATTTGATCCGTGGCTACGTTGGACTCAGGAAAATAAACCTTTCACAATTCACATGAAACCATGTGCAACAGTTGCCTTAATGTTTCCCTGTCATGATTTTCCTTTTGCTAGCTATTGCAAGATAAGTTTTAAACCTTAAATAATACTTTGCCTGTGTAATAGGTTGTGTGAGGTTTTGGGCACCTGTTTTTAATATCCATGTTGTTGTTCTTCTCTTGGTAACTGTGATTTTTGACATAACTATGCTATGCTATATATAATAAAGGAGCTATAAGCTCCTTTATTGAGAAATTATCATGAAGATATACTGTAATTGTGCTATGGTTTGGGAAGTGCAGGAATCTCTGCCACTTCAGTCCTTCTCTTGCCCCTTTGTGCCTTAAATTAGTGGTTGTTGGCGTACAATCCTTCTCCCAGGAGCTTTCTGAAGTGCTCTGGGATCTTACAGCAGTTTTAACTTGTCCTGGGTGTTGTTTATAACGGTCTCTGGGCTAACAGCTTCTGTTAGTATCAATATATATTGGAATTTGATCAATCAAAAGAGATACTGCCACATCTGCACGTTGTCCCTGTTCTTAGGGAGCGATTGCTGCTTGTCTTGTAAATGCACTGAATTTTATGTATGTAGGAGACCTCAAAACAATCAGTTTGAGGAGTTTGACTTCATTAGTGTGATCTCTGAATAAATCAGGCTTGCCATGCAGTTCCACATAGAACTTTCTGTGCAGTTAACCTTGCTTCCTTTAACATATGTGAATTTCTGGTTTTGCCTGAGATTCTTCCAGTTCTCAGTGTGCTTGGAAAATTAATCAGTCCCAACACTGATTGGGACTGAAAACCTCTGGAGTCATTATTTCCAGTCCATGTGTGAGTCTGTGTGGTGGTGCTGAAGGGAGGTTGCTGCTCTCAGACTCATGCCCTCCTTCACACAGGCTCGTTTCGCAGTTCAAGGCCGATATAATTAAGGTAACATTCAGAATTGTGGCTAGGGAGGAAGGAAATTGCATCCCTTTTCCTGAGAAATAAGAAGTCTCTTAAAGGCAAGATTTCCTTCCTTGTAATCCCACTCGACCTAAAAAACTATAGAAAGCCAAATATCTGTGGTCAGGTCGGTGTGGAATTAGGAATTCATTGTAAACACATGAAAGTCAAAACTCCTCTCTTTGACAGACACTTCTTTCCTTCTTCCTCTCTCCATCAGGTATCTGTGCAGCATGGTCTTGTTTGGTGACCTAAAGAAGGTAACAAAAATCCTTCTCCCTTGCTCTTTATTTTTAATAAGTTCTTGAGGAGTATTAACTTACGAAGGACCTTGGGGCAGGGGTCTCTTGCTCATATTATCTGATAATATTAATGATGCTAACAGGTCACTGAGGAGACAAAGCTCTTCTGTGCAGCTTAGCACAACAGAAGATGATCAAGGAATATATTCCTACTAGACAAATAGCCATTCCTTCTTAGTTCAACTTCCAGCAAGAGCTGTTATTAAAACACCTCTTCAAATGCTTTAAAAAGCTGAACCATATGTTGGTTCAAAGCTGAAAAAACTTCCTTGGTTGCACAGAGCATCCATGGGGAAAGCAGCACAGAGGATTTTCCTTTATTTTTTCAACTTCTTTCTCTAAAGAGGCAAGTAGGTGTCATAAAGAGTATGTTTATCACTACTTTGCAACAAAGTTTATTGATGTATGAGTCCAGAACAATATTTCATGTTGTTGTCCAATGGTTAGGCAATTTTGGTAGTCAGCAACCATTAATCTCAGAGTCTCTGGTTCTAACAACGTACTTTGATACAGTATTGCAACACATTAAAATGCTAACTAGTCACCAGCCTAATAACAGCTCACGTTTTAATTGCTTTTAAAAAACCCCCAACCCTCTAATTACCCATCATCTCTCTGCTATAAAAGATCTGTAGGCATTTTCAGTGTAAAACTTATGTGATCTGGCATTAACAACATTCAGAAGTCAGTATAAGTTACAGGGCAGCACAGGTCACGTTTTAAATTGAAAGCTATCTCTAATTCACCAAGCATCTGCATCTAGAGAAGAGAAGGCTGTGGGGGGACCTCACTGCAGCCTTCCTGTCCCTGAAGGGAGCAGAGAAACAGGAGGGGAATCAGCTTGTTAAAAGGGTAGATAATGGCAGGACAAGGGGGATGGAGTGAAGCTAAAGGAGGGAAGGTTTAAATTAGATATTAGGGGGAAGTTCTTTACAGAGAGAGTGGTGAGGGGCTGGAACAGGCTGCCCAGAGAGGGGGTGGGTGCCCCATCCCTGGGGGTGTTCAAGGCCAGGTTGGATGGGGCCCTGGGCAACCTTGTGTAGCTCCAGGCCTGGAGGTTGGTGGCCCTGCCTGTGGCAGGGGGGTTGGAACTCTGTGATCCTTGGGGTCCATTCCAACCCCAGACCAGTCTGTGATTCTCCAGTCAACTAATTCTTTATCACTGCTCGTGCTTTGTGAGCATAGGGTGTCTGTCCTGTGCATTAAGTTATCTTTTAGCATGTTTAGTTTCGAAGATACAAATGTCAGTCTTCAGTAAAACCCAATTCTAATGCTGATGAGCTACCAGACTCCAGAGGATTGTGAGTCCAGTGTTTCCACTTTTGCAGAGCTTCCTTCCAAACATGACTTTGGTAATAAAGCTGATTGACATTACAAGAAAACGAAGTGACCACAATTAATGGTCTTGATCTTCCTTGTGCGTGTTTGTGCGTTGGCCTCAGTTCAGTTTCTGCAATGATCATAGAACAGACGTGCTGCAGGAGGCTGTCATTGGTGTCAGTTAATTAATAGTCCAAAAATATACTTCAGGGATGGAGGTGGTGTATGGGTCTGTGTGTGTACAACATGTAGCATGCCTACTGTATAAAATGGGGTAGAGCTATTGAAAATCATTTGTTGTTCCTGTAAGCTGATGATAAAATTCTCACCTATTATTGGTGGTCAATTTTTTTCACTGGTTTATGATCCAAGCTAAAATCAAGCTATGAAAGCAAAGCAAAATTTTTTTTAAGAGATGTCATCTCAGGTTTGTTGTGTCTGTGTCCTGGAAACTTCCTTTCCTCTTTCTGAAAAGATAGGAATATTTACAAAGAATTATAGAATCACAGACTGGGCTGGGTTGGAAGGGACCCCAGGGATCACACAGGTCCAACCCCCCTGCCACAGGCAGGGCCACCAACCTCCAGGCCTGGAGCTACACAAGGTTGCCCAGGGCCCCATCCAACCTGGCCTTGAACACCTCCAGGGATGGGGCATCCACCCCCTCTCTGGGCAGCCTGTTCCAGCCCCTCACCACTCTCTCTGTAAAAAACTTCCCCCTAATATCTCATCTAACCCTTCCCTCCTCCAGCTTCACTCCAGCCCCCTTGTCCTGCCAGTCTCTGCCCTTTAACAAGCTGATTCCCCTCCTGTTCCTCTGCTCCCTTCAGGGACTGGAAGGCTGCAATGAGGTCCCCCCACAGCCTTCTCTTCTCCAGGCTGACCCAGCCCAGCTCCCTCAGCCTCTCTCCATAGGGGAGCTGCTCCAGCCCTCTCATCATCTCTGTGGCACCTCTGACCCCTCTCCAATAGTCCCACATCTTTCTTGTATTGGGGCCCCAGCTCTGGACACAGGACTCCAGCTGGGGTCTCCCAAGGGCAGAGCAGAGAGGGACAATCCCCTCCCTGTCCCTGCTGCCACCCCTCTGCTGATGGAGCCCAGGATACCATCGCCCTTCCAAGCTGCAAGAGCACACTGCTGGCTCATGGGAAGTTTCTCATCCCCCATGACACCCAGGCCCTTCTCAGCAGGGCTGCTCTCCAGGAGCTCTTCTCCCAGTCTGTATCCATGTCTGGGATCCTTCCAGCCCAAGTGCAGCACCTTGGAAGAGATCCACAGCGAGCACTGCCACGCGGTTTTGTGTTGACAGCGGATGCGTAACACTCTTTTTACAGCACTAATTCTTTCGTGTGGGATACCTGGTAGTTAAAATCATTGACTATCTATCATTAGTGCCCAATTTCCTGTCTAGATGATCTGTAACCTTGTTATAAATAAGGGAAGAGGTGCAGGAGCCTCTGTGAAAGACGCTAAGGATTAGGACAAGAGCAGCGCTCCTCGATCCAGCTGTTGGAAGACCATCTTGATCCGGTTAGGATCGTTCCTTTGCCTGGGATAGAATTCGTGTATAAACCTCTGTAGGTAAATGGTGTAACTTTTTAAAGGGTTCTTGACAAATTCATCTTTGAAGTGTGAATACCTTTGTGAAAAGAAAGGCTTTTTTTAAGGTTTTGTTGCTGTTAGTACATTTCATTTCAGAGGCGTCAATTTGAGTGGCATGAACTACCTAGAAAACTCTTTTTAACTGTGTGAGGCACAAAATCTCCTCTTTGAGGATTGCTGTGGTGCCACAAAAACCTACCTGGGTTTTTGTGCTCCTGAAGGTCAGAGGTGAGGATTAATTTCCTAAAAGTGGTGATTAGAATGGTCAGCTTAATTTTCTTTTTTTTAACAGTTATCTTAAGCACTGATTTAAGAACTGGTTTTGTATATTGGGAAACTTTTTTGAATGCATTTTATTACTACTTTTGAAGGCTTTTTTTGAAGCTCTGCTAAGTGTTGCAGCATTGGGGAAACCCAAAACCTGCTTGTTTTTACAGATAGATAGATATTTTCATGTGTCAGTGGCAGTGTTTGGGGCTGATTGCTGTCCCCCTTCAAGAGGGAGGACAGCTCTGTTTGGTTAAAAAACCCTAAATCTAACGTTTAAGAGATGCAAAACTACCACTGGAGTTCCAGCTGTGAATGGACTGAAGTCTGACCCTGAGGTTCAGATTCTGAAGTCAGCTAAAACAGGATCCTGAACACGGAAACGGAGACAAAACCCTCATGTATTTAATATTTCGACTCTTGCTGTTCACCTATAAATAGGTAGCTGTTAGGAATTCTCATTGTTACCTCTCTCTGGAGATGGGAATTAATCCTGTTTCCAGCTGCCTGTGGCTGAAGGTCACGAGGCAAGTCTGAATTAGAGGAAAATTTGGATTGGGAATTTGCACACTCTGGTTCCTGACTCCAGGTTTTCAGGCTCCAGCTTGGAAGGTTTTTAGGGCTCTAGCTGTTCTCTTTAAAAACATCATTTGAAAATTAACAAGGCTGGAAGGGGCAGCATCCCCTTGCACTTAAAGGTTCCCAGTATGACCGTGTTTTAACCACTCAGTAGTGGAACTGTGGAGGCTAATAGCTTAACCTTGGATAATGATATCATAGAGGTAAAGGGACCTCTTCATGCTGGCTCTTCACTCAATTTGTGTAGCGCAAAGGAAACCTGCAGCGGTTGGTTTTATTCACCGTAACTCCTTATCTGAGCTTTTATAATCCTATCCCATTAATTGAGGGGTTTTAGCTGCCTTGAACAGAACCAGCCAGATTCAAGGAAAAAAATAAATTGTGGCTGAACTAAGTCCTGTTGGATTTCTTCTGGCTGTAAGTGGGAATGGTACAAGATATTAGGGGGAGTCAGCTGTGACTTTCATTTTAAAGAGTTTGCCAGATGGCCGCTGTAAGTACCCTAAATTATTAAGATTGGATATGTAAAATATTATTCACATTTACTGACAGCTTACTGCCTTTTTTTCTTCTTCTCCTTCTTCTCTTTCTTCTTCTTCTCCTTCTTCTCTTTCTTCTTCTTCTCCTTCTTCTCTTTCTTCTTCTTCTCCTTCTTCTCTTTCTTCTTCTTCTCCTTCTTCTCTTTCTTCTCTTTTCAGAGTGTTCAGATTCCTCAGTTTCACTTTGTTTTTTCCTGTACCAGGAAAACATAGATGGTTAAGAATTTCAGCATTAACAGAGGACTGCAGTGTTTGTGGGGGAATATGTAACCTGGAGAAACAAAAGCTTGTATTTCTTCCTTATTAAATTAAATAAATGTGCCTTGAAGATTAAATGGGATGCTTAAGTAGTTTGACATACACAGAATTTACAAACATACCATATTTTACTGTGGTTTCTTTTTTTTCTGGTAGGACATTGATTTTTTTTGTTGTTGTTGTTTAAACAGGGATGATGGGAGTTAAGTCATTCAGAGTTCTTTCTCATGAGCCCAGCTGTGACATTGTCCAGCAGAGAAGCTCTTCCAGGTTTTGAATTCGTAGAAGTATAGTCGGAAGTGAGGGAAATATAGTTCCCAATCTGTACTTGTCAGTTGCTGTGTGTCAGAATCCTCTGCTGAAAGCGTTGAGGGAAAACAGTTGTTACTGGTGAGTTTGAGTTTCCTTAGGAGCTGTCTGTAACACAGACTAGTTAAACTGAGTTTAAGTACAGATTTCTGCTGTCTACAGTTTTTTAAAGTGAAAACATGGTGGCTGATGTTCTAAATCTAGTTAGGGGGAAAGAAAAGAGGAGGGGGTGTAACTGCATGGGCAGTATTTTTCCTTACGTTCTGTGCCGTTGTGTCTGAGGTCAGTAATTGAAGAGGAAGCCAGCATGGTCTTTGAGTTTGGTTTAGGGAGTTTATATTTTATTTTCATTATAACCTTTTCAGGACAAGCAGAGAGCTGGGGGAGAATCTCTTAATGCTAATGGAAAAGTTAACAAGATTTAATCCCTTTCTACTTCAGTAACACAGTTGTAAATCACCCAACGGTCGCTGTAGATGTATTTACATCTTCTGCTTCCAAAACCTTGTCAGGTGTACTCTCCTCTCCAAGGAAGTGTCACCTCTGTCTGTCACTGCTTGCTCTCAAGGGACACTTACGCTTGCTTTTCCTTTACCAGGTTGTATGTACTCTTCCCTCAGCTCAAGATTGGCTTTGGTAGGCAGACAAGTGGGGTTCAGACCGGGGATGTCAGGCGTGCTTGACTCTGCCCCGTCCACATGTTGGGCCTTGCACAGCAGAAGGCATTCCTGCGATCCTCACCCAGCCCTTCTGCAGCAGCACAGGAATGAAGCGCTGAGCAACAGGCTGGCTTTTCACTGACCAGCCTCTGCTACCACTTGGGAAAAGGAGGGAATGTTTTTAAACCCACATTTATTACCTTGGCAAGGTTTGGGCTGCGATAGAGAGCTCGTTCTTGTTTATTATTCTGCGTTGGGAATCTTATTGAAAATAAATGAGAACTAAATTTCATTCCCTCTGCTTGCCAAACAGGGGAAAAATAGGTGACCCAGTTACATCCCTTTGCGCTGTATTGGATGCAACAGGACAAACTTGTAGGATTTGGTCTTTTAGCACAGTTTAGGGAATGAATGTCATCATTTCAGATTAAAATTGCAGCTTGTGAGATGCACAGGCCAGTCTTTTTTGTGAGAAAGGAATCGAGTAGGGGCACTGGAGAGCAGAACCATGCTTAGCTGCAAAGTAGGTAAGGTTTTGGCAGCACAAACTTTCCCTTTGGCTTTGCCCACCTGCCTCACCCTTACCTGGAAAGACCAGTTCCAGGGGAATAAACAGCACTTCTTCATCAGCCTTTGGACCTCTGCTTGTAATTCGGGATCTGGCTACCAGAAATTCAGCTGGGACCCCTGTAGTTCTTTGCTTAGGCCAGTAAGTATTGGTGAACATGTAACTGGGCCTCTGAACAGCTTTGGCTGTTTGTTCTCTTGAACGAACAACTTTTCAGTAGGGTCCTGTTGATGCCATGGGGATTCCTGTGGTCCAGTACATGGCATTTGTTTTTCTATCTCCCTACCTGGCTTTTTATGCTGAAAATACAGATTGAAATGTTATCAGGGAGTGTTGTCCCTGCTTAGAACAGTTGTCTTTTCCATGGTAAAGGACCTTGGGTGATTTTATCTGGCCTGGCTGGGAACCTAAACCCGTTGGGGCAAGATGGATTTTGATTGTAACTTTGAGCAGTGGTTTTATGTTCTCATATTCTAGTGACACTTCAAGTTGGAAAGTGTGTGGTTACTTCCTTTTTGTCCTCATTCCTGTGCAAGTACATGGCATGAGTTAGGCTTTGACAGAACCTCATGGCCAGGAATACATCTGAATCTTGCTTTCGATGGTCAAAGTGTTGGTTGGTGTGAACCTCCTTCACAGAGGGTGAAGAATTACCTGCCCTGAGAAATGCTTCAGGGATGGATCATTGTGTAGCACCACAGATCTTCTGGGGACTCTTAAAACTGTGAGCAGAACTTGTGATAGTAGTGATTCAGCTGTTCCTCAGCTGTCTTGCTAAACTCTTTCTCATATCTTGCACTTCTTCCCTCCCACCCCCAAAATACACAGTTGTGAAATATTTTTAGATGGTATTTCTTAGGGTTCATTAGAGATGAATGTGGAAATGCTGATGTGTAGTTGGAGATGTCGGAATAGATAGGAACAAGCTGGTGAGAGAACCTTTGTGTGACTTTGGACTGGTCACCAGCCCTTTGAATCTTCTCATACTTTTAGGGATAAAGTAAGGAAACCTGTTGGGTTTTTTTTTTTACTCTGACCATTTTTGGAGCCTTTAGTGGTAAATGTGCTGGTCATAGGATGTGCCCCGTGGCTCAGCAGAGACGTTCTCAAGTTCTGGTGAGCAAAGTTGATGTCCCACCCAAGCATATGTTGGTGACCATGGTGAGGGGAGCTGGGCTGGGGGCAACCACGTGGATTGGGCAAAGATGGTGTGTTTTGAGAGCTGCTGCTGCCTTCAGAGGGACTAGGCTGTGGCTTGGAAGGAAAACCATCTGTGATACAACCCTTCCAACCAGTCATGGAAATGGCCTGTCCACAGAGGCTGTTTTCCTTAGCTGACTTCCTCTGAATCTAATAACATTAGGAAAACATTTGATCTCTCTGTTTCCATTTGTGTTATGGTGTTAAACACAACGATTGTGTGCAATTCGAGGTGTGTGTGTGTGGAATTTCAGTGGCAGCTATAAATACGCTGATGATGCCGTCAGTCGGACAGAAGAGCATCTCAGAAGTGGTTGCTTCCCGTGCTCTAATCCTTTGCTTTAGGAAGGAGCTGGCCCAGTTGGGTGGTGGTGGTGGGGTGTCTTTGAAGTCCATAGAAATGAGAATAGCAATTAGTTACTGCAAATGGTCCTGTTGTCAGTGCTGCAGATAATCTTTCTTGGGACTGCATTGCATATTTAGAGGGCCAGAACAGTGGGAACTAATTAATGAGGTAGGGCTTAAATAATCCTTTCAGAGCAGGCGATTTTCTCTCCTCTGGAGAGGTGAAGTGATTCTTTTAAGCCATTGATAAAGCTCAGCTGCTTCCAGCACTTGTAAGAGACGCTGCAGAGAACCTATGGGTGAAGCTAGCGGGTGTTTTGGATTCAGTGTTTCTCTGATGAACCCAGTGTAGGGAACAGTTGAGTAGCTCTAGCTACTCCCTGCTAGTAATGACATCTGCATGGTGAATGGCCCTGAAAAACTTGAGTTAGTCTCCATCTGCCTTCATTTATTGACCACAAGAAGTATATTTGATAAATTTAAGCTCTGTTAGCAACTGGTCCCTAATCAGAAACTCTTAATTAAGCAACTTATGCTGTTAATTACATGATCCTATCTGCTGTCCTGAGTAGCAGCCACTTGCTCTTTCATTGTATGTTACAGAGGGCTTGAACTGCCACTTCCTTTGTGAGATTGAGCTTCTTGTCTTAGAGACCAAGGTGATGGATAGGAAGAGTTACACGTTCTTACCATGCCCTCATACCCAGTGTCCTTTGTAAAACACGGTCAGCAATCTGTCACAAGCATCTCTTAGCTGCTGGTGACTGAACCAGTGAGGTTGGTCTGAAAAAATCCTGCACAAAGGGTTTTCCAGCCCGGCATTCAAGTGCTGGTCTTTGTAATTGCTATATTCAGATAACATATGCATAGTTGAAAACAATAATTTTGGTTAAAATTGGCATATTTAACATTTCTCCTCAGTCTTCCTCAAATCTTTGGTAAACTATGCTGCTTTTTTTTCTTTCTTTATTTTTCTTTTTTACCCTAGGAAATGACATGTCACGACATTTATTGTGGGGTTTTTTTTTTCCAGAGAGTTGGGTTTTACACTGAAAGCTTCTTCAAGAATGCAAAGCTTGAATGCATTCCATTCTCAAGGGATCAGGAATGTCATTGGTATGGTCAGGGTGTAAATCTTGCAGATGAAGAATGACTTGACCTTTAAAAAAACTTACTCTTTAAACATATAAAGTATCTACAAGCTCCAGACAAGCCTAGGGTTTTACGAATTTTGGCTCAACCGTGCTCTAAAGTAGAGCAAGAAGCATATTGAATGAAGGATTTTTCTGTTTTCAGGTTTGTATGGTTCTGTAATGCTTTGCTTGTTTGTTTTCACAGGGCAGGCTCCTCGTACCTTTTTTCCCAGCTACAGTGGTTAATCAGGACTGAACACGTGGGGTTATCTGATCTTCTGTGGTTCTTAGAAGCAGGTACGTTGGCAGGGAAATCTCTGATGTGTTACTGGTTGGGGATGGGGGAGGTGATGACTTCTGTGTGCCAGAAAGAACTGTGGGGTTAGGGAAATTCTGCTTAAACACCATTTCATTATAAATATCATATTAATGTTGCTTTCTTGAGAAAGCAAAGCTGATGAGTACCTGGGTAAGGTTTTTCAGTCCTTCATTGGTGAGGATGGACTGTGCTGTCTTCTGGGTGCAGACTAACTTTGTTAAGGGGTTATGACAGTTTGCTGATGCAATATATGCTGGGTAGCACTGTCATCCTAAACCATGTCTTAACAAAAGCTTTATGTAACAGGAACAGAGATACCTTAGAGTTTTTCATGCTGGACTCTCAGTACTGTCCTAAGTCTTTTGTCTTTCTACTGTGGTGGCTGAGGCTATGACCTGAAATAGCTGTGAGGTGTACAAAGAGCAAAGCACCCTTACTCTGTAATCTTTATTTAACTTCTTTATACTTATATTTTGATGTCTTTTGAGCCATATTGAGTATTCTTCCCACTGTGTTCCTTGCTTTGAGGAGCATTTGCTGAACGGGCAGGCTTTAGTATTTTTATCCTCGGTGCTAAGTCTTTCTTGGCTGAAGTTCACTTGAGAAGAGCCAGGTTTAGACAGGAATTTCCCATCACCCGTTTTTAAAGTTTGAAAATCGAACAAACAGCTAGAAGAATATTATGATGGCAAACAATGAATAACATGCAGGGACCACAGATCTCCTGCAATGTCAGCCTAGAGGAATGCTGAAATGTGGTCTTCCTAGCTGGTGCAGGGGCAGCTGTGGCGTTTTCTTGGCGTTTGTGTGTGGTGCCACCTATTGATAGATATCCCATATAATTTCTCCCATTTTTAAATGACAGCTCTGTGACCACATTTCAGGTTTATTCCTGTTGTGCTTTTTCTTCTCTAAGTTGATTTCTTTGGGCACTAGTGCTGCACCTTCTCTCTTCAATTAACAGCATTAAAAAGAAAATAATAGAGTATGTATTAATATAATTAACTAGATTAATACACAGCATTAAAATGTTAAAATATAATTAATATTAATATCATGTTAAAACATACTCTATTAATAATTAATATTAATACCATGCTAATGCATACTCTGTTATTTTCTCTTTGTGAACCAGTCACAACCTTTCAAACTTGCTTGGTATCTTGATAAATGGTTTTATCAGCCTCTGGATATGTACAACTTGATGTCTCTTGCTCACTGTCTTATTCATTATCTTACTATCAATACCACTTGTTAGCACAGAGTAAATTGCCCTGTGCAATGTTTGCCTTAGTAACATCATCTGATCTACTTCTTTGAGTTGACACTACACAAAAAGCCAGGATCATTTTATTCCCCCTTCAGTTTGCTGTTTATATGATTGCCTTGCACGTTTATAGGCTGCAAGTTTCCAAGCAGAACCATCTGCAGCGAACCAGCAGGATGCAAATCTTCCCACTGGAAAGTTAGACAAGTAGGACTGGGTGATAGAGCCTTCTCCACTTCATACTCCTGTTCTCTTCGTGCGAAGTAATGTGGGTGGTAATGCCCATCCCAGCAGCTGCTACTTAAGTTTGCATTACTTCTGACTCACTCAGGAGGGGCCTATGTGTAATTTTAAACTGTTTCCACGCCCAGATTACTTTCCCTTAAAAGTCATAATGAAAATGAAGTGAAGGGAGAGATTGGTAAGGGCAGCAGGAAAACATTATGTGGAAAACGGTGTTTGAACCTGCTGCGATGGACGTCTTCCCTAAGCCTCATGTGTAGTGATTCCCTTGGTTACTGAGGTTTGGGAAAGCCTATTTATAGCTTCATGTGAGACCAGGCAGTTCTGTGAAGGAAAACTAACCGTGGAACTGTTCTGGAGCCACTTCTTCAGGCTCTGCACCACACAAGTGCTTGTCTTAAACCCATCACCGGTTCCGTAGCGGGGTCACTGGTCTCCAGCACACAGGTCTTCCAGACATTCAGTTCGCTTCCACTGCTGTACTAGTGTGTAACTTGAAGCACCACTGTTCTCTAAATTAGAAGGTTTTGCTGCTGTTGACTTAATAAACATAGTTTTAACGATGGCTGAAGAGTATGCCTGACCAATTTTTTTGTCTTGGTAGGGTGGAATTTAAATAATTAGCAGATACTCAGACCAGAAAGAGTAAATGTGCTCTGCACTGCAGAATCCAGGTAGTGTAGCCTGTTTATTCCAGAAGGTAATTATTTTTTATTAAAATAGAAAAACAAAACTTCAGCTTTTAAATGATGCGAGAAAGGATGACAGACTCTGCTCCTCCCCTGCTCCTCTTAGCTCTTCTTTCTCTCCAAAACAATTTGGTAAATTTTATTAGCTGTTACAAAAGTGCATTGACCTTTTATGTGACATACAAAGGAGAAAAGAAAAAATAGAGAGAGGAGAAAGGTGAGTTTAGATTTCATGCAGCTTTTGATTAGCCATCGCAGGCTTGCAGGCTGCACATTCTGCATCCTGTTTCCATACTGACTGCTTATTTATAGGGGAAAAACCAAGAGCACTGACTCTTCTGTTAGGGGGATTCTTTCATCTAGTTGTTAGAATTCTCTTTTTCTGCCCATGCAGTATTGTAATGGCAGATAATGAGCTGGTTGGGATGTGAACATCAGCCTCTGCGAATGTGTTTGAGTTGCAAATGCAAGGCCCCGCTTAGGTGTCCAAATGTTTAAGGCTTTCTCTGATGAAGCATGTGATTCCTTACTCTCCCAGGCTTTTAAGGGTCTGGAAATTAAACTTCTCCTATTATCCA
This sequence comes from Porphyrio hochstetteri, assembly GCA_020800305.1. Lineage (NCBI taxonomy): Eukaryota > Metazoa > Chordata > Aves > Gruiformes > Rallidae > Porphyrio > Porphyrio hochstetteri. Next base: position 6,385,437 of record CM036926.1, on the reverse strand, counting down.
TCCCTCTTATACCCTGTTACCTATTTTAGTTGGTCTTTTTCTGATCTTGTATCTTCAGGAAATCCAGGAGCTGGCAGGAGGGGAATGAACCGTGAGGGCGTCCCCGGAAAGAGTCCGGAGGAGATGTATATTCAGCAGAAAGTGAGAGTCCTGCTCATGCTGAGGAAGATGGGATCAAATGTAAGATGTGGTGTCAGAGCTCATGTTTTGTGGCTTTCCAGACCTTTTTGTGGTAACTGGGAGAGTGCTTACTGAGATGGGCAGGAGATGGTCTGGTTTTATCGCTGAATTGCTTTAGCCATCATTGATTTAACCATTATCTGCAGTTAAACACATTTGGTTTTCACGTAAATGTTATGAGGCTTGTGATGCCTGCAACTAAATCTGAGCAGCTGATCGTTTCCCTGTATACAATGAATTCTTTCACTGTCAGAAAGCTGGCAAAATAAAGCAACTCTTCTTAAGGTGACATTGAACTTCTCTGTGAATGCATGATGTACCAGTCTGCTGCTGTGTCCTTGCTGATGGTACAGTTTGCAGAAGGAACAGCTGACAGAACTGCTGGAAGAGTAGAATAGAGGCAACTGTGATATTCCTTACTGGGAAGTGGGAGTTAATATCTTCAGATGAGGTTTAATAAAAGCAAGTGTAGAGTGTTGTACCTGGGAAGGAATAACTGCTTGTATCAGTACAGGCTGGGGGTGACCTGCTGGAGAGGAGCTCTGAGGAGAAGGACCTGGGGGTCCTGGTGGGCGACAGGGTGGGCATGAGCCAGCAGTGTGCCCTGGGGGCCAAGAAGGCCGATGATGATTAAAGGACTGGAGCATCTTCCTTACAAGGAAGGGCTGAGTGAGCTGGGGCTGTTCAGCCTTGAGAAAAGAAGCCTGAGAGGGGATCTGATCAGTATTTATCAGTATCTTAAGTATGGGATGCAGGGGGAAATGGCCAGCCTCTTCTCAGTGTCTGTGGGGACAGGACAAGGGGTGATGGCCTCAAGTTGGAGCACAGGAAGTTTCACACCAATGTGGGGAAGAGCTTCTTCCTAGTGAGGGTGAGGGAGCCCTGGGACAGGCTGCCCAGGGGGTGTGGAGTCTCCTTCTCTGGAGAGATTCCAGACCCATCTGGACACCGACCTGTATGACCTGTCCTAAGGAACCTGCTTTGGCAGGGGGGTGGATTTGATGGGCTCTGGAGGTCCGTTCCAGCCCCTACGATTCTCTGAAGCTGTGGTTCAGCCTTTCTTCATTTCCCTGTTCACTCACTGTTCTCTCTGCGTTTCCAGCTGACTGCTAGTGAAGAGGAGTTCTTGCGCACGTATGCAGGAGTAGTGAACAGCCAACTTAGCCAGCTTCCTCAACACTCAATTGATCAGGGTGAGTACTGGATTTGTTTGCCTTGTGTGTATTTACTCTGTGAGCACAGCCTCAGCAAGTACCAGTTTTAGGTCCCAGGATTTCTGTAGTAATATACTCCCTGCTTAAACCCATCCCACAAGCTGGGATATGCAAGTCATTCCCCTCTATAAGAGAACTAGAGTGTACTATTCAACAGGTAATTTTAATTTAACAGGTAATTTTATTTTAACAGGTAAAATTAGTCTTTGGCTACTCTTAAGATTTGTTAGGATGCAAACCACTGAAGGAATTTGTTTCCCATTGCATTTCTTTATCTAATTCCTGGACAGGCATTGTAGACATGCTACAAGCTTACAAATTTGCTTCAGTCTGTTTAAATTCCTGTTAAGGGAATGAAGCATGTGCTGCTTTGTGAATTCTTTGCAAAAGTCTTAGTAAACAACTGTGTGGTGCTACTCTGAATCTACTCATCCCTTCTGAACCTGTTTCTTTCTGCTTTTTTTTTCTCCTCCCCTTCATAGGCCTCATGCCAGATCACATTCATAACGTAGAATTTGGTATTGAAGGAAAATTGTATGCCAGAATGAACTGAGTTGATAAAAGTTTAATATAGATCTAAGACATTTAGAAAGCTATTAGAAACACAACCTGCACAAACTTGCTCTTCTGTTTTAAGCCTGTGTGTTCATTCCTCACATAGCTGGGGGATTGACAGAGATAGATACATTGATATATTTTTGGCTGAGAATTCTTAAACTTTTCTGCCAGTCTGAAGTGAAAATTTGCCAGTTTCTCATCAAAACTGGAGGTAGACGTACTCACTCCAGAGAGACTCAGTTGCAGTTGGCGTTTTTCAGTGTTATCCCTGAAGTAATTACATTTCTCACAGTGAAAATATATGCTGGGTTACCTGCTCTGTGGCAGAGAAGAGGCAGTAAGAACAGAAGTCCAGCCAGGGGATGTGGGTGCTTTGCACAGCCATGCTTCTGCGCAGCTTTATCTCACTTTCTCTAAACTGCCTGGTTTTATTAGCCATAAAATTATCTTTTCTCGCTTTGTAGAGGGCTTTGAAGACTTAAAAAACTGAATTTTTACTTAATTTTAAAATGTAATCAAAAGAGAGACCAGTAGGAAGTGTAAGAGCTTCATGTGTTGCTCACAGAGTTGTCTTTGTCCCACGTTTAAGCAGATATTAACTGATTTCTCTGTCGTTTTTCTCTTAAAGTCCTTGAAAGCTCTTAAAACTCCTTAGGGGAGTGAAGGCTGCCCTGTTGATGCTTGCTTTGATCTAATCTAAGACACTGCTGTCTTTCCTGGGAGTTTTGACCCCACAATCTACCTTTGATCCTCCCAAATGATATTTTAGCTGGTGATCTGACCATGGTGATTTTTCTTGATAGGGAAAAAGAAGAAAATCAGAAAATAGTGAAATATTTAGAGAAGCAGGAAAGGGTGTTGGTCCTTTTCACATTCAGATTACGCTACCTCTCCAAATTAAGTAGTGAATAGCTTGAAGAACTGATGAAAATGAGGAAACCTAGCTGCATATTTTTCTCCTTGGGAGAAAGATGAAGCTGTAGTATGCTGTCTAGACATAAGCAACTATAATTTATTGCCTAGGACTTTGATTTCATTAGAAATCTCTCCAGATTTCCAACAGCCAGCTATAACAACATTGCTATTAGGTGTGGCAGCTCATGCAGCAGTGATCATTGCTTGCTGTCTGGACCTTCTCTAGACTCTGGTGTTGGTGAAACGGGAAGAGTTTGACTATGAAAGTGTTGTGATACAGAGCATGGAGCATGTAGGTGACCACTCTGCCATCCCAAGGGAGAGTCCATCCCCTCTAGGTGGCATTACCTTGTGCTTGAACACCCATCCCACATCTACCCACTGAGGTGCTTGAGTGTTTTGGGTTCTTCAAGGTGCCTTGAAGGAATCCTCTTACCTACTTCATCGCTGTTTTCATTGAATCTCCTCTGGAGGATTTCTCTTTTTCCTTTGCACAACTTACCACACCTTTCAGTCCTTGCGTATCTAAGGAGTAACTTACAAACAGTTAGTGTGCCAGTGGATTTCACAAGCTTTTTGTCTAGTAGTAGGACAGGTTGCTCTCAGCCTGACTGTCCCAGACCTATCTTTAGAGTCGTTTTCCTCCAGCAGCCACACAAAACACAGAAAACTGACTTCATAGCCCTGTTTTATTCTAAAAAAGGGAATGACATTCTTGGCCTTAGCACTGTGAAGGTTTGTTACAGACCTGCAAAACTTTGTGTGTCACTTAAAAATGCTGTAGTCTGGCTCCAGAGTTACAGGAAGGGTGTTTTTTCTTCCTTGGTTTCTTTTTCTTTCTTGAGAATAATACAGAAGATGGATGGTCTAGGATTTTGTATGTGTATCTCAGTCTCTATTACAATTTTTATGCTCTTTTTGTGGTGCATCTGTGGAATATGCTCTTGGAACAGCTGGCTGGTGGCTTCATAGCAATTACCTGAGGTAGGACTGCTGAGTTTACTGCTGCATGGTGCTCCCTACTCTGGTTTCCGATAAAGATCTGTCAGCTTCTTTGTGGAGTCTGTTTGACCACAGGGAGTCACTGCAACCTACGTGTCAAAGAGATCCTTGCAGCAGTGTGACAGGGTGTTGGAGAAGGACGTTTCCACTTGTCCCCAGTGAATTCAAGTGTTTGTGCCATAAACCTTCAGTGAGACACTATTAATTCAAGTATCTCTGACACTTATATTTCCTCTGTGGTACTCTGCTTACTGTCTTAGGGCTCATCAGGAGAAGTTAATTGCTAATTTTGATCCAGAAGAATCTTAGAACACCTTTAAGCTAAGCCTGAGGTCTAAGACTCCCCTTTTATAGGAAGAGGAGAAGTTAAACTCTGTATCTTTTTATTTCCCATCTTACTTTCAAAAGGAATTCATCATTCCAGATGTACAAAATCTCTGTGGTTTAGGATTATTTACACATCTCCTTATTATTATTTTAATTCCAGCTCTATTTGCCCTTTCTGTTCCAGTGTATTCCAGTATCTCTGGAAGTGCTTGGTCCTCAGTTGGCTTTGATAGACCTCTCCAGAGGTACAGTCTCCCTAACACAGGCTGCAGTCCTCTGAGAGCAAGGACCATTGGGGCAATTGAGATGTCTGGAGTCTGTTCATAGCTTGATATTTTGGCTATTTTTATTAATATATTGGCCTGTTCACCCATTCTCTCCTCCAGCTGATCCAGACAGTTGTGTTGCATCAGTGACAGTTATGAGGCTTACCTGATGTACTAAAAATACTTCATTATCCATTGCAAGGTGAGCTGCTAGCAGAGGGGATGAGATCTGAGTAGCCCTGAACAAGTTGTAAACCCCTAAGCTGGAGTATTTAATACTTCAATTTGGTATTAATTAGGAGACTGGACATTAGGGCCATGCTCATGGGTTTTTATAGCCATTTTAGTTTTTGATAGTTGCTTAATGTTAACACCTACATGAAAGTGCAAAATACAGAGTGTTTTCTTTTACTCAGGGAGCCTTTTAGTTGCCATCTGAGTTGTTTGGTTTGTTTTTATAGCTCTGAGGGTAACTGAGGAGCCGAAAGACACCCCAGATCCACCAGTGTTACACGCTGGAGTGTGGATGTAATCACGAGCTCTTTGAGACGGTAACATATGAGTCGTCTTCCCTGCATTGCAGCAAGAGCTCACACAGCTCAGGCTCCAGGCTTCTTGAGCTCCAATGATGAACTTAAGGCTTTCTTATGTATTTTTTTAACATGAGCAAAGTGCCTCTCAGGAAGTCATACACAAAGCAGGATCTCCTGAAGGATCTCCTGAGTAAAAACCCAGGTGTCCTGTTTCCCCATTGCTTACATTTCTTTCTCAAAGGTAGGCTGGCACTTGGCTTCCTTCAGTTGCTGCTCTGGCAGATCTGGGAATGGAAGCTGTGCAGCTAGAAAGCATCACATGTGAATTATCCCAAGACCTCAGCGATTACAGTGCTCCTGTTCCTATAGCAACAAGAGTGTCGTGCTGCTTCTTGGAGAAACCCGGTCCCTTGGGGAGGGAGATGCAAACACATGCCTCAGTGGCTGGGTTAGACACAGTCTTTGGGTGGCAGGGTGTTAGAAATGATCCCAGGCTGTGGATCAGTTAGGAGCGGGGGGACTGTGGGCATGAAATGTCAGGCAGTGATGGAGGAATGGAGATGGAGGTCTTCTCAGTTCTACTTTCTGGTTTGAATTCTTTTTTTCTTTGTGTTTTATTCTTTTGAACACGATGCTTGTTGTCATGCCCTCCTCCTCTCAGTAATGCAGGTTGTATTTTTGGAATGCCAGACTGGGATGCTAATACTGGGGATTTCAGAGATAAGTTAATGGTTAGATGGTAATTGCTGGGAGGGGATAGAGGAAACGTGTATACAGAGATCTTGAGGGAAGTAAAGATTATATATATATTTTTTGTCAGCCTTCTGAAATCAGTGACAGGCTTTACCTTCTGATCTCTGAAGGCTTCTTGGTTTAATTTTGCAGGTGAACTACAGACATATCAGGTGTATCTGTTCATCATTCAAAGAGCACTTGGAAATAGCAGCTGGGAGATGAGTGAGCATCTTCCTTTGTGTTAAACTAGTGTGGTTTTAATCCAGCTTGTGTCCTGCTGGCTCCATGTCATTGTAGCTGAGTCCAGAGCATTATCTTTGGTCATAGAATCATTGAATCATAGTCATCTTGGTGTAATCTTCTGAAACTCAGGTGAACTGCTGAGCAGTGGCATGTGCTGAGCTCGGTGGCTGTCTCCAGGCTGTACTGCTGTGCAGTGAAGTCGTTTGACCTTCAGATCATCTTGGCTTGCTCAGGCTGATTCACCAAGCCAGAAAACTGCCATGAGAGCATAACTGCAGCAGGATGTTTTTGAAAGCTAGTGGGGTAGGACTGTCACTGTTGCTTTTTAGGATAGGTCATAGGCCTGTGAATTAATTATTGTTAATTTTTCTAGGCAGGATGAGGGGGGGGAAGTGTTAGGCAGGAGTGGAAAATGTATTTGTTTGTCTGAATGTTTGTGGCAGTTGATGCTTTGCTCATGAGAGAAGACAGGGAATGTGTTGTTGGGTAGATGCAAAGTCTCTGTTTTTAGTGTAGAAATGTGTGCCCAGAAAAGGGACAGCTGTAGAGAGAGGAGCTCTGTGTGTGTAGGATGGGGAAGGTCAGGTCTTAAGTGTGCTGCCCTCATTGTTCTATACATTAATTACCGGAAGCACAAAGCCCAGTGAAGGATGTGCTAAAAGTAAACACAGTTCCCCATCCTGTCACAATGGGCAACGTGCAACTTAACTTCATAACCTGCACTCTGCCTCTTAATTTATTTATTTTTTAAGCTTGATTAGAAAGAAAACATCTGTTGTGGGAGCCGAGTGCAACTGCAGCAGAAGCTCTATTCAGTAGTGCTTTAATCCCTGCTTTCCTCTCACCAAAGAGAAACCCCTGCCCTGTTCTCTGGGAATGTTTGTGTTTGTAGAATTGCTTAATGAGCAGACTCGTTAGATTGGTTTCCTGTAGCTGTGGATAATTTGGGTTGTAGGACTGGACTTGAACAAAACCTGCTTTTATGCTGAGAAATGTGGATGACATTTTTCTGGACAAATGTCACCCAGGTTTTTTTTGGTACAGGGCCCCTTCAGAAGCAGTCATGCTCTGTAAGCACCTTTGGTGGGTTGATGCCCTGATGGGATGCATGCTGTGCTGTTACCCTTGCTCAAGCTTAGCAGAGAAGCTTTCCATGCTGTTTTCAGGTCACTGAAGTCACAGATTCACAGAAAGCTTTGGGTTGTAAGGAACCTCAAAGATCATCTAGTCCCATCTCCCTGCCGTGGGCAGGGACACCCTCGCTAGACCAGGTCACCCAAAGCCCCATCCAGCCTGGCCTTAAACACCTCCAAGGATGGGGCTTCCACAGCCACTTCGGGCACCCTGTGCCAGGGGCTCCCCATCCTCAGAGTAAGGAATTTCTTCCTAATGTCTAACCTACCCCTGCCCTCTTTCAGCTTGAAGCCATCACCCCTTGTCCTGTCACTGCCCTCCCTGGTGACCAGCCCCTCTCCTACTCTCCTGCAGGACCCCTTTAAGTATTGGTAACCTGGAATTAGGTCACCCTGGAGCCTTCTCTTCTCCAGGCTGACCCAGCCCAACTCTCTCAGCCTGTCTTCATAGCAGAGCTGCTCCATCCCCTGATCATCTCCATGGCCTCCTCTGGGCTCACTCCAACAGTTCTACATCTTTCCTATCCTGGGGACCCCCGAGCTGGACACGGTGCTGCAGGTGGGGTCTTAGCAGAGCAGAGGGGCAGAATCCCCTCCCTCAACCTGCTGCCACGCTGCTCTTGATGCAGCTCAGCTAGAGCCAGTAAGACTCACGGCCCTTTGGGAGGTTGTGGCATCATTAGAACGACTCAGCTTACAGACAGCAAGGAATCTTCCCTGTTTTTTTAAGTAAACCAGTTCTGGGTCTGGGAAATACTGTTGCCTTTTGTACCTGGTGCTCATGCAGATTGGAGAGGTGCTGAATAACGTGCTCTCTTTGTTAGTGAGTATGAAATAAAGCCCTAGGAGCATAAAATTGGGCCTTTAATGTGGGAATAAAAGAAATGAGCATCAGCTTGAGCCTTCACTGCAAGGTGTTGTTCTGCTGGGCGTGTGCCCTCGGGTTACCCACCTTATCTACCTGGAAGGTATTGTCTTGTATTTGATAGATCAAATTGTCTTTTTTAAAGGCAATTGCCTGTGGCTCTTGTGAATGCTGGGCTGTGTGTACCTCCTGCAGATGCAAACACTGGTGGTTCTACCAAGCAGCAACAGGAGCTGAGGAGGGAGCAGGAAATAAAACTCTTCAGAGTTGTGTAGTGAGTCCTTCCTTTGCTAGGCAGGTTCTAAACTGTGCCATGAGGCAAAGAAATGTGGAACTTCTAATCTCTCTTTTTAATTTATTATTTATAGCTGTTCTCCTGGATTTCTTTTTCATATTTAGGCTGTAGAAAGGGGAGACCCCAAGGAAACAATCAACATCTGTTAAGTAATCCAGCTCATCTCTCTGCGCTGACGTGAGGTCATCTGTGATTTTGCAGTTGCTAGGCTACTCCAGCTGCTCCAGGCTGGCATAGCAAAGCCTCCTCGATGTTACAGGGCAAAGGATGTAAAAAACACAGAGCCTTAGGTTGTGCTTTCCATGCCCTGGCTTTCTTAATGCTTCTAAGTGCCGTATCTCCCACCTTTTTGTCTTTCAGAATCCTTGGAAATAAAAATCTCTCAGTAAAGGCCAGTAGTTCTTATGCAGTTAATGAAAAATAAAGGAATGTGGCAACTTGTTAATTGGGAGCTGGATCCCAGTGCATAAATTCAAATTTCTGAAGGATCCAAGTGTTATATATCATTTATGTTTTGATCTAGGGGGGGGAAAGCAGTTTGTGGAGGAGATGAAAAGGAAGATGACTGCAGGGCTTCTGAGTGTTAGCAAGGGGGAGCATCAGAGCAGTTTTTGATGTTAGTTATATAAGATAGGGGTCCTGGATCTGAAAAACAAACTACTACTTGGTCCTTAATATTTCCTCCTTTGAGTACGTATAGCAAATAAATTGTGAAGTGTATAATAGGAAATGTAGTTGCATTTTGTAAGCCTTGGTTTAGTTTTTAAGGATATTGGCATGGAGAATTTACAACCTTTGCTTTTACCCTCCTGTTTTTGGCTGCTTTTCCTTCTCTGTTGCAATTAAAGAGCAAATTAGATACCTGAAAAATGGAAATTTGTTTAACATGAGAAATTGTTGAGTCTTCTTTCTTTGACCAGGTGTGCAGGCAGAAGTTGCTTGGGGGGCACAAAGGAGAAATCTGCCTCTTGATAAGCTTCAAGTAAAAGTCTGGAGAACTTTTACATGCTGATGCTCCATCCAAGCTCAGTTTGAACTTTGCAAAGCCCAGTAAGAGTTCTGTGGTGCTGATGAGTCCCTGGGATGGGACAGGTCGGTGTTGCTTATGGCATTTCCTACTTTGTTGTCTGACCCTTTTAAGAGAAGCTTTGAAGAAAGACTTATTAAGCCAAATTATCCCAAGCAGAGCAAATTAATTAAGGCCAAAATGGTGATTGTGAGTCATGTGTTGTGCTTAAGCACGTTTGAATGGAGGGGAGAAATCTTAACAGCCCGACTGGTGGACTCATCTGTGTTTTCTAACCAGTTAGAGGAGTGTCCTCAGAGGATGTGCAGATGAAGGAAAGTGTTTAGTTTTATCAGACTTTCTCAGGAATCAATTTTTTTTTAACCAGAAACTAAAAATAGCATGCTCAGCCCTTCAGGGTGGCATTCCAGTTCTTGTCTAGACTGGAGATATTGATTTAAACCGCTGCTTTGACACCGCTCTGTGATGTATTTTTATTTCCATCTTATCCTGAAGATATTTCTCTTCAGGTGCCTGTTAGGCCACGTTCTGTAGTTTGGAAATCCAGAGAGCTGATTCTTTTTAGTTCTTTTCTTCTTATTTTCTTCTTTTTTAATACCCCAAGGTATTTCTTTTGAAGAATGAGAGCTTAGCATGGAATGGTCTTTACAAGCCTTTATCAGACAGGATTCTCAAGCCAATTCAGGTCTTTCTCTACTATAAATGCCCACTCAAAAGACCACACGAGATTTGGAGGTGGTTATAGGAAGGTAGTAATGTCTCTCTGTGCTCAGGGGACCTGGTTTTGGATGGTAATTATACCCAGTTGATAGCCTCAACTGAAGAAAATAATTAAAAAAGATAATCCAGTAACTGAGAGTACATGGACTGAATTCTTCTGGAAAAGATCTCTGAAGGCCAGGGATAAAAACATTACTTAGCAAAGCTGTATCTGTTCCCTGGGCAAATGGAAGCTTTCAGTGGGAAAGAAAAGGCTGCCATTCCATTAGAAAATGAACATTTCCAAGATGTGTTACTTTACAAAGGGTGTTTAAGTGATTTTTCAGGGACAGAGCAAGAACCTGTCAGTGGCCTATTAAAACAATTTTTATCCTTAAAAGCAAAGAGTAATGAACACATAGATGTAAAGATAAAATAAAGAATATCAAATGTTGCTTTAAAAGGAGAGTGTGATGCATAGGGCAGTGCAAATTCTATTGAACAGTCACCTTCCTCCTACTTCAGAGGAGCTCAATAAGTCTCTTATGCAGTGCCAGAGTTTGCAGGGCAAGGAAACCAGTAAAAAATTGTACCTCTACATGCCTGTGGTAACAATCCTGTGAATTTATGGGGGTTTTTTTTAAGCCTTGCTTCTTAGAAAGACGTGAAAGTCAGGAATTATTGGAATTATTGTCAGGAATTATTTCTTTAAAAACAAACTGATTTCCTTAGGAACATTTTGAATCTATTGCTGAAATATTTAGACTGCTTCAGGTTCCAGTCCAAGAAAAATAAGGAAATGCTGCTTTCCCATCTTTCTGTCCTCTTTTTTTTCCTTTCCTATCAATTTTTAAGGATGTGTGGAATGATGGTTTGGGTCCTGCCTCTCTCTGCTGTTCATTCAAGGAAGTAATTGTGGCACATGCTTTCCTGTGTCCCTTGATATTACAGGTGCTGAGGATGTTGTGATGGCATTTTCCAGATCAGAGACAGAAGACAGAAGACAGTAACTACTGGACACCTGAACAACACAGAGCTGGAGAGGACAGTGAGATTCCTGAAGATAGAGGAGGATGGCTGAGCATTAATAAGTTCCTTTGCCCACCCCAATTGTTCCTTGGTATTCCTTCTCCTTTGTAATCGTGTTTCCCTTTGCCCAACCCTCAGAATGCATCTCACAGCCATCTATTCCTGTAAGCTTTTGCCACTCAGCTGGGCTGTGTTGATTAAGGACAAACCTCCAAGTGCATTTTGGATTGGCTCAAAGGGACAGGCTGGGATTGGCTAAAGGAAGACGATTTTTTTTTTTCAAACTTGACCAATGAAAACCTTTTCTCTCATGTTTTATTTTATATTTTAAAGAAAGTCTCCTGGCATCCTACTCCTAAGGAAGCTTTTCATGCTGTGGTGCTTATTTAGGTCAAAACTTGTGAATTTAAGGAGGGGGTTTGATTCTTTTTGGCTGCGTAGAACTGGAAGCAACTTTGTGATCAGTTGACAATGCGAAATGCTTTCTCTTCAGTTGGCTTTGCAGGTATTCTGCTGACTGCAACGTTCTCCTTGCAGAAAGCTGATGTTTTGGTGCATTGGTTATTTCTTTATACTTTACTGACTTTGGGGGAGGGAGGAGGGTGGAAGACAAATGTGCTCTGCAATATTTATTACATCTGCACACGTATAAATGCTTGCTTTTTTTTTGGGGGGGGGTTGTTTTGGGTTTTCAATTGGCTTTGAAACCATGTTTTTTGATTTCCTCTGGGCTGCAGCGTTTCTGATGCAATCAGTTTTTCCAAACTCATCAGCTCTGTGGCCTCAGGCTCTTTGGGGAGCGCGTGTGGAAAGCTTATTTAGCTGGATAAATCTACCTGGAAGCTGGAGCGTGGAGCCCACCAGCTGCTGTGGGAACTCCTGGTAGGTCTGGCTGTTCAGGTGGCTTCTCTCTTTGCTTCTGACAGAGGAGCTGTAGATATTTTGCAGGAATTGCAAGGTGGAGATCTATGGCTGTGACGTGAATTTGCCAAACGTGTATAGAGGATATGTGAACTTGTTGGAGATGCTACGTATAGTTCCACTTTAACCCTTTAACTGCTGCACAGGACTAGCTCTCACGTAAGGAAAGAAACAAATCCATGACCGTTAACTTAAATCCAACTTGCACTGGGCTTTAATAAACTAAGTTTCTAGTCACTTGACAAATGGTATGTGGTTTGGCTCCTTGCAACTGTTTGGTGATGTGGAAATTACCTGGATCCTCAGGTGACACCGTGTCCTTCAGGTGCTGCTCCAAGAGGCGGTAGCACCACACAACACTGGCTGGTTGTGAGTGACACTCTCAGCTTGTCACTCTGTTAGTGGTTGCAGGGCTGTAAAACACAGACACAAACACCTTTACAGACTGTGGAACCCACAGTGAGGTTCCCAACATGCGCTGATGGTTCAGGAATCTGTACATCCAACTTCTAGCACTGCTGCCTAACACTAGCACTTCATTTTCCCTCATACATGCAGGTTGTCTATACAATATGTGTAGATTTTCCTGTGGGTTGCACTGACTTCAGGACGTTTCCAACTCTTGTTCACTCCATCCACCTGTCCCTGTTTGCTTTAATCTATTTATTAATTATTTGAAGTTACAATTCCAGGATCTGGCTATGCCCATGTGACCCTTTTTCATGGCAAGAAATTGGGGTGGCAGGATGCTGTTACTGGGGAAAAGAGCTGGAGAGAAACCCTGGAAAGGATGCAAAAGGAGGAACAGACTTGGGAGCAGAAGGAGGGAAATTCTTCAGCAAATAAATGCTGTGTAATGAGAACAACTGTACATCTGTTTATGGAAAGGATCCTTTTGATTCAGTTGTAGCTTGGTGAAGTTCCACGTGAAAGTAGATCTTTTACCCCTGGTTGGGGCCAGATGATAACTTTCTTTCTTAAAATAAACCAGGAACAAGCCCAAAAAGTTCTTTAAATTTTGACATGCTGGCCTGAGAGGCACTTTTAAATTTGGTGCAAAGTGGGGGCAGCCCTTAAAGAGTTAATTTAAGGGGATTCTGCGTGTTTCAGACTGCTGGCTGGGATGAATGGGCTGGGCTGTGGTGGCCTGTGGTGCATCCTCCATGTGTATCTGTGGCATTTCTGAGGTGTTAAATCTTTTCAAGGAGAAAAGTGAAGTGTTTATGTGGTTTAATCTTTTCACTACAAATATAACTGTTGCGGGGAGGGTGTGTGGGGAGGGAAATACAGTTTTTTAATGGCTACTCTTGTTTTGTATTGATTTATTATGCTGTTAAACCACCAGATGGAAAATGCTCGCTTCACCTTGGTGGAAGAGTTTTGTGTAGGCTCCAAACTTGGAGTTTTGTGTAATATAATATAACAACATGGTTTGGGATTCAGAAAACCAGAGGAGATGCTGAAGCCTGCTGAGAATATTTGTGCTTGCTTTGTTGCCTGTGTGATCTCCCCCTCCCCACAGGTGATTTCTTAACTTGAAATCAGGGCTGGAAGATTTCTAATAAATGAATATAATGAGGTGGGAAAAGGGCTTCCCAATATTCATCATGAATTATATTTCCAAATATCATCTTGCTAACTAAATCCCTGGAGCCTGGATTAATTGGGAGGTAGAGAAACCTGCACAGAGTACATCAGCATGGTTGGCTTCTTTATTGTGTGTACAAACTGCTCTAGCTTTACCTTTGTGCTTTTGCCTTCTCAAGCAAACCATCACTGATAAAAGTAAGAAATTCAGTGATTCAGAGGTGAGTATAGATCTAGATTGAAATAGGTTTGTAAAGAGAAAAGGCTGTGTAGTTCAACTACTGACCAAACAGTGCTTAAGGCATTCAGTTAAGGGAGCATAAAAGCTTTAGAGGCATCTTCCAAGAGAGAGTGCATCCTTTGGGTGGTCTCTTTGGGAGTTATGTTCCTTTAGATAGTCAGAATGTGCTGATTTACCAAGGTTATCATCTGCCTCTCCTGTTCCAGAGCTGAGGAAAAGATGTAGAGCTGAATCAGATACCCCTGTCACCTCTCCAGATGAGTGGCGATTGCTGTAATTGTTGGTAGCGGTTGTGCCTGTGAGCGCTGCAGGTTGTAAATGAAAATGAGCCTCCCCCATTCACATGGGCCTTTAGATTGATTCTCCCAGGTCCTAAAATAAACCCTGGAGTAGCAGCACATGTGAGCTGGTGGCACAGCACCACTTTGGAAGGAGCTATTGCCTGAAAGAAGCTGGACCACTAATAAAATAAAAGGAGCTCTTCAGGGGTTTTGCTATCTAAGGTAAGTCATTACTGTGAGCTGTCTCCTCTTGGCTGTTCCATGGTCTGTGTGAAAGTTTCTAATGCTTTACTATTAAATCTGTTTCAGTTCCATAAGGCCTCTCTCTCTAATTCACCAGCAGCCTAAACAGTTCTGGTCAAGGCTAAAGATTAAATGGCCCATGAAATTCGAAGACCCCGTCACCTATAGAAGAGATTGCCCTAATTAAGACCTTCGGGGTCATTTGTGGGATAAATTTCTGTAGCTATTGAGAATCTGGTGCAAGAATGGAGCAGTGCCATGTCTAAAGTTAGTGTGCAATGTAAAATAAAGGCCAAGAGTTGAAAGCTTTGAATTGAACAGATACTACGTGTGTTAAATGATTTTACGAAGGGTGTACTGAGTTCTCTGGGCAGTGAGGGGAGTGTACGTTTGGGATCATCTTAAGATCAGCCCTTCAGCTTGCTTTTTGGTCTCTTGGCTCCTAAAGGACTGTGGCAGAACTGTCAAAGGAAAAGGCTCTGGGGCACTGGGTCCAGTCAGAATGGTTTCTGGAGGTTTAAAATCTTTGGTTGCATTCGGTCTCTGTGAAAGAAGAGAGTCCTTAGTGAGTCAGCAGCTCTTCCTCACTGTGTTGTTAATAAAGAGCTCTCTAGCATCTCGGTTAGAACTGGGATACAGCTGGGTTAGGAGGAACAGGAGCACGGGAGGGTTGTACAGGTGTTCCTGTGGTGGGATATTTGCTGAATGTGGTTGATTTTTAAGGCTGCCCAGGGGGTGTGGAGTCTCCTTCTCTGGAGAGATTCCAGCCCCATCTGGACGCCGCCCTGTGCAGCCTGTCCTAGGGACACTGCTTTGGCAGGGGGTTGGACTCGATGAGCTCTGGAGGTCCCTCCCAACCCCTGTGATTCTGTGAATTGGAAAGATTTTACAACTTCTTTCAGGTGAAATGTTTTCATTTGGTTTATTTCTCCTGCTGTGGAGGAGGGTTAAGGGCGCTGTCAGTTGGGCCTGGATGAGGTACTTCAGTGAACTTAGGCAGAAGGAATGGCCTCACACCGATCTGGTTGTTAGAGGGGTCAGAATGTGTCAGGTTTTGGTCACGATGAGCCAGGTGTAGGGCTGATGGCTGTTTGCTGGGTGGACTCCTGCGGCCTGATGGGTTTGCTGTAGTACTCCCATCCTACAAACCCTGTACCCTGTAGATTTGTGGGTAAACAGGTCACTGGATTGTTCTTCACCAGGAAATACAGTGAGTCTGAATCAGACTGCACTGCAGCTTCCCTTAAACCTCCCTGTGACTGATGCTTTCCAGTTTCACCAATATAAAAGTGCTGTGTAACAAGGAGCCTCGTTGTTGTTGCCGACCGAGGTAGGCCAGGAGCTGGGATCTGTTCCCTGCCAGACTGGTAAGGCTCCCTGTGAAGACAGAAAAGAAATCACCTCCTGACTTCTGAGCCCTGCTTTCATTTTCTTTGCAGCTGATTTGCCCTGAGCAGAATTCCTGCAGGATGTTATCAACGATCTGGCTAGCTTCCTTTTAGCCTGAAGCACTTCAATTTTGGGGATTGTTTATTTTGGAAAAGGGAATTAGTATTTTAATATTTTTTTTTTTTAGCTTTATAACCTGGCCTGCTCACAAGCTGCCTCGTGTATCAGCATGAAATAGTTATGTGCATGGAGCTTTTTTGCTGTCTGGATGTTTTCCAGGTTAACTAAAGGCTGATCTGTGAGCTGAGGCCTGTGATAACTCAGAAAACAAACTTTCTGCTGTTATTTAACCATTACCAAACTAATTCTGACCCAAATGTTTACTGAGGCATCTACACTTGTCTTTATATTTCCGCCCAAGGTGATCATCACTGCCCTTTCCTGCCACCCTTACGATCTTAGCAGGGTCAGAAGTCTCTTCTGGAGACCCCTACTCACTGGAGACCCCTACTCAGCACAGAGCAAGCATGCTCTTCCCCTCATGTGTGTGTTGCTGCTACACAACACCTGAGCTCTTTGCCCCCTCCTCCCCCCAAGAGAAAAAGGCCCTTTACCTGCTGTGAGTAACACAGATGATGAATATCTGGGGGATTTCCCCAAGGCTGTGAAATATTTCTGCTCGACCTTGTTACTTCGGGTTGGTTGGGCTGAATCCTGAGGTTACATCTGTGCTCTGAGCTGAGACTCTTGGAATATCAGGGAACCATTTAGTTATTATTAGTTGGATAGGTATTTAATAGTTCCCTTGGCTTTGTTGGGTATGTACCATGGGCACAGAGCTAGTTCCCTGTGTTTTGCTTACTCTGCTCAGCACCCCTGTATAGCTAACTTCAAATTTTGGGAGACAACTCATAATTAGGTTATTCAAGTGTGCAGAGTTGGCTGTTTGCACTGTAGTCCCTGTGTCACACAAAACACATTCCCATTTTGCAGTGAGGTGAAGGTAACTTCACTCCCCTCCTTGAATAAAGACTGTGGCTGTACCTTAGCACCCTCCTGCTTGGAATATTCCAGGTGATGTAAGAAATGAGGATGGTTATTCTGAAAATATCTTTCCCCAGATGAGGGGAATTTTGTGAGATGAGCATGGATAGCACAGGATCAGGCCAAGGCTTGATGTAGACATGCACCAGGGTAAGAATGTGGCTCCAAAACCTTGCTCTCTAGCTGTTCTACCTGGGAGTGGGGGTTGTAAGATGCCACCAGACCTCCAAAGTTGCTTTTGTTTCCTGCCCTTAGTCTGTTGCTGCAGAGAAGCTAAATGCATAATCATGGTCCAAGACTGAAGCACAGTTTAATCGTGTCCAGTTTGCAAATGTGCTCAGCCACAGGAGTGAGGGAGCATGGCACTGGGACCAGCCCTCATAGGGTAAGACTGGGGGGCTCCCACTGCTTTGTCTCTGATGGGTTTTGGGGGTGGTGGTGGTTTGGTTTTTTTTAAACTGGTGAAGGGATGGGAAGTTTCTGTGATTTCAGAGGAAGGATGGTGCTTCAGAAGAGATGGATGAAGAGGTGGATCCTATTCGTTATGTATGAAGTTACTTGGTGATGGTGTGACATAGAAGCTTGTGTTGGTGCTGACTGTGACTGTAATCCCCTTCCAGCTTTGCTTGTGACCCCCTAATCAGAGGGCACGGTGTAAATTGCCTTGTAGGTGATTGGAATGGACAGCAGTAGCCAGGCATTTGCCTTCAGCCTTTGTCGTGTATCTGAAGCACCCTGAGCAGAGAGACACCAACTGTGTGTCCCCTGATGGATGCCTACAGGTAGTGCCTGAAGCGTGGGCCCGGTGCCTCCTCCCGGCTGGGCGCTGTGCTCCCTCCTGCAGGCAGAGCAGTTGGGTTCACACAGCAGTCTGTGCTCTGGTTTGTGTTTTAGATGGCTCCATTCTGCTGAATCTCTGGTGTGTGAGGAGGAAGATAGGAGCAGGTCAAGGATGTAGGTGGGAGCATCAGAGGAGGATTCTGTCTCGCTGCTGTGTTCACATAAGCTGCTTTGAGCCTGGAGAAAGATGGTAATTAAACCAGACAGCATCTTAAGCTTTTGACTTGCTCACCAGCAGCACCAGACTCTACAATCCCCCTCTCAAAGCAGTCATGCTGCTTGCTGGTTTGGCAGGGTGCTTAGCTCCTTGTACCATATGGGCATAGAGTAGAGCCTTTTGTTTTAGTCTGGCCTTGACCTTGAGGTCACTGTCTTTTGAAGCTAAGTGGGACATTTGGACTGACCCTGGCTAGTGTAGCTACATGATAATTTTGACTTGATTTTTTTCTTTCCCTCCTCTCTCTAAGTGCAGCAAAGTTTAGATGTCAGAGGACTGGAGCAGTGCAGGGAATTAACATGAATCTTTCCCTTTTCAGTGCTGTTGTCAAAAGGAGGTGGCAAGACTTAGATAGCTGAGAAGTGTCTAGATTAACTACAGACGAGTAACGAGCAGGAGCAGCTTCCTACAGGTTGTGCAGATGCCAGACCCAGCAGAGCTCAGGTATGTACCTGCTCTAGCAAACAGCAGACCAGCACAGTAACACCACAATGTACATCAGGATTTATAACTTGTATCCTTTCATAGAGAACATCCTTCCCTCTGTCCTTAGATGTTTAAATAATTGGTCAGGAAGAGCATCATGGCTTAAGTACTGGTGAGCTTGGTCATGGACAAGGAGGTGTTTGACATTGAGATGTGAGGCATGGGGGTGCTTACAGCTGAAGGCAGCACCGTGAGTTCAGCTCAGATGAAGGAACATGAAATCCAACAATGTCAGGTTGCTGTAGAGCAAAGCCACAAAAAGACCTCTGGAACCCAAGTGCTGTTAGGTGGTTATCGCTCTGGGATCATAAGCACCATGTGGTCTGCAGGAGTGGGTAGTGACTTGGTGGAGCTGCAGCCACAAACACACTGGTTCTGTGACTCTGAAGTGACATGTACAGGATGTCTTCTCAGGAGAGGCCATGTGGCTTTTGGGACCTGATGGGATTGTGTGTTCTGGAGGGAAGGAGAGGCTGTATGTGGGGTTCCTTTAGTCTCCAGGCTTGGCAGAGAGCAGAGTTGGTTCCTGTCTGGACCTGAATAAATCTCTACGCAGGTGGTTAGCGCCTTTCTTGCTCAGAGCTACTAAAAAGGGGGGGAGCAGTAAGGGGGGAAAGAGAGATTAAAGGGGGAAAGCCAGTAGGTTATAAAAGCATTTTCCTCAGTGCTGGAGGTTAAATAATACTTTGTGTGTGTGACAGAGATACTGTGATTAAGGAGGTGTCAGGCAGAATGAGAGCTGGGGAGCAAAGGGTATGAGGATGTTCTGCAGCTAAGCACTCCTGTGCACATCCAGTGTGTGATGTGTGGCTTTGTGTACCCTGTGCTGAAAAGAAAAGGCTATTTTACATGTATTTAGGGGATTTCTTTCCCTTCATTCCTTGAGTATCTTGTCTGTCTGGGCCATCTCACAGGTTACTAATGACATTACTTTAGAAAATGGTCAAAAATTCTAATCTACACTGCTATGTTGGGGTCTAGGATTAGGACTGGAGAATGCCACAAGATAATCATAGAATCACAGACTGGTCTAGGTTGGAAGGGACCCCAGGGATCACAGAGCTCCAACCCCCTGCCACAGGCAGGGCCACCAACCCCCAGGCCTGGAGCTACACAAGGTTGCCCAGGGCCCCATCCAACCTGGCCTTGAACACCCCCAGGGATGGGGCACCCACCCCCTCTCTGGGCAATAATCTCGTACATAGAGCATGGCTTGAACAGAGATGACTAGAGCCCTTGCATCTCGCTTGGTTTGAGAACTTGGTTATTACAGAGGCCCTGGAAATGTAGCTGGCATCACAGACATGTTCCAATCAGAGAGAACTGGGCACTGGTTTTAATTCATGTCAATAAACACTTGCCCTGCCCTGAGCTGTATTTTCATGTCATGGCACACAGACACCCGTCGCTCCCAGCGGCTCTTCGGCACACTGCCCGGAGCTGCCAGCGTAAGCTGGGCTTCAGACAGGATGAAATGCCTGTCTCCTCTTGTAAGCGTTTTACTCACACTCAGTGGGCAAAGCATTGGTGAAGCAGCAGTAAACACAGAGGAACCTCTGCTGTACCTCAGCCATTTAACACAACATGGGATTTACAGCCCTCCAGCTTCCTTTGCCGATGGCAGAGTGTCATTCCACTTACCCAGCTGGTCTGCTCTTGTCTGACACGGACCAGCAGTGGGAGGAGCAGGAAAGGTAAGAAGTCTTACATCAGGGGCTTGTGTTCCCTCCTGAAAACAAGAGAGAACCCGAAATGGTCAGAGGTACACATGGAATGGGAATTCCTGGCTGCTGAACGTTCATCTAGGTGGTAGGATGGTCCTTGAGATGATGTTGGGTCCAGAAGTTGATCCCACAGGCACATAACCTTCACAAAAGAACTCACTAGAAGGGTTTTGTCTCTCTGTGGAGTAGAGGAAAACATGTAGTTAACAGTCTAAAGGAGACATCACAGCAGCGGGTGTTGGGAGGGGTAATTATTCTAAACAACTCAGACTCACTGACACACATGAACGGGGCTGGGGGCGGGGGGACACCCTTACCTTGTGCTGAGTACAGCCCGAGTGGTGGTGGTTCTGCAGGGCACAGAGCCTTGGCTCTGACTGTGTATTCATCTCCTCTTTTGTTAAGGCGATACAGCTCTTTGCTGGCTCCCTTCTAAGGTTAGGATGTCCCTAACACCTATTCAGCCTGTACAAAAGCCACCGAACAGAATCGTCCTGTTCTCCAGCTGGTGGTAGGTCAGTGGCCGAGTCAGCCAGAGAAACAAACCTCTGCTTATCTCCAGTATGTTCCCAGAACAGTACTCCTTTAACCCAACCTCCCCACCCCAGGACAGCGTGCTGTCACCACTTTACCCCCTTTCTCTTGCAGAGCAGCAACAGAAAGCAGCATCTCCATTGCAAAACAGATGATGTGTCCTTGTAGGGAGCCTTGGAGCTCCCTGCAGCGAGGCAGCAGGGCCCTGCTGTGGGCAAGGAGCTCTCGCTGGCTCGGCAGCGTTAATCAGGGCTGACTGTGCCTCTTAATCCCCTGATCCCGTCCATACGGAGCAGAACACAAGCGTTGTGTTTGCGTGCGATGCTCCTCTGCACTGGAAATAGGGCTGGCTCCCTGGCTTGCAGCAGGGAGCCATTAGATGGGCGGGTGATCAGGATGTGATTAGCAAATCTGCAATTAGAGCCGAGGCCAGGAGGGCAGCAGCTTATTGCAAGGGAAGGGGCACAACTGGTATCTGTTGGAAGAGCAGTCGCTCTGTGAAGTGACAAAGGATTTAGCTGCACTCTTCTCTGATGAGACTAAAGTGGCCAAGGCACTGCTAGGAAGAAGGTAGGGGCACTGGAATTTTAGACAAAGGAGAAAAGAAGAGGTAACAGGGGGCTTTCATAGAATCACAGACTGGTCTGGGTTGGAAGGGACCCCAAGGATCACAGAGCTCCAACCCCCTGCCACAGGCAGGGCCACCAACCTCCAGGCCTGGAGCTACACAAGGTTGCCCCAGGGTCCCATCCAGCCTGGCCTTGAACACCTCCAGAGATGGGGCACCCACCCCCTCTCTGGGCAGCCTGTTCCAGCAGATATTCCTCCTGGATAACTTTGAAAAGGGACTTTCTAAAGCACCAGAAATAGTTTCTGTAGCCAAAACACAGCCTGAGAAATTGGGCCATCTGCACCAACTCTAAATTCTGTCCCAAATGCTTTGTGTGGCTGATGCATGGGATAGTTTTATCTCATTTACTTATGAACAGCCTATAATTAACCCTAACAGGCTCCTTTCCAATGCCTTTCATAAACTAGTTTCCATGCTGACTTTTTTTCCCAACATCATCCCTCCTGAGTGTCAGGAGAAGGAGTTTTGACAATGGGGAGGCAATGGGCAGAGCAAGCTTTTTCAACCCTACTATTGCCTGCTGAGGTTTTATTTCCCTTCTTCCCCAAGCAACTTGACCACAGAGCTGTACAACTTGGGGGGCAGCATCCCCAGGAACAGAGGCAGGCAGAGTTAGAGGTGATTTGCCATTGTAGCTGAGCCTCAGGTTTCCTTCCCCATAGAAGGTGTACCAGATACCAGTAGGTGATGAACATCTACTGCTGCTTCTGGGAAGAGGAGTGACATTCATCTAGTTGGGTGATGCGCCAGCTTCCTGCACACACAGCTCTATTGCAGCTGGACCCACTGGAGATCCAGGCATGAGGGATTGGGAGGACAGGCTGCTGAACAGCCTTGGCTAGCTTTCTGCCCTGCTGCAGGAAGGAATAATGCTTCACTGCTGCTTTTCCTCCTTTCACAACCAACTGCTTACAGAGGAAACTGTGGGCCTTCTTTAGCCATAGCATCTTTTGAGACGTGGTGGGGATTCTGATGTAGAATAGAGAAACAGCACCTTGTTTTCAGAGAAACACTAATTCCTTCTGGAAATCTTTGAGGTGTCTATAGACATCTATCTGTAGCTACTTAACTTAGTCAAATCTACCCATCTTTCTGTCCTCCAGTAGTAAGAGTGGGTTTTTTTGGATTTGTTCCTTAATATTTCTCTGGAATATCTGCTCAGTGTTCATTTGTG
Organism: Porphyrio hochstetteri; assembly: GCA_020800305.1. Classification (NCBI taxonomy): domain Eukaryota; kingdom Metazoa; phylum Chordata; class Aves; order Gruiformes; family Rallidae; genus Porphyrio; species Porphyrio hochstetteri. The sequence goes on along the minus strand of CM036926.1, from coordinate 6,363,104 downwards.
GGTGACCTGTGCAGGTGTAAACTGTCTTGGTTGAACCTCAGTGACTTTTTCTGTGAAATGTGATTGAGTTTGATGGATGCTGGTGGGAGATAAAAGACCTTGGTAACAGGGAGCCCCTGAACAGCAGAGATGATGTTGCTGGAAGAGCTGTGCATGGCAGTCTGAGGGTAGTCCTCGTTGTGACTGTAAGGCTGGGTACACAACTAGGGGGTTGTAATTTGGTTTCCTTTCAGGAGGCTCTAAGAGAGGCTGCAGGACAGCATCTGCTTTTCTTTTTGCTGGGGAACGCTGCTGGAGCTTCTCTGTACGAGCTCACTTAAAAACCCATTGCTTGCTTTTATTAATATGTAATAATTTGGCCCCTTTTTACCTACAGAAAAGTACTTATCTGACTAAAATGCAAGAATATTGTCTAACGAAGGGGGAAAATAAAGAGTATAATTGTGTTAATTATCAGAATACCAGACATGTAATTAATATGCCACAGGAACAAAGAGCAAATGTACTAATAGCACATAATTGGACTTAAACTACACCCTTGGTAGAAGTCTCTGCAATGGAACTGTTGTGTTTGTGCCTCTTTTCAAATTAGCAATAAGGAATAAATTAACATCCATTTTCTTGCCTGTACAAAGAGGGAATCATATTGTGGGGCAGGGTAATGAATTCAGAGGAATGCCTTTACATTCCCATATGGCTCTTGTGCATGAGTATTCTCCTCCCTACGGCTTTCCTCTTCTTCCTTGCAGGAAGGCAGGCAGAGAGAAGAGGAAGACCTCATTGTATGACCAGATGTCCGCTGAATACCATGATCCCAGAGAACACACAAAAACCAAACCCCGGTAAGCTGAGTAATTTAAACATCATCACCAGTGCAAAGCTTTGAGTTGATTCGTCCATCCAGCTTTTTACATGTGCTATGTTATCTTATTACATTGTCTGGTAAGGAAATAGGTAGGGCAGGGGCTAGTCATTGACCCAAAGGGCAACTGTGACAGAACTGGAAAGAAACCCCACAATTCTTCACTCTTTTTTGGTTTCTTTCCCTTTTTTCCCCCTTATTCCTGCTGCTGTTTCACTCAAGGCCCCCAAGTATTGCCTGAAAACCAGTCTCTTCAAGGTGTTTCAAGGTCTTGCAGTACTACTTAGTTCCAGGTATTTCAAGATCTTACAGTACTTCTTAATTTCACCTACCCTCTTTGTGCCCTGCTCTCCTAAATATGCAAATGAAAAGCCTGGAAATTCTGCCTCATTCAATTGTAATGCACCTGTCATCACAATATCTAGACACCTGCCTTTCTACTTCACAGAAGAATTGTGAGGGTGCATTAATTAACGCTTGTAAAATGCTTGGAGATCCTAGGGTGGAAGGTGCTAATGAGTTGTAAAATATTATAATGATGTTGCAGAATATTCAATCTCTTTTTTGTAAGGCAAGAGTTGCATCTTTCCTTCATGGCTTTCATGTTTCAAGTAGTTTGCAATAGAAGGTAAGCCTAAGTGGAGTGGGGGGAAAAAAGGGATTAAACAAGGTGGAAAGATTGCTAATGCTGCTGGTTTTCTTGTGAGGAAGCTAGTTGTTTTTATGTATTACTTTGCTTATTGAATTTTTGTTTTGTCTCTGATGAACCCATACTTCAATGGCTCGTTGAGAATTCTCCAAACATTCAGAAATGTCAGGGGAGAAGATTTTTCTCCTCCTTCAGATTGCCAAGGCCTTCATTTGCATCCCCTAAATCAATTCTCACACATGATCAAAGCAGTTCTGGAAATGTTCAAGTGTGGGGAAAACCAGTCCTCTAATTCTTTCTCCTCTAATGTATACAGCCAGATTCTGAAGCATTTAAAGGGAAATATAAAAAATCTTTATCCACTGAATCTAAAAACATGATTTTTATGCCTCTATGTTCAGAGGAATGCAACTGTGTATATTAGGGACAGCAAGGCTAGAAAAGATGTAATGAGTTGTCTATGTCTGACCTCTATCTCCAGCTGTTTGGGGCACTGCCATAGCACGTTGTTGTGTTTTGAGTGACCCAAAAGATGCCACATCTGCTGGTTGCCTCCCAAGAGTACTCTGCTTTCACAGATCTTGCTGTGAATAATTAATTTTTTTATATTCACCTTGAATTATCTTTTTCTTGATGCTTTTATTGTTCACTCTTCCTGGTTGGCTTACCTTGATAAAACCATATCAGAACAAAACGAAGACTAGAATTCAAATGGCCAAAATACTTTGGGATTCTCCTCTTGCTTTCAGTCATGGGAAGAGAAGTAGCTGGAGAGGAGCTGTAATGCAGCTTCTTAGGATCTGCTCTGTTGTTGCCTTCATCTTGTATTTTGCTTGGCCATGCATGCAGCTCTCATGAGCTTAATTACTTCCCTGCAGTCTCTATGGCAATTGGTCCCTTGCAGACGTGGTTTCAGGGCATTCTGATAAACCAAATGCTCAGCAGAGGAGATAAAGCTGGGTTCTGAGTTCTGACCATCCACGAAAACAGCCTGAAAACAAACTAGTGCCGAGGCTCCAATTGAAGTACCGAGATGAAAGATGGGAAGAAGCCCACACCCAGCTCTACCCTTGTTATTTAAAGACTGGACCGTTTTCTCAACCCAGTTCTAGACTGGTTGAAGCTTGGATGAAGCTTCTAGACTATTTAAAGCTTGGATGAAGCTTCTAGACTACTTAAAGCTTCCCCTGTATCTCCCCTTGTTAACAAGGGTCCACGCCTCATGCCTAGAAGTTTAACAGTGCATATTCCATGTGTATTCAAAATCATTTACGAGCCTGAGCTCCAACAACCAGACCCAGATCTGCTGTGGACTGAGCATGTCTCACTTCTCCCTGTATTTATGGCATGTGCTGGCTTCCTTTAAGTAGCAAGTGAAGTCACTCACTTTTACCTATTGCCTTATCGTTTCATTTCTGGCTGCTCAGCTCCACTCTGACAAGTGCAATAAATGTGTCCTCCTGGGTCCTTGCAAGCCAGGCATTAGTCATACTGTGCATTTCAAGGACATCATTCCCATAGTTTTTCAGCTGTAACAGAAAACATGTTCTGCCAGGAGCCATTTGTTCCAGGTTTGCTGCTTACTAATAAAATAAAAATCAATGGGTTTTGGTTGGGATGTGGGGGGGGTTTTTTTTGGAGCTTGAGAAGCAGGTCAGGGAGTAGGAGGGAGATAGGTGGTAAAAGGGAAGGTGCTGCTGAAGTTAGTTCTGGGAGTTTCTCTGAAATAATGGCCTGTGGCATTTCGGGTGAAGTGAGAATCTCTGTCAGCTCATTAAATGCAGTTAACTGGCAAATGCTGTGGCTGCTGTTTAAGGGCACATGGGTGTTGTGCCAGGCAATTTAAATTGAATTCAGTTTTGGAAAGCAAAAGGTGTTTGAGAGGATGTGGGTATTTTGCCATGCTTTTAGAGTAAATTACCAGTGGGACATCAGTGGTGCCGTGGGTCAGAACTTCATTTTGCAGTACCCGTACTGCCCGTGTCCCCGACCGCTAAATGCCAGTTCAAACCACTTAGTCATTCCAACTAAACAAAATCATCTAACTGATCTTAAAATACAGGCTAAAGAATTGTTGGCTTTACTGAATCAGTGCCTTAGTCACAACTGACTCGGAGGAGTTTTGCTTAGAGAGTGAAATGCAATCAGTGCCTTCTCCTTCCTTGGAAATTTCCCAGTTTCATCATGACTGATTCAGCTGTTTAATCTGAGCTGGTAGTGTCACCGTGCAATAAATAAGGTTTACCTAGACATAGCATTTCTTCTCTTAAAAATGTCTCTTATTCCTAATTCTGCAGAATGAGAGTCATTTGAGCCGGTGCTGATGGCAACCCTGAAGTCCCCTTCTTGCTGTGGTTGCTGGTGGTGGGCTTTCCCCTGCTGTAACACAGGGTACAGCTCAAGGGGACTGCAGAGTGAATTTTGCTCTTTAAACCGACTTTCCTGCCACACCTAATGAACTGGGGTTTTTCTCTGGTTTAAAGGTAATAATCATTTATTTTGCAGAAAGATGTTTTGGAGTATGTGTGTATATTTGCATCTAGCTGCCCACTGACTTACAAACCCTCTTTCATACCTCCATATGGACATTCAAGCGCTGTATGTAGTTATATTCTGAATCAAAATCCAGTATTCGAGCAAAAGGATTTGTGTTACATCCTGCATTCATCACTGGGCAATCACCTCTTGACTGCTGATATCTTGCCTTGCAAGTCTTTGCGAATGGCGTGGTTCTTACTCATGCTTTGGGTTAGTAAGGCTGGTCTGAGAGTCGTACCAAGCTGGACAGTCCTTCTACTCTCCACACAAAAGAAAGACACATATTGTAGCATACCGTCAGCTGAAGCTGCGTTGGCAGAATGTAAAGACTCAGCTATCTGGCAACAGATTGGCTGCAGGCTTCTTCTGACATGATCTGCCATCCAGCATATGTTAGACAGGCTGGGAAATCGGGGGGTTTAGACTGAGGCTTTAGCTTTATTTAAAAAAAGAAAGATGTCTTAGATCTTGATAGAGCAGGTGGCCTACAGCACCGTCAATGAAACAACGGCCTTGCTTGGTTAAGGGAGAGCACAGTAGCTGGGGTATTGTTCATTGTGTTGTTTCTCTTTACATTCGTTTTCTGCTCTGTGTGCGCTCGTGTTAGCATCTCTGCGTGAGGTCAAGCAAGTAAAGGTGGTTGGTTCTGAGAAGGGTAGAAAGCGTTGGGTGTGCACACCAGCTTGTTTGAGTCATAGAATAGACTCATAGAAAGCTTTGGGTTGGAAGGGATCATCTAGTCCCAATCCACCTGCCATGGGCAGGGACACCTTCACTAGCCCAGGTCACCCAAAGCCCCATCCAACCTGGCTTTGAGCATTGCTCGGGATCCAAGGGCTTCCGCAGCCTCTCTGGGCACCCTGTGCCAGGGCCTCCACATCCTCAGAGTAAGGAATTTCTTCCTAATGTCTAACCTACCCCTGCCCTCTGTCAGCTTGAAGCCATCGCCCCTTGTCCTGTCCCTGCCCTCCCTGGTGACCAGCCCCTCTCCCACTCTCCTGCAGGACCCCTGTAAGTATTGGTAGGCCACAATTAGGTCTCCCTGGAGTCTTCTTTTCTCTGGACTGAACCATGCCAATTCTCTCAGCCTGTCTTCATAGCAGAGGTGCTCCAGCCTCTGATCATCTCCATGGCCTCCTCTGGCCTCACTCCAACAGCTCTACATCTTTCCTGTCCTGGGGACCCCCGAGCTGGACGCGGTGCTGCAGGTGGGGTGTCACGAGAGCAGAGCAGAGGGGCAGAATCCCCCTGGGATTGATGCAGCCCAGGACATGGTCGGCCTTCAGAGCTGCTAGCACAAACTGCCAGCACTGGGAATATCCCAGTGCACTGGCTTGCTGCAGGCCAGGTTCTGCCACCTTGCCGAGACCTCTGCCCCCCGTCAAGGGCAGCAAGTTGGTTTCTCACCTTCATTTGGCTGGTCCCCCCATCACGAGTTTGGGGTGAATGGGTAGTCAGCAGGGAAGGTAACAGGACCGGGCTTGCCTTGGGAGGGAGGGGGAGGATTTTCCAGCACAGATCAATCTTGGTATTTAAATTGCATAGTGTTTTAAAATAAAGAAATACCACATCTCCAGGATCTTGAACATTCTGGACTTTATTTTTATTTCACTGTGGGAGTGAAATGGCTAATAGGTACAAAGCATGAGTAGTCATATCTAATTATAAAATAAGCTGGTAGTGTTTTAGTTGTCAAAACTCTGATCACAGTAAGGTATTTTTTCTTCTATTGAACTATTTTCTAATTGAAATTTGTGACCAAAGAGCAGATAACTTTTCTGTCACAGGACAGGTAAGTTTTGTAGGAATAATTGAGACTTTGTGAGTTTTTCAAACCAGAAGTAACAGATTTTTGCCTTGACAGAGGCCAGTAAAACTACACCGAAACAAGGTTCATCATGCAGAGTGTTTGAACCCTGAGTGCTGCTGTTCCTGCATTTGGACAGGGGATCTCTGTACCTGGGGATGAGCACCCAGGACCCCACCAGCTCTACACCCATCACCTTGGCGAGGCAGGACGGAGCTCTAAGGTGTGTTTGTGTTTCAAGCAGACATGTTTCTGCTTTACACCTATGCTAAGGTAGCTGGGAAGCATGTATCTGTTGCAGTGTTGGCAGTTTGTCCTCTCCTTGGGGTGGTTCAGCTCCTGACCAGAGGTTGTGGGCCCTGGACCAGGTTGGTGGCCTGGCTGTGGTGTTGGGTGAGGTAAAAATCAGCTGAAGAGACCTGTGAACGTTTAAATAGCTGTACAGGGGCTTTAATTCTTCCTAAAATGTTGGTTTTCGGTTGGCAGGTGCTTAAATCAGCCGTCGGGCTGCGCTGGGCCATCAGCCTAGCCTGGTGACACCGTGACCGCTGCTGCAGCAGCGAGAAAAGCCCAACACCACTCTCCCCCAACCCCCGGCACGACCCGTCCCCGCCAGGGTCGGAGGTGGAAGGCAGCAGACGAGCGCTCGGCGCGGGAGCAGCCCGGTGCCGCAGTGCCCGGCAGCCGCCGGTCCCCCTACCCACCTCCCCCTCGCCCCCGGGCTCTCGGGGCGGAGCGGGGGCGGCTTTGCGGCCGCCAGGCTGCGGGGAGGCGTTGCTTTCCGCCCGCCGCCCGCGCTTCGCTCCGCCCGCCGCGCAGATGGGCTCTCCCGCATCCCCCGCGCCGTTGGTTCGCTCCCTCCCCCGCCTGGTAACCGGCGCGGGGGGACCGGCCGCGCTCGCCGCCGCCATTTTAGGTGCCGCTGGCGGGGCGCCGCGCTGCCAGGCGGGGGAGGGAGGGAGGGGAGGAGGGGAGAAAAGGCGAGCGGAGCGGGGCAGCGCAGCGCTTCTCCTCCCTCCTCTTCCTCCTCCTCCTCTTCGGGGCCGAGCCGAGCCCCGCGCCCGGCGCAGAGCGGAGCCCGGACCAGCGGGGGCGCCACAGCCGCCCCGCCAGCCGGGGCCGCGCTCTGCCCCGCTCCGCTCCGCGCTGCCATGCCGCCGTCCCGCCGCCCGGGCATGCCGTGCTCCCCGCTGGCCTCCGCCTCCTGCCTGCTGCTCGCCGCGCTGCTCTGCGGAGGAGCAGGGGCCGCTCGAGGTAAACGGAGCCGGGGCGGGCAGGGGAGGCTGCCCGGTACCGGGGGCTGGGGGAAAGGGGAAGGCGGCGGGTCTGGTGGCGTGGCTGTCGCCGTGTCTGCCCCTCACCGCTCCCCGGGGCTCCCTGCGGGGGCTGCGCCGCGGCCGGCCGGAGCCGCTCACGGCGGGGGACGGTGTCCTTGGCTCTCGGCGTCCTTCGGGAAAGTGGGGGAGGGAGCGCGGAGGAGGGCGGCTCGGTGGTGCGGTCAGGGAAGGGAAAGGTGGTGGGGGAGGAGGAGAAGGAGGAGGGCGCTGGCCGCCCCTCCCGGGGGGTGACCCCGCCGCGGCCGTTGCACCTGCGGCGCCGCGGAGAGGGAAGGGGGCGGCGGTTCGTTCTCGGCGCTCACCTGCGCCCTCCCCAAACCCGAAGGTCGGTGCCCGCGGCCCTCAGCTGTGCGGCGGCGGGATGCGCGGCCGCCCGCCCGTTACATAACCGCGCCCGCGGGCGCTGGGCCGCGCTGCCCGGGGGAGGGGGGGGAAGGGAAAGGAGGGGGGGAGGCACTTGTTGCGGGGGAGGGGAGGGCGAAATGCATCGGGGGACTCGGTCCCGAGCGGTCAGATCACTGGAAACGCCGTTCTCCTCGGGGCTGCGGCCCGTGAGAGAGCCTCGCTGGCCAGCGGAACGGGCGGGAGAACGGCGCGCCCCGGGGAGCCCGGGCGTGGGTGCGGGACTCCCGTTGGGCAGCGAGCGGGAGCGGGTGGCTTGGCCCAGCCCGCAGCCGTAACGGCGTTTCTGAACGTCGGCCTGGTGGCTATTGATTGATCTTGTGGAGTAAGAGCATACGCATTGCAGGTCTCCTCTGAGCAGATTTCCGTAAGAGGCTTGCAAAGGCTCCCTTACCTGAAGGTTACCCCGCGCCTGGAGAATGCCAGCCCTGCAAGGTCTCACCGGCGAGGCCATGAGATTTGAGAGCCCCGCATTCAATCTGAATGCAGGTTGGAAGCGTGGCTTTAAAACAGCTTGCAGATACACCGAAGGGAAGTTGTTCATCTTAGAGAAAAACAACCCATCTTGCTGCAGTTTCCCCTCCGTAGGATCATGAAGCTGCTGCTGTAGTAAAGTCATCTGCCAAGCGTTAGGTAGCAGCCACCATTTACCTGTGCACGGTCTCTTCAGCACAGCCTGTTAACTAGTATCCTCGTGAAATCTCACATGTACCACGCCGACACAGAAGCACAATTTCATCCTCTTGCTAGGCTTTTCTGTCCTTTGAAATGATGAATAAAAATGAAGACTAAAGCCCCTTTTCAAAGAAAGCTGACATGCACTCGGAAATGAGTGGCAAATTTAGGTGGCATCATGTAGGACAGCTCTGTTAGCTGTGGTGGGGTTTTTTGATGCTGATGTCTAATCTGGACTGCAGGTCCTGATCTGTTAAACTTCATCAGACGTAACTGAGTTACAGCGTGAGGTCTGGTTTGGCTTCTTGGTACATGTGGTTGCCTTAGTCCTCATGATGTTTTGGCTACTCTAGATAGGCCTTGTTCATAATGTTACATGAAGATGCATTTAATCACAAGCAAGCTCTGGAGAACACCTGGAAAGCTGCTGGGGCAGCTCACTTTCCCTGATGTTAGGAGAAACATTTATTTGGAAGCATTTATGGTGAACTTTTGGTTTTGTGATGTATTGTCAATTCTTCTTTTTATTCTTTCTTCCCAAGTGCAGCTTCATCTATGTCATCTGTGAGTTTAAAGGTCCTTGTTACCGAGGTTGCTGTGATTTATTCTAAGGGATGAAAGCTGAATTGTGCTTGGCTCAGTGACGTGCAGAAATGGACTGGAAGGGCTACACCAGAGCGGGTGTGACCTTACACAAAAGTTAGGTGTGAGCTAGCTGACCTACCGTCTTCTCTGTGGCTATTTTCAGGAGTGCAAAGAGTAGTCTTGGGTTCTGAAGAGCCATATTCCTGTCCAGCTGATGCAGAGCTCCTAATTTAACTGAACTGATCTTGCAGTCGGTCAAGCTGACCCAAGTTATTTCTGAGCTTCTTGGACTGATGTTGCGGTGGAGGAGCAGTGGTTAGCAGCGCATTCAGGTGGTGGTGAAGCAGTCAGATGTTTATTGGCAGTGCTGAATGGGGAAGAGGGATGGAGTGACTTTTTGGATGAGGAGGCAGGGCACCTAATGGCTACTCAGCTACTGACCAGGGAGAGCCACATACCTCTGTTGCCATGGGCTCCTTCTGACTTGGGGTCGTTTTGGAAGGGTATTTATTGATGAAAATAATCCTGTCTTGAGGAAGCTTTGCTGATCTGTGATGATTTCAGGAAGCTTTCTGGTACCCTGAGTGTCTTAAATCCAAACCACAAACCATTTTCTCACTACCACCGTCTTACTGCAGATACGTTTTTGATACAGGAACAACCTTTATGATACAGGGCTGGTGGTTAGGTTTTTATCTCCTTTTTAGAGGTGAGGAAGTCTAAACCTACCCTAAAGCATTGTCAGGAGACAATTTGGCTATTTATGGGGGCAGGTTTGCCGGGTTTTTTCCTCTAAGGATTTAAGAAAGTCAGGGACCGCCAAGAAGAGACAGAATTAACCGGTGCTAGACCTTTCTATGGTGCATAATGCTTGGGAAAGCATTATATACAGCCATCTGTTCGTGCAAACAATTTTAATCTCTTTTTCTGCATGTATTCTACACAATCACAATCATATACCGTTGTGGAATCTGAAATGGAGGAGAGATGGTCTGGGCAAGCAGAGTTTACTTTGCATGCTTGGAAAATGATCGTGCCAGTTCTCTTCTCCCATATTATTAGACTGCGGATTGTGCTGTGTGTGCCAAGTTATCAGGGAAATTTATCAACAAAGACTTTTCTAGACTGGTAAATGTGTTTTTGGTTTGAGGTCTTAACGTTTCTGCAGGATCACTGGTTTCAGATTATTGCAAATAGGTTGGTTCTTTTAAGGAGGAAAGAAGCATGGCTTGAGGGCTCACATTTCTCATGGAACTTTAGAAGGCTTGAAGGAAGTTAAACCCACATCAGGCTATAGGACAGCATCATGTGAACATCTCGAGCACATTAAATTCAAGTCTGGTATTCTGGGTAAAGCATCATTTTCTGCCATGAAAATCAAAGGGATAGCTCGGTGGCTTGTGGCTATGAAACTTCTGCAGAGGAGAAAAAAACTCCAGGACTCATCAAGGTTTTCTGAACAAAAGCACTCTTAGCATTTCTCTGAGCCTTATCTCTGCTTAGCTGCATTCAGAGAAGTCTCTAAAATTTTGTTTATGATATTAAAGCTCATACATCTTGGAGCGTTATCATTATTGTCAGAGACAGCAGTGATACCTCAAAACATGGCAGAGTTCAGGGAGTCGGGAGCCTTGGTCTTAAATAAATTCTATTTTGCAGTCTGATGTATTTGATTTGTGCTGATTGACTCAAGGTTGGCTTCAGGAGGGACTAAACCTCCTTAGGAGCCTTGAGAAAGGATTATTAGAAACCTCGGTGCCTTTGAAGAACTGTCTCTCTGTCCTTTGTCGGCAGCATTAGGTCTCATCTCACATGCTTTGTATTCAGATGGAAAACAAGTCGCTGCTGCTGTTCCCAGTTGGTTTCTCTCTTTTTAACTGGAGTCAACAAGTAGAGCCAGGAGCTCCTGCAATGCTGCCGTGTTGTTGGCTGTGCTTGCAAGTAAGATTCCATTTTTCAAGGAGTGGGGTTTATAAATATGACAGCAGTTAGACAGTGAGTGATTTCCACTCCTGCACTGTAATTAGCAACAGTTAAGAGAGCATTTATTAAATGAATGTTTACAGTTAGAGGCTTGTTTTCTATTTCACTGATCTGTTTAGTTTAAAACATTTTAAATTTCACTTCAAAAATTAAGGCTTTGTTTCCTTAATCCCATTCAGACTGTTTTGTGGTAGGATGTTTTTGTTTTGCTGGTTTCCCTGCCAGGCTTTTATCCAAATTGAAACGTGGTCAGTGTATCCTCTGAGGTCTTTGGCACTCTGAGCACTTCTTCTGCTGTGGCTGTGGATAATAAAAATCGTGACTAGTTTCCAGCCAGTCATTTGCATGGACCTTAGGTGCAGGTGTATAGCAAAACTTCCTTGTGTCTTTGTACAGTTAAATCAGATCTGGGCAGCTGTAGAACAGGAAGCTCTGTGAGTGGTGATAAATTTTTCCCTAGGTAAAGTAAAACTTAATAAAACCTGGCTAATTCCTCCAGCTGTTAGTGTGAATGTGGTGTGGAGAGAATTGGTGTCAGCTGTACAGGCTCAAACTTGTAGGCACCTGGAAATGTATAAACATTATCAGGTGTTACAGGCTGAGAGTTGGGGTGGTTCAGCCTGGAGAAGAGAAGGCTCTGGGGAGACCTTACAGCACCTTCCAATCCTTGAAGGGGCTACAGGGAAGCTGGGGAGGGACTTTTTAAAAGGGCACGGAGTGATAGAAGGGGCAATGGGTTTAAATTGGAATGGGGGAGGTTTAGGTTGGCTATTGGGAAGAAATTCTTCACTGTGAGGGTGATGAGGCCCTGGCACAGGGTGCCCAGGGAGGGAAGTGGTGGCTGCCCCTCCCTGGAGGTGTTCAAGGCTGGGTTGGATGGGGACTTGAGCAGTCTGGTCTGGCGAGAGGTGACCCTGCCCATGGCAGGGAGTTGGGACTCGATGATCTTTAAGGTCCCTTCCAACCCAAACCATTCCGTGATTCCATGTGCTCCCAGTGTGTGACAGCTGAGCTTCAGGAGCACAATTTACAAGTGCTCCTTAATTGTGGCACAGAATCCAAGGTAGAGATTGGAAACTCTGGGGTGAATTTCAACCACCTGATTGTCCTTCAGCTGGGAAACAGAGCTTGATGTTAATGGCTGCCTGTGCCCTTACCACATCCCTCTCCTTGTGCAGATTCATCCCCCTGTATTTTGTTATCACCTACAATTTTCTTGTCCCAGAAAAGGAAATGGTAGTTTGTCTTGGAAACCCACACTACAGATAAGAAAAGCTCCATGCTATGAAGAGACTCAGCATTCAAGAAGAAGTTGTGCTCAGTTTCATCCCATTGTTAGTACCTGGTTGTAAGACCATGACTAAACTAACAAATAATAGATCTTTCCATTGTCACTAACCCTTTTCAAGTTGTTTATATAGAAAGTTAATAATTTCTAGCATTTTCTAATAGAAAATAGGGGCACAGCTCTGCATTGCAGGCTGGTGAGTCTGGGGCAGGAACAGAGCACGTGTTATGGTCGGGCCATGCTACACCCTTTTTTATTAAACTTTGCTTTTAGGGTGGAGAGGGCATATTTTATTGTGTAGATCTTTACTCCATGGCTGAGCTACATTTTTCTGTGGTTATGTACTACACAGCCTTGTTCTTAAAATGATACTGCTTGAAATGTCATCAGAAAAGTACTAAATCATGAATATTCAAGGTAAGACATGCTTTAGAGCTTTTATTGTCTCGCTGGAAGGCATCCTTGTATTCTCTTAACATCAAGACAAAGACAAAAGATGTACAGCAGTGAAGATTTCTGTCAGACATTCAGGACAGGAGTGAATGACTTTACTCATTGAGTGCAGTTTGCTTGAATCAACAGAGACTGTAATTCTCTTTTTATGCAGTGCCTGGGTTTTTCATGGAGTCTCAAAGGTGGATTTTAGAAATGAATATTTTATGTTTACTGTCACTAGATTGAGCATCTAGCTTTCAAACTCTAGTACTTGTTAGTGAGTTCATTCAGTGTGTTTTACCAGTTAATTCTAAGGAATTTGTTTTGACATAAATCATCTTGCTCTAGCTCTGAAGACGTGTAGCATGGCTAAACGACACTATATATAGAAGCCATTAGCCAGAAGATAAAATCCTTTCAGCTGCAGTCCTTGCTGGCTGAGGTGTGTTTGCATCTTCAGTTACGTAGGTGCCAGATCCCACTGAAGTGAAGTGAACTTCTGACCACTTGTAAGAAGATAATGAAGTCCTCAGAAAGAACTTTGAGAAGTTAATTTAATTTTATTATGTTTGCTTAATTCTGGTTGTCTTAAGATGATAGCTTTCAATGAAAGTTTCCCTGCTAGCCCAAACCCCGCTGCCCTGCCTGCATACTCATTTACATTAATTCTTTTAGACAGCAGGAAAGAAATTGCTATATCACCTTCTGCAGCATCAGTTGCTCTTGGTGAAGCATTCTTTCTCTGAGGTACCTTTCTTTTTCCCTAGTACTTCGAGTCCATTCATTTCCATGAGAAACTGAGCACATGTACCTGGAGTGAATGGTGTTTTAGAGACCAGTGTTCAATGCACACTCCACATCTGGCACCAATCTCCTTGGATGCTCATCATCAATTACCTGGAGATAAACCAGGTCAGACGGGTGGCTTGTGCTCACCTTGCTTGGTGGCAGTAAGGGCTCTAGAATGAGCTCTACATTTCAGCCTGCTGTGTGGAGAAAGAGCTGTGCTTAGATGCCTTTTTGGCCCCAAAGAAGTATGTGGAAGTCAGCTTGATGTCTTCTGCCAGGGTAGCTTCCCCCAGTTGGCGAGATGAAATGCTGGTTGGGATTTACAGCAGATTCCAGCAGAGGCTCTTACAGATAGTGTGAATATTGTATTTCAAGGAAACCGGTGTAGTTTATCCCAGTTAAATGGCAAGAGATTAACAGCTCAGGGCACTTTGTTAGTGTCAAGCTTGGAACAGGCCCACTGTTCTGGTTTGAAATGAACAGTCTGGCTTCCAGCAGCTTTCTAGATTTGAGTTTTGTGACAATTAAAGAAGAAAAAACGTGAAAAGATAATTTTCAGTCCAACATATAATAAGAATACTTCAGGCAGCTGAGGTCAGAGTAACCCTTGGTTCAAGGGAAGCAGTAATGTATCGCTCGTAAGCTGTGCCTCCTATTTCAAATGCTAATTTGGGAATCTCTTAGGGTATGTGGCTGTGCTGGAGTCCAGAGATGACCAGCATGGATAACGGGCCCTTCCTGGAGACTCAGCAGCTGGTTTGGTGTTTTAAAATCCACTGATATTTAGCTTTCATAAACACAAAGGGGTTTAAGCTTCATGTTTTAAAAATCTGGTGATGCTTTAGCCTTCCTAAACACAAAGGGCTTTAAGCTTTATAATTTTATTGTCTACAGCACAATAAAAGGACATGACTTTGCTTTTAACCAGGCCTGTTGTTTGAAGCTTCGCTAGACTCTGCAGATGCTTTGCATGCTCATAACTCTGTTCATGTGTGGTTACAGTGCTTTGTACCCCACAGCAGTGGGATTTACTGCAGGTTTCTCAATTAGGAGAAGGTTTCTCAATGCTTGGATTTGATTTTTTAGTTTTGTAATTATTCAGAAGTGTTAGAGGGGAGATGGAGGAGAGTTTGCAAGATGAATGGATGACAGCACTGGAGGTGTAGCTGCCCCAGACACTCACACAGACAACTGCATCCTCCCCTGTGCTCCTAACAGCCATGGCTCTATTAGCAACACACTTTTCTTTACACCATCTTCCATCTTTAGCAGCTCTCAGTGCCTTCCTTCTGAGAGTTAGTCTTAGAGCATGGCAAAGTTGGTTTTAAAACACTGAATCCCTTGGAGGATGCCGCAGCCCTGCGCTTGTCTGGGGGAACAGCGCCGTGGTTGCCATTTAGCTGGCTGTTTGGTATGCTGGATGTTGAAAGCATGCCCATGTGAGAGTGTTGAGGCAATAAAGATAGTGTTGCTGAATTGAGTAAAACCACACGGTGGTAATTAAACACTGTTTGCATTAAAATAGCTTGTGGTGAGTTCTCTCTTGCTGCATTATTATGTATGAAGAGACTGCATCCTGTCTAGCAGTTTGCTGCTACTAACCAGTAAAAGATTGCAGATGAAAGCATATTGGGAGACTCTTGTGGTTTCCTATAGGAGTTCTCTATCTCTAGCTTTAATTATTTGTTCAAGTGGCCTTTTATCACCAGCTGGGTTTTTTTTTATTCCCCTGGGTAAGCATATGACAAGACGTGAATCCATCTGAGTTTGTTGGAGAGGCAGGATTCAGAAGCTTAGGTTAGCCTTACATCTCTGCCTCTCTTGACAATCTGCTCACATAGTTCTTCAGAAGGGTGAAATAACAGGACTCAGCTGTGTAGTGGAGTTCTAGCTGCAGCATGTAATTTGCTGTGATTGCACAGGCATTTATTTCAGAAGTTGTATGTACTTGGTCTCACGAAGACCAAAATCTGGGTGACGCCACTTAGTGAATACTGTTCGGTATGTTTGTTGATATCTCCAGCAAAGCATTTCCACCATTTCCTGAAAATGACTTGGTTTTGTATGTAAGGAACAGTTTGAAAGCCCTCTAGACGAAGGTCTAAGCATCTAGCTACATCCAGCCTTCCAGAATTAGATGTGTGAAAACAGTATGAATTTAAGAAGCAAGTGTACGTGGTAGCCTAGGAGGTTTCTTAAAGTAGAGATAGACATTGCCCAAACAATTGAGGTGAAACAGATGCTAATAAGATGAAGATCCTAAGCACGAAGGGAGCTAGACCAAGAAGAAAGCTATATTTATCTGTCAAGAAGAATTAATTTTTAACACCACATACAAGGGTTTTGTGGACTACGAGCTGTGTTTATCTTTGGAGAGCACAGCATAAAGATAAATATTTAATCATCAAGGTACTCTCACATTGGGTTATCACATAGTAGATGATAACCTGGAAGATAACAGAAGATTTTCTCTGGCATCTTTCGTGATGCAGTGGAAAAACCTCTTTTTTCAAGCTGACAAGGAAAGATAGGGCATTTCTTTGTAGCAGAGGAAGAAACAGTTGGAATTGATGCCAGGCCTGAGGTTGGTGGCCCTGCCTGTGTCAGGGGGGTTGGAGCTCTGTGACCCTTGGGGTCCCTTCCAACTCATACCATTCTATGATTCTATGATCTTCAAGGCCTTTTCCAACCCAAATGATTCTGTGATTCTGAGAAGACTGGTCATCTTAGACACACTTGGATGGTTGGTTTACAGATTCTTCTGTGCATAGCTTTTATGGGTGTTACAGTGGAGTTTTCCAGTCTCTCAAAGTAACTGCTAAAAAAGCAATATAAAAAGTAGTCAGTATTTCACTTTGATTTCAAGGCATTCTATTAGATGACAGAAAAGGCCTGAGATTTTGGTCTCCCAGTAGCACCTGAATTTCTGTCTGAAGTTAGGCAGGTGCTGGATTATAGACTACACAGTATAAGTCCTCAAACCCAGAAGGACCTGGGACACTTGTGCTGTGTCTCTGTGGCCAAGGTATGGGACTGCAAAGCCAGTGTCTTGCCCTTTTCGACTGCCTTTCCTCTCTCTCCCCTTCCCTGCGTTTTGCAGTTGCCCAGCAGAACTGGACTCTTCCTTTCCCTGGGATGCCCTGATACAACTGATACCAAAGTTCTGGGTCTAGATCTTAGGCTGGGACAGAAGTGTTTGTCCCTCACTGTTTGTTTCCTTGGGAAGTGTCCTTAGGCCCTTGCATAGGAATTAGTTAAGTTTAACCTCTTTTCTACCAGTTCTCTTACTGAAAATAAAGGCCCCTCTAGACAAAATGCTCAAACTAGAGAAGTCTTCACATCCTGAAGAGCAGTCCACGACTGGATCCCAAGTTTTCCAACTTGGAGAGAAGTAAAGTGTAGGCAAACCCTTGTGTTTCATGTTGGCTGGTCCTCTCTCCTCTGGTGCTGAACACAGGTCAGTGTCACGGCTGGCATCGACGGCAGCGGCTCCACATCTCTGTCTGAAGGGTTTGCAATTGCACTTTAGGGGCATCTTAAATCCCAGCGTAGTTAAGGGACTAATTTAGGCTCTCTGAGTTACATTTGGAGAGCCTGCAGGGACGCTGGGCTCCCCTGAACATACTTTGCCAGGATTTTGTCGTGGATTTTTTAATTTAGTAAAATGCTGGCTGAGGTTTGGAAAAATAAAAGAGGAAAATAGTGAAATTTGTATTATAAAGCTTTTTTTTTAAAAAAAAAAGTTGTCAGTGTTGTTTCAAACATTTTGACTTTGTGTTCTGTTTTCCTTTCAGTTAACAAACATAAGCCATGGATTGAAACCACCTATCACGGGATAATTACAGAGAACGACAACACGGTTCTGTTGGACCCCCCATTAATAGCTCTGGACAAAGATGCACCTCTGCGTTTTGCAGGTAAAGAATTGGTCTGCATTTCTTCTTTAGGAAGTGGAAATGCTTTCTTGATGATAAAAACACTGTGTCTTCCCTAACAGCAGCATAACATTTCAAAGCTTTTAGATCCTAGGACATGTGTGCACGTGGACTGGAGTTTTATTTCATATTTACAGCCATAAATATACATCTGTATCCAAATATCCTGAGCAGAGAGTACTCTATATTGCAGATATTCCTTGCTACTTTCAATTTCATCTGCATTTTCTGTTTTGTTGGGGTTTTTTTGGTTGCTTTTGTTTGCTTGTTTTGCATAGCTCCTAACCTTTTCCTCAGTCCTCTGGATTCCACATTTCACAGCGTTCAGTCTGGGAGTTCTGAAATAATCATTTTCTTACTGTTCTGAAGAGAGTTTTTTGCTTTCTTGGTGGTTTTGCTTTGTGTCTTAATAGGTTGAAAACAATAATAAGATGGCATTTCTTCCCTGCAGTGTTTGGAGTGATAATTTCTGTAGAAATGTAGAATTTCTGTGATAAACTCTAGCAGATTGGGGCATTTTGGAAAATGGATGGCTGCTCCTACCAGAAGGAAAGGCTGCTTTTCCTCTAATAAAGAGCTTAGAGAATGATACACAAGCCATTTGTAAAACTTTCCTTGCTTTCAACATAGGACAGTTTTCTTACAGTTTCTTTTAACATAGGAAGTTTCTTACAGTCTTCCATAGGAGGTGATTTTTTTCCTGGAAACTCCTGTTAAAGAATACTGTATTTGTTAATTAGATGCAGTATCATGGAAAGTACTTTCTTGGTTTGACAAAATACTAGAAAACTGCAGAATTCCATTGGGCATTTAAATTAGTTGTAGTGGATAACACAAGCTTAAAGTAGCTATTTACAGATGCCTACCTGATTAAGTAAAACGTTAGAGTTAAGGATGAGGATGTGGCATGAGCCATTTGTGGGAACATTGCTTAGCCTGGCTTTGGGGAGGAAGTGGTAGAAAAAGAGAGTAATTAAATTAACAGCTCCTTGAAATGTTCAGTGTGCTAACTCTGTGATACTGTATTGTGGCAACTGGGTCACAAGTTCTTAAAAGTGGTACTTAAAATAACAGTTTTGTTGCATTATTATAGGGCTGTAATTTTCTCCAGGGCTGCCTTAGAAATCCAGGAATTGCAGGAGATAATGGTAAAGCTCTGAAATTCAAACTTTCTCCTGCACTGGATACACATGGCATAGGCTCTAAGTGATCTTAGCTAGAAACAAAACTGCTGTCTATGAACAGAAAACCTTTTCATTTCCAAATGAAGAAGCTTTTGTTGGGATACACAGAATCTGTTAAGTAAAAAGAGATATGGGGAGGCTGGCTTGTGTGCTCGGTGATGAGGAGAATGTGAATCATCTCTCACAGTTCTTAAGTCATTTAAATGTAGGTGGGTGCTGGTAGTTTGACAGCATTGGACAGATTTTGAACGTGGCTACTTTATACCTCTTGGTGGACAGTAAAATTGTCTAAAGTGCTGGATAACATGAAGCTTTAAGAAAGTACTGGCAGTATATCTTCAAATATATTGTCAAATTTGCAAAAGAAACTCCAATGTCAAAACTTCTCTTCAAATGAAACTGCTTTTCCATTGTCTTGATTTCAATTGTGTGAACCTGCTTGAAGATAATGAACAATTTTACCAACTGGAAGGTTGGTTTTAATAAACATTTGTATAAACCTGATGTGATTTGGTTTCAAAACCAAGCAGTTCTTTAGCTGTGGCAGCAGAACAATGGATTTAAAATAGTCGTCTTAAATTCTGTGCATAGCATGCTAATGTCATAGAGAAATTTACCTCAATGTGACTCTGTTGGATTTGGATTGTGTCGATTTTGTGGCTGTGCTGTGGGAATCGATGGAAGGATTTGCCCCCCATTAGATGGAACAATACTTGGCTCTGTCTTTGAGACACTGAATGTGGGAGACGTGTTGAATCAGCGTTACCAGTTCTAGTTGGTGGTGCTGTGGTCATGTCCTCCAAGGGAGAATAGCGTGGTCATTGTCCAGCAGCATCTCTGTGGGTGTTGAAGTGTGAGAAGCTCGTTAGATCAGTGACATGTTTTCACAGCAAAACAAAGCGTTTTCGGGATTAAATGCCTGTTTCAGCCCTAGCTGGGATATTCCTACTTGGAAATCAGATTTATTCATGCTTCAAAAGGTTGGATGTTTTAATTAGCTGTGCCCCCTGGCTGAGCTGGGAGCTTCTGAACTGTGGACAGGTTTACAATATTTTGAATTTTTTAATGGGGAGGGTTGAAACTAGATGGTCTTTGAGGTCCCTTCCAGCCCAGTTCTATAAATAGAACTTTTTGCTTTATTTCAATTTTGAGCATGTAAAAGCATCCTGAAACTAGTTCTTTTTTGGTTATGAACTGTGGGGCAAGTAATGTTTTATTGCTTTGATCACTCCATGCAGTGTGTAGGATCCTAAAATTTGGGTGTGCAAGAATAGGTAGGGTTATATAGATGTAAAACCATACAAATCACCCTAGAAAGAGACATCTCAAACGACACACTCTTGAAAACATAGTTTGAGTGTAGTTATGCCAGGTTGTCTCATCAGACTGCCTGATGTGCAGAGACCCCACGGAGGCAGAGCTCTGTACCCCTGATTGTTTCAGATCTGCCTGGTCAGACAGTGACCATTCTCCTTCCTCAGTGAAACTGAGTCATGTTGGAGTTTGATCCCAAATGGTTTTGCTGAGGAAAAAAATAAAGGACAGCTACATTTTCTATTTTACAATAATTTGTGTCTGAATTTGATGGCTGAAGCTCTCAGTATAGATTTCCCCTTTGCTGTGCAGAAAGGAACTGAATTTAAAACAAGCACTGCCAGATCTGGATGCCTTCACAAGCAGAATGTGTTCTGTTATCAGAGTGTAATGTGGGGTCTCTAGCAGGGAATTTGGAAAGTTTCCTTGGTGGAAGGAAAACACTTCCTTGGGGTTTTGATGTGTCTCTAATAGAGCTTTAAGCCCTCTTCCCCACCCCTGGAGAAAACCACTGCTCAGCCACAATACTTTTATTTTCCCTGTACCAATCTGGGAGGCAAGAAATATTTTTGTGGGGGTTAGGAATTCTCTGACATAGACCATGAATATTCATAGAGCTTTAAAAATGATCCTCTAGAACCTCTCATTCTTTAAAAACAAAAAGCAAACCCACCCTAAAACCCAAACAAAAATCCACTGAGCCTTTCTGTCAGCCTCTCCCCAGAGCTCTGTGGGGTTCACGCCTTGGGGTGGGTGAGTGCTGACACCGTGATGATTTGCTGTCCATGATGAGCCAGTGGGTAAAGCTGTAGCAATGTGTCTTGAGAGGAGTGGGCTTGTGACCCAGGGCTTGTGACCCATCCAGACTCATTATTGCCTTGACATGGCTCAGCTTGCCCTAATAAAATCAGGCCTGGGGGTCGAGCAGAGACATGTCAAGGCAATAATGAGTCTGGCTGGGCCACAAGCCCACTCCTCTCCAGATACATTGCTACATAAGGCAGCGCTCAGCAACATGATGGGCATGAAGTGATGTGGCACGAAGGTGAATGACACTGTGATAACGATTTCCATCATGTCACACCCAGTGAGTCCCATCAGTGAGCACACAACAAACAATGTCGCGTGGCCAGTTGGCAAACCGATGAGGAGATAGAGTTGCAGTAATATTTCAGGCATTTTTGCATCAAATTTAAGGCATGCACAAAGTGTTGTCATGCCTATAAATACACACTGGAGTTGTGAAGTCTAAAATTGGCTCACTTTTTCTCAGTTTTCTGTGGTACTAAGAGATACTTTTTTAAGAGGTGCTCTGCACCTATGGAAATGGGAGGCTTTCCTGAAGTGTTTATGTAAGTATTTTACATCATTAAATCATAACAGTACAGAAAGAGATAAAAAAAATCAATGAAACCTTAAAATTCTACCAGATCCTCACTGTCATTTGGTGGTGCTGCACTAGAAAGGAGAAACAGAGAACGCCTTTAGGATGCAGGATTACTGTATGTTTTCTGGCTAACCCAAGTTCCACAAACCTGTGCTGTCTGTATAATGAAATGGTTTTTCAACTGTAATTACAGCTGAGTGAAACACCATAAAGTTCTAGTTATGGTTTATGTAGCTGAACACTTTCCAACATACCCAATAGAAACTAATATACAGATTGATCAGATTAGAGTTAGACATTTATTTCAGCAACATATCTCAACTTCAGGATGAAACAAGGAAAAGCATTAAGCACCTATGACATAGCATGAAGCTGTTGGGAGCGTGCTGTGGGACTGAGCTTACTTAATGGCAGTAAAAAACCAGGACTGCCAAGAATTCTGCAATCACAGAAGAGCCATACCAATACTGTATAAAGATCTGCATCTCATAACTGAGATGGAAATGAGTATCATCCTTGTATGGGAATATTCATCTGTGAACTGGTTTATTTGTCTTGAAATAGTTTTGTAGCAATCTGTAATATATTTCAGAGAAAGGAGGGGGAACTTTGATTTTTAAGATATTTTGTACTTTAGAGAATTACTCCTTTTTGCTGCTTTTCCTTCTAAAGACACTTTGACAAAGGGAGCTTAAGAAGCCTGTTAGGTTGGGAGCTCTGCATTTGCTCGTTCAGAGCACTAATCTCCTAAGAAACGCCAAAGTTTTTATTTTTTATGCATTATAACTTTCTCAGTCACAAGAACCTCATCTGTGTAGTAACGAGAGGCCTCTTCCTTCACCTTGTTAGCATGAAGTGGAAAATATGGTTGTATCAGGTCAGTTATTTGAGAAACACCTGGCAGGAATCGAGCTGTAACACACCTTGAACAGAAGCTTTACCACCTTACAAAGGACCTGGAGACACACAGATATCTACCAGAGAGTTTATTTATGTCTTAAAACTCGGGAGCCAAAAACATAATGCCTGAAGTTCCTAGCAGCCAGACCGGTGTTGGTGCCAGAGGTAAAGGTCACTTGGGATGATAAAGAACCAGCCAGTTTTTAAACAGCCTGTCCCCTTCTGCCAAGCAGGTAATTGCTGCCTTAATAAGTACACATTTCTCCCTCTTCTCTCCACTTCCTTCAGCTTTAATGTTCCCTTCTGAAACATCTTTTTGTTCCCATAAGCTTAGTGTTTCACACAGGATGCTCAGCTCTCATGTGGAATCACTGGAGGGAGCCAGGGAGGTGGGTTGCCCTGGAGTAAGGCATGTGGAGTATTTATTCAAAGCTTGGAGCTGGGATGTCACTTCTGGTTAATCAGTGGTGTCAGCCACAAATTTAAGCAGCACAGCATTTTCTTGAATGATTCCTGTTGCCAAAACACATAAAAATCCTGGATTATATTTATATCTTGTGTAAGAATTGACTGAAATAATTTATGTGGGTTCCACAAGAGGGAGAAGACTTGGAGTAAAATAGAGAGCTGGTGATAAGTCTGGGGATAACCTGCAGTGTATGTCAGGGAAAACTTCATGAGAGCTATTTCAGAAACTGGCTTTTAAAGGGCTACAGATCATCGTATGTTACAGAGTATTTTTTCCATAATGGTATTTCTGCTTCAATATTACACTGTAAATTTGCTTTTTTTAAAGAAAATACTTTTTTAAGTGTAGTTAGTGCCTCATCTCTTTTTAAGGCTGCTCTAGGATGGGGCTTGAATAGCTGCAGGTTGTTAGAAATACGTGAGAATTAACAGGACATCTGCTGGAAGCGATTTTCAGGGCAGAGGTCTGCTTTGTGCTACAGGAATTCAGGTCAGAGATGGTCATAATGAGGAAAAAATAATTGGTATGTTGGATGATAAGTGAAAGGTGGTGGTAGTTTGGGGTTTTAGCAAATCCTGGGGGAGTGAAGAACAGGGTGAACTGTCCTGTGTCACCGTATTTCAGCAGCAGAATAAAACCATAGCAGCAGTTGGTCACTTGTTTAACCTGGAAAAGCAACATGCTGCCAGGAAAACCTTCCCCCTCACCCTCCTATTTCTTACATTAAAGCTTTGATAGTCTTTAGGATCATAGTTAAATATGTATATTTTTAAATCATGAATTACAGCAACGCTGTCGAGTTCAGCTTGATGCAGAATTTAAATTTTGCAAACTGGGTCTTGTTCAACTTGAATAAAAGTTTATGTGGAAATGCAAAAATCCCACAACTGTTTCAAAATTTATTTTTTTCCTGGAACTCCGAAAGGGAATATGAAGGATTTTTATTGTAGAAACGTGGTGGTTTCAGTATAATACATAAAAGCTTGTTTAAATTACTTAGCATGTCTTCCTTAAATAGAATAGCACAAATAAATTGTGATGAATTCTACATTACAGGTAGTTCTTCAGCATGGAATTTCAAAAATAATCTCTTTAGCAGTTGGTGGTATTAAAAAAATTGGGGGGGAAGTCTTTTTTTATTTACCTTAGTAAATACTTCAGAATTCTGCAAATGATGACCTGGAGTTAAAAGTTGGGATCCTATTTAACATAACTAAAACTCAGACATTGTAACAGTTACAGCAAATCGCCTCTGGGATTTTAAAATATAATTTTTCCAGTTTTTCTGTGTAATGTGTGCATTTTTTCCTTATTTGCTCCCTCTCAACCTTTCCTGTTACTGACTTGGGTTTATCTTTTCTCCCTTTAGAGAGTTTTGAGGTGACAGTCACCAAAGAAGGTGATGAAGGGTTCTTTCTATCCCTTTTATGACTATTAACCTACTAACTTTGGTTATGAAATGGGGAATCAGCACTCAAACAGAAGATCCTGTCATGCTCTTTCGTCCCATTTATTCTCCCAGTTTTTTTCTATTTTAAAAATATATCGATTAAAAACTGTTATGTAACCAAACCCTTGGCTAGAAATATCTGTAAATCAGACATCCATTTGAACCTTTGGGCCTGTACATTGTGTGACACCAAAGCAGCTGGTTTTTGGGGGGAATCAGAGGGTTTTGGCATTTTCACCGATAGCTTTTGTGACACCTGAAGTTTGTTCATATGCTTTGTAAAGTAATATTTCCCTGCTGAAGCATTGAAACACCTTCCCTGCAGTACACCCCCTTCAGTAGAGTCTGACTGCAGTAACTTTTGTTGCAGGCCTCTAGATGTGCTTGCAGCAGGAGTGTGTTCTTGGCACTGCAGTATCTCTGCAGCTCTAATAATCAAGTAATAGTGCTTTATGTTGGTGTAAGAAAATCACCTTCAAAACCTAACAATACACAGGTAAAAACACAGGGTAGGTGCTTTTGTTAGGGCAGATTGGCCTGGCTGTGCCAGCAAGGGCTCTTGAACATAACCTGGGGCTGAGATGTGTTTTTAAATGATGTAGGAGAGGTTTCTCTTGCAAGTTTGTTAGGTTGAAGAGCTTGATTAGAAAGGAAAGCCTACTAAATCCTTCCACGTGAGAGCTTCCTTGACTAATATACTTGGTCTGTTAGTAGGTAGCTGTTGAAATGGATGCCTGAGAAGTTGGTATTTCTACCTTTCTCATTCAGTAGTTTCTTTTGATTCCCTAATTTTAGCCAGGTACATTGCACAGGAAGACTTTCTTCTTTGATCTGTTGACAGAATTTCTGTAATTAACGGTGCTGAGCCTGTACTTGAAGCTTTTTCATCCCTTGACTTGTAACTGTGCATTTTAACCTTTTGCTCTGGTCAAAACAAACCAGCTGCCCGGCTATTCCCAGTAGCTTGGCCTAGAAGATATTACCAGTGGCCTTGGCTGTATGCTCACATAAGATCTACTCTTACCCTAGAGCTATCTCAAGTACTCCTGTGAAATGCCTGTCTACATTTCTCTTTTTCTCTTTTGTATTCCTGCATGAATGGATGCAAAGTAAACAAGTTGCTTGGAAGGGCAGACGTGTGCTTCTTTTTTACTAAAGTTCCCAGAAATCACCCATTTTAAAGCACAGTGCTCTTGCTTTGTCCACAGACCCTCACAAACCCTTGGCTGCAAAAATATTACGTCGTTTTGGTTTTTTTTAAAAAAAAGCTTAATTTTGACTTCCTCTAACCTCTTTTACTTTGAATCTATAGGTGAGATTTGTGGATTTAAAATTCACGGGCAAAATGTTCCCTTTGAAGCAGTGGTAGTGGATAAATCCACTGGGGAGGGAATAATACGCTCTAAAGAAAAGCTTGACTGTGAGCTCCAGAAGGACTACACGTTCACCATACAGGCCTACGACTGTGGAAAGGGACCAGATGGAGCCAATGCAAAGAAATCCCACAAGTAAGTAAATCTGTGGTGGGCTGAGGGGAAGTTGGGTTTCGAGCCGTCTCCTGCTCGTGGTGATTTATGGGCTGTGTATTCAGAGTGAATGGAAACCAAGTGTTAATGCTGGGGGACTTTCATGGAATGGGAATAGAAATAGCAGCAAAATGAAAATGAACTGTTTTGACATCTCTTCTAAATGATACTGCTCTATCCCTTGATGTCTCTGAATTCACATTAGAAAATAGTGTGGGGATAGAAGCAGGGAAGCCTGTTTATAGAGTTAAAACCTGGATTGAGTTGATACCAAGCATTTGCCTGGGCTACCAAGCCTGGACATTGTCTCAGATTTCATTTTCTAAAACAAAAAAAACTGGTTCAAGAATCACAGAATCACAAGGCTGGAAAAGACCTTTAAGGTCATCAGGTCCAACCATTCCTTTCCTGTGCTAAACCAGATCCCTGAGCACCTCACCTACCCTTTTTTAAAACACACCCAGGGGTGGGGACTCAGCCCCTCCCTGGGCAGCCTGTGCCACAGCCCCACCACTCTTTCAGGGAAGAACTTTTCCCTCCCATCTGCTCTGACCCTGCCCTGGCACAGCTTGAGCCCATTGCCCCTTGTCCCATCTCCTGTCCCCTGGCTGAAGAGACCATCACCCACCTCTCTACAACCTCCTGTCAGGTCAGTGTAGGTGGGGAGAAGGTCTCCCCTCAGCCTCCTCTTCTCCAGGCTCAACACCCCCAGCTCCCTCAGCTGCTCCTCAGAGGATTTGCTCTCCAGCCCCTTCCCCAGCCTGGTTGCCCTTCTCTGGACTCGCTCCAGGACCTCAGTGTCCTTCTGATGGTGAGGAGAAGTCCCATCTATATTAAACATGACAAAATGGAAAGGAATACATGTTGCTGTTGTTTCCAAGCAGCCTCACCAAGAAAAGCTGGATTAATTAGCATAAGGTTCATCTTTGCCTAGATTAAAGAACGGGAACAAAGCGATCTTGAGCTAATCTTTATCTCAAGAAAAACCACAATGCAAAATGCTCTCTAGAAAATCCACTTGAAAACAACTGTGTAACACCCTGATGTAAACATCTGCAGAGCATCTGGAAGATTACTATTTGTGTGAAGCAAAGAAGAGCATAAATAAGATGAGGAGTAGACAAGCAGCAGTCATCTCGGTGACAAATTACAGCCTATAGTGTATGCTTCAGATAGGCAGCAGAAAGTTATCTCCTTAAGGCTTATGCTTAGGGAAAGTAGATAGGCACTTAAACTCTGTTTGATACTCAGTTTGTCTTTTGAAGACAGATTTCAAAGAGAAAGATGGCAACAAATGTTTTGTTGGGTTGGCTGGAATTGCAGTCTTTGTTCAGTTTGGTAATGTGTAGTTCCTTCTCCACGCTGTACAACTTGCCTGTATATTGCTGCCTGTGTTGGTTAATTGAGACAGAAACTTCCTTCTGATGGGTCTAGTAAAAACTATAGTTACCCAAATTCACAGCTCCACAGTGACCAGCTCTAGCAGCATGCTCTGTCACTCTTCTTTTCCATTCTTAGTCTCTTTTCTTGGAAACCCATCCCAGAATGATGGGCTTCCAAGTCCTGCACTTTACAAACCACTGGTGAAATTTCCCTGCCCCGTGCCTGGCTGTGTTCTGGTTTTGTGGCTTTAAACCATGTTGGAGCTCAGCTCTTGGAGTCAGGAACACAAAGCATGTTTGGTGCAGAAGGCCACTTCTTGTGGCATTTGTTTAGCACCCAGGATAAAATAAAACCTTAAAGATTATTTCTTTCCCCCCAGTATGGGCATTAGAAAACTTCTGCTTTTGTGGAAGGGCTGTAATGAGCAAATTCTTTATTGATTTCCATTCCAGCTACTTCTCAGTATTCACTTTCCTTGTTGGCCACTGACAGGAGCAGCATTACTTTCCTGTGCTGTGTATACCAGCGAGCTATATGATGTGTTAAAGTGTATCTTCTGCTTCTGTGATTCTTCCATTTAAACTGGCTGATCTTTTCCTCCTACATCCTGACAATAAGCCAGTTTTCATTGCCTTACGCAGCTCAGAACTTTATTACCAAAGGAAAAGCTCATCAGATGTACCTGGCTGAGCTCTTAGTCTACAACCAGTCTTAACCATCCTTCTTGTTCACATGAAATAAAACTTTGGGGGGTTGGACCCGATGATTTCTGGAGGTCCCTTCCAACCCCTACAATTCAGTGATTCTGTAAAATTGGGTGTTTATATCAAATACTCTGACAGCAGGGAGGAACTGTAAGAGTCATACTGCTTTAACAGAAGCCAAAGCCTCTTGTCACAGCTGTATTTTGTTGTATTTCTGTGGGATAGCAGCAATTCAGTCGGTGCAGTGTGAGGGGTTGAGTTTTATTTGCAAATCAGCAACAGTAAGCAATAACCTAGAACTGCACTGAATTATATAGCAACACACTGGGAAAATACCCACTGCTTTCCTAGTTAAGGTGGTTGAGATTGATGAGACTAATTGAGACAGATTGAGACTAATTGAACTGTCAGTCACGTCTTCCTGGGAGTGGAAATTCTCATGGCTCTGTAAAGGAGGGAGCTGCTCTGTCAGGCTCCTTGCAGGAATGGGAGGTTTGCAGCATGCTGGAAGCTGACTTTATTCTGTTTCATTTCCAGAGCAACAGTGCACATTCAGGTGAATGATGTTAATGAGTACGCTCCTGTGTTCAAAGAGAAGTCGTACAAGGCCACGGTTATCGAAGGGAAGAGGTATGACAACATCCTCAGAGTGGAAGCTGTGGATGCAGATTGTTCCCCCCAGTTCAGCCAGATCTGCAGTTATGAAATCGTAACTCCGGATGTTCCTTTTGCCATTGACAAAGATGGTAAGAACATGATGCAAGGTGGAGTAGGAATTGCTATAATTTGCTGTACCTAGCAATAGGACTTCAAACTGGGCAGCATAAAACTGCAGTGACCCTGTTCTAACCCATGGTTAAGTGGACCTGTTCACTTGGAACTGAGAATGAAAAATGAGATGCCTTTCAATGCCACTACCATGTGCTGTCTGATGATATAAGGAGCAGATGGTCTGTTGCATGTGTATTGTCTCTTGCAAAATTCTTTTCAAAATAAAGAAAATATTGGAGCTGGGTTATATTTTAAACCAGGTCTTGGTAAGCATTTTTCCCCCTGTAGGTTTTCTATTCTGTATTGGGAAACTTTTTGCTAATTAGCTTTCAAAATGGGGTTCCACATGTGTGCTTTTCACATTTGAGATGCTTCTGTGTGACTCCAGAGATTCCTGTAGCATGGTTACAGGTTTTGAAGTGTAGTGATTTGGTTTAGGTCTTTTCTGATGGTGATCTGTGGATGTTTCAGAATCTGTATGCTACTTCTAGGGGTTCAAACAAGCTGATTAAGCCAAGCAAGGCAGTTTTTAGTGGGTTTTAGTGTGAGCTCTGGGGGGGATCCACATTGCCATTGGATAACGTTCATGGATGTGTAAATTTTAAAAAAGTTAGAGAATCCTGGCATATGCCAGACAATTGAAATCTCAGTTGCCATGTATGAACAGTTTCATTTTGAGTACTATGATACACTGTTATGAGCCTGATAAGTATCTACCTGCTGTTGTGTCTGTGTGTGTGCTCACTCTCTGGATTAACACAATTTTTAAGGATCTGGGCCTGATGCTTGGCATTGAAAGCTAAAATACTGAAGGACTAATTCACTTGCCGGTGTGTCTGTTAAAGTCTTGCTACCTGGATGCAATTAATGCAGCAGTGACCTGAGAAATGAGTGGATACTGACATCTGATTGTTGCTTTTTTTTTCTTCTCCCCCTGTCAGGTTATATAAAAAACACTGAAAAGTTAAACTATGGTAAAGAACATCAGTATAAACTGACAGTAACAGCCTATGACTGTGGGAAGAAGAGAGCTGCTGAGGATGTGTTGGTTAAAATTAGCATTAAGCCTACGTGCAAGCCTGGCTGGCAAGGTTAGTTTGATCTCCTTCCTATCTGCATTCAGTGTTTGCCAGTGCCTTTCCTTAAATGTGATATTTTTTCTTAAACTTTTGTTTCCTTGAATAAATACACAGGTTGGAGCAAAAGAATAGAGTATGAGCCTGGCACTGGTTCTTTAGCTCTCTTCCCCAGTATGCGTTTGGAGACGTGTGATGAGCCCATAACCTCGATTCAGGCAACGGTTGAACTAGAAACAAACCACATTGGTAAAGGCTGTGACAGAGACACCTACTCTGAGAAATCCATTCACAGACTCTGTGGTAAGGATGCTTTTGTTAGGATAAAGTGGTCTTTCTTGCATATTAGTTTTTCTTTGAATATTATGTTAGCCCATATATCGAGTGGACGTGGTCTTCATTCATTTGCATATAGTTTCCTACAGCTTTTTGCCTAGCAGGCAGTAAAAAAGCATGAAATTGGCTAAATTATTTCATAATAATTCTTGAAGGCAGTAAAGAATCCCTTCCTCTTTGCTAGCTTATGTAGACTAATATTTTCCCTCACATGGAATTCAAGTTCAAGAGTTGAAATGAAGTTAGATACGTGGAAGGGCTTCTCTGTTTTTCTGAAGCATGATGGATGTGAAGGATGGAATGTAAAAACAAAAAAAACCCCATAATTGTATCATTAAATTTATACTGTGCTTGCCCTAGGGATAAAGAGCACCCTTTATCTAGTGTAACCCAGGCAATTCCTAAGCTTTCCCTGGCTAAGGTCACTGTGTCATTAATGAGTTAGGTGTGAAGTGGGGAAGAAACAGCAGGCTGGGTGTCTGCTGGGTATTGTTGATCCTGATCATGATATTAGGTAGTGATCTGGGAGGGGATGGCTCTGCAGCCCTCTTTGCCTGGATGGGTATTAGTCATGCAGCTAGTGTAGTGTCAAGAGAAAGGTGTCATGTTTGTGGGCCTGAGGGACAAGTGGCATTAATGTCATGGGTGTTGAGATGGAGGCAAAACAAGGCTCTACAACTGTAGAGGTAGTAAGCAAAAAATTAAAATTCAACAGGATTAGTTGACTGCCCAGGAGTTAAATTTATGGAAGTCATTGTGTTATTAGATGTCTAGTCATTGTTTTATTAGTTATCTATTATTAGTGCTGAGTTACTTAAAAGGAGAATTCCCTGATGTCTGTTGGTAGAGCATAATCCTGATGGTTGGTGCTTAAAAATTCACACTTGGAAAACCCAGTTTGGTTTGAAATTGGTGGTGACCTTTTCAGTTCCTACATGTTTTCATTGGAGTGTTTTTATTGTAGGTGCTGCTTCTGGCACAGCCGAGCTGCTTCCCCCTCCAAGTAGTGCTGCTAACTGGACAGTGGGGCTTCCTACTGATAACGGTCATGACAGTGACCAAGTCTTTGAATTCAATGGCACACAAGCTGTGAAGATTCCAGATGGTGTTGTCACAGTCAACCTGAAAGAGCCCTTCGTGATTTCAGTGTGGATGAGGCATGGGCCTGGAACCAAAGAGAAAGAGACAATTCTCTGCAACTCGGACAAGACAGGTTTGTCACTGCTTCAAATATAAACACGGTGTCTTGGGGTTGGTTTGTTGTTTTGATATGCTGGGGCAGCGATGTGAGAACCTGGAGTTTTCTCTCTAGGCTAGGTTTTCTTGGATGTGAGATGAAACAGTCTGTCTGAAGGCCCTCTTCATTGTGCTTACCTACAGAGGTGTGGCCTTAGGCTGTCTAGTTTCAGACTAGCCAGGCTTGTTTCCCAAATTCTGTTTCAATTTGTATGACACATTTGTTTTTGCCACAGTAGATGACTTACTCCAGCAATACAATCTTGATTTTGCATCTGAGAGCCTCTTATTCTCGATCATAGAATCACAGACTGGTCTGGGTTGGAAGGGACCCCAAGGATCACATAGCTCCAACCCCCTGCCACAGGCAGGGCCACCAACCTCCAGGCCTGGAGCTACACAAGGTTGCCCAGGGCCCCATCCAACCTGGCCTTGAACACCCCCAAGGATGGGGCACCCACCCCCTCTCTGGGCAGCCTGTTCCAGCCCCTCACCACTCTCTCTATAAAAAACTCCCCCCTAATATCTAATTTAAACCTTCCCTCCTTTAGCTTTAATCCATTCCCTCGATGCTGCCTAAGATCATTGATCCCTGTATCAGGTTTAGTGGCAGCATTTCATGCTATATTTTTTTCTAGGAGGAGATAATTTCTCTTTCTCCAGCAGTGAAGTTATTTTTTCCACCCTGTGTATAATTCCAGTCTCTGCAATTGCTACAGACACAGACATTTTGGAGATGCTATTAATAGAAGGAAATCTGATAACCCTGTTTCCATAATTGCTGTCTAATAGGGGTAGAAGAATTCATGCCTTTGTTTGCTGGAGCAGTGGATTTGTTCAGTGTATTGGACTTCATCTAAAATGCTGCTAGGCTTTTCAAAGGAATCTACATGGAACTAGATGGTCTTTAAGGTCCCTTCCAAGCCAAACTATTCTATGAGTGTGTGAACACAGAGCAAACACAGCAGCCTTCACCCTTAAGGAAATTTTATTTGAAAATAAGGAAGAGTTAATGATACTTGTAATACCCTAAAAGCATGTCATTGAACAGGAGAAAAGGGGCTGTCATTCAGAACCAGGCACAAATACTCTCTTTATCCCTACCTTTGCCCATTTCTGAAAACTTTGGGTTTGTGGAAACAAGTGAACTGGAGGAAAAAAGGCAAATTTAAGTACAGCTTTTCCTGATTTAATGTATGTGGGGAGCAGACCTTCAAAACCAGTTCTCCTTTTCTATTCCTTGCTTTGACCTAGGTATATAACTTTTTTGTGACAGGCGGTTTCTGGTAGTATAAATCTGATTTGCCTTTATTTTACTGGTACTTTACATGGTATTAAAAGACTGGAACTAGGTTTGTTGGAGGGAGGCAGTTCAGAATGTGTTGTGCTGGAGCAATACAGTCAGATTCAATGTTGTCAGGCTGGAAGGTTGACATGATTCTGGTACTTTGTTCCCTCCTTTCTTGACTCATCCATACTGTGCCATGATGATGTAAAGTGTTTCTTCTCCTTCCTCTGGCCTGTTTCTCTAGCATCTCACCTCTGTATTTACTTTAAACATTAAATCCTTCAGAGCTGCAGCTGTATAGTTTTCTCCTAGGAAAGCATGTCCACCTGCCCTCATGTGTTCCTGTTCCAAAACAGTAATTAGAGGCAGTAGAAGCTACTCATTTGTAACAACAAACCTCCTCTATTTACAAATAGAGCTTTTTAATTTTTTTTTCCCTGCTGACAAGTTTATCTCCCTGAGTCTTCAGTCCTGTGCCTGGGTTTAGATTGGATTTGGAGATAGACATGTCTGTTTGTTAGTGTATTACTCATGGGTTGTTATGAATGTTTGCCCTGCTACTACAAACATTTCTCATTCCTCTGAACATGCCTGATTCACCTCTGTGTTTCTTTCCCTATCAGCTACTTGGGGATTTATGTATGAGATAGAGCAGGTGAATTTTCAGGAGTTCCTAAGGTTTACAGAAAATAATGATAACTAAATAATGCTGATAACTACTGATGTTAACTAAACTCTGGTGCAGATATGAACCGGCATCACTACACGCTCTATGTGCACAACTGCCGCCTTGTTTTCCTCTTCCGCCAAGAACCTTCTGAGGGAAAAACATACAAACCTGCTGAATTCCACTGGAAACTCAATCAGGTGAGGTTGGAAAGAGGGTTGGTAGGGTGTTAAAATGCAGTGGAAACCATCCAAGACTAAACCCCTTGGCAGTGTAATTATTAATACATCCTTCTTGCAACTCCAGGCTCCCGATGTCTTGTTTTGTAGAACCCAACAGTACTTACTTTGTTTGTGATCAAGTGTCAGAGATAGATCCAACTACACCTTTACACCTTGGATATAAAATACTGCTTTAGTGGTTTCATTAAACTCATGAGTAAACTACAAGCCGTTGTCTGGAAAGGTAGTAAAATACAACATCAGCCCTTCAGCTGTGATGTCAATTACCTTCATTAAATCCACTACAAAGCAATGTAAGGTGTGAGAAAACAGGAGTACTCATCTGGTTATGCCATTCAGGTACTCCTGAGCTTGCAGCATTTTTGCAGATCCAACTGTTGTGGGCTAACAGAAGAACTTACCTTAATCCTTCTTCATGCTGCAGTAAAATTTGTGGCTTTTTACACGTGGTGAGCAGTAGCTATGAATCACTTGGCTTAATTAGATTTTACTCTACAAAAATAAGTGTTAATAGGCCTCAGAGGAATGCAGGTACTTTCTGCTCCCTATTTAGAGAGAGGAATTGGTGCTCTCTATTCTTCCAGTCGTGTATTCTTAATTATTTTAAATTTGCAGGCGAAGGCTGTGGTACCTAATCTTCCCCAAGACCTGCAGAACTTAGTTCTATGAATTCATCATGTTTATGGTCACAAAGAGTGAGATAGAAGGGACCAGATATTTTGTGGGCTTTCCCAGCCCTCTGGATCTGAGTGATAAAATAACCCTGTATGTCTGTAAATTTATAAAGGTGCTTTTAGTTACTATTCCAGGTTTGTTTTGCCCCTTAGCTAAACAATGTGTTACTAACATACCTAACTATGTTCTCTCTGTATAATGTATACTGTTCTAATGGTAAAATGCCCATATATGGCCTTAGGGAAGGATCATTACTTTTCCAAAACCTAACCAACTTTCACTATAATTAATTCTGTTGTGGATGGCTATTTTTCTATTAAAAATGTTCACTTTTTCTCTAAACAATCCCTCTCAGCACATACAGCTCCTTTGTCAAAGTCAGGTTGTATTAGAACAGCGTTTCAGAACGTGCTTCCATGTAGGTATTCTTAAATTGAAATATGCTGTTAGTAGATAATGTAACAATTAAAGGAACGGAAATACATGCAACTCATTGGCAGTGGAAGAAAAGCAGCTATTTATAAGCCTTTGACAGTTGCTTTGCTCTCTTCAGATGCATGCCATGTGTGTGAAACATAAAGTATGTCTACACAGGGCTTGTAGGTTGTCAGTACGTCTGCATGTGCAGAACGTGCATCAGAGCAGTCATTCAACCCTAATGAAAAAAAAGACAATTAATGTGGAATTTTTCACCCTTTCTTTACTCAGGTGTGTGACAAAGAGTGGCATCACTACGTCCTCAATGTTGAATTTCCTGCTGTTACTCTTTATGTGGATGGTGTTTCATACGATCCTTTCCCTGTGACTGAGGATTACCCTCTTCATCCTTCAAAGATAGAAACACAGCTCGTAGTTGGAGCATGCTGGCAAGGTAACTCTTTGCAATTCGTTAATGCTTCTAATTAACTTGTGTTTTTCTAATGAAATCACAGAATCACGGGGGTTGGAAGGGACCTCGAGAGATCATCGGGTCCAACCCCCTGCCAAATCTTTGTGGTTAGCCTAGAAGTGCGTAACAGAGCTTTCTTACTGCGTGAGAGGGAACTTGTTTTGTCATTTTCAGGTTATTTTTGCTCCTCCCTAGTATCACACGTTTCCCCTCTTAGTCATTTTTTCCATGTGTGTGTTTCTGCTCGCTGGCCGCAGGTGCGTGTGACATACGAAGCTCCTCACCAAGCAGCATTCCACCAAACTGATCTTTGTGGTAACCATGGGAATATAGAGAGCTTGTTTTTAATAGCAGTTGCAAGGGGACATCTGATGCTTCGGATTACTAAGCAGAACACTTAATTTCAGCTAGGTTGAAAAGCAGTTTTGGAGCAAAAACGTTTTCGTAAGCGGAAGCATGACCAGCAGACGATTCAGCTGGGCAACACAGTGATGCTGCCTTTGGGTATTTTACCATTTCTGCTTTTAAAAATAAACACAGAAAGCGTCTGCTTTGTTGTACACAGACTGTAGCTTAAAACACACTGTTCTGCAAGCTGTAATATGCTGATTTGTGTGCTTTAATATTTATGAAACCTGCACTTTGGAGCTTGAGAAAAAGAAGAATGCGTCTGAATGTGGAGGCTGCTTACCAGAGAGCTTTGGCATGAAGTTCTTGCTTTGCAGTCCTGAACCAAAATGTTTGCTTGCTGATTAAATTCCCCCAGCTGGTATAAAGCTGATGGTTTTGGTCAGAGATAAACCGGTCTTAAATCACTCGTGTGTCACCGTAGTTCAAACATAGACTGGAGTTTCTGTATGCAAAGGTGCAGTGAAGGAGCTTGTGAATGAATGACAGATGAGAAGCTTTGAGACACGTTAATCAAACTAATGATCTTCTGTCTTGCCGTGTCTCTCTTCTCTTTGAGCTTTAAAGCCCTGAAGTGTGAGTGAAGGTTAAAATACCACAACACCCTCTCCATCAGATGTACTATTTTGTGAGGAGTCGGCTGTCTTTCACCATGAATGTTAGTTCAGTTCTGAATTCATCCTCTTGTCCCTTCCTTTGAGTCAATTAATTATTTTTCTCCATAATTCATCTCATTCTGTTTGGGACTTTCCAATGATCTCTTCCAGCTCACAGGGAAGCTACAGTGGCTGGTTTTCAAGAAATGGGAGCTTGGAAACTTTCAGCTAAACATATGGATTGTATAAGGGCTTCTGTATATGTTCTGCATCTGGAAAAAACCATATACATTTAGTCTAAAAACTCTTTGCTTTTATATTGGCATCATTATATGATTCCTTAATTCCTTGCAACATTAATTTCCTCGTTAATGACAGCAGACTGAAATAGGAATGTTAAAAGTCTGGAATACAAGACCTTGAGGCACTACCTTTGAAAAATTCCACTTAAGAAAGCCTGATTTTCAGGGTATTAGAGCACAGGGGAAGAGCATGGCAAAGGAGTGATGGTAGTGCTCAAGGCCATCCTCTTTCTCTTACCAAGATTTTAAAATAAATCAGGCTGCTCTAAGTTATCACAGAATCCCTAGGTTGGAGAAGTCCTTTGAGATCATTGAGTGTAACTGTTCCTGTCCTATGCTAAACCATATCCCTGAGCACCCATCGACCTCCTGTTAAACACACCCAGGGTCAGTGACTCAGCCCCCTCCCTGGGCAGCCTGTGCCAGCACCCAATAACCCTTTCAGGGAAGAACTTTTCCCTAATGTCTGATCTGACCCTGCCCTGGCACAGCTTGAGCCCATTCCCCTCATCCCATCACCTGTCACACAAACAGCTCACCTCTAAGGACAGAGAGGTGTTAACACTTTCACAACAGTTCTCTCTTTTCCTCGTGTTCATTTTTGGTGAGTCCACCTGATAAGTGGCTGAACATGTACAATGCTATCACTGTATCACAGTTAACAGTGACTCCTTTTGCTCAGCATTTAATACCTTTTGGTGATTTGCTGATGCAGGCTGGGTCTCACCTGCATTCCCCTGTAGTACCTGGGAGAGGAGAGAAGAGGCTGAGGCAGCTGACAGACCCGTGTCTCGTTTCTAACAGCGGTTTGAGCCAGATTGGGTTTCTGTGGTTAAAAGTGTTCCCCGGCGGGACTGGTCTGACACAGGCTGTGTGTGGGGCTCTTTGGGTGCCTGGGGATGAATGCATTAGGTTCTTGTAACTGCATAGTAGTGCTTCTTCTCTGTATTGCAGCTACTAGTGGTTCTAAGACCTTGAGAAGCTGTGTTGAGCGTAAGCAGACTCTTGTGGGAAGCGCTGCCGTGTATTTTCTGTGATAAGAGAACTTGCCAAATTATAACTGCTTGGTCCTTTCCCTGTTGTCCCATTCTTTGTCTTCCTTCTCTACAGAATATACAGGAAATGAAAATGACAATGAAACTGTGCCCGAGGCCTCTGCAGGTTGCTGGAGTTTTTTTCCCTACTGTTTTATTTCATTTTTAAGCCAAGACATCGCTTCATCTCGCACACAGCATGAAATGCAGGCATTGCATTTGGGCCATTGACCTTCACATAATCCTCTCCTAGGCTTGTTTCTTCATTGTGCTTCTATTTCCAGAGCTTCATCAGCTGATTTTTTTTTTTGTTTGTTTTGCTTTCTTTTGGGTTTTGTTTTGGGGGGCTGTGTGTTTTTATTTTCATTGTTGCACCCAAACACACATCCACATACAAATCTGCAAGCATTCTGATTGCAGTGAAGTGGTGTAAAATAAGCTGCTGGTGTAAAATATCAGCTGTAATTTCTTTCATCCAGGTTTGTTAAGAGAAATGCACCTCATCCTCTACAAATATATGTATGTAGGTATGTGTGTGTGGCATAGGATCGCTCAATAGGTTGGGGAGGACCTCTGGAAGTCAGATAGCTCTGCTCCCCACTCAAAGCAAGACCAAATTCATATTTGATCAGGTTGCCCTTACATTATCCTGTACTTTATAGTGGATGCTCACTTGATTAACAGTTCCTATAAAGTTTCTAATTCTAGCAAATGGGTATAAAAGCTTTGCCTACCAAGTATTTCAGGTTGGCCACAGGGTTTTATTGGATTAGAAATTCTTAGTGATAGCTTGGTGGAATTTGGGTATTGAGATGAGATACTCAAGTTTGGGTGTTTAAGCTGAGATACTTAAAACCTCAGAGTGTACTGAGGATGTGTACTCTTCCTGAAAGGTGTAAGGACTCCTGGTCTAGATAGAACTGACAAGAGGTTTCTACCTGTACATCACATTTTAATTTGGCCACGAATCTAAACTGGAAATTCTATAATTTGTAGGAGGAAAATTCACCACTAAATATTATATAAAGCTACACCAGGGACCTTTTATCACTTCCAGTCTTTAAAACAAGCTTAGACATTTGTCTAAAAACCTGGTAGCTTAGTAAGTGATGACCTAGAAATTAAAATTCCCAGGTGGTGGTCTGTGACCCCCGTTATTTATCAAGACTGTTTATCAGACTAGGTGATGGTTGTGCTGTTATCTTCAGAAAATCTAAGCAATAAGGGGCTTACTGGGTTCCAGTTCACCAGACTGAACTCTGATATCTAAAAAGGAGTTACCTGAATTTAAACCACTTGCTCAAGTCCACACAGAGAAGGCAGTGCCTTTAGTGGGGAGCAATTTACCCTTCCCACACCCTTGTCAGAATGAGCTGAATCATTCTGTGTAGTTTCTTTCCATCCTTGGCACGTAGAGACCCTGCAGCGATGGGTTGAGCTGTAGATACCCAACACCTAGAGGGAGGAAGGATGCTGTTGTCTTCATCCCCACGGGCACTGCCCATCTCCAGAACCAACTAGGAGGAGGTGTTAACCCAACATGAAGACGTGGGGCTCATAGCTCATCTCACTGGCTGTGTCTCTCATTTCTGAAGAACACCACCTCGCTGTAGGGGCCGTTTCTTTGGAAATGTTTGTCACGGAAACAGCAGCTTCTCAGTTTCACAGTTCGAGGTGGCCGCGCCTGCTGCAAGGGCCACGCGCATGGGGAACTGTTCTTCATCCTTTGTGCTTGAACATAATCACCAGGTTAACACCCAGAATGGATTTTAAAACTAACCTGCATGTGTATAATAACTTTGTGGTGCTGGAAGGCGTTACTTGTTGGTTTAGAAAAGAAAAAAAAGTGAAAAGAATCAAAACTTACACAGGTTTATGATTATTTTTTCCCCTTCTTCCCTTTACAAAGGTGGGGAACTCCGCATGGCTCAGTTTTTCAGAGGCAATCTGGCAGGTCTGATGATCCGTTCTGGTAAACTGGAGAACAAGAAAGTGATAGATTGCCTGTATACATGCAAGGAGGGGCTGGATCTGCAGATGGCTGATGGTGTTGGCAAAGGTGTGAAGGTAAAGTCCTGTGGGAATTAAAGGGGAGTATGCACAGTGCTTTGCTGGGCATAGCTTCAGGTTTTTCCAGCAGAGTTACTGGGGGTGTCCCAAATCATAGAATCACAGACTGGGCTGGGTTGGAAGGGACCCCAAGGATCACAGAGCTCCAACCCCCTGCCACAGGCAGGGCCACCAACCTCCAGGCCTGGAGCTACACAAGGTTGCCCAGGGCCCCAGCCAACCTGGCCTTGAACACCCCCAGGGATGGGGTACCCACCCCCTCTCTGGGCAGCCTGTTCCAGCCCCTCACCACTCTCTCTACAAAAACTTCCCCTAATACCTAATTTAAACCTCCCCTCCTTCAGCTTCACTCCATCCCCCTTGTCCTGCCAGTCTCTGCCCTTTTAAAAAGCTGATTCCCCTAATAGAACAAGGTAATGTGCTGTGATGTTCTGCATTGAAAGGACATGAAAACCAGGAGATGTTTCTTGTATAGACATAGTCTTGGCTGAGTTGAAGAGAAAGTTATTGTGTTCTCTTTTAAGTCCTGGATGAGAAATTCCAAATCTGTAAGCCTTGGTTTTACCAGAGCAAGTAAAAGTAATACCTTCTACTTAACAGTGTGTTCTTAACAAGGAGCTGAGCAGACAGACTGACCTGTGTGCCACCTTTCAGCAGCAGGGTTCTGTGGACAGTGAATTTCTCCTTTACATGAGCTGTTGCTCTTTCACATTGCTAGAATCTTCCCATCAGCACTGTGCTCAGTGCCTGGATGTTTTCCTAAAGAATGAAACACTGAATATTTTTGGCTGGAACAAAGAAGTGAACAGGGAAGTCAAACTGTGCTACAAGGGCAGTAAATAATGGCTTTGCTGCTTTGAATACAGCTGTAATTACCCTAGCACTCCTCAGTGCTGGGTTCCAGTTCTAATTACCTGA
Organism: Porphyrio hochstetteri; assembly: GCA_020800305.1. Taxonomy (NCBI): domain Eukaryota; kingdom Metazoa; phylum Chordata; class Aves; order Gruiformes; family Rallidae; genus Porphyrio; species Porphyrio hochstetteri. Next base: position 6,322,994 of record CM036926.1, on the reverse strand, counting down.
TCACGTTACTGTTTGGGTATTACCTTCTTGTTTGTCTTTTCCTCTCTGTTAGATCCACATGAACCCCAGCCAGTCGACACTGACCGTGGAGGGGGATGATCTCGACAGGGTGGATAAGGCCATGCAGCACATTTCCTACCTGAACTCCCGACAGTTCCCAACACCTGGAATTCGCAGGCTTAAGATCACCAGCGTCGTCAAGTACGTCCTGGCGCTGCCCTGCTGCCTCCGTACGGTGATGCTGAGCCTGGAACCCTGTTCCTGTGTCTCAGTTATGATCATTGAGGAGTCTTGCTGGGTGTAACCATGACATGTTTGAATGCAGCAATACAGCACTCCGTTTGCTTCCTGAGAATCACAGAATGACAGAATCACAGGGGCTGGAAGGGACCTCCAGAGCTCATGGAGTCCAACCCCCTGCCAAAGCAGGGTCCCTAGGACAGGGCACACAGGTCGGCGTCCAGATGGGGCTGGATTCTCTCCAGAGATGGAGACTCCACACCCCCTGGGCAGCCTGTCCCAGGGCTCCCTCACCCTCACTGGGGAAAAGTTCTTCCCCATGTTGGTGCAGAACTTCCTATGCTCTGACTTGCAGCCATTGCCCCTTGTCCTGTCCCCACAGACACTGAAAAGGGGCTGGCCATGTCCCCCTGCAGCCCATCCTTCAGATATTGATAAACATTAATTAGGTCCCCCCTCAGTCTTCTTCTCTCCAGGCTGAACAGCCCCAGCTCACTCAGCCTTTCCTCACAGGGGAGATGCTCCAGGCCCTTCAGCATCTCCTTGTCCCTCCTCTGGACTCTCTCCAGGAGATCCCTGGCTGTTTTATCCCAGGGAGCCCAGAACTGGACACAACACTCCAGGTGGGGCCTGACCAGGGCAGAGCAGAGGGGGAGGATCCCCTCCTGTGACCTGCTGGCCACACTCCTCCTGATGCCCCCCAGGATCCCATTGGCTCTCTCAGCCCCCAGGGCTAAGTAAGGAGTGTGTGAGGTAGGGAGGAACTTGTTGGAAGGGTGTGCTGTGAGTGAGTATGTCTCCAGTATCACAGCCTTCATTCAAGGTTCTGTCTCTGGCTGTTACTCACAGCATAGAAAATGGGGCCAGATGTGAGTGGTAAGTAAAAATTAATTTTAAGATTGCTCCCTTGGTGGGGAATTCTGACTTTCTGATGCAGTTGATGAATTTATCCAAGACTCCTGGGCCTGAGACAGAGCTCTTAAAAAATTTATAAAGCAATTACTCTGCATAATTATGCCTCCCCTGCAAAGAACTGTGCAAAACTGCTTCTGTCTCTCATAGGTGTTTCAATGATGAGGCCTGTGTCTCCATTCCTTCTGTGGAGGGATATGTAATGGTCCTGCAGCCAGAGGAACCGAAAATCAGCCTTAGTGGCATCAACCACTTTGCACGCTCTGCTTCAGAGTTTGAGAGCTCTGAAGGGGTCTCCCTCTTCCCTGAGCTTCGCATCATAAGCACCATCACAAGGGAGGTGGAGCCAGAGGGAGATGGAGATGAGGATCCTACAGGTAACATCCCTTTCTGAGTAAGACTCTTGTCTGTCCTCACCCTGTTCAACCACCAGGGTGAAGGATCTTCCTCCTGCAAAGACCTGGCTTTCTTCTCTCAGAGAGGATGTAGTAGGGGAACAGAAGGGTGTGTCTCTTGTGTGAGAAGGTGTAGGTGCAGATACTCTGCTCTAGTCTAAAAATATTTGCCTGGAAATGGTAAACTGAGGCCATTACCTATGTGTAAATACCCCTTGTGTGTATTTTGTCTGGGGTTTCAATCATAATTCCATGAATACTTGGCTCTTCAGGCACAGATCAGAGTATTTTTTTTTCTGGAGGAATAGTTTTCTTGTGACGTTTATAGCTCTGGGTCTCTTGCCTCCTTACCCTTGGTTTCTGCTTACCTCTTTGGCTTTCACTCTGCTTTTCAGTGCAAGAGTCGTTGGTATCTGAAGAGATCATGCATAACCTGGACACCTGTGAGGTGACAGTGCTGGGAGAGGAACTGAATCAGGATCAGGAAAGCCTGGAGATTGACATGACACGGTTGCAGCAGAAGGGCATCGAGATGAGCAGTTCCAACCTGGGCATGATAATCACAGGTAAGGGTTACTGCTCCTGGCTTCCTGTAGGAAGGGTCTGAAGGCAGGGGGACCTGGAGGATGGTTAGTTCCACCATACTCCAGATACTTGGGTTTTGTAAAGAATTTCAAGCCCAGAGGTGTTAGGAGTATTTTGTGGGAAGCAGTGATTCCAGAAAAGACATCCTTCTAGAACCTCCTTTCTGCCCTCTCCAAAAGGCAGGTTACCCCAGAAGTGACATACCCTTTGCCCCAGAACAGGCTTGTTCCTTGCACATCATTCCTGCCTGCTTTATATCCAGAACACGTTACGTATTCAGAGTAAAGGCTCCCAAAATCCCTGAAAAGACCTAACAGGGTCTAGGATTTGATCACAAACTCAGTCCATGGGATTCCAGTGGAGCCCTGTACATGTGTGGCTGTCTTTCTGGACTGACCTTCCTTCTGCTGACTGAAAATCTGTCAGCCAAGACAACTTGCTGAACAAAGTGAGCAACACTCCTTGAGTAGACGACACTGCACTAGGCTTTTGCAAAGTCATTAATTTACTTGTTTCTCCCCACAGGGGTTGACACTATGGCTAGTTATGAAGAAGTTCTGCATTTGATACGCTACAGGAACTGGCACACTGTCTCTCTCTTTGACAGAAAGTTCAAGTTAGTCTGTTCTGAGCTGAACGGGCGCTACGTCAGCAACGAGTTCAAAGTGGAGGTATGGGAGCTGCTCTGGGGAGGGGTAGAAGGGGATGGGAGTTGTGGCTTCAATGGAGTTTAGTCCTTATTTTTTAATTAACTTATTAATTTTAGTTTACTTATTTAGTAAGTAAGTAGAAATAAGCATTTCAGGATGTCCTTTCTTGATAAATGTGTTCTTAATCCTGTTTCAGTTCTGAGTAAGGCTGCTTAAACTGGGTGAAGCTGGTGTGTTGGAGAAGGAATCCTAAGGCTGAGGGAAGTGTGGAAGTGGAATGGTTGAGTTGGAAAGATGGTGTATTTAGCAAACTACTAACACATAGAGTAAGAGTAGACTTGAGGGGCCTTCCTGTATAACCTGTAGGAGGCTGCATGTGCTGGGTCCTTTACAGTTTTGCTTGTGTGATGCTTAAAACACTGATAGCAAGGGCTTAGGTGGGACTGCAGAGAGGCCAACGTGGCATCTCCTCTGCAGTAGGATCCAGCTCAGTTATTGCTTAGTACACTTCTATCAGATACATGGAAGTACAGCAGAAGAAATCATAGAGGGAGATAAAATTCCAGGTGAAATTACTTGTGTTGAGAGGGACTGTCCCATTTCTCTGTATCTGCCTGTGTTACAATGTTCTCCATTTTAAACCTGACCCGAAGGGGTGACAGAGAAGTGACTTGGATCTACCAGGAGTTGGTGGGTTTGGTGGGCTGGGGGAATGGAACAGAAGCCTTGGCGTTATGTGGGTTTGTTTCCTGAGGAGGTTCTGTGAGCAGTAACCATGCTCTCCTCCTGTTGTGCCGCCGGTCAGTACCCTGTACCGCGGGGCGCTGTGGCAGGAGGGTGTATGTACTGCTTGTTCAATGAGGAGATGTGCAACACTGTGCAAGTGGTGACTCTGCAGTTGTACCTAAAAGCCAGCTCTGCAAACTGAGGGTTAAACATGAAATGATACATTTTTTCTTGAGCCTTTGACTGTAGGATGGAGTTTTTTTCTTCAGTGTTGGCTGCAGGTACACAGCAGAGCAAGAAAAGATGGGAGTAAAGAAAATGTAACTCATGCTCTGTATCTTTGTGTGTCCTGTTATTTTGGGGTTAAAATGGCTGGTTCCCAAATTCAATCATGTGCTGGCTTTGTCTGGTTCGTTCTGAAATGCTGGGGTTTGTACCCAAACCTGCCAGCCTAACGAAACCAGATCTGAGAGCTGTGAAACTGGAGAGTTTGTGATGAGGAGTTGGAACATCTGAGGAGCTGCTGATTGGGCTGATTGTCCCTTGAGACAAGCCATTGCTCTGCTGAAGGAGGGTTGGATGCCTGCTCTGGGAAATAAAAATGAAGAAAAAAAATCTAATTATCTTTCTTTCTACTCTTCAGAAGTAAACTTTTGCATTTCTGGAGCTGAACATCTTCTCTTCTTCTAGGTGAACGTTATCCACACAGCTAACCCAGTTGAACACGCTAATCACATAGCTGCACAGCCACAGTTTGTTCATCCAGTGCACCACACCTTTGTGGATCTCTCTGGTCACAACTTGGCCAACCCCCATCCATTTTCAGGTAAGAATTCTCAGCCACTGATGTTCAGTTGGATTTTCTCTGGTGGTAAAACATCCCAGAGGCTTCTTGCTGCAGAGAGGTTTTCCCCAGACTTTAAACCAGGACTTTGGACTAATCTAAGCAGCTTCTCAGTCCTTGTTCCAGTTAGATGTCACCTTGTTTTGCTTCTTACTCTCCAGCTGACTTTTTAAGTGGCCTTGGCTGAGCTGCTGCTGTGTAGCCCCAGAGAGTGTTTGTATAAGGTGTTTCCCTCTTGTCTAAGAGTTACTCAGCAGTACCCTCTCAGAAACTCCTTTTGTTACCTTCTTGCAGTTGTCCCAAGCACAGCCACCGTGGTGATTGTGGTTTGTGTCAGCTTCCTGGTCTTCATGATCATTTTGGGAGTGTTCCGGATCCGAGCCGCGCACCAGCGAACGATGCGCGACCAGGACACTGGGAAGGAGAACGAGATGGACTGGGATGACTCTGCTTTGACCATCACTGTGAACCCCATGGAGGTAAATGCTCTTTTCCAGCTCTTGTGGGTATGATTGTACATGGATGGATTAGTGGAGCCAAAACAGCCACAGAATGTAGAGGCATTAACGGAGTTTTTGATGGATTTAATTGTTTGGGATCTTGTGTGGGTTGTGGTGTCATGGTGTGTGTAATAGGTGGGTGTCCCACACTGGTGTTAATCATGCTTAGATCAGCTTTCTTCTGAAGCTGCAAGAATTGCTGGAACATCCATGTTAATGGTGTTTCCTTCTGGGTGGTTGACACCTGAATTCTTAGAAAATCAGGAACAAGAAATCTACAACCTTAAAGCTGTTTGTGTGATCCTACTGAGAGGTCCTTTCCAGTAGGATTTGCAGTGCTGGATCACACAGAGTTTGTTGGGAGTGACAGGAGTGTTACAGAGCTGCTTGTTGGTTACAGAGCTCCTGTCTGGTTGCCTGATTGCTGCTGAGCACGTAGGAGCAGTAGGGAACCTGTAGCAGCTCCTTCTGCCTGATTCAGCAGAGTATAAAGAATCTCAGCCAGTGTGATCCCAGCAGCTGCTTTCTGTCTTCCCAGACTTATGAGGATCAACACAGCAGCGAGGAGGAAGAGGAGGAAGAGGAAGAAGAAAGCGAAGATGGAGAAGAAGACGACATCACCAGTGCGGAGTCTGAAAGCAGTGAGGAGGAGGAGGGTGAGCAGGAGGAGGACCAACAGAATGTCAATAGACAGCAACAGCTGGAATGGGATGACTCTACCCTCAGCTATTGATTCGAGCTGTCCCCTTTGTCTTTACGTTTCTGCTCTAGAGGACTCTGCTGTAACACACTCCATTGGTACCAAGGATTCATGGTGTTTAAAAACCAACAACAACAACCACAAATCATTCTGGCCAGTAGATCCAACCTCCCCCATGCATCCCAGTGTTTGTGTTCTGTCAGCTAGATCCCCATGCTGCTCTAGAATTGTAGCTAGCACCTCTTCTCCTTCAGCCATGCCTCCATGACTGGATTTTATATATATATTTTTTAACGCTATATGTGAGGAACCACCTTGCACTTTTGTTTTCTTCACATCATCTCAGCTCAGTGACTCTCCAGATCTCTAGTTGCACATGAATTTCTGAACTGTCTTTATTATTTTTTGCTCAGTGAAACAACCTTAGCTTTGTTCCTTTTATTTCCCCTTTCAAAAAGGTTGCTTGTTGACAAAGGTAAAGCTGCTCATTTCAGCCTCTTGATTTCCCTCCCCTTCCCCCCCTCCCCCAAATTTAGTGCATGTGTAAAGTGGCAGAATGAGGTTAATATGTAGAAGATTAACAGACTTTTTAATATTTTGTAAATACATTGGAATTATGTAATTATGTCATTTGTGGTAGTGAAAACAGGGATTGGGGTTTTAAATCATGCTAAAGTTAAAAAAAAAAATCATGAAGCATGAACTATTACAAGTCTCATACTACTGCAGCAGGAGCACGGGCACAGTTATCTAGTGTAGATGTTTCAGTGTCATTGGCCTTGACTGCCATGTTCGCTCAACGCCCCGCTCTGGGTTTTCTTCCCTTTAATTTTTATCTCTCTTTTATCTCCTTTATTGTTGCAGAGGGACCAGATGAGCTTGTGAGATACTGTAAAGGCTTTGGGAACCTCTGGGGAGGTTCAGCTGCCCTGTGCAATACAGTTGTGGGGTTGGTTTTTTTTGTTCTTCTTTCCTTTTTTTCCAGTCTTGGCATAAGGGCTTTTAAGTTATTGGGTAAAAAAAACACTAGGTGGATGGTGGGTGATGATGGGTGTGCTGTTGCTGTGGAGTGTTGCAGCAGCTCCTTCTCATTACAGCCAGGCTGCCTCTAGCACAGTCAGGTCTGCTCGTGCTGCCGACACGGTGGATTGTTCCTTCTGGTGAGTGATTGTGTCAGTGACTGACACAGGAGAGCCCGAGGCCTGTGTTACCTGTGCACCAGCTTGCACACACACACAGGGGCTTGGGGGGTTTGGCTGTTGGGTTTTTCTTGGCAATGGGAGGGGTTGGGATACAGCCAATACCATTTCTGATAACCACACCCCTGCTCATTCCCTATAGCCCCCCATACAGGTAACTCAGACTCTTGGTGTGTATCAAGCCTTTGTTTACACTCAGCAATGGTGTTTTCCTGCTGGTGATGACCAGAGCATAAACTCTCCACCCAGAAAACCTCGGGAATGGTGTTAGTATTGTTCCAAGTCCAGATGGTTGTGGTTGCTCCTGCTCAAAGCTCTCACTTGGAATGGCAGAGGAACTTCTCTAGAGGAGCAGCTGAGAGGTACGATGAGTAAGTTACGCCCCTGCCGGGGAGAGCGCTGGTTCTCTAAGGCAGGTCTGGTTTGTTTGACTTTGATTTGGGCTTAAGGAATGGGTAGCTGCGTGTTTGCTTTGTGCAGTTGGAGGTGGAATAAAGAGAGTAGCTTGGATTGCTTGTAACGGGAGAGTAGGACTCAGTCTGCTCCTCAGCACAGTAAGTGAAGCTCCAGGTTGGGGTCCTGGCTGTAGCCTGCCTGTGCCGCAGGCCAGACAGTGTGTGGATGGAGGTGCAAGCGCTGGGGGGAGCGTGCTAGAGGAGCCACAAGCAAACCAAAGGGTGGGGCACAGAGTAATTCATCCGAATCCCAAGAGAGGAAAGACAAAGGGTGATCCAAATGTTTCCATAGTTCTGCTTTCCAGAGCCAGACCTATTCTCAGCTTGATCGATGTGCGTAATGGGATGGAGCGGTGGGTTTTACCTGGGGTTACACTTGACTCTGGAGTGCCTTTTACAATAGTAGATGGATCTGGAAGCAGAGAGGAGAACCCACAGGACTAGCTTAACTGTTTTGGGGGGTTGTTTTTTGGCTTTGGTTTTTTTTTTTTAATGTAAAATTTTAGATTTCTAAAATGGGGAAATGGTTTTTGACTACTTAACGTGGTAATATAACTGCTAGTTTTAAGTAAACTGGGAAAGTTTTAACTTATGTCTGACAGTTGTCCTGTGTTAATGTGTAGAAGACTTATCCTTCCATATACTGTTGCTGTAGCTGCTGTATTTTAGACCAAAACTGATCATGACTTAACGGTTATACTGAGAGGTTGTAAACGTCCTGATGCAGTTTGTAGCCGCTGTGGGTATAACTTTTCGGGTGTGTATATTGGTAACAGGTCAGTTTGGAAAGTCTATAAGCTACAATAAATTTCTGGTTCTAAAGGTGGTTGGTATTGATTTCTTAATGAGTGGGGCAAAGCTGAATCAAGTTGCATTTGCTGTATGTTAATTTGAGGAGGTTTGTTGATCTCTGGAGCACAGAAAGGCTTTGGCAGCATTTATGTACGATCTAGTAATCATTTTTTTAATTATTTTTTGACTTATAAAAACCAAGTACCTTTTAAAGCAACTGAGAAGTTGAACATGTAAACATTCCCTTCTTACAGAACCACGGTTTGACTTAAAAAAATACTTCTTTTTACAAAGGCAACAGAAGAAGCACAATCTGTTTGTACAGGTAAAATCACAGAAACACCTCGCAATAAATAGACAGGGGTCTGAGCACATCTATACAACCAGAAGCTACGTGGTCATAGTGGCACGTGAGACTTTTGACAGGGATTGAAGTTTTCATCTTCAGTACAATTCCTTGCTGAAAACAACTGGGTGAGCTGCTGCTCTGTGAGGGTGGAGTCGAATGCTGTGCTGACCCGACACAGGTTCTGGCCCAAGTGGTGTGCAAGCAAGAGCACCCACGTGGCAACACCTTGATATTTCTACTTCTGGTAGGTAAGTTGATTTTCTAGACTGAGGAGTAACCTCTCTGTAGCACCACACTGGATTGAGACACCTTTAGAATCGCTCAGTACAGGCAGTTTACACCAATACAGCTTGTGTTTTATTGCACTTCTAAGATTGAAGGACAGATGACTGAGCCACTGCTGCTTTGTACTTGTAAGAAACTATACTAATAGGGCCTGAGCTTTTTGGAGATGCTGCCAAAACAGCAGCTGAAGGGACCAGCTGCCATGAGCCTGCCAACCAAAGAGGGACTAAGGAAGCTACTTGGGAAGAGCACCCGGCTGCAGCAGGAAGGCAGCATCCAGGATTACCAGTGTAAGAGCATTATTTCCTGTGAACAGCAGTGTTGTGTTTGTTTCCTCCCTTCCACAAGAGTGCACGAGCCCCTGATGAGGTGGTGGGGGTTTCAGTGCATCTCAGGTTCCAGGGGGCCTGATGTCCTTGCATACTTTTTTCTCCATGAATTAGTTAGATAAGGAAGGAGATTGCAATAGTCACCTAGTCTGGGAATGGAGCAACGGTGTGTGGGCACAGGGAGCTCAGCAAGCAGCTGAGTCCAGGCCTGCCACCCCCAGGGAGGAACACAAACAGGGAGCAGTACCATCCCCTCCCTCCCTAACACAGAGCTTTGCATGCCAAAGTCCTGCACTATTTTCTTCAACTATCAAAACAACTTTAAGAGCCTTGAACTTCGGGTTTTCTCCCTGCATTTCCCAGGTGGCATTTCAGCAGGATCCCTGCCACCCTTTAGTCCATGACTGGGGGACACTTTCTGTATGTTCCTTTAAGTTTGGGTACAGAATATGTGGTCACCACCCCTCTGGCTCTTGAGGAGCCCTCAAAGGAATGCAGAAGGTGCCTGTGGAGGACCCCTGGGAAAGCACCATCCCAGCAGGTAGGTGACACACAGAATCACAGAATCACAGAATTGTAGGGGTTGGAAGGGACCTCGAGAGATCATCGGGTCCAACCCCCCTGCCAAAGCAGGCTCCCTAGCTCATATTGCTCAGATAGGCGTCCAGGCGGGTCTTGAATATCTCCAGTGAAGGAGACTCCACCACCTCCCTGGGCAGCCTATTCCAGTGCTCAGTCACCCTCACTGTGAAAAAGTTCTTCCGCATGTTGGTGCGGAACTTCCTATGCTCCAACTTGCAGCCATTGCCCCTTGTCCTATCCCCACAGACCACTGAAAAGGGGCTGGCTGATTCCCCCTGCATCCCCTGCTTCAGATAATTATAAACTTTGATTAGGTCCCCCCTTAGTCTTCTCTTCTCAAGGCTGAACAGTCCCAGCTTACTCAGCCTTTCCTCATAGGGGAGATGCTCTAGGCCCTTAATCATCCTCGTAGCCCTTCTTTGGACTCTTTCCAGGAGATCCCTGTCCTTTTTATACCAAGGAGCCCAGAACTGGACACAATACTCCAGGTGGGGCCTGACCAGGGCAGAGTAGAGAGGGAGGATCACCTCCTTTGACCTGCTGGCTACACTCCTCCTGATGCATCCCAGGATCCCATTGGCTCTCTTGGCCACCGAGGCACACTGCTGGCTCATGGCCAACCTGTCATCTACCAGGACCCCCAGGTCCTTCTCCACTGAGCTCTTCTCCAGCAGGTCATCCCCCAGCCTGTACTGATACAAACAGTTGTTCCTTCCCAGGTGCAAGACTTAACACTTGCTTTTGTTGAACTTCATCTGGTTTCTCACTGCCCAGCTCTCCAGCCTGTCCAGGTCTCTCTGGATGGCAGCGCAGTGCTCCTGCGTGTCAGCCACTCCTCCCAGCTTTGTATCATCGGCGTACTTGCTGAGGGTGGATGTTATTCCCTCATCAAGATCGTCAATGAAGATATTAAACAGGACTGGACCCAACACTGAGCCCTGGGGAACACCGCTGGTAACAGGCCTCCAGTCAGATTCTACTCCACGAATCACAACCCTCTGGGTTCGGTCCGACAGCCAATTCTCAACCCACCTCACTGTCCACTCATCTATCCCATGCTTTCTCAGCTTTGCTATCAGGATGTCATGGGAGACAGTATCAAAGGCCTTGCTGAAGTCAAGGTAGATGACATCCACTGCTCTCCCTCCATCTACCCAGCCTGTCATGAGATCGTAGAAGGCTATGAGGTTGGTCGAGCACGATTTCCCCTTAGTGAATCCATGCTGACTACTCCTCATGACCTTCTTCTCTTCCAATTGCTTGGAGATGGCATCCAGAACAAGCTGTTCCATTACCTTTCCAGGGGCAGAGGTGAGGCTGACTGGCCTATAGTTACTAGGTTCCTCCTTCTTGCCCTTTTTAAAGACTGGAGTGACATTGGCTATCCTCCAGTCTTCAGGCACTTCTCCTGTCCTCCAAGACCTGTCGAAGATGATAGAGAGCGGCTCAGCAATCACCTCCGCCAGCTCCCTCAGCACACGTGGATGTAACCCATCTGGGCCCATGGATTTGTGTGCATTAATCCCTTTGAGCCGCTCCTGGACCTCCCCTACTTGAACCAGAGGGAAATTCTTCATTTCCCAATCAGTCCTACTCTCATCCAGTGTCTGTGGGTCCCGGGGGGCCTTTGAAGTGAAGACCGAAGCAAAGGCGGCATTCAATATCTCCACTTTCTCAGCATCCCCCGTAACCAGGACACCCTCCTTATTCAGCAAGGGACCTACATTATCCCTGGACATCCTCTTACTGTTCACGTGTCTAAAAAACCCCTTTTTATTATCCTTTATGTCCCTTGCCAGCTTAATTTCCAAGAGGGCTTTAGCCTTCCTAGTTGCATCCCTACAGGCCCTGACCACCTTCCTGTATTCTTCCCAGGGGCTCAGACCCTTTTTCCACGATTCATAGATCTTCTGCTTCTCTTTGAGTTTGCTCAATAGCTCCCTGTTCATCCATGCAGGTCTTCTGCCTCTCTTTCCCCATTTCCTCCTCAAAGGGATGCATCTTTCCTGTGCTTGGAAGAAGTGCTGTTTGAATGCTAGCCAGCTCTCGCAGGCTCCCATTCCTTCAAACAGCGTAGCCCACGGGATAGCCCCCATTAAGTGGCGGAGGAGATCAAAGTTAGCTCTACCAAAATTCAGGGTAGCTATCCTACTTTTTGGCTTGCTTCTTCCACCCAGGATCATGAACTGAACCATTTCATGGTCGCTTTGCCCTAAGCTGCCCCCGACCTTCACTTCCCTAACAAGTCCATCCTTGTTAGTGAAAACAAGGTCCAGCAGCCGCCCTCCCCTTGTGGGCTCCTGCACCATCTGTAGCAGGAAATTGTCTTCAACACACTGCAGAAATTGTCCGGACTGCATACGACTGGCCGTATTGCTTGCCCAGCAAATATCTGGGTAGTTGAAGTCCCCCATAAGGATCAGTGCCCGGGAACTTGAGGCTACTTCTAACTGTTTATGGAATGCGTTATCTACCTGCTCCTCTTGATCAGGGGGCCTATAGCACACTCCCACAACAATGTCCCCCATACCGGTTTGCCCCTTGATTTTAACCCACAAGCACTCAACAGAAGGTTCATCCTTCCCCAGGTGGAGCTCAACACATTCTAGGTGCTCTCTCACATAAAGAGCAACTCCTCCACCTCGCTTCCCTAGCCTGTCTTTCCTAAAAAGCACATAGCCATCCATGACAGTGTGCCAGTCGTCCAGGTTGTCCCACCACGTCTCTGTGATTGCGATGAGATCATGGCCCTGCGACCGCACAAAGATCTCTAGTTCTTCTTGTTTGTTCCCCATGCTACGTGCATTTGTGTAAAGACAGTTCAGTGGTGAAGCAGATGTAGGTATCCTCAACGGCCCACAGTGAGATTTCTGACAGGGGACTGGCAAAAGTGGCTCCACGGAGGAGTACTCAGGGCAGTCCACAGAATTTTCCCTACTCTCACGTGGAAAAACGTCCCCAAGTCCACGACTGTGCTGTTGGTATTTACACACAGGTTTGCTGCACAAACAAGGTGCTTACCAGACATTCCCTTGGCTGCCTTAGTCCTGGGGAAGTAGCGTCAAGTGAGCTGGTTTCTGAGGGGAAAAGCCTTCCATTCACCAGCCAACCCTGCTGCTGCCACCGAGCGCGCCTCTCTGCTTAGGGTGGAGGTAACACTTCCGGTGCTGCTGCTGCTGAAGAACAAAGATATTTGAACTTGCCTTAAAAAAACAGGTGGAGTTAAACAGCCAGTGTAGGGCAGAGTCCTTTTAAAGTATTAAAAAGAGCTCAAACTCAGGATTGAACAGCATCTACCTCTGCTCAATGCCAAACCATCAAATCACGTTTAGTCCACCCCAGATGGGATGCATTAGGTATAAACTGCAGTCTCTGTCCTAAACTTGGTGGTTTTGTGGGAATTTTAAACCAGACATGAAAGCTAAATTTACATGAGTCTATCATCTGGCAATACACACATCTCTTCTGGCCTGGGGGTATGAAAGGGATTTGGTTTTTTAATGTAAATAAGAAAAATTCAACAAACAGCTCAGCCTGGTTCAGGGCTTACAAATCAAATACAGGACTCTGCTTCAGGGATGTCTTGAAAATTAACTACTTTAAAGGCAGGAATGGTGGCATTACAGCACATTTCCAGGCACTGGATGGTGTGGAGAACACTGGGAAATGGATGGAAGCAGCCCAGGCCACTGCTGGAGGAAGCAGGTACTCACCACACCAGCGGGAGGCACTGTACAGGGCAGCAGCTCCTGCTCCTCTGTCCCTGTGCAGCACCAGCTCTCAGAACTGTGTGTCAGGTGAGGACACTCATGGAGACAAAGCTATGACATCTCTGATTCCAGCACCTCGTGGGGAGGAGACAGGGAGCGTGAGCCTGGTGTGGTCTGTCCTGGTGTAGGTACCAGCACGGATGACCACAGCTTGCTCCGTGCTGAGCCCCTGTACAGGTCTGGCACACGGGCTACACCCAGCAAAGGAGCCGTGTACCATGGTGGAGGAGGAAGAGCGTGGAAAGGAACAGGGATTAATTCTTAAGAAGAGAGTTGAGATGCAGCTCAAGCACTGTAAGTGTTTCAGCTGCTCCTCTGGCACACTGTCCTTGCACGGGAAGCAGACTGGCCAAAGAACTCGAGCACAGAATGGGCCCATCTGTCCCAGTGGATGCAGGAACCAGGGTGTTGGACCCCAGTGATGGTGTAGGAGTGGGCCAGCACCCTGCATGCACATTCTGCAGGGAAGCCAGGTGCCGACTTGCTCTGATGTACCCCAGCAGGAGCTGGGGGTGGCAACTGATGGTCTGCGCCAATTTTGAAAGCGTGATCTAAACAAACTCAGAACCCTGGGAATTGCTTGAGGCTGGGAAAGCAAACAGGAACACCTAATCCACTGCCCAAGCCAAGCCTGTTCTTGTGCCATCAGCTTTTTGACAGCAATAGATGAGTTTGGTTCTAGCTCAGTGTTCAGCTGGATTTTCAGGAAGACAGACACGTTACCACAGTGGAAGGATATTACATCTGCCTGAACTCTTCCATTCAAAGCTGTATTTGAAGCTTAATGAGCTCTTAAGGATACAGTCCATCTACCTACCTTTCACTCTGCAGTAATTTTATTGCCTCACATCTCTCCCTTGTCCCCCACAGATGAGACCAGCTGCAATCACACAGCTGACAACAGTCCAACAGCTTTCCAGTCCTGCAGCAATGCCTGAGCTCTGGGAAGGCTGGTGCAGGGTCTTCAGCGTGGCAGCACCCCTCAGTCTGTATGAACCTGTCAGTGCTGGGCTCGGCGCAGGTCCGACCTTCTCCTGGAGCAAGTGTTCAGGCTGTTGCTCTACTGCCTGTTGTCTTTGGATACGTTGTGTGCCAGCCAGTTCACTTTGATCTTCCAGCTCTCTCGCAGGGCTTCATTAAACTTCAGTCTGAAGTGTTTCAGTGCCTCTTCATCTGTTTTCCCCAGAGCCAGGGAATCCTGGAGGAAAAGGGGCAGAAGTCAGCACAGCCTCATGGAAAGTGCAAATTTGCTTGACTACAAAGATGTGAACTCACTTAGAAACTACTCCATTGAAAGGAGCACCAAGTGGGAAACAAGTAGCTGTGACTTGTTTTAGTTATGGTAATTGCACCAGGTTTTTTCCACTGTGATAAATAGATGCATCTTACACAGAGTAGGGAAATAGTAGGCTTGTGGTGCTCTGTATGTGTGTACAAAGCTCCCTTCAGCTGGCTGGGGCTAGGCCTTTTCTATATAAGAGGCAAGCTGGGAATCCCAAGGCTGGAAAAGACCTTTAAGATCATCAAGTCCAACCGTTCCCATCCTATGCTAAGCCATATCCCTATGATACATGACCAAAGAGCTGTCTCCTTCCCTGCAAACTGGTTCTCTCAACAAGGAGCCTACGGCCTCTGGGCTGAAGAATCTGAACTTGTATCTCAGCACCAACTTCAGATGTCCTGCACGTGAACAGTGGACATCTACTTGTGATTTCTGGAGCTCATTTGCTTCCAATCCACCCTTCCACACTGGCCTCTGAGACACAGGTATTCAGCATTAACTGTATCTGGGCTGGGCCTCTCTTACCTTTAGGTACTGAATGTCTTTAGAGCAGCTGAGTTCTGGCAGGCCAGCAGCTTTCATCAGTGCAAACAAGTGCAGGAAGAGAAGGCCGTGGCGCCTGAGGATCATATAGGCTTTTTCACAGTAACCCCTGAATCTGCACAGAAAGGAAGATCACAGCATGAAGGTGAAGCAAAGGATCAAGGACTGCGAGCTGTGCTGTTCATGAAACAAGACTAGGTCATCTGCTGGCTGCAGTGATGGCTCCTGAGCTTTTCCACCTTCTCCAAGAGGTGGATAAGAGTTTATTTTCTTTCCTGGGTATAGATGGCTCTCAGCTACAGGCTACACATTGCTGGTGAAAGTAACTCCTGAAAACTCAGAGGTTAAAAAGCTGAACTGCTACTGCTTACCTCTCAAACTTCTCGTTGTTGTTAGTCTTGCCTTGCTGGATGACATGCACGAAGTCATAGGTTAAGATGAAAGGGACCCGTTCTCTGTTAATCCCAAATTTAGTCTTGAAGTTCCCCAGAAAGTGGCCAAAATCAATATGGAACAGCTGAAAAGGAAGAAGAGGAAACAAAAAGTTGTTTTCAAAGTCACATCTATTTTACCTGATCAGCACTGAATTCTCTTTGCAGTTCCTGTGTTCAAAATACACTGACTGTAGGCTTTTGGGAGGGAGAAGGGTGACCTCCTCTCCCCTGGCACTGTTGGGAAAAGAGGCAATAATTTACTTGCTGAGATATTCCCTAGTGTAATTAGATGTTGGATGGGAGAGAAAAGGTACTTACCCCTCCAACACTTGGTATATCTGAAGAAATTAGTGCTTTTTGTAATGTGTGTCACTGGTAGAAGCAGAAAGAGAGCGACAAATGGGTACCCTGCTGCTCTGCAGGCCCAGACAGGGACCCTGCTTTGGCAGGGGGTTGGACTTGATGATCTCTGGAGGTCCCTCCCAACCCCTACAATCCTCTGACTCCAGAATATCAGCACTGATGTGGTAACATTCCATATCCACTACCCCTGGTAGTTTTGGCTTTGTAGAATTCACAATTCTACACAGGTAGAGCTCAGACTCCCCCTTCACCAAAGTTATTCATGGTTTGGTGCATATCCTGCCAGCAAAGGGATTTTTCTTTCTCCCTGTTTTCCCCTTTGTCTTCCAAACAGGGTGTGAGAAAACCTAAACTCTGGCAGCTATTGAACAGAGAAGTAAAGGAATCAGTACAGGTATCAATGAGCAATTAAATCCATGCTGATTGCTTCATTTATTTGGGTAAAAACCCAAACATATCTTTTTCCTAAGAGGAATTTTATCAATAAATCAGCTTGGGCAAGTAACTGAGGAGCTTACCTAGCAACTATGAGTGCTTTGTGACTCTGCTGAAGCCCAAATGAGTCTTCAGACTGAGCACAGTGCTTGAGTTTGCATCTGCAGCCAGTTTTAGGCCTGAGAAGTGATTCTGTGAATTGCTCCGCTTGACTTGCCAAGTGGGTGTTAACAGTGGCAGCTGAGGGCAGTGGCACTTAGAGAATCGTAATTCAAATGATAAAACTGTATTTACCCTCTTAATTGAGAGAAGGTACTGAGAATATCTGTCCAGTCTGCCTCTGGGCTGGGAGGTGAGGTACATTCCTCAGCAGAAGGATTGCACTGGCTGTATCTGTCCATTGCTAAGTAGCATTCACGCCCCTCTTCAGAAGGCCAACAGCAGCAGTGAGGCCCCATACCTGTCCAGTCTCCCGGATCATGATGTTGTCGCTGTGCCGGTCACCTATCCCCAGCACATAGGTTGCCACGCAGTACCCGGCGCAGGAGAGCGTGAATTCCTCTATAGCCTGGTCTAATGCATCACTGCAGAGGGCAAGAAAAGGAGTGTGACATTGAATAGCAGCACTTCACCCCTGGGAAAGGTGTTTTTAAGCTTCCCCTGTGGGGTGCTGCAGGAGAAGGGAAGGGAAGAGCCTGTCTGAGCTCTGCAGTGCTCCCAGGCAGCTGGCTGGAACTGGAGAGGGCTGGATAAGGTGGTGTCCACAGCCTCAACAAAGAGAGTTTAGTTTGTTTAAACTAAATTAACTCATTTCTAGATCTCCACAGATCTAAAAGCTGAAGTGGGCTCCTATGCTGATTCCTGTTGGTGCCCTGCTGCACCAGAGTAGCTCTGGCCTACTGCTGCTCCCCAGCTCAGTGCCCAGTAAAACCCCAAACTACACAGCTTCCCCACTGCCTGAATTTCACCTCCCCCTTCTGGCATTACTCCCTCTGCCCCCTTTCCAGCTGCCTCCACTCTGTCTCTCTCTGGAGACAGTAACAGAACCAAGGGGAAGATCAAAGTTTGGGTCCAGCCTGTGGCCAGTGCTGCCTTCAGCTCCCAAAGATCAATAAAGTTTGCACACAGTAATCTAGATGCTTCCATTTCTGCTCCAGACCCATACAGACCCACACAGCACGTTCTGGTGTGCCAGGCAGTGAAGCATCCACAGATCCTGTGGGACAGCTTGGAAATATGCATAACTGAAGGGAAAAAATGAGTAAAGCAGAAGAAAAATAGAAGAAAGAGTTAGGGTGGTTCAGCCTGGAGAAGAAAAGGCTGTGGGGAGACCTCTGAGCACCTTCCAGTCCCTCAAAGGGCTCTGGGAAAGCTGGAGAGGGGCTGGTGATGAGGGAGGGACAGGATGAGAGGAATGGCCTTCAGCTGCAGGAGGGGAGATTTAGATGCAAGGGCAGTGAGGCTGTGACACACACTGACCAGAGAAGCTGCATTCCTGGCAGGGTTCAAGGTCAGGCTGGATGGGGCTTTGGGCACCCCGGGCTGGTGGGGGTCCCTGAGCATGGCAGGGAGTGGGATGGGTGGGTTTCAAGCTCCCTTCCCACCCAGACCAGTCTGGGGTTCTGTGCTGCTGCATCCCTGCAGTGTCTCCAGCTGGCAGGGAGCAGCAGAGCTGGAGGTCAGCCCACCTACCCTGGGTTCTTGGATTTCAGCCAGTTGAGCAGCGCGTCCTTGTTGAAGGCAGCAGTGGCCACCATGTTGCTCTTGTTCAGCTGGATGTTGGCAATGGTGTCTGAATGCATGACTACTTCTATCAGGCCAGTCTTGTCTCCTGTGGAGAGGCAGCCATAAGGGGTCATCCTGCAGAGATGAAAGAAACCCTTCCACTGAAATCTTGCCCAAAATTGGGGGGGGTGTTGACTTTAAAGCTGTCCCTTGTCTGTCCTATCTCCTCAGTACCACACAACCTGACTAGCTGCTTGCAGAATATGACACAAACCTATCAAGGGCAAAACAACCTCACAGACAAAACGGTCTCACCCCCCCCAAGTGGTTTATCACTGCAGCAGGATAACTGTGTGCACGTTACCTCAGGTCCAGGCCCTCCTGCTTCCACAGGATGTCCATCAACTGGATCATCTGCAGAGTCAGCATGTCCTGACGAAGATCTACACAGCATTACCAAGGAGAAAAGGGGTGTAAGTACCTCCCCCTCACGGCTGGAAAAGACCCTTGAGATCATCCAGTCCCACCAGTCCTGTCCTGTGCTAAACCATATCCCTGAGCACCTCATCTACCTGCTGTTAAATACACACAGGGATGGTGACTCAACCCCCTCCCTGGGCAGCCTGTGCCAGGCCCTGACAACTCTTTCAGTGAAGAATTATATACAGAGGACAGTTTATTATATCTCTAGATTACTATTAAAAAAAAAAACCCTCAAATATGGTCTTGGTCCTCATTTATATGTCATCTTAATGCTCCACATTTCTCCCCCTCACCCCAGGAAGTATTTGAGCCCCTTCTGCCTGTGCAAACTTCTCCTCTAAGGACTTACCATCTCCATTTTTAAAAATGATACCCACTCCACCTCCACCTGTCTCTTCATTACTGAACACAATCCATAAAGGTTTCATTTTGGAGTCCATAAAGGTGCACTGATCCACACTAGAGGAAACAAAAATAGCATCATCAGAGTTTCCAGCTCTAAAGGAGAAGCCACCTGAGCTGCAAAGGCAACAACAGCTAATGGACTGGTGGCTTCCATGAGGAAAGAGGAACTTGGGGTAACCCAAAGCCCAGCTCTGCTGCTGAATAAAGCTTGAGGCAGGAATTAGACACAGCTATCATCCTTACCAAACTTCAGTGAGGATAATGTTGGGGTTCAGGGGGGACTGGAGGTGGGAAAGTGCTTCAAGGTATGTTTCCTGCTTCATGCACACGTGCATCATCTCCTTGGTTTGAGGCTTGGTGGCCTTCTGAGAACTTGCTTTAACAAAGTCATTCAGAGCTTTCATCTTGCTGAGGGCTTCTCCCTGAAAAAAGGGATGGATGGAACAGGGTTAACAATAAGGAAACTCCTGGAGAAAGTTTAAAAACTATTAAAATCTATGCAATGTAAACCTTGGTTGTATCTCAGACCTTCTCAAGTTGTGGCAATTTCACACACTGCAACAAAACAAATTCAGTAGTAGCTGTTTGGTGGAGATCCATAACCAATTATGGATATTCTGCTGGGCACAAATGCATTGCAAGGTGAGGCCTGCACCAGGAATAATGCCTGTTCTCAAGGACCAGCAGACAAAGTGAGGTGCACGGGCTGGACATGTGAGGATGAGACCTGCAGCCCCTGCCCTTCGTGCTTTTGGGGAACTCTGGTTATGCAAAAGCACCACTCAGGCTTGAAAACAGAAGCAGCACCAGGGTGTGGGCACATTTTAGGTATGACTTCATGTACACCAGAGTCCCCCAGGTCTGAATTAGGGACAGTGAGCCTGGGCAGCTAACAGGAAGTTTTAGAGAGTGGGTTAGTAGCAGAGTTACCTCCACCTCAAGGAAAGGGTCTGCTCCAACTTGGCCAACTATGATCAGCCCCTGCTGAACAGTAACTCATTCAGCTTGTCTAGTGACCACTGCAAACCACTCAGACCAAGGATGGTGTAGTTTGGGGTGTGTGTGGGTAAGACATGAGCAAAGTCACACATGATAAGGCCCTCCAGGCTCTCCACCAGGATGTGCCAGAAACAATAGCACTGTTAAAAGGCATTTTTTGGATTGTTTTTTTGTGTTACAGCTGAGAACCAGCTCCAAGCCAGAGGGAAATCAACCTTATGGCTAAAAGCAATTATTTTTTTACCTGTTTCATCAAAACTTTCATATGGTGGGTGCTGCCTCTGCAGTATGCTTCCAGGATCAGGCCAAACCTCAAGGCAACAGCAGGAACGTGCATTTCTGACCTGGGGAAGAAGACACAGGGGGGTAAAGCGTTTCTGACTCACTGCAGTGAGTAACTAATTCTCCCAGTCCTGCCAGCACAAGGAGGTGGGGAGAAGAGGGAGTGGAATATCAGCTGCTGTTTAGAATCTCTCTATGTACTGGGGAGGGAAAAATCTTAACCCACCCCAGGAGGTGCTGTAGAAAAAGCATTTCTGGAAGCAATGAGACATCCTTTTGGATAAGCAAACTGCTAATGATTCCTCTGAGAACATTACTGAAGGAGTAAGGATGGTTCAGAGCCTATGGCTCAGAACTGGCAGGTGGCCATGGGTGGCCAAAGCCAATTTCAACACATAGATGGGTATGTAAGTTCTGAGAGCAGAACCCAATCCAAGCAACAATGAAAGAAGAAAGAAAAACAACAACAAAAAATTGTGTGTCCTCCTGGAATAATCCTCAGTGTCCCAAAGTAAAATGCAGGAAAGCTTTTGGTAAGCCTAGGAAGCAAATCCCACCAATGCTTTGATGAAAGACATTAGCTAAAGGGCAGCCAACAGCCCTTAAACAAACAGCCTGGCATCTACACAGAGAGGCATGCTTGCTGTCTTACTTCACAGAGCAACGACAAAGATCAGCAAGTGCTGGTTTCACTCAATTCCTGAGAAAAAGCATGAAGCATTTGCCCTTCACCTCAGGTGCCAGAAGAGGAAGTGGCCGATCTTGCGGTTGGATAACGCCCTGTCCAGCAGGAACTTGGTTAATTCACAGTCTAAGTAGGATTCATACTTAAGCACCTGGACGAGCTGCAGCAGGTACCGGAACAGTTCCTGATCTCTGGGGACACAAAGGAAGGACAAGCTTATCTTGACTGTAACACTTGCTAAAGCTGCAAAGACAAGACTGTCAGCCTTGTTCACAGTCCCTCTCAGCAGCCCTGCACGTGAATAGAAAGGGGCTCCACGAGTCCCTTGTGGTGAGCACTTACGTCAGCTTCTTTAATGAGTTGATAGCAAAGGAACCCACGTAGCGGTCGGGAAAGCTGAAGTCCAGCAGCTCTAAGGCATTCAAGACAGGCAGCTCTGGCCAGGTCTGAAGCAGGGAAATCATCTGAAAGGGGGAAGGGAAAGGAGAAGGAAGCACAAAAAAAATGAAAGGAACAAGATTTTTATGACAATGAATCAAAAATCTGACATTCTACAGGCAAAGAGCAGCTTCTTTGTGGGTGTAAACCCTCTGTCTCAGTCGATGTTCACAGATGTCCCAGAGCATGTGTGCAGACACCAGGTCAAAGCCCATCAGTCTGAACTCTCAGAAGGCTGACAGGAGGAGCCAGCCAAGTCCACAGCAGGGGTATTTTGTTGCACCACAATTAGTGAAATGAGCTCGTTGGGAAAAGCACTTTTTTGCAGCATGATAATGTAGCCTAGAAAGGGACCTTTAGGAGGTGCTGTCAAAGCTCTTGTGGCAAGGAGGGATGAGCAGGACAAAAACCATCCCTAACTGATTTCTGACATTCTCTGTGGAAGAGATTCAGCCACCCTCTGAGGTACTTGTGCTGGTGTTTCACTCTCAGCTCAGAATACCTGATCCAGATCCTATTTACACTGTGAATTAGAGATTTGGGTTTTTTCTTGAGGGAACAAGCAAGACCTTGCTGGTCAGTAATGAGTCTGGGACAGTGCAGAGCATCAAACCAACTCAGCTGGGTACCACTCAGCCTATGTTCACAGTGACTGGTTGAGACACAAATCTTCCTCAGCTTCAGTGATGTCCAACCTATCTGCTTGGGGGCCCTGGGAAACAACACCCCCTGCTGAGCTGCCCTCCCAAACACCACACAGGCACAGAGACACTAAAAGATGGATCAAAAAGGGAGCCACCAGCCGCAGCATCCTCACCTGGGCAACATCTTCATGCTTGTTCCATTTGGTGATGGTGAGCAGCTTTGCCAAAGCCTGTGGGTACTGGTCACGGATGTCATATCTCATCTTCCACACCAGGTCTTTCTCGTGCTCATACAGTTCTGTGTGGCTCCTCCGCTCCAGGATCTCCTTCAGTAGCAGCTTCTGCTCATGGGAATCACAGGAAAGAGCATACAAAAGGCTGAGTCTCAACCCAGAGGACTTGCTCAGCCCAGAGAGACGCTGTGGGGTTGGGGCATGGTCCAGGCTGGTGACAAAAGCTGGTTGAGGGTAAGGTGGAGATATGTAATGATCTATGAAAGCAGGCTTGCACACTGCTGAAAAACTGATGATAGAAGACTCACCTCCTCAGGATCTTCTGGTGCTGTGCGGGGTTGTTCTCCATTCCTCCCCAACTCCAGCAGCTGAGACACAAATAAAGAATCTGAGAAACTCTCCTCATTTCCTCTGTACTTCTAACTCACCATCACTTCTGGCATTTATGCTGCATTAGAGATCAGTCCCTTGTCACCTCTGGAGAAGGGAATCACACCTCTCCCAGCCCAAGGGTACCCAGCAGGACCCCTCTGCTCAGAGGTGTCACCAAAGTGCCCAGAGAGCCCCTTCCCTGGTAGTAAGAAGAACGAAGGGATGAGTCCTTCCCTCCAAAAGGGCACCTCTGCACACCCACAGAGTTCATGAACAGGCTCTGGGTCACCAAGCTCCAGGCTATCATGAGCCCTTCCAGATTCTTCCAGCTGGTGTGTGTTTGCTGCCCAAGCCACCCTGCACACCAGCACAATCCATTAAAGCATCTGAGCCAGAACACACATCATGGGGGAACATGCATGCATGTCCCTGGCAGAGCAGATCCCTCTCCTTTCCTGTTACAGGCACATTTCTTCTTCCATTTCAGGCCAGTTGCAATGACAGATGGAAAGTCCCTGTGCCACACGACACGTTATCGCTCTGTGCTGAGAGGGAGGGAGCTGTCTACTTTCACTCATTTCCCCTTTTATTCCTCTTCCTTCCTACAGAGACTAATCCTACCCACAATTTAAAGGCCACTCTGTTAAACCCTTTTTTGTTAAACAACTGCTTATCTACGAGAGGAACTTCACCTCAGGAGCTCATGAGATGTCACAGCTTGGGGAAGGATTCACTCACAGGCCCGTTAGTTAAGAGAAAAAGTCAAACTTTCAATTAACAACACCTCTGATTGAGTTTGCTTGGACCAGGTCCCTGTTGAAAGCTGCCCAAAAGACAGTGGCTCCATACACCCCCACACCAGCAGCACCAGGGAACTGCTGTGCCTCCCAACAGAAGCCCCTGTCCCCTACCTGCTCGAAGGATGGGTAATACACAGGGTGCATGGCGATGCTGGGGAAGCAGATGACCAAGGCCGCTGCGCTTTCCGTGTTGGGGTTGCACTGCACCGTGCCCATGGGGTTCAGAAGTTCCCCTTTCTCATCTGAAAAGCAAAGGACAGAAACCTGTGAACCCAAATCTGTTGAAGCTTTGGGCCACAGGGAAGAGCAAGGAGCAGAGGCTGCTTCCAGCTCTGTCACCATGCATTGCCCAGCCCTGAGCAGATGACTTTGTTTTCCTGACCTCTCACAAGCCAAGCATATGTGACACCTTTAGGACAGCAGCAACCTCTCATGTCATACATGCAATGCCAAGCAAAACCAAGGCCTTCATCTCAGCAGGGCTCTTGATGCCATCACAAGATGCAGCAGTAATCATACTGGGTCTGCTCCTCCTAACTATTATGGCTAACTATTGTGTGTCTCCTGCCTTTGTGGAGGAGACTAAAGGCACAAAACCATACAGTAGCTCTGGCTCCTGACATACCTGGGAAGGAGGACCACATGTGCAAGCAGCACTCCCCGGTTTTCAGCTGGTCCTTGTAGTCAAAGAGCATGACATTCACCCAAGCAATGGGGCAGTCCTGCAAAGCAGAGGCACAAGCTCATTTGGGTGCTGTAACTGCACAAGCTGGGTGAAGGGAAGAGAAGAACAAACAAGAAAGTGAAATATTCCTGTGCAAAGCAAAGCAAAGCCCTGACAATAGCCAGGAATAAGAAATTAGACAGTCTTGATCTTTTCCAACTCTGCAGTTTGCTCCACTGAATGCTACCAGCAGGTATCTTCCCATTCAAGAGGATGTAGGCAGCCCCTGTTAAAGAGCTGCTGTAAAGAACACACCACCCCAGGTAGCCATGCTGTCTGCTTGCCTTTTAAGAGTTCCTAAAATCAGAGAACAAGATGGCATCAAATTCAGACCCCTGCCAAAACCTGGTGTGTTTGTGAGGTGCTGAATGGCACCAAACACTCCCCATAAATATGTCTAAAACTTCATCACCCAGTATCCTGCACCACTGAAGGATCCCTCAGTTTCCAGTAAGGCCTTGCAACTACTGGATGGTATTTGAAGGAGGGGTGACATACATACTTCATATATTCCACAGTTTGAGGGGAGGGAGAAGAATCTTAATTTTGAAACTGGGAGCTGACAGTCAGCATGACTTCAGAAAACCAGGCAAGGAACACTAGATACATCCAATAACAGGATGAAAAACACTTGGCTCCTCTGTACAGTAATAAACACTATCTATGGAAATCAAGCTTTATGCTGCCAATGCCCCCTCATACCCCCTAAATAAAACTCATGAGCCCAAGCCAGTCTCATTTCAGAGGTGGGAGACTCCAGCCAGTAAAGTGACTGGGAAAGAGAACCCGTCTCCCTGCTGTAACGCTGCTCCCCGCCACCGCAGACATACTCCACAAATGACCTAAGGTTTCCTGCAGTCGGGTGCCCCAAATGGAACAGTTTACTTCACATCACAGTTTCAGCAACACCAGCATTTCACTCAGCTGCTCAGCAAACACCAAAGCTTGCACATACCCTAGCACAGAAACCTACTTGCAAAGGGGGTTGTGAGGTAAAACAGCAGCGAGATGCACCCACAAACCGTGCAAAATTTGAAGGGAGTCCCAGAGAGACAGCTTGTTCCACTGAGACACTGTGAAGAAGGTATGGGGCTTACCCCAAAAGTACACCACAGGGCTTGGTGAAGGTAGCAAACTCAGTGTTTTCCCCTCATGAGACAAAATGAATCACTTCCGAGCGGCCTCTCGCAAGGCTTGGAGTTGATCTGATTAGCCTAAGTGTCTCCAGTAAAATCCCCTTTGAGACATCAGCTTCTAGATGATAGGGAAAAGCCAAACAAAACACTGCCACCAGCAACAAGCTTTTCTAACCCAGAAAACGACATCAAACCACAGTGCAGAGCCTGCCAGAACACGAGGCAAGATTTCTGGTGGATAAAGTCCAGCAAAGAAATGATTCAGTATTGGAAGGACAGAAATAACTCCTGCATGATTTACAGAAACACTGAAAATTAATGTCACCTCTGGGTGACATTAATCCTCTGACTCATCCAGCCTGCAAGCATGCCTGTTTTTGTGGTAGTAAATTATTTAAGTCCCACCTATCTGCTCTGGCCAGTCTGCACAGACAAACAACATGCATGTAATTACCCTCTGAGCCCTGTATGCAAAGCAAACTAAAAGATTATTAATCCAAAAACAAAAATCAGAGCATGCTCTGACTGTAAGCTCCTCTAACCAGAGGACAGATCTGGACACCTTACTCAGAGCTGTAGTTGACTATGTGGAAAAAATCCGTTTCTGAGGAGCTCAGCTCCAGCAATACTGTCATTTTATAGAGCTCCCCAGATGCACCCACCTTCTCAGGTACCTGAGAACAAGAACCTCTTTAAAAACTCAGCTGAGCAGACCAGTTTTATTTTGTCAATCAGAACAGCAAGATTTCCTTCTGACTGCCTTCAAAAATGAAAACTGTTCCAGTGTGACCACAAAAATGCAGCCTGTGGATGAATCAGACACTCTGCTCAACAAAAGCCTCCAGCAGGAACAGGAGTTCTGCTATTCTTAAGTTAAAAAAGAAACCCAACAGTAAAAAGGTTGATCCTGGTTCTGGCCTCAAAATGTTTTCAGTCTGATGCCTCCAACCCTGAAATGGGTCCAACACAACAGGACTCAGGGTTTGCCTGTAGCTCCCCAGACATGAATGCACCATCACTCTGAGAACCCTCCTGATGTCAATGCAGCAAAGCTCAGTGAGCCTCCCAGCAGGGAAAAGCAGCTAGCAGGACTGAGATTAAAGTCTTCTGCCATCACTTCTATCAGTCCCTTGTTTCTCTGCACTCTAGAAAAGATGGCATGCCTAACCCTCTCTTCAACAGTGTTTTTATGCTGCAGAAACAGTAATTTGCAGAGGAACAAATACATTTGCTGCTCATAGAAAAAAATTCATATGCAAAGAGCTAGAGGCTCATTTACAACAGAGAAACCAGCAGTGCAATTACAGACTGTGCTTAGATCTGATTCCAGTTACTGAAGTATTAATGGACACAGAAGTTTTGGAATAGAGGAAAGTGAGAAGTATCACTACACTTCTGATTCAGCAGCTCAAAACAAAACTTTCCAAAGTGGAAGGCTTTATAATTACAAACCACTGCTTTATCATTACAAACCACTGCTAGACCTCTTCAACATATGCTACTACCTGGCAGTGCCATATGATGAATGGAAAAGGAGAAGGACCCGTAACTACACTGTTCCCAACCCACACGTTCTCTTCTTTGGACATGCCTGGTCTATGTACTTAAAGCACAGGAAAGAACTGGAGGACAGCAGCATTGATGTCATTTATTTAGCTGTACTTCCACTTTCCATCCTCAGTTTGCAGCATCTGAATAATAACCCCAAAGGTTCTGCACTTCCATTTCACCTCACCTAAAGCTTTGCTGTGACCAGTGCTTACCTCCCCCATTTTCTTCACCCTTTTTAGCTGTTAATTTGCTCCACGGGAGATTTACATGAAAGACCTTACTAGAAAGAAGATGCAACACAGAAGATGGTTTAACCTCAACTACAAAACAAGGAAATTGCAGAACAGCAGAACAATGACACTGACACAACTGATTCCTCTTTATGTACATCCAGATGCAGGATATGTTTCTAAATGGTCTATCTGGTCAAGAAATTACATTTAAACGAGCTTTCCTACAGACAGGCACTCCTCAAGTTCCCGTTGAAGAAGTTACAGGCCAACATTCTGTAAGCTCATGGAATCATAGAATCATTTTGCTTGGAAAAGATGTTTAGGATCATCAAGTCTGACTAATGAAGCCTTCTGAAAGCGAAGGGCAGCTGGTTCAGAACAGTGTCCTGTGCCCTCTAGCATTAGCAAGCCTGGCTCTGTCCCACACAGGTTTTACTTACAGCTTTCTTGGATTTCTTCTTTGTGGAACGTGCCTTCTTTGCCTTCTCGATGACAGCGTAGAGAGCAAAGCAGAGCCGCGCCATGCGGGGCAGGTCGCAGATGTTAATATCAAAGTCCAGCCTCTGCTTCCACACTGGCTCCGAGCACACATTCACTTCAGAGCTGGACACAGTCTTGCACAGCATCTCATTGCCATGGAAGAGACCTGCTTGCACCACCAGCTGAGGGAAGGAGAAGAAAACACCATGAATCCACAGGGACTTGACCTGTTTGCTGAAGACATGTGATTAGAAGAGGAACGGGACAGGGCATGTGCTCCCCTGAACAGGGTGTCCTCCTCCTGTCTCTTTTATGATTCCCTGAGACATTAAGTTCCTTAATCTTCCTCTTTACTCAGTGTCAGTAAGGACACTGTTATCTTTTCCCTTCACATGGGCTTGCAAGTGCTGCTTAATCACTGCAGAACGCTTGGGTAATCCATTGGCAGGAGCACTATGGGTTCACCCTGTAAAGCCAGGAGATATAAATATGCACCAAGCCTTGTGCCCCACGATGCTGCTCAGGAACCTGTGGTGCTGACGCAGCAGGAGAGACACCAAGACCTGGGCAAGCCCTGACACCAAAGAGGTGGCAATTTGTGACAGGAGAAGGGCAGGTGCAAACAGCTGAGCCCCAAAACGGGCTGTAGTGCAGTGCCAGCAGCGAGCTGTCTCCAGCTTCACCTTTGCCTGCTTCCTCACAAAGCCCTGCCCTGCAGAACACCTCTTTGTGTGACATATTCTTGCCCCTTCTCATTCAGCTGCTCCCTCTTCGTGGCAAACACCCTGCAAACCCCAGCACTTTGCTGCATCATGCTTTCTGTCTTCACCAGTCACAACCTCTCCCATCACTCTCCCTTCTCCAGGCTGAATTTCCCCTCCTCTGCTTTTTGTTTGCACATCGCTGCTTTCTGCCATGTCATCACAGGCCAGCAGAGATGTTTGCTACTCAGAAGATGCTGCAGGGGAGTGTTTCTAAGAACAAATTGCTGGGCTGCTGGCTAGCAAGCTCCCTTCCCCCTCCTGTTGTGCTGCAGTTTAGAGGCTGCCCGAGGGCTGAATGGAGGATCAGCTCAGATCAAGGTGTCAGCCCCTGCTTGCCTCACCACATAAACAAGACAGATGCGACTGGGAAAGCTGAAACACAAAACCAAAACCCCAAACTGAGTAAGTACCTACCTTCATTCTCTCATCTGCATTGACCTTGCTGCCTTGCACCAGATCAATGTAGAAAGACTGCTCTAAGGACCAGAGTGAACCATAGTTGGGCTAGAAAGAGGAAAGGGTTCCCATCAGAAACAGATGCAACAAAGACTTCACGAGCAAGTGCCAGACCTCATCTCTCCTCATATGCCTTTTTGCTGTGAAGGTGGGCACCAGGAAGTCTGTGACAACGAGGCAAGTTGTGGAGGGAGCTGGAAGGCTCTTGAACCTCACTAGGAACCCATCCTGGGCAAGGCAAGGAGAACCAGCTCCCATTCCCAGACAAGGCCAGCATCTCCAGCATTGCATGAGCTAAAGGTAACCCCCCTGGGTCACTGTCCCCCTTTACCTTTTTCTTAGGGAGCGGAGGGGGCTTGGCAGACATCTTTGGGGGGCTGGCAATACAGTTGGTTTGCTCATCTCTCATAGCAATGATAGCAGAGGAGTGTACCATGGTCAGGTGGGGTGTCCGGCCTCGGTGCAGGCAGCTTCGAATGTACTGCAGAGAGAGGACAGAGGCAGGAAGGATGAAACAGAGCTGGGCAGGCAAGGGCAGGCCAGCACATGAGAACTGGCTGCAGCAGAAAGGAAAGGACACAGCAACAATCAAATTCAGTTTTAATTTATCTCCTCTTCCTATATAAACTAGTAACTCCCTGGACTCGTGTTGCTAGAACACAGCTGGCATTTCATCCACTGACTCAAACAGCTGCGTTAGAGGAAACACCAAGCAGGACTCTGCACTCCTGCCAGCAGTTTGACCTGCCAGGGGAGCACAGGGATACTTGCCCAACTTTCAGGAAGAGAAGCCCCAGCCCACCATGTGAGCAGACAGACCTTTCCAGACCCATAACCTAGAAATGCACTGACGTAGCTCCTGGTACCCAGGGACAGACTTAGATCACTATCCCCCAAAATCATAAGGAGCTGTTAGGTTGCTAGAAGTTTCCCTTCCCCTAAGTAGCCTCCAGGTCCTGCCATTGATGTGCTGCATGCCTGTAAAGAGCATTGCCTCCTCAATGGAGAGCAACACCTCTCAACCCACCTTACCAGCAGGAGGAGGCCATATGGGCACAGACTCACTGATAAAACACAACGAAAGCCTCACCTGGAACCGGTATAGGGGATAGTTCCCATAGAGGTATTCACACTTCCCGTTCACCTGCAGCGTGTAGTCCTCTGGCTTCTCCACCGTCTCGTGGCGGAAGACAGTAGCCTGCTTCTTGATAGCATAGCTCATTAACGTGATGGGGAACTCCTCTGGGGAGATCTGGAAAGTGAAGCTCTCCTGCAATCCCAACAACACAGCACACACTGTCAGATACCAGTGAAGGGCTGAAGGCAGCACAAGGAGCAGGAAGCTCAGCAGATAGGTAGCAACATTCCTGTTGCTGACCATAAAGAGAAGGATAGGAAGGCAGAATTACACCCCACACACATACACTAGCAAATAATTAGAGATGTTTGGCAAACTGGGCAGGACTGTGTTTCAGCAGCACAGGCACAAGGCTGGAAATCAGGAACTTCATGTCCAGTGTAAGCAGAATCACCAGTTCATTTGGTTGCTAGTTATTAAAAATCTTCTCACTGTCATTCCACCTGCAAGGCAGAGGGTGGCTAGGGTCCCCATGTTCCAACACACTGCTCTGGAAGGCCCTTTCCCATTGGGGCAGCTCCTGCTTCATGCCCAGGCACAACATGCAAAACTCACACTAACCCGGGGTAGCAGGCAAGAGCAGGAGCCCACGGGCAACACAGATGCCTGCAAGCAGTGTGCACTGAGCACGAGCTGAACAGACCCTTGGGCTTCAAAAGAAAAGGCATGTGTTGGATTCTGTGCTCCTCTCCTACCCAAAACCAAAAAGCTTTCCACCATCACATGTGCATGCAACCATGGTAAGCTTCTCAGCTAGGAGCTAACCAGTACACCCAACGCATGTTGAGGAAGGGGACCAGCACGCTGGGTTGGAGGCTCAGAGTCTCCCTCCCAACCATCTCCACAGGCAAAGGAATCTGGAGAATGAAGATGAACACTGAACTCATGGAAACACTGTCCACACACACACTATCCTGTCTCCAAACACCCAAAGGTTCCCAAAGGGAAAGCACAAACTGGTTAAACATTGGCACAGAAAAGGTTGTGCTTTACCCCGCCAGACTGAAACTTGACGTTGACAAAAATGTTCTTGGTGGGGGTATGTAGAGGACCAGACCCAAGGCCTTTGGCCATGGGCTCGAGCTGCAAGGGGAAGTTGTACTCCATCCAAGCTGCCCAGCTGAGCTGCTGCCGCTTTGCTGCTCTCTCCTCACAGAACTGGCACATTTTGGTGCGGAAATCATTCACCTCTGGATCCTGCACCGAGTCGAACTCGTGCAAACCTACGTGCAGAGGAAGAGAAAGGCAAAATCAGCATCTGCACCCAGTGGGGGGAAATCAGCCTTTGATAATCGAGTGTCTGTGAAAGAGTCTTCCTAAACACACGCTTAGTACTTGGCCAAATGGACAAGAGTCAGCTGAGCTCCTAATAATCACTTACCAGGGACAACCGACCCAACTCAATTACTGCAGAGCTCTCCCAGCAGAAGGATCACCTTTCTTGGGCCTGCTCACACACCACTCCCTTACCAGACCCACCACAGACCAAACCTGCTGATCTCATCTCCATCGCTACGCCACACGTTTCACCCGCAGCCACCACCCCTGCCACGGCTCCCAGGGAGACCAGTGATGGGGGAACTGACCTTTCCCAATGAGCAGGCTGATCTGGGAGTTAATGACCTTCTTGACCCTGTCGCCTTCTCGAGCCACGAGCCGCAGTACCGGTAGGAAGGGCTGGATGTCACAGAGCCGCCGCTGCTCATCCTCCAGCTCCTGCTGTTCTGCTGTCTGGTTGATGCACGTGAAGACGTAGGCCTCAGGATCGCTGAGCATATGGTACAGTGGTTCATACTGAGCATGCTTCCACACCACCTGGGCCAGACCAAGAGGAGGGTGAAGTTACCATTACACTGCCAGCACCTCAGCTTCCTCCTGCTTGTCACCCCACAGCCTCAAGCTCCCGAGATACACCATTCAGCACAGGGAAGGCACAAACCTCCTCACAGCATTCCCACACCTGCAATCGTAGGCTGCTTTTCAGCTGAGTCTGGTGGCTCCAACTCGAGCAGAACTGCTGGGTAGAGTTATTTGCAAGTGCCTTTAACTGCCTGCCTTTTTTTTCATGCTTGTCATTTGTCTCAGGCAAAGCAGAGCCCTCAACCTGAGTACTTAGGTAACCCCCAGCAAGTACCCACTGACTGCTAGCCTAGTGAAACAGAGGCATCACTCCTACTGGAGGCAAAACTGGGTTAGGCAATTCGCCCCCAGGAACTGTGACATGAAATCTGTGACATGAGCCAAGAAATCTTCTTCATCTTCTCAACACCACCCAGTTCCCAAAGATCCTTCGCTCCCATGGATGGCACTTCCACATGACTGCATCCCATTTCTTCACCCTCATCCTAAGCACCTGCTCTAGGAGATGGAATCCCAGCCTAGCCAGGCATTGGGGCTGACCCAGCACACCTACTCAAACCAACCAGCTCTACTTACAGGGTGTTTGGGTTTGGTTTTTTTTTTAACCTGAAAACTGCAGCATAAGACAACTTGGAATAGTCTGGCACTGTGCTGCTGTCCCTTGTGATCAGTGACTCATCTAGGCCAGGTTGCTGCTGCAGAGAAAACCTTCTCCACTGTTCTACTTCAGTCTCCCCTATCCCTGCTTCCTGCCCAGGGACACAAGGAAGCAGCTACATGTCATTGACACGTGCTTTCACTGCAGCATTTATTCCTCAAGTGAAGCACCAAGAAAAATCCTCTCTATCATTACCATTCCCAGTTTTCAGTATTCAATTTCTGTGAGGCAAGAGAAGGCTGGACTGGAACCCCAAATGCTTCAAGCCAGACCAGTATATGTGTTTGGCTACTTGGGGGTGACTCCCTTGCTTGCATGTGCATACACTAGAGCTCCCTCAACGAAAAACCCAGCACAGAGACCAGCTGGCTCAGGTGAGCAGTAACTGGACACACAGCCCACAAGCCCTGTGTGGCCAATTCAGACCTGCCACAGGTACTCTAGTTCTCATCCCAAGGTTGGACAAGTACCCTGAGAACCAAGGGTGACCCCACTGACACTGCCACCAGCACCTTGCTGTGGATAGTCTCAGTGGCTAGGAATGCAGAGGCTGTCACAAAGGAGGAGCTCCTGGAGCAAGTCACAAGGATCTGCCTCACAGCAATGCAGAAGAAACCCACTTGCACTGAGCTAAGACCCAACACATTTCCCCAGGTGCTCCCCAAGAACAGACTCCTCATTCCAGGAGACTGCAGATCAGACTGTGGAACAAGGCTGTTACCTGCTTGATGGTGCCCAAGCTGGCATTGCAGGACACAGAGAGGTTTAGGTATATGCCTGTGGGCAGCAGAAAATCCACCTGGATGTTTTGGTTTTCCCCCTTGGACCAGAATTCCATAGGGCAGTAAATCCCAGGGGGCATCCTGCTCACTTCTCAGCTACCACCTACAAGAAAAGGGAAAAAAGGCTGTTGCTATTGACTACACAGTATCTTCTCAAATCTGTACTGGGCTCTGTACAAAGTTGATGTGCAAAAGAACCCAAAGAAAGGAAGGTTAGCATATCCTCAAAGCTCAAGAAAATATGCACCTTAGTCACATTCCTAGCCCAGCATCTTAAAGCCACAGAGGTGTTCTTGCTATAGCATTCACCTCAATCTCAAAGCAGCCCTGTCTTTATGTCTTCTAGACTGGGATGAACATCTACATCTACCTTTGAGAAAGCAATTTATCTTCACTTGAGAACAGAGGTACCTGTCCTGACAGATCATCCACGACCAAGTGGATGACAGAAACAGCAGGTCCTTACCCCAGCTCTACAAGCCAGTCCTCAGGCCGCATGCTCCAAGCTTCACTTTGGTTTTCCACAGCTCAGTTCCAGTCTGCAAGAGGGAGAAAGAGGTGTTGCTGGTTCTGAGTATCCATGCATCTTTATACACACAAACAAGTAACACTCTGTGGTATATCTCTTCTCTAGAAATAGAGGAACAAATGAAATCTAAAGCTGAGGCAATCAAAAGAGGTTTGTGAGTTCCATCTGCATCCTTTCACTTCGCAGGGCTCAACAATTTACTCCCAGTACATGCAAAGAACACAAGAGAGAATGAATCTGAAGGCTATCAGGTACAAGCTGCTGTTTTCTAACACAGAGTAAGCACACGCATAAACAGCTAAAACAAAAGGCATTCAGCAGAAGCCCATCCCACGGCTTCTTTCCTAAAGATGTGGAATACCTGAGGCAGAGAAACCCTCACGCCCCATCCATTTGCCCACGAGCAAAACACTGCAACAGTTTTACTCCAGTTTCCTCTACAGATGATGGGCAGCAGAGCATGGCATCCCCATGTGCAGGTAGAGCTCAGAGCTGTTAGCATTAGCTCCTAGCATGGACCAGGTAAGAGGTTTTAACTCCCTTCAAAGCAGCTCAACTCAATTCCCTCTCGCTTACCCGAGATCTTCCAGCAGGTCAGCAGAGAACGGGGCCAGCAGAGAACCAGGCCAGCAGTACTGCCTGGAAAGCACTCACATAGCCAGGGCTCAGAGCTGCTGGGAGAACAGAGGCTTCAGCCTCCTGACTCTTGGCTGGTTCTCAATTCAGCCCAGCACACACCCTAAGCAATTCCAACAGCATCGCTTATCCTCAGCCCATGAAACTGGTACAGAATTTGCTCACTCAACTTAAAATACAGCTTTGCAGCTGTCAGACAGTGGACAAACTTAGAAAGAAACCAAGCAATGTGCTGCCCGATATTTGGGTCGCCCAAATCATGAAGTCTTGCAGGCAGCTTCTTGTAAGCCCTACACCTCAAGAGCTGCCCAGCGCCTTATCTGCCAGCGCCTGGGAGCACAACACTTCCCCATCAGCACTGGGGTAAGGATTCCCAGAAACATGAGCTATGTTTTATCTGTCCTGCTTCCTCAGCCCACAGGCTGTATCACCCAGAGACCGGATACAGAGACCACAAAACCCCACCCGCGTGCCTTAACAGGGAGGGAAGTTAAAAGGGGAGGAGGCAAGGTTTATAAATTTGAGTAAAGCCAACAAGCTTGCCTTGCCTTCTGCTCATCAACAATAAACCCAGCATGTTTCTAGAATACCCACTACCTCAGCCTTTCCCAATGGCAATGAAAGCAGCAAACCACCACAGCTCTACTGACCGGCGGAAGGAGACTCAACGACGGCTGAACTGCTTCCTTCTGCTGAGGATTTCTGCCTGATGCCACATCCCATCAGATGTACCCTGGATAAGTACCTTATCTAACACTGCAATGTCAACTTCAAGTTGCTCACTACTACACCTTGTCTTTCCAAACTTGCTGATCATCTCACAATGAGGAGGGATTTCTTCCAACAGAACCCAGAGTGGATATACCAAAGGAAGGATAACTCTGGGCTTGTACTGCCTCTGATACTTCATTTACCAAGTCTTTCCCCTTCCCACTGCTAAAAGCAAAACACTCTACTAGTTGGACCTTAGATGTAATTCAGTGTGACAATTTTCACATGAAGCAAGCTCCACACAGATTAATACTCCTACACCATCCCACTTTCATCTTCCCTTTTGCCTTGGGAAATTGGAACAGAGTTCTCCAGGCTGTAACCTTGTTTGCACCATCGTGACCTCATGAGTAGAAGGAATAACAATTCCCTTTTCTCTGTGTCATTTTGCCATCTGTGAATAGCCAAGCACAGTATCACTCCTTCTTGTCAGGGTTTACACTACTGGGGTTATTTGAGATACACCCATAATCAGCTCCCACTCAACAGCAATTACTTGACCACACAACATGCGTATTGCTCAGAAGTTCATGTTTCAGTGGGATATTAACCCACAGATCCATCCCCAGGCAGGTACACAGGCTATCAAAGACCCCTGCTTATCAACACAATGCTGCAACCACCCACATTCTACCACATGGCTCCCCCAGTCTTCACTCTTCCGACCCCAAAACACCTTTTGGCTAGAATACTTCCACATTCCCCCACCTACATCCTCCTACAGTGCTTCTTCCACCCCCGCTGGCCACGACTCCCACAGCCCTCAAGGCTGCAGGTATGCTGCTGCCTTCCAACTCCACCACCACCCAACGTTTGAGAAGGACAGGACGTGCATAGTGCCTGGCACCCTGGGGGCTGAGCAGCACAACAGACAACCAGAACGGGCAAAGCTCTTGGTCTACAGCTGGTACGTACATCTCCAAGAGAGATTTACCTCAGCCAGCCAGCTGATCTGCTTGGGTGCAACCCAAGTCATAGCTACATGTGTCTCCAAGCTAAAGACCTCCTGAGGGTCAAGTGTGTTACTCCATGAATCTCATGTAGCCCCTGGACTGCAGGTATGCACAGGGAAGCCACTGGGCCTCAAGTACCCGCCATTCATCTCAGGCGGCCGTTTTCCTCTGGGCCTACTTCTACACAGGCCTGACCCAAACCCTGCCCCACGGTACATGCTCGCTTAGGGAGGAGGGCACCAAGGACCCCGTGCTGCAAAGGCCACAAGCAACAGGCTGTCTACAAGCCATGCAACTGTTCTGACTCCAGGAAAGGGAAGTTGCAGGAGTTGCAGGGACAGAGCTGAGCACATGAAAACAAGCAGCAGTTTGCCCAAAACGTTATTCTGTTGTTTCTTGACCCAGCTGCCCTGAAGAAAGAGCACAGGGAGGAAGTAACTGGAGCTCTTTTCCTCAAAGCTGCAAGCAGGCTTGACGGGAACCTCAGGTCTTGCTAAGAAAATGTGAGGAGCGGGTGGCCATGACCCGATGGCAGAGCTAAGGAGTGGGACGAGCAGCGCATGGACTGGCTGATGTGCGACCTGGGTGCCATCAGCTTGCAGCCACCACTGCTGCTCCTCTCTGCCTGCAGATGAACAAGCTCTCAAACTCTGGACTTCTTGGAGCACGTAAGAGAAATCCATGCTGTCACACAACACAGGTCCCAAAGCATCAAGCACGCACCCAGAAATAGATTTCCATGGGTCTGAACATGAAGCTATTCCCCACAATTCCCATTCTCAATGTATTTCTGCTCTGTGGAATATTTTTGTAAGGGGAAAGAATAAAATCTGTGTAAGACAGACCTCCTCAATAGACTGTGAATGAAATACAGACGGATCCATTGCACGCTGCCCCTACCACTGGTTCGTACAGGCCCAACAAGCAGCAAAACCTCCTATTAGTGGACAATTGCTCCACAATCCCTCCAGAATTCTGAGGTCCTGGGGGAGCAACCAGGAAAGACACATCCATTGGTATGTATCGTTTCCTTGCTGAGTGTCACACAGGCAAAGAACCCATCTTTCACACCCAGATCTCTTCATCGCTGGGCAGAAAAAGAGGTGGAGGAAAAGAATTGCTTTCAAAATTCCAGGTTTCAGATGAAGGCAAGTCCTTAAATTCCTCTCTCCCCCCTTGCCTCAATTGTACAGGAAAGTGATAGGCTGCTTTGCCCTCCCTTGCATTAGCATGTAAATAAACACCTACCCTTCCAAAGAGGAGAGGGAACCAAGGTAGAGCTGATATAAGCACCAGGGACTAGTCCATGCACTTGCAGGCAGGGATAGGACATAAACCCCTGATGTTACTGGATACCAAATAACAAATATAAGCACAACATAAGTGACAGCAGACAGTGTATGTTTTGGCTTCACACAAATTGAACATGAAGGCAAATTAATACAGAATGCAATAGATGCATTTGAAATTACCTAATAGGTATTTAGCAAGCCAGCAAGTCACCCTAAAACATACCAATTCAAATCTCCTCTGATGAAGTGTATCTACAACATACAACTGCTCTTGAGAGGGTGAAGAAAATAAAGCAGCAAGACACACATGGAGCAGCGTTCCACAAACCTCTGTGAGGCTGCAGCGTTAGACAGACACGGAAGCTCTAACGCCCACAGACATTACAAAATTACTAAACCCCAGGACTACAAAAATACCTTTCAAGTTTACAAGAAATGAGTGGCACAGAGCTCACAGGTGATGTGTGTCGCGTGGGAGAGGGCAAGAAGCCACTTTCATTGCAGGCATGGCCTTAGCTGGGGGAGGAGACCACGGGAATTTTTTAATGTACAGATGTGCTCAACATGTCGATACCACACTAAATTGTAGCAGATTTACACCCATGAAAGTGGGTGCACCTTCAGTATAAACCTGAGTTGCACCAGAGCTCTAATTGTCTCTGGCTCCTCCTTTGATACATGCACACAAGTGTAAGATTTGGCCTGTGCACTGGGTAGGAAAAAACTAGGACCCCTTGAAAAGGTATGGGGAAGTATTCAAGTACTGAACAATCCCTAAGATCAGTGTTTTTGTATCTTTATTTCCTCAAGCTCTAGTTCAGAATATTCTAATCTCCTTTATTTGATTTACTGCAGTAAGACCTCTACCTCTACCAAACACACAAATCAAACACAGGTTTTTGCATATTATCAGCTTGTTTTGTACGTTGTTCTTTTATATCCTGCTACACAATGCCCAGCACCGATTCATTTATTCTTTCAACAGTAGTTCATTGTTCATCCAACTCTACATAGTAGGCACAGTTACACTGGTTCGATAATGCCTTTTATTAGAGATTTCAAAGCCTCTGATTAATCACCTTTACTCCCTACTTCACTTACACAAGCCATTAGACAGAGGCAGACACACAGCAGAATCTGCCCAGGATAACTGGGCAACAGATGGAAACACACACACCTAACCCTTCAGGCCTCTGAAACACTACAGAGCATCCCCTTCACTATCTGAAGGGCCAACAGAAACCAGCATTTATGTAGCAAAACCAGCATCATCTGTGCATCAGGATGTCAGCAGAGAATCATTGATTTTCCTACCTGCCAAGGAACTGTTCCACCTACACGCAGACTACATAGATCCAGCTTTGAACAGCCACTGGATCCAAAGCTTCCCTTTAGGAAATAAAAGGTCCTTTACTTTGAGCATTTACATTGCTCGATGCCCGCTTTATACGTGCACATCCCCATAAAACAGGCTCACAGAGAAAATTAACGGGAAGCAGAACTACACTAATGCAATCCAAACTGGAGCTAACCTTGTTTGTGCGCAGGGCTGATGATGAAAGGGGTTGTCAGCAAGGAAAGAGATAGGAAAGCAGAATGGACACGTGGTGATAACAACAGGCTGCAGTTCCGTGGGGCTCCCAGCACCAGAGCAACCAGAAAAAGAGCATCAGAGTGACAGACTGTCATGCAAGCTCAGCAGGGCCTCAGATCCGACCACAGGTACAGCCAGAGGGAGGGAAAGAGGAGCTCGAGTAAAGCAACTGAAGAGAAACGGAAGCACAAAGCCATACCTCATTCTGGAAGTAAAAGAGTATCACTAGAGAGAAGCATCACTAGAGTAACATCAAGAAATAGGAAAAGAATCTGAGGGGAGGGCTCAAGAACCTCGCTCTAGTGGAAACTTCCAAGCAGCATTTTAGGCGAGTTCAGTCAGTCGATTATGCTTTCAGTATCGTCTGAGGAAGCATTTAATGGTTAAAGCAAGAGCTTAAAAACAGATAACTTGCATTCCCGACCCTGACTATTGCTTGACGAGTGACTTCAAACAACTAACTCCCCCGTGTTTCAGTTTTCTCATGTGCACAAGCTTATCTCGTGAAGGATGTCGCAATTCTTAAGTGCTGGCAAAGTGATTTGGGATCTTTGCACTGTTGCAGTTGCTGCTAACATGAGCATAATCTGGGAGTCTGAGGAAGCTGTGATAAATGAAAACTTCTAGCTGAAGAGGCTGCTGAAATGAGTCCTTTTTTAACCACTCCCATGTGTGGACAATAACAGAACGCCAAGTACATCTTGCTGATGAAAAGGAAAAACAAGCTAGACGTTTCTAATGACCCTCCATGTTCAAGCTCCCTTAGGCCCAGGTCCCCATGTCCAGCACATCACACCCGGTGTCAGGAGGGTCCCTTTGGAGACTCCCCAGAGACATCCTCAGGCCCTGCCCAGCACCACAGTCCCAGTCGCAGTGGCTGGACCCTGCCAGCTCCACCGGCAAAGGTGGGACAGGCGGCAGCGACACACACAAATCTCCAGGCGACCCTTCATCGCAACAATAAGGCACCAAGCACCGACTGTGGCGGGGACCCGCAGGACCGGAGCCGTCCGCCAGCCCGCGGCCTCGGTCCGTGGGGGACACGAGGGGTTACGGTCCGATTCCCGGCCCAAAGACACCCCCCAGGAACTACTCGCGCTGCGGGGGAAGGCGGCTACAGCCTGCGGCCAGCTCCCGGGCCGCCGAGCCTTGAGCACCCGGTGCCGGTAAGGCGGAGGCACTTGCCTGTCAGAAGA
This sequence comes from Porphyrio hochstetteri, assembly GCA_020800305.1. Classification (NCBI taxonomy): domain Eukaryota; kingdom Metazoa; phylum Chordata; class Aves; order Gruiformes; family Rallidae; genus Porphyrio; species Porphyrio hochstetteri. The sequence continues at coordinate 6,282,805 of CM036926.1, read as the reverse complement.
ACGCAGTTTGTTAAAGGAACCTGAGGAGCGGTCCGGATTTGAGGCAAACGACACGGAGATACGCTAAGAAGCGGGACACGGAGGCCGGGCCAAACCTCCACCAGACACGGGAAGCACGGCCGTGCCCGGGCCGAACTCCTGGAGCCGCGGCGAGGGAATGCGGGGCGGCCCCGGCCCGGCGTAGCTGGGGGGGTGGTGTATGAGGAGGGAGGGACGGTCAGGCAGCTGGTCTCCCCGCTCCTCCCCGCCGCCAACGACTCCCCAAGGCCCGACATCCCCCTTCCCTCCCCCGGTCCGGCGCTCACCTGTGCTGCTCCCGCGGCGGCCGGGCTGCCGGCTCCGGGCTGCCGGCTCCGGCCCGGCCCCGCCCCGTGCGCGCCCAGGCAAAGAGCCGCCCGGGCATCGCCTGTGACGGGCCGCGCGCCCGCGCACCGCCCACCCGTGACCCGGGGCGGGCACGACAGCAGCCGCGCACGCGAACCCGTGAGGCGGCCGCGCACGGCCCAGCCCCGCTTCCCGGCCTCCATCCCGCGCCGGGCCCAGTAACCGTGCACCAGTAACGCACCAGTAAGCCAGCACCGCGCAGCAGTCACGCCTCATCACGCACAGGTCGCGGCGGCACCGGTTTGTGCAGCCCCGCGCGTAAGGAGATGCGCAACAGGCGATGCAACAGCCGAACGCAGCCCCGGGAGCCAGGCACGGAGAGCGGCCGGAGCCTCGCATGGCTGCCGGCGTCCTGAGGCGGCTGACACGGTGCGCGCAGCGGAGACGCAGCGCTGGTCACACCAGATGATAGCGCTGTTACCGCCGGAGCTGGACTACCGGACATGACACTGCAGGGAGGACTCGAATCCACACCTGGGTGTAAAGCTACTCACAGGTGGCTCGGGATTCACTCCTGCCCTGGAAGGGGCTCCTCTGACCACCTTGGTCATGCAGTGGGTTTTCATCCGATATGGGTGTGTGCAACAAGGATGGAGAGGAGCCCACAGCCCAAGGGAGAGTCAGCAATCAGAAGGAGAAGTGCCACCATGGCAGGCACGGTGTAACACACCTGGTCCTTCATTAGCACTTACTAATCACGGGGGGGGACAGGAACCAAGCACACCTTTGTGTGCTGGCCACCAAGGACACCCAGGTGATCTATCCTTGGGTTTCCTCCCCCACCTGCCATACAGGCCCACTGGCTGCAGGGAAAACCCACCCAAGCACCAAACCATCGTGCAAGGGCCTGTCCCAGCAGAGCCCAGAGGTGCTTCAAGGGTCAGCCACTTCCCAGACACCCCCCAGGGCTGCCACCACCCTTATGTGCAGAGCATCCCTCTGACTTGTCCCGGGAAATCCATGGTTCCAAAGCAGCAGCAGAGGAGGAGGACAAGCATTTCCAGGGTTCAAAGACTGGAGCGTTTGCTCGCCTCTGTCTCATTAAATTTTCAGCAGCAATTAGATACCCAAAGACCATTTGCTCACTGGGAAAAATAAAACAATCTCTCTTTTCACACTTGAGAAGTGCCCACTGTACTTTGGGTCATGAGTAATGAGAAACTGGGAACCTGGATTTGTGCTTTTAATTATCTCACTCCCACTCATGGAAACAAATGATCCTGGTACGGGACACAGTAAGCACATGGCTCCAACCAGTCCTGCAATTTTATGACTCCCAGAATTACCATTTTTCCTAAAGCTTTTCCTGCTGGAGGCTTTTCATTAAGGTATAAATTCTTCTCTTTCCCCCCCCCGTCACAATCCAAGAAAAGCTCGTTATTCTTGCAATCTGACTCATTTCTCCCCCTGAACATTATTTGTTGGCAACACATCTACTCCTGGTAATATCTTACCATGAGTACAAAATGTGACTTAAAACATTTGTTCTCCAACTCCATTTGAAATCTACTATCACATCTTAATGCGACCTTTTACAGCTCAGAAGCTGTCTATTTTAAATCATCAGCCCCGACATGTGCTGAAGATATTTTTAACAGACTGTTTACAGGAATTCTGGTTTCTGTTCTGCTATTTCCCCCCCTCCCCACCCCTTTCAGCAGCTTTTCTATTCATCATCTCCACGTTCCACATGTAGGACTGTATTGAACACTCAACGGACATTTGTCCACATGGCTTGTAAGAAACCAGACAGCAGAAACCAAAGGGAAGGGAAAAAAGAACTGAAAAATGAGGAATAATAGTTGCAATCTGCTAGGATAAAGACCCAAGAGCTCCAGGAAGCATAGAAGGGAAAGGCCAGTTGGTTTTCCTCTGTGTTATTGAGAGCAGAACAATGCTAATGAGGTTGAAGATGACACTCTTAAGAAGGGCTGGTGGCATCCCGTTAGCATTACCCAAATGCATCCAGGATGAGGCATGTTGCCTCCTAAAGGCCATCTCCACCCCATGCCCATCTGGTATAAGTGTACCCAGAGTTGTTTATGCTTCAAAGGTTAATTTTGTATTCTCAGCTCTCAAGTTCTCTTTGTTGAGGTTCAGCAAGGCCAAGTGCAGAGTTCTGCACTTGGGACATAACAACCCCAAGCAGCGCTACAGGCTGGGGCAGAGTGACTGGAGCTGCTGGCGGAGAAGGACCCGGGGGTGTTGGGTGACTGTGACTGACCATAAGCCAGCAGCATGCCTGGGTGGCCAAGGTGGTCAATGGCATCCTGGCTTGTGTCAGAAACAGCGTGGCCAGCAGGTCCAGGGAGGTGATTGTGCCCCTGTACTGGGCACTGGTGAGTTCAGTTTGGGGCCCCTCACTACAAGAAAGACATCGAGGTCCTGGAGCAAGTCCAGAGAAGGGCAACTGGGCTCGTGATGGGGCTGGAGAGCAAACTCACCGAGGAGCGGCTGAGGGAGCTGGGGATGTTCAGCCTGGAGAAGAGGAGGCTGAGGGGAGACCTTCTCACTGCCTACACTGACCTGACAGGAGGGTGCAGAGAGGTGGGCGATGGTCTCTTCAGCCAGGGGACAGGAGATGGGACAAGGGGAACGGGCTCAAGCTGCACCAGGGCAGGGTCAGCTCAGATGTGACGGAAAAGTTCTTCCCTGAAAGGGTCATCAGGCACCGGCACAGGCTGCCGGGGAGGGGGCTGAGTCACCGCCCCGCATGTATTTAACAGATGGGTAGATGAGGTGCTCAGGGATAAGGTTTAGTAGAGGACAGGTACAGTTGGACTCCGTGATCTCAAAGGTCTTTTCCAATATTGTGATTCTGTGGGTATGTGCTCCATGTCAGCCACCCTGGTGAGTTCTCCAGAGCCTTGACTTCGCCGTCCTCCCAAGCCAGGGATCAGTCTTGCCCTGCTTGGTGACCAGTGTGGAACCCCAGCCTAGCAGTCACGACTGTCACATCGCAGCCCACATTTTATGCCAGACTCATCAGACAACGGTGACTTTCTGCGTAACTGCAAGGGCTGATCCCTGCCATGGGAGCTCTGTGCCCAGTTAAGAGCCCTGCAGTTCTAACAAAGAGGGTGAAGTACAACCTCTACAGCTTGACTCCAAGCTAAACACCAAAGAAAAACTGGTATCTATCTAAAGCAGACGTGGACATAGTTGTTGGATAACACTGACTTTAACTTAACAAAAAATAAATATTTGCCATGCATGAATGAAAGCACTTGAGAACAAGAGGGGACATTGTCCCAGACCACATTATAAAGGGCGTGCACTGAGGACTACCCAGGGCTCACTTAAAACTGTGGACAGCAGCAAGACAAACAGGCAGGCAAAAAGAGATGATGGGTTCTGAGACATTCTGCATCGCACAACTGCAGGGTAAGGAGAGCCCAGAGCTCCCTTCAGATGGGGATAAAAATCCTGCAGCGCTTGGGTAGGGTTAAAGACTGCTGACTATTATATATTTACCAAAGCCAAATCTGAAGTGAGATGTTCGTTTCATCTTTTGGCTGTACCCTGAGTACAATGGCTACTGAGATCTTCACATCCCTGTTCAACAAAGACTTTTTTGAGCCCTCAGTCTTAATGATCACACTTTCACAGCTCCACCTCTTGGCATTTATCCTTACATCCTTTTTCAGGTTGTTTCCTCTCTTTGCTACTCCAGGTACACTGTTCCCGTACATCTGCTCAGCACCTCTGCATCCCTTTACACAAAGGACACAGTTGGAAACACTGGCTGGACAGCTCAGCCATCTCCCACCCAAATCCTTTCTCCACACCAATTTGCTGCATGAGAAATTCAGCTGATGTTCAGAGCCTCGATGGGACAGCAGGTCAGCTTTTGGAGGAAAAGGGACAGGATGATGACATGCAGTGTACTCACAGTGCCTTGGCACTTACAGGATTGTCCAGCAAGAATGCTTTCAACTGCCAGTGGAGCACCTGGAGAGAAAAACACCATGCCTGCCCCCCCCAGGTCCTGAGCCACAGAGACATTGGCAATTTTAGTAAATAGTACTATTTACGAAACTGCATTCGCCACTTCTGCAGACAGAGCTAGAAGTAGCCTCTCATTCTCCGCTTATTTAAAGAAATTAACCCCCACACACACACCAAACTCACCACATTTAATTGCACCACAAGGTAAACAGGAAGCCAAAGCCGTTTTTGGAGAGTAGAAGCAATTTACTCCGTGTGGTTAACACTACCAACAGGTGGGAAACCGCGTTCTTCAACTCTGCAGTTGGGTCTACAAACTTGTCTTGGTAAGTTGCTCTTATTTAAAAGTCAAAAGAGGGTTTTTTGGCAACAAGATCCTATTTCTGATCTCAGCCGTATGAAGCGTGCAACACTGAACCTCACCAGCTATCGCAGGGGTGAGCAGCAGAGCTCCTCTGTACAGCCCCAGGCTACATCCTTTGCTGAGAAATGCCTATGGCCAAGCCAAACAGTGCTTCAAGAGTTGAAGGTTGCTGCTGCTCTTTGCGTCTTATGCAAAGGGTCTCTGGGCTACAGCATAATGCCACGCTGGTACAGGCTTTTCATTCTTTGATGGGATTTCTTTACCTACATAGACATATTGGGGCCCCATGGCTCTCCTGCAAGCCATGGGCACGCTGAAGAGCAATTCAGATATCGGGATAAACTCTACCAAGTATTTTAACTGCAGCTGACAGCCTCCAACTGCTGTAAACATTCATTTTCAGGTTTTGAACTTCCCAATTCTCCATTTTCAAATAGCCAGAGCTGCCACATCCTTACCAATTACGAGGAACATCATCAACACCTTAATACTGCTGTATTTTACAGATGTTTATTCAAATAGTACACAGCGTAGAAGAGGGGAAGATGAGACCTTCTTCATTTTGAAAATCAGCACTAGCACTCTGCAGAAAGCACTGGGAAAATTCAGGTATGAATTCCCAACTTTAACATCAAGCCCCACGTGATTATTCACACAGCAGTCAGCAGCGTGGTGGGACATGAGTGATAACGTGCACAAACTGTTCAACTAGCCAGAAGTATTATCAAAGCAAACACTCATCCCAGGGAAACCAAACCCTGACCCAGCATTGGGAGCACGATGATACCAACCTCATTTGACATAAATTCTTGTTTGCTAGGAATATAGCACTGCTACTAATAAATAATGTTGTTAATATATTCCAAATACCTGCACCTTCCATGTGTACTGCTTAAAAAGCTTCAATAGGTTGTACTGTAAACTCCACGTAGCCATGCCTTTCCTCCTCTGCTCCCAACACACAGGGAACCCATGGCAGAGAAATGAATCGGCCAAACGTAACACAGGGGGATGGTGGAAAAATCAGGTTAAGATCATAGAATCACAGACTGGTCTGGGTTGGAAGGGACCCCAAGGATCACAGAGTTCCAATCCCCCTGCCACAGGCAGGGCCACCAACCTCCAGGCCTGGAGCTACATAAGGTTGCCCAGGGCCCCATCCAGATCTCTGGAGTCCTCACTAAAGGACTTGTTTTATTGGTATAATATAAATTTCCTGGTAGAGCATCTATATATTTAGTAAGGAGAAGAAAGAAAAAGAAAAGCAGAGGAAATGGTAACTTAAAAACCCAGTTAGGTACAGAATAATTCTAGCAGGCTGGGAGGTGACTGGGAAGAGGACAGCAAGTGCCTTGGGACCTGCGACTGGTGGAAACGTAAAGAGGCAACGGACAATGACCACCCAGGAAAGAGCTCAAGGAAGAAGATGCCACAGTTGCTATGATAATGCTGGCTCCTGCCAGGGCTGAGGAAGAGAAGGAAGGAGGCCATGAGGGCACAAAGAGAATTTCCCTGGCAGAGCAGCGCAGCAGGAGACGCAGATTTGGTGCAGCCAGCGGTGCAAGCACTGCTGCACGGTAGTAGCCCCTGACAGGTCCCTGGGGAGAAGAGAAACTAGAAAAAGGCTGCGTTGAATAATACTGAGAGGAGAAATTCACCACAACCTTCTTAAAATGAAGGCTAAAACTGCCACCTCTCTCAAGAGGTCTTTCATACGCCTCAGATTCCACTTTCCCCCAGCTCCAGTCCCACAGAAATGGCACGTCCCTGGTAAGGACAAGGCAGAGGACAAACATCAAGCAAGGCTATTTAGGGGAACAAAGCCCAAAGGATCACAAACATGTTTACTGGTTTACCCAGTATGGGCTGCATTAACCTGGGGGGCCGCAGATACAGGGACAAGGGCTCACTGCCACCTCCTTGCAATGCTAGCTTGTTGCATCCTGAGGTGCACATCCTTAACACACCCTGAAACAGATGCTGTTTTTCTCCTTTTCTCCATCTACACTCAAGCAGCCTTCCCAGGAGGGGGGCATTTCTCTAAAGAGAAACGTGGCGGTTATTTCGTAGCTTGGACTTGGGGACAGCTGAGTGCACAGTGTTAGAACAAATTGTTTTTCTTCCAAGAACAAGGCCACAGTTTGCTTGTTGATATTGTCACAAGAAGTATTTCAGAGAAGAAAAGTCCTTAACAAAGCCTCAGCACATTTCTCTTGGTTTAAAGGACATAGGTTCAAACACAAAACTCACCAAGTGAAACCTCTCCCTGAGTTGTGTAGGAGCTGAATTATTTCCCAGCGCTGTGCAAGAGCTGATGGAGGATTATTAAGGGGTGGGATTCAGGGACCTGAGCAGCCTGTTTGTTCAGAGCCCCTGGAACAGTGTCAAGCCTGGGACCCCTGAACAACAGAGAGAAGGGGGAACGATGACAGAGATACTCAGGTCTCTTGCTGAAGGCCAAAAGGGTGTAAAAGTTGGTGTTCCTGTGCAGGCAAAAATACTGTTTTATTTGTGTGACTATACATTTAAGTGAAAGACATTGCAGACCTGAGAACAATGCATTCCTCCATGGTTTCCCCCTGAATATTTGCAGAGGAAAAACAAGCAACAAGGACTGACCTGAGTTAGCTGCTGAGATTCCCATCTTGATCCTCAGTGACACCACAGGACTTTGAAAGGACTAAAGTCTCCAGAGGCAGTTCTCATTTGGAGGTTATCAAAATGAAGTAGGAGGCTTTGTTTGATACCTCCTTGGTTGTTTCTTCATCATAATGTCGAAGTTACAACTTCTGCCTGTGCCAAAGTATTGCGTTAAGGAAAAAGCAAGCTCTCTTAATTGTTGGTGTTGCAAGCAGCATAACATCCCAGAGAACAGCGTGGAAGGTATTAGTCAAATGCTAGATGGGAGGAGATACTACTGACCCAGTTCTGCAAGATACGTGAAGCTACAGCTATGGCAGGGATACAGTTTGAGTTACTGGCTGCAAAACCTAAAGACAAAATGTTTTGGGGAAAAACACATGAAAACAAACCAACACCAACGAAAACACCCACCAAAATCACACACACCGTTCTGAAAACCCAAGATTTAATGCTTTCAAGGGCAGGACCTGGAGTAAGGTACTCACATTCTACTCCTCATACTGGCACTGATGCCAGGGCCTGTAGTAAGTTGCTTCACCTGTTCCTCCGCCTGCAGAATACAGATAATATGACTTCCGTGTTTCAGAGGGCATTTTGTGAAGCTTTGCTGTCTGTACGAGTCATCCGAGGTCTTTAACTGGTGGTGCTACAGAAGTTCAAAGCATCAATGTCTCAACACAAAATACTTTTTACTTCTTTATCATTTAATGTCTTCTATATCAAATATAATCACCCACATACACCCAGCGTTTCCCCACACACAAGGAATGCCTCTCAAAAACTCTTTTCTATTGAAGATTTATTTAAGACGCCACCAAAACCCATCAAATACAAATGGAGAGAAGCTACATCCCTCCTTTAACTATTGGTCCTTCAAGAGGAACAAACAACTTTCCTCAGTGGGGATTTTTTCTTTCTTTCTTATTTTTTTTTTTGCAATCTGATTTCTTGGGATTTTGCATCTCTGCAAAAAAGTGAGTGATCTATGAACCCACAAATTTCCATTATGACTTGTAAACTGTTTAATCTTGAAATTACTGTTAGGGGATTCTGGATCCTTTGCTACTAGATTAAAAAAAAAAAAAAAAAAAGCAGCAGCAGCACACACAGCCTTCCCACACTCAGAAGCACAATTTAAATTCACATGAGCATAGAGTTCTCAAAAATATATATATATAAAGTAGACCTCAGTGATAAAAGTCAGAGCACTGAAACAAAAAGTCCTTCATCCAGTTTGGGAATTTTGGGGGTCCTTATTAATTGTTTCCAGTAAGACCGGATCTCACAGACTTTTGTGTGGGTGGCTGCCTGCACACTGAAGGCAGATGCAGGTGCCTGCCTGCTCTGAATATTTTGCACAAACTCACGAGTTGGTTATATTTGGGTGATTTTTTTTTTTTTGAGGGGGGGTTTGTTTGATGTTTAAAGTGTGTATTCCAAACTAAGCAACATTCAGAACCAAACACGCTCTGCATAACAAACAGCATGTATGTATCATGTTACAAAGATGAGGCAGATGCTGGTGACAAATCCTTTAAGAATTTTTTAGCAGCCACCTGAATAATCACTTAAGAGTCAGAATTCAGTTGCATGAGTCATTGATGACAACAAGGAGTAAAGGAATGTGAAAGGAATTTATTGTTTTTTCTTTTTTCCTAAATGAGAGGAGGCTTTGGCTGAAAGAAAATTATTATTTTTACTGTTACCAGAGTAAAATTTCCATTTGTGAAAGGGGAATTTCCACCTAAGACATATTGATGAAGAATCATTTACATAGCTGGAGGTAAAACTACAATTTTTACCCTGGGAACAGTGAAGGAAAAACAAATTCTTTTTGGTAGGAGGAAAGTGCAAAAATTTTTGTCTTCAAATTTTGGTCCAGAAATAGATAATGTTTGTTTTCATTAAGGCTTTAAAAATACTTACAAAGAAGAGAAGATGTATTTCACAGAGGCAAACATTCCAGCCAGCCTAAACAGAACTAGGACTGGGAAACTGTACCAGATGAGTACTAACTACAGTCAGCACTTAGGCTATATGCTACAAGGGTGAGTATGACTCTCAAAATAAAATAAAAAGCTTTGTTGTTTATTATTACAGTAGCATAATTTAAAATGTGGCAGCAGCCAGGAATTGAGCGAGGTTGGGTCTCCCTTCACATCAGTAGGATGCACTTAAGCAGCTAAATTTGCTGCCTCAAAGGATTTTGGCAGGTCTCACCCTGCCCCTTTCCATGACATTGGCCATGTTACAAACTCACTGCCCTGCCTTGGTTTCCCTCTCAGGACAGTGGGAACAGCAACGTTTAGTATTGGATCACTTAAGAGATTAGTGTTTTCCCTGCTGTCTTTACTGCTGGATTTTCTGCTATTCTCACCAAAAAAAGGGAAAAAAAAGAGAGTACCACAAACTAGCAACACCTTCAAAACCAGTCACCTAATACCAGAGAGGAGTCTCTGGTAGGAAAGTTCAGAGGAGTTCTCTCCCAGTCCAAACCCATCTGTCCCAGTGCAGAAATCAGAAGTAAGTCACAGAATGAGGTATAATTTTGGCCAGTCCTTGGGATGGGTCCCCAGCACACGGTTTTGTCACAGATCTGCTCAGCAGTAGGCTGGCATCCAGCTCCAATTTAATGCGAGGGTGGGAACGGACTTCTCCCACGAAGCCCAGGTGCTCTGCCAGCCCAGCCACGTGCAGATACAAACCTGGAGCACTTCTAGGAATAAACTTTCTTCTTATTCAAGTGCTTAGGACTGCCATCACCCTCCACATCCACTCTCTTTCCCAGATAAAAGAGACATTTCCTACGGTAGCACGGATCAGCTGCCATGCTGAGCGAGGAGGTGCTGCCTCTGAGCACAAATGTGACTCATTACATACACATACAGACTGAGGTGAACTACATGCAAAACAGCAAAGCAAGACACACAGAAGGTGCAGGTTAAGAGAAGCACTGTGTCAAAGCTATTGACAGAAACCCCAAGGTGCTCCCACACGTGTATCTTGTACCACCACATCCTTTTGGGTCACTTGGAATGTTTATCATCAGGAATTGCAAATCATCGAATCCCAGACTGGTCTGGGTTGGAAGGGACCCCAAGGGTCACAGAGTTCCAACCCCCTGCCACAGGCAGGGCCACCAACCTCCAGGCCTGGAGCTACACAAGGTTGCCCAGGGCCCCATCCAACCTGGCCTTGAACACCTCCAGGGATGGGGCACCCACCCCCTTTCTGGGCAGCCTGTTCCAGCACCTCACTGCGCTCTCTGTAAAGAACTTCCCCCTAATATCTAATCTAAACCTTCCCTCCTTTAACTTTAATCCATCCCCCTTGTCTTGCCACTGTCTACCCTTAAGTTTGCCCCTTGTCTTTGGGACTTGAGGAAAAGCAGAGGCAGTGAAAATTCTGTCCCCTTCTGATTTGCAGACAGATCTGTGCATCCCAACAGCTGCTTTGCAAAGCCAAAGCCCCACGCTCCTGGTAACTCACCTTTCCTAACACCCACAAAAAAACCTGAAAGAGATTTATTTATTTAAAATATTTTCCCTTCAAGTTACCAGGAGGACCGTGCTGCTTATTTGTCAGGGCTCATTTCAGGGAAAATACTTGAACACTTGAAAATTAAGGGGGGCGGGGGGGAAGTCCCACTCCTTTAACTGGTGCTTTGGCTGAGCCTAGCACACCAAGGCAGTCACACACTCCTAAACAGATAAACCCATCCATATTGGCAAACACTGATTATTAATTAGATTATTAAATCAATGGAATGATGGCAGTTTCCATGGGCAGACAGTCTTAATTGCTTACTAGAAGAGTTTGTGGTCTGTCTCTGTATTTGTATGTGTTACAGCCCTGAGTAATGAGGCTTCACCAAAGTGATTTTTCCATTTTAACAGGAGGACAGTGATACAACACAAAGTACCCCAAGCTTTCACACCTTGGCAAATACAACTGCTCCATCACTTGGTTGGTAAATTATAAAGACCTTTGACTGAATTTGATACAACCTTATTGCCACTAAGTCCTCATAGCTGGCCAGCAGAGACAGAGAGGGGATTGTTCCTCTCTACTCTGCCCTCCTGAGGCCCCAGCTGGAGTCCTGTGTCCAGATCTGGGGCCTCAATACAAGAAAGATGTGGAACTGATGGAGAGGGTTCAGAGGAGCCACAGAGATGATCAGAGGGCTGGAGCAGCTCCCCTACAAAAAGAGGCTGAGGGAGCTGTGTTTATTCATCCTGGAGAAGAGAAGGCTGTGGGGGGACCTCATTGCAGCCTCCCAGTCCCTGAAGGGAGCAGAGGAACAGGAGGGGAATCAGCTTGTTAAAAGGGCAGAGACTGGCAGGACAAGGGGGATGGAGTGAAGCTGAAGGAGGGAAGGGTTAGATGAGATATTAGGGGGAAGTTTTTTTTACAGAGAGAGTGGTGAGGGGCTGGAACAGGCTGCCCAGAGAGGGGGTAGATGCCCCATCCCTGGAGGTGTTCAAGGCCAGGTTGGATGGGGCCCTGGGCAACCTTGTGTAGCTCCAGGCCTGGATGTTGGTGGCTGTGTCTGTGGCAGGGGGTTGGAACTCTGTGATCCTTGGGAGTCCCTTCCAACCCAGACCATTCTGTGATAGCTAGTGTCTGTGTTAGTCTGACAAGTCTGCAGCAACTCACCCTCCATCTCTTTTAAACAGGTAAAATTCTTGTCCCATCCAGACTGCCTGGAAAGTCCCATTTCTGAACCATCTCTGCACCATCACAGAGACCTTAAGTCCAGCTTTACCCTGAGGCTAAGAGGAATAAACCATCAAACAGAAGCAGCCATAAAGCACCTGCAGCCTGTTGTGCTCACAAGGGCTCAGCAAGATGACAGCTTTACATTGAATTTCCTATTTTATTTCCGTGTTACCTGCAACAGGAAAAAACTCAACCTCTCACTTCCTTCCACTTACCCACTTTCTGCTTCGTGTTTTGAGCAACTGGTGTGAATTAGCTACAGTCAGGAGCCAGATTTTCTATTTGCTCTTTTTCTAAATTGTGTTGGGTAGAAATATACAGAGGATAGTGTCCTGGATGAGAAAAGGAGAGGGGTAAAGAGAGGACAGTACAGACACACAGTTAGCAGAGCTCCCAGGCAGCACGAGGCACGATGCTTGGATGCTTACAGGAAGAAACCACTGTCAAAAAGGTGATGGACTGTGCCACTGAGTTGGTGCACAAACTTTAGCAAGGTGCTGCTTTCAGAATTAGGTTTGGAAATTTAAAGGCAAGAAAAAAAAGCAGAATCTGTGCAGCCTCTTTCCATTAGCACCAGTAAGTTTTCCATAAGCTTCTTAGGCTGTTAGGTACAGCACAGTAACATTGCCAAAGCACCTTGCTGAGGCACACCACTTTGCATGACACTGAGAACAAGAAGTTCCCACTGGAGTTACCAAGAAATGTGGAAACCACTTGAAAATACAGACCAAACACAGCCCTTTGCTCGAGTACCACAAGAGGGGCTGTAGCTCGTTTCTAGTGACCTGACCATAAAACCCTACTTCTAGAAAGAAAAGTTTTGAAAGCTTTATCAACAAGAAACAAGGCACCAGAAAAAGGGAACTATTCCATTTACATAAGTGTCAGCAAAGAGTCTCTCTTCACCATGCCATTTCAAGCTGCTATATCCTCTGCCAAAGAGCAGCGCTCTCACGACAGGGAACAGTGGGAATCTGTGCTTGTTTTGGTTCAAGAGATCAGAGATGCCAGGTCTTGAGGCAGATGTTTTGCTGGGAAGCACGGGCTTTAATGCTGTCCTAAGAGCCTGTGGGCACTGACCTGCCCAGAGCACAAAGGCTGCCATGCTCTGCAAGCTGGGCAATCCCACCTTTGTCACTACAGTGCAGATGCACGTGGCTTGCAGAGCTGCAAACCCCATCAGTCTGGGGCTATGCGTGCAGGAGAAGTGGGGAGGTGAAAGCAAAACACGACTGAAAATGCCTTTTGTTGTGGTTATCTACTCACTAATGCCTGGCTCACCAGTCAGGTGCCCCGCAGGTTACCAAGCCTCCTGCAGACACAAGGCACGATGCCCCAGCGAACCCCCAATGGCAGCATCAATACCTGCTTCTGGGTGACCACACACAGCCCACCTGCTCATCCCCAGGCTCCTTTAGGATGCTCTGTGGAGACAAGGTGCTCACTCAACTCTCTAAAGAAAAGCTTGCAAAGAAAAGGGGCCTTTAAAGACATTTCCTCCCCAAAAGCCCCCAACAAAAATACACCTAGCCACTACGCACGTGATTCCTTCCGCGGCAAAAGCAAAAGCAATTCACAAGCCCTCTGACACTAAAAATGTATCCTTCCTCCTCCTCAGACTTCTCCTTTTACAGAAATATTTCTCTTTCTGTGCTGTTTCCCACCCTCTCACGCTTGTCTCTTACTAACTCCCACCCTGGAGCCAGATGAATGCCCTGTCAAAGCACACAGCTCCGGATGATGCCGCAATGGGCTTTTAACATCATGCCATTACAACCCAGGTCTCAGCACCCACTGACAGACCACTCAGTGCTAACAGGTCATGCCCTGACTATTCCTCCCTGCACATTATTTATTTACCAGTCTTTCTTCAATGATTTATTGATTGCTGCTGTTTACTCTCATGCACTCTTGTGCGTCCTGTGTCGGGAGGTCCTATGCAGCAGTGGGGAGATGGAGGTTGGCATTACTCTCTGCTCCTGAAACGCCAGGCAGGCTTTTCCCTGAGGTCACATAAACATCCACATCACCAACTTGAAGACTGGAGTAGCTCCCTCAGATCAGCAAATGATAAAACCCAAACCAACCACACCTCAAAACCCACACCTGATCCTTTATTTTTCCACTGCTGAATAAGAACCAGAAAAAGCCCATGGAGAGGTGGAACGTCTTTCACCAAGAGGAGAGATGCACAAGTACACATGTCTGATCTCAGCTACCTGAACAGCTTGTAATTATGTTTGTCTTCCCTTACCTCTGATATTGACACCCTGGCATGTTTGGTGGTAACAGATCACCGGGAATTGCTCAATCTGGAGCAGCACAGCTCTTTTCCTTAGTCTCTTTTGGGGGTTCCAGCTGACTAAAAGAGGGAAGGCAGCTGAACACCTACTTGATTTACCAGTGACAAAAAACCATCACGTGAAATCCTGCTGTGTGGCAAAAAGAAAAGATGAGGATGGATACCTGATGAACTCACTGAGCAAAGCCTTCTCCTTCTGGCACTTTAGGCAACAAAATAACAGTCAAACCTTGGTTGACTTTGTATCACCTTCTTGATGATCAGTGTTTCCAGCTCATGGGACAGGTGGCTGTGCCTGCTACCTTGGCTGTACTTTGGAAACCTAGTACCTACAAGTTGGCATGGGTAACACACGTCCTGGGAGGTTCTGCCCATGAGTGAATTACCAAAGACTGAATGAGCCCAGTAAACAGTTCTCCTATCATCAAGGTCCAGGGGAAAGTGGTCTTCCTCCATGTTGGCAGCACCAGAAAAAGACACTGAGTGTCAGTTGTCCAGCAGTACTCCCCACTGACTCTCTTAGGATCAGTCTTGTAGTGGAAAATTAAAAAACAGTCACCATTGTTGCAAAAAATAAAGGAAGAAGCCATTTGAAAGCAAAACAAAAAAGGCATAACTGATTCTGAAAATAGTGTTTTTCTCTGCTCAGAGTGAGGAGTCAGCAGCTCTGATTGATTGTGCAAATTCCCCCAAAGTTCCCCTGAAACTTTCCATTACGGAGAGGCAAGCCAGCTCTAGTAAAGCTGGCTATCGAATTTACGCTGAGACTTGTTTGTTTACTTAAGTTATTTGTTAGATCTTATCACAGGTCACTGAATCACCCTCTACTTACTACACGTGTGGTGCTTCTTCCCTTTGGGGAGGGTGAACATCA
This sequence comes from Porphyrio hochstetteri, assembly GCA_020800305.1. Taxonomy (NCBI): domain Eukaryota; kingdom Metazoa; phylum Chordata; class Aves; order Gruiformes; family Rallidae; genus Porphyrio; species Porphyrio hochstetteri. Next base: position 6,267,571 of record CM036926.1, on the reverse strand, counting down.
GCAGTTCCACAGACTGCAAGTGCTCTGAAGCCCTTGGCTGGAACAGGGCTTCTCTCTACAGTGCTCCCCACCATTTTTAGCTGGTGACCTTAGGTGAAGAACAATGGGAGGACTGGGAACTGCTAACTAACAGGATAATTCCTTTAGCATAAAACCTACAACTGTCTTGTGTACTATCTGGGTGCATCATGCAGGTTTTAAGAAAACCTGCTTAGGTATCAGAGGAAAAGATCTCTGCAAGAGATTGCAAAGAGTCAGGCAAGAGACCTGCCAGATGCAGTGGTCCAGGAGAGAGCATCTGCTAAATTCTAGCCAGAGGTGCCTGGAAGATTTGCAGTGGGAAAGAAATCCAGGAGGATAATGACCCTAGGAGTAAATCTGGAAGACATGAATGGGCATCCCCAGGAAATCACCGATGTCAAAGTCACATTCAGCACACAGCTAAAGCTTATTAGCTACATCCTTGTAGACAGTAGACAGCTCTGCCCACAAATCAGAGACCACAGCATTACTGTGCAAAAATCATTCATATGCTTGCTCATGGCTCTGGGGGAACTGTGAAATGAAGGGGAAAATTGACTCCTCATGGAAGCCTGCTCCTGTCACTTGGGAACCTGGACTAACCAGCATCCTGGCCAGATGCTTTACAGCCCTGGTACCCACAGATACACAGAAAAGCCAGACAATCCTTCTCCACAAACATTTGCACCAGCTGCTCTTGCCTCTCCTTATTTCACTGATCATATCTGGGAGCGCTGGTAACATCTGCTGAAAAGCCACCAAAATGGCATTTAATCTGCAGGAGCCTTCGCTGGAAGCCAAGAGTGGGCAGCTGAAACGAGGTGCCCCCTCCCTCCTTGCCCTGCTCTAATGTGCATGCAAAGCTCAGACATTAATTTTTCATCTCTCCCCAGCCACTGATAAGGGATGCCTGACACAATCCCCCTTCCTCTTCCATCTCCATGAACTCCTATCTTTCTATGCTTTGGCAGCTGTTTTCCTCCTCCCTGCCCATTTGCCTGCTGTTGTCTCACTAATTATTTTCACAAGGCTCAATAATTGATGTGATCTTCCCCATTTTTCATCTCCTTCCTACAGCAGCCTGGCAAGCAAGGAACTGCACAAGCAGCTGTGCCCATCACCTCCTGCAGAGAGGGACCACTGCCAGAACAAGACTTTGCAATCTAATCCTCTATTTACCTTTCTCTGGACTCTGCAACTGTTTCCCAGAGAAGAGTCACACCATGTGAGCAAATCAAGGCTCTGATGTCACTAACAAAAACAGCATCTCAGAAACACCTGCTCACCTCATACCTCGAAGCCAAGTTATCTGCAGCCATCTAGCTCTGGTTCCTCAACATTTTTTGCTTCTACAGAATGTACTCTTTGACCCACTGGCAGACAAGGAAGGAATACTGCGATTTCAGATGCAAAACCATCTCCCATTCTGCAACAATCCTACTGACTAGAGCACGGGACCCTTGCACCGTGCTCCGAAGCACGTGGCACTGAACACAGCTCAGATCCTGAGGTGAACATGAGACAGGTCTTACATGGTAGAGCAGCTCCCTCAACCCTACAAGTTACTCAGCTACTAAAGGTGAATTACAGATTTAAGTAGAGCCCTGTCAGGTCTGTGTGAGACTGGAAAAAATGTTTTCAAAGAACATTGTTACGAAGTCCTGGTGACGAGAGGACTCTGCTGTAGGTTTGACTCCAGCAGCTCACCTCATGGTGCAGCTCCCTCTCCCCAATGATGTCCTAGAAATAATTTTCTTTGCATTTAGCCTTTTACTGATGATCAAACAGAGCATCTGGCCCTCTTGAAACAGAGAGTGGACATAGACATGGCACTAAATACAGGAATTACACCAACTAGGAGAGTTCCTAATACAACTTCTTTGTTTTCAACAAATGCTGTCGGGCATCTGAAAAACAGAGGTCACCACTCTCAAGAATTTGCAGTTCTTGGCAAACCATTAGCAATTATCATCTGGCTCATGGTTTGGGAATCGCTCCTCTGAGCGGCTCACTGTTAGTTTGGGATATCACTTCTCCAAGCAGCTCACTATCATCCAGCCTCTGCGCTGGGGGAAGGCAACTCATCACCATTGCACTTCAAACTACATACTTTCTCATTTCTCACATTAGGCAGACCTGGACCACACAGGTTTCTTTAAAGCATAAAATCCCAAATTCTGCAGGAATGGACACTGGTGGTTCATCTTTCAGCGTTAATCTGACCCTGACTACATCTGGCAGATTACAACAAATTGTCCCAAGCATAGGACAAATTCTACTTTCATCCATTCAAGTCCAGCTGAGGAAAACAACTGCCAAAGAGGACAATTAACAGGCAGTTCTGCTGCAATCACGCAGCACCAAGCAATGCATCTCCGAGGAGCGCATTCCTACCACAGCACCACCTCCTCAGAGAGCCACTTCTGCGGTACCCTGTGGCTGGATCACACCCAGAGAAGCCCAGCAGCACGCACTGCCTTTTCAGAGCCTGCATCCAGACCTTTTATGAGCTGCCAGAGGCTTCTTCCAGCCTGCTAACCTCCACCTCGTCCTCCTTGCCGCTCGCGGCTTGTTGTTTCAAAGAGCAGTGGTGTGAAAAAACAGGAAGCCATGCAGAGAAGAGAGAGGAGACAGATTGAGGCACGAAACTGCAGCAGCACCAGCTCCCCCTACACGCACCCCACCCCCTCTTCCCTTCCCACCCCTTACCACAGGCCATATTCTCGGTGAGAAATGCTGTAGTTGTGCTTGACGGGAAACTGGTTACGGAGTCGCGCGGCCATAGAGCCACTGACGCAGGGGAAATCCAGTAACACTGAGGGAAATACATCTTGCTAGACTCTGCCAGTCTTGGGGGCGGGCGGGGGGAAGAGGTGGGAGTGCAGTTGGTGGTAAGAGTCAGAGTAAACCCACAGGTATGGAGGTTCCTGGAGAGCCTGCCACGCTTCACAACCAGGGAGAGTCCGAGCACATGCCACCCACTCCGGTGTGGTGGAAGAGTCAGGACAAAGTGCAAAAAGCTCCTGCTATTGCACCCTCTTCTTTGGGGGGGGTGGGGTGTGTGTCGATGGAGGTGGCTGGCCACAATGTCAGGCCACACAGCAGCCCTGCATCCTGCAGCCAGCTCATGGGAGTGCTGCCGGAGTGAAGGCCTCTTCCAGCTCTACATGGGGCTCTGTAGCCTCCCACCAGTCTCAGAGAGATGCCAAGCTGGCTGCAACCTGAAGCTGCACTCCTGTGCTGAGGGAAATGGCCAAGCAGGGCTGCAGGAAGGGAGAACAGGCCTGTTCCTTGTTCCCTAGAGCGCCTGGGCAATGGGCACTGTACCTTATCTCCCTCCAGGCAACGCAGGAGGCCTCATTCCCCTCACATCCCCTCCCTGAGCTCCCAATCTGCTCTCAGTGGGAACCGGGATCACTCCTCACCCCCTTGCCCTCTTCTCCCGCACTACTTATCCACTTGCTGAGGCAGCTGGCCTCCCCTCTGTTGTCAGCCATGACTCTGAGCACACTCGCTTCAAGTGCGACAAATTTTACTGCAATTCTTGTAGGCCGAAGAGGGATTTTTGAAGGGAGGCGCAAGACAGAAATACTGCCCATTTGTCCCTTTTGCAGCAGGCCACTCACAGCCATTGCCTTGTTTGTTAAAGCTTTGCACTCTCTGTAGTTTGTATGGGGGATTCTCCATCACTTGGGCACAGAAAAGGCCCAAAGGCTTAACCAGCTCTGGGAGGTGACACAGGGCTAATTCCTCTCTGAAGGTCCTAGGGACATGGAACAACAGGAAAAGCCCGACACTACTCCACAGGCAGCTCCACATCTGTTTTACGCTCTAAACATCAAGGAAAACTACGTAACCCCCTTGTCCCCAAGAGTTCAGATCTTCCGCTTCAACTATCTACTGAGGATCACTCCACAGGCTATTTGAGTCTTGTCTATGACCTACTATAGTCCAGCAACTCTTAACATCTTTTCACACCCATATATAACCTGTTTAAGGAATAAGGATTCTGAGTTGCATCAATCTATTGAAGAGGGACAGCGGATCAGCTTGGTGACAGCTCTCAGCACTCACAGCTTTCCCAACTCACCCTTTGTTGGCAAATTCTGACAGAAAAGTTTCAGTTTTTCAGGCGTCTTCACTGTTCACACCCTTATCTTTTCAGTCTTCTACATAAAGCTCAGAGATTAAAAGGGTGGAGAGGATGAAATAACAGTTAGGGGCAAAAAAGCCTAGTAGGGGGCAGAAAGGCCAAGGAAGCCTTGGATCCATGGCCTGGATCCACTTCATGTAAAGTATTTCCAGCTTCATCTCCACACATAACCACATTTATATTTGTGGTTACAACAGGCCAAGTGCACAGAAGGAAAAGAAGCGATGTCACAGGAATCCTGGTACCTTCAAAGCAAGGGGAAAAGCAAATGCAAAGCGCAGCTTGGCTGGTGTTTCTGGAGCCCCATGCTCAAAAGTCAAAGCAAATTCAGGTGGGACAAACACAACCCGAGCCACAGTGGGCAATGACTCACAATACAAAGCCATAAAATGATGTAACATCCCCCAGTGAGTGACAGCTCAGGGACAGTTGTAGGCCTTAACACGTTAAAATATCAGTGCCACATCTTCCTACACTATAGTTAGTTTGGATTTTGCCACTCAAAAACCTTTTACAGCTATCCTAATTCAGCTCTGGGCACATGCAAATGGTCCTTTTCCACTGTTAATAACACATAAACCCATTTTTTAAATTGCTAAAACCAAAAGGGGAAGGAGCAAAGACAGACGTGAGGCGACACAATGGAAGAGAATGAAACGATCTGATATCTACTGGTGGGAACGGGGAATACAACACTTCCTCAGTCATTTTCAGAGCCTCTGTATAGCTTGCAGAGGGATATGCTGTGCCGTGGTTTATTTATAAAACCTGTAAGAATGCTGACCCAATGTTATATCTTGAAGAAAAACAAGCAGGGGTCAAGTTTTCTAAATGCAAACCAAAAAGGAAGAGCCTCACTGCACTTACAGGGATGCAAAACACAGGAGAGGCCCCAGTACTTCTAAGCTGCTAGAAAAGTCATGCAAACCACAAATAATGCCCTTGGTTTAAATGCAGCCAACACTGCAGTTTTCTGTTCCAGCCACAGAAGTACAGTGGGGAGTGTGGGGGGTGAGAGGGCCCGAATGAGACTGAGGGGGATTCCCAGTGCCGCCCTGTGTTGGCAGAGCTAGCCAGCTAGCCTCCCTAGGCTCTTCAGTTTCTTGTTTCGCCTTTTTACGTAACCAAGGAAGAGAGATGCTCCTACAAGCTGTGATTCACAGTAGGGCCTTCATCTAAACGCTTGGAATCATTCTTGGGAAGAGACCATCTCTGCTGACAACTGAAGGAGCCTCTGGAGAAGGTAGACAGCTAGAAGAGATGATTAACTCTTTTGTGGCACTGACATAAAGATAACCATGTAAAGACCTAACTATTTGCTATTATCCAAACCTGCTCAAAACCAGGACAAAGCAGGTGCAGTAAGGAGCATGAGAGAAGGAAGAACAAGGCCCCTTACAACATGGTCTGCAATCCAAGTACTAGAAGTTCCGCTTACAACTGACTGGACATATAAGCCCCATCACCTTAAGAAAAATTAATCAAGCCCAGCAGGGTGGGGGATGTTGCTGGGAGTAGGAATCATAGAATCACAGAACCACCTGGGTTGGAAGAGACCCTTTAGATCATCGAGTCCAACCACAGCCTAACCCTGCCTGGCCCACCTCTAGATCATGTCCTTAAGCACTTCATCCACACGCCTTTTAAACCCCTCCAGGGATGGTGACCCCACCACCTCCCTGGGCAGCCTGTGCCAACACCTGACAATCCTTTTGGTAAAGAATCTCTTCCTGGTCTCTGACCTAAATCTCCCCGGTACAATTTTAAGCCATTCCCTCTTGTCCAGTCACTTGTCACCTGAGAGAAGAGACCAACCCCAACATCTCTGCAACCACCTTGCAGGCAGTCACGGAGAGCGATAAGGCCTCCCCTCAGCCTCCTTTTCTCAAGGTTAAGAAGCCCCGGCTCCCTCAGCCACTCCTCACAGGACTTGTGCTCCAGGCCCTTCGTCGTTCTCCTCCAGCATCTCAACATCCTTCCTGTAGCGAGGGGCCTGAAACTGAACCCAGTACTCTGGTACAGCCTCACCAGAGCAACCACTGCAGGTGACAGTCGCAGTTAAACTCACATTCCCATCTCCACTGTCAGACTTCTAGCATCTCCCTTTGACATTGCTCTGGTGTGTTCATGGTTTCGTTTTCCCAGGGGATGGAGATGCAGAGGTCTCTCACTGAAGAGCAGCTTCAGCCTCCCTAACAGGGCACACACACCCCACCTTGTGGCAATCACAGAGGGAAAGCCTGGAGAACCGAGAGCGCACTGGCAAAGAAATCACGCTTTGCTATGTGAACAGGCTGCTAGAAGTCATGAAGGGCCAACACACTGTGTGGAACCACCGCAGAAAGAAGATAAAACTCTTTATTCTTCTGTGTCCCCTCAAAAGCCTGATAGACCCGTGCATTTTTTACGGGAGATGAAGATCCAAGAGCTGAGCCAACATGAAATTCCTACGTCTATAATCGCCGTGTATACTTTGACAATGTCACTGATGCAAAGAACTCCTGCACCCATTTATTCACAATGTTCACCTTAAAATAGGATTTAACTGGAAACTGGAGACTACTTTTTATGCGTTGCCTGTTGCATTCTGTTTCAGTCTCTGCTGTTTACAAGCCATTCGGCCTCTCTCGCATCACACACGACTTCTCATTCATTGCACAAAGGCAGCTACTGAATCACCACTGCACAACCAGGACCCCACAGATGCAACGACCTTATAGCAGCTCTACCCTGCTGAAAGGGGTCGAACAACATCCTCTGTTTCTCTGGACAGGTTGCAGGAACAACTAGTACATATATGTAGCCACATAGATTCACACAAGTAGCAAGGCAATGTATAGATGAGGCTTTAGACAAGGATAGTCTTGTCTTTACTACAGCATTACCACTATCCCTTCAGATCTTTGCCACTCAATCCCTAGAAATCCATCATTTTAAGAATTAGTGGTGCTCCAAGGTAAATTTATGCTTGGAAGTCCAGTTTCCAATACACAATATTACCTTTGGGATTATTTTATGGGATTTAGCTCCATCCATATCTACTTCCCAACATATAAACAGAACTCTTGCTATGTATTTATAATGATATAAAGCCTGGAATGTCACTTCTCACGTCTCTGCTGCTGTTCTTGAGTAAAACTGGGGCTTATGTACTGACCACAGTTTCCTTTTCTAGACAGTAAACACTTTTTTGGATAGAAATGCTGGGCCCTGAATGCTGGAGCTGAAGATTATTGCACAGAAGTCTCTCGGTAAACCACAGTTCTGATTAAATACATCCAGGAAAGTTAAAGACTAGAACTGCTTCAGGAAATCCTGAAGACTTAACAAAAAACCCCAAACCCAAAATACCCCACCCCCAAACACCAAGAACACCTCCCTCTCCCAACCCCTTTAAAAGCCAAAGTTAACTGGAAGGATCACTGATTTACTCAGAGAATTGCACGCAGAGACGAAGGACCAGACAGTCTTTGAAGGATTTCAGACATACAGAAGACCTTCCAGCCAAATACATCAGCAAAGACAGGGGATTAATAATAAGTTAGCTGTTCCCAAATTGAAGCACAACTGTAGAAGTCCAAACTGAAACACCATTAAACCCTGGATATTCAAAACTCACACATACCATGTCCAGGACCTAAATTAACTCATTAGTGTTGAAAACCACAGATCAGATGTACCTAATCATCTCCACTGTGCTCATCATCCCCTGTGTGAGAAGGGATGCTTCAGACACCAGAGTCTGAGACTCATCTGAAAGTTTAAACAGGAAATAACAACAACCCAGAAAAGAAAAAAGAAAAAGCCACAAAAAGACAATAAAGCAGCTCCTCTTTGGGTAGGACACAGCTATTTCTTGCTACATGCAGGACTAGAGGAGCTGGACAAGCATGCAGTGCAGTAAAGCACTCGCTTAGCTGTCAGTTGCTGTGAGCAGTTATAAATATAACCCATCTTATTTGTTATAAACATAACCCACCTTTCTTGTTCTGCCCATCTCAGCCAGGTCCCAGCCCAGGACCGAAGCCCATAGCTGCTACCACAACACACACTAAATCAAAATGGGCACCAAACATCTCCCTCTGAACCTGTGCAAAGGCAATGCTGCCAAGTGCCTAATGAGCCACAGGCACACCAGAAAACCACCTGGGCTGTTTTATTCCATCTATAAAATTAGCTTTATACCCTCTCTACAATCCATGTATTCAAGGGGAATACAGGGGCAGGAGTAATCCTTACACAAAACCACCTACAAGCAGCCTTGGTGGTAGTACACACAAGGCAGCACCCACAATTGGGAAGGCAAAGAGCACACAGGGCAGGGTGAGGGTACCAAGTCATAAACCAGACCACCACAGGAGCAAGGAACAGCCACCACTTACCCCAGTCCATCCCCACTGGTGTCACAGGCAGCTTCACCCCAAAAGCAGTCAGGGCTGTTTTCCTCATGGATGTACACACCTCACAGCAACAAAGAGCTCAAGCAAGAACCCCACAGCTCACCAGACACAAGTCCTCAACACAAGAAAAGCTTCCCAACCTCTCCACAGCTCACTCAGCCCAGAAGTGCCCCCTAGAAGTTTCTGCCTCATTACACCAACAAGCTGCAGGTGCCCAGCCAGGCTGAGTAACCCGACCTCTGCGTAACACCTGGTTACAGAGAAGTTATTAACCAGCCCTCCAGAAACTGGGGCAGCTGCTGCCCCTCTCCAAGAGAATGTATCCCACATGAGAGTAAAACAAAGCCCAAACAGAGAATCCTTCTTAAAAAAGTGCTGGCTGTGCAACCTGCTCTGGGCACAGACTGCTGCCTGTACTGCACTCAGGGGGGATGGGCACAATTAACACAATTAAGAGGACCCACACTCCCTGCAAAGAGCCCACAGGTGACAGAGGACAGGTCAGAAGCAGAAATCCTTACGAGCATACCCAACCCCCTGCACCACTTATCACCTCCCCAGAGGAGCTGGGATGGATTGAGCACAAATCTTGGTGACAACACAGGACAAGGACACTAGGAAGAAGTGTGGGCGTTTGGCTTAAACTGAGCCTGGGAAGGGGGAGGAAAGGCATTTCTTAGGGTGTATCATTAATTATGGCCTGGGTTTTTTTCCCCTAGTACCTAAATCAGTGTCCAGAAATTGTACTAACTGGCAATAAGTTAAATTAAGGAAAAATTCCCTGAGTCAAGGCTGTCCTGCCTGCCGCAGGGTTTGGAAGGAGCCCCCCACACTGGACCATTGCCTGGGGAAGAGAACATGGGGAAATACTGTTCTTTTGGGGGGGGGGGGTGGTGATGGAGCCAGTGAGTGAGGGAGTCTGTCCCGGGGCATTAAGGCCACAAAGAAAACCCTGAGCAGGTCTCCTCCAGCCAAGACTTGATTTCTTTCTACTTGTAGCTCTGGGAGTGAAGGTGTGCATGCACACAAAAGCAGACCTTTCACTCTATCTACCCAAACGAGTAGAAAGAGGATACTATTGTGGTCCAGGTGCATCTTACTAACTGGCTACTCCACGCTCTAAAAGCAGGATGGCATGATTAGTTTACACACTCACAACTAGTTTCTGCCTGAAGGCATAATGAGCCCATGCACGAGCTACAAGCTCATGTATAAGCACACAACCAGTTCATGCAGGAGGGCAAAGTTACTTTATACATAAGCAAACACTTATTTAATACTGGGGCAAACCGTTAGTTAATGCATGAGCGCACAGTAAGCTTCATGTGTGACTCTGGACATGGTCCCTCTTTACACATCACCTGTGTTGGAATAGGAAGAAGAAATACTGGGTCTGTTTGTATCAAGACCAGCTATACCATGCCCTGAAGGCAATTCTATTTGAACCCAAAGGATTATCCAAGAAAACCCACTGATTTGTTCTTCATAGGCACACCTCCAGTGGTTATTGCAGAATAAAATGGGAGTCCTTTGAAAGAAATCCTTTGAAAGAACTCTCCCAGGCTCCATGGAGTAAAGTCTGGTTTATGGAAAAGACAATTATCAGTGGAAATGTGGTCAGATTCAGTAGCCCACGTACAGGGCTGGGCTGACAGAGCAATTGCTGAGAAACACACACAAAGTGAGAACTTTAGAGACTTTTCCTATGCTCATAATGTGTGCACAGTGTGTCCAGGCAGCGAATTTAATACCCCAAGTTCACCAGCTGTAGTTTCACATACATCTATCATTCACCTATGTGCTAAACCACAGTGGGGGCTTAAAAACTTTGCTGAAACAGAACAGAAGCACCTCTTGTTTAAACCAAAACCCCCCTGGAATTTATTTCAATCACACAAACTTACCACCTGCTTAAAAAACACAGAAATTCTTATGTACCCACGTTCCACGTTGGGCTGAACTGATTTGAGAACCCAAGTTCAACACAGTTTTTCAAAGTGTAACGAGTGGGTTTGTGCTCAAGATTATCAGGGGCTCCAGGAGAATGATCCGGGGCTCCAGGGAATGAAAAACGAGACAGACAGAAAAGAAAAAGCAGCCTGAACAAATCCTAGAACTGCAGTAGCTGTAATATGTTGGCATCCTCTAAGAACAGCCATGAGATTGTTGCCCCAGCTAAACCTTCATGGTATTTCCAGCTTGGTGTCTGTCACGTTGCTGGAATTTAAAGATGACATGTAGAACCACTTTGCAAGTATAAGATGATAAAAAATAGGCATAAAACCAGATTTAAGTTGCACCTTCTTTTGAGGATCACCAAAAAAACCATCAGGATAGTTTAAGTACTTCCCAAAGCCACAACTCTTGGGAAGTGCTGTTTATTAATCAAGTCGAGAACCATAACATACAACAAGTGCTGCTCTTCACTTATTAGTGCTTTGACTCTCCTCTCCCTTGTACTTAAACCACAGTTCTCAGTAGCAGCATTTTGTCTCCAAACCCTTCTTTTGAAGGAAAAGTGTCAAAACTACTCCCTCTGAAATCAGATGGGGAAAAGACTCTTACAGGAGCTTTCTTAGGAAACATGTTAACACTCAACATATGTAAACATATATAACAGTACAAAATAACCTCTTGCCCTATGAAAAACCCCACAGCGATTCACTTCAAATACAAACCCACAAGATTCCCAACGTTACTGCAAAGATCTTTGTGCTTTGTTACAGGCGCTGTTGACGGTGCTTCCTCATAACCCTTCAAAGAAAAGCTCCAAAACGAGTTTTAAGGACACTTGAAAAAGTAATTTCCCTGAGCGAACTAAGTCAAGCACCTCCACACCTCTCGAGAAGGCTCAAGATGCTGAGTGGCTTGGCTCAAGCTCTGCAGCCACTTTTCGGGCTCACCTGAAGTGTCCAAACAGCAAACTCATCCCCCCCCATCCCGTCTCCAAATCCCAACCCATAAAGATGAAGTACAGTTCACACTCCTCACAGCGCAGAGGAGCAAAACAAGGCAACATATCTTCAGTTACTGCAACCATCTCCTCTGAAGAAAGGCTTTAACCAGCGGCAGAGCTGCCGTACGAACAGGAACTTTCCCCATCCATCTTCCTTCAAGCGTTTCCCACGGCTGAGCCGTTTTAAGCCGCTTATCTCAGCCGAGATGCGGGAGCATCCCGAAACCAACGGCGAGCGCCTCCTGCTCTGCCGAGCCGGGGAGCGCCCGTCCAGCGGCTCACGTCGGGGCCTTCATTTGAAGGAGGGGAGCAGTTTTGCCCCGAAGTCGCCGGTTACCCCGAGATCCAGGTCAGCCGGGCTCAGCGCCGCCCTCGCCCCGGCGCTACCGGGAAGCGGCCAGGCGGGCAGCACCTGCGGCGGCCCCAGGAAGCCGCCGGGCGGGCCCCAGCCGGGCAGCTCGGAGCAGCGGCAGCCGCGGAGCAGCGCCAGCGCCGCGCAGGGACCGTACGGGCAGGCGGCGGGACCGCCGGTAAACGGGGGCGGGTGTAGCGGCAGATGCCAGGGCGAAGGGGCGGGGGGCGGCTCAGCGGCCGGCGGCTCGGGGAGCCGGCAAGGGCGGCGGCGACGACGGCGGCAGCGGTAGTCGCCGTCGGGGTACATGTCCTGGAAGGCGGCGGGGTCCAGAGCCCAGTCGTCGCCGCGGCGGGGGGCAGCGGAGCCGTCGCGGCGGGGCAGGCGACGGAAGCAGGGGTTGAGGCTGAGGTTGTGGCGGACGCTGTTCTGCCAGCCCTTGGGGTCGCCGCGGTAGTAGGGGAAGCGCCCCGCGATGTAGGCGTAGATGCCGCTCAGGGGCAGCCGCTGCTCGGGGCTGTCCCGGATGGCCATGACGATCAGCGCCACGTAGGAGTACGGCGGCTTCTGCGGCGCCTCCTCCGCGCCCGGACCGCCCGCCGCTGCCCGCAGCTCTCCCGGCTCCGCTTCCCCCATTGCCCCGCTGCCCATCGCGCTCCCGGCCCCGCTGGCGGCCCTCTGACTCCTCTCTGCCCCCCGCCCCGCCTCCCCTGTCCCCCCGGGCGCCCGCCTGTTTGGGTTCGCGGGCGGGTCAGGGCGTCTCTTTTGGTCTGCAAACCCAAATACCGGGGCAAAGGCGGGGTCGGGACCCCCCGCCCGGGCCATCGGCGGCTGCGGGGGGAGGTGCGGGCGGGGAGCGGCCCCGGCAAAGCTGAGCGCTGAGCTGCCGCTCACCTGCAGCAAAGCCGGTCGAAGGTAGCGGGTGGCAGCGCGGGGAGGTGCCCGGCTGCACCCCCATCGCTTAGACACCAATGCATCTGCCACTGAGGCACCGCACACCCCATCCCGGGCCCGGCTGGTACCCCAGCATCACGGCCCCAAGGGGAAGCAGAGGCTTCACCCTTGCAGGTACCGAGCAGGAAGGGCAGAGAAGCAGAGCTCTGCCCTGCTCAATCCTCCTTTCATCAGCATCGCACTCGTGCAAGCACTACAATTCACCTCCTGCTATCAAATACATCTGTATGTAGAGAATTACTAGTGAGGTGATGCCAGTAATTTAATTAAAACACACGTCCTCCTTTGAAAAGTGTTTCTTTGATCAGTATTAATTAATAAAACCCAAAAAACACCAAACAGCAACCCTCAATTAAAAAAAAATAAAACCACAACTCACTAGTCTGGAAGCAAGCAGTTCTTTTCCCAAAGTTCTAAAGAGCTAAGAAACAGAAGGAGAACATTGAGGACTATGAAGCTGCTGTTCTCAGTTCACAAAACCCACCAGCAGCAGCTGACAGTGGTGGTCAAACGATGCTGTTGTGTGTTTTACAAATACTGTACAGGTCTTTGAACATAAAACTTGCACTGGGCTAGATGGAAGTATTTAAAGCACTAAGAATGAAGCATCCCTGCTGGCTCGTACCAAATCTGCCAGCAGCAGAAGGAAGCTCATTGATGGAGCACAGCAAGACTCACCTGGATGACCGCAGCTTGGATCTTTCTCTGCTGGCTCAGTGTAATGGAAAAGGAAGGAAACAGTGTGCTATGGCTGAGGATGAAACCAGGCTGCAGCACTGAACAGGTCCCTCACGCTGAAAGAAGAGGGGGAGAAAGAAGATGAGGAGAAAGGGAGAGTGTCTGGAGCGCTGCACAGCAATGCACACAGCTTCCCCAGGTATTTAAGGACAAAACAATACACTGCCGGGCCTCAAAACGCATTAGCAGCACATTTTAACAGTGAAACATGAGTCACGGAAGTGTAAAAGGAGGAAAATGTCAGCCTGTGGAGGCTGTGCTTAGAAAGCTGGTGCCTGAAAGCTTCTGGCACCTGTCTCATCATTTACATTACAAAATAAAAAGCAGAATATTGGAGAGTCTCTCAGGCCCCATCTTGGAGGAAAATAGCCTTGAAGTGCCAAATGCACACAAACTCTAAGGTGTGCACGGAACCGGGGCCCTTTGGACGCCCTGGGACGAATTCTGGTGCCTCACTGAACACCCCTGATGCAGGGCCAGTCCTTACCCACATGAGTAACCCCCTTGACCCTTTTGCTAACATATGCACGTTTGACAGATGACTGGCTCAGGACCAAAGCCCCTGCTTTCAGCATCTCCCCCACACCCCTCCCTCCCTGCCCACCAAAGTACAGAAAATACAGCCAAAATGAGGGGTCCCTGGAAGAGGGGATGTGTCCCTGTCACCCAGGAGTTCAAGACAGCAAGATCCTTATGGGGTTGCAGCTGCATTTGGGGGAAGGTTCAGAAATCCACTTAATGGCAGGAGATGACTTCCATTGTAACCGATGAAAAGCCATCAAAGCCTAACAACTGTACTTTCCCCTCCCCTTCCCGCTCCAAATCACGGTCATGAGCTTCTCCCTGCCTCGGGGGAGCTCACAAAGCTTTGCACCTTCTCTTAGTCCTTGCAAATCTTTAAAAGTGTGAAATCAAAATCTGACCAGACACACAAGCACAAATAATGTCTCACTCTCCCCCAAAAAAATATTCAGCTCCCCAAGAAAAAGAATCACACTAAGGTGAAAACTTGTCTGGTTTTATTTTTTAAAGAAAAATATTCCTCTTTAAACACAGAGCATGAACTAAAAAACGCTGAGGAACAGCTTCTCCTCCCTTGGAGCGCATTTAACTAAACTGTACAGCGTTAGAGCTCTCCAAACAAGTATACGCACATGACATACAGTATTTCTTTCACAGGAAATAAGGTTTAGGACTCAAAATTGTCCTCCTCACCCTCTCTAGATACCTACTCCATCCAAAAGTACTCTGTGCCTTACTCCCACCACAGGACACAGTGATGGTAATATCTAGATGCAAGATGTATTTAATAATAATAATTAAAAACAAATGTATTAGCCAAATTGGCCTTTTTGAGCCTTTTAATGTCCATGAGAGAGGTTAAGACCATATAGTTATTTCCAGGAATGGTGCTTGGAAGAAAAAAAATATAGCAGCATCCACAGGCAACACAAGCCCTTGATTCCAGCTGCCCTGTTTGAAGGAACCCCATCAGTTGAGCAGTTTTACAGATGTTCCCATCACCCAAGAAGAGGAATTGGGACTAAAACCATTCATGGGCCAATTTTGTTGCCTGAGCAGCCAGCCTAAAATCCAGGGAGACTGGCCTACCTATGCCAGCAACAAATTGTTTCCCCATATTGCCACAGTGCCCCATTCCCTATCCAAAGATTTCATGTAAAAAGGATACAGTCACCTTCAGAACTCAGCAACCTGTTCTTCTCTCTACCCCATCAAATTGATATGTGCATAATGCTTGTCACATCTGCCAAACTACCCAACTGTGGAACTGGAACCAGACTCAGGAATCCAAATTTGGAACAGTAAAGTCATCAAAAGTCTCTGCAAGGTCTCAGAATGTGTTTAACCAGCCCAAACCCAAAGGAGTAGTACCTGGGTGTTTTGAAGGGAAGATAGGTAATGGAAAAGGTCTGGAAATAGAGCTCATTTTTTATCTATCATTGGTATTATGCTAAATTCTTCATCAGCCCATTTTTGTAAAGATCTTTTCCATTCCACACACTCCAGCAGTTTTTACAGTAGGAAAAATATTAGAAAAATAAAATCTCCCCCCCAAACAACACTGTATGAAGGTCAACATCCTCAGCCAGAGAGGGCGTTACAAGGGAACCAGATAATCGTTAGTTTTCCTCCAAACCAGCTCCACACAGAGAACAGCAGCAAGATAAGACGTGGTATCTAAGACCTAGATTAAGGCCAACAATATAGAGACAAACGTGGGCTCAGATCTTTTGACATGAAGAAACCCTCCCCATGTGTTCATGCACACCCATGCACACGCGTGTGCACACACACACACACACGTAGACTCATGTGTACTACTCAAGCGAAGGCTTCACACAACCATGACAGCACCACTGGAGAGTGTTCTAGCACCAGAATGAAAAACTTGGTTGTCTTCCCTCTTCAGCAATAAACCCCAAAGTCTTTATATTGCTTTGGATGAAGTCACCAAATACCCTTCCAAGAACAGTGTCAGCGAGCAGGTTCTGAAGTGCAGCGGCGGGTTAAAGCGCTCCTGTTCTGGGACAGGGGTAAGAAGAGGTGTGTTGAGAAGCTGCAGCTCCTTGGTTGCTGGAAAGGAGGAGAAAATTTGTATTGCAATCTGGTAGAGAGACAAGAGACCAACTTGGACTCCGGGTGAGTGCGATGGGGAAGCTCGGCGCTGGCTGGGAGGTGAGAGTGGAAGGTTTGCATACGTGAAGTCACAGTGCACATCTGTTGGGCCCGCAGTATCCCCGGGCCAGCTCGTCTCTGCATAGGAGGCCCCTGGGTATGCTGGATGTCAGGACAAGGATCCGTGAATGGGATGTCACACACTGCACCAGGACATCGTCAAACTCAAGCAGAGGTCTCAAGAGAAGGTTTGTAAGCTGGTCTGCCAGCATCTTGCCTACACACATGCTCAAGCCAGCCTGCAGAGTCTATAAAAAGGGACAAAACTCTCTTAGCAGCAAGGTTAAGGGTCTGGTTCAGCTGCAAGCTGCAATCCATGCAGGTTATAAAAGAATTAATCATCTTCCTGCTGCTGGTCTCCATCCTGGGTCTGGGCCTTCGTACAGGAGCTGCTGGTGGGGCAGCAGCACTCCAAGGGGGCTGAGCGAGAGGTGCAGAGTCAGGAGGGACATGGCCTCTCTGCATGGCCTCTCACATCAGCACGTGTGGGCAGAGGTCCGTCCTCTGCCTGTAAGATGAGGAGTGGGTGATGAGAAGGCCTCGCTAACAAGGGAGGATGGGGAGCAGCAGCTGAAAGTAGGGTGCTACAGGGTGGGAAGAAGTGGAAGGAACAGAGAGAGACTTAATTTGTCAGTGCTTGATGGCCAGCAGCAAAGCCCTGATTAATGTGTCATTCAGCATGCTGATTAGAGCCTGGCTGTCACTCACAGGATGCACTAAGTGAGGCTGTGGGAGGAGCTCGATTAAAACATGCAAGCAAGAAAAAGAAGTGAAGCGAAAGGAAGGGGGATTATCACTCTGAGGTGTGAACTTCAGACGTGGAACAAAGACTGACCAGCAGAGATACACTTTGTTTCCATGTGGGTGCAAAGGGAACAGCCTCAGAACTGGAAGTGAAGATGCAAACTGTGAAACTGAAGAACTGGAATTTAGATGCACACACAGGACAATGGGGTGAGGGGAAAAGGAAAGAAGTTTGAGGTAAAGGAGCCCAAAGGAAGAGACCATAAACAGAGTCAGTCCTGCTTTGGGAAGTACATAGCTAATGTCAGGAGGCTCTTTTATCATCAGGCATCCTTGACACATTGGAAAAAATCTCCCTTCTGCATTTGGGGTTTAAGAACTCCAAGTTTTTTTACCCCCAAGATGTACTAAAGGATTTCAGCATTCAGCTCAATACTCTTAGTGGCCCCTGAATGCTGAGCAATGCTGAAGACTCCCCCAAAAGCAGAAGGGCCCAACTTAAAAACTGCTTTTGAAAACCCACGGGTATCTCCTTTGGGTTAGAAAAGCAGCATCTATTCAGAAGGCTGACTTGTCCAGAAGCAGGTTTGGCATTGCTGCCTGAGAGCACCTTGACATTTAACTAAGCAAAAAATATATTGAAGTGGTTACTTAGCAAATCCCAGTATCAGATTGGCATCAGCTTTCTGGAGAAATGTACAGACAGCTCCTCACTATCTTCTAACAGAGTAGATGTGTGTGATTTACAGCAAGAGCAACCTGTGCAGCTTGCTGCTTCAGGGAAAATACCAGCAGAGTTGGGAGCTGAAGCCCTTCGACTGTGGTGTGAGTCACACAGGGATCCTGTGTGAATTAATCACAACAGAATTAACACCTCCTGGGTAAAGCAAAGCCCAGGCTGCTTCTTTCCAATGCAAACCACAAAGGGATGTCCATCAGGGGTCTGGATGTACCTACAGCAGGTTTGGACAGATGGCAGCATGACCAGCATGGCAAGAGGCAGCAGCAGCCTCAGGGCACAGCCCAGGTGGAAGCAGGAAGATGCAAGAACATGACAGCGCAGCCAAGGTCACCCATGTGCTTAGGCAAGCTTAAGGCAACTAAAGAGAATTCACTGCTAATTTAGAGGAGAGTGCCAAAGGGAAGGGAGAAGAGGAACTACTGGGAATGCTGTTGCAGCAGCCAAAGCCCAGCACTAAGCCACCCCTCTTCTCCAGCTCATTTGTTCTAATTCTCCTCATTTTACCAGCACCATCACCGTGAGGTTAATGTGTCAGAAGGAAGAGTGTGGGGTAGGTTCCTATAAACACAGCTTACACATTCTCAGGCTTGTGTCTCCGGTCAGTTCCTTTGAAAGAAAGTGCATGGGCCACTTGATGGGCCCCTTGCTTTGAACCAGAGCTTTCTGGGAATTCTGCCTGCCAGCTCCAGAGGCTGTCCTGTGATATGTTCTACCTGGAAGTGACAGCAGCAGCTACCTGGGTTCCTTGTCATGACAGTTGAGCATACAGTAGTTCTTTTAAAAAAAACCAGCATGCACCAGTGGCATGGCCATTGGATGTGAAGCCGTGGTTGAATTCTTTCTTGTCTCCTCAGAAGCAGGTGGAACCCAACAGAAAGGGAGTGTTGGCACCAATCAGCGCAGGCTCCGGTAGACGTAGGCTGATGTGAAGATAGCATTGAGAGTCAGGCTCACAGCCAGCAGACCTCGGAGAGCAGAGTTACCAAAATGACCTTAGTAGGAGAGGACAACACAAAGCAAAAGGGAATAGTTGAAAGAGATGGTAAAGAATTGATGAGATAAGTAACAATGAACATACATTGTGCTTGCTCTCTCTCTTTGCCCAGTGTTTTCACCATAAGCAGAAATTGCTGAGGTACTTTTCCTGTCAGGAAAGATTTCACTGCTCTCTTTGGTTCTATTTTCATCTCATCACCTTTCCCAACACCTGCATCCCCATCCCTTCCTCCTGTCTCAGTTTGGTACCCCGTCAGTATTCTTCAGAAAGTCCAAAGAACAGAAATAACCTTATGAAGTTCTCACAACAGCAGGCAGCAGATCCATTTTGCTACTACCTACTTATTTGCTCTCAAGATCAGATCACTACTACAGCCCAGGGTAGATCTCAAGTTACCATCACAGAAATACTCATGCATTCATGAAGCCCTCACACGACTTGCACCTACCTCTCCAGCCTGCCAAATCTTCCCCTTTGGTGGTTGTGTCTACCACACAGGTAGATGAGTGTGATGAGCGATCCTCCTTTTTCATGGAATTATCACTGCAAATGCTCCCTCCTTCCATAGCAGATCTCATATCTGCAAGGAGAAAAAGACAGCAAAATTCAGAAGGCACCAGTGGAAGGCGAAAGCAGCCAAAGTTACCTGACTAAAGCTAGACATAAGGAATGAATGTTTGCCTGGTAAAACTGTGGAAGGGTTGAGGACAGGAGCTGGAAACAAAAGGGAAATTTCACTGCTGTGCAGCAGAAGTTGCCTGCAGGTTTGTCTCACATACACCGTCCGTATCGGCGTCACCACATCCGTGGTTAAGGGAGTTATCCAAACAAGGGTGAAGGCAGTGGCAGTAGTATCCCTGGGGCCCCACCGAGGGACAAAAGGACCTCTGTTTTGGCAGACACGAGGCTCCCCTGGCCAGTGGATTCTTAAGGGAGCTTTGGTAGTGTAACAGTCATCACCAGCTGGGTTTTTCCTGAAGGATTCCGATCTATGCTGTGGCCTAAATGATGCAGAGCTTCACTTGCAAGCCAACTCCTTCCTGCAAACGCACTTCCAGGAGCGCCGCAGGCTGCCAGCGTACCGTGCGTTCCTCGCTCGCTGAGGTTCTTCTTTGAGAAGGAGGACAACTCGGTGGCAAAGATATTGCTGTCGGAGTGGGTGTGCTCCTCTGAGCTGGTTGGGGTGAGCAGGGCATCGTTCTGAGAGGGAAAGAGCAGCAGCTTCTGTCCTTTCAGGTTCAGGCGGGCAGGGCTGATGAGCGGCCGGCGGTACCGTAAGGAGCTGGAGCTGGAGGTCACAGAGCCAGCCACTGATGGTGCTGGAGAAGGGATGCGGGAGGGAGCACAGCTGCCTGACAGCAGGGAGAAGTGCTCTGCAATGGAAACATCCCCAAAGAGAAAACAATAAGATCTAAATACAATAGGCAGAGTTTTAACAATTCTGGAAGAAAAGGGAACAGGAGCTGCAAGTGTCCAAGGAATCTTGTGCTAAAATAGTTTATTGATTCGAGTTCCCAGGCTGTGAAACATGGAGAGATTCCACGTGCACTTGGGTAGGCTCCAGCATGACTCAGAGTAGAGATTGGTTTATCAGGAGCAGGGGGAGCTTCCTCTCTGCTCTGCTGTGTCCATTCAGGACAGCCCACCTTACACACCCTGCTTTGCAGGTGAAGGAACCGTTCCATTCTGCAACGTCCTTTAAGGCTGTTGGGAATGGTTATCAGGCTGTGAGGAGGTCTGTGCCCTGGCACTAGCCTGGCTGGGACTGAAGCAGCACAGCCAGCCAGAGGGGTCAGGAGGGCAACAGACAGGTCGCTGCTGGAGCAAAAGGGCAGAGCAGACAAAGTAGCAGTTCCTTGGGCTGGGAAAGGGAAGCAAAACAAAAGAGCTGCCCTAGGAACAGTTTAGAGAGCAGGGAAGGGTCCTTGTTTTGTCTCACTGATGTCAGGGTGAGCACTCCTGGGGAGGAGGACAGCCCACACATGTAGCACCTTTTAATGCAACCCCACTCTTAGCTGGAATGGTCTCTGCAGCATTTCTAACAGCAAACCTGACATTTTCCACTGGGATGTGAGCAGGGAGGAAAGAATTAAGCTTGCAGCATGTGTTTCAACCCCCTCACTGCAAATCCTGCACAGATGGTTGCTCAGGAAGGTCTTGTGCATTACCTGATGTAGGAGATTCCTTGGACTGAGAAGACTGTGAGGCTGGTCGACTTCCACTGAACAAGTAGCCAGAATCTAAAGAGCAAAATAAACCAGTTTGAACCCAGCTGGCTCAGCTTCTGGAGGTCTGTCCTTCAGAAATGTAACTGCACCATCTTGTTATCAAGCTCAGAAGGGGATGGGTGGCAAATGCAGGCAGGAAAAACATCCCTGTTTTCCTGGGTTGGGCTGCATGCCAGCATCAGAGTAATCCACTTCTCCCAGCTGCAGAAGAACTGATCTGTCCAGCAAGCTCCAAAACCAAAACAAGACAACCTCCTCCAAAATATCTGAAATGAAGAGGCTGCATTTCTTTCAGCAGGCCCCTCCTTGCCCTAGCCTATGCTGTGTGCAGAAGGTTCTGCAGGTTCAGTCACTGCAGAACTGGCTTGTAATAATTCATCTCATGTTGCACACAAGTAGATGCCAAGGGTGCACACAACTGAGTTGCTGTGAAGGGAGCAACAGAAGGATGGGGCAGCTTCTGAAGGTGGTAACTTTGTCACCTGCTCTGAGCAAAGCTGCAGACAACTTCTGAATACAACACTGGAGTCAGGTTATCTGCCTTGTGACTATCACAGCCTGGCTTGCCTCTGCTTTAAAAGGAAGGTGAAGATAAGGCTGTATCCTTTTCTCATGAAAAGGGGTAGATAATGGGGTGAGATGAATTCTCATCTAGCTGCCAGGCACAGTAGCCAAAATAATGAGGCAGAAAAAAAGAAGCTATCAGTGAAAAGTTAGGAAAAAGTGCTACAAATGAAACCCCAGAGCTTAAGGTTGATTTACATAATTATAGGCAAACAGCTTTGGAAGTTGCAAACTTGCTGTTTGCAAAAAAATACCCATCCCTGGCAGCAAGCCCTCTTGTCTGCCTGGCTTTGCACCTCAGGAAAAGAGCACCCAGACATCCCAAGGGTGTTTGAGCACACAGGGGAATCCCAGCCATCCAGTGCCCTTCCAGAGGCAGGGATAACCAGATGAAGGCTGTGCCAAGTGCTGCCACGCTGTTGAAAGCTCTGCATGGCTGGTCCCTCTCCTGCTCCAGCAGCCTGAGCTATGCAAATGTCAAATGAACTAAAATACCCCAGCAAGACTGCTCCCTTTGCTGCAGTGTCATCCCAGAAACTGCCACGTTTGGGCCTCTGACCTTCTGGTAATCGGTTGGTGACGTGGGATAGCTTAGCTCTCCTTGGATGGAGAACAGCCTCTGAATGCTCTTCCCATCTGTTAGTTTCAAGCACAGTGTAACTGAGTTACTGGGAGAGTCTTTCCTTAGGCCTGTAGATCTTCCCTAGATTGCACAGAGCCCCAAAACCCAAAGGGAAATGGGGGTCTCCAAAGCAGCTTCAATAGTTGTGCTAATGTGTATGAAATCCAGAGGGAAGAGCTGCCTTCAGCTCTGCTCCCTGCAGCAAACCACACAAAGCAGCTCAAAGGAACAGAGCAATCACCCTTGCCAGATCAGTTACTCTAATGTTCCCAGTCACATCCCAAACCGCTCTTCTCCACTCCCACATCCAACTGCTCCTCCTGTCTCTCTCCCACACGTGGCCTTGCAGCTTGTGCCACAGTGCCACAACTGCCTGGAGAAGCCTCCAGGTTTCAAACCATAACTGGTGGATGCCCCACAGCCTGTTTCCTTCTGAAGCATCGTTATCACTCCACTGTCATACCCATCATGCCAGGAAAGCTTTACACTCACTTACCTGCTCTGGCCAAGGAGGGGATGGTACCCAGAGAAAGTGCCTTGTTGAGACGACCAGGGAGAGAGGAAGGAGTCGTTCTGCGTGGGGATCTGAAGAGCTGCTGGTTTGTCAGCTGGAGAATACTGGGTGGTGTTGGGACAAAGAGAGACGTAGCAGAGGAAGGGAAGCCAGTCCCAGTGCCACTGGGGAAGAGAGCAATCGAATCCCCAGAAAGGTACCTGCAAATGACACGTGTGACAGATATTTAGCCATCAGTATATCCCAGTGTCCCCCTGCCTCAGTTGTCCTCCTTGCATGAACGCTTGCCTAGTTAGCAGGTTTGTACTCATTTTTCAGTGCAGGAGTGCAAGATGCAGAGTGCTTAAGAGTTTACAGGAATGTTCCTCCTCCTTTGAAACTGGGGAAGAGAAAACTCCTTAACCTTGCT
The DNA here is from genome assembly GCA_020800305.1 of Porphyrio hochstetteri. Classification (NCBI taxonomy): domain Eukaryota; kingdom Metazoa; phylum Chordata; class Aves; order Gruiformes; family Rallidae; genus Porphyrio; species Porphyrio hochstetteri. The sequence goes on along the minus strand of CM036926.1, from coordinate 6,244,480 downwards.
TAAATTACTTAACCTGTCCCAAAATACAGGGGGGGAAAAACAGTGGAAGAGTTTCGGAACTCAAGTGTGAACAGACATAGCACCAATTCTCTCTCTGGATGAGACCCTTACCCTGAGACCACCAGAATGCTTTGCAAAGTCTGGACAGACCTAGGACCATCTCTGTTCCGTGCACATGCAAACAAGATCCTTACAAACACCACGCCTGTGGGAAGCAAGTTGTTATCTACCAGTTGTTTTTTCTTCACAAACCAGAATCAACCCCTTTCCTCTGATGCCAGCACGGAGGAAAGTATTTTTACGCGTCCTGAGGTGAAGGTTTAGGCACAGGAGCTCTGCTTTAACACTAACATCCAAACCTCTTTAATACATTTGCCTTTACTATTCTTCTGTGAAATGACAAGGACTCAGTACTCTTTTTACAGATGGGAAAGAGACGCAAAAAGAAGCCAAGTGACTTGTGAAGGGTGACACAGAAACCCTATGACAGGACAGGCACACAAACTGGATTTTCCAATCCTAAATTGAAGCCTAAACCATTGTGGTTTCCTTTCTCTGCCTATCAGAACTAGTCACAGGTATGTTCTAGCATAACTGTTGGGACACTCTGGGAAGTGTCACCACAACCTCTATTACAGTGCCTGGAAAACCATTAACCTGGCAATGCTGATGGCAAGTGTATCTCTAGGTCTGTGAGATGTTTCCAGTGGGTTTTTATCAAGTGAAAGAGGAGAGCTGCAGAACAGCATGTCCAGCTTGGGCACAGGAGACAAGAGGAAACAGACAACACGTACCAAGGGCAGCTGTACCAGCTGCTTTGGTAGGCACTACAGACAGACAGACTTCTGTTCTGCTGGTAAGGTAACCATGTGAGAGGACTTTGTAACTTAAACAGTTCTCACAGCTCATACTGCCACAGTATTTCACACTCCATTACTATATGCAAATCAGCTGTGCAATTAATTTCTGGTACCTACCTTGGCAGCATTTAACATTTAAAAATCAACCCAAGAACTCCTATTTTTTATCTTCTTGACATTCCTCCTCACACTCACAGGAGGAATGAGATTCACACGTTTCCATCACCTACAGACCTTAAGCTGTGTGCAGGATTTAGCTGACTACATCACAGTCAGCTTTGGAGTCCCACTTGTGTCCTCAGACCATCAAAATGAGCTTTCTAAGATGTTGCAGTGTTAGAAGTGTAAGAATTTTATATTGTTTTGAACAATGGAACATGAAAGGAAGTCTAGAACATGAGATCCCTCAAGGACCTCTAAGAGTTGTAGTTAGAAAGAGGCAATACACTTGTGAAATGTCATGAAGAACTGTAACAAAGTATGCAGTGCATATATTTTAAAACAGAGCTATCAGACTTTGCAACATCTGGAGGTTTAATCTCACTTTCTGATGGAAACAGAGACAGCTGAGAGCAGCACCGTGGCTTTTCTTCTGTCAGAGGAAAGCCAGTAGTAAATCAGGGGGTGAAGGGATAGACCTAGCTCAGTCTTGCACTGCGAGGCGATTTATGCTCATGCCCTTCTCTCTTGGAGATGAAGGAGATGGTGCAGTGATGCTGTGCAGTGCCAGCGTGTCCCAAAGCAGCAGTCCAGAGGTAAGATTACATTTTAAAATATAAAACCACTTATCTGCTAGTATGAAGCAGATGTCAACAATCCTGACCAGCTTAACCAGGCTGAACAACATAAGCCAACCAGCTCCCCAGCACTTGCAAGCAGGATATGCCTTTAGCAGCAGCAAGGAACTCCTCAGTCTTGCAGCAGAAGGTGCCCAACCTCTTCAGGTTACAGAGGGCCTGGGAAGGGAGCTTCACACCCCTGGAGTCCTTTGGTGCATGTACACAAACACACACAGGTGCCCTGCCATGCATGGATATCAATAGCTGACGTGTGCATCCATCTCAGCTTTGTAAGAGAACACAGATGGGAAAGGACAAGTGGAGCTCAGGGCTGTGGTGTGAATCACACCAGGAGGAGCAGTACCTACCGCTCACTGTGCCAAACCTGAGCCAGGGCCAAACCTGAGCAGCACCTGTGAACCCCACAGCTCTTTTTCCCTAGCTCTGTGTGCCTCTGGACTAAAGGATCCTGCTTTCCATGGCTCCTGGCTGCAGTGGAAAATGGCTTATCTGGCTTAGTGGCTGTTGGTAGCTTTTCAGTTGATAGTACATTGATCCCTGGGATTGTTAACTCTTTTGGATCAGACTCCCATGGGCTCTGCTGCCCCATGGACCCACTTCTCAACCCCACCAAGTTTGTGCAGCCAGATCCCCTGGGCAGCAGATGAACTGTTTATCTTGCACCATCCAGAGAAGGGGACTTTTCTCATTAGCAAAGAAGAGTTTGAAGAATTTTAAGCGTAACATATAAATACTTTAGGATCGAGTGCTGACCAAAGAATGGCTTAAATATGGATCCACTCTGAACAAATTTCTGCAACATGAGCAAAACGCTGTTCCTTTTCTTTGTGCTCTTCTCATCAGAAGGGCTAGAGGCTGCTAAAATGAAGGTGCTGTCATGGGGATGGGATGTGCTTCATGCCTGAGAATGGCCAGCTGAGCAAAAACTTCTTTCAGAAGCAGATGAAGAAAGGTGAGGAGATCAAGAGGATCACGAGGCAGAAAGCAGCCACACTGCAGCCCATGAATGGAGCTGCCCAGCTGCATCTCTGCCCTCAGACTGCAGCATCGCACATGGTAACAGCAGGTTTGGCAACAGTGAAAAAGTAACCAAAAAAGGATGAAGGGGGGAAAAAAAAAAATAAAAGGCTCTGGAGTCAGACAGTTTGTGGAAATAGTCAGGGCTCGGAAGCCGTTTATTTCAGAACTTGGTATTGTGAACATCAAAAATTGGGTATCTTAATTAGTGTTTACATTGATCACAGCGTTACTAGACAGTTGGGCACAACTCTGCTACACAGCTACTTCAAAAATAAATAAATAGAAGGTTATAGTAGAGTATTACATGGTGAGGGGCTGTACACTGTCCTGAAGAAACACCTCCTGCCAGCAGAGCCTCCCCTCCTCTGTCTTCTCTCTTACCCAAAGCAACACCACACTCGGGTGCCTTTCTAATTCACATTTTAACCAGAGATGCTGCATCACCCCCAGCATGGAGAGAGACGTGGGAGAGGTCAGACTACAGGGCTGGGGGGAAACACATGTCAGTCATGGGGTGAAATGTTTCCTCTGGACTTAAGGTCCCATCATAGTTTAGCTCTGAGTTACCCAGCTGCACCGCTGGCACCCAGCAGCGTGGGTGCTGTGGCTCAGGCTGCAGGAGAAGCTCACTGCTGCCTTACTGCTGGTTATAAGGGAGTTCCCCTGATGTGCAGCCACTCCTCTGCTTTGCTGCAGCGCAGCAGGCAGGGCCAGAACCCATGGCTCTGCTCACACTGACCCATCAGGAGTAGAGAGTAATATAGTGAATAAAAAATACCAGGCACAGGGAGAGGGGAGAATGATGGTAAAACAGGGCACAGGTCTTGGACACATTAAAATTTTGATCTCTGACTTAGAATCTTTAGCCACCAAGACTAAGAATTCTGTTCTCACACATGCTGCCTTGCTTCGGATGAAAAAAGAGGCTTGAACTAAAGCTGGAGATGCTCCAGCTGCCAGGTCCTGCACTAACACCTTCTGGAGCACAGGCAGAAGTTTGGCATCATCTCTGCCTTCCTTCCCTCCAGCTGGTGACACGAAGTAAAGAGTGTGCATACAACACATCCCACCTCTACAAAGACCCAGACTCGCTGGCATGACAAAAACATTCTGGAGGACCTCCTCCCTGCCTGCACACTCCATAGCTCTGGTACCAAGTGAGGTTTTACAGGGGATGACTCAAGGTAACGCTTCAGGACTGAGTACTGCCCCTTGCACATCTCTAACAGGCCCTGTGGGTGCTCACAGGTGACAGCACACGTGGAAGGAGCTGGCAGGTTAGATGTGACAGCACACGATTTCAACAGCATCTCTTTAAAAACCAAAGCAAAGCCATACACCACAGCTGCCTGCTTTCATGAGTGGAGTCAGTCTGAAGCAATTATCTGGCTATTAACTATATTAATTTTTTGAAGAGTATAAATAATTTGTCCACAATACATCAATACATACCTTCTCTAGTATCTAAGCACAGTTATTAGCTTCACAGAGTTTCAGCGTACTTGAAAAATAGTCATAAAGCCAAAACAAAACACCACAACACCATTTTCACACACCCCCCGCCTTGTCCTCACCCTTTGACACACCCCAGCTGAGCTCACAAGGGCATGCAAAGCACAGATGTGGGAAAGGAGGAGTTAATAGGAAGGAAAGAATGGGATATATAGTGTTTGTAGAACCACAAAGGGCCACAACAGCGCCCGTTTGCATGCACTGGTGTCAGTGAGGGCTTCAGGAAAAGCAGGAGCAGCAGAGATGCTTACTTGGCTGCTAGCTCTGGGTTGTCCCTCACCCCACTATCGTCTGCAGAGTCGCTCAGGAATTTGTGAGTGTAGCACAAGTCTCCTCTCATGCCCAGTCACACTCACTGGTGGCAAGTGAAGGGCCAAAGCACTGGCCTGGCAGACACACAGGCACTGCTGTCCCATGTCACAACTCTGTCAGTTCCACTGGAGCAGAGCAAGAGGGTTGTCAAAGATCTCACATGGGGAAAGGCACTTAAGGAACCTACATCAGCCCCTTTATGTACCCAGCTCTGCCAGGAAGGGTACAAGATGCTTTGGATTGGCAGATCAGCCATGGCCACTGCAAGAGCAGACCAGTTTGGGCTGGAGCAGATTTCATGTCAAGTGATGCACAAGCCCTCTAACAATCCCTGGTGACAGCTCCATTCTGTAGCACCATCCTCTGGTCCAGAAACCAGCACACAACCAGTGTAAAAAAAGCAGCACCTGAAGTTAGAGGCTTTTGGGGCGAAAATCCTCTAATATTGTTAAGTTGTTTGCATGCTCTGGCTGGCTGGGAGAATCCACAGAAAACAAAGCTGCACCTGGTGACCACAGGTTACTCTATGTTCCTCTGTGGCTTGAAATAAGAGCGTGGCTAAGTGAAACCAAGCTCAAAGCACCCATCAAGCAGCTCTTGATGATCTTTGTGTTACCTGTGTTAGTCAGTTACCAGCCCTTTGTTAGCTATGATCCCCCAGAGCAGAAGGAAGTGTGCACCCATGTGTCACACAGAGCTTCAGGAGGCTGGTGGCACCGTGCTCAGATGTTGGCACCACATCACAGTACCTGAGCTGGCAGAATACATTTCCTTCTGCTGGATTCATCAGGGGGGGAAGCAACCAGGCTGGGTTAGATGTGTCTAACTGCTGAGATACTTCCTAACGGAACCTGAAGTAAAAGAATCCACAAAGTTGGGAAAGCACCTTCTGTACAGAACCTCCAGCACGGCACGGTGCTGAGAATGGCCACTGTGCCTTGACATGGGGTATGGCAGGAACAGTCACAGCCAAGGCAGTGGTGGCTGGGGGGGTAACTATTATTTTCCCCCCAAGAAACAGCTGGCAGTATCATACTGGTAACTTAAAACTGATTTTCAGGCCTAATTGTTCTAGGAGACACAGTTGGTACAGACTGAATGAAGCAGTTTACCAATCAGAACCCCTCTGGAAACAGATACCTGTCTTCCTTCTCCTCCAAAAAAAATCAGCCATCCCCCACCATCAGGAAAAGCACATGAGGAAAGCAGAGAGAGAGGTCTCTGTCAGCACCAGGGTCTCTAAAAGACCAAAAAAATCCAGTGGCTTCAAGTTTGGTTTTGAGGCTCTGAAGGTTTTTGTTGTTTTCAGCAGTTGCACAGACATGCTGAGGCACCAAGAAGGGGGAAAATAAGTCAACACCTGAGCAAAGGCAAAAGCTTCTTTGGCATTATAACTGAACCACACTTCAGTGTGTGTTTTCTTATTTTGTTTTGCCTTTGAAAGTTTTCCAATTAGAAGTCCACAAGTTCTTCAATTACAAGTTGTGGACAAAGCCCTAGGCTTCAGTCATACAGCTTGGCCATGAAACAAAGTAGCTCAGAGCAAAGAGCTGGACATGATGATCCTTATAGGTCCTTTCCAACTCAGGAAATTCTATGATTCCATGATGTTCTAACATATAAAATTAGTGCAACTTGTAAATATGCTTATTTCTATTAATATGCATAAAGTGAAGATGAATGGATTTCATCCTCCCATGTTGCCTGCAGTTAACATACCTCACAGATGGAGAGGTTTTTAAATTCAGCATAGATTTGCACTTGCTGTGCAAACAGAGCTTATAAATGTTTCTTAACAGCATTATTCAGGCTTCACAGTGCAAACCCCACTCCTTCCCACAGTTCTACCACCTGCCTGTTCCTGCCAGCTAGCGTGCATCCTCCCAGGGAAAAGAGACAAGAGAATGAAAGAAAAGATCAGGCAGAGGGAAACAAGGTAAACACTTAAGAAGAAAACATCATAAAAGGTGCCAAACCCCAGGGAGCTGGAAGATGGGGCATGTTTAAATGGAAGGAAATAAAATAATTTTTAAAAAGTGCTGCTAAAAAGAAGGGAGGGAAACAGCAGCTCTGAAGAGAAAGGAGGCCGCATGAAACAAGACAAAGTGGAAATACAGCCTTGGCTTTCAGCTCATGAGAGCAAAACATCTTCAGAAGCTGCCACTGAGGGTTTCCTCAGCAAGAAAATCTGGAGAGATTTATTTTTATTAAAAAAAAGGCTATTGCCATTAGAAATCAGGCATGATGTTACCACCTCCATCCCCACACAGTGAGAACAGTTTTCCAGCTGCTCTCACTCCCTCCTTCTAGCAGTCTCATTACATCCTCCTGACCAAGAGATTCCTCCCATCCCATGGGCATACCTGAGAGCAGAGATAGAAGAGGAACTTCTCACCTCTGCCATTCCACCAGAAGCTACCAGGAACCTTCAATCCAGCTTGTGTAAGTGCAGGAGACACATCACAGCGAAACAGAAACACTGGGGTTTTCCCTACATTTAACTTTATGGGGCAGGGCTGAAAAAAAAAGAAGTCTAGATGTCTTATTTCACTGGACAGAATAACTCAAGAGTTCCTGGGTCATCTGTGCAGCTTGTTCAGAGAACGGCAGAGCTGGCACTGGATTTGGTTCCAGCATCTATGTCAGTGGGTGGCTTTGCCCACCTTGCTTTTAACAGTGGATGAGCTGCAGGAAAACGGTGCTGGAAGGATCACTGTGGTGGGGAGGTTTCCAGGGGAAGACATTATCACCATCACTGCACAGAAAGGACAGCACATCCACAGACAAAACTGTCCCCTACTTGTTTTGTTCTGCCACCCTGTCCTTTCAGCAGGTCTGTCTCAACATTGCTCCCTGACCCAACAGGCTGGTGGGTACAGAAGAGAGACTGGATTTTTGAGGAATATTTCCTACTAAATCTCCTAAGGGAGAATAGGAGGAAGGTGCCAGAGTGACTGTGAAAGTCCAGCCAGCTCTGAGGACCCTCCCCACTTCTGCTGGCTTTTTTTCCTATGTTGATGAAGTCACAAGGCTTCTTGCAGTACTTACTTTGAAAAAAGTGTCCAAGTGGAAAATGGGACATAGCAGTCATCACTGAGCATTCTGAGAGTCTGAGGCTGGAACAAGAAACAATCTGGGACTGTGAGCTGGAAGACAAACCTTTCAGGCCAGGATTGATTGGAACACAGAACCAGACCTTGCAGAGGCTGGATTCCTTTTGTGGAGAAGTAAACAACACTCAGAGCAGCATCATTCACAAGCACCAGAGTAGAGAAAGGTGTTCTGTTTGCTTGGATATGGCAGTTATCTGAAGGCACCAGAAACAAGTTCATGAGGAGAGCACATCCAGGGAGCAGGTTTGTGCATCCCCTTCCCATGGCAGTCGTTAGTTAGAGGCAGGAGCTGGACCTGCCCATGACACACTCAACTTGGCTTACTGATAATGAATCTCTGCAGAGCTTTTGTTATTGCCACCTTTCTGTTTTCACAATGAACACTGGTTTGAAGAATAGTAACTGTGAAAATATCTACCTTTTGTTTCCTTTAAAAAAGGTTCTGTAACTTCACCAGCCCGTGCAGCATCCAGTGGTTTCTGAATCACTCAGCAGGAGATGAAGATACTTCACAGAGAGCTCTGTTCTCATTATTTTAGAGTTTATACATATGAAGATCAAGACATCCAAGTAACTGTTATCAAACTATGCCCCTGGATCCCTGGCAGAGTTCAAGGCCAGGTTGGATGGGGCTTCAGGCACTCCGGGCTAGTGGAGGGTGTCCCTGCCCATGGCAAGGGGCTGGAATTAGTTGGGCTTTGAGGTCCCTTTTAACCCAAACCAGTCTGGGATTTATGATCAGTGTGACAAGTTCCGTTGCACTATTCTGAACAGAAAACAGCAGATATTCTGTAACAATGGTATTTCCTCTTGAGACCCAAATCAGATGAAAAACTCAGTGGAGTACCTTGCACAAAACAATGCAGGATAATCAGGCTTATACTTAGAGGCCCCAAAGTTATTCCTATAAAACCCAAGGAGCTGAAAGCTCCTTCCTCCCTCCACAGTAATCACAGAATCATTAAGGTTGGAAAAGACCTCCAAGATCATCTAGTCCAACCATCCCCTTATCACCTATATTACTCACTAACCCATGTCCCTAAGTACCTCATCCAACCTCTCCTTGAACACCCCAAGGGATGGCAACTCCACCACCTCCCCAGGGAACCTGTTCAAATGCATAACCACTCCTTCTGAGAGGAAATCTCTCCTGACTTCTGACCTGAAAATCCAGTCCCCTCAGCTTTTGTAGCAGAGGACTGCCTGCCACTCAACTCCAAGTCACAATTTCCAGATCGCTTTCTTCAGCGGCGCTGGTACCAAAGCCAGACTTCAAAAGAACCCCTCCAGGTAACAAGAAAAATGCATCTCTCTTGCCATGCAGTCCCACAACAGAGGCTCCCACTCCTTCCTACAGCACATCCTCCTAACCTGTGTTCTCAACAACAAGGAAAACGTGGTCTGAGTGATGTACAATCAACGCTGAGATTGTCAGTCCCATATTTCTCCTCCCACTAAGTCCACAGGACTGGAGGCACAGATGCATTTTACATAGTTGTTCTTTTACACTGATGCTCCTCAGGGGGTGGTAAAACAAAAAACCCAAAGAAAATCAGCACTGAAAGCAACAGCCACGGGTAGATTTGAAAGTTTAGCCTAAAACAGCTGAATACTTTCAGATATTTAATCAAGACACCCTGAGCTACATTACCTTTTAAAGCACCCTTTTAAACCAATTATTGGAGTTGCAGTCAGAAGCACTTAAGGAGCAAGAGGGCATGCAGGTAAAGTGGTGCTACACAGTGGAAGGCAAGAAGAACCAGGTTATGGGCGATACATGGTCCCCTCCTCGCATGCCTGTGCACCATGCAGGGTTACTGCAGCACATGCTACGAGGACTTGGAATCCAGAGGCAAGTTCCCATCAGTTCAAAATTAAAATGACCAGCACCATTAAAAAATTGAAGGATGGCCTGGGCCCCATGGAGCATCAAGGGAGAGGATTCCTCTGTGACTGGCTAAGGATGGACAGGCAGTGAGAAGAACCAGAAGGACAGGAGAAGCCAGAATCTCTTTGGCTGGAGGAGCAGAATGGGGAAGAGGCTGCATTTATGGAGCAGTTTGTGAGGCAGCTGCTGGAAGAACTGGCTTTGGGGAAGTTGGATATTTGCACTGCTGACGTAGGACTCAGGAGGATAGGAGAATGGAGGCAGCAGGAGTAGCTTCCGTGGCTAGCACCAGCAGCAGTAACGCTCCAAGCAGCTAGCACAGTGGGAAGCAAGGATGGGGGGCAAAAAGGAACAATAAAAAAAAAAAAATCATATATAAAGGAAAAGATCTTCACAGCTTATCTAATAAAAAAAGGGGGTAAAAAAGAAACAGAGGAAAGGGAAATAAAAAGAGGAGAGAGAAGCACCAGTCGGCAAGGAGTTCACAAGGCTCTTTTTCCTCCTTCCCCCAGCGTCACTGCTCTGGCTCTGACCTTCGGGGCCGGTATCTCCGCTGGCCCGTTGATTTCCGCGTGGCCACCGCTGCGGTGAAGCCCACCAAGCAGCACAGGGATGTGGTGCCAAATTTGGCTGTGTCTAGCCAAGTGGGTGTTTCTGTCTTCAGGTACCTCTCGGCTAAATGCAGGCTCATCACTACGAACCACAAGACTGAAGCGAACGCATCGATTCTCCGGAGCCTGTAATGCCAAAGAGAAACCAAACAGGACACAGGGTAAGAGTGGAAACACCACTGATCCCCCTCGGGGCCCCGGGGGGGAAAAGAAAGGCAGGTAAAAGGTGGGGAGGGTGCACAGATTGAGCAGGTTATGTACTATCTCTTACTACAGTTAGATTATTCGCAGCCTCTCCCACTCTGGTGATAAGTCCCTGAATAGATGAGTTCCATTTTCTACTGGATTAGAGCGCTGCACAGGGAGCTTTTTATTTACAGTAACTCAAGCTCAAGTGGAATGAACCAAGGCACAGACTGAAAGAAAGCTCTGCTGGCTCCATCCAGCTGCCTGGCAGCCCAAAGAACAACAGAGAGAACTCTGCCACGCCATAAAATTTTTTACCCACTCAGCTGACTGAGCCAAGACACCTCCAATATAATGCAGCTTTCCTTTAAGGGAAAGGGAAGAAGAGGGTGCACCCACCTGATCCGCCCAGCTAAGAACATGGCCAGCAGGCAGGTGAATAGCCCAAGGACAGCAACTGCCATCTGGTGATTCTTCCCGTAAGCCCACGCAGCGCTCAGGTTCTCCACCATCTGTTCTGGGAGCAGGTGGAGCAGCTCCCGCCAGCTTGACACCGCCACCGAAGTCTCATTTTCAAGGTCTGCATGTGAGCTTGTGCCAGTCCTGTTCCAAAGGGACGCTGGACCAGAGGAGGCAGCTGCAGGGACTGCAGCACTGAGTGAGAAGGGGTCGCCTGACCCATACAAGGCCATCAGAACCAGGAACGCGCAGCTGAGGAAGGCCAAGAACCGCAGAAGTATCACCTGAGCTGGGGTGGTTATGGAAGCAGAAGAGGATGAACATAAATTCTGCAGAGGAATGGAGAAACACCTTGTCAGAAGCTGAATGAACTGTAAAATAAGGTTTTGAAATGGTGCTCTGTGAAACACTTCCACAGCACGTGGTTTATTGGACAGTTTTGCTCAAGTCCTTTTAAGTCTCTGTATTGGGCTGACACCACATGGGATGTTGCAAAGAGCAACAGCAGAGCGATGAGCAGAAGCCAAGGTCAGGCAGGGCCCTGAGACAAGGAGAAGGTCATAATTCACTTCCCATCAGCCCTTCTTCTTCACACCCCCCTGTACTCTGTAGTTGCCTGCACTGTACTTACAAACCAACTTTCCCCACCTCCCCATCCTGCTATTCCACTCCCATTCTGCCATCCTTTCCCAGCAGCAACCCCAGGTTAGATGTCCCTAAATGCCACCCCCTCTCCCCCTCATACCTGAGCATAGGTCTTGTCTGTCTCCCGGCGTTTGAAATGGTGGCTGAGCAGCAGCGCCCGGAGCTGCCGGTTCTGGTGTTTGATGTAATACTCCACAGCAGCCTGGCACGGGCGGCACAGCTTGTAGGTCTGCTCCAAGTGGTGCTTATACACCTCAATCTCCTCATCATATTTACCCTGGTGAGAGAAAGGAAAAGCAGGTGAGAATCACAGGTTCCTCACCAGTTATCATGCTTGCTACTGACCTGTCAGCAAGGGGTGCTTCCAGCCTCCTGGGGAACAGCCCCTCAATCCAGGACTGAGCAGCGACCAAGCTGGCAGCCAACCATACAACCAGCTTCACACACAGCTGACCCAGCCCCCATGTCCCAGAAGAGACAAAAGAGCCCCCAGAGAAAGCTGCTCTGGCCCAATTTCAGGGTGCTGAATTTCTGTGGCCCAGTTTTGTGCGATGGTTCTATACACAAAGCAGTCTGGATTAGGCAACCCAGAAGATGGATGCATCCCACTACAGCGCAGTCTTTTAACCCCAAGGCTTGACCATGGTTGAAAGCTAAAGGAGTGCAGCACTAAATTCTCTGTGTGAAACTCTGGGGAGCCATAAAGCTGTGAAGGGGAAATCCCACTACCCTGTATCCCATCCATGTGTATTAAGTTAATGGGAGGGCCAAGAAGTTGCTCAGCAGGAAACCCTGCTGCTGTAACTGAAGAATCTCTCTGCCCTCCTGGGCACAAATGCCTAAGCAGGGAGATGGTGTGGCTGCACTGGATTCCTCTCCCACTCCACTAGTAAAAGCAGAGCAGCACAGCCTAAGCCTTAGGAAAAACAAAATCTATTAAGGCTTCAAAGTGACTAGAGGGCTGTTGTGCCTACCAGACCCTGTGTGCTCAGCTGGGTCAGTGGCAAGTACTGGAGTTACAAGCTGATCTCAGCAGTGTGCAGGTTTGGTCTGGGGCTCAAGCTTCAACTTCCAGTGTCCATCTAGAACAGGGTCACCACATTCTGGCTCTGGAGTAGGATTAGGCAGATTTGTAACATTCTCTGCATATACTGATTCTGGAGACTAATGGAGCACTGTTCCATAGCACACTGAAAAACTCCTCTCCCTCCTGCTTACTAGAAGCAGCACAGTACCATTTGCAAGGCTAGACAAGAGTGTTTCACAGAGCAGATCCATCACAGCAGGATTTGCAGACACAGGCACAGGAATGCCCTGGGGACACATACTCCTGTGCCCCCAGCCCCTAACGAACACTTACCTCTTCCCTGGGTGAGAATGAAGCCAGCTGTTTGATCTTTGTGGTTTGATGGTTGTTGCATTTCTTGCAAAGCAGAATTTGGCTGCTCACCCACTGCTGAGGCTTGGTAGGATCACAGAAAGTCGTAGCACCCGACACAACATGGTTAAGGTGTTCCATGTACTGAGCAGGGATGGGCTTGTTGTAGTCTCCATTCTGACAAGACGTAAAAAAAGGAGGCAGGAGGAAAAGCAAATGTGAGATGATAAAATCAAAGCTAGCTATCCTCTGGTGGATAACATGATTCCCTGAGCTCTGTCAGGAGCTCTACACTCCATGCATTCACCTATGTAACAAAAAGAATAAGTAAAAACGTGACAAAATGCTTCATATCTCCCCCATCCACTGTTCTTGTACACCTACTGCAAGCTGTTGGTAGTGGTGGATTTTGCCTTAAGACAGGCTTTGTTATTTAATACCCTAAATAAAGCAATTCAGCTGTTCCAAAATACAAAACCAGAGAAGATTTGTTCCACATATTAAAAAAAGATTCTTAAGAGACATTAGTTAAAATGTCCAGACCCTTTTTACCCTTTAAAGTAAGAGAGGAAAACTAATCTTTATCTTTCTATGTCAGCACACCCCAGTGTATGTGGACTCTCCCTCAGACCCATCAAGCCATCAGCTGCTGAGTTCACAGGCGCTCAGCACAGAGCCACCAGCTCTCAAACCTCTGGATAAGCATCTGCACTGGGCCTGTGTCATCTTAACTGAGGAGCAGGCTGCTCCCACAAGCACTGTTCCACAGGGGCACACACCTTCCCAGCCACCCTCCAAGCGATTCTCCACTGTTACCTCTTGGAAGCCGTTGTACTGCTCGCAGTTGGGGCAGTCCCAGCAGTTCCGATTCCCATAGGGCACCACCGTGTCCTGATTGCAGAACCAGCAGTTCACTGGCACGTGTGTGGGCTTCTTCCTGTGAGGAGAGGAAATGTTCAGCATCAAGGCTGATTTCAGCTGAGGTAGAGGAAAGTGACAGCTTTCAAACGGGAAAATGCAAGAGGCTGGAATAACAATCAAGCTTCCCATTCAGCACAGTCAGTGGTATGACTCAGAGCAGTCATTTTAGCAATGAAAAGACAGACTTTTAGCCCAAAGTACAAATAAATCTCTGCCTGATGCTCCTATCTCTTCATGCTAGCACTGTGACATGCTAGAACTTCAATAACAACCTTGTGAATATCCCACTTCATGGCTTTCAGAGGCATATTTGGGGGTGCAAGTCCCCTCCATAATCAGCAGTGTTAACCTATGCAGAGGGTGCAGTGGAGTCGCTGGTTAGCACACAGGATTTTGGGAAATGGAAGTTACAGCCCATGAGAGTTGCAGATGATGGTACTCAGACACAGGCTCATGGTTCCAGTTTTGTCTGCCCTGCTCATTATGGGATTTTCCAAGGACAAAGGCAAACTGAACTGTCCCAAGGTTCAGACACTGTAAAAAGCTGTTTCTTCCCAGCTTTAGATGCATAAAAAGGAATCAAGGAATCGACATGCCTTCCCTGGATTTTACACACTTAAATGGAAGAGGCAGAGATGAACAACCTGCATCCACAAGCACCTTGTTTTTTTTAAAACAATCCTGTTAAAACAAGCCACAAGAAGAGAAGGAGCCATGACACAGGCCCATTGCAACAGGCTGTGACAGATGTTTGAGCAAAGAACTTCGGCCCTTGAGCCTGCCCACTAAAGATGGTCTGCATTTGTCTTGCAATCCAGTGTAATACCCAAGAGGAAGCTTCCCAGCAGGTCAAGGCAACACAGCCCATCTGTCTGGGTTCATCAGAACCAGTCCTGGTCACACTGCCAAGGGAGGGCAGCTGCTCAAGCTGAGCCCAGGCAGGGACACGCTATGGCAGCTATGCAGACAGATGGACCCAGCTGCCACCAGCCCTGTTCACTGCTGAATTCAAGTCATCAGCATGTCTCCCGCTGGACAGCTTCTAAAGCAGCTGGAAAAGCAACTGAGCTCACTAAGGGCCTGGAAAGGACAGAACAGGAGCCACGACATCCCCCAGTCGAGAGCAGCTTCTCTTCTTCCTGACCTAGGAAATGATCTCTGCTGCTGCAGTCCTCTGTAGTGAAACATCCTGTGAATGCTGCAGAAGTGATGCCTGGCATGGTGGTCTGTAAAATGCCAAGCCCTTCAAGTGATGCTTGGGCCTCCTGTTTAAATATTAATGATGAGAGTAAGCTTGAAATGAAGCACCAGAAAGAAGCCTATAGAGCCAGAGCATGCAGAGGATTCCCTGCCAGATGCTGAAAAGAAAATGGCTGGGGCTGCTAGGGTGACAGATTCTCATCTCGAAATAGATGCCTACACCCACACCCCTCTTAAAATGAGTATTCACTGCTCAACTTTGTTCTTTGCCAAGGGGGCTCAAAACAGTAAGTGATCCGAGTTAAAAATACCACGACTGAAACTGATAGGCAAAAAGATGTTTAAGCCAGACAGAAATCTAGGTCGCTACTGTGGTTATCCATGAGCTACCGGAGCCCCAAAGTCAAGCAAACCACACGTCAAAACAGACAGGGGGAGGACGGCTCCTGAGGCCCCATCAGAGGAGCCAAGGAGATGATCAGAGGGCTGGAGCAGCTCCCCTACGAGGAGAGGCTGAGGGAGCTGGGCTGGTTCAGCCTGGAGAAGAGAAGGCTGTGGGGGGACCTCATTGCAGCCTTCCAGTGCCTGGAGGGAGCAGAGGAACAGGAGGGGAATCAGCTTGGTAAAGGGCAGAGACTGGCAGGACAAGGGGGATGGAGTGAAGCTGAAGGAGGGAAGAGTTAGAGGAGATATTAGGGGGAAGCTCTTTACAGAGAGAGTCGTGAGGGGCTGGAACAGGCTGCCCAGACAGGTGGTGGATGCCCCATCCCTGGGGGTGTTCAAGGCCAGGTTGGATGGGGCCCTGGGCAACCTTGTGTAGCTCCAGGCCTGGATGTTGGTGGCCGTGTCTGTGGCAGGGGGTTGGAGCAATGTGATCCTTGGGGTCCCTTCCAACCCAGACCATTCTGTGATTCTATGATGCACAGCAACACCCATTGGTGGTGTTTCACCTCACCATTGTAGGTGTAAGAGCTATGAAAATACAATGCACAGGCTTCAGCATGTTCACCACCAAAATACAAATCCTACTGCAGCCTGACTTCGATAGAAGCACAACACAAACTCCATCCCCTGATGTAGGTTACTGCACAGGTGCCCACAGGGTAGGATGTGCTACGATCCCACCTTCATGTTGCTGTGGCACCCATGGAAATAAGTCATGCCACACTTCAGTCCCCATAACTTCTAGGATCACAGAATCATAGGGGTTGGAAGGGACCTCCAGAGACCATTGAGTCCAACCCCCTGCCAAAGCAGGGTCCCTAGGACAGGTCACACAGGTTGGTGTCCAGATGAGTCTGGAATATCTCCAGAGAAGGAGACTCCACACCCCCCTACACATAAGTGGAAAGCACAGGCCAAAAAATTAGTACAACACACATGCTTTATAAAGCACAAAAAAAAGCCAATGCCAAACCCTATCTGAGAACTTGCTAATAGTGGAGCCCAAATCCTTGCTAATACTCAAGACCTTTCCATCTTTTCCAAGCAGGATTCAATTTCTCAGTCTTGAGGCTGAGGAAGTGCTACCAAGGGTTAAACAGCAGCCCTTCATTCTCACAATGTATGCAAAAGAAACGGCTAAATCCTGGATTATTTAGGATAAAAAGCAATAATCCTTCCTTTTGTGAACCTATAATCTGTTGCCATAGAAATGGGTGCCAAAAAATCCTAAATTCCCAACCTGCTGGATGCAGAAGGAAGAAGAGGGGGAAAAAAACCCCTGAAGTTAAAAGGTTATTTGAGGCAAGAAAAGGAGGTAGGGTGTTAACTTTCTAGTAATTGGGCAGGACTTTAAAAACAAAACCAAAGTACTGCATTTGGAAAGACTGTCAAACATGAATTTCATGACTTTGGAACTATATATACCCTGACTGAATTAAGGCAGCAGCTGAAGGTAATAAGCTACAGCACATAGTGCTTCTGAAGTCAGGCATTCTGCTATGAGAAGACAGACAATGCAAAGTGTGTATAAGCATTTCTCATGTGCTCAATCCATTACAAAACACCAAGCAAATCATCCCTGAGTAGTTTATAAGCTAACACTGTACTAACTTGAAGTAGCTTCACTGGACAGAGAACCACCCTGCAAAATAGAACCTGAGCAGCAAGAAGCGACTGCATCACTCACTGCCCAGGGAGATTTCATTAACTGCTGCCTGCTGTGCTGACTGCAGCCCCTGCTCCCAGCCAAGCTAAAAATACCCTGGGTTTGGACAAATTGTTTTGCAGGTAGAAGATCTCTGCTTAAAATAACACTGGGGGGATATACCTGGAGTAAACTCAGCTGAGCTCAACACCTAAATGCCTGATGCTGCTCAGGCAGTAGGACAAAGTGTTCCTTTGTGAGACCATCAGACTCCTTTATTTTGATAACCAGCTTTCCATCCTACACAAAGTGCTTGGAAAAAGATCAGACTGCAGGTATTGACAAACACTGATTAGCAACCAGCCTGCCTCTCTCATGTAAGATAAGGAGGAGTTTATTTTCCTTCCAGTTCTCAGCATCCTCCACCATTCCCCACACACATACCCTTAAGGTCAGGCTGAAGGCCACGCTGTTAATGCCAGAACAGCCTCCCTGATAAGCACAGGTTGAATCAGTTACCTGATAACAACAAGCTGGATTTCTAAGCATTTTTATTTACATCTGTTCCCCCTCTTCCTTTACTGCTAGGTCAGGAGATGAAGATGTTTGGTTTTCCATATTCCTAAAAGAGGCCATAGGTGGATGTGCAGTTCTTCACTGGGTTACCCTCACCCTCTGCCAAGGATTAAAAGCAAAAAACCAATTCTCCATTAAAAGTATTTAAAGCAACACTCTTCACTCTGCCACAACTGGATTGCAAAGCAATTATACAAACAGCTATGCCAGCAAAACTTAAAAAACCCCAACAAAACAAGTAGGAAGAGAAGTTCCTTCACACAGACCAGTTTTGATCAGCACAACATTTGGCAATTTGATATAACCAAGCAGCCAAAGCTCCACAGCACAGCAAGCCCACTGTATGGTCAGTGTGACTGAGTTAAAAGGAGCTCAGTGGACCTGATACCATGTTCAGCTCCCAGTTGGGAAGCTCCTAAGCTGTGCCCATGACCACCACCTGTCAAAAAAGGTGTCTGCCAGTGCAGACCCAATGCTAAACACTGTTTGCCAACATGAGAAAAACATCACAGCTGTCTAGATTCCAGTAGGCAAACTGCATGACCAGTGCTTTTGTTCTGAGCTAACAGTTGCAGACAGGGATGAAGATTTAACCACAAGACCAGACTTCTAGTCCACACAGTGTCATAGGCTATAACACAGCTTGTACCTTCCCAAAAGCCAGACCTGGTGTCCCCTTCACAGGAAAAAAGGTGCCCCGTGGACCTAGGCAGGGACACAGCCCCACAGTGGTAACCACCTCCTGTGCTGTCCCCTGCTAAGGGTGACTGCTGTGAAACTGCAGCTTTAGCAACTGTTAGAACATCACCCATCAGGGCAGGATTCCCCAGAAAAGGTGCCTCTTTTTTTCCATCTCAGTGCCTGTGACAGGCTCCTCAACTAAACAAACGAGCTGCAGGGTGGTTCCTGAGTTCCTACCAGCCTCTTTTAGAGTGAGCCATGGCTTATCTTGACTTTATTTGTGAAAGGAGCAGCCTCCGCCGTCACTGACCAAAGGGTCCCAAGAAAGAGATCCTCATAGGGTGCTCAATATCAGTGCTGACAAGAAGTCAGGAGGGGCCCAGAAGGTGAAGGAAATGTGGCTATAGCTGGTGGTCTGAAATCAGCAACCTAACTTCCAACACTGGGTAACAAACAAGCAGCCAAGCTGTGATCTCAAAGAAAGACCACAAAACTCACCTGAGTTTTCCTGTCTGGCCCAAAGGTTTAAGGAGTTCCTGTGCACATCTGGACAGCTGATACAAAGCCCAGTCTTTGATGGTGGCACATTTACAGTAGTGCCATAATTCCATGTGTTGAGTTACTCCACAACTACTTTGCACTAGGTTGTTCTGATAAATTTTATCTTCCTTTCTACAGGGGGTGGAAGAGGCATCTTGCTAGAAAGGTGAGTGCACTCAGGCTGAAAGTGGAGCTAAGCAGGGCTGTATCAGATCATTAATGCCAAAGGCAAGGGCAGCATCACGTCTGTGTTTGAATCAGTGCCTTATAAAGCTGTCTTTGGAAGAGTCATTTAACTAAGGCAAAGTAGGAAAGCAGGTAATATCAGAATAGCACTGAGAAACAAATAAGTAGCCTCAGAGATTTACCAATCATCTCCTGAAAATATTTACAGTTGACCAGCAGTTTTGAAGGGCTTGGGAAGAAATGCTTTCCATCCCAGGGACCCTCTGATGAATTTAAGCAAAATAAATCCAACCTCTTCCTTCAAAAGTCATGTCAGCTTCACTGGGTCAAACAAATGCTCCCTGCTTCACCAGGGATTGCTTTAGGCCAGGAGTATTTCTCAGCTGCCCTAAATATGCCACAGAAATGCCAAGACAGACCATTTATGTGGTTATATAAGCTGCAAATGCTTCAGAGCAAACCTGAAGTATTTTGTAGTGGCCATAGAAAAATGCTTCTATTTCAAAGCATAAACTCCAAGTGAACCTGAATGTGATGAGCCTTTGAGACCACACCAATCATCTCCAATATAAGTACTCAGAGATGACCAGACTGCTCATGCCTATCCTGTTACACAGCCTAAAGCACCCCTTATTCCAAATACCCCTAACTTTGCTTTCAAATTAGATTTAATCCATCAAATTAAGAAATCTGTCACTTAAGAAATCTGCATCCGGACTTGTCTCTTTAAACCTTCTTTCCAATGGCTGCTTAAATTTGTCCTAAGGTGAGAAACGTTCTGTGCAATCAGGAAACAAATAACCAAAGGATTTTGGTCTCTTAACTAATAACTTTGGCTTGTGTGTGATCTTCCCCAGCCTCAGCACCGCGCTGACAGTGCTGGTGTGCCCATGGCGCTCTCCCACCGCTCCCCCTGCGCCATGCTTTCACCTCCAAATCCACCAACACAGGCAGCTAAAGGTTATAGTCACAGAATATTCGGAATGGGAAGGGACCCACAGGGATTACAGAGCCCAACGATCCCCTCCCCTGCCTCAAACAGGCCAGAACACGAGAGGAGAACCCGAGCCCCCCCCCCCCCAACAGCGGCAGCAGCCCCTAACCGCGGCCCGCAGGGAGGCTCCCCGCTCCCGCAGCAGGCACACACAGTCCTTGAGGCACACAAAGGCACGAAGCGATTCCTGAGGATACAACGAGCGCACCCAGCCCTTCACCGACCAGTTTCTGCTGACAACGCGGGGGAATCTCTTCCCAACCGCCTCCCCCCGCCCCCAGATACAAACCCAAGCCGGGAGCCCCGGTTTTAGCCGCGGCCCCGCCTGGTCTCCACGCTCCGCGCCGAGGCCGTTCCCTCCTCCGCCACACGGAGCCCCGCGGGGAGCCTTCCCGCCAGCGCGGCCCGCATCCGGCCGGCCATTGTCCGCCCCCCCTCCCTCGCCTTCCCCTCCCCGCCCGGCCCGGTACCTCCACGCCATGCGGTAGAGCAGCAGCCCGGCGGCGGCGGCGCAGACAGTGACGCCCAGCCCGCCGGCGGGGCAGCGAGCCAGTAGCGCCCCGGCTCCCTCCATGCTGGTTCCCCCACACGGGCCGTCGCTGTGACCTCGGCGGCGGCGCTGCTTTGTACACCGCGCTGCCGCGTTCCCGCCGCCGCTCCGCCCCTCCGCCGCGGCGGGGGCGGGCGGTGTGAGTCACGGCGCGGGGAGAGCGGCGTGAAAGGCCGGAGTCGTGCGGCGGCGCCGTGAGTCAGCGCCGCAAAGGCCGAGATCGTGGTCGCGGGGGCGGCCCGCCGGGCTCCCTGTCCTTCCGGGGAGAGAGAGAGGGAGGGAAGGGAGCGAGGCCCGTCGTGCCTGGCCCGGCGCCGAGCTCACCCCGTTTCTTCTTTGCCCCTTTCTTGATCTAAATTTAGACGCGGGAGTTTATGCCCAAAGCAGCTCCAGCCCTGCTAGGTGCCGGCCCTGCCCGAGCCAGGGCCCGGTGAAGGGTCTGTACGCAGCTCCAGGCCCAGGCCGGGGACCGGCGCTTACACCCCGCTGCGAGGGTTCCCCCCGCAACGAGGGGGAGAACTGGGAATTAAATGGAACGTGTGTTTTTGAGGAAGGATAGCTGCTCCAGAATGATGGAAACAAACCGTGGGCAGAAGGAGAGACAGCCCCAAGGTAACGGGTTCTCTGTCAGCAGGGACTGTCCCGCCAAACCACGCAGTTGTCTGGGGAAAAGGGAAGATCCCTCCAGTGACACTGCGGTACCCTCCCTGCGGCTGTTGGAGCACCAATTACAGCCCTTTGGTGGGCCCTCACCTGCTTCACCCAGTAAACCACACGCTGCAAATAGCATCTCACTGCACCCAAGGCAAGTGGAGCGGGAATTAAAGCACTGGGCTTTGCAGCCAGTGCGTTCCCTGAGAGCCAGAAGTTGGAGACCACTGCTTTAGACTTTCCCTCTCTCTGGATGGACTGATAAACAATACAGTTTTGCTGAATGCCCTCGGGTCTCTGATGGGAATAGTTCTTGGGTCAGACTTGTTCAGCAGCTCTCCCCTAGAAAGCAAATCAACACCCATTTATGCTCTGTCCCATCCGCACACATGGGTGGGATTATGGAACTGTACTTGGTGGTTAGACAGTCATGCCCTGCTTTTTCCAGGAAGGTAGGAGAGGCAAGACCTCTCCAAAATACGACACTGACCCTCCCTCAAAGTGTACAGCTCTTTTCCTGGTTAAAACCAAAAAGCTCTCACAGCACAACAGACAGAACTGCTTGAAATTCAGGTGAACCAATTTGCTTCAACATCACCTTTTTAAAAAAGGCTTCACAGACAAATATTTGTACTGGAAGTCAGGTGTAAATTTAAGCTTAACTGTGGCTGGAGTCTTAACTGCTCTTTCTCCACAGATTTAACCATGGAAATTAATTCTATGGAGTGACTATTTCCTCTTGATAAATGCAAGGGGGACATAATTTCTCCTATCTATCTTCCATTGTTTAGCTCAATTGTTTTCTGAGGCCAAAGGACAGGGAAAGGAGGAAGAACAAGGCAGACATTTGGCACATCAAGCCCTTCTGCAAGTCCTTCAGAACTCCTGTACTTGACCACTCACAGATTTTCTCTGTACAAGTCCTTCCCTTCCTGTCAACATCTGCAGAATCAGTCCAACCAGATACATTATGTACCAAAAGGTTCTTTCTTGTGCAACTTGTGCAAAACAACTACAAGTCATGGTGAGGGGCATGATCACAGCACAGGCATGTACCTCAGCCACCAGTAAACATGGATAATTTTGAGGGATATCAAGGCAACCATGGATACCTGAAGGGAGGCAGTTAAGTCCTGTGATGCAAGGACTCAAGATACCTTCAAATGCCTAAGAAATGCTTCCAGAGCTAATTAACCAACATGAGTAGCTCATACTATTGTAGTAACAGTGTGTTTGTAATTTCAATTTAACTTTTAAGTTACAAACAGGAGCAGACTGTGCCCTGGTAAAGTTAATGGAAACTTTGTGGTCACTTCAGATGCCACCAGAGCTTCATCACCTTCCTGATAATTAAACTACAAAGGGTCTACTCATGAAGCCTAAACCTGGAGGAATACTGCCCAGGAAATTCTAACCAGTAACAAGTTCACCTACCTTCCATGAAACTGACTGTGGCACTTGAAGAAGTGGAATAAAAAGTGAAAAAATCTTTTCATTTTTCTTTCACAAGCAGCAAAAGGTTGGGTATTTTTAAATTTGATATCCATTTGGAAAAAAAAAAAGCCTATCTCAAATTCTTCCCTCTGGTAATAGGCTTATTCCATACTTGGGGACATCAGTGGGATTGCTCACAGAGCAGCACCTAAAAATGTAAATTCTTTACAGGGTTAAGGAATGTTAAAAGTTCTACTAGAAAGAAGAAGGAAACAGGAGTAAATTATACTAATTCAGAAATTCTGTTGGCTCCCAATATAACTTAACAGCATCTTAGCAAGTTAAGACTAGTTCTGTCAGGGTTGGTAGCAGAGCTTAAAGAACAAGAGCAAAAATCCAGCAAAATTCCTGATTTTCCATCAGATTTAGGTGAAACAAAAATCTGTTTGCTTTCTCTCTTACCAAGTCCCAAGCTCCTCAAGAGGGTCTGAGTCTTCTCCCCTCGTTCTCAAAAGGTATTAGGCAGTCTACACATTTGATTAACATTTTGAAAACTAATTTAAGGAAATCTCAGGAATAATTTCAAAGTAGCAGCACAAGCGTCCTAGTTCTCAAAAAATAGAAACAGCATTGTATGACAGCTTTGACTCCTATAAAGAGACTAAAAGCTTTTGCTGCTCATCATCTCCATTAAAAAAAAAAGCCAAGCCAGTTTTTAGTTACTAAACTGTTTCCTATTTTAGCCTGGGGTAATGTGATATGTTATTTTCAGCAAGACATAATAGAAATCAGTTATTTTTGCAGTTGTGTCTCATAATGAGGTATACACACATTCTACCCTCTTTGTACTATGCTCCTCCATCACACTGATGTCAAACATGACCTCAAATACCAGTTACCAGCTAGGTTCTACTGAGAACAAACGTGAAGGTTTGAATCCAGTTACCAACCCATTAGATCTCTGCAACAAAATACCAGCCTGAAAACTTTAGCTTATAAAAGGAAGCTCGACTCACTGCTGGGCTGTTTCTTAGTGCTTTGTATGATCCTTCCAAGTGCAAACACCACCTCCACTGTCTATGGTCCTTGAAGCCAAAGATGTCCATAAACACTTGCTTACGGTCAAGAACTCAACACCTGCTCACACCATGAGAAGCTCATTGTTCAGTTCAGCAGCAGGGAGGGCTGAAGCTGGGCTCAA
Source organism: Porphyrio hochstetteri (assembly GCA_020800305.1). NCBI lineage: Eukaryota > Metazoa > Chordata > Aves > Gruiformes > Rallidae > Porphyrio > Porphyrio hochstetteri. The sequence continues at coordinate 6,220,673 of CM036926.1, read as the reverse complement.
ATGCTGTAGTGTTTGTCTCAGCTGCCAAAGCAAATGACACTAATGAATAGGAGAGCATGGTATGGCCAAAGCAAAACATGAATCTACCCATTTCACTTCTAAAGTGTTTTATCCCCCACTCCCAGTAATTATTCCTATACTGTAATCACAAGGCACTGCTACAATGCAAATGTTAGAGACTACTAAAATTAAAAACATGTTCTAATATTTATGAAAGGACTAATCTCAAGTATGCAGGATGTTTGGTTTCTAACTGAAAGGCAAGAACTGTATCATGACTGCTGCTGAAGAATATCCCTTTGATACTGGTCTTTGAAGGGGAAGGCAGATAACCTATCTATATGAAACGTTAGAAATGGTCAACAGGCTGCCCTAAGCAGGTGAATCCTTATTCCCTTCAGTAATAAATCAAGTTGTGACATCAAGAAACTATGAACATAGGCTGTGGATTTTTTTTGTATTAGTTGCAGTGATGTATCCATGGCAGAACAGTTTACAGAAACACTGGTCTACTAGAACATCAAATTGAGAGGGACATATTCCCAAGTAGCATTGTAAAGCAGACTCTAGAACTGAATTTACAGTGTTTGGGATCCATCTTACCCTCTCTTCCACTCTCCAGACCCCTAGCTTTGAAGTACAGAAAAAAGTCCCATAGCAGTAAGAGGCCAAGGTCAGGATACATGACCAGGTTCCTGTATCTCATGGCATTTCTGTGGGGCAGCCAGGCCACAACCACCAACTGTCCTCACGCTCTCTGTCCTTCACAAAAGCAAGGTCTAAAGGCCAAGTCTCAACAGATCAGTTGATACATGTTAGCATAAGCCTGTACCACAAACACATGGGTACAACAGTACTGCTTAAGTGGCTTATCTAAGAGATTCTGGTGTGTGTGCTTCATAGCATCCAAACAGAGAAACACACTACAAGATTGTCCCACTTCAACACTCCAGGATGTTCCTGCAGCAAAATGAGTGATGCACCTTGAATGAAACAGAACTCTCAAAGTTATCTGGGCATCAGGCTATTACAGTGCTAAAAAGCAACAGGACAGCTTTATATTTCCAAACCAGTTTTTCTGTTTTAATAGTTTTAATGAGCATCAGTCCAAGAGATCACTTGATAGCATGAGGTACATTCCCTGACCACACATGGCTGTGCTTAAGGAAAAGGACAAACATATACTTAAATTAAATAGTGTAATTTAATTTAGTAGCAGTTGAATTATCATTAAGTTAAAAAAAGTTATAATTAACTATTAACGTTAATGCCTCGAGACCTTTCAGAAAACATGAATCCAAAAGGAAATATCCAGCAGGTGGTTACAGACTTGCAGCTTTCCCACCAGCACTGCCACCTGCATCAGTCTCTTAAAGGACTATTTGTTCAATGAAGAAATTGGTCTACAGTCTGTGACTGGAGTCTTGGCTCTGCTACTTTGCGTGGTCTTCTAACAGATAGACAATTAACTCATAGGTGGACAACACAATGGCTGTGTTTGGTATCTGCCGGATGAGCTGGGCAAAGAGTCCTCTGTAGAAGGCCAGGTAGCCTTCCTCACGCGCTACCAGCCGCGCTGTCTGAAGGAACGTCTTGTACTTAGTGCCTTCTTCTCGCAGCCGGGTCCGTATGACCTCTGCAGGAAAGAGAGCAGAGCCCAACGTTAACAGGACTTTAACCTCCAATGTGTAAAACCCAGGGACACAAAAACCTTCCTGTGCCAACTGCCTGCCAGTACCTTCAGCCATTGAATCCTGTACACATTGCCCTGCAGGCTACAAGCAAAGTTAAAGAGAGGAGTTCCCTTTCATGTGGAATAAATGGATTATTCGCTCGTTCAAGCTGCTACAGAGCTAAATGCTTCACTGACACTCACACAGTCAATATTGCTCTTTCCATATAACCACAGTAACATTCACATCTATCCAAAGAGAGTAACACTGCTCACCCTCGAAGTGTTTACCACTACTTGCTCACAGAATCCCAAAGATGGTGGGGACTCAGCTAAATGAGGCTACTGGCGACAACAGAAGCATCAGGCATTCAATTTCCTTTCTGGCATTTTTAAAGTTGGAAATTCCAATCACCAACCACGTGGCTACAGAAGCATCAGGCATTCAATTTCTTTTCTGGCATTTTTAAAGTTGGAAATTCCAATCACCAACCACGTGGCTACCTAGGAATAGTGAGCCCAGCACTGAAAACACCAATGCATGTGCACATGCCACAGTAACATGCATTTGACCATTCTAAAAACTTCACAGCCCTGAACCTCATCACTCCTCTTGGATTAGAGGTAACAGCTGTTCTGCTGCAGTCAGAAAGGGGAAAGTTAACGTACCGTGTGGATAAGCAATACAAGAGGCACAGCCCTTGGAAACAGCAGCAGCAAACATCAGTCCAAAGAAGTTTGTTGAGTTCCTTTCGGTCCCATTAGGAGAAGGGGGCAGTTGGACTTCCTTTAAGTGTTTTTTTAAACTTTCATAAATAGCAAAGCAGATAATGGTCTCAGAAATCCCAGCATAGGAGGCGGTCAGGCCCCTATAAAAGCCACGGATGCCTTCTGTCTGGTAAACGTATCTAGCACACTGCAGAGCATTCATTGGTTTTGAACCCCTGACTCTAAAAAACAAACAAAGCAGAGAGCAGATCGTTAGCCCAGAAAAAAGAATCAACATTAAAAAACAATCATGGCTTTCAATAGTTTTTGTAACACCAGAAATGGTTTTCTGCTAAGTTTTACTCCAGAAGTCTCTAGGAAAGCCCCACAGAGCACGATTGCCATGCCAGGAGTACATGCTTGGCTTTGCTAATCCACCAATACAAACTCATAAGAGTTCTCAGAACTCGAGTTCTATCCAGTCCATCACAGTTTGCACCAATGCTTTAAGAGACAATAAGCACTGAAGAGACTCTGCTGTGTGTTGAAGGAGTAATACCATCTAAAGCTGAATGACAGAGGTCTGCTACATGCTGCTACTCTTCATTTAAAGAAGCAGCACTCAGTTCAAAGGTGCCACTCTGTGAAGTGCAGGAATTAAGTCTTATAAATTATTTGTAAGTTGTGGTGCCTTAAAAGATCCTTATTTGACCTAACACACCCTCACAGGGAGAAACTTCCATTCTGAGCAGTCAGGTTATTAGAGTCCCTCCAGTGACTGTGAATCACCACACAGAACGATTACTGTCAAATTCCCCATCTTCAGGAGGTATGGTTAACAGTAATACAATGCAGAAGGAAGAGCATTAAACCACTGCAACAGATTCTTAGTGCCTCCAGAACATTTCAGGACACTAATGTGACTTCATTATAATTTGAAACCAGCAGCAGTCCTTTTAGCTGTGTGTCAGTCACCTTGGTTTGCTGCACTCAGACTCACATCTGTATGATTCAGGATCAGTGCAAGTGATGATGCCAAACACGACACAGACTGCAACCTCATGCTCAGCCTCCCACGTGAGCTCTTCCGACCTTCCCATCGCCTCTATTCCTGCTGTATCAAAGCATTTCAGTCCTTGATATATTTACCTTCAACACCAACCCATGAAGCACAGGAATCCCAGAGAAAATGAATGCTATGCTCAATTTGAAATTTAGAGTGAAACCAGAAACTGAACCTCACTCAGCACCCAGGGCAGCTTCCACATCCTGCATCAAACCAAAACATGCCACACAGAACCTTAACCTTCACTCTGACCAGGCACAAGCCTGGTTGCTTAAGAGGTGAAACTGAGAGTCAGGGAAACATCTAGGCAAGGTCTATCCAAGTACAAAGAGCCACGAGCAAAATCACGGAAGTTCAGTTTCCCAGAGGCTCCCTTGGCCACTCAGTGGCATCCAACCTCCCTCACTCTGTTACTTACTTCCGTTCCAGTTGCATTCTGGTTTTCACCATCCATATAGGATTCATCAGGGAATTTGTGATAAAGGCTGAAAAAAAACCCAATAAAGCCATAATTGTAGCGAAATCCAGGCTGGTGCAACACCCCAGCAAACATCAACTTTATACACTGTGCAGCAAGACAGTTCTAATCACCAGCTCTACCTAGACCTCTCAAAAACCACGCAGGTCCAACCTCTCCCATGCTTGAGAACCACCTCACATCAAACTTCAGGAGTCACCAACCAATGGCCTTGGAAATTTTTAAAAGATTCTTCCTTTCTGCACCTATTTTAACATATACTTCATGTTTCTAAAGGCTGCTGTATCCAAGACACCTTACTGGCTGGGTTTTAGAGTAACAGCTAAAGGAAACCTGTGGGGAACACACACATGTAACAGTCTCTTGTTTTCCCCAAGGCTCTAGGTGGTGCCACTGAGCCATCCCATTAACAGAACCCACCAAGATTAAGCGGTTAGATTGGGAAATACTCTTTTTAATTACCACCCTGGTGACTGATGCCTCAACTTGTGGAGCTCTTCTGCCGTGTTTTGCCTACAAGAATTTTCCCCATCCTGGTATGAAAAAATACAACATCCTAAAACAACTTAAGTAAACCATATCAGAACTTTGCTGGTGTCTACTAATTTTCTTTCTTATATTTAGAGACTTTACCATAACATTGCAGTTGAGAAGTTCATCTCAAGTTTGCAAACAACAATCTAGAAGTGTTTCAAAGTATTGAACAGAAAAACAGTCCCTCTGTAGACAAGGTAAGTTAGGAACTAGCAAAATCCTGGTTTTTGGCATATACAACCTCACACTAAGTGTGCACTTTCAGAATGTGCCACATACTGGCCTCTGTACTCATTAATATAGCACAGTTAGCCAGAGCTGTTAGCCAAGACTGGTCTAGGTCCTGTACAGACAGGACCCCACCTTATTATGATTCATTCTATTTTCTATATGTCTCCTACTGGGAAGAGATAAAAAGTCTTGTAGCAACAAGAGCCTGGAATAAATACTTTAAAGAATACCAACATGTGTATTGCCTGCTGTTGGTGAGGAGCTGGACACAGCAGTGTGGCTGCAGATGATATGGAAGATGAATTATAAATACTCACCTGCAGACCCTGCAGAGCAGACGTGCACAATGTTGCTGTTGGGCACAAAAATGCCATTAAATCGCTCTTTAGCTTTGGAGTAACATGCAAAATAGACAGCTCTGTGGGGGGAAAAAATTAAGGAAAGCAATGTAACACACATATCTTCAAATTAGACACATGACTAGTCTTCTTCCCACTCCTGAAGAATAACTTTCTCTCCAGAGAGGCCTCCACATGACTGTTTCCATCCACAAGCACGCAGGCTTCTTTTTTCCCCTGTTTCCTTCCTTGTATTACAGTCTCACTACCTGACTTGATTCCCACAGGGCAAAACTAGTTAGTTCACCTTCACACTAAGCCTGTGATGGGAAGCAACACAGTCTTGCAGACAAAGCAAGTTAGATCAGATGCCTGCACCAGCTCTGGCATTAAAGGTACTCTGTAGGAACATCACTTTCCCAGCTGCAACCTGTGTTTTCCGTAAGTCTGGTCAGAACTGTAACTGCACTGGCAACACTTCACACTTCAACCACTCAGTCGTGGAATGAAAACATTTTAGACACCTCAAATCCCTCTATAAAGCACAGGAAGCTCAGCTGCTCTGCCACAGTCAACAGGAGGAGTAAGAAGCTGTCTGAAACAACCTCATTGAAGGGAACTGCTAGGAAAAAGTGGGTCTTGGTGCTACAATAAGAGAATTTCCATAAAGTACTTTCAGGCTGGAATAATAAGGATGATTAGGAACACAAAAGACAGCATGAGTGAGTCGCATGAAAAAGCAGGCAGTTTTGGATTCAGGTCCCTGCTGCAAAGATTGCTTGTACAGAAATAAGAATCCCTGCTTCCAAGGGGAACATCCTACCTACTAGGCAAGAGGCCAGAGTGGGAGTACACCACTCTTCAAGTTCCTTTTTACCTGTTTGAATTTCAGGCAGAGAACATCTGCCAGTTTCCTGATTGCTAACAAGTTTTAACATTTGCTAGGCATAAAGGTCTTGAGCCCTGCCAAGAACTGGACAATCAGAGGTACATGTGGAAACCATTTAGGTGCCTGTAAGACTTCCAAATACAAACTTCATAGCTACTTTGGTTGCTGCTGTTTAAGAATTTTAAAAAATATGGAAAAAAGAGGGACATACCTATCCTTTGGGGTTATGTGGCAGCAGTGAAGTCTTTTCCCCTCAACTGCAGTTTTTCATTGGAGAAGAACATAGGCAATCAAGGACCAGACAGGTACTCCTCTCCCCTAGCATCTAGCTCCCACTCAGTGTCTGGCAGGCACTTATGTATTCACAGGGAAGTAGTGGATCACATGAGAAAAATGCAAATATTAATCCTACAAACTTTTCTGCACTACTCTCTTGTTTTCTCAAGCACGTGGCAAGTGGCTCTTGCAATGATGTGGAATTTGAGTGCCTGATTTAATCTGCACCTTCTGGTGTTATACAAACATAAGACAGGCTTCTAGAAGTATTTCTTGGTACATACACCATGCAGTATACATGCACACATGTGTGCAGATGGAAGAACTTCCTGACCTATGCTTCTGAACCATAAACCCACTAAAACATTTGAGTTCCTACCTTAAATGGCTTTTAGCAATAGTTTAACTATTTACCTTGATGGTGCAACTCCAACCAAGTTTGGACCCAGCCCTCGGAAGAGCGACTTTGGTCCTTCTTTTTCCAGGATTGACCTTAAAATAAAAACAAACAGAGGGGGAAAGAGGGGAGGAGAGAGATATTTTAGTTAAAAGTTATGCTTGTTCTGCTAGTCAAAAGAACTACACAAAAGTACTGAGCCTTAATGGGGAAGCCATTAGCTTTTAAGCTCCATACTTGGAAATGAGCAGAATTATACACTAGTGAATAAAAGCCACTATACCATAAACTTCAGCACACTACAGGCAAATGTATGTCCTGGGGCACAAGGTTGTAATTTCCATTCTTGGAAAGCTGTCGGGAATTGAATTGAAAGTTTCATGGAGAATCCAGTGATAGTTGATGCTGATGAACAAAGAATACTTTGGGTATTCTCTGTATCTCAGCGATTCATGAGTTTGTTTCCTGTACAGAGACAGGAAAACCAGAAATCCTTTTCCCTTTCATAATTACAAGGTCATGTGGTTTTTAATCCAGAGTGAAAGCTGTTCAGGATTGTACTACAAGCTATGTGTCCCCAAATAGCTCAGGGATATTTGGTTTTGAGGGCACTCAAAAGAGTTCACAGCATCCTTCCCAAGTAAACTCTAAATACAGAAGTCCTACTGCAAATCCCTGTCCAGACCTGACTGCAGGATCAGGTGTAAAGCAGGAAGGCCATCAAATGATGCTTTCCTGCAGTTGCCACAGGCCAGGTTTCCAAAGCTATTCCAACCCATCTTCCCTCACACCTCAGAAGGTACACCAAGCTAGGACTTCTCTGAAGAAGATAAGCTGTTTGGACAGCTTCCCCAGCCCCTGCCAAGCTCTGTACTGTACCTCACTGAAATGCATCATGAAAAAAGACTTCTCTTACAAATTCCTTGCAGTACCAACAGCAAACATCTTTACAGGGACTAAAACAGCCAAGTATTTACCAGTGCAACTCAGGAACAGTCCAGTAATCACTGGGATTTCAGTGCACAGTCTGCTAGACTGCAGCCCTCCTACTGAACTCCCCCTGGGAAAAGCATGCCAGTAAAGCCCAGGTAACACCAGGCTCCAGGGGCAGCTCATGTGCACCTCTCAGAACTGCCAGTTTTCCAGAATTTACTTTCTAGGTCATTAGCACTGCTGAGAATGTCCCTCACCCATTCCAAACCCAAGCTCATTAGAAGATACAGGAACTTCTGAAACACTTTTTTTCAGCAGCAGAGTTAAACTTTCTGTATAAACTTCAGGGCTGAGTGTCTCCAAGGAGACAGATCCACTGACTACTTGTTCTTTGTCACTTAACAGTCACGACTGCAGATTCCAGCTGGGGTGACTCATCAGAATCTTAAATGGATTAGACAAAAACAGCCTGTCCTCCTGAAGTGCTTTCTATTCAGCTGCAGGCTTAACCTGCCTTCCCCAGTACCTACTTTCTTTCTATTTGCAGCAGTTAAGGGGATTTCATGCTCAACACCTTTAACTCTTACACAGCAAGTTCACAAGTTGGGCTCTAAGGGTTGCTTCTTTAGCCATAGGATTTGCCCAGACCAGAGGCTCAAGTGACACCTGGTTTGGCACTGCACACACAGCCAGGATTGAGAAAGGGATGGAAGAATAAAAGCAAGAGATCCAACTTCACTTCTTTCTTCATGCATCTGTATTTTGTCAGAAAGACCAGAGTCAAAAGCACTATCTGCTCTGTTCAGATGCTGCCTGCAAAGCAGCAACAGCATCAATATTTTGCTCTCACTTCTCAATGCTCTGAACACATACAAGCTGAGAAATTCCTGAAGTGAAATGAAATCAAGGATTATAGTCACCAAATTCAATTAGATGAATCTATTAAAAAGTTGGCCTGGTTTTGAACTATTTCCTCTCTCCTTAAAAAAGAATAAAGAAAGAAGAGGGGAAAAAAAGAAAAAAGAAAAATAAGATAAGAAAGAGAAGAAAAAAGAAAAAGAAGCCAACTCCAGGATTTAAAAGCCCTGTGCCTTTAAGTTTTCTCTTCCTTTAGTTAGAGCTGCCTAAAGTCCAATGCTGCAAGGTGAGTTGATAGCAAGGGAAAGGAGATTAAAATCAAAGGCAACTGGCACTACCTTACTTTTTTCAGTCACGAATTGCTCTCAACTTACCTCTGAATAGACAGAGAAATGTTTGGCAGGGAAAGAAGCACTGTTTACAATACAGAAACCCAAGTCCCAGAATGACTCTAGCCAGATAGTCCTGCAGAGAATCTGGATTAGCCCTGTGCTGTTATATAACCGTGCAGTGTCTCCCCAGGCAAGCTGCCAGGCATGTTGGCCTTACATAAAATCATTCAACTTGCTCTGCTAGTCATTATTTTCTTTGGCATTTCTGCTACCTGATCTTAACAGGACCTTCTCTGCATCACCCTGGGATGCCCAATGATCCAGACAAACCCAAGTCATTCGTGTGAGGCCTGAGCCATAAGTTCATGGTGTTTGCTATGAAAAACAGTAGCAGAGATTTGGACTTCAGAGTTGCTGGTAAAACTATAGAGCAGTTTTAAGCTAAGTGTTTTCACATTTCTTTTTCTTCTTTATGAATACACAAGTAAAAAGGGAACAGCTGGAGCATCAACTGCTGCAGTCTGAACAACACAGAAGGCTTTTAACAGAGATCCTAAGTAATACAGGTTTAGATGGCATTGATGCATAGTAGTAACTGACAAAGACAACATCTAAGAGCAGAGGAGAGCTCATTAAGTCAGCTATAGCTCAGCAAAAGAGAAAAGCTCCCCAAGACCCCAATTAAGCATTATATTTTAGTGAGACTGGTTTTGCAAAAGAGTTCTTCCATCACTCCCTAAATTTCAGTTCTAGATCATCAATGCAAGAGCACAGACAAGCATAACTTAAAATGGATGGGAACACAGAATGCTGGAGGTCACCTGCGTCAAGGACATGCTCAAAGCAAGGGACAGATCAGGGACTGACACACATCACTAGGTACAGAGAATTAGAAACCTTCTTACAAGGTTTCCACTAAGGGGAAAGAACAGCTACAGGCTCTCAGTTCTGTATGATGCTCCAAGGGGAAAGTTAAAACTTCCTCCATCAAACAGGTGACTAGCAGGGGCAGCAACACTACCAAGCATCTCTACTAGCTACTCAAAGCAAACTGGGAATGGCTCCAGGAACAAGAAATGGCTTCTTCAGTCCTTCAGTCGTTTGCCAAGGATCAGCCCCAGCTAGCGAAGGTTCACCTGTTTCATGCTTAAAGGAGACAGTAAACATGATGACTCCAAATAAGAGACATGGCACTTCTCAGCATTGAAAAAAAAAAGGTCCTTTCCCCCCAAGTATTTCTTCTGATAGTTCCCATAAGCTATGGCACATCAAGAGGTGACAGTATGTCCTGCATATTGATCCCTAGGAAGCCTTAACAACCAAAAAGTGAGGAGAATTTAAAAATAACACCTTCAGAGACTTATTCAACTCAATTTGCTTTGGAAACTTTCTAAGTGCTGGAAGCAAATTTCTCTGGAAGTTCAAAGGAATGCTCAGGAGCCCCAAATATGTATGTGCTTTTACAGGAACAACTTAACTTTCCACTGCTGAAGGCAGAAGCCCAAGTGACATGAATCCTTCCAGTGCAAGTTGGGAGCAAAATCTGCATTCTGTGTTTGCACAGAGGAATTCAAACTCAGATCCCTTGCCTCAGAACAGCTGAGTGACAGGAGGAGCAGTACTCACTTGAGAACACTCAAGAGTCCAGGTGATACAGACGTTGGCCTGACCATTCCTTCACCGCTGATGGTCCCCAGCTGGACTTGTGGGTAGTAGACAGCCCGGAAGGCTAGCTTTGAAGATTGGAGCCTGGTCTTTATTACCTCTAAAGGACATGTAAAGATGGCACCAACTGTTCCTCCACACCTGTAAAATACAATGTAAACAGAAGACAAGAGTCAGGCAAACATAACTGTGTGGATGTGTCAAATCACAGCGTGGTGCAGAACTAAAACCTGAAGACTTGTCTCCAGTTGTTCTGCATCATGGACAAATTCTTAGGAGCAGGGTAGTTCTGCATTCGGCTAGGAAGACTGTTCCCAAGCCCCAGGGGAGCAGAGAGAAGGTTGAGAAACTGTTATAATGATCATTTGTAGTGATGAGATCAGTAAACACCAAGATGATACCCAGCACTGAACAAAACTCCCTGCCTGACCATCTGCTGGTCCCATGTTCCCTGAGGACTTGGCATTCTGCCTGTAAAAACTTCAGAGGCACCCATGTTTCAGAGGTTATTGCCCTAAAACAGACATACTCTTGGATGGACAGTTCTTATGGGAAGCAGGACGAGAACAAGTCCCTAGGGATTAGGACAACATAGACTGAAAACATAGCAATGTAATTCTGCAGAATCCCAGTATTTAGGATTAAATCAGATGTCTACAGAACCAGCAAAGACCAGAACTACACTAAGTTAGGCCCTCTTAAAAACAATGTCTATCAACTTTTTGGGAGGGGAGAGGGGAAGGGGAGCTGTAAGGATAAGGGAGAGGGGGGAAAAACAGAGTAAAAGGACAGAAAGGTCACCAGAGAACAGAATTCCCATCCTCTGGTAACAGAAGGACAAATAGAAAACACTCCACACCCACACGGGTGTGTATAGACACACATATATAAAGAAGAAATTATATGCCTGTTATAGGATCATTCATCATCTTAATGTAGTCAGACTGAGCCTCAGAAAAAGCACACCAGGCTAAGAATATAAGGTGTACAAGCCCTAAATTTCATTTTAATCAGAGATCTGGAAAGTGACCGGTCAACCCAATTCTCTCCCTGCTGCTGTTCCTCTTTGGTAACAGAACGTCCTGTCAAACTGCACCATTAAACACAGCACTGAGGCTGGCTAGAAGGCATTAGAGCAGATACTTATTAATCAGGCATGGTGGGATTTAGGAAGACTTAACCAAAGAGAGAGGGGTCAGAGGAGGCCACAGAGGTGATCAGAGGGCTGGAGCAGCTCCCCTACGGAGAGAGGCTGAGGGAGCTGGGCTGGTTCAGCCTGGAGAAGAGAAGGCTGTGGGGGGACCTCATTGCAGCCTTCCAGTCCCTGAAGGGAGCAGAGGAACAGGAAGGGAATCAGCTTGGTGAAGGGAAGAGACTGGCAGGACAAGGGGGATGGAGTGAAGCTGAAGGAGCGAAGGGGGAGAGGAGATATTAGGGGGGAAGTTCTTTACAGAGAGAGTGGTGAGGGGCTGGAAGGGGCTGCCCAGAGAGGGGGTGGGTGCCCCATCCCTGGGGGTGTTCAAGGCCAGGTTGGATGGGGCCCTGGGCAACCTTGTGTAGCTCCAGGCCTGGAGGTTGGTGGCCCTGCCTGTGGCAGGGGGTTGGAGCTCTCTGATCCTTGGGGTCCCTTCCAACCCAGATCAGTCTGTGATTCTATGATTTCAGGGTTGTGATTTTTTTCCCCAAGAGTGTTTACACACAGGTGAACCCACTGACAGGGTAATACTTCCTGTGTTCACACACGTGTCAAAGCACGTGATTCCTTCAAATCCCAGTGTTTGCCATTTTCCTTAGAAAACACTGTGAGTCAACAGCTTAACTCTCTTTGATGTTAATGTGAAATTGTAATTTCATGAGTTTTCCAAAAAACCAAACCAGCCCATCCTTTGCCTTGCCCATACCAAATCCATTGCTTGCTGGAGTCATAAGGAGCTTGTCTGCAGTAATCTGGGAACACAAAAGGACTTTATCATCAAGGCACTAGTGTGTATTTTCTAAAGCTCCATTGATACATTAATGATTTTACCAGAGTCTTTTTAAACCCACAGAAAATGGTTAATTAAAGAACAGCAGAAAAATCCAAGCTGTAGATACACACCAGTTCATAAACACTTTATCCAGTACAGCTTATTTTGCTTGCTGAAACTGGATGTTTTAAATCAAACAGTGACAACTTTGCAAGAACCCAGGAGCCCCTGTGCTTGCACTGAGAGCCTGGCCACCCTGGCTGTACAACCACAAAAATTAAGGTTCTCACAAGGTTCAGAAGGATGCCTTGGAGCATATGGCTGGGGAATACCAGTCCTCACTAGTGTTCATGTTCTGCAAGGCTCTGTCCCAGTCCATGAGCACAAACACTATGCTTTTCACATAGAAACTCATCCAACAGAAGAAACTGTTTCCACTGAGACTGGCAATGTGAATGAACAGCATCCTTCAGTGAGTTTCTCCTTCAAGTTCTTGCTTCTTCCTCTTCCCTGCTGAAAGGGGGGAAAAACCTCAACTAGAGACAATCCAAAGCAACCTAAACTAGGGGCAATCCCAAGCTCTAAGAAAGAGCTTTGCTTTCATCCCTTTTAAACCACTTATGCTTTGACAGCTGAATAAAGTCACAGAGTTGTTCATGGAACGAGGTACATAGCAGCTGAAGTTGTGTCATTTGGCTCAAAGATGTGGGTTCAGAGGGACTTGATCAGGTCCCTGGTTATTTTGTGAGCTGAGCCAGGGCTTGGACACAAGCCTGCTGTTGTGTCAATACTACTCTGGAGGACGTTGTTTCAGTTTATTCTTCTCTGTTTTGTCAGATGCATCTCACATCACTCACATTTCTCTGAAATTAGATCTTGGAGGGGGAACAAGAGGTCAGGAACAGCCTCTGCAGCAAAACCTTTCCTGTTCCCACAGCTCACCCTTAACTCGGAGCAGGAAATGCCTTGAGGGTCCTTCTTGCTGATCCCCACTGCCTCCTTTCCTACTATGTATATCCAACATATATTTTAGCCTGGAGAAGAGGAGGGTGAGGAGCGGCTTATCACTGCCTACAATTACCTGACAGGAGGGTGCAGAGAGGTGGGTGATGGTCTCTTCAGCCAGGGGACAGGAGATGGGACAAGGGGCAATGGCCTCAAGCTGCCCCAGGGCAGGGTCAGATCAGACATCAGGTAAAAGTTCTTCCCCCAAAGGGGTATCGGGCACTGGCACAGGCTGCCCAGGGAGGGGGCTGAGTCACCACCCCGGGTGTGTTTAAAAGATGGGTAGACAAGGTGCTCAGGGATAAGGTTGAGTAGAGCACAGGTATGGTTGGACAAGATGATCTCAAAGGTCTTTTCCAACCTCGTGATTCTGTGAGCACAGACACAGGTATGTGTAACAAACACCTGACTAATAAACACACTCAAAAGAAACTAAGTCTAAGGGAACTTGAAGAGAACTTGATTGCCTTAAATCCCAACTCATTTATCTACCAGTGCTCCCCTACCACATACTCCATCATCAGTCTTCATTTATTGCACATTTCTGAACACTAAAACAATACTTTCACCCTAACGATTCACAGACTCAGGACACTCAAACTCCCTTTGCCATCTCTGAACAATCAGCCCCCCAGCCCAAACAGCTCACCACACAACCTCAGCCCCTCTGGCATGTTCCCTCCTGCATTGGCTGTCATCTCGCCCTGTGAGCCCACTCTTCACCTTTCATCCTTTTAGTCAGATAACCCAGTTATTTCAGGCAGCTTCTGCTAACGGGTGTGTAATCCCCTGATACTCAACACAATGAGTTAAAATCTGCATCACCAGTTTTAACAGCTCAGAGTTGATGCTGTCAGTGTGACATTTAAGAAGAAAGCATTATCTAACAGAGCGATTCTCAGGGTGCCAACGGGGTGCATCCATTCTGTCCCAAATATAAATACACAGCAGACAGTTCAACTAAGGACTCTGATGTATTACTGGGCAGCTTTTTCAGAGGAGCTGATTTTCCTCCACATGGGAATTGCGTGCATCAGGCCCTGGTGTTTCCTTATGCCCTGGAAAGAAGGCTGGAAAAATAACACCCTGTGAAGAAAAGAAACACTTTGTATTCCTGGGGTGTTCCAAATGCCTTCATCTGGGAAGAAAGGATAAACAACCAGCCTTTCCTCAGCTACATTAGCAACCACAAACCCTGAAACAATCAGACTGTGACTACACAGCCAGATAAATGGTGTTTGGGAAAATCTTATGCTGCAATCAAGGTAAAACCTCCAAATCCTCACACTCAGGGATTGCTTTGTTGCTTCAGTGCAGAACTACAGCTCAGAGCTGTTGAGGTGTTTACTGCACCAGCCTCTTGCAAAAATCCCCAAACAATATCTAAATCTGTCCTTAGTCAAAAGATAGAAACCTCCCCAGAAGCAAAACTCTCTGGTAGAGCATCTTCAACAGGTCCCAGGGCAAGCATGTAACAAGAGGTTCCAGCTATGCTCTGCATGTGGGGGGGACAAAATCTCTTCAGTGAGAGACACCCAACAAACAATTCATCAGCTTTGGCTTGTCACTCACTGCCAGAAAAACAGTGCTGGAAGTTCAGGCTCTGAACGCCTCCTCTAGTTACATGATGAGCCAGGCATATACAGCCATTAGAGCAGTAAAACAGAGCTCTCTGCTTTGTGATGCCCAGATAGAGGAACTAAGGAAACTCTTGGTCTGAGAATATGAAAAACACTTTGTGTTTCTGGAGATGCATAACATACTACACAGAGCTGCAGAGACATTATTTACTTCCATAAAAAGACAGCACTGTTTAAAACACATCCCAAGGATGTCAATCTCAAAATCCAATTCCAATTTTCCTCTTGCTGCCAGCTCTCTGTCTTTGCAAAGTCCATGCTTTGTATACCAATCACTTGCATTTGAAATAAACTCTCAGCACAATTGATACAGATGACAAGAATCTTAATTAAGAGTAGGGCTTACTTCATCTGTCCTAGATTTAATCACTGTGCAATATGCTTAATACAAATAACCTCACAATGCTGAGCATCAAAGGAAGTTCTGCAAAACAAACAAGTAAAAAAGCATCCAGATCTTTAATGATCTTTTAGTAGTGTCCCTGCCTTTACCAAGATCATGGGCCAAGGTGATGAGCTGCTTGGTTAGAGGAATGGGGTTAGGGGTTGGACTTGATCTCTGGAGGTCCCTTCCAACCCCTACAATCCTGTGAATCATAACTTACAACCCAGCCTGACACATTTTGCTGTGTGAGCATTTGAAATGACCTCTTCCCCACCCTAAAGGGCAGCAACTACTCCCAACACTTAACAGCGAATTTTTGACAGACAGGAGTCAAGAGAAACACTTGGGAGAGAAGGATCAGTGCAAATGGTCTGGCAATTATACTTAACCAGCCACTTTAAGAACCAGGCTGACAAGTATGGTCAATCCAGGCGTGATGGACAGCACCACATACAGCTTGAAAGGTCAAAATACACCGTGGGAAATCATTCAGTACTACTGATAGGATCCCTCAGATGGATTCAGATGCCTGTAGCACTCCCCAGGCACAGCTGCAAGGTCCTGAACCCAGCAGGACAGGCTGGGATACAGCTAAACCAGGATACACTCTGGCCTGTTAGTGTATCTGCTTTGCTGGTTGGTGACACAGGATGGTGCTGGTGAAGGCAGATGAGGAAACACCAAAGCAAGCAGCATATTCCCAGCAAGTGTGACAAGTGTTAAATGAGGCTGTATTTGCAATGGGAATTCCGTTCTGTTTTTCTAGAACACACCCTGGCACAACATGCACAGCACAAACAGCAAAGCAGGTTCTGTCTCTGATGTTTTGTTACTGCATGGTCAAGACTAAACAAAACAAGCTGCTGCATTCCCAGATTCCAGAGGAAACTGAGTAAGAAAACAACACAGGCTGTTCCCAGTGCCCCAATTTTCAGTTATTAAGCATTCAATAGACTTCCAGCTAATAATGTTACCATCAGGCATGGATATTCCTGCAAGCACTCACTGTGTTCCTTGAGCTGATACACCGCTAGCAGAATGCACAGGAGAATCTGAACTAGGTAGAGGGCTGGAAGATGGTCAATCTCAACATCAGCTCGAGCTGTGCAGGTGCAGACTGCTGCTCTCCATTTCACAGTGGTTTGCCAGCATGAGCACATCACTTAATTAACATCTGTGGGAACAGCATATCAGTTTCTTTCCCCCAAAATTACTAATCTGGGGAGTAACTTTTCATTGCTTCTGTGTCCTGTACTAGATACTCAGGCAAACCCAATGAATTCAACACACTCAACAAGGCTCCCAGCAACCCAGCACCAACACCTGCAACTGAGACAATCAACCTATGCCCACAGAGACAGATGTCACTATGCCCTCAAACCAAAGCAGCCTGATGTCACCAACCTTATCAAGGTACACTTCCAGCCCATTCATGCTGCTTAAGCAAGCTTTGGTAGCTAAGGCTGCTTTTCAGAGCTGCAGGAGTAAGGCAGCTTTGGACTTCAGCCTCAATACCAAGGCAGGAAAAACGTCACAAATGTGGTTTTATTCAAGCAGTCATCCCAGCTTGATCCAAACTGCTGAACACACATCACACAAGGCCCAGCTGAAACCAAGATTAAAAGTTTCTTCCCAGCTTTTGCTCTTTGCCAGTTCTATGAAAGGCACTGCAGCCTCCACTCACCACTTCTTAGGAAAGCTCTGTAGTAAACAGCATTACTCAAGCTGGAAAGACAACATGGAGCCACCTCTGCTGCAGCCTAGTTGTTCCCAAACAAAAATAAGCAACAACTGCCCCAACTTCAGCAGGAGCCCAGGCCTGTAAACATGCTTACAGCTGTTGTGCAACTTGGGCATTGTTCTCCTCGCTGCTTCTGAAATCATCTCTGGCCTCAGAGTCACCTTCCCACCAAAATGCCAAGACCCTTTGGTTTGCTGGCACCCAGGCAAGCTTTAAAAGGAACTCACAGAAGCCAAAGGAAGCCAGTGAGGCTGTCTGCCTATAAGAAGTCAGCTAGTAGGAAGCCATCCCTTTGCAGCTTTACCTGCAGAAAAGTATTTGACAGTTGAACAAAGGTTATAAGTTGTGTAAGATTGCAAAGTACTCTGAACTCCCAACACTTTTTTCTGCTGGAGGGATAATTTTATCCAAGGTCCCGGCTCTGCAAGAAGCTCTGTGGCTTAATACAACCTCTTTATCATCACAGGGCTCTGAAAGAAAGTGCAAAGGTATTTAAAGGACTGTAGAAAGACCTCAGAGACTATTACTCCAGCACTAGCACACTAAAAATTCCTTTAATGATGTAACAGAGGTCACAAAATATTATCACAGCTGAGCTCCTTTAATCAGATTTTATTGAGCAGGCATCCTTTACCACTACTAAAAACCAAAACACACCAGGCAGACATGGCACAGAGCCTTGTCTCTAATAGGACTTGGGTTTCTAGCTTGCCTGTTGGCTGGCTGGTCCAGCAACCCCCAAAATATGACATGTTTCCTACTACATTTCTAATATGTGGAGAAAAGGGTTTTAATAGCTTGGGCAACAGATGGGAACTGACATTCAGTTCCTTGTTCTGCCCTGAGAAGTCAGCATTTGTCACTTGAAAAGCAGAGATA
Source organism: Porphyrio hochstetteri (assembly GCA_020800305.1). Taxonomy (NCBI): domain Eukaryota; kingdom Metazoa; phylum Chordata; class Aves; order Gruiformes; family Rallidae; genus Porphyrio; species Porphyrio hochstetteri. Next base: position 6,202,679 of record CM036926.1, on the reverse strand, counting down.
ATAGCATCAGTAGAGATGTACACACAGGATATGGAAGTTCAGGGCCTCAATCAGGGAACAGCTCTGAAATACACTGTTTGGATGGAGGGTGGGTGGTGGACCAAACGCTTCAGCAATGCCTAGGACATGAGATGACTAAATCTGCTGTCTCATTGTCCTTTCTGTAACATCACAGCAAGATAAGTGATGGTACATTTTTCCATGTCTCTGTAAATAAGTGGAACAAGAATCAGGTCCAGCAATGGACACTTCAAGGCCTGTATACCCTAAAAGACCATCGAATAGGCTGCCCAGGGGGGTGTGGAGTCTCCATCTCTGGAGATATTCCAGCCCCATCTGGACACCGACCTGTGTGACCTGTCCTAGGGACCCTGCTTTGGCAGGGAGTTGGACTCCATGAGCTCTGGAGGTCCCTTCCAACCCCTGTGATTCTGTGATCTCTTTGTGCTGCACTTTCATCACTGCTTTAGAAATAGATCATTGTTGTTACACCAAGGTAGTCAGGGGAATATGGTTCCATCCTTCTTTGTCATGGTCTCAAAATCAGCACAGACCTGGTGACTTCCTAGGCATGCTCCCAAAAACAGCTGGCTGCCAGGATCCTTAGAGAGTCAGAAGGTACATTAAACGAGTAAGGAAGATGCTGATCACCCACTACTTGACTACAACACTAAGGAGTTTAAAATTCAGATTTATTTATGAGCTGTTGAGTTATGTGAGGACACCTAGAGCCCTGGATAGGCAGCGTTCCTATCCAAACATGCTGCACGTGGACACACAGGTCGGGTTTCTACCACAGGCCCCAGGCACTACTCTAATGTGAGCGGGGGAGGCAGGGGTAAGGAGAGGACTTGGAACAACACAGAGTATCCAAGCCAGCAGAAGGGCAGCGTCTCTGAAAAACAGCTTTGTTGGGTTTAATATTACATTGAATGAACTTACCACTCCAGGGACATGTCGGAGGAGACTGAAGCCTCCTGTTTAACAACAGGAAACACAATAGGCTACTGTTAAACAGATCTAAACTGACAATGGATTTCATGTTGGCTTCCTAACCTTTGTCAGCTCACAAGCACCAAAGACCATTCTACTACTAGTTTAAACCAGATAAATAAAGATTAAAATAGACTTCTAATCAGCACAGAAATGCATACAACAGCACCTACTCATTAATATTTACTTCTAATTTACACTGTAAAATTATCTTCCCGAATTATTACCACAGGAAGTTAATTACCAAGGCCTGGCATGCCAGGCCCCTGACTCAGAAGCACCAGGACGGTCTCTAACACCCTTCCCCACTCCCTAACACTCTTCCCCACTCCCACACACTCCCCCATCGCTTTTCCCTTTCTGGAGCGCTTGCTTTTCAATTTAATTATACCCACCAGGCAGTTACACAGCCTCAACTATTAACTGTCACCTACACAGAGGTTACTAAAGCATTATGCAAACACATTCCTTTACAAGATGAGGCTGCAGTCCATGACAAAGCATAAGGCTTGCTGTCTGGATGATGCTTTTTGGATGACATTCCTCAGTTCCTGCTTGATTCAGCAGGAGCCACAGAGAAGGGCAGGAATTAAAGCATTTAACAGAGCCGGATGCCACGGCTACGTAAGATTTTGGAATTATATATAGCTAAATGTCACAGCAGCCCAGCGCTCGCCTCAAGCCGCGCCGTGATCCTTTCAGACCCTTGCTCCTTGGCTTGCTCAGGGTGAGCTTTCTAATCCTGGAAAGGCATCACTCGCCTTGCCGCCTTCGCGCCGGGTGAGGAGAAGCCTGCCAGGCTGCCGGGGGACGGCAGTCCGAGGGCGAGCAACAGTTCCGAGGGCGGCGGTGGAAGAGAGCGGGCTGCGCTCGGGGCCCACCGCCCGGCTCCTCGCAGCCGGCAGGTCGAGGGAGCGCCGGGCAAGGCAGGGCTGGGGAGAGGAGAGGAGAGGAAGGGAGGCCGCCGCTAGCCCAGCCGCCAGCCCGCCCCTCACCCGGGCAGCGGCCGCGTCACTCTCTGCGGGGCCTCCCGCGGCAACGGCCCCTCCGCCGCGGCCGTGTGGCCGTGTTCCCGCGCCCCCGGCCCGGCCAGGCCCTGCGCCGCGGCGGCCGCACTCACCCCCCGGCGAAGAGGTGCAGCAGCGTGTTCTCCTGCGGGCCGCCCGCCATGGTGCCGCTGCCGGCTGAGGATCCTGCTCCGCCGGCTGGAGCTGTGAGCGGAGGCCCGACCCCGGCGCACACGTGACGCCGGCAGGCGGCGCGTATTGCGTCAGACAGCCGCGTGTGATGTCACCGCGGGCAGCACCGCCCCCGGCCGGGCCCACGGGAGGGAAGGGAGCGGGGAGGGGCAGCGCGGCGCGGCGGCTGGGAGGGGGCCCCGCAGGAGCCGCGCTCAGGGTCGGCAAGACGGGAGGCGGCCGGACACGCCGCAGCCGGGACGGGGACTGCAGCCGTGGGCCGCCGCCGCCTCTGCGCTGCGCCCCTCCCCGCTGCGCCCACCCCCCGCTGCTGTCTCTGGGCTGGGCCCCCCTCCCTGATGCCTCTGGGCTGCGGCCATCCCCTCCCCGCCGCCTCTGGGCTGCCCCCCCCCCGGGCCTGGCAGCACAAACCACGGCTGCAGCAGGAGGCCCGGTGTTTCGTACCGGGCGGGTTGGGCATGGGAGCGGTCACGGGCCGCGCAGACACCTCGGGAGGTGGCGAGCCCTGCGCACACGCAGCGCGGTGCGGGCCGGCTGGCCCCGCAGAGCTTACCTGTGCCGAGCAGGTTTGCTTCGGGCCCGTGTCTTTACCGGGACACCTGCCCCCAGGTGCTGGTGGAAGGTCAACTGCCACCCGGACTGGGTGCTCGGTGCTGTGAGCCACAGGCGTGCGCAGCCCTGGTGCCCAAACCCCCATCAGCTGCGGCAGCACCTTCCCCCTGCAGCTAGGTCAGCCTTTCACCGCACGGCCCTGAGCCCCACGCTGCTGCAAGGCTGGATGGGGTAGGCAGGTTGAGACCCAGCATAAAGAGTGTAGACATGCCAGGCTGCCCAATGGTTTCCAAGCCTTTCCATGCCATACCTGTGCGCTGGCATGTCTGAATGGTGGCATCTACAGAGCGGTATGGAAGCAGTCCTTCTCCCTCCCTAATCCCCAAGGATTCAAGAAATTCCAAGCTCTTGTTTATGCAAATAGCTCTTCTGGTTTTATATGAAAACCAGAGGAAATATCTCCATTATTTTACTAATCCAACAAAAGAATCTCAAGTGCTGTTCACATACCCAAAGCCCACAGCTTTCCTCCAGCCCCAGGGGAAAGCGCAGACACCTGCACTGCTGTGTAGGATCTGCTGGGTATTTCTGAGAGGTGGCTCGATGCTGATCTGTAGAAGTTATTTGTATTTAAGGGACACTTGACATGAGGCCTTTAAAATGTATGCTTCCCTGAAGTCCATGGAAGGGTTTTGGCCCAGTGCAGTGATTTACACTCATCTGTAGGATAGATGCCATGGATTTATATGCTGTGGGTTAATTTCACAGCCAGGACATTCACAAACGTCTGGTTTTTAACATGAAAGTTAAAATCCTGAGGAAGACAGCAAACTCTACAAAAGGACCCTAGGTCTGCATATTTTCCATATACACAAGATTTCTATTATCCTTGACAACAGGCTTGAGCAAACAGCCTCCTAACTGGAATTCAGATCCAGGTGTGAGCTTCACTCCTGCCTTGTGGCACAAACCAAACTTCCTGGTCCTGACACTGCTAGGTGCTGGAGTTTGGGATTTGGGTGTGCACATTCCCAGCATTTAAACTGCAGCCTACTCCAAGAAAAAAATGGCTTAAGGGTTAAAACCAAGAGATGAAGCAGTAGCTGGGTCCACACTGCGGTCAGTGCTGTTTGGGTGTGCCTGTCCTGGACCTTCTGGACCTTTCTGTTTCTTTGTGAGGTGAAGGTGATGATCCTAGGATGCTGTAAAGAACAGTTGCCTCTAAGTGATCTTGCATGGTGGCTGAAGAGTGATAATTTACTGAAGCAGAATCAGGCTAGTGGACAAGGGTGATGGGATCCCTTGTCTACCAAATCTGCTGAAACAGGAATGAATACAGCATTAAGTGCAAATCTGAGGCGAAATTACAGATCTGACTACCTGGTCCCCAAACATCCTGGGCTTCCAAGTCCTCATCCAAATTCTGTAAAATTACTCTTTGTAATGTCCTAGAATATATACCAGAGATCCAGGCAGCAACATGGACTTGCTAGTTGTAAATATATTAAGGATTCTGGGCCAGTCAAAAGGTGAGATAAATGAAGAGTTTTCTCTCAAGCATAATCCCAATGGATCATGCAAATGAATGTAAGAATAAAGAAGTCTGGAGAGGAGATGACTCAGAAGAGAGCTGGTAACCACTGCTGGTTTATCAGCATGTGGATGACTCTATTAACAAATCTCTCTTGTTTGCTTGAGGTATTGATTCAACCACCATGTGATCTTCTGTGACTCCTCATGTTGACAGAGCCTCTCAACAGCCAAAAAACCCACTGACCTCATTGCAATGGCAAAAACATTCAGGTATGTGTAAGCATTGAGAAAACACCTCTGTGGCACCAGAGAACACCAACACAACCAGGACTGGCTGTTAAGGACTGGCTCCTTTGCTGAGACTTCCAGCTCAGTACACATACACACTGTGAATACACAAGGATCCTCAGACCCACACATGGATACGCAGGGAAAACTGCACCAAATATTCTCATTTACACACAGATATAAAGTAAATGCACAAAGGCAGCACTGCCAGCCCGTTGTGTTCACACAGTCAGAGCCCTATTACACAGACATAGAGTTTGATGGAGCTTGGTCAAGTGTTTTCCCACATGCCCAAACAAAACAGCTCCCGACACCCATTTTTCGATCCCCAGTCTCATGCTCTTTCCCCACATGGGTGCAGCGATTGAAGATGACACAGTGATTATTATAATCACATGTAAATCCCCAGCCAATCTTTGTGCATTACCTTGGAATATTTCTGTGTAAATATAACAAATTGATGGTTTTGGGTGGGCTTGATTTGTGGAAAGCCACTGAGCACCCAACGACTCTGCTTTTTGGACAACACTATGGTGAGGGCTGTTGAGGAGAGAAGCAGCTGAGCCTTCTGGGCACACAGAGGGAAAAATCAGTCTCAGTAACCTCCAGAGTATGCATGTGGGGTGGGTGGCTTTTCCCTCTTACTCTGTTGCTGTCCCTTTGCTCTTTCCCTGCCCTCACGCTGTGTGTGCTGGGGAATCTCTGCAGCTGTCAGTCACGGGGCAGTGGGCATTTCTGTACAGCAAAGGGCTGGGCAGGAGCCCGAGCAGCTGCCAGACAGGAGGGAAGCGCCAGAGCCCTTGTCTTGGGCAGCAGCCCACGCAGAGGGGGTGTGCGGGAGGCGTAGGCTCGAGACAGCCACTCATGGCACAGCTTCCAAGAAAACCCTCTGGAGAAGGGTTTCTAGCAGGGCTGGTGTGTGATCTGAGCCCGGGGAAGGATGTGTGAGTAGCTGTGGTGTGCAGCCACACACAGCCAGGTCACTGGCTGGCGTGGCAGGGCTATGTGTGCAGGAGTTCGTGTTACACTCCTCAGCCTCAAAGCTGCTGGGCCTGACTTCCAGTCTCTCTATTTCCACGTGGGTGAGGCTGAGGAAGGATGGATGAAGGTCAGCCAACTTTGTACTGTTTATAGTGTTGCTCTAGTGTATGCTCTGCAGCCTGTGGCTGCATATGAAAGCAAAGATGGGCAGCACTAGCAAAGAGCCGTAAGGGCACACTGCAGCCCTTATATATATATTTCTATTTTTATTTCTATTATTTCTATAGTGCCTATCACCATATTGATAAACATTCTTTGGAACCACTCTGACAGACTCCCTGTCTGTCCCCCCATGTGAGATTTACCAAGCCTAGGATGACTTCTTTAAATACTCAAGTCTCACAGAAGCATCTTCATTCCCTTTACGCCCCTTGGTACTGCCAGAGAGACCTGCAGCAGCCTCTCAAGCAACAACTGGTACTCGAGCTCTAATAATTAACGTGGAAGCAATTTAGGAGATGTCTGACTGTGGGCAGCAGCAGCCATGGAGCTGACTCCTCAGCATCACGTCTACAGCCCAGCCCAGCAATTCAACTGTTTGCAGATTTCAGTTAAATTTAGGGTGCTGCAGCAGCTAACGTAGCTTTTTTAGGCAATTACCAAGACTGTCTACCTATGGACACTTTCTGCTTAGTTCTTTATATACTGTGGGGTATGAGATCACATATCCCACTTTATTCCCAGTAAGAATGTTTAGGAACAAGTTGCAAGTTATTGAGAGTTTATATAATGTGGGTAAAGTAGCTACAGGCTATTTATGGGTAACACAGCCCCTAAAGATGCTAATTAAAGGGGAGGACTCTGCTGTAACATAACACCATAATGGTTTGAATCAGTATTTTGATTAAAACTGTACCTTTTTTGCCTGACCTACTCTAAAGGCACTTCTGAAGATGGAGATGTGGCTGCAGAGCCCTCCAGTGGAAGCACCATCCAGGAGCGCAAAAAGCTGTGGTCTTCACCAGGCCACCAGTCTCAGCTTCCTAAAACAACACATGTGGAGGTGAGAAAAGTGCTCTTCCATCACAAATCCCAGCTTGGCAGAGCCTTTGCTAGCTAGCCCAGTTAGGTGATGAGCAGCTTATGGTTCTCCCTTTTACCAGGTGATCCATTCTCCCGGTGAAAGTTACCGTTTGCCTGATCTACCATGGCCAGCAGCGTGGCAGAAGCAGTAAAAGACACCATCTAATCGTCTTGCCAAGCTCATTCCCGAGGCTGTTACACATCATTCCAGCTGGGTGTCTTGCTCCAAGCTGCGGGGAGAAGCTTTTTTGCCTGGGGACCACTGTCACCACCAGAACAGCGGCAGGTTCCTGGCTCCAGACATTTATCCCACCTGCTTCTGCACTGGTTAGAAATCTCTTCGTGGAGCACACTTCAGCCTAGTTTGTGTGGGCGGACCAGAGGATGTTGTATGCACTCACTGGAACAGCGCGTAGGCTGTATGCACAGCATTCCTTATCCTGCGATGGTTGTCTACCTTCCATTCCCCAGCAGAGAGCACTGTAAGAGCAGTGTTAGAAGCCCAGCCACCTTAGAGCAGCGCAGACTCGGGCACAGATGATCCCCGACAGATCCTGTGCATGGTCTCTCCTTGTCTATATGGGTCTATATCTCTGTCTATATGTGCCTGTCGTCCCCCCGGCCACTCTGAAGCGACTCTGTCTTGTGGCTCCTGTCATGAAACACATCTCCAGAGGGAGATCAGGTCTAAAGAAGGCTGGGAGTGCACACAAAGCTGGGAGGGGACACAACCAGGACCGCTGACCCAACTGACCATATGACACCATATGTGTACCATATGATGTCATGCTGAGTATATATCAGAGGGGTGGCCTGGGAAGCAGTTTGGCTCAAGAACTAGCTGAGCATTGGTTTCAGGTGGTGAGAAATGGTTTTTGTTTTGTATAGTCTATTATCATCATTATTTTTGCTTTCTATAGTCTATTATCATCATCACCACCAGCATCATCTTCCTTTTCTGCCCTATTAAACTGTCTTTACCTCAATCCACAAGTTTTACCTTTTTTTTTCCTTTTCAACTCTCTCCTCCACTCCACTGGAGGGGGGAAGGAGGGTGAGGGGTGGCAGTGAGCAAAGGCCTGTGTGGTTGCTTTAGCTGCCTGCCACATTAAATCACGACAGTGTATCAAAGCACCAGGAGAACGGGCCAGATCTGGGAAAGCACAATGTTCCAGACACTGTTTTTATAGCATGTGGAGTATTTCTAGGGAACTTCAGGAGGATAAATGTGCACAGAAGCATTGTGGCCTCCACAGATCAGACACCACAGGAGCCACATCAGGGGAAGCTCCTAAATTACTCCCTTGCCAGTACAGCGTGAACCCAACCAGGAAAGGGTTGAGCTGGGTATTCTTGGGACTTGTTTTGTCTGGTGGCTTCCTACAAACTGGAGCAAGGACTCCCCAACTTGTTCCACATCATTAGCAGCTGGCAGCGTCCCAACCATTACCAGTGTAGTCTGGATTTCACACAGCAACTTTGAGATGAAAGCCCTCGCAGCACCACTGCACTCACTGTTTGAGGTCCCAGTCCAGCTCCCACTGAAGCCAGTTACTCTTTTTCCACTGAGTACAGCTGGAACTGGGTCTGACACTTCTGTAGCAGTTCTGTCTCAAGTCCTCAGCTAGCTCAAGTATGGTAACGTAGTCCAACACAACAGATAGATGTCTGCAACTCAGCTATTGTCTGGCATTCAAATTAAAACCAGCAAGACAATCAAGCCAGAGCACAAGTAATTATGTTTCTTTCCTGAAAACACTGAAGGTTTGAACTTAGAGAAGCCAAAGCACCTGGTGGAAGGAATCCAGAAGCCTTCATTGAGTGTATGCAGGGGCTGATACATATGTGAAGCTTTGTTCTCTGGTTTTCCAAAGTGCATCCCTGCCAGGAGCACCATCGAAGAAATCTGGTGGTGGAGAGGACAGTGACACCACTGAGCTGCCCTAAGGATTGGGTGAGGTCATTGCTCGTATTTGGGGCAGGTAGCCAGAGTCCAGGGGTGTAGGAGCATGCAGGACATCTAAGTACTTTTACAAACATAGTGAGGAAACCTTGAGAGTCCTGTGAGTGATTTAACGAACATCCCAAAGGCTGTGACATACACACAGAGACTTTGAATTCCACCTGTCTCATCCCACGGTGAGCGACTGTTGACGTCTGTTTTACACGTGGGAAGCCAAAGCACAGAGACAGCAGGCACAAAGGGAGTGAGCAGAGGTGAGGCCAGGGCAGAGCTTTGCCCAAAGGTCAGCAGTTGTCTGCCATACCCCGTCCTCCCTCCCCATCAGTGCTCCCCCTCCCCATCAGCTGTGCTCGGATGCTGAGGATGGAGGGCCAGGTTTGTTACAAGATGTAGCCACTGCTACTCAACATCTTAAATGGGCTTAGCTCCACTTCCAGGGCCAAGACACCAAGAAGAAGTTACTGGTTTAAATACCTTGTTAAAGGGCTGACCCAAGAGCAGGAGCAGCAGGCTGTCAGCACAGGAACTGCACACTGTCCACTCAGGGTGAGATCCGTTTGGAGAAGGTGCTGAATCTCTCCAGGGTTTCAGCAAGAGGGGACATTGCTCCTTGCTGGGGTCTTAGGACAACACTATAATGCAAGGGAACAATATAATTGTTATACATCCAATTTAAGCCATAATATCCTGGTGACATGCCACATCACCTACATGCTCCTGTCATCTTCCAACTGGAATTACAGCAGGAACAAGGTGGGGGAAATGTTCAGCGTGACAGGGATCAGAATATCTTTGTTTCCTGTGTTGGTGCTTCTCTGCAGTTTAACTAACAAAGCCCCTGCAAGAATGAAATGAAATATGCTTCATCTCAACAATACCTCTCACCACCCTGGATTGGCACATCATCACTTGATCCAGTCCTTCCCTTAAAGATTTTATTGGAGGTTTTTTTTTTTAAGAGGAAAAAATTCATTTCAGTAAGGGTGGAATGCACAGAGGAGATGAGCTCAGTTACCAAACACTGTGTTTTATTAGCTTGCGTCAGCATGAAGTGCTTAGCAAAATGGTTGCCCATCCCCTCAGATTTATTACCTTCCATATGTGCTTTTCTATTATCATTAGCTTCACTTTAAACAATCCTTTCCATCCTTTCCTGTCTCTTGAGTTTTGCTGTCCTCACTCCAGAATTAAGTACCAAGGTTGTAACCAAGCCTTTTCCATGCCTTATCGTCCAGGGTTCATTGGGTTATTCTAGGACTGCTTCCTTTCCCTCAGCCCTGACATCCTGATTCTGCACATGGACCCCCTGAAATTAATGAGGCTCAAGCTACAACATTAAAGCTCTGCATGACCTCCAGATTTCTCCCAGTAAACCTTTCTGTCCAGCATGGCTTTAAAAAGACATGGCCTCACAGCCTGGGATTAGGATTAAGTTTTATAGAAACAAGAGCAATAATTGCTACAACTTGAACATATACTTTCCTGGGTTTGTTTTTTATTTGGTGGATGAGGATTTTCATTTAAATATGCTCTGTAATGTTATGATCTGGATACAGGAGCAATGAGCCAACATGGATGCTGCAATATACAGCAGTAAACCCCACAAGGGCAGAGTGTCCTATCCTTACAGCTTTGTCAGCCCTGCCTCTTTTGCTATAAATTTCACACTGCTGATCACCAGATCCTTCCAGAAAGACCCCCACAAAGAGCTCCAGAATAAGCTGCAATGCCCTGAAATAGCCCAGGAGTTTTTTTGGGGGGACCAGATCTGGACCCAAGGACCTTTCAAAGCTCAGTCCTTCTCTTTTCTGCTGATGTTGAAGGGCTGCCTCAGCATCACTGCTGCCATGTGCTTCCTCAGTCACACCAAGTCCTGGTGATACTCACAGAAATGAGCTTTTAAGCTGTGGATCCTGTACAAGCTGCCTTCATTTCACTGACAACCAGGATTCTTTGTGAGATGGGACTCCACAGCCATCATCAGTCAGGGGCTGTGCCCTGTGATGCATGCTTCAGAGCTTTCACTCTGCTGGGACCACCAACCTGGAACATGCTTCAGAGTGCAGTGTGTCCCACCAGCACTCTTTTCTACTTTAAAGGAGCTTTTAAACTTTTTTTACATGGTGTGTTTTAATCACAGCCATGGGTATTTTATTGCTCTTTCAGCTGCCTTTGTCTTTTTGTCTCCTTGTAATTTTATGGTGGGGCTGGGCTGGTTTTACTTAATGAGAAATGCTTTCACCAACACTCTGCAGCTTCCCCTCTCTTCCCAACCTGTGGGCTCTTGCAGAAGGGTGGTTATATATAAAGAAAATGGCACACACTGTTATTATAACCCCACATTTCAGCACAGCTGGTGAACCAGCACAGACTGAAGTGCCCACAGCACACAAACATTGCCAGGCTCCACGTTTCATTTCCCATAAGCCAGGATAAAAGGCCAGGTAATAGAATGGGTGGGCTAGCCACTGACCACAGGCATTCTGTAGGTAGATTTATGCTGTGGCTGCAGAGGGCCTGGATCTTGCCTGCTCTGCCTCTGTCCTACATCTGGTTAAGAAAAGGGCCAGAGATGGAGAGAGGAAATTAACACAACAGAAAACTTGAAATAAAAGTGTTTTATATCATCTCCTATAAAACAACCCATAAATCCCTGCCCTCCTGCTCCACCCCTCACATGGTTTTCATTTTGCTGGCGAGCTGAAAAGCAGAGAAGCATTAGGGTACAAAGCACATACTCTTGGTGGGAGAGGCACCCCCTTCCCTACACACTTCCTACTCACACCTTGTCCCTATGCCTACAGCACAGCATTCTCTTCTGGTGAGTAATCAAAACATGGAGGAATTCAGCATCTGTCTACCCTTTGCATAGCTCCAATTCCTCCCAGCCAGGGCTCCCTCAACCAGCACCCCCAGCTAGGGCTCCCTGCCCCTCGACCAGCATCCTGGGCTGTCTTTGCCCACTGCAGGGAAAGGTACCCACCTGGGCAGAGCTACAGGGACTTCTGAGCATAAACCCACACATAACCAGACACTAGACCACCAGCAAGAGCCCCAGGCATGAAGATCTGTCACTCCAGCGATGGCACAGAAGGTCACCAAAGACAGCTGCCGACAGGGACCCAGAGGAGTTGAGGCACTTCCACATACCACCCCTACACTGAGAAAGCTCACAGCTCTTCAGAGACCTTCATCCCCTCGATGATGCAGCAGCCACTAAGGCTTTCTGAAGACAGCAACAGAGATTTATGTTTCCCTGTCCTGGCCTTCACTGACTGATTTAAGTAGCTTTTCCGAATAGTAAGCCTCTAATGCCTGAACATAACCCAAACATCCAAAGTGCTGTATAAATGCTATTAATTACTTTCAGCAGAGTTGGATAAACAGAAATGCTAATGCTTCAATTCCAGCATTCACAGCTATGAGATTTGTGCCATTGGAGTGAAACTACAGCTCAAGAATCTGTGAGATTGATGCTCTCCATAGAGTTAGAAGCTCCGTGTCCTCTGAAGCTCCCAGAGGCTGCAGCACTGTCTGTCACTGCTAGCACAGATGCTAGCATGGAAGGCTTTCTTTGCTAACAAGAGGGATCACAGACAGCAACTGACTTCCAAACTCAGCGAGGTTTCATTCCTCTCCTCCCACCTCCACCCTCCAAGCACTCCTCACCAAGAAGAATGACCTGGTGTAATTCCAGGAGGCCTGAACAGAGAGGGAGTGAAACGCCTGCCTGCCTTGCACAGAAACATAGTCACCCTGTTTTGTTGTTGGGTGGGTTTTTTTTAACAAGATCTGGTAGGACAAGCCCCAGGCAGATGCCAAGAACATCTTGTTCGGAGGCAAAGATTTGGAGCAGGTTTATTCCCAGTGTCCTCTCCTTCACTGGGTGGGGACTGGGACCAGCTGAGACCCTTTTTCTCCAACCAGCTGGTGAGAGAAGCTGTCAGTCCCGGGCCATGTCCAGCTTCAGTCCCTGCCGTTCTGGGAGGAGAGCTGGGTTTTGTTACCATGGCAGTTTGGCACTGGCTCACCTGGTAGTGACTGTGCTCCTCAGAGCCACTCAGACAAATACAGTTCAGACCAAGGTTGCACACGGGTGGAGGGAATGTACTTTGACAGCTCTCTGTACAATGGCTTCAGCATTTTCTGTTTCTCCCAGTGCTGCTGGGCCTCATTCCAGCTTTGGCACAGGTATCCAAATCATCTATCCCCTACGCTGTGTAAGCTGCCATCCTAACACCCAACTTCTGTACCCCGCTGGTGCTTCCCTTCAGAACAACCTTGGCTGACTTCAGACCTTGCCATAAACGGATCCAGCTCACAGATCTGCTGGCAAACTGGGGAGTTCTGGAAGCTCTTCTTGGAGTTGATGCCAGCCAACCTCCAGAAGTGGTCCTTCAGCCCATGCTCTGCTTTCCTACCTGCTGGCCACGCCAACCCATAAGAGAAGTGTTGGATGGGCCCTAAACGTGGCTGCAGTTGCAATACCTTTTTACCTGACCCTCAGGGTTCCACTGCAGTTTCAGTCCCACTGTCAGGACCAACACAGTTCACAGTCTAGGGGGTAAGGTGGGTAGAAGAGAACTGTTCCCATTCAATGAGTGTGTGGAGATGCCTGAGGGAGGTGGCAAGAGGCTGACTGCAGGCGTGCCAGTGTGTGATCCTCTGGTGTGTTGGCTACCCTAAGAATCGTGCCCATTGCTCACCTGTGGCTCCAGGGCAAGTGTCATCATTTGCTGTAGGTCACACTTCATCATCTCCCACTGAAACAACGAGGAGAGGCAAAGGATGAGAAGGAGTTAAAGAGGGAAGGGGAAGCACTATATGCAGATATTATTTTAAAATAAATTAGTCACTGCATTCAAGGCAAACAGCAGCCTGTTGATATATCCCACCCGAAGGGGACTGAAAAAGTGACCTCATACCCCTTGTCAAATATAATCCCATCCCTCCCATGACTACCTAATGCTACAGCTCCATCTGTCTGGAAGCGAGTTCCCACTGCACCACGGCCAGCTTTACCATAGAGACAGAACAGCACTAGGAACTTGTAATGACTGTGTATTATACAACCTACCCTGGTCAAGGCATTTTCCACTAAATCTTGGAGCAGCAAACAAACCCTAAGTACAGCACTGTCACATGTATGCGATGCAGAATGGTTGTGTGCTTAGCTACAAGTTTATTTCACACTATACACAAACACTTAATGATGAAGTTCATCTTGATACTGCTGTCCTCCCTGAAGACCTAGTTGTGGACATCTCCAGTGTGCTAGGTGCTGTGCAGCCAGGGAAACAGGAGGATCTCTGCCTCAGTTCTGTAGTTCAGCGTGTGCTAATGCCCATAGGGAACACAATCTGGACAGGCAGGGCATTGCAGCACCCACGGCAGGATGATAGCGTGCTGCTGGAGGCCACCCAGAAGGACCAGGACACCATGGTGCCTCTGCCTGGCCATACCTCATCAGGAGCTCTGAGTTTCAGCCAGTCTGGCTTGCACAAGTAGCTTTTCACTGAGGATTTTATGGGGCTCCCTGGGAGCACGGGCAGTGGCAGCCCCTCTCTCCCTCCGCCTCATCGCCCTGACGTGAAGTTATTTTACAATTATTATCTGAAGTCAGTGTTTAGTTGTTGCCCAGGTAACAGCTCAAACACACCTCACCTCATGGCCTCCCTGCAGCTCCGCGTGCCGGCTGGAGAGCTGGGAAGCAGCCTTAGTGCCAGGCGCTGAGGAAATGAGCTCTGCAGCCTCCCCAGGACATCCCAGAACACTGGAGAGAGCTTGGAGAAGAAACATCCCCAGGTTTCCTGGGGGTGTCTGCCCAGGCAGCTCATTCAGCACATAGTGCCTGACAAAACCCACCGCATCCTCCCCACCCCTCAAACACACGTGAAACCATGAGGCAAATGCAAGTCCAGCTTACACCACTCCCACTGGACCTTTTCCTCTCTCCCCCACTGCCAAAGGCAGGGCCCACAACGTGTCTTCTAGACAAACACAAGGAGTGCTTCCAGCCAAATATATAGTCCTGCAGTACATGATCTGCCCTGAGCCACAGCCTGGACTGAGATCCATGAGCTCCACGCACACAGCCGTGCAGTCACGCAAGGGGTTAAGGAGCTGGAATGAAGGCTGTGGCAGGCGCTCAGCCATCCTCTGCTAATGCAGGCAACTCACTCTCTGAAGTCCTGGGGAATACCACCTGCATAAAGAGGGCAGTACTGAGTGGTCCCTGCTACAGCCCTTGCATCAGATGTGCTCACCTCCCAAGGCAAAACGCAGTTCTTGCAGGGTTGAGGTTCAACCCGCTGTCAGGGAACACAACAAACACGTCTGCCTGATGCCTGGGGTACCACAATCCAAACGAGGGTGCTGCAAAGGGGACCTGCAGTGATGGTGCCTGGCACAGATTTCTGGAGGAAACAAAAACCAAGACAGGTTACAAGCAGTAACGTGTAGGAGGCAAGTGCCATGCCCCTGGCACTGCAGGTCATTACAGGGGACACACCAAACAGGGCAACTCTAGGCATTTAGCAATGCCTCTGTGCCCAGAAATGTGCAGAGGGTTTGGTTTGAGGCTTCTGTTATCTCTATGGCAGCAGCTACGCTCTCACTTACACCTGAGCTGGTGTCTGCAAACAGGTCTGGTCCCCACCCAAGGATGTTGTTACAGTTCAGTTAGCTGCCTGTTGGTTACCTTCAGCATCCCAAAAAACCTTTTTCTTCTTCTCCTATTCCTCCAGGTCAATAAGTAGAGGGATCAATCCCTGAGCAACTCAGAGCATCCGGCTTCGGTCCACTGCAGACTTGCTGTGAACAGCGATGCCAGACTGGGATTTGCCACCTGGAGTCTTCATCTTTAAGTGTGGCAGCACTTCTGCAACAGATCACATCCGAGACAGGCCAGTTCTCACATCTTCCAGGCATCAAAGCACTTGTCAGGTATGCTGGAGAAGGGCACACAGGAATCCAAGGTGCAGTATTTCCCTGGCAGAAATAACCACTGCTTGGATGCCTGCTCCCAGTTGGGCACTGGCAAAACAATCCTTGGGAATTCTTCTTTAAGTATTGTGAGGTGATGGTGGGGCTCCACAGTACATCTTTTTCAACTCAATTCCTTTTACTGTGCCCCTGCTGGGAGCCTTGGTACGAGGGAATGTGTAACTCCCTAAATGGGAACATTTTATTCAAATCACTGAAGAGCTGAGTGATTTTTACCAGTTCAACCACAATCAGGTTTGCTTCAGATTTTTCTTTGCTTCTTAAGACTAAGCTCAGAGTGGTGATGGCAGCTATGTGGGCACTAGCACAGTGTGGGGACCAAAGTATCCCCTGCTATCTTCCATGAAAGAGGAGATTTCTCATGCTTGTTTTGTCTTTTGTTCCCCTTTGAAAGCAAGAGAAGCACTGAGCCCAGACCTCTGTAATCCACAAAGCTCAACAATGCAAAAAGAGCTGGAGCTGTCAGAAAACAAAACTGCTGAGAAAGCTATGGAGTCCTGCACAAGCTTCTTTATGCACTGTGGAAGAGAGAGAATCTGCCCCTATTTCCTCCTGCTGAGAGCCAAGTGACCATTCCCTCGTGGCTAAAGCAACTCCATCACCACAGACAGCTCGTAGCAGCAGCACAGAGAACCCTCCAGCGGGGCCAGGTACAACTTGTTACACCTTGTTAGGGTTGATGGGATGTTTCCTCATGCACATTGCCGAAGGCAAGGCTGCTCCTGAGGTGGGAGAGAGTCACTGTGGTGCCTGCAGGATCTGAGAGAAGAGTTACAGTCTGCATCATCCCCATCTTTTTTGGCTGGAGGGGATTGACAGGCTGCAGAGGCAGCAGGTGTGGCTGCAGCGGGTGCTCCTCAGCTGTAGGACAATGCCCCACTCTGTTAGCCTGGCTGGGGTAGTGAGAGCTCAGTACCCATCCCATGGGGCAGGACATGGGTCCTGCTCAGAGCTGCAGGTCCTGGCCCTGCTATTCCCAAGCCTGGCTCACTAGGCCTCTTGCAACTAGACAGTCAGATTTCTGCCAAGTCAGCACTGACCCAATTTACTTTCCCCACCTGCAATTGGGAATGGCTGCAAGTGGTGCTGGGGAGCTTTAGGTTAGAAATTAGGAGAAAATTCTCAGAAGGAGTGGTTGGGCAATGGAACAGGCTGCCCAGGGAGGTGGTGGAGTCACTGTCCCTCAGGGTATTCAAGGAAGGGTTGGATGAGGTACTTAGGAACATGGGTTAGTAATAGAGGTGATAGGTGGATGGTTGAACTAGGTGATCTTGGAGGTCTTTTCCAACCTTAGTGATTCTGTGAGATTCTGTGTAATAGCCCCACAACGTGCCAAGAGCACTTTTAGACTCCAGACAAGACCCAGAAGTGGGAAGGAGTTCATGTAGCCTCCCTTACATTGGTACAGGAAATCTGGCCCTAAGTGGTCCACAAACCTTAGCCAAAATACTTATCACTGAGATGCTTCATGGAGAAATACATCAGCTTTGTTCATGAAACCATATTCACCACTGCAGTGACATCACCATGGCTTCAACAGGCAGCTAATGCTTGTTTGTTCTTCCTCTCCAGCTCAGACTTGCAGCAATTCCACCTCCCACCCTGGGTATCTCTGGCTGCCTTGCCAACCCAAGCCCACCCTCAGCTTGGATCTGTCCAGGCTAGGGAAGGTGAGTCTGTGACATTTTGGCCCTCGTGCACTCAACGGTGCATTGAAGCACATCAGGAAAGGATAAGGTCAGGTATTTCCTGTGGGCTGGGTGCCCAGTAGCTTTGGAGCAGGGGAGGAAGACAGCTTCCAAGGCCCCTTCAGAACACAGGGCCATGCTCTGGCATGGCAGGAGATGAGTCTCATGCCAAGTCCCCTCTGGACCCCACATCAGACACGCTGGGACACCCTCTTTGTGCTAAGAGATGAAACTGCTCCTCTCATGAACTTGGGTGCCCAATGCCAAGTTTAGATACAGTCTAGACGCAGTAGCATATTTATAACCTTGGCACATGATGTGGCAGGCAGTGGGGTATAAACAGCATTCACAAACGATGAGGCGCAGGGTTATTTATACATCAGAGTGTTGAAAGTTGGGTACCACAGCTCCAGGGGCAGGAGGCACAACGTACTGGAGATGGGAAGAAGCTGCTCTATCAGCTGGAGCAAGGGTTTTGAGAATGGGACACAAAAGGAGTTAAGATCACTGTCTAATCCCTTACTTAAGCTCCAGCAAGGCACCAGCCTGACCTCATCTCATGGGTAATTTTGAACTGCAGTAGGTTTTTCTTCAAGAATAAGTTATTTTCCCTATCACCAAAAGAGATGAAAAGAGTGAGGAGCAGCTGGATGGCTCAGCCAGTGCCTGAGATGTAGGCAAACCTCTACTCAATGACAACAGAAAAATTGTCCATATTGAGCAGGTAACGTTCACAATGAAACTGCTGACAGTTTGACACCAGCCAGTGGATTGGGTGGCAGCAACTCTCAAGACTAAGAACCAGCTAATTCACAACAGTAACAGAATCCAGCATAGAATCATGATTCTGTGATTCTAAGTAAAGGTTGTGACATTGTCCTGAGCTGACAACGCCAGCTAAAGATCTAGCTGAGGAAAGAGAAGGGTTAGAGAATGATTTTTTACAGAATTTTAGCCAATTTATGGATAAAACTGATGTAGTGGAGGGTTACTATCTATGGATCTCTTTGCACTGGAACAGGATGGAAGCACAATATGTTGTTATTTACCTGAGAGTCCGAGCTTTCAGCCAGCTCTTTGGCTTCCTTGTGGAAACTGCACAAAGGCTCATAAGATGATTTTGGTTCCACCTTGGCATTGATGCAGGCATTAGATAGGGTTTTTAACTGCTTATACATCTCACCAGGTAGTGGCTAAGTCATATCTGCTGGCTATTAATGTCCAAAGCCTCTTGGAACAGGGACACCTTGTTAGACAGCCTGGCAGAGACAGCCAGGCAAAGTGAGGGGATCAGTCAATGATAACAGGGTGAAGGAAGTCTCCATGTCAAATCTTCCTTCAGCCCTCCAGGGAAAGGAGTGTCACATCAAGAACTGGACATGACTGCTCTTCCCTCTCCTTTCTTCATCTTGCTACAGGGGTTTAGGTTACTGCCTGAAGGTGGGGAGAACTGGTTCTGCAGGTGATGGGGGGAGCAGAAGGGGAAGAGCAAGGTTGAACAATAAATACCCATCTGTGTCCTTTGTGTGACTCGAATATCATGAAACACCTCAACCTTCCACCCGGAAAGAAATGTTTACAGACATAATTGGCTTTAATGATAGCTTGTACTTTCTCCTGAGAAACCCACGCACGGGGCAAACATCTGCCCTACAAACCTCTGCCCTGAACACAGAGGTGTCACTGTCATTCACAGGTAGAGATAGATTAGCCAAGAAGAAAGTACACTGCCCAAACATTAGCTCATCCTAGGAGTCAAAGAAAGGTCAAAGAATCAAATCCTCCTGTGCTGTTTAAAGGGGGCTGGTTTACTAATCTGCAAGATCAGCCTTACTCAGTTTCTCTCTAGTGATGAACACAGCTCCTGATTCTGTGCTGTATGCTGCTTAGGTAAACCGTGGGGCAAACAGCTCCCACTTCAAGCTCTATGTAGTTTTGGATGTCGACTGTGCAAGGGTTCAAAGCAAGACACCATCTTTCATTATGTGCAACAGGAAGAGTTTCAGCAAAACAAGATTCCCCCACGCTGCAAGAACAAGAACATGCCATTGCCCACGCTGAGTCCCATCTCATGCTGGCAGGACCCCAGGGCTCCCTGCTTTCACATATCTGCTGCCTCTTCTGTAAAGCCAAAGAGACTGGGTTCTGCAGCACCTAGTCTTTGGAGGGAGAGGGATAAACAACACAATCCAGATCCTGGAAACTTTCTGGTGGGAGGGCTTGTTATCAGTAATCAGCACCACGATTTGTCATGGTGGCCTCCCAGCTCTCTCATGCCCATCTGACCTGGGAGAAATTGTGTCAGCCTATGTGCTTCAACTGGCTTTAGCTGAGAAAGAAGTGGGCAGAGCAACGAACCGCTGCCCATCTCAGTGGGCCAAATCCCTCATCTGACAGCCGTAAATGCAACTGTGAGGGGGAAGTGTCAGCGCGGGGGTGTGCTGAATCATCTCATCCCAGCGCAGGCCTTTGAGAGGTCACCTAGTTCATTCTCCTGCACAAAGTGGGGAACTACACCGGCATCCTTCCTGGCAGCTTGCTCACTGCACCCTCCAGCTGCAAAGAACCAAAGACTCTCCCCACTGTTGAAAAAAACACTCGTGCCCTTCTCAGGCTGCTACTGAGCACACGATCCAAACACCTTCTGAATGCTCCTGGCTGCACTGCAAGCTACAACCCATCTGCACTTCGACTTCTGAAGGAAAGAAAGTACCATCTCCTTTATCTGAGCCGCCCATCTGCATAGCAGAGACCATTTCTTTTTCCACTTCCAGCATAACATTAACCAAAGCCTTGAGACTTTGCAGGTATGAAAAATGGGAACAAGAAACGTGAGAGAGAGAAAGGCAGGGAGAAATTATAAAGATCACCCTGTCTCTTGCCTCCTCCTCTTCCCCCCACCCCCCTTTCCCATCCTTCTCAAGCAGCTGTAGGGCATTATTTGGTTTGTGCTGGCCTGGGAGGATGCTGCCAGGTCAGTGGGATATATTGTCCATTTAGACACCAGGAGTATTATTTAGTCTAGAGACTCTCAAAGGAAATATCCATTTGCACGTGAAAAATCTCTGGAATTCCATTTGGTCCCTCCAGTGTCCCTGTATTTCTCCAGCCTCCAAAATGCAATTGCTGCTTTCTCCATTCTCTGCTGGCTCTGGACTTCAGCTGCTCTTTGTTCAGCTGAGCTCACAGGGAGTTTTTGCCTGCACTGGTAACAGGTTGAAAGCTTTCCCTATATCCCCAACAGATTTCCTCAGAGGTGATTTACTGATGACTGGTTGAAAGTTTTCAAGCTTCTTTGGAAAGGAGACTTTGTGCTGCTCACTCAGGCCAGTATCTAACACAGTGGAAGGTGCTGACAGAGCATGGTGCCAGGAGGCTGGCAGTAAAAAACAGCCAGTGGAGAGAGGGGGGGGGAGAAGCAGGTGGTGATCTCTCAGTTTGAAATATGGAAATAGATTGACCTCTTTTTCCTGTGTTTTGCTTGTTTTGGGGTTTTTTTAAACTCACTTCTGGGTTCTCTACCTGTACTCCACTCCTGCTCTCCATTCATTTCCTTCATTGGAAAAAATAGCTTAGAACTATGGAAGAAACTGAAACAGCCTGCAGTACCCTAGCAGTTGAATGCCCAGTATCATATTCGATTCGTAGTGCCTCTGTGAGGTGCCAGTGCATCCTTCCCAGGTGTGTGCAGAGAGCAAAGCGTTTGCCTAAGGCCATACATAACATCTGTGAAGGCAAAAGGGGTAGAATTCAGGTCTGCAGAGACAAAATAACAAAGGAGAGAGCAGACAGGGAGAAAGATTTCAACAAGCAAGACACTTCCTCACTGAAACATCTCTAAATGTCAGCTGGCTAAAACAGCAGACTCCAAATTTTGCTGCTTTTTTATTTTTAAGACCAACAAAGCCCAGATAAGCTCAGAACACCTGGTTTTCAAACTGCCACCTTCAAAATTTCCATGTTAGAGTCTCCCCCTCACCCTGCCCATCACACCCACAGTGACCTGCTGGAGTGCAAGTCCCTAATCTGCCAAGGAAACCCAACGTGTCACCCACAGTGAGCTGTGTCCACGTGGTTTTTCACTGAGAGGGTGGAGCTCAGGGGCATCCAGAAACATGAAGTGGTACAGCTCCATGGATCAGAACCAGGGAAAATTTGTGCTAAGGTTTCTCTGTCACAGTTTTCTCTTCTCACAGCAGTGAGGACAGCTGGAGAGCTGTGTGACTGTTGTACTTCACCTACAGAGGCTCTGTGTCTGGGGGAACCAGGCAGCCTTTCTCCATGGACCAGCCTGACTCCTCTCTCAGTGCAACGACTGAGAGCTCTCTGAAAGCTGTGAGGCAGAACCTTAAACAGTGGCACAAAGGATATCATGGCAAAGCTGCTGCAGCCTCCCTCCAAGTGCCCATTACACCAATTTTCCAGCCAGACATTTGGCTCTGGTCTCTCCCTTCCTCCATGACTTGGGCATCCCTGGAAACCCCGAGTAATGGACACCTGCTTCTACGTTGCTTCTACTTTGCCATCAGTACCAGATGGAAAGGGGCCCTGGGAAGTCTGACAGCATGTCAAGTGTGTTTTCTCCAACTAGCAAACTAGACAAGAAGTTCATAAACAAGCAGGGCTGAGCTGAGAGCATCTATACTCCTCAATGAATGCAAGGCAGAGGTATATGTGTACAATTCACATCTCCATGGGCTTGGATGAAGTGTGAGGCATAATAAAAGAAATTAGGGAAAGAGAGAGGCTCCAGGAGGCTCTTGGACACAAAGCAGACTTCAAAGACATCTTCCCTCTGACCAGGAAGGGAAGTGGGAATGGCATCTTAAAGTTTAGTGGCGATTGTGTAGAGAAAGAGTGGGCACAGTGAAAAGTCACGTTCTGGTGTGCAGCTATGGTGTGGTATCGTTCCCACACTGGGTAAGGGACACTGCATCCAGGCCTCATTTCTCTCTCTGCAGGTCCCCTTTATTTCTGAGGAGTGGGCTAGCGTGCCCTAAACCACTAATACCTGGCTTCCTCCTCCACAGCCCTTTCCTGTGCAAGCAGAAGAGACCTGCAAAGCCCAAGCATGAGTATGTGGGGATGAGCAGAAGTGGCAGGCACCCAGGACAAGCCGAGGACATGCAGTGGTCATGGCTTGTGTTCCCTGCTGCCAGTCCCCAACGCCCCTTCCAGATGAGCAGATGAAGCACTGCTCAGAACTTGAATTGGCAAGGACTGAGTAAGTTTATCCCCACTGCTCCGACCCACTCCCTTAGCTGCAGGACAGCAACTGGCTTCAAGGCTTTAAAGATGATAGGACTGACAAAAGTATCCAGCCCCTTTGTATGGGGAGATGGATGAGGGACCAGTTCCAGCAGCTGCAGCAAGATGATGATGCCAAGTTCAGCTCGATTTCTCAGAGCGCTGTGCTAAGCCCAACAGTCTCCATTCAGCTGTTTCTGCAGCTGTGTTTAGGTTTCCCTTACTTCCATCCAGGAATATCAGACACAACCAGCTCTCTGGGCTGTATGAAGTCCTTTCACCACGTACTGTAACTGTCCATCTCTACCTGGAGAAGAATAAGCAGCCTTCTTTCCAGGGCCATCCCTCTCTGGCCACCAACCCCTCAGCTCTGGTGACAGGCCTGTGTGCTGAAAGCCTGAGGGCTGGCCCAGCCTTGCCTAAGAGCATCAGAGCCAGAACCTAGTTGTGTCCACACATGTTTTCCCTGCATCCCTTCCCAAAGCCTTCACGCTTCCCCAGGCTCCCCCCATCATTGTATTCCCTGCCTCGTTATTAAAGTACATCTTTTAATGAGCTTCCTGAGATTGCTGCAGTGATGCACTTGCCCAGTGATGTCATCACCCTCACCACAGCTTCCAAGGCATTTTTGAGTCATTCTTTTGCCACACAAGCAGAGCTGTTTGGCCAAATAATAAAAACACCTTCCCATCCCAGAGCAGCAGACACTGAAGGGCTGGGAGCAAACAGGCTCACACGTGCTTGCCTGGTCCTGGTCTGGGGAGTGAGAAAGCCTGCAGCATCTCTTACCCACTCCCAGCTGGCACAGCCTGGCTGGGTTCTTTCCTTCAATCTCTTGCTGTAGTTTTAACCCATCATTCCCCAGGATTACCCTCATGATTAGGCCAATTGCCATTCCTATTTCTGTTTCTGCTAATTCTGAAGAGAAGAAACACTTCCCTCTACTCCTTCACTACCCAAGTTTGGCAGAAGTGAGCAGCACTCTCCAGTTTCTTTAGTACCTGAGTCTAACTGATGCTGTCTTCTTCTCACCACTGGGTCACAGCCTGATCCTTGTCTTACCCCCATGCTGCCTTCTCCATACCTCTTAACTGCTGCCAGCTCAGGTCAAATTCAAACAGAACCCAAACAATACATTTAATCCTAAAAGTTATTTAATGTGAAGACATTAATTTCTTACCAGGCCCATTTAATTAATAGTAGAGTGCAGAAACAAAAATTATAAAAGCAAAAAGCCCCCACCCCAAAATCTCCATTCAAGTTTCAATTTTTTTCCTGGCTAAAAACATACATCCAGAGCTATACTGTGTGGTACAATTCTCCCTGCACTTCACACCAGATTTCTCCCCTCTGTGTGCTACAGTCCTGATAGCTGGGCTGGGGAAGACTTTTCATTAACCATTACATCAGTAGGTTTATCACACTCACACACAGAACGATGGCTCCAGATTGCTGTAAGTTAGAAAGCAGCCAGTCCTTCTCAGGGAGTCATTAGGAACATCAGCATGTTAAATTACACCTCACCCTGGTCTTTATTTAGAAGGTTGGTATTAGTCATTAGCACCGAAGCTACACTGTCATCTCCATTGGGTTCCAGCAATGCCACTCTTTTTCTATGGCCTTTCACACAGCTTCACCACTACAAAGGTATCCTGAGCTGCAGAGGTGTAAATATCTCAGGGGAAAGTAGCACCTATGAGGACACACGTGGTAGTTTTCAGGTCTGTCATTATATTGCACTTGTTTCACAGCCAAGGACTTCCAGGACATTGTACTAAGTACACTGACCTCACGGTTGGAGGAGAAACTCAGGTGTAAGGTGTAGCTCAGCAACAAGGACGAACAACGTGTTTACAGTATGAAAAAGTGATAGGTAAAGCAGCATGAAAAGATTGCTAGGGAATTCTTAGGATTGAGAAGGAGTACAAACTAGGTTCAACACTAGTGTTGTTCAAGATTCCTGAGAAATTCATACGTGCACACCAGACAGACAGACAATTCTGCTTTACACAACCACCTTTTATCTCCTCAACTTTTTCTAGGAATTTTACATCCCAGCTTCGTACCTTTCTCATTTCCAGCACTAAAGGTTATCTGCTGTCATAGATAAACAGACAGCGAATTGGGCTGTAAAGCTTCCTATGCTATGGGCAATCTATCTGTTCAGCCAGCTTTGTGAGCTTCAAGCCATACACGGTCACACCGCCTGACAGAACACCAATACCCCTGTGAGATGCTCCCAGCTTCCTTTTACCTCACATGCTGCTCCCAGCCCAGTTAGAACCAGTCCAAAAGAGGCAGTGCTGTGGGTCTGTGTGCTGTGGGGTAAAGCCATGATTCAATTCCTTTGATCCACGCAGCGTGTGGGCAGCACAAGACCCTCTCCCTGACCCTGAGTACATGTATTCTGCCAGACCTCGCTCAGAAGAGAGGAGGGTTCATACTGATTCCCTTATCCTGTTGCAAAAACACCACTCCTGACTTGATTCCTCCCAGTCTGGTGTGCAGACACTGACCATGGTCTCATGATAAGCGAATCGTTGCTGAGAGGTGATAAATAGCTACCAGAGAGGAGTCTGCATTGCTCACAGCAAATGCGTCAGCCAAAGTTCTTCCATCAGGAAACTGCATTTCCCACCCCGCATCTGTCTCCCTCCCTTCCTAAAGGTGTCTGCACCACAGGGTATTAACTCCCATCCCTCCAAGTTCTCTGCCTCCCTCATTCCTGCTCCTTTCTTCAGTGTGGCAGGGAGATGAGCATACAGACACTCATTTTAGGGCTGACATCATGCATCAGGATCATCTCCTGCCCTGACACTCTTGGTTGGAAAGCACATTCTAAAGGAACAGGGATGTGCCTAACCAGCACTGCCCTTGTGACAATAATTAGTGTAATTTAAGCACCGTGCTCAGTAAAGAAGCTACAGTCAGGTCATACTGGTGAGTCAGAGCAGAGAGAAGGGAATAAGGGATGGAAAGTCCTAACACTGAGCTCCTTGGGACAAACTCCCCAGGGCTGGGGAAAAGACATGCTGGAGGTACCGGTGAACCCACCAAGGACAGGGCAGCACAGCATATGTGTCAAGCAGTGCCTTTGTCCCAGCCTATGGGAACCTCAGCTGGGAAGTCAAAATTGAGATCAGGCTATTTTTAGGTAGCAGAGAAAAGACCAGAGGGGTAACGCTGCTGGTCCTGAAGATGCAGCTGAGATTACAGAGAAATTACACAACTGTCTTTTATAGAGACCCAGGGGCAAGCAAAAGGAAAGGGCAGGTTTCTGTTTTCCTCTGAAGTATCTGTGCTAGCTGTTCTCAGAAGTTACTGAGCAGAGGACTCAATTACACGAGTTCCCAATATAGCAAGTTATACGATCACGGGGCTATGTTTTCTGAAATTTTGACTCACCCATCTGTACACTTCTAATGGTAAAGGTCTTCACCCTGTGGAAACTCTTCCTTCCAGAGCTTGAACTGACTCAAGGGAACATTTATTTTGGGAGACTGCTCTTTAAAAAGAAAACAGAAAAGAAAAAAAAAATAAAAAAGGAAAAAAAAGAGAGAGAAAAAAAATCAAGCTCTGAGCACTATTCACGTTTATTCACGTCTTGAGTAAACTGCTTCCTGTGCAGACAGAGCAACATAAAAACCAGGCAACACCCAAACCCAGAAGCACTGTGTCCTTGTCAAGAGTGCTCTGGGCTGGAATTCAAGACACTGTGGCTCGATTCCTAACTCTACACTGGCCTTTTGACTGTTTCTCAATGAGTCGATTCACTGACCTGTGCCTTGGTTTCCCCAATCCTGTAACAGCCAATGATACACACATCCATGGGGGTCTACACCTAAAAAGCACTAAATATTGCTGCTAGTGGGCTAACCTCATTCAGCGTCAGCACCATCCCTGTTACTGATGTGTTTACTAGACTTCATTCTTTCTAAAGGATCCTGTACTTCAAACACTTCTTAAAATAAAAGGCAAAAAAATGTATACTAACAAGTAAACAAACCACAGCTCCACCAGCCAGGAAGAAAAAATATATCCAGACAAAGAGGCTTATTTGGCTAGGTGACATCCTGCCCAGCAAACTGCTAATTGCCCAAGAAGCAGTGAAGGGAGCTGGTTTTGTGTCCTCAAGTGAGGCCACGTTCAATTTGGGTAGCAGGGGAAGATGTAAGCTGCTCAGAACTGAAGTCCTTCATCTGGGCAGAAGGGGAAAGGCTATGTAAAGATGAGCCTAACACCTCAGGAGTCAGCCCTTCCTTTTTCAACCACGACCTCATGAAGGCACAGCAGAGGTTGGGCAGAGACCCTGGCGTCTGTCTCCTCTGGCACCTCGAGGTGTGTGGTTTCATATCCTGTCTGCCTCCTGGTCCTACTGAGCAGCAGCGAAAGCCAAAAAAAAAGGGGGTGGGGGGAAAGAAACCCAAATCTCTTTAAAGGAAGTCAAAGGCCAGATGTTCCTCGCTTCCTGTCGGCTGCTGCCACACTTGCCATAGCCTGTGGTTGTGGTTAGTCTGTCTAGAGCTCATATGTGAGAGACTAAAACTGTGTCTACTGGAAACTCCCCCCAGGCCTGTGGCTGATCATCTGCGGCAACACCTGACAGCCCATGGCCTTGCAAACGCCAAGGTTCATCTCAAAATGGGAGGTTTTGTTGCTGCTGGGCTCCTGTTGCCTAATATTCAGCAAAGGCATTCCTCCCTTAAAATAGGAGATACCTAAGCATGAGGTTATTCAAAAATAAAGGTGTACTTTGGACTAATGTTAAAAGAAATACAGCAGAAAGTGCTCTCTTCCTGCACAAAGAAAGTAAAGAAGTTGCTGTATGGCTTTGGTATTGCAGCTCCTTCTGGGAGAGGGTCATTCCCTGCTTTATGCATGAGCAAAGATTGACCTTGTAATCAAAATTCCCCATTTTCAGCAGGAACACGCTGACAGAAATA
Source organism: Porphyrio hochstetteri (assembly GCA_020800305.1). Taxonomy (NCBI): domain Eukaryota; kingdom Metazoa; phylum Chordata; class Aves; order Gruiformes; family Rallidae; genus Porphyrio; species Porphyrio hochstetteri. The sequence goes on along the minus strand of CM036926.1, from coordinate 6,175,204 downwards.
TCTGTTGTAATTACAGCTAGCTCCATCAAGCGCTTGCTGCTTGTGAACTTAACAGCAGCTCTCCCCTGACATCAGTGGGTGTTTGGACTGGAAAGGATCTTTTGGATGGAGTCCTTCAAAAAGCTACTATTCAAGTTCAGCAAGAAGAATCAAATCCAGACTCTTTCCAACAACTAAAAGGGAAGGAATAAAGGGAGAAGTAGAAAAACTATGCTGTTTAAGCATCATTAGGAAGAGCACCTGCTCTTCCTATCCTACTATGGAAGCATAGGCTTAGTTAGACCAATAAAAGGTGCTTAAGTATAGGATCTTCACAAATATTTTGTTCTTGTGATACAGTTTCTAAGTCCAAGCCCCATTTGGACAGTGGCAGATGATGAGCTGATACCACGTGATAATATACCTGGTGGAAGCAAGATAAAATATTTCTAACCAGGAGGCAAAATAGAAAACTGGTTAGGAGGTTTAAAACAACTACATAGATGCTCAATCAGTGTAAAGAATCTGTGGCAAGGGGGTAAAATCAGAATCTAACAGTCGACATAGCTGCACTTCTGGTCTGAGCACTCCCTCTCCAGTTAGCACACTGAGACCTGCAGGAAAAGGCAACACACATCTCTCTCTGCATTTGTCCTGATTAATGAGCACATTCTTCCCTGGCAGTAAGTTACTGAAAACCCTCCAGCACAATCTAGGAAATGCCAGGAATGGACACCAGTGCTATTTCCTAGTACCCACTGCGGGTGAGAGCAGCTGTGGATGCACCATGCCTGGCAGCAATAGTCCCTGGGCTCTCTACCCTGAGGAAAGGTTTAAAGACATCAAGATGCCTTTTAGGCTTTGCCTTTATGGGTGGCCAATGGATTTCACACAGAAATGTTATTTCCATCTCTCCCCACGTGAAATAATCCTGGCAGGAGAGAAATAAATCAAGGCCTGAACCCACCCCAGCAGCCTTGTTGCTGTCTTTTTACTACACACCAACATTCTAGTTCCCTTTTGTGATTCAGGTGAGTGAAAGAACTGTGTTTCAGTGAAGGAAAATACAAGTCCATCTGCTCTGTTGGAGCGTAGAGCAGTGAGGAGGTATTTCTTTAAGCAGTTGGGAAGCTTTGTTGGCTCCATGTCCTGTGGTAGGGAGCACTCCAGAAACTAGCAGGATGTAGAGGGTCAGGCATAAAACCTTAGTGTATGTTTAGTAAACACCATTATGTTGGATCATGTTTCTTCATGGTGCTTCTCTGTAACTGGCTGTATATGAGACAAACACAAAAAATAAATACAATTGTGGCTACTACAGCTGAGGAATCGCCAGGAGACAGAGCATGGAAGGCAAAGCAGACCAGCTGCATGGTGTATTCTGGTCACTGCTGAATACAGGGATTGTATAAGACGGGCCAGTATTTATACACACAGCTAACAACTGCTCATGGGTCTCCTGAGACCAGAGCACAGCAAGCAACCCAAACAGCTCAGAGAGGCGGGACGAGGCTGCAGTGAAGTGGAACCAGCAACAGGACACAAACAATTTACCTAAAACCTTGACAAGGCCCTGATAAACCCTATTATTTTCTACATACCCTGCACGTAGAAAGCCGTGGGGTCTTTTTCTGCTTGAGATACAGAGAGCAGCACTAACTCTTCATGAAAATATGTGCAATGCCTGGAGATAAAAAGCACCATAGAACATTACAGCAGTATTCCTCTGTGGAGAATCAGGCCTCGGGGACCTCACGGCCTTTCTTTCCCTTCCTTACACAGGCCTCTCTCTCTCTCTTCCTTTATTTAATTACGCTGTAATCCTGATTAGTTACAGCCCGTTTCTTGCTTCTCCACAGAGCCGTGTGGGCCGCACCAGGCGTGAGGCTGGCTGCCTGAGCGCTCTGAAGCGGAGCCAGAGCAGGAGGGCCGAAGCACTGTGCTGTCTGGCCTGGCTCTGGCAGGAAGCTGTTGTGTTCCCAGCGCAGCCGGAGCCTTCGCGGTGACTGCGGGAGGATCTCGGCCTCTCCACGTGTGGTGGAAAAAGGAGGGGGGTGGAAGAGGAGCACAGAGCATGCAGGGGGCCTGCATGGGGAGGAAGAGTATGAAGCGGGAGGGAGAGGCAAGGAAGAGCAAAACCAAAGGGGCAGAGGAGCAAGAAAAGTGAATCCAGCCGTTACTATAAATCACTTCAGAAGCACAGAGATGAATCGGTCTGTGGTACTGGATCAGTTCCATCTGTGGTATCAGTCCATTGATGTCAGCAGACAGACATACTATGTGGCTGGATTTATTCACTTCAATGGGGGCAAACTTTGTTCCCTTCAGAAATACCTTCCTGTGGTGAAGCACAGACTTCTGGCAGCCCCTGGGCTTGCATGTTTGTGTGCCATTCTGCCTGGTGCACATGGCCAGGCTGGTTACTTCCATCTGACAGGTGCTCCAGGCCAAAGCACAATTTTCTCTTGCATCATACCTTACACCCTCTCTAATTCCTGGGGATAGGTGAGCATAAGGGATTACTGAAGTCACTGTCATCCATCACACTAATTCGTAGATCCAAGAATAATTAGTAGTATAAACCCTGGATTATCTCCAGCAGAACCCTGTTCCAAGAGGGGAGGAGATCAGAAAAGGGTGCTGTGTGCCTATTCACTATGAATTCTGTCAGGTGGCCTTCTGCAAGAACCCAGAGCTAGATGATTTCCTATAGATGAAACACTTGTGCTTCTCTGACATTTCCAGGGTGACCTCTGCTCTTGGAACGGTCCCTTCTGCATCAATGTAGAACACCAGCTGCTACAGGGTTCCCAAGACAACACATCTCCACTGAGGCTCCTGCACATTTGTCTTGCTTCCAGCAGCCTTGACACATACCTCTTGCTGTGGCCCTATGTTCTACCTTACACCACTTTGTCTGTGTGACCTTAAGAGACTGATTTGCTAATTAAACATGACATTTTCAACCTATGAAGTCTGCTTAACCAGCATGAACTATTCTGCTTTCAAGTGGTTTTGGCTGCAATTCACAATAATTAGGGGGATTTTCCATGCTTGTCCTTCTCTTCTTAAGCAAAGCTGATTTTTCTGCCTCTGATGGGTAACTTGGGTGGCATCTGGCTACCAGCTACAGGCAGGAATCATATGCACATCCAGCAATCTTAACCTGGCAGAAAGGACCAAGGAGTAAACATAAGGGATTGAACTCTGCCGACTCTCCTCATCATTCAACTCACTTCCCTAGTGATTTATTCATACCAAAAAGGAGCCAGTTATACTTCTGTAATCACCAGGAAGGAACTGACAGCTTTATATCAGTGTGAATGAGAGCAGCACTGCATTCAAGATCTCCCTAGGTAGAAGACTACGACCCAAGGCACTAACATGTTGAGTCCTGTATCCTTATAGTCACAAGCAAAGCAAACAAATTCTTTGGGGTCTGTGTCTTCTGCAGACTTCCTACTCTGGCTGACGTGTCTCACACACGGCAAATGGGTTGTGCAGGGGGAAAAAAATCATCACAGATTTCCTCTGGCAGTGGCAAATAAATCCTGGACAGGTCCTTGCCACTAGGAAGCAAAGGGTAGTCCACAGAACCACTGGATGCAGATCGTATCATCACTTCTCACTGCCATCTGCCTGGGGCAGAGTTGACACCCTCATATTCAAGGCATGCACAGAGTAAAATGCTTTGCCTGGCCCAAAACCATCTAAGGAGCTAAGGGGAAAACTCAGTCTGCACACAGACTTCCTCACCTTCACACCCTTTGTATCCAGGACTGAAATGAGCATCTCTGGACCACGTGTATTTAGGTAGAGGTTGACATGTTGCAGTTTGGCCTTGAATTTATTGATGTTGAGACATAGCTGTCATTTCCATCAGCCATCACCACAATCATCTGAATCATCCCCACCCCTCCCTGTGAACATTGTGATTATCATCCCCACTAAGAAGAAAAGCTTGGTGCTAGCCTTGGCAGAATAGAAATGAGCATGCAGAAGATTCAGATAACAACTGGTGGAAATCCCAGCCTGGGCTGGATAAGACTGAGCTGAGCCAGATGTTTTCATCTCTGAACAGACTTTCTTTCCATGAGTAGCCTGTTTCCACTTACAGCAGGACAGGGACAATGCACAGTTCCCCCCTTCTGAAGGAGAAAAGCTAATGAAGAACATGAAGAACACTGCACTCAATCAGACCATTTTCCTAGCAAGTATCTTTCTTTGACAAGGGTCTGCAGCAGATGTTTAAGGAAATAATACAAGGTAGACTACAAGCACGCTGTGGTCCTTCTTCTTCAGGCTCATGACAGTACCTACCACCTTCTTACGATCCTGATTTTCTACTAACATCAGCTTGTGAGTCCTGACATGCCAGATGGGAGAAAGGGAAGCAGATTTCATTGGATTTGTTTTCCAGCTTTACCACTGGCTCTCTGTGGGACTTTGTGTCTCAGTTTCTCCTTAGCTATAAAAATGGGGCCAGTAGTTCTTCCTCAAGCCTTTGTTATGTGCAAGACATCTTTGGAAGGAAGGTACATTATGCACAAAGGATGGGGAACGTGCATTCCTAGCTTGGCCTATAGTGATGCTGAGCAGCCATGAGTCCCTCTAGCTTCATAGGGTGTGATGTGCTCAGCAGCTTAAAAAAGCAAATCAAATCAGAAGTGTGTTATACCACTGACTGCATCTGACAGGAGACAGGAAATTTCACAGCCAAGTGATGTGAGTGAGTTCACATAAAAGTCAAATTGATTCTTTATCCATAGCAAGCAGTGAGCAAGCAATTCCTTGGATTCACAAAGGCCAGGTGTGTATTACAGGCAGGCATATCTGTACTAGCAGAAGCCTGATTTCTTGTCTATGCATGTCTTGTGATTGGATTGTCTCATGCCTAATAAGGTGTAGGTCTTCCAACGTTAGAGGTAAAACCTGAATTCTTGGGAACTGAACTCACAAGACAGGAGAGACTGTCACAAAGAGAACCTCTGTTCTGGACCAGGTGCCATTTCATGACAGTTGCAAGAACTTAATGACTTAGCAACCTCTCGCTCTCTGTTAGACTCATTTGAAATGGACCAATATTTGACTGGGGAGACAGCCAAAGGGACTAAATCCAGGCTAAAAGCCATGAAAATGACCCTTTCTGTAACAAACACAATTCAGCACTGCACTTCTGGGTCATAACATGGTCTTTTGAGGGACACCCATACTTTGTATCTGATGCTGTCAGCTCTTCACTCATAATCATGACTTGTGTTCTGCATCTCTGGCTGTCTGGAGCCAGTGCTGTATCTCTGTGTTACATCTTTAATCACAAATGCACTTCCTGGTCCATGCCTCAGGCTGTCTGCTCCATGCCTTGGGCTTTCTGCTCCCTTCTGCTGTGCCTCATGATTTCAGCCTCATGCAGAGCTGTGGGTGGCAGCTGGCAGAACAGCCCAAAAGCATTCCATGGAGAGGAAGTTACTACATTTCCTCAACTGGGATTTTTCCCCTCTCTTATTTGCAGGACAGTGAGGAAGCTGCGAATTACTGGTGTTGTGAAGCCCTGTGAATCTAAGGGAAGAGCAGGGAAGGTTCTTACTCAAAAGTCTTCAAAATCTTTCAGTGTGTTGCTTGCATTATGACCCAAAGGCCTCTAAAGCCCTTGGAAACACTCACAGCTCTTTCAGCTTTCTTTGGATTGAACTTCAGGTGAGCTGAAGAGATTCCACAGGCATATCTAAAGCCAAGGGGGACAATTGAATATGGCCCTTACGCTGAATGGTTCTACCAGAACTGGTGCTCAGTACAACACTCTCAATATTTAGTTCTGCTGCATGGGCCTAACAATCAGAAAATAGAGAAAAGGAAAGCAATGCAGAACATGAATGTAACAGGGCTGTTGTGATGCTCCGGTGAAGATCTGAAGTTGCCCCTCTCTGGAAGAAGCAGTTCCAAGCTCCTTTCCAACTAAAGGAAACAGTTCAGTGAATAGTTCTACCCAGAACTGACCAGGATAGAGCATAGAGAAGATGGGAAGATGGTTTCTGTAACCACAACTTGCAAAGCCACCAGACTGAGCGACAAAAACAACCACAGTCAGAGTTTAAGGGAGCTGGGACAAGAACAGAATCAACCTGAGCAGGATAAAGCACCTAGAAGGGAAGTCAGCCCAGGATGGAGACACTGCACATGCCCAGGCAAACCTTTCGGCTTCCTTGCATTGCAGTTTCCCCAGCTGTGAAATAGAGATGACCGCCCTTCTCTCCTACACAGGGGCATTGTGAGGCTGAGCTCGTTAATGTTTGCCAAGCTGCTTAGAAATCCTCTGACGGAAGTTGCTGCACAGCATGAGGACAGAGATGTTGTTTTTTTGGTGTGGGCTGGTGGCTTGGATTTGTTTTTTTTTCTTTTGGAAACACTAAAGAGATGAGCAATTGAAAGAGTAACCAACATAGTTCACTGCCTCTTTAGAAATGCCTGGTGAAATCCTAGCCAGCAAGGGAAAAGGGTTTGCAGGAGAGAGGAGAAGCATGCTGATGCCAGGTCCAGTCAGAGAGTTCTGGCACAAGGAGGATGGAAGCATCCATCCCCTCTCATACTTGCCCAATGAGGAGAAAAAGAAGAAAAAGAAAAAAAAGAAAAAAAAAGAAAAAAAAAGAAAAGGGGGGTTGGAAAGGAGGAAAAAAAGAGAGAAAAAGAAAGAGGGAGGGAACAGCAATCCAACATGGTTGGAATAACTCTGCTCACTGTAGCCTGTCCAACAACAGCCCTGGCGGATCATAAAACAGCCTCTCACATCCATGTGGTTTTTGCTGCTAGGAGACAAGGTGCAAAACACACAACTTCACGCTGGGCTCTATAAAACCTTATATTCCCCCTCAGACCCAGAGTTCATCCGAAGAATTTGCATCACCTAATTAAAACCAGGTGAGTTTAAAAAAGAAAAAAAAAAGAGAAAGAATGAAAAGCCCCCTTTCCCTTCTTTGTCCCTTTTTTGTGATTTCAGTTTATCATAAAATTTTAAAAGTACCTTCCTGACCTCTTCTCAGGAGAATTTCCATGCAGAAGCTGCTTTGCTGGCAGGTCTGAGCTATGAAGCAGGTCTGAAGGCTAAAGTCACTTCCTTCTAGCTGTGCCAGAGGCAGGTGTACCCCATCCTCCCACCTCCATGGTGAGAATTGCTAACAGCCAGCTCCTGAGAAGCTCAAGGAAACCTCAGCTGCTGTTGGCATTTGCAGGGTTGTTTTTCCACACAGAGAATAAGAAGCCAATCTGCTGTTACAGTGTGAGGATGTTTCTCTTCTGTTTTCATTCTTTTTATATCTTTATATTTTTTTTGAGTTGCAAATCAGGGTAAAGCATGTGGCACAGTGCTTAGGCTAGTGTTGTCTCTGCCTGTAACAAAGAGCCTCATGGCCTACCTAAGGCACTTTACTGCCATAAATTCCCTTTGTGTGTGAACACACAATCCCTGATACTCCAAATTTACTAGCAGCTTTGCCTGCACATCCTCCTGCTATCCCTGTCCAGGGCCTCCCATGACTGCAGGCCATCATGTGTTTGAGATGTCATGGCAATTCTGTGACTGGCTGAGAAAACTGAGGTTTGGCAAATGGGCACTGGGTCATGGCTGCCCTCTGCTCTCTCGTGCTGCTCCCCATGGCTGGGCAGTCCCCCTGGGCAGGGAAGCCATGGGCAGCTGCTCCAAGGGCTGTGAGAGCAGGGAGGAGTGCTTGGGAGGAGGCTGGTGATTCACATGGCCTTCATCCAGGCATTACAGCCAGCAGAGACCACGGGCATGTCTCGCCTGCCCTCACAACGCAAGCCTGGGGCTCTCCTGTCGTCCTCTGCAGTGCAGCCAGAGCACTTCTCTCAGATCTACCTGGCTGCATTTACTGTTCCTCTGAGGGGACATTGGGAAGCTGCTCCAGCAGCTATGTAGCCTCATGGCTAAAAGCACACACCTTATTTTTTGCTCTTATTTCTCCCGTGCTGTGGACAGGGAGGGAGGGAGCGCAGGATTTGCCCCTGCTCTGTGCATCTCCTCACCCTGCCTGGCAAGCAGCAGCGCCCGGCTCTCCCCAGCCCTCAGAGGCAAGGGCGGCCTGGTGCAAGCAGCAGCGCCCGGCTCTCCCCAGCCCTCACAGGAAAGGGCGGCCTGGTGCCGTCTCAGCGCAGAGCTGCAGCAGAGGAACCACTGGCAGGGAGAGGCTGGAGCAGGGAGATGTCCCTCTCCTTTGAAGAGGCAGGCAGAGACGAGCAGAGTCTGCTGAGAAGCCATGAGGGCAGGAAGGGGCTGCCAGCCTGCTCGGGCCATGGAAAAGTGGGGGGAGGTGAGTGCCACATTAACAACTGCCCCACTGCTCTGGGACTGCTTCAGCTCGGCTTAGTGCAGCTGCCCGCCCACGCCAGGCCACAGGATCGGGCTGTGACGACTAAAGAAGTGACACTCATGACCCCTGGCAGCATCCTGCTGGCAGGCCGTGACAGCTAGCGTCTGTCCAAGCTGTGGAGAGCGTGTCGGCTAGGAGAGGAAGCCAGTGGTATGATCCCAGGCACTGTCCAAGCTGTGGAGAGCGTGTCGGCTAGGAGAGGAAGCCAGTGGTATGATCCCAGGCACGGCCCCTTTGGCCCATCCACAGGGTGGAAGAGTGGGGATGTGGCAAATGCTTCTCTGCTGGTGGGGCTGAGGGAACGGATTGCCGTTTCAGCCTTAATCCGTAAGGCCTAGCAGCAGCACAGGCCTGTAAGGCCAGTACCAAACCAACACAGCGTGTTGAAATCACACTGTTGCTTGATATGTGAGACCCACAGTGGCACATCAACGCTGTACTCCACATGGATGAACACGATATCAAGACCCTTCTCAGAACTTGCCAAGCCAATGTGAAGAGCAGAGCGTGAGCCCTGTCCTTGGCTTGCTTCCCCCCATCTGCCCACACTTTATTGCTTCGGCTAGGATTTCAGCAGAGGGGCTCTGCGTAGGAGACACGCTGTAACTGTGGGTTCACATTATATTTTGATTACAGAGGCTGTGAGCAACGTTCATTCCTAGTGGGTGTATCATGGCTATGGCTTCCGGAGAAAGCAGCCAGTAGAACAGCAACAGATCCCTGACAGGGAGGGCCATATCCGCTACAGTCTGTACACTCAAGAGGATGCAGCTGTATCCTCCCCACCAGGCCTGCACTTGCATTTTCCTTCATCAGAACTCAAGCAAGTGCTGGACCTCCTCTCCTTGCAGCCCCAACAATAACTGACCTCTGGAGTGTGCCGCCCTGCTCAGAGTGCTCGGGCGATGGGTGAAAGGGAATTAAACATGCCCGTCCTCACACAGCCACCGTGTCTGTCAAAAGCCTTGGGTTGTCTGCAAGAGGAGGCAGCTGGTTGAGGAGTTACTATAAACTAGCCCCTGCAACTAGAGACCACCCTTTCAACACCTACACAGATACCAGCAAGGACCTAGCATAGAGACACTGATGGCAAAGGGACCTGATGGACACTGTATGCGTCACCGTGCTGAGAGGAAAAAAGTCATCTCAGGGAGGGAGGGCAGAGAGAAAACAAGGACCCTGAGCATCACAAGCTCAGAGGATGAGAGGGGAAAGAGGTCAGTTCCTGACAAGAAGCTCAAAACAAACCCATTGTTCTCAGTAAGACCCTGTCATCTCTTTTTCACCAGGTGTTACCTGGAAAATCCATCTGCCCATTCCCCTTCCCTTCCCCATTCCTCTGCCCTGGCTGAAATGGGGAAATTCGTGAGACAGCTGTAATGGCAACAGCTTCCTGGCTGCTCTCACCTCACCTTCCTAGAGGAAAATCAGCAGATCTGATCCGATGTCTGGAGGAGGAAGCATGCCCTGCAACCAACTGGAGAACGTGGGAAAACTCAGTGCCAGGGAGCCCTGAGAGAGACTCTTCTTTTCTGGTAGAAGCACAACATCCCATGGTAGGACACTTAGATTTCATTACCTCTTTGTTTTTTCCTGGACTATATATATCTGCTCTGTGGGTTCATCAGCCAGACACTGCCCTGTAGTAACACATACCAGGTTTAGCAACCAAACCAGCCCATAGAAACCTGTCCATGTTTCTGACCTCCATAGTTTTTCCACTACTTGCAGTCACCTTCTGGAAATGCTAAAAGGAACAGACAATTTCCTAGAAGAAAGGGACAGAAAAAACCCTAAAACCAGACCTTCCAGGCCTTTCCCTGTATGTGAGAAGTCCTAATCACTTCCCTGCCTCAACTCCAGCAAAGAAAGTCCCTTCTAAGTCTTCTCACATACATTCCAGGGCTTACCATAAGACATTTCAGTTCAGAATGAAGCTCTGGTCCTGGATTTTGCATCTTTATGAAGACTGTAGCCTAGAAAATGATGCTAAAATGCAGTTCCATGTCATGTCTATCACTGCCTTTGCATCACAGCACCACTTCCCTGAGTGGTGCAAGAGCAGGCTCCATGGGCACACATGGACTATGTAGTACCTTTTGCATAGAATGGCTATTTTAAACATTCCTTGAGATCATAATGCCAAAGAAAGGACCTTGCAGATGCCAGTGGTGCCTATAAAATAACATGGTGCTCCCCAAAATGCTCTTGTGGGGAAGCAACACAGAGGAGAAGGGAACTTCTTGCTGTGGTTGATTTATGGCTGCTTTGGGTCACAGCCAGCTTGGAATACCCCAAGCCTTTGGAAAAGCTATGGAAATGAAATGCTGAGGAAGTTGTAGATCCCCTTGAAGAGTCAACTAAAAACAAAGTGCTGGTTTTATAAACATGGTGTGTGTGTATGCTATTAAAAGACACCCTTTCTGCTGGGTTTTGGCATTGAGTCTAATACTGCTGGCCAAAAAGGCTGGTTGGGAGCAGGAATTTGGGGATTTCTTCAAAATTACAGTATTGGAAAAATGTTGAAATGTTGACATTTCCCACAAAACAAGAGTTCCAAATTTCTTTTTGGTCAGGGTCCATTAAACTGTATCCTTTTGCTTCTTTAGAAATAATACCCAGGTCCAATAGGACTGTATGAGCACGATTCTCCCAGCATTTAAAAGGGAACGTGAACATTTTAACCTTCATTTGCTCTGCAGGACATAATTGCCCCTTTCTCTGTCAAGAGAACAACCACCCACCAAAAGCTTTTTCAGCTTTGTGTTTTTCCTTCCTTTTTTTCCCTGCAGTAAGCTCCCTTCTGGGACACTGGCTTTGAGCTGGTGGTAACAACGGTGTTAACTCAGGTGTTCTTTATGGAGGTCATCTACATGGGTGTTTAAGTTGGAGCAGGTGCTAAAACCTGAACTTCACATGTTTCTGAGCTGAGGCCAAAGGAAGAGAGGTGGTGGGTGCCCCATCCCTAGGGGTGTTCAAGGCCAGGTTGGATGGGGCCCTGGGCAACCTTGTGTAGCTCCAGGCCTGGAGGTTGGTGGCCCTGCCTGTGGCAGGGGGGTTGGAGCTCTGTGATCCTTGGGGTCCCTTCCAACCCAGACCAGGCTGGGATTCTATGAAGGCAGGCAAAGATTGCTAAACTCGGCTTTGCCACTGAAGCAATAGCATAAACCCATTCCTAATTACAACTGTCATTAAAATTGTAAGGCAAGCCCCTGCTTTTCTGGTAGCTAGGCCCTGTTGTATGCCATTCACCCCTTGGTGTGATGCTCTGGCCTTTAACTGTACCCTTGCTCATCTGTTTTTTATAAAGTACAACTGCTATTTCGGAGCGGAAGGGAATGTGTTCTACGCACAGTATCTTGTCTGCCTCCCAGCACAGCAGTTTCCAAGCGGATGCCACTCTGGCTCCCAGCCCTCTCTCCCAGAGTCAAGCAATAAATTCCATTCCTTCGACACAGTTTAGCAAATGCCATGTGAGTCATCACTGGGTGTAAGGACAATGATAAATGTTCCTTTAAAATGGTTTCTGCTTGACTGTTCCTTCTTTAAGAGGCCTTTTTGGGAAGAGCTTAATCAGGTCCCTGGAAAGACTGGGGCCCTGACTGGCTGCATAATGATTTCTGCTGTGAAAATCTGAAAAGACCCTTCTCCAGGTTATTAAAGATGTTGTCCTGCTCCCCAGGGGTATCTGCCACTAGGCTGTTTGCTTCATGGGCTGGTTATGGCTTGGCTGTGATGGTAACTATGTGGATCCAGTTGGGAATCTGGCTCCTTCTGCCCTAGTCAGTAAGTCTTGGGTGCAAACAGCCAGATAATTCGCAGTGGATGCAGCCATTAATGTCTCAAGAAGGTGTGTTCTTTCAATTAGTGCTGAAGATGTCCAGGAAACTTTTGGGTAGAAGGAGATGTGGTAAAGAATACTGACAACACTGCCAGGTGGCAGCGAGTGCAGTACAGGCTATTCTGCTAGTGCATCTCCATTCCTGAAGTCCTCTCCCTTCACTCTTCTTTTCCTTGCTTAGGGATTTTGGCAATATAAAGGTAGGTCAAGCTCCTATGGGGAATGTGCATATCCCCAATCCATCTGTGACAGGTACACGTGGCCTCTAGAGATGCCACAGGCAGGCATCCTAGGAGCATGTGAAAGCATGTTATCCCTGCTGCAAGAGGAGGAGATCTGTTTCTTCAGCCCAGCACTTGGCATCAGCTCTACCATTAGAAAAAGATCAGTCCTTGCTTAAAGTGGGTATCAATGCTTCCTTAAATAGCATCAGGAAGGCAGGCAGGTGAGACAAGCCTTGATGTCAGAGAGGTTATCTCTGCAAAGGGACAACAGTCAAGGATTCTTTGGGCCTACTCACCTCTCTGTCACAGGCTCTGGGAGTTTAGATTTAGTCATTTAATTTGTTCTCTTCCACACTCTTCTCTCCTGCAAGCTCCCAGCAGCTGGAGGTGGCAGGTTCTGCCCAGTGGCTCGAAGCTGCACAAAACTTTCCCCTTCTTGCAGGGAAAGCCAGCTGAAGACCTGTACAGTGAAAGCCAGGGGTGGCATAAAAACATTTCCAGTGCTCCTCTGTGAAACTTATGTGTGCTACGTAATCCAGCTCTTAGTTCCTTATCTGGAAACTATTTTCATTTCTGAGACACCAAGCATCCCCTGGCATGGATTCAACCAGCTCCAATCCCTCCCCTCCCACAAGAGATGATAGCAAGGGAGGTGAGAACGGTGCTGTGCCTGCCTTCACATGGCCAGCCTCTCCTGCCAGGCTCTATCTGCAAGTTAGTTGGATGAGAGAAGGAAGAAAAAGAAGAAAAAAAACCCCAAACACCCAAAGTCCCAAGACTATTTTTATTTATGATCATGTCCATGGGCCACTCTTTGTCTAGACAGCTGGTATTAGCATCTGAAGCTGTCCTGGAATTTGAAATACCATTTATTTACAGGGGAAATAAAAGCCCTGGATTAAACAGTTCATAAAAATAATCTGGGAACTGACACGGGGTCCAAGGAGACCAAAGGTAACCAGATCTAGAGCAGGCATCTTTGTTTGCCTTGGCTGCAGAGATGTTTTCTCAGAAAACAAAACAAAACAATTTACCCTTCCCAGCCACCCCCCAAAACAATCTGGCTTCAGAAGAGCGTCTCCTTTTGCTTCCTCTCCTCCCACCTTTGTTTGCCTGCTTTAAACACAGCCCTGTCCACCCCTCAACAAGGAAGTTTCCAAATAAACTGGTCACCCAACTGATAACTGGGACTGGAAAAGCACAGCTCCTACCTTTCCAAGAAAAGCCTTGGAACTGGGAGCTGCTCTATTTCCATGCAGAGAGACTCCAAACATCACAGATGCAGGAAAACATTGTGTTGATGCTGACAGCTGCCTATCTTTTCATTCCTGCCTGCATCCAAAACTAAGAGCCCTTGCTCTGCCCTTCTGCAGGCAGCAATCACTGCCTGCTGCATTTGGGCTGGCAGAGGTGCAGACCACCTGCCCAGTCTTCACACTGCACTCATTCTTCACTGCCACTTGACAGACTTTAGGTTTCCAGACATGGAGCTAAGCAGGAAAAGACCAAAACAAACTTTCTGGGTTCCATCTGCTCCCTTCCCTTTGACTGAGCAGCACACCAGCACCCAGGGCGCTGTATGAAAGGGAGTTTGATGAAGTCACCCTATAATTTTATACTGCAGCTGCCAAACTTTAAAGACAAGCTACACTAAGGTATGAGATCTTCCCCTTTTAGAAGGAGCTGCTGGCTCCTTGTAGAAGCAGAAGGTTTGTACTCAGTGAAGCGTTGGATGTAACCGCTTGGCTAGTGAAGTGCTCCAGTGCTCAAACCACCTAGGGACAGGCCAGGCAGTGCAGCAGCAGCTGCAGGAGAACGCAGCAGTATCAGGCTGGCCCTGGACTGTCCTTGTGCAGCATCAGCAGGGGAAAGAGTTGGGCCAAGGGTGATGGGCACAAGTTCTGAGTGGTTTGAAAGTATTTTGACTTCAGAAGCAACCCTGGGTTCTGCAAGCCTGAAGTTAAGAGTGAAGTTAAAGCCCTTCTGCTTTACTTTGCTAGCATCTAACGTGGGTTTTTCTCATGCAGCCACGCTGACAGTCCCCAAACACAAATGAACAGTGTGGGCCATGTTAAATGATGCTGCCAATTACAGTTGGTAGCCTTGTTTTAACATACAATCCAAGGAAATCTGCCATTTAAATCCAACGCAGGCAGCAAAGAGAGAAGCAAAAGCCTTGTGCAAATCACCTCTGTTGCCCATGTTCTGAATTTCAGGTATTAAACATATTAGTTGTGAAACCATTCCCTCTTTGTCTACATTGTTTAGAGGCTGATACTGCATCTTCTAGTGTAAAGAACAACTAACACAAAAGCCTCTGTGTATTATAAGAGTGATCTGCTCCCCTTCTTGCATGCTCTCTGCAATCTTTGAAGCATCTGCCACATTACTGAGGGAGGGGAGCTGAGCCCGTGGCCACCATTGCAAGACCTGATTTACTGGACCGTGGTGACCCAAGATGGCCAAAGTAGTCACAGTACAGAGACACTGCTAATGGGTTCAGAGTCTGAAAAGACAAATTCCAAAGCACAAAGAGAAAAGGATGTTTTCTTTTCCGCTGGACAAAACACAACTTCTCTGGCAGGCACAAGCAGGACAGTCTGTCCGCTTTGGCAATACCCTGCACGCCTGGACGTACACAAGTGTGTTTTTACATGCAACCCAGTTTGATTACACAATCTCCCTCCAAGAGAATTTGGCAAGAAAGACATCGGAGAGACTTTAGAAACTGAGAGCAGTCTGCAGCGTGCTGCTTCTCTCACACTATTTCTAGCACCATTCAAAGCAGCTGACCACTGGGAAAACCACTACAGAAAATGAACCTGAGTGGTGGTCAGGTACCCAGCCTGATATTTTGGAGATGCAGCAAGGCTGCAGGTTCAGCCTTTAGCAAAGAGCTGGGTTGGTGATCAGAATGATGAACCACCCCTAGGATAAATCTTTTTCCCCAGGAATTGTTCTGAACCTTTGCCAAATGCACATGGTAAAAGCTTAACAAGTCAGAGGCTTTTCCTGACCAAGAAGATTTTTGCACCTTGGCTTCTTCCAAAGTTGGATCTGCTACTTCCGTGTTCATCCCTTCCTGAAAACACTGTTCCAGAGGAGATAGAATTTAATGCTGGTGCCTGATTCTCCTAGACTCCAAGTTAAACTAGCCAGCAAACAAACATAAATACAAGAAAATGCAGACCTCAAGCATGTGTAGCACATGTCTCTAAGTGTTAGGCATCCCCCAAGGCACTGCATGTCTGTAGATCAGCAAACCCACCTCAAGAGTGTTTGAACTCCAACACACAGCTGCTCAGAGTGGGTTCCTGTCTAGAAACGTCTGCCACCCTTTTAAACTCCAGGATGATTTGCATTTTTCTGGGTATTTTTTTCAGAAACACAACTAAAACAGTCAGATCCCATATGAAGAATCACCTTTCCTTTCTAGTAATGATGACCTTCTCACACAGCACGTCACTTTGGAACAGATAGCTGGCATCTGGGAGAACATGAATTGAAGATGTCTGTATACCCAAGCAGGATGGATCATAAGGACTCTGAGTGCTCCTTCTTCTAGGTTTTCCGCGCCAAAATCAATTTAAAAGTTCATTTGTAGCATTGTGAAGCTTAATTTACATCGCTGTCATTTCCTATTGTGCAGTTTCAGTCCACAGTCATTTCACAGCATTTCAGAGACCACGTGATACATCAACACAGCTTTCTGTTTTAAGGGTTTACTGTGTCAGTGTTATCAAACACAGCCAGTAACTTCTGAAATCTTGAAATTTGTGCACTGTCTCTACCAGGTCAGAATGAAAAATGTCAAAATGTCAGCCTTGGTGATCAAATTTCCCCACTTGTCTGCTTGATTCACTCTCTTCCCCTGGGTTTCCATATAGCTCATTAAAAAAAAACCAAACCAAACCAAACCCAAGCCAGGCCTTTCTAGAAATAAAAAGTTTGACATGATTAACTAGCTTTGCTGGTAATGTGTGCAACCCACCCAGGTGTCTAGACAGTTTGAAAACTACAGAACATATTTAGGAGTAACAGCTGTTACTCCTCAAGTCTCTGTTGGACCTCAAATTAAGTAGGAACAGACCCCATCCATGCTAGGTGGTCTTCTTCCAAAGGAAACATCCAGCGTGTTGCAGGAAATTAAGTTACTGATTCAGTAGGTGGCACTTGACCTTTCAGATCAACATAACCATTTGCACAGCCTGCAAGAAAGTTCTCTGCTCTCCCAAAAGTACCTGCTTTGGGAAGAGGGAGAGAACAAAGAGTTCAGAGCTTCAGTTGTGGGAAACCCTCAGTATTTTTTTCATAAAAGAAAAACACCTACCTGTGTCCTGGCCAGATGGCAGTCTGGCAGGTGTTTCTTGCTTGCCCATGTGCCCTTTATAATAATAAGTTAGTTGGACAGCATGCTTGCTTATACAGGTTTTAAACAGTAAAATCTTGTTAGGCCCTCCTAAATAATACTTAACAGCTTAACAAGAGGTTGCAAGAGGGAGCAATGACAGCCTCTGGTAGGAACAGGCATTTCTAGAAGGTTATCCAGAACTTCCATCTATTCCTTGCCCTATATCCCTTGCAATACCACAGCACAACAAACGTTGAGGTGGGAGTCTGGTAGGAACAGACATTTCTGGAACTCCTCAGGACAAACAAGGGGCTTTTTAGATTATCCAGAACTTCCATCTATTCCTTGGCCTATGTCCCTTGCAATACCAGGGCACAACAAAGCTTCCCCGGCCTGTAGCTGTTGACTGCAGAAGAGTCACGTTCCATGGAGGAACATGGTTGTTTCTAAACCTCTGCACCTATCAGACTGTTCCCAGCTGAGAAGTTTTACACAAATGCTGTACCTGGCTGGGCTGCTGCTGGAGCTGGGCAAGCACAAAGGAAAGCTGGAGGGATCCCCTGCTCAGCAGGTCTATCTTCTGACTGAGTCCAGTTTGACACAGTTCTGGGGGGTGGGAAACCCCCCAAAGAAAGGTCTTTGCCCTGCTTCATTGTATTTGAGAATTTATTGCCCATCCTTACAGGGGGGTGGGGGGGAAGATTTACAACTCAGCAAAGTCCCAGCTAGTCAAAGAGGCTGCCCAAGCCATGAACTGTGGGTGTTCAGCGTGAGGTTGTTTAGCAAGGCCTAAATTCAGGCCATAAGTGCTTTTATAGGAGACTGTAAATCACCTTCACTTTTATACACTGTGGCAACATGTGAGCAGAGGAATGTGGCTGGGCTGTGCTAGTCCCAGAAAAGGTCCCAGATGGGGCCAGAAGATTGGGCAGCAGACGTGCACTACAGAGCCTTTGAGGAACATACTCAGCCTAATATCTCCCCTGTGCTACGTGTGTATGTGACTGGGCAAAGGGGCAGGAAACCAGCACAGAGGTGCCACAGGAACAGAATGCACAAGGGCGGCTCCAACACCCCATGGGAAGAGCATTGCTGAGCAGTAAGCAAACTGTAAAACACAAGGCAGACAAAACATCTGGCAGCTGCTTCAAATAGTTCTGTGTCTGAAGGGCAGACAAGCCTGCAAAAGCTTCAAATCAAAACATGTGCAAGGACAGGATCAGTGCTCCTGATGTGCTTTGTGCAAGCATCCAATGCCTTCTGTTCCCTTCAGCACCGCTTTGTATGCCAAGAAAGGTTGTGATTTGGGTTAGGTTTTTAATGTTAATAAGCTTTACTAAATAAATCACTTTGTTTTTTCCTCCTCCAGTCAAATGCAACTTAGTCTTTGGCATAAGATCAACAGCATTAGCTCTGCATAGGAAGCATATGGGAGAAGAGGGGGAGCATGCTAGGAAATGTTTATCTTAATTGTCTTACCTTATGCAGGAGAGAAGGTGTGACTGCCAAAGCATTATTAAACACATGATGCATATCCTCCTAGGTTTGTGCATCTCAGGCACAGGGAAAATGCCTGTGTGCTGGTACTGGCTAAGGACCTGACAGGTACAGACTGCTGTCTCAGCTCCAACAGGGAAGTTGTTTCAGCAAAGAAATCAATTCTCAGTTCTGCAGATAAAGGAGAGAACTGGCAGCTATCCCCCCCACTCCCAAGTTTTTTCCTGTCTTAACTTTGTCATAGCTTTGACCAAACTCCACAGCAGGGATGATTCCAGGAAGAAACAAAAGCTACCCTACTGACAATCCAGAGCATCAGGATGCCAGAATTCCCTGCAGAATTGCTGCAGCACTGCTGTATCACCAGCAAGGCAACAGCAGGCAAACTGTCAAGGCCAGAAGCCTCCTATAAAATGTAGGAATGGTTCCATGAGCATAAACGTGATTAGTCAGCAGTGGGATGAGATGCTGGCCAGGGTAACAGGGTTGGTTTTCAAGGAGGCACTGATACAAGTAGGACTTAAAGAGTTTTTAATGCTACTCAAAAGATCTGCCTGCCACATGCCCAGAGTTTGAACACTGGCAATAGCAGGGGAAGCAGAGAGCCACTGATTCATTAGGACTTGCTAATCTGTGATATCATTTGTTCATTCCACCAGGCCCAATCCCCATCTCATGACTTCCTCCACTGTTGCCATGGCACTGTACATAAACACTGCAGACTCCCAGCCCCGAGCAGGTCATTTGTTTCAAATATTCCATGCAGCTGGAACACGAGGCTGTTTGGGTGTCTGGAGCTGAGCATGAACTAATTTCTCAGTCTTCTGCACCCGCCCCACCTTCTGCACCCTCCCCAGCCTGCTGCTCTCCCAGAACCCCTCCAGCCACACAGCCAGCACAGCAGAGGTAGCTTTACCACTGCAAGGTAAGGGGGAAGCTGGCCACAGTCTCATAGAGGCAAGAAAATAAGTATTTCACTATAGTCCTTCCCTACCTGCAGCAAAAATGATTATTCAGGAATATCACAGAATCGTAGGGGTTGGAAAGGACCTCAAGAGATCATCGGGTCCAACCCCCCAAAAATATGCTGGATAGTTGGGCTTAGGATCTACCAACAGTTATCTTTCCACACATGAGAAAAACACACTTAAGACACCCAAATTTAAAAAAATCATGCCTTAACTAGAAACAAAGACAAAACCCCCACTTTTTCTTTTAAGCTCTCCTCACCCAGTACCCTTATAAGGCAGTTTGTAAGCATACCTCTGAGCTTTAGCTGAGCCTCATGCATGAGCACATGTTCTACTGGCTGGGAATCCCTTTACCTCTCAACCATTTTACTTGCTGTCTTCTATCCATCATCTCCCTTCTTAAGGCAGTCAAGTATCAGAGAGCAGTAGGTTACTGACTTGTTTTCATATGAGCTTCTTTTCTGGAAGAAAAAGGAAAGCTGTTTGCTGTAATCTAAGAGTTAGATTTGCAAATCTGCACAATGCATCACTTGGCAAGACAGCCAGAGCCCTGTATTTAATCTACTTGCATCTATTTGAAGAGAAAGGAGGATGGTGTAATAAGTCTGTTGCAAACCAAGTTAGGAAACCAAGGCTGCTGTCTCAGATTTTACTCAACTCTGTCTGGAGTAGCCATTCTTAGGCACTAGTGTCAACTCCACAATATCTGTGATTATCACACTCTCCCACCCAGTACCAGTAGCTGCAGCTTGTTATCTACTTGTACACACATTCTAGATGCCAGCTTTAAGTTGTTACTCTTCCAAGGAGAGACAAGGCCAAGACACCTCTTGCTGTACCTGTTTGGGCTGGCTTCTTGGGAGTAAGAGCATCACTCGTGAAAACTAGATATTATACAAATAAAACCAGTATCAAGTAATATTTAATCAAGTTTATTAGGTTACTGAGTATTACCTACAGTCATAAAATAGAAAGAATTTAAAACTGTACAAAGCAATGTACTGGTGAAGTGAGAAGAGATGGAAACAAGGGAGCACAAAGAACATTAGAAGGAAGGAGAACACAGCTGCTTCCCTGGAGTTCTGGAAGACACTGGTTCATGTTGAAGGCAACCAAGTGGGGCTCCACACACACACACTGAAGTTTCTTGTGTCCCACCCTGCAACAGAAACTAGTACAAACCCCTATGTTAAAAAAAACATAGAATATTAGATTAAAAAGGGGCATAATCACACCCCACCCAGTCTTGGCACCAATTCTGTGCTTTAAAAAATATACTATGCAAGTAGTTTATTTTAAAAAAAGGTACCCTACAGCAGCTGTTTAAAACATGTTCTTATACATACACCACAAATATATATATTAACATTTTCAACAACTAAACTCATTTGTACCTACACAGAACTGAAGGGATAACTCAAGAGCAAAAACCAACCACTCAAACATCTTTCAAGACAAAGAAATGTGCAAATTAACCCCAGAAAGGCAGCATAGTAACCTGTGGAGAGGTCAAGAGAGCAGCTCCTGCTAGTAAAGGAGTGTCATTCTCTTTACTTGGCTACTGAGGTGAGAATCTATTTGGGATGTGCTGATTTTGCCTGAATTGCTTGTCCTGTTTATTGCAGTTCTCTCGTGCCCCCCACCCCCATCTCTAACTCCAGAGAGGTCCAATTTCTCCTAGCCTGAAGATCACCCCACTGGCCTCAAAAGTCTCACAAATTACTTTCCACAGCAATCAGCTGGATTTCTCATCTGCTGATGGTACTTCTGCAGCTTCTGCTACTGCTTTCTCTAGGACAACTTCCCACCACCATGAAACAGAGAACTATTCCTGCTGCATAGTTAAGTGGAGATTATGCTGATGGTCTAGGACAGAACAAAGCCTGGTTTAGATGACTAAGCAGCTTGCCTAAAGAAGCACATCAGTATGTTTCTCTAAAGCCTTAACATGGGACAGGCTATCCAGAATCCAGACCTAAGATGGCAGGACCTATAGCTGTATAACAAATCTCAGCTCATGCAGCCTGTCTTACCCTCTCTCAGAAGTTTGTTCCTTCCCTGTCCTCTCATGAGCAAGGAACCCCTGAACCAGGACTAAAACCTGCATTTTAAGTCAAGAAGAGGGCAGATGAAGACATGGTATGACTGCTCCATCAACTGAGTCAAACCCACTAAGGACAGGCAGAACAGGGAACAGAGCAGAACAGAGAAAGTGATGGTGATAAACAAGCAAGCAGGGTTCACAATGAAACAACACTAGAACATGGTGGGAAGTCCTGGGAGAAAGAGAGAGTGACAATCACCTCTCCCAGATTAAGTGTCCTGGTGGAAGGGTTCTTGGTTTTGGTGTTTCAGGGTTCGGGGGTGAGGTTTTTTTTTTTTGTTTTTAAAAACTCAGCAATTAATTAATTCTTCTTGATACTCCAGACTCCCAACTCTGGCCACCCTGTGTCTTCCCATTCTTAAGACCTGGTCTTAACATTTCTACTCCTAATGCCTTCCCCTAAATTATATTCCTCCCTTTAGCTGGTACAGAAATATCATTCACTCCTAGGCTCCACAACCCAAAGGATGCAGTCCAGCTTCTTCTCAGGAGAAACAGGGAAGCACAGAGCTTCTTTAAATGTTCCTTTTCCAAAGTGTGCTGGGGAAGTGACTTCCAATGAACAACACTCAGTTGTGGAACAAGGATTACTTGAGGGCTTGCCAAGAAGGGCACATGGAGACTGAAGCAGTGGCAGGAATACTTTGGCCAAGGAGAGTTCCAACAGTAGCGATGACATGAGGGTGGAGAACCCATTTCCCAGTGGGTCAGCTCCAGATATTTTGCCTTGGTTCCAACTCTCTGTCCTTGAACACGAAGGTCATTGGTAGAGCAGGTAACTCTTGAGGGAGGCTGGCAGTGGCAGTGTAGGGATCTCATTCAGTCTCTCCTTGCCCAGAGCAAGCCTCACAGCTCGCCGACACAAGTCCATCAAAGGCAGTGGTTCAGCTGAGAAAAGAGACCCAAGACATTAACATCCCAACCCACAAATGAAGCATTTAGTTTTGCTAGTTCAAAAAAATCCCCCAAAAAGATTTAGGCAAGAGAAGTGAAATGATGCCTGGCATGTTCACAGGACCCAAGCCATACAGCAGCCACAGATCAGCAGCTCTGGTTCATCAAATACACAGGCAGAGGCATGATTTCTCTGTAGAGGTTACTCAAAGTTGTACATGTGTGTGAATGAAAGAAAAACTACAGTCCCAAACAGAAGTTCCTGCTCTGCAACACCATCCATTCAAGTCAGAACACATCATCTAAGCCTGTGCCTCTTTCTGCAATATCCAAAAATCTTTGTGAGATTCACTGAAGTAAAAGACCACAGCAAACAATTTGAGGCATGAATACTCAGAAAGTGCCTGGATTTGTTTCTTAGAGTAGAATGTAACAGCTGTCAATCATTTGTACTACACTTTCCAGGAAAAACAAAGCCATCCATCAAAGCTTCTTGTCACTACCTGTATTGTGATATTTGCCATTAGAGGATTCCCTCCCATACCATAAACCTGGGAAGATACAGGCCTCTGCCTACTGGGATTTTTTTGCATCTGTACTTAAACCAGTTTTAAACTTAAATTTTTGAAGAATGGCCTTTGATGCAAAAGAATCATTTACAACACACAGGGGACAAACACCAAAGCCAGAGTTAACACCTTGCAGCTGCACAGGACCCAGATACAGATTAGTTTCTCACAGCTTCTGCTGCTAAGTCTGCCAAAGCTCACCTTTACAGTTTGCTGCTCAAGCCTAAGGGGTTTCTCCTCCCCCAAGAGAGGGCTAACAAAGACATCCCAAATTAAGCAGATAACTGGACATCCTTCTAATAGCCTGAGGGCTCAGCATGCACCATTCCAAAGCGTCCTTTACAGACATCTTGGGCTGAACAGACACCTAAAAACATCCACAGGAATGGAAAAGTTTGGCTGAGAATCTGCAGTTTTCAGGAACCTTGATAGATGCCAACAGCTCTAGCTTCCACTACTACAAGCCAAATTAATCTGACTGTTCATACAGCTGTTTTAAACAGCTGAGACAGGAATAGCTTCATTTTTCTGAGCATGGGCACATTACTGCATTTTTACCAGAGTTCACTTCATCAGTAAGGTGGATACAACTCCCTCCCTTCCAGGTTCAAAGGTAACAGCTAGCATTGAGTTTTTCAAAGAGCTGCCTCTCATCAGGCCACCCCGATGCTGCTTTGGAGAAAGGAAACAGTCATACTATTCCAGGTAGAAAACACAATGGAAAGGGGAAAAAAAGTAAGTTTTATCTAATTTTTGGCAAAAAAGAGAAAGACACGTTGTTAACTAAAGAAAAAACTTGGTAACCATGTCAGGAGCTGCATGCTTGAGTTGGTCTGTCTCCTCCTCAAGTCAGCAGCCAGAGCTGAACCTATTACCTGATCCTAATACCCTATTTTCCCCTTCTCCTTCCCTGCTATGGACCACAAGGTATTACCTGCTCCAGGAGAAACTGCAGTGGAATGTCTTTTCTAGCAGTCTCCAAAAACCTTTCCCAGGACTTCAAAGCATTAATTATTCCTACAGAAATCATACCTCTATATGCACATCTCTCTTGCACTGCCAGATGGGTGGAGAGCAAACTGATCAATCAGGGCAGTGCTGTTGCTTCCCAAGCCCCACTGTTTGTCTTCTGTGGCACAAGTGAAGACAGGGCTGTGCTCAGCCCAAGGTACCGCTGGCTTTGCCTGCTCATGTCCTGCTCCAGGATCCACACTGCCTCTTCTGCAGGGACAAGTCTCTACAGCTGGAGTGCCCAGCTCTGGCTGTGGTACTGCTGGAAAAGCCCATTTCTGGCAGCACTCCTTTGGCACTTCTCAGTGTACCACTGGGGTACAAATAGGCTGTATTCACACTCTGTCCCAACTCCTCCTGTTCCATATGGCGATAGCTGGGACAGAAGTGGTTAGAGCTAGACACCTTGCTAGCTGTGCCAAAACAGCATCCCATCATTCCTGGCCTTACGCCCACAACTCATTCACTCCTGTGCTGAGAACATGCTACAACCACATCCAATGCTGGAGGTGGCCGTTTCCTTGCTAAATGCAATTCTGTGCCAACAACTCCACAGACCAGCTGGCTTCGAGGGGAGCTGCAGGTTTTGGCTTTGGTCCTACAGAAAGAAATGGTTTCTGGCCCTGCTGCCATGCTGGAGGCTGCTGGGGCAGAACAAGCTATGGTTCTTCTGGTGATAAAGTGCTCTGCCAAGAGCTCGCTATTTGTTCCTACTGGACTGAAGCATATTTCTCAAAGCACTGGTGGATTTTGCTCCTACCCCTTTGCAAGGTTTTTCTGGTGGCCAGTGTCAGTGTTGTTACACCTCATGTCACCACACTAGGGATTTGCCATCACCAGTCTGCCATTAGAACGTGTTCTAAGCACAAATAAGAGCTCAGTATGCTACAGCCTTTGGGCAGACACTGGGCTGGGAAAGCAGGGGAAACACTTTTTGTATTAACACTGCCAAATTTATTTCACTAACAACATAAATCCAGATTTTAATCCACTTCCTTCACCTCTCTCCTCCACCCTACCCAGAGGACTGAGTCACAGTCTGGCCCAATGGGAACTTCTGACTATGAGAGATAACAGACTTTAGCACATTTGGACAGCCAAATTTATTACTAAGCTTAGCTAGAGATTGATGTCCCCATTAGTAAAAGGCCTGGCATGCAAGCTGGGCTGGCTACAACATCCAGCCCCACACTAGAAATGAGTGCATCCTGCCCCGAAAGAAGCAGAGAAGTGAGTTGCTCTTTTGAAAGATGAGACATTTCCTTAGATAGGGACAGATCTTCCCACTCTTGCCTGAAAGGGATTTTACAAGTCCCTTCATTAGACATTTAAGGCAGGCAATTGTTCCCTGTAGACACCGTGATTACATTGCCAATAATGCAGCTGTCAGAAGGACATTCCTGCTGAGGCTTCGGAAGCAATACAGAGTTTTATCATCTCTAGACAGAGAACTGGCATCAGCCTTTCTCCCACCACACCACCTCCCCAGACCCTGCTTGCTCCCTGCAGTGCCTTGGTACATGTGTACAGCCAAACCTTCGGAATTCACCATTAAGGATTCAGAGCTGTATCAGCAATTCTACCCCTGATAATGAAGTCCTCACCTCTTTAGCAAAATTAAAAACCCTCCCCAGGCCAATCCAGTAAGCCTGCACTTCAGTAGCACACAGATCTGTGCTGCTAGAGCAAACCCAGGGAGTTATACTCACGGTCAAGTCCATTCAAGTAGCGCATCCGTATTTCACAGTGTCCCCACACTGCGCTTACCACTGGATATAGCTTTTTCCCTTTGAGTCCCCGAAAAGCAACACCCATGTATTGCCCATCTACAATGAAGCTCAGCGTCCCATCATCCATGTCCAGAACCACCAGGAAGGAATCCGGCACAATGAAAGTCTCATCTGGTTCCAAGAAGGCAGGGTAGGTTTTACTCGGCTGGTTCTTGCCATCGTGGTACAGTCTGTTGCGCCCAAGGTCCCATCCCCAGGACTCATGGTTGTTTCCTACAAGCGTTGTGTACCCTACTGAATGCAGAGGGGCATCTGCTGTTGCCACCCCCACCACAGCGTGCGTGCCTCGCTGCCTCATCGCCCACGTGATCTGCCACACATGCAGTCCCCGCGTGTATCCCACTTTGCCTCTGATGGCATCTGTACTCTGAGCCACCGGATGCCGGTGAAATATCAGTTTGTCATCCTCCTTCACAAACACATTCAGCGAGCGATCATCATTGTTCCATGAGTGCAGTAACTGGACTTCATATGATACTGGAGGCATGTCCAGTAGCAAGTCCAGACGCGTGGGTTTGCTGTAGTCAAGTCCTTGGAGTTCCTGTTTCAACGGCCTGTATACAGGGTCCCTCATATCCACAGTCTTTATCCCACCTGTGACCTTCTGACCCATCGTGTGTGTTCTGATGTTGCCTATTTATAGGCTCCCAAGGCAAGCTCATCGATTTAGCTGTCCGCTCCTGCTGTCACTCAGCCCTACAGGAAAGGTTGCTTGGAGACCTTGTCAAGATGTGCCCCAGTCAGTATTGCCTAATGGATGGAAAGAAAAACAGGAGACAAGTTAAACATTAGTACGTACAGCCTCACACACAGCATTTACAGTTTTAATCTGTTACCCTGACAACTTGTCCTTCCCTTCTGTCAGCAAGGAAGGGTAACACACGCCACTTATGTGGCATGTAGATCAAATGGATAGGTACTATGTTTCTAATGCTCCCTGCAGAAAGACAAAGAAGCAGAACTTCAAGTGCCTAACGAAGGTATAGATTCAGCCACTGGAGCTCATCTTGTCTTTACAGTGAATGCACTGCTCTGTATTACTGCATCACTAAACCCTAGGAGAGGACATCTGTATTTAGACTACCTCCAGCAAGCCTTGCTTTTACACCGTCACCTATAAGCTGTCCAGACTGGAAAATCTGAGAAGGGAGTTTATTCAATGCAGAAGACTCAGAACTCCACACACAGTAATGCCTGAAATGTATATTTTTCCTGATTATCTTCAGTTGGTAGGAAGACTGAAAACAGTGTCTTGTGTGAGCCTGGTCTCCCAGCCATAGGTCACAGCACAAGGGCAGGCTGAGCAAGATGTGCCAGCAAAGGCCCAGGCTGCCCACTGGCATCACAGCTCCAGCACCTTCTGACCACCATGGAGAATCTCTTCTGCCAGCACCATCTCTATAGCTGCCCACAGAGAAGCCAAAATACACAAGGGGTTTAACACGCGGAAAGAAAGAGAGTCCAAACAGCTCCAGTCACATTCTGAAGGCCAGACCTGAGTTGACAATTGCATTGTCTTTGGAGCCTGTAGCAACATCCTACAGCTGACAAGTAGGGAGAGACTGGTGTACACAGATAACTGCTCTGTGAAGCTTCAGTCTCAGCTGTCCTCACCAGAAAGAGTGGTATTACTGAATAAACTTCTCCCTGTGCTGCTCTAGAGAGCCTGGAGCTAACCTTCAGAATGCAAGGCATTTGCAAGCATAGCTTCCACTGCAGGGAAAGGAAAGCAGGCTGCATTTCAGGAGGGATGTGTTAGTGTTCTAGCTCAAGAGGATCACAATTCAACTAGCAGGTAGAACAAGCACTACAAATGCACCTAGAACCTATTTTTTCTAGGGTCCAAACCATCTTATTCACTTAACACACCAGGTTAGCACTTTGTTCTCCTAGCTGGTACTCCAGGGCTTCTTTCTTTCCCAAATAGATTAGATGAAGACAACTAGTTTCCACTTTTTTTGGCTGACAGTCATAAATGAAAGTTCTTGGGGAACCTCTAGGATGTAAGCATCCCCCACAGTAAAAGCCACATACTGCAAAGACATATGTAAGTATTGCCTGTTGCTATCCAGCCATAGAGAACTTTATTCCCTTGGCACAGGAGTTCCAAAAGAAATAAAGCATCCAACACAAACCATCTCCCCATAGCAGTGATCAAAGAAGTTAGGAGCCAGGCCATAAAGCTTCTCCATCTGGAGAGATACAAACCTTCCACAGATCAACTGGCAAAGCAGCTAGCAGCCACTGATACAGGTGTGAGGAGATAATTCTCTTCAACCCCACTAAAGCTTTACTAAGTACCTTGGAGCCAGACTGCAAGTCCAAATCAGCAGAAAAACCTGCTGGGTCCAGCCTCAGGGGACAGCCATTCCAGCAGGTGTTGGTACTACTGGCCCCACTGAATTACTACTGTCAAGAAAGCAGGTAAACCTGATGGTTGATCTCAAACGGACAGCTTCAGATGGGGCAGCTTCTCCTTTCGAAGAGGAAAAAAAAGAAATCCACAGCTTTAGGCACAGAGTCCAGGAGGAGGAGCATGATTCTTCTCAAAGCTTAGCAGTTTCCTTCCAAATTTCAGAGAAGCTTCTAAAAAGTTTAAGCCAGCTTGGCTAGAGATGCTAGCTCACTTTGTGTACCCCTCTCCTCCAGCCCTGCATCCACCAGAGCGTCTCTGCTCTCACTCAGCAACACAAACAACCCTCTGTAAGCCAGCTGCCAAACTGGGGGCAGCTATTAGGAGAATTAGAAGTGGGAGGGGAGTGAACTAGCTTTCTAAGAAAAAAAAGTGTTATTTTAACATTTCCTGAAGTGAGGCAATCATGCAGGGCTCCTGCCAGCTACAGTCACAACACTTACTCACAACCAAGGATCTCATCTGGCATGGAAAATAGAGTGTGAATCAGATCTGGTTTAAAATTAAGGTTACTGGACATAAGCAGCAAGGCTGCAGCTTGAAGGTGACAGGGAAGGATCATGTGTGCTTTGGGTTAGGGATAAATTCACCAGCTTCCATATGGGCTTTTACAACTATTCCAGGGTATGTCATTGAAACAATGAGCTCAAATCTTGTAGTTATTACAGCAAAAAGACAATTTTCCTTCCCTCCTTCCCCCCCCCCCCCCCCAAGCATAGAGAAGAAAATGCCTGAGGTTCTTAAAGCCCCATCCCAATGCATATTGCTAGGCATCATTATCGTTATTTCAAACTGTTCAAGGACCTCAGAGGTACAGCTGTGACAGGAGATAAGTCTGTTAAACAACTGCCCTTTAAATAAGATCCAGACACAGTAGCAGCTGGAAAGATAACTTAGACATCCTGCAAGTTAAGTAAGTACCATCCACAACAGCAAAACAAACCCTGAATTATGGAAGCCAGCTGGTCAACAGCTGAAAACAACCAAGTACAGCAAACCAAGGGAGGGATGGCACAGCCAGGGCATCACCCCGCACACATTATATTGTTATTCTGTCCCTCAGCTCAGGTCCTTGAGCCCAAGAGTTCCAAAACACACAGGCACTCCCAGCCTCCAAGGCCCCCTTGCTCCATAAGCCTAAGGAACAGTGACACCTCCAACTGAGGGATCCCAAGAGCAGCTCATGTCTCTTGGGTGTACAAGTTCAAGTACACTGTTGTAACTATCTTCCAGAGGCTTTGTCACAACATCTCTGGGCTCCTCACCACAAGAAGGACATTGAGGTCCTGGAACATGTCCAGAGAAGGGCAACCAGGCTGAGGAAGGGGCTGGAGAGCAAACCTTCTGAGGAGTGGCTAGGGGAGCTGTGGTTGTTTAGCCTGGAGAAGAGGAGGCTGAGGGGAGACCTTATCACCACCTACAATTACCTGACAGGAGGGTATAGAGAGATGAGTGTTGGTCTCTTCACCCAAGGACAGGTGTTAGGACAAGGGGGAACGGCCTCAAGCTGTGCCAGGGCAGGTTCTTCACTAAAAGTTTACTGGACATTGAAACAGGCTGCTCAGGGAGGTGGTAAATATACCCAGGGTAAATATCCCTGGGTGTATTTAAAGGACAGGCAGACAAGGTGCTTCGGGATATGGTTTAGTAGAGAACAGGTATGGCTGGACTCTATCCAAAGGTCTTTTCCAACCTCATGTTTCTGCGAACACAAATCCTACAAATCCACCTAGTAATTTGCTTGATCTGCTTTTTCAACACAGCACATGCATTGCATGCAGTCACCCAAGGACCTCACAGCAGTTCCTCCCAATCATCCCACAGTCCCAGCTCTAAGCCCTCATGCCCGTGTGCACTCAAGTTCTCAGGTCTGTACCTCAAAGCTGACACCAACTCTGTTACCAAGAGATTTGTGAAGTCACTCCAACAAGTGTTCTCCCTGGGAAAGGTGCATTAATGCTGCCCAGAAGCAATCACTTCTCAAAAGCTTCAGTGTAAAACACTTGCTCAGGCTGGGATAGAGACCACTATCAGGCTGCTGGGACAGAACCAACTGGTGCAGAGTTTCACAGAAGGTACCAGATGAACTATCTACCACTGCCAAGGCCTGTGGCATATGGACACAGGCTGTCAGCAGGGCACAGGCCCAAGCACGACTGGAAGTCTATAGGCAAATTCAGCAGTTGGAGCTTTCATTAGGCAAAGGAACAAGACACTGGCAGAAGGAAGAGCAGCAGAGATTTCCTGAGAGCCACATGGTACCTGTGAGAACATGGATAGGAAGCAAGAACCAAAACCAAGCAGACTGCAGGAGCAGTGGTGCAGACTGCTTTGAAGCACTCAATGCTCAAGAGAAGAGAAGGATACAATTCTGTGCTCTTCATTAGCAAAAAAATGCCTTGTTTGTTATGACTTTGTGTGTTTTGCCACATAACCTTCATGGTATTCCTCTCAAGGCTGCTGCATCAGAAGGGGAACCCCCCCAGTAAAAGAGAACAGGGACTTCTGAAGTACAGGGGACAAGGGATCATGCCACTACCTGCTCCCAAACCCCAGCACCGCTCACTTGTGTTAGTTATGACTTTTCCCAGGCAGATTTAAAACTAGACAAAGGCTGATGGCCAGAATAAAGAAGAGAAAGGGGGTAAGATGGGGGGGAAAGACTGGAACAAAGGGCTCAATTAGAACGAGAGCAGGTCAGATACTGAGCACCATATGCCAAGATTTAAGAGCAACATGGCTCCTTATTAGGGCAAGGCCATGATTTGTGCTCAGAGCTGGCTCTGCTGTTCCTGGCACTAGCCTGGACTAGAACTGCAGAGTGGCACCTCTCCCTACAGCCAGGAAGAACAATTATGCCCTCATTTTTTAAAAAGTAAAACCTCTTCATGCACATGACAATGCAGGCACTTTCCCTCAGCTGGACAGATACAGAAAAGCTTACCCTCTTAAATTAATGGATTCATGCCCTGAGCAACTGGATATGAGATGCAGGCAGCCATAAATTAAGATGTTCTTGGGAACTAGCTACTTCAAAACCTTTGAACTGTTACAGGTTTCAGTGCTTGCACTTGGACTTAAAGTGCTTTTATCTATCAACAGCCCAAGCTCGCTGCAGCTCTGCTCTATAAGCTCATCCCCCAGGATGCTCTGGTTTGCTCCCATGTTATTTTCAATTATTGTTAACCTTAAAGGCTTTGGAACAAAGTTGTATGAGTGTCTCAGAGAAAAACACTCCCTTGCTTTCAGTGAGGATTAGACCTCCCCTCAGTTTAGCTGTTCAGAGCAAGTAGGCAGCACTAGAAACATATGCCAGGTTTCAAGACTGCTGGCTGCAAATAGATCAAGGCAAGAGACAAGAGACATTTCAATGGGAGGTGTTGGAAGGCCCTGGGCCTGAATGGGAAGAACAATTCTGCAAAGAAAAGAATGTATACAGCAAAGTTGGTGTCCAACTTCTGTTTAGGCACTGATATGAACCAGGCAAAATACCAGCCTACACAGACCTCTCTCTAGCTGAAGCAGGCATCTAGATTTAGTACCAAAATGCTGTGTACAATAGAGCAGACCCATACTCTGTGCCCATGGCCACATTTATCCCCTTCACCTAGCAGTGAACTCAAAAAAACTCATCTGAGAACCCAGCTAGGCAGATGTTCATGCAGGTAACAGCTTCAAGTCTCCACAGTAGATTATTTTGTCACCCAAGTATGAATCAAGTAACTAAATGCAATCCAAGCTATCAATACAGCAAACTTAGGCCAAAGAATACTCACCCAAGACACTGTCCTTGTTTTATCTGAAGCCAAAATGCTGTTCTCACACAAGTTTTATCACACAGCAGGAGGTTATTTCAGGTACCTAAATCTCAAAGTGACACAGGAATTTTAAGAAGCTCCTGTGTAGATTTTCAGCTCTGTTTTAAAGCAACCTGCACATCAGCAAGAGCCCTGAAAGTCCCAGTCCAACAGCTGCACACAAAGCCAGATATTGGTACTAGCCACACAGGAGTCACTGCCACTGCTGGTTCCATTAACCACCCCAACTCCTGAGCTGCCAAAGCACTGCCAGAAGCTTAGTATAGTATTGATGGCTCAACTGGAAAGCCCAGAGCATAAGGACTTCTAGAAGCATCCTCTCCAAAACAAAGGGAAGCAAAAAAAACCCCACAACTTACTGGAAGATGCCTGCAGATGTGAGGTACTCAGCCACTGAAAACAGCTCTCCCTCAGTTACACTTTACCAGAAAGGATCAGAGACACTTCAGAGTTACAAAAAGTTTGATAACTTTAGTTGAAAAAACCCCTGGCTACTCATAGGTCCTCCCTTACTCTGCAGCTCAACACCTATGACACCCATCTAGAATTTCAACTACAAGAATACATGAAGGCTCTGAAATTCCTTGACTCCAAATCCAGTTTTACTTTAAATGTGTTTCTTCAAGTCTGTCTACTGATATTTCCAGCCTGGAAAACACCTGAAGGAAAGAAAATACATTCTGCACATGATCATTTACCTGCTTGCAGCTTAGGAAAGCTGAACTAAAGGATGCCAGGCAGTACTAAGAGACTGAAAGACATGCCCTACTGTAGGTCTGCTCAGGTTTCCATGATTTTGCTAGAAAAACAGTATGCAAAGATGGTCCGTTTTCTTGAGCTGACAGAGAAGCAGCTACATTGCTCCCTGCTTGCTGGCTAACCTGCTGGCAGCAGCTTATCTGGGGTCAGCTTTCATGTATGTGCACAACTAGCATGTCAAACTCCCCACAAAGACCCTTGACAGTGCTAACCCTTCTTTGAAGCCACTTCAACACCCGAGGTTTTCCCCTTCCTCCCCTTGGTGTTGAGAACAGCTCCCTTGATCACGCAGACCTTCTGTAAGGCTAAGCTGAAAGTCAAGATGGATCAGCACTGCTACAGAACATAACTGGGCTGGAGAGGAACCTGCATGCCTCAAATAGCATTCAAACATTAGCCCCAGGCAACCCAGACACTCCATGTTCCCTGGTATTAATTCTTCACATCAAAAGTATACCCCACTTATTCACACTGAGTATCTCTGCCTACTGCAAGAAACTGGTTGCAGGAAAGCTGTGACACCCCATGCAGCATTGATGCAATCACTTCACCATTCTGGCTTCAGCACCCTTCCTACCCCCCTAAATGTTGAACAAACCTTGGGGAAAACAAAAGAAAAAGAGTAAGCTCACCCATGGTGTTGGAGGAGTGCTGTGTTAGTAGAGACCAAGCAGCTACAGGAGAGATGACAGGAACAACTGCACTAACAACATGGTTAGAAGCTGGTTTGAGTGTTGCAACTCTGCTTAGATCAGGGCTGGGCCAGCAGCCCTCAGTGCACAGCATTGGTTTGGCAGCCCTGCCAGCCCCACTGCTGTCTTGCCCCACGCAGAGAAGGTTGCCACAGGGGCAACTTCCTCAGCCCCACCTACTGAAGAGCTGAAGCAGTTTGGTTCAGCAGGTTTAGCTGTTGGCAGGGCTGCACGGCCTCTACAGAAAGTGAAACTGCAGTCGCTCTGAGATCACAAGAGGTTGGGCAAGAAAGAATTAAGAAAGATGGCACGTGTCCCAGCGAGCAGCAAAAAGGAAAGTCCTCCTGCAGAGTAAGAGGCCCCTGACAAGTAACTGTGCTTGAGATACACCAGGGATGGGGAGAATGAGACACTTAGTACTTGGCAGTGCTTGATTAACCTAGACTATGAAGTTAACGATCTGCCTTGCTAAGCAAACAGCCTCATTCATCTACTAAGACACCAAGAGCTCTGCTCATCCCTACATGAGGCAGCTAGCATAAGCATGCCCACCCTGAGATATACCAGGGAAGGCTTCTGTCCAAGGAAGCCAAGAGCATGTCATCATACATCGCTGCTAGGACTTGTAACCATTAAGAATCAGCATGTCTGTATGAACACAGCACTCCCAACGTTGATCGCCCTGGGATGATTCACAGGTTCTGCAGAAGTTATCTAGCTGTTTTTGCAGTGTTGAAAGGCAGAGCAATGAAGGCAGCATACCCTATTACACCATGTATGGAGTGTCTGGTTCTCCAAAGCAAAGCATGAAGTTACTCAGAGCAGCACATCTGAGTAAACTAAAACCTGAAGTAACAACAACCACCCATCCTCAACTAAGCATCTTACTAGAAACCAACTTAAGCAAGTTTCCACTGTCCACCTACCCAGCCAGTTCCTGTTAACTGCAGTGCTGCAGAGCCTAGCAGAAAATGCTACCAAGCAACAGAAGAGAGGTTGCTTTGCAAAGTATCTGTAATAATGGCAGTAACTCAGACAAAAGGAGATCCAGAACTTCCTGCCAGAGATCTCTCCTGTTAAAGGCAAGTTACAGATGGCAGCTTTAGTTGCAGAGAAACTAAGATATTTCTTTAAATTAAAAAAGTGAACTTGAGCTGTTTTTTCTCCACAGAGGAAGTTTAGCAGATGTTTCAGAAAGGTCATTAGACCCTTCACAGGGGTAGCTCCTAAATACCTTATAAATGCTACCTGCATGTTAAAGACCAGGCACAATGTCTCCTGGAGGCTCTTTAAAGAGTTTCTCAGAGGCAGATTCCAGACACCCATCTGCTCTGGCAATACCACCTTTGGTGGGCATCAAATCTCAGAGTCAAATATTTTGACTTAAGTTCCCCTTTTCACTCAAACCCTGTACCTTAAAGTTATGGACTCTCCCTCAGAAGCCTTCAGAGCCACAGTGGAATGTGTGTTCTTCCACAGCCTCTCCTACTTATGACTCACATGTACTCACTATGCCATACTGACATACTGGCTCCGTCCATCGGCACAGTCCATGACCTCTCATCATTCCCACATGCCTGGGCATACTTTGCAGAAAGGATTGTTTCATAACAAATGTTAAGCTGGCAATTTTCCTTCCTTAAAGGACAAATGACAGTACAGTAACTCATCAGGACCCCTGCCTCCCTCAAGAAGCAGAGGAAGCCAGTCTGAGTGCTAGTAATTGGCATCTGTAAATAAAGCAGCTTGTTAGAAGCCTCAGTGACTGCAAGCCATTATGTTCTTGGCATGAAGCACTCTTGGTCCACCTTCCTATGGTCATTCTACTTAGACCAGTGCTCTGAAGCAATTCTTTCGTAATTTTTCTAAAACTACTTGGAGGACACTTTGTCCTTGGTACTGAGGACAGCAGCATTAGCAAGGTTAAGCAATTACTACTGCTGGCTTCAAGCCTCTGCATTACCAACAGCTCAGCTTCTCCTTATCTCCTTGCCTGATGTGCCCATTTCCCTTTTACCCTTACTCATGGCTTGTGGCGTATACATATGACATAAGAAAGGTTGCTAAGATGACCACAGGGCCTGAAAGATGCCATGATAAAGCATACACAGTAAGAGTTGCCTGAACAGGCTAGAAAGACAGCAACTAAAGCTCTTCCCCATAAGGCAGGATGGAGCCCTAAGTTCACCATCCCACACTGAACTGACAGCTCTGCATCTCTGCTAAACACTGAGAAATATACCCCTAGTCCCTTCCCATGTCCCACATCTGCAGCTGCAGCACTGACCTTCCTCACACCTCTCCCCTTTGCTCCTCTCCAACTTCCTGCTGGTCCAGAAGATTTGTTTGTAGCCAACTGGTGAAGTGCTACTTTGCAGAAGACACTTTAAACTCTGTGTTCTAGCAAGTGTCTGCAGGCAGCTGTTATGTACCTAGACAACAGGCTTGAACTCAGCATCTGAATCATGCTTGGTGTCACAAAACAGACTGTCACATGCTCAGATGACAGTCAGTTAGCAGCCTCACAGTTTTCCTGTGGCTCTCAAGTTAATAAGACATACAAATGAGTTGCAGACATCACTTGTTCTTAACGCAGAGGCTATGGACAGGCTGTAGTGGGGACATACTGCTGATGACTAGATGTGCCAAGCTCAGCTCCAAGGAATGGATCTGCACTCTGGATGGATGCTTTTGGAGGTAATCACAAAACAGCTGTAGTTTGGCAGTTAGGTCTGAGCTGATACAGCACCTGTACACGGTGCCACATGAGCAGGAAGACCCACACAGCTCCCTTTGGGTGAGGAAAGCACAGGGAGTTGTGACAACAGGGGTACAAAGCAGTGCAGCCACTGAAGAGAGAGCCTGCAGGAAAGCTAAGTTATTACATTTACGGTCCCTTTATGTACAGCCCTACTCCCACTCTAAGTGCTTCACACAGAATCATCAGCACAGCCATTCTGGAGCTGATGCACTGGCTTAAGCAGCTCATGCGTGGCAAGAGCACTCCAGCCAGAGTCACAAAGGACTGAGGAGGTTCCTGCCCTCCTGTTGTAATTAAATTACAACACTGGGCTGCTCCAGCTTCCCATTCAAGAGCGTTTCAAACATAAGGACTAGGTTGGTTGGTGGGCTAGCCAGAAGTTTTTGTTGAAAGCTGATCTAGAAGTGGGAAGAAGCAGGGTAAGCAGGACAGTCTACCCTCTCACTGTCACTACTGGCTGGACCAGAGGATTATCATCAGGTCAGGCCTGGTTCCAGTGCAATGGGAACCACGGTCCAACAGTGGATGAGTTACTGTTTTCTCTTCCTCCAGCCCTTCCCATCCCACTCAGACTCTGCTGCACTAATGCAAGCTGAAGCACTGAGGTGGGGAACCAATCCAGGATAATATTGTTCCACAAGATGTTTTACTGCCTTGCACTCAGACACTTGTCCCAGCTCACAAGAGGAACAGAAGCAAGCAGCAATTACTTTGACAGCCACCACCTCAGAAACTGTTCAATAGGTGGAATAGACTGTTCAGCATCAGTGTTTGATAATAAAGTCAGCACCTGGCCAAGTTGCCATGACTGCCTAATGTTTCTCCCTCCTTCCCTCCAGCACTGGAGCCATAACATCCCAAGACAGGCTGCATTTAGAAAGGCATTTCCTCTGCAATTAAGCCACCATAAATTTTAAATAATAGATGTTTACATTCAGAGCCATTTGCATTAAAGAAGCTCACATAATCCATTATAAGCCACCCTCTTACACAAGAGCTCCCTGCTTTTACTGTGTGTGTCCCCCCCCCTTATAATTTATAACCAACACAGCCCACTGTCCATCCCTAATTTAAGCATCTTGATTCATTAGTCTTGTCTGATTATCAGTAGATGGGGAGGGGAGCAGTGGGTGGAAAAAATGAAGCTTGGTGTCTCTACCTCTTTCCAGAGTTTCCATTCCTGTATCAAAACCACTTTTTTGCTATGACTGCAAGACTGGCCAGCAAACCAAGCCATGAGGACAAAGGGGTTGGTAACAAAGCGCTGTCTTCACCTTGAAACAGTTAGCAATGAATCACTGTGGTTTAATGCTAGCAGCAGCTGCATCAAAAGAAATCCACGTTAATGTTCTAAGGAGACACCTACCAAAACTCCCTGTCTCCTTCCTAGGTGACATCAGGGCAGAGCAAAGACATCTGGGAGAGGATAGCACAAGATGCAGCTGCACAGGTCACAGGATCACAGAACCACAGAATGTTTGGAGTTGGAAGGGACCTTGAAAGCTCATCCAGTCCAACCCCCCCTGCAGGGTCACCCAGACTAAATCCAGAACACATCCAGGTGGGTTTGAATGTCTCCAGAGAAGGAGACTCCCCAACCTCTGTGGGCAGCTGGTCCCAGGGCTCTGTCACCCTCACAGGGACACAGTTTCTCCTTATATTCACATGGAACTTCCTCTGCTCCAGCTTGCATCCACTGCCCCTTGTCCTATTGCTGCCATCACCGAGAAGAGCCTGGCTCCATCCTCCTGACTCTCACCCTTTACATATTTAGGGACGTCAGCCTCTTATTTTATCTGTCCTTTGTGCAGAAGCAGATCTTTAGGAAGCCTCCTGTACACTATGTGTTTGAAGGAATTAGGGAAGCAACATGGTTGGGCATGCCACAGGCCAAGGAGTAAAGCTCCCAATTGTTGGAAGTGCTAGTTTAGGAGTCCTAGTTTTTCCCAGGAGAGCTGCCATAGTGTCTCAGTGGGTAGAATAAGGCAATACACTACACTGCCACAAGCACAGAGTGCCCATCAAGAGCTGACTGAAGTCACCTATTACACACCAAGTATAATATCTGCATGAGAACAGGAACCAAGCCCTTACTGTATTATAGACCTGAAAAGCAATATTTTCTCAAATAGTTATTTAAAAAGGTAAGGTACACAGCAGATTGTGAGGATTTCAGTCCCTGCTCTTAAGAGCAGTACAGTGTACTCTGCTAGGAGACATGTAGTATCCACTAGGATTCCTTCTCTCAGGAAAACCATTTGCAGTTTGAGCTATTTTAATATGAAGGTTGCCCAGCTACTGCCGCCTCCTTCCTCTTTTCATTTAGAGATGTCACAAGCGCTGCTAACAGTAAAGCAAAATTCCCCACAACAGAGCAGCTGCCAAGCACCAGATTACTCAGCCTGTTGCCCTCAAATAGGTTTATTGCGTCTAGAGCCTCAGTACATCTATCTGCATCAAACACATCGATGCCAGAGGGGAAGTTGTGCAAGTGTCTAGTGCTGCTCCTCAGCGCTACACAAAAAGCATAGTTGAAGTCTGGGCCACCTCCTAGAAACAAATAACTCTTGGTCCATTACAACAGCGTCTCTGCTTCCTCCAAGCAGAGTGTTGGATCCTTAGAGAATACTGGGCTCTGCAGAAAAGGGCAGAGCAGCACAGCCACAGCAAAACCAGGGCCTGATGGTGTGGAACTGAAGTTCTGCTCCATCCCTGCTTTGTTTCCACTCAGCTTGGGAAGCTTCAGCACATCACTGCCTCGGATCAGCCCTTCCCCCATTTAGCTGGGCAGCAGTACTGCTACACCTACTACGTGGAGTAGGGGAAAGCACTTTTTGTATGAGTAGGTCAATGCAGGTGTTGGGTACTTATTGCATCATAAGGAAAGAACTGGAGCAAAAGGTGAATGTGAGCAACAGGACCGCAGAAGATGCCCTGTAAGCTACCTGCTTCTGAGGAACTTCCAAGGCCCAATACCCAGCAGGACAGAATTTGGTTCCTCCTCACAGAAAAACTGCTTTGTCCCTGATATTTAAGGAAGCAAAAGTTAGCTTTCCTTTCTCCTCCAGTTTATACATAAGTTATTTACATCCTCAGCAACTCACTTGGCATCCTTCTCCTCACATTCACCAATCATGCTCCACTTCTAACTTCATCCCTTCCAGCCTCCCTTTTACAGTCTGGGTTTAGGCACCGTATTAACATCAGCTGTCTCAGTGATCCCACCATAGTTAGGGGGAGGGATGTACAAAGACTCCCATCCAGCTGTGTCTGCTGCTGTTTTCCAGAGAGGAAATAAGGAAGCCCCTCAGTCAGGAGCTAGTGACTTTCCCAAATGAGCCTTTTTCCCTGATCACAGACTATGACAAGCAAATCTTAAAAGATAAGAAAACTCATTCAGTAACCCTGGAGCTTAAGCAGCCAAGGACCCCTGCATAGGTACTGTGTCCTTCCACACAACCAGTACAGTAGTGTAACTCAATCTATGCAGAGCTCTGGAAAAAAAAAAGGGCAGAGAAAGATGCAGTATAACAAGACCAACTTCTCAAAGCTCTTCCCTTCCACCAGCAGTACCTGTCACCAGTGGTCTGTCTCAACTTGTGCAGTGCATTTCCTTCCACACTTTCACCACCACGTCAAGAAGCTAACTGTGCTCCTCTGGCCTGTCATCCTGTGGATTTAAGGGATATGAACTTTTTCCTACAACAATGAGCAGAAAAATAGTTTGCCTTGTTAATCATTGCTCCACATCCCAAACACGTTTAAGGACACAATTCCTTCCTGTAAATCCAGAAAGCAGAGGGAAGCTGCTAGGTCAGTGTACTGTGCTGTCTTAAAACTTAGTCCTTCAGTGCTGCCCAAGAAACGATCCCTCAACTTTGGCTCTCCTACAACATCCTTCCAACATCCCAGAGAGAACAAACTACCAGGAGCTAGCTCCATTGTCCAGCTCACAGTGCTGCAGTGAGTTTTCAAAGGATTCAGAGACATAGCATCATACCAAGTATTGACAATTGCTATGACAAAATAAACCCATACAGGATGGCTGTGAAAAAGCCCCCTGGCATATGGATGGCTCAGAGCAAGATGAAGTAAGCTTATGTGGTTGCTTTGAGATCCTAAAATCACTGGTGTCCTGCCAAGGACAGCCTGGTCTAAAGGGAACAATACTAATGTCAGAGCAAAAGGACTTACTGCTACTAAGTACTCAGCAATACTGCAGGTTAGGGGGCAGCTGAGAAGTTAAATCAGAGCTAAGTTTTGTTTGTAGCTCACATGTGACATCAAGACAAGACTGGAACAAAGAGGTTTTCTTAAACAAATCTAAAGAAGTTTTTAGTCATGATGCTGAGACTTGGAACAATTCACATCCTCTATTTCAGGGAGATTTGTAAGACAGTTTCCCAAGAATTCATAATCAATTTCTATCAACCAACCCCCCCAAATTCTAGCCTAGCTATATGGGAGGTAAGTCTTCTTGTCTGACAACTAATAAAGCAGCCTACCCACTTCCAGAATTTCTCCTGATAATATAACA
Organism: Porphyrio hochstetteri; assembly: GCA_020800305.1. Taxonomy (NCBI): domain Eukaryota; kingdom Metazoa; phylum Chordata; class Aves; order Gruiformes; family Rallidae; genus Porphyrio; species Porphyrio hochstetteri. Next base: position 6,134,612 of record CM036926.1, on the reverse strand, counting down.
GCAAGATGCCTATACAGTTTCTGTTTCATAGAATCATACACTAATTCAGGCTGGAAAGGACCTCAAGAAAGTCTCTAGTCCAATCTGTCTCAAAGTAGGATCAGACTAGGTTACTCTGACCTTTATCCAGTTTACTCTTGTAATCCTTCAAAACCAGAGACTGTACAACCTCTGGGCAGCCTGCCCCAATGCTTGACAAACCTCAAGGTGATGAAACTTCTCCTTATACTTAGGGTTATGCATCTTCTTCACTGTTCAAGCCATCCCAGTTTCTTAGTAAGCTTCAGGTTGAATTTAGTGTTAATTCTCAGATCAAATAAGTCCTAGTTCAGCCTCTTGTACAAACTGTTCCTACTGGACAGTGAACCAGAGCAGTAGAATCATAGGTAGGGATTTTTTTGTCTTACCTTGCCACATGGAAAACTCAGTATTCCTCTAAAGTGTCTACCCAGATGTCTTCATCCTGGGCTCATTAAGCATTGAGAAAAAGGACTGAAGTTACATCCCTGTACGTAAGAACTCAGTAGATCATTCACAGCTTACACTGTAGATTCAGGTCTTTCCTGTCCTGAGGTCTGTGGAGACTGAGGGTGTCACCACTGAAGACAAAAACCTCACAAGAGGAGACAGTTGAGTCACTGAGGAAGTGATTTTTTAAATACTGTTTAGAAAACCATTCTGTTCACTTGGCAAAAGGATGTTTTTAGAAGTCAACACCCCTGCGCAGGCATCCAAAGCAGGAGCTTGTCTCACAGTCATGACAGGCTCTTTAAATCAAGTTTAGGCTTCCTAAACTGAAAGCCTTTCAGATTCTTCAATACATCCAGCACCTGTCTACATATACAAAAACATCTTTTGTGGCCTCCCTCAGTAAGCCTGGCAGTTTCAGGAGAACCAGACAGACATGAAAGCAACATTGGCCCTTAAGAAATGCCTTCTGCAATTCATCTCCAAAACCATCTGGCTTCTGCCATGTTCTAGGAGACATTTCCCCTAGCCCCTAGTTTTCAGATGAAGCCTTGGACACATAACCCACACATCAGATGTGCCTCTGCTGCATCAGATAGTTCTTAAAATGTGCTAAATGATGACATCACCTTTTCTTCAACTCCTGACCACTAGCCAAGCCAGCCATTGCCTAAGCTTAGGAATCCTTCGTTCCCCAGAGTCACCTGCTACCTTACCCACCAGTTGCCCTCCCTTCAAGAACAGGCACGCTGCAGCATCCTCCTTGGAAACAACCCTCCTAACACATGCAGCTTAGCCCCATCACCCTTTGGGGAGTATTGCACCTCACAGGAACAGGACTCATCTTTTTAAGTGGAAAAGATGAAAGCCAGAAGCTGGGAGTTCCTACAAGCCTCACGCTCAGTACAAGTCTTTGATGGCAGGAAGGCTGGGGAAGGCAGGGTGGACTGGGGAGAAAAAACAGTCTGGCTAGAGGATATGGATTGCTTCACTCCCAGGATGAGGTGTCTGAAGGCTTGAGCTCTCCTCAGCTCCTTCCCCTGCTGTGCTCCACCTCGAGCTATGTGGTTGGCACACTTGTGACACAGCCTTGGCCACACACTGCAGCTTATAATCAGCTGGAGAAAGCAATCAGCAGGAACACCATGCATTAACATCAAGGTCTGCCACCCTCTTCCCCATGTACAGCCTCACCTTGAGGGGTACAGCTTCACCTACACCTCCCATCCAAAACCAGCCACTGATGTTCGTAGGCAAGGAGGGATCTGCATATGTTAACTTAGAGCCAGCCAGGTTCAGGAGCTTCCAACCCTCAGATTTGTTTCAAAGGAACACAGAATTGCCTTCAAGATAAAAACAACAGTTTTATTACCCAAGTTAACTAGGTACTTTGCTTTGAAATACCATTTCTTTCCCTGCATCAAAGGGCTGTTAATTTTAGTCTTGTAGCAAAAAAAAAGTAGAAGAAATGAAAGCAGCATCTGCTGGGAAGAGATGAATGCATGATAAAAGGTGTCTGTGACAGAAAGCTGGCAGCAGCCTTATGTTTTCTATTCAAGTTTGATCTGGGAACAACAACAGCCCTTAAAACATAACAAAAGCTGTGGAAAAACCCTTTCCAAATCCAACAACATAGCCGGAAGACGCAATTTCTCTTCTCCAATTGCTGCAACAGGCAGTTGAGGTGAAGAGTCCAGACAAATCCAAACTTGCTATCCCAGCGTAATCAAGCACCTTGGCTTGCTCAAGTCCACAATATTTCTCCCTTCAGCTTCTGATCCCTTTTTCCCTTCAAGTCTCCAGAGGGAAAGTGGTTCCCTAGGGATCTCCCTTAGCAAAAAGAAAGCAGAGTCCCACCATGGCAGAACACACCTTCAGAAAGTTTGGGCATAAATGGAATCTTCTTCTGGCTTGCAACCCAGCCAGAAGAGAATGGAAAAAGAATTGGCATATCTCTGCCTGCCTAGTACAGCCTGTTCTTTGCTGAGTCAAGTCAGGATCATCACTGGTTTGTTAGACAACACAAGGTTGTAGACATGCTCAAGTCCAGTCCCATAACCGAGGCACTGAAGTTTGTCACCGAAGTGCATCAAAGGCAGGTCACCTGTGCTCTGTTTTAAGTGGACTTAGAAGCATGTCACACACCAGGACAAGAGACAGTAGCTTTGGCAGCACTGAAAGCATTAGGAAAACCCACCATGCTGCAGTGTACAACAGGCAACAAACTCAACAGAACATTTATGTCCTGTGATGCCACCATCTAACCAGGGAGGATCTATAAGCATATATTGGTTGTGTGCGCCCCAGTACCTCCAAGACAAGTCCCTCTAAATATCTTTATACACAGACTCATTAGCTTTACTGAGGGTCACCTTGATCTGCTACCCGTGGGTTTTAGGTGGGGAAGAACTGTTTCCTGCTCTTTCCCTGGGGTTTTTAGTAGCATCAAGCTTCATCTGTTAGAGCTTCAGCAAGCATGCAGAGAGGACCGAATAGTTTGCACAAAAGTGCAAGGGAGATGCAGCTCACATGAGAGCCAGCTATGAAATGCAAGATTTGCTGAATCTAAGTGCAAGATACTTGATTACCATGCAAGTATTTACTTCAGCCCAGGATTTCTGCAGCAGAAGCATAGATCCCAATCCTTCCACTGATTAGCAATTAATATGGAAAGCTACTTCGAACCTTTAAAACTGTTTCAAACTATCAAGCAAGGAGAAGCCAGCATAACACACTGCCTGACCCAACCCATCACCAGTCTCTAGAAAGATGTTTTCACCCCTTACTTCTGAGGCAGCTGCCAGAAGCTGCGCCAGTCAAACATTGGTTATATGAACAAGAACACAAAGAGCGAGCCAGATAAACATGCAACAGCTTAGTGTCAAGACATTTGTCAGCATTCAAACCACTCCATCAGTATGTTTAGTAAGGTAGGCCACATCCAGGAACACACACAAGCAACAACCATATCACAGCAGCTCTCAATAAAGTGCTGAACTAAGAGGATGTTCCTGGCAGACGGATTACACAAGAGACAACTCACACTGCCAGCTTTACTGGAACATGCACAGCAACTCCCCAAAGCACAGCATTCTGGAATGATGCTGTACTAGATTTCTGACTTGTCATTAGCCAGAAAAGTTTAATGACATGGTTGGGCTCTGTGTTTAAAAGTAAATGACCTGGGACATACCACAATTAGGAAGAGAGATGTTGTACATCTCGATGGAGCCTACAAGCTGGGCACAGTCTCAGCATGATGCAATGCTTCGCTTTCACCATTACCTGAAAGTTCCTTGGAAATCGCTGTGGTTGTTTGGGACAGGCAGAGTGACCAAGAGCTTCAGCTGGGTTCTTACATCACCCAGCAAAAGGCTTCACAACACACCCCACAGTTTTAGAAAGCCTTTCTAGCACGATGACTGGTCAAAGTTTTATCCCAGTACAAGTGCAACCACACAAATAAGGTTTGAAAGTGCAGAGCGCACCGAAATGAAATGGATTAAGCCACATCACACCAAATGTGGCTGCAGAAATGCATGTGCTGCCTTCAGAGGCCATCTGCACTGTAAGGCAGCCAGATATCCAAGAGCAACTTTTTCCTGGAAATAACAGTTGTGGTAATACAGAACAAATGTTTTTGCCAAAAACCATGACCAAGGCATGCACCTGCAGCACTGTGCACAGCTGCTTCACTACTGCTTAGTGTCCAGAGGGGCTCATTCAAGTGGCAAGGAGTAGGATTTGTCCCTTAGTCTTACTGGTACATGCTCAGAAATGCATTCCTAAGCAAGAGTTTCACTAGCTTAAGCTCTGTAAACCAAGTGATATTTTAAGTGGCTCCATCATGTGTGCTAACATTAATCTGCACCTCAATCATGTAGTTTGAGCAATGAAGTAAATCCATGATTAGGTCTAATGCTGCTAATTTAGATAGTGCTAGAACCTCTCCTTTGGAAAAAAAACAAGTATAGAGTAACAGTACACATTGTTTGCTCCAGCACATACAACTAGAGCAGCTGGTTAGGAGACAGTCATGCCCTGAACCATGCAAAGGGGATATATTGTTGAAGAGACAGGATATATTTGCTGCAAACACATTTGTACAGGCTTTTTATGGTAAACCGTGTGTGTCACCTTTTCAGAAAGCATCTGAAAGCACACAAATTTTTCCTCTGGGCCACTTTAGCATAATCATCCAGACTCACAAGATGAAGTTTCATATGGAGAAGTCCATCTTTACACCCAGCCACAAAAATTTCTCCCAAATCATCCACTTCCAAAAAGCCTCCCAGCTCAGCACCAACAGTTCTAGCAACAGGCTGGGTGCTAGAACAAGGAAAGGCTGGAATTAGAAGTACCCACATCAGCTTAAGCAAGGATGCTGGAAGAGAAGTTTGTGTAAAGGAGGTGAATCTCCTCCTTTAGGTATCAAGCATCTACCCCATTTTCATGGCAGAGGCCCCTATCAGAGATCTCAATTGAAGTTTGTGTGGGAACACTTGGCTTTCTAGGCAGTTTAGTCTGACAGCAGTTCAGTGCTGGAACTTTTGGAAAGAGCAGTGAAAAAGGTGTTTAGGCATCCTTTGCCTGAAAAGATTCTGCCCACCAATAAGCTTAATTTCAGATATCAAAGTCACACCTCAAACCACGCCCTTCTTGTAATTTAGGTTCAAACAATAAGTTTAAGGTATTTTGCCCTCTCAAAAGTAACTGAACTCAATCTGAAGCTCTACACAAGACATATCTCTGCTCCCCAGAACTACGAAACAGATTCTCTGTGTAGCCAGAGTACTCAGCCACATGTGATAATGTAATTTAGCACAGAAGTCGATAAGGCTTGCAAAGCTGACTGATCCAGAGGTCTTGATTAGCTACCTGCTAAGACAGTCTGCTGCAAAGATGGTAGCTACTAACACATGATGTTCATAAGGAAAGTTCCATAACACCCCAAGCAGCTTTGAAAAGATCTTTTATTTAAACTAGGAAGAAGCACGGTCTCTGCAGGGAAGGAAAAAGATGGCTACTGCTCAATGTCTGAGGTCTATGTGGGGGTGAGAGGGGATGCCAAGATGTATTTTATCCCTTCTGTTTCCATCTTCCAAGTGCCCCACCACAGAAGCCTGAATAAGCAGAGTCTGAAGAACATACACGTTCACCATCTCTTCCTTCCCTCCCTAGGGCTCCTCAGTAGACTAAACTGTGGGTTTCCTCTGCAAAACAGCAGAATTCCAGTACCTGTAATTAAGCAGGCAGCTTTCTGCTGAGACCATTCCAGACACTGCCATGCAAGTCCTTTGCATTAACATTACCCATTCAAAAACCTCTCCAATGTAAGAGGAAAGAAACAGCACAATAGTAAGTGATAGAACAAGTTCATTAGATTTAAGCAAGTCCAAGTTGTCTTATCTGGGCATTCAACAGCTGCCAGTACTTTTACAGTTCAAAGGCAAGACAAAAGCTGTACAGTCAACCTATCCTCCCAACACACCACAGTCATCATAGGTCCTCATAAGTCAATATGCCTTCTAAATAAGTGTTTAATATAAACATTTGTACAGTCACTTAATTCCTGGTGAACCAATCTATTTGATGTGGACCACAGAAAGCTCCCGTGATATTTATGGAGAGTTTCCAATGAGGAAACCAAGTTCGGAACATATTCACAGAACTTGAGGGGTGTGTGGGGGAAGCTTGCAGAAACAGGCAAAAGATTTGTTCTTAAAGATGCACTCAATATACTTAGGAACAAACAGAAAAGATAAGCTGTCTTGCTTTGAGTTTAGCAAGTAAGAACTTCAGAGATACAAGCACAGTTACATTATCTGTTCCCCTCAGTATCTAAGCTTCTGTCTTTTCAAAGGCTGGGCAGTCACTGCAAAAGTATGTTCAGCTGGTTTTTGGCTGCTCCTGAAGTCACACAGAATCACAAGGTTGGAAAAGAGCTTTAAGATCATCAAGCCCAACCATTAAGTCCTTACTCTTCCTTCCAAAGCTGGGTGGCTTTGTCAAGATTTGCTGTGTACAAGCATCAATTTAAAAGAACTAAGGCCAGTGCCACTCACCATTCAGTGCACCACAACCTCCCAAACATGGAATAGATGTTAACTGTCTGGAACATCTCATGCCTGGGATACCAAACAACATTGCCACATCCCATAGTATTTTCCTCCCTTAAAGACCTCATACCAAAACTCCACTTAACTTATAGTTTTATTTCTATGGCCAATGAATTACAGTACTACAAATACTCAGTGAAGTACAAGCTGAAGTCACCTTACACACCTTTTCCTACAAATCATCCCACTGCTTTGGTGATGCCATATTAGGACTTGAAAAAGCTGGGTACAGAGCTATTCACCCTGGATAAATCCACCTAGGGGTGTATTAATTGGGCTGCCCAGCTCCTCTATCAGACTTGCAAGCCACAGAGGGTTGCACTGACAACTTTCACTGCTGCCAGCCTGCCACCTGCTGGGCCATCTGCTCTGTCCATCGGGCCTGGGGACACTTCCCCTCCATGCCTGGGCAGCACCACAGCCCTGAGGCAGACACGGTTTCCACCACAAGCTGTTTTGGTGGATGTCTCGCACATGCCAAAACAAGATTTAAGAGCATCTCGAATACTGCATTGACACAAAAGCCCTCTCCACAGGAAAGCCTTCTGCTGGACTGTTCTGCACCTCAGGTAGAGAGGCTCCCAAGAAGCCAAGTGTGGACTAAGGATTGGTTGGCATTTTCTAGAAGAAGACGACAAGTCTATTGCAAATAAGTATGGCACATGCCAAGCAAGTATAATACCCTATCCTTCCTGTGAACCTTAACAATCACAAGCTTGAAAACCGTTCTCCTACCCCAAATATACAGGGGCATTTGTCATCAGTCTTAATATATAGTCTATAGCACACTGCTCCACAGTGCCCACCAAGGTCTTGTCTGCATCAAGAAATCACTTCCCACTTTAATAGCATTAAAACCAGAGTCTTGATCTGAGTAATCAGATAAAGCTTGGTGTGCAGACACTGAACTGGATTTGCAAGAGGCAGAGCTAAGAGCCATTCAGTTCTTGTTCCTTACTGGAAATAGCAAAGCAAATAACATCAATCCTCCTCCGTTTTTGTAGAAAAGCCTTGCTACACTTAAAACAAACTCCCATAAAACAGAGTCCAGCTCAGATAAGCCATATATTTTATCTCATTCTCCTTAGTTCCTTGATGCATACCAAAAGCCATGCCACCCATCCCATCTGAGGCCTACTTTGGCCTACTAAACCTAGCCCGTGGACACTGTGCAGCCCATGGAAATCGTTCACCCTCACTGTTAATGTGCTGCCACAAAGACTGAAGGCACTGCAAGAGTCACAGCCAAACCTTTTTGGAGAAAACACATACAGCATAAAGTCCTTACATAAAATACCGCCAGGTATGTATGCAGGTACACCTAGCAGCAAAGAGTCTCCTTTTCCAGAACTAACAAGCTCAGTGAAGCAGCACATTCACTGGAGGTCCTTGTAGGCGAACATCTGGACATATCTGCCATCCTGGAGTGACACAGCATGCCTGGAAAATTTCCCCTAGTAAAACCACTGCTCTGGCTATGGAGCAAGCAGGAGGTGGTTGCACAATCACAGCCTGCCTGCAGATGTGGGTTATTGCTCCTTCCAGCCTCTCTAGTCAGGTGTCCCCTCCCACTTTAAGTGTTGACACACAAAAGCTGTGCCTCTTGCAAATCCAGTTCAGTGTCCACACACCAAGTTTTATCTGATTATTCAGATAAAGACTCCGGTTTTAATGCTATTCATGCCCAAAGTGTAGATTTGGGCCTGTGTGCGCACATATGACCTGCCCCTCATGGGAAAGCAACATCTTAGAGCCACTTGACATGCCTCATACCCAAAGGATCAGAAGCACATGAGGAACACCAATACCCCAATAAAACTGGAAAGCTGTGGAACACAGAGGGCCCCCTCCAGGAAAGCTCTCAGTTCCTGCAAAAGCTGCTTCTTGCAAACACTGAATTAAGGAAGTTAAACTATTTAGCAGCTTCTTGGTCCTTGAGTAGATCAGGTCAATCAACTGAGGTGGGTACCAAGAACAAACTACAGTATCTAAATTCCAGGATGAACCTCACCCACTGAAATGAACCCATACTAATAAACTGAAGATACACTCTTTGCCCTTTCTCCTCCCCATCCCAGCATACAGCAAGCCAAACTCACAACTTGGTAAATCAACAGCCTATTACCACACTGGTCTGCCTTCACTCCCACCGGTTTTCACCATTACCCAAGCTCAAAGCCTCTTCACAGCAGATTAACTGCCCCTTTTTAACTTCTACACAGCAGATGCATATTGGCAAGACAGCGTGCCACATACCTAACCTTAGAGCAATATCCTGCTGGAATCAGTGCCATGTGTGCAGCCCGGCTGCCCTCTTCCTCTTTAGGCTGCAAACTAAGCTACATGAGCAAGATCTGAGAGATGCATGTGCCTGAATAAATAGCAGAGTCAAGTCTGAGGCTGAAACCACTTACAACTGCCTGTCTGATCCTCATTGCAAAAGGGACACAGCACTCAAAAAAAGCTGTGAGATAATAGGGAAGAAAGCAACTCCCTGGCTCACCAAACAGTGAAACAAATTAGATTGCTTCAATCCCACCCCCAGCTCTGCTTTGTTCCAGCTGGAAGCACACAACATGCCATATGGAAAACCCCAGACCATCAGTAGTGAAACTGTGTGGGACACCATGCAAGGAAGCCAAGCGTTCAGGCCAGTAGCACAGAACCATGACAGCAAGCTGTAGGGTAACACCACAGCACAGCCTGCAGCAGCTCATGCCTATCCTATAATCCCACGCAGTTGCACTTCCAGCTCCTAAGAGTCTCAAGCCAGGTACTTTCTGGATTCACACAGGTCCCAAAACTCTCGTCAGCAGAAGCATCAACAGGTTTCTTCTCCAGCTGTTCACAGATAGTAGGATACAAGAGTCCATTCTCCTAGTTCAGTTTACCCCTTATCAGCTGGTTCACAAAATTGTAGGCCTTTCTTTACATGGGCACCACTTGAAACAAAGTCCCAGATGTACTGTTGCCCTGAGATTAGTATGGAACACAGCAACCCCTCCCTTGTCCAAGCTCAATAACATGACCAGTTTAGCCTTTAAAAAACATGGGGACACCATCCATCAATGTGACAGGCCCCGTGTAGAACTGCTGACAACACAGCATATAAACAGCATCCCCATTTCTCCACAGAATGCACCAAAGAAACTCACAAGTTTCTTGGGTCATTCTTCTCAGTGGGAAGCAATGATGCTGCTTTCCCTAAAGCACAGCCCACTAGGCCACACCATGACTGACCCAGGAATTCTGAAGCACCATATGACAATGAATTAGGGTGAGAACAGCACTTTGGCAGATTCCAGGACTTCCTTCAAGCCTCCAAACACTGCAGTTGGAATCCAGGCATTTTTCACATCTCTAACATAGAGTTTAACTTCCAAAAAGCCATTCAAACCAGAAGTTATCCACAGTGAAGTTCTCAAAAGTTTAAACTAAGAATTTCTAAACATCTGAGACCAATGCAGCTTTCTCATGTAGAGAACAGCATGGCCTTACCCCTTGCTTGCTTTTCTTGGCTGTTTACCATCTGTGGCTCACGTTCTTTAGAACTAAGTTGTTTCTGCAGTTTTTGTGCAACCAAGTGCCTTTGTACATTTATGGTGTCAAGGCCCCATCTGGGATCTCCTCAGGACAGATTCCTGACTTGATAACATACCAGCTGTCCAAAGAAAGCAGTTTGAAACTAACATCTACACAGCTGCTCCAACTTACAAGCTTCATCAAATTCCCCTCCCAGGCTATAAGAAAAAGCCCATGTTTGGTATCTTCATTCAGACATCACCACCTTATCCCAAAAGCTCTTGAGCCAAAAGATGTTGCTCTCACTTTGAAATCAGGCAGATGGTGTTGGGTGGGGGTTTTTTCCAATTTATTTTTTATTTGGTTGGTCATTTTTTTAAGTAAAAAGCTTTCTCCTGCCAAGGAAAGTTCTGCAGGTTAGAAGCCTTACTATTAGACAGCACTGCTTCAGCCTGGAGTATCTCCCCATGTTCATGCACAAAGCACTAGGGAGTGATGGCATGCAAAGTCCCCCACTCCGGGCTATGACACAGCCACACTGTTGACAGAAAAGCCATTTGCCACCTTTTCCACCCAACTCCAGAAGCCCCTGCATCCTAAGTCTTTTCTACACCAACTGCTTTGAAAAGCCACAGGGTAGAGCCCATTAAATAAAACCTGGTATTAGCACCCATCCCTGCCAAAGGTGATCAGACAAGAACAGCGTTAGCTCTATTTTCTGCCTTTTTAAAAACCCTGAAGCAAAACATTAAGCCATTAAAGCAAGGCCACACATCAAGTTCAGATGTATAGCAAGGATTAGCCCACAGCTGTCCCTGGCTTGCAGCCCTCCACTCATCCCTCTAAGCCACACTCCCTGGGGCACACACAGTACTGTCAGATTGCCACAAGCACCAGCTGGCCTGCAAAGCTCTGGACCTTGAGCCCAATTCCAAGCATGACAACATGTGACAAAAAGAACTGTCCCCAGCTGCCATGAGACAGCACCGAGCACCCACCTCAGTAGCCAGCTCTGCATCTGCTCATCCCTGTGGTCCAGGCTCAGAGCTCTAAACCTGCTAAGAAACTGTTCGCCCTCTGTGCTCTTCCCATTACCTGTGAGGGCAGAGCAGTAGAATTGGAAGGGAATCTGTGAACAACCCCTTCCCTGCTTGTTTTTGAAAGGTGACACCACTTTAGCAGGACATGGGAAACAATTAACAGTGGCACTTCTTCCCCCACCACCACGTGCTGGGAAACTAGGACTTCAAAGCTAGGTTCTGCCACTCAGTAGAGCACATTTGGCCACCTCCAGCACATACCCCATGTTGCCTAAGGACAGCTGCACTCATATCCCACCCCCAGCAATTATTTACTGAAACAGTGGCAGCTGTAGCAGTTACTCACATGGAGTAGCTCAAGAAAAGAATTTTCTTGTTGCTCAGTGTAGGAACTGGAAGTGAGTCAACACCTTGACATCAACCCCATCCTAAGATGACCACCAGCAAAGCAGTCCAGTGACTGCAGTTTGGTAACTCTGGTTCTCAGACACTTACTCACTTGTATTCTGCAGGCATTACACAGCTTTGTCTGGAAGCAACCAGTGCCTAACTTGTACCTTGTGCCAGCAGCTCAATTTGCTCAGTCACATCACATGTCTGCAAACAGGAAGAAGCGGGACAGCAAGTTTCATGGCCAGCCAGATGTGCCAGCCTTGGGTAGAGTCAAGATTAGGGAAACTCGTGCCAAAACAGAGCTTGTTCCTATAATCCATGCAGGTCTAGTGAGCTGTTTCTCCACTGCTACGAAGCTACATCACTCTACCAGTCGATACAAGCCTCCTGCCACAGGACATGAAGATAAGCACAGCCCAGCTGAGATCATCTCATTGATGCTCTCTGCCAACACCAGTCAATTCTCACTCTCCTTGTCAACACAAGTCTCCAGTGACTCCTGACGCAGTATGTGTACACTACAGCCCAAAACTATAAGCACAACTTGTATTGGCCTGTCAGAGCAAGCCTGTTGGAACTGGCTACCAGGTACCAATTCCTGTGTATTCAGTGGCACCAGCCATGAAATCTGAGACGAGCCTCAGACAGCTGTGTACTGCCTTCCACAGCTCGCCTTCCTGAGAAGCTCCACTGTGACTCGGCAGATAAACTGTCAGCAGGGTCTGTGCCCATTCACAAAGCCTGGCACACTGGCTGTCCTGACTGGCTCACAAGCTGCAGATTGTTAATTCCAGTAACTTCAAGAATTCTTAATTAGCCCTTGCAAGCCAGACTTGATGAGACAAGCAGCCCTTGCAGCCTGCTTTGGGTTTTTATGAGGAAAAAAACCGTACGGGACTGGGGGGAAAAGAAAAACAAACCCAAAGAAAACCCCAGGAGAGCAGTGAACAGAGCCCATTTTCCACATCTAGGATCTAGCAGCAGTGACCCATCTCCACACAAACACAGCGCATATCCGCTAGCCAGTTCCTGGAACACAAACCCTACATCCCCGAAGTATCTAACAGAAGTTTACAAACAAACTCCAACCACATTACAGTGCACTTCAGTAACCTCTAAAGCAGAGGAAAGAGGCTGCAAGAGCCTGCTGATGATGTACTGCAACAATATGATACCCCCCCCAGAGGAATACGCTGCTTAAATTCATCCCTTATCTTCAAGGGAGGAGAAGAAGAAGAAATTGCTGCTTGATGCATCCATCATCACAACTGCTGAGAGCCGTGACAGGGCCGGTGGCCAGGCATGCCGACAGAGCAGGGAGGAGACCGGCGCAGTAGCCACTGGTTGGTGAGGGAAGATGCTCCTCCACAAGCCAGTTAAGCTCTTCTCAGCATCGCCATTCACTCTGTAAACAGTAGCACGGCTCCATCGCATTCCAAGCACATCCCTTATCAACTCACCACAGAAATAACCTTCCTGATAGGCTGGGATAGCTACTTTGACCCCATCCATCTTCCAGCTCTTATTGCAAGCCACTGGAAACTTCAAATACCTTAGTCCTACCAACTTAGCAGTCAACTTGTACCCAGCAATACTAAGCTGCTTATCCTACCGTGCTTCACAACAGAGAATCTGGTGCAGAAATCAGACTTTAGAAGGGCAGTAAATGCAAAGACTGCTTCTGGGACAAAAGGTTCATAAATTCATCCTGCAGCACCATCAGGAAAAAAAAAAAAAAAGCTGCTCTTTCTCCCACGCACCAACTCCCATTTTTACAATCATTTTGTACACTTCCTTATCTCGAGCAACAGCTTAGAGAATACACAGCTTTCTAATCAGGCAGGGCCACCACCACCAGCCACACCGACTGCCCACTTCTTGGTAAGGAGAACAAGCTCCCTATTTCAGCACAAGGCTACAGCAAGACTGATTTCTCCCCGTAACAACTCAGCTCTGGGTACTTCAAGTAGAGTTTTGTCTAAGCTCCCATTGTATTAGCGTAGGTTATGTAGTAAAAAAACCCAGACATATTAATTAGTCCTCGTGAGCTGCGCTCCAGAGACCACCACAGTAACCACAGACACTGAACAAACAACCTGACTTCCTTAATGAGCCGAAGATCTCTGAACTGACATTTATCAGTGTTTGCCTTTCAAATCCACGCATGGCTACACCAGCTGGCCTCCAGCAGCCGCCCATCGCACGGCATCCCAACCGCAGCTCCAGGATGCACTTGGGAACGCCGGGAACTCTTCTGGCCCTGACGCTTGAGCCATGGGTACCCTGTTATAGCCCCCAGCACCTCAGATGCTGCCACCACACCCCACCAAAAGACACGGGTGGTCCCCACGGATGGGGCCTTCCACACTCGTGTGCGGCCCCGCTGCAAAGGCAGGATGGTGTCCGAGCCAGCTAGGCTTTGCAAGTGCCTTCAAGCCGCTCAGGAAGCTCGGCCTCAGCCCAGCCTGGCTCTCGCTTAGGTTTCGAAGCTGGCACCGATCGCAGGGCGGGAGGGGGACAGGGAGGCGAGACCCGCTCCGCGATTGCTGGGAACGGAGGCGCGACCGCGGAGGGAGGGAGGGAGGGAAGGGAGCAGGGAGACGGAGGCCGCGGTAGCCCAGCGCCCAGCCAGTCGCCGCCACCCCGGGGAAGGGCCGCCCGGACCCGCGGGCACCCACCTCGCACCGGCTCCTACCGTTCCCAGGCTGCCGGCCGGACCATAGCAGAGAGCGGGGGGAGTCTGGGGAGGGGGGAGGCGGACCCCGCCGGAGGCTGCTCCCCGGGGCCGCGGTGCGCAGCGGAGCGTAGAGAGGGGCAGCGCCCGCCTCTCCTCCGCCGCGGCGGGGAGGCTGGAGCCGCAACGCCCCGGCTCCTCCCGGCTCCAGGCGCGGCAAAACGGGGCCCGGCCCCTCACATGGCCCAAATAACGCCCGGCCGCGGCCCTGCTCCGCCCCCGGTTTGGCCCGGGGCGCGGCCCGCTATGCCCGGCCCCCCATGCCCGGCCCCCCCAGCTCCCCCTTGCCCGCCCCCTTTCCCGACCGCGGCGACCGGGAAACGGGGCGGGCAACGGGGAAGGGGGGGGCGGCGGAACCGGGGCTCTGAGGAAGCAGAGGGGTCGTGTGGGACTCCTGCGTGGTCTGAAGACTCAGCTGAGACAGGTCCTTCATCGGGGGTGGGGAGGGGAGGAAGAAGAGCGGAGCCGCCTGTCGTGTGTCCCCCCCGGGGGGAGGAGAAACCGCGGTGGTTCGGGCTGAAATCGGGTTTGATTGATGCTTTGCTGCCCGGCTTGCTCTAGGAAGGGCTGTAAAGGGAAAAGAGCCTCGGGCTTCGGCGTGTTTGTTGGTTTGGGGGGCAATCTGGGCACTTTGGAATGGATTGCATCCTCAGCGTCCTTATACATCAACGCAGTGTTGCTATACGTTGCAAATACCCCAGGGAAGGTGTGTTTGAGTGGGTTTTTTAATATATAAAACCTGATTTGTTTACCGAAACAAACCAGGGAAATACAATTCTGCTCATTTCAGTCTCTCCCCCCCCCAAAAAAAATCAACTTTTACCCAGCGATATCTCTTTTGAGATGATTCATTGTTTTTTTCAGTATTCCCAGACGAAAAGAGTCTGTAGCAACACAGCTTGGAGCTATAAACCAGTGGATTGTCATAAATTAAGCAAGCCATATTGCATGGGATACCTCCAAGGACCACCTAGGAGCTTGGAGGAAGTGGTATGAATGATTCAGGAGGTGGCAGCCTGCCATCTGAGTCAGTGTGGAACGAATGCCCCCGCACGCTGCTGAACTTACTGGGTTTTGGGGTTGGAACATTCACACTGGGCCCTGACACTGGGTTCTCATCACTAAGGGTCTCGTGGCAAATGTGACAAAAAAAAAAAGAGCGGGGTTTAATTGTGTGTCCTCATTTTTATGTCCCTACTTGCAGAGGACTTTGCTTTCATCTCAGCTGAACTTCATTTGCAGCACGGGGCTTTAATTCAAACAAGGTTCAACCATAGAAGTGCAAGTGCATTCTCCTTACCTACCTTTTCATTAGGTGGGATACTCGACTGATTTTCTCCCAGCTGTGCACATCTTAGGAAGTGGGGAGGTTCCTGGGTGTAGACACGTGCTGGATCTCTGGGAGGCTACTGGGTGGAGAGAGCAGAACAGGCTTTTTGTCAGGTTTCATGGGCCATGAGGAGAAAACTGCAGGTGCACATGGGATGAAATGAAATTGCACAGTCCCCAGGGGCCATAAGGTCCTTGCTGCTGAGTTATTCCTTCAGTGGGGTGATCCCAGCAGGACATTCAGTGACATATAATGGGGCAGGGTCCAGTGCTGAGCCCACTGAACTGTCAGAAGAAATAAATGTGATACCAAGGCCAAGGTGTGGTCTGCTGCTGAATACCCCACTCCTCCTCAGCCTTTTCAAGCTATACCATCAAAAAAAGCCTGAAAGAGGATTTCAGGCAATGCAAGGAAAGAAATTCAGTGGAGCTCCATGGGACGGTGCAGGCATGTGAAGTTGCTCCCATGTACATTCATATCCTTGCAGGACTGAGGCATATTTTGAAGTCCTCAGGGAGTAGTTGCCATTGCGGTTCATTAAAATAACACATTCACGTTAGATTAAATTTTTTTACTCTAGCTGACCAGAAACACCAAGGGGTTTGTAGATACAGCACAAATGTGCTCTTTCACACCCTGCAAGATAGAAATAGGAGAAGTTTTGTGTTAAATAGGTACGTATGTGGACAGCTTTTTCAAAACTACTTTGCTTTGACTCTTCTGTTGATGCCAAAGATGTTAGAGGAATGTACTGGACATACATTAGCTGGAGAGCAAGACAAACTGAAGCATTGTCCAGGGAAACTCCAAAACTCCTTATAACCTGAGCAATGTGGGCCAGGTTCTCCTTCACAGTAAATCCATCTACTGCACCTACTAAAGTACACCAATTTTACATGCTTTGTTTCATTACTGCCAAGGTGGGAGACTGCTGTAATGCAAGAACCTGACTGGTGGGAGCAGGGCAAAAGCTAACATGGATTCATAATTCATAAAGGCAGAGGGGAGGGAGCTGTTAGTCAGCTGGCTGACAATAGCTCTTGATGCCTGGAGAAGTAGATGGGGAGCAATGGCCACCTCACTTGTGGAAACTCAAAAGCAGGTTCTCCTTGGCCTGCCTAGCCACAGCCCTCCAGGGCGTATTAAATGGCCAGCACAGCACGAGAACCTTTTGCAGCAGCAGGGACATCATCACTGAGCCCAAGAAAGTTGTGACTGATATTTGAGAACCACATGGGAAACAGCAGGCTTTGCCTGCCTGTGGATTCAGCTACTCGGCCAACTCCACCACAGCCCTGTTACCTGCCACCCAGCTCTACGACCCGCTGTCTCTCCCCCAGCACCTTGCAGCACATCACCATTGCCAGACGTGAACTTCTCTGTCTCACGGCTACTCATGGGCTTCTGTTTCCTTGTGCACTGGTTGCAGGTGTGCAAGGGTCTCCTGCTCTTACAGGGATCCCTGTGCTTTACAGGGAGAGGGAGAAACAGGGTGGAGGAGGTGGAAGAGCAGCAGGGAAGTTGGAGGAAACCAGACAAGACAAGTGCTGAAGCAGAACGTTTCAGCTCTCTGGTGGCTTCTCGCCAGATGAGATCACAGCTCCTATGGAATCTTGTCTCCTTTTATTTCCTTAATATTTGACTTTCGTGCTTCCTTAAGAAGCAGGAATTGCTAATTTTCAATTGTTTGCTTTGAATACTGTCTACATCTCAAACAACAGCGCAAACAGTGCCAGAGCTGGGTGGCTGACAAATGCCAGTGTTCATGGCCTGCAGTGGAATCCCTCTAAGCCTGTTTGGAAAACTAACTGGGGATGGAGCCTGGGTTAGAAGAGACTTTTCTAGCTCTCATCCTTGTGTATTTTTATACTGGGATTATTAAAAGGGAGGTGGGAGCAGGGATGACTTGGCATGCTGCCTTTTTTGTGCTCAGCATTCAGCATTGTAGATAGTCTGTGGGGTCTGGATGAGCACCCACCTTCTGAGAAACGGGTCCCTTTCGACTGTCTGACGATAAACATCTAAATCCTTCTAAAGAGCACGAACTTTCAGACCAGTACAGACTTTGTAGGTGTGCTTTATGCCTGGCTGACACTAACCTTGCTGCAGCGGGGTGGTAGACTGTATCAGAAAGGGGGATCCTTTTGGTTTGTGTTTGGGGGGGGGACACGACACCGGACGTGTATAAAGACAGACAGGCAGCAGACATGCAGCTTTCTACGCCCTGGGGAGAGGGGGAGAGAGTAAACACTCTGCCCGGAAACATGTACGTGCTGCATGAGGCTCTGCCTCTGGGAATTAAGGGAGACAATGCAACAGATAGTGAACAATGAGCGTCTGTAATGTACAGCAACAAAGCCAAAGTAACCCAGTGTGCACAGAACAGAGAAAGAGGCTGTTAGAACAGCAGTCTCATGAGGTAGAAATCCTGCCAAGCCTGCCTAGAGGACAATCAACAAGCCCTCCTCAGCTGGAAGATGGCTCAATGTGATGGAAAAGGGAGTAAAAGAGTGTAGGATGGAGGCGGGGGGGTAAAAAAGGCATCCCTAAGGGGCCCTTTGCAGGAAAAAGAAAAGCTGTCTTCCTTTTAGCTAGTCTCTTCTTGTGAATTCAGATCTCAGCACCGTCAACATGACCCTTTGCTGGCTGGCACAACTGTCCACAGCAAAAAGGACACATCATAACCCCCCTTTTTGCTCATCGGACTGCACATCGCAGACCTGCACAGAGGGGACTAAGCACAAGGTCACAGTCTGTGGGTAAGAAGCCAGTGGGAGTGGGGAAGCAGAAAAACTAGTTCCTTGATGTTTTGATGGGGGCCATGAATGGAAAATGGTAGGAACCAGGATAATACAGGAATAGCAGCTGTGGAGTAGCTCCCAGGAGAGCAGGCTGAGCAGAAAGCTCACTGCTCCATAGACCGGTGCTCATCCCTGCGCTGCGTGTGGCTGAAGGAACCAGCAGCAGAAGAGTTGGTGCTGGAGGCCCAGCTGTGTCGGTCTGTGGTTCTAAAAAAAGCTCCCTTTGCTGTGTTGGTCTGTGTGCCTCTAGGAAAAGCTCCCTTTGCAGGACAGGGCTGGGAAAGCGGCTCCCGCTCGCTCCTGCAGCATGAGGAAGCAGCACCCTCTGGTGCTGGCAGGCTTGTCTCCCAAGCACCTTCTGAGGTACAGAAACCTATTTCCAGAGAGCAGCTCAGGAAAAACATCTACATCAGCGTCCCTCTGCAAGTCACTCTGCAGCCTGCGGGTGGTTTGTTTGTCAGAGAGTTTGGTCCCATCAAAATGCCACTGTTGGGAAAGGAGATGCCAGGCAGCACCTGCCTGCAGCAGGGAACAGCAGCAGGGACAGGCCCTGGCTCTGTGCTGAAGAGATTTAAACTGCTGCTGGTCCCTGCAAGTACTTGGGCTGATCCTGTTTGATGAATATGACTCGATACACAGGCAGGGATGCTGTGGGATAAAGCACTCCATTCCTCCAGCAGCATCCCTCTGACCTCTTGGGAACATTTCACATCCCTCTGAAGCAGCTCATCTACTGCTGCTGCAGAGCCAGAGGAAGGGGGAGCTCGGGCAAGGAACGTAATGCTGCCCCTTCAGCTCCCTCCTGCTATCCATGGCCCTGCTGTTCCCATGGGGCTGGGACACAGGGAAGGAGCCTTGGCTCCTCCCACCCCCCAGCAATCCTACCATGGGGCACAGAGCCATGATGCTGTATTCCTCCCAAACCAGCTGCCTACAAGCTGTAGGTTGATGCAGGATCCATGCAGCCCAGTGAATCTTAATCACCCATGTTTTTTCTCCCTTCCATTTGCTGAGGACTTTTTGTTTTTCCCAGATGAAGCTGTTTAGCATCAGTTAGGTCTACCCCACAAGCACAATTCCTAATGGGACATGCACACCTTGGACAGACACAGAGTACTTGGTCTCTTCCTCTGCAGCCTCCTCTGCTGGCTGCCCTCTTCCCAGGCATCTGACCCCAGGTTTCCCTTCTTCATCTGAGGAAATAAGCTAAACTCAGTACTGGTTGCAGCTCCAGTCCCCCACAGCTCAGTCAGAGACATGCCTTTCAGCTCCCATTCTGCCCCAACACCTCACCATCTTCCTCTCTGCGAGCAAGAAGGGGGACCCACCCCAAACCTTCAAACACAGAGCACCGTGCCAGCCCATAAAACATGCCCACCTAAGAAAAAGCAAAGCATGAAAAAAAATGCCTGAATCCTTCTAAAAATAGGTTGGGGATCTACAGAAAAGAACCTGCTTATCAGTTTTTTGTCTGGTCTCATTTCAGCAACGCCGCTCAGAGCCAAACATCACTCACACAAGACCCAGATTGTTTGGTGGATAAGGAGATGCCTACAGAAAGGGAGCCCTGTTTAAGGAAAAAATGAGGCGATGTCTGGTCAGAGAGCCACCGGGACAGAGTTTCTGGGGGAAATTCCTCTCTGTAGAGCAATCCTTCAGGGGAGAGCCAACAGGGCCCCGCCGCAGGGAGCAGCTCGAGGGCACAGGCCTGGCACTGTCTGCAGTGATGCTTGCAGGAGAACCTGGTGCTGCATTGCTACAGGATGTCATGCCAGCTCTCTGCAGGGGGAGCAGCTGGAGAGAACCGGATCGATTCACATTACCCACAGACATTTCACAAGGCAGCTTGTCTCAGGATGGCTCTGGCTCCTGCATTGTGCTGGGTTGCACTCTCTCCTCTCTGTCTCCTTCCTTGCCCCTTTTTAGGGGACAGCCACATTTGCAGTCACCCAGGGAAAGGAAGGCAACAAACCAAATCCCTCCTAAGGCAGGCAATGAATCCAGAGGCACAAATCCTACTAAGGATTGCCCTGAGCTGTGGCCAAAGGAGAAATCAAGCAGAGACCCAAACCCTTTGTTTTGAAAAGCATTCAGACACTGAAAATTTTGCTGCTCTTCCCACCACTTCCCATGGTTTGGGGAGGATTCACTAATCCTGTAACTGCTTGGAGTAGCTCTCTCCAGTAATGTGCAAGGATCTCTAAACTAGAGCAATGCCCTTAACTAGAATTAAAACACTTCTGACCTGGATGGGAAAATGCTGTCCCAGCCCTGTGACATGACCATTAAATCTCCTCAACTGCACAGCCATCTTCCAATCCATGGGTCGCTTAGGTAACTCAGCACCATCAACAGCATCAGGAAATATCATACATATATGTCATAGCATCATACCTGGATGCTGAAGGGACCACTGGAGAGGATTTGGACACTCAAGAGGAAGAGACACACATCGCTTTGTACTATAGAAATTCTCTGACACATTAGCAGCCCCAGGAATCCAGTGAAACCCTGTAAATAACAGCATCCTTCCACCTGCACTCATGGGAACTAATATTTGTGAATCAGCAAGACTGCAGCAAGAAAACATCTGATTTAATTCCTTCTATCCTGCTCTTGCCAGGAATCCAAAGCCTTCCCCTGGCACAAGAGGATGAAATCTCCATGCTCCTCCTCCCCTGTCCAAGGCATGTGGACTTGGTGCCAGGTGAGACCTTCCTTTCACCCACAAGGTGGCCACTGGTTCTGGACAGGGACACTAATACCAACTAGACTGGAGGCCAGTCCTCTGTGCTGGGACCATGCATAATGCCCAAGTCACAGCACAGCTCCTTCTTGAAGCTCAACTGCATAATCTCAGCTCACAAATCCCACACAGATTAAAGTTAAAAGCAGGGCTCTGAGAAGTCTATGTTGTTAAGCAGCTCTGTACTATGGTGATAGTATCTATGGAAATGCAACTCAGGGAGTAAACGTGGATCAGTGGAGACTTTCCTAAAGCCTGGTGATTTTAGGACCCTGCATAGTATTGGGTGATTCCATCTTCTCACCTTAAAAGGGCTTTGGCTGTTGCTCTGCTTTGAAAAGCCCTGGTCGTGTTTGGATGACACACCAAAGAAAAAAAAAAGAAAAAAGAAGAGTGAACATTTAAAACTGCTGGTTTCCCCCTACAGAAACTTCTCCATACAACCAGGATATTGAAGCTTCACTCACCAAGAGGACAGGGAAGAAAAATATAAATCAGAGTGAGCACCAGTTTTTGAAAGAAATTAAAAGACACTCTTGTTTACAACTATTTATTCTTGAAAAATATAATTCTCTATTAATTACACAACATGAAAGGAACCACAAACCTTTACTCAAGGGGAAAAATAAGATTTTACAACTTGATTTATAAAAGTCGAAGTGAAAAATTAATTGCTTCCAGTGTTAGCCTTCTGTAAAACATATAAATAATCACACCATTGAATTCCAGGAATGCACTTGCCATTTAAAAAAATAATAATAAATTGGTATCAATAATCACTTATGAGAGAAACAGACCATAAAGAAGTTACTCCACACAGTTGCCTTTGCAAAGAAAGGTTAACACAAGCTCTCAAGAAGGTGCACACATCCTATTAATAGCTTTCACAAAATAAAAATAGCACTGCTTCCTTGGCCTACAGCCCAGTGGATTTCTACCATTCTTCCTCATCAGATTTGTTACTTGTTTAACCCTTCTTCTCATCTGCAGTCTCTCTCTTGCCAGTCCCAAATCTGATGCATTTAAAGATATTTGGTTTTCATTTGGCAAATGCCAAGTATCAAAGAGCTTAACAGGAATGTCTGTATTATAAAAAAAGAAAGAAAAGGAAGGAAGGAAGGAAGGGAGGGAGGGAGGGAAGGAAGGAAGGAAGGAAGGAAGGAAGGAAGGAAGGAAGGAAGGAAGGAAGGAAGGAAGGAAGGAAGGAAGGAAGGAAGGAAGGAAGGAAGGAAGGAAGGAAAAACCCACCTCAAAAAACCCCTCCAAACAACCCAGGCAGCTCTCTTGGGAGGGCTGGGGCACCTCCCCTACAAAGAGAAGGCTGCGGGGGGACCTCATTGCAGCCTTCCAGTGCCTGAAGGGAGCAGAGGAACAGGAGGGGAATCAGCTTGTTAAAGGGCAGAGACTGGCTGGACAAGGGGGATGGAGTGAAGCTGAAGGAGGGAAGAGTCAGAGGAGATATTAGGGGGAAGTTCTTTACAGAGAGAGAGTGGTGAGGGGCTGGAACAGGCTGCCCAGAGAGGGGGTGGGTGCCCCATCCCTGGGGGTGTTCAAGGCCAGGTTGGATGGGGCCCTGGGCAACCTTGTGTAGCTCCAGGCCTGGAGGTTGGTGGCCCTGCCTGTGGCAGGGGGGTTGGAGCTCTGTGATCCTTGAGGTCCCATCCAACCCAGCCCAGTCTGTGATTCTATGTTCTCAGAGGAAAACATGTGTACACTTTTACTGGATTTTAACAAAATCTAGGATGAATTTTGGGGTGACCCATTAAAACACTTCACAAATTAACCCGATTTTCAGCTGGAAAGAACAGCAGCTCTCTGGGAAAAACCCAACCCACACACTAATTTAAAAGCACAAATAAACCTCTCTAAACCCAGTGATTCTTTCAAAAGGTGCCAGCCAGCCAAATATCGAGAAGAAAGGATGCAGAAATAAGAACACACCAGTGCCACAGTCAGCTCTGAAGCCATACTACGTTCTGCCATCCACACCAATCTATTTATTCTCCCATAGGTGAATTTTTCAGTAAAGCTTGTTCCCTCACACCGAATAGAAAGGAACTGGAATGAAGGTAACGTGGCTGGTTTTGTTAAACAACTAAAAAAGATGTTTGGATTTGTGAACATACCAGACCTAAGACATCTCCTCCATGCAGCTGTTCTAGCCACTGGGATATTTAGGTGCCTGTGTTTGCTAGCACTCATCTCCAGAGTTATTCCTGTTAACTCCAGACTCCCTGGTCAGCACATCCCCTCGACAAATCCTGCAGTGAGGAACCTGCAGAGCTCACCTTCCTCTGGCTTTCCTACGCTGCTCTTTCCCCCTTATTTTCACCCTTTGGTGTTCCTGCTGGTAGTTAAACTCACCTCAAACCATGAAGCAGGCAGCAAACTTCTTCACAAAGACAGAAGATGGACAGAAGATGGATAACCAGCCACCCTGGCTGCCCAGTCACCCCAGTTAAGGCACTTGTGTCTCTGAGTTTTTAGAACAGCGATACCACCCCAACTCCTCTCCTTTCCCATACAAAAGCAAAGTGATGCACATCAGTGCAACCCAGCTCAAACACAGTATGTAAAACACAGCTTTTTCTGGCCCATCTGTGAGGTGGGGAAGGTGTCTGCCAGAAATCCCAGCCGGTCCCTGAGAATTTGGCCTTTTCCTGCTGCACACAGCTTCTGCCAGGTTATGTTCTCCCTGGCTCTGTTCACTATGGGACTGCTGATGAGTAACAGGCTCTCTCGAGCTTGCTCGGTGTGCTTTCATCTGTGCAATTAGCAGAGGACAACAGCTCTGATTGCTGCATCAAGAGAAGCCTTATGCTGAAAGGTGACAACCTGGGAACCTGGGAGCACAGGCTGTACAGACCTGCCAGCCTGGGTTCAGTTCACGTGCTATCAGACTCTAGCACCTATTTATACCTGGATTGACATCTTCATCACTAGGATTCAGCAGTTCCCTGTGCAGGGAAGGATGTGAAGCTTTCTAAAGCAAAGCCTCCTGCCTTCCTTCCTTTCTCCCTCCCTTCCCTACACTGCAGATTTCGGGTCCCTCCAGGGTCACCAGACTCCCAGGTCCAGCTCTTGAGGACCCTGTTTTTCCCTTGTGAGGCTCCAGGGCTGTGAAGGGTGGCCCAGCCTGCACAGGACCAGCTGGCTGAACCAACAGCATGCGCCTCACTGCTGCTGCTCAGTCCCTGGGTCACCCCCAGACCCCACCATCTCCACCCAGTCACCCACACACAGCTACTTCTCTGCAGAGACAGGGCCAGCACTCACAGGAGGGAGAGAGGAATCCCCTTGAACGCAGCCTCTGCTCCTATGTGGAACCATCCCTGCCAGTACCACATCCACACTCCAACCTCCTGCAGTGGGTCTGTCCCATCCTGGTGCCAACTTGGGTGAGGGACCTGGTTTCTCACCTCCATACAGACCATCAGCCTGGATTTCCCCATCTTATGCTGTCCCAATCTCCTTATCAAAAGCTGTACTCCAGTGTGCTGGGCCAAATTACCTGTTAGAGATCCTGGGGCTATCAGGAAAGCAGAGATGCCCATTGCACGTGGCAGCATTCTGAGAAGGGGAAAATTAGGAAGGGGAGCATGGGGTCTCCAGGAAGGACTAGATGTCTCCAACCCTTCCCATGAGCAACAGCACTGTACATTTCTAGAACCACTTCACGTTGCCCTGTCAACACAGAGATGTGATTTTCTAGTTCCTGTGCCAAAGAGCTATGTCCAGGGGAAGCTCCCTCCCCTTACTACTCAACAGCCTTGAGTTCAAACCCCACCACCACCAGCCACAAACACTGCAATTCCCTCAGCATGTGCTGCAATGACAGATATGTTGATAGTTGCAAAGCTGCCTTCTGTAGAAGTTTTATAAGCCACTGAATGACACTGCAAGTGTCAGTTCTGAGGACAGAGAGAAGTTCATTTCAGAAAAGGAGATAAAAAGGGTGGTTAAAGGAGATAAAAAGGATGGTTAAAGGAGATAAAAAGGATGGTTAAAGGAGATAAAAAGGGTGGTTAAAGGAGACATTTCTTTACTAGCTAAACCCAGAGAACTCATTTGAACACCAAGCTTTTCCCTCAATAATTATTGCACCACAGGCAAATAACAGCTCTGTGAACCACCACATTCCCCACTCTGTCTCCCAGTGCTCTTAGAGCCTAAAAAGCAACGTGTCTTCCTTCTCCATCCCCCAGGGAATCAGCCATCCACTTAATGAAAGCAGCAAATTCCCACTTACAAGCTCGACCTCTGCTGCTGGGTGGTTTGCAAAGGCTCAGGACAGTTGTGAGCTCACGAATCAGTGTCAGCAGTGTCACCCACAAAAGCAAACGGGTGTCTGTGCTTCCAGGAGAGCACAGTCAGAGGCAGCTGGCTGACACCAAGATGGGCTGTGGATACACCACCACAGACCCATGCACACACAGTTGTGTCAAGATGACAACTCTGTCCCAGCTGTGCTGAGCAGGGCAGAGGATGGACGTGTTGTTACTGTCTTTTAGCCTGAGAATTAATTAAAAAATTTAAAAACTGGCAGGTACTTGATTTAAAAAGTCCCCTGTAGTGCCTGCGAGGTAGTTAAATGCCAATAATCACAAAGGCCTGACAGGGAAAACTGAGGCACTTGAAGGTGAGGTAATTTGTCCAAAGTCACAGTCAGAATCACTTGCAGAGCCAGAAGTGCTGCACCAGGCTCTTGGCTCGGAACGCTGAGCTGAGCTCCTTTCCAGGCTCAAATGTCAGAGGCACTGCAGGCCATGGATTTCCCAGAAGGTTAGAGGAGCCTGACAGAGATGAAGCTGCTGCTGGCAACAGAAAAAAACATGGACATGGTGTAGGAAAATCCAGGCTGTAAGGGCCACGCAGTCAAGGGAGGAGGGACACTGCGATGGCATCACCCAAACAGAGCTTCATAATCCACATACCACACCAGCTGGCCAGAGCTGGGGCTGACACCTGAGACAGGCCATTTCCTTGGCTGCTGGCCCACTCTGCTGAGCAGGGTGAAGATGTCATGCTTACCCTTCCCCAAAACCAGGACAAACACCTGCCTGGCCTTGTTGATGAGGGGTAAGCTAAGGCTCATCCTTTGGTGAGGCTTGACAGGACTTTCGGTGAGCACTACAGCCTGAGCCCCTTCCAAGCCGTTTTCAGACTGAGGGAAGAGCGAGGCAGTGTGCCCATCAATGCCCACCCCCAGCAGCACCAGGTCAAAGCTGGCATTGGCCACCAGGGCCACGATCTCCTTGGCATACAGTTCCGTGCCCCTGTCCTCCTCCACGCAGAGCCGCTGGTTCAGGTGCACTGGCATGGGGTGGATGTTGAAGTAGGGCACCCGGACGTTGTGGAGGAGGTGTTTGTGCAGGCTGAAGAAGTTGGACTCTGTGTCAGTGAGAGGGACACAGCGTTCATCCACCAGCCAGATGTGGGTGTGCTCCCACGGGAAGGCGTAATGGTGTCTTGCCAGCCTCTGGAATAGAACCACCGGGCTTGAGCCACCTGAGAGGGCCAAATGGAACTGCCCAGAGCGTGCCACAGTCCTGTGTGCTGTCTCCTCGATGTCAGAAGCCAGCTGGGAGATCAGCTCCTCAGACCATGCTGAGACCAAGGGATTTTGCCGAAACCTGGACTGGATGGACTTGTAATCACTTGGCATCACCCTGCTGGGGTTCAGCAGTTCCACTGGCTCTGCCAGTGTGAATGCCACTTCCCCACTTGCCATTTCAAAGTCTAAGAGGTGCTGGTTCTCCACACCTCCAGGGTAGAGGCGCAGGGGCTGGTGGGCAATGCTCTCCAGCAGCGGTGTCCAGAATCCCCAGGAGGCCAGCAGGTTCTCTGTGGTAATGAAGAAGTCCTTCCTGCCGTGGTAGATGTTGGAGATGAGGATGGAATATGCATCCCTCTCTTTCGCAGGGCTGTAGACATAGTAATCAGACAATGGCTGTCCAAAAACGTGCAGGTCTGACAGAGCCACTACTTCTCTCCAACCACCTTCTGGCATGACTGGCTTGAAAAGGTTCCTGCTCACGAGCACCGCAGGGGTGTTGAGTGCCCCGTGCCCGATGTAGAAGATGATCTGCTTGGCTTTACACTGGCTGTGCCCTGCATCCCTCAGGGTCTCCCTCTGAGTGCAGTAGGCACGGTTCTTGAAGAGCACACGGACATAACCTACCCGTTCATCCAGAGCTTTTCCAGAAGTGAGGAGGAATGGGACCCCTTCCCAACGCAGGCTGTCACTGTGAATCAGCACGCCTGAAAGGACAGTTGTCTCAGCTACCAAATTAAACCTGAGCAGCAAGCAGATTTGAGGCGATGTCCATCACCCCTCATTCTCCTCCCTATCCTCCCACAAATCTTGGCATCCACTGTGTCTCTTGCTCCACATCCAACCCTTTCATGACATCACTGGTCTACCCACAGCTACCCCAGTGCGCTTCCTCCCAGCTACCCTACTTGATGAGCCTCCTTTCATCTTGCAGGGAGCCAGTTTCTGAGCATGAATTTCCCTCAGACAAAATCTTTAATGTTCAGGAGACACAGCATGGCCAGAGATGGCCTTGTGGTCTGCTACTCAGAGAGCTGCCCATGCTTTGCCCTTCAGTTCAGAGCATGACATGACTTTGTGAAAAGGCCAAGGAGTTTGCAGGCCACTTCTAAAAATAACACAGAGATCAAGAATAATGGGACTTAGCTCTTATGCAATGCTTCCCCTTCTCTGGATCGTGAGTTACCTAACAAGACAAGGGTATTATCCTGTTACAGCTCCCAATTACCATGCTGGTGGATGCCTGGAGACATCCCTGTGTCACCGCTAAGGTCCAGAGTCATGGCTGCTATCAGCACACAAGGACTCACATCTCCTGCCCTCAACTCTAGACTACTCCCCTCTCCAGGGCCCAGACCAAGCTCACCTGCAAAGGTTGGCGTTGTGCTGATGTAGTCTTGTGGCTTCTGCAGTTCCTCCTGTACCTGGCTGGCATATGCCTGGTACTGCCCCAACACGGCACTGTTCTTCTCCAGCCCCCGCAGGGACTGGAAGGCCTGCAGCTTGCACTGCAAAACCTCTTCAGCCTTGCTCACGTTGGCTGGAAGCTCCATGGTCAGGAACATCAAGGCCTCTGTGAGGTGGTTCTGCAGCACATCCCGGATGACTCCATACTGCTCGTAGAAGCTGGTGCGGCCTGAGGACAAAGAAGAGGTAAGTTGCTGTTAAACTAATACACTTTTCTTGCAGCCTTGCCCTCTGCATGTGTAACATCTCTGCCAAGGGGAACAAAGAGCACAGGCCCTAACTGCTTTGCACCAAACTTCTCTTCTGGCCCAACAATTAACTTGAAGTTACCAAGCTCAAGGATGTTGTGGATGTTCCACCACTGGAAGTGTTCAAGGTCTGGTTAGACAGGGCTTTGAGCAACCTGACCTAGTGAAAGAAGTCCCTGCCAACCATGGGAGGCAGGACTAGATGATCTGCAAAGGTCCCTTTCAACCCAAACCATCCCCTACAGTTCTGTGATTGTAAATCTTCCCTCTCCCACCAGAGGGGCTTCCAAAATATCTCTGCTACTACATTAAAGACAAAAGGTTCCCATGCGACTGGTTATCCTCTACAGAACCAGACACAATCCTGTTTTTGGGTGCTCACAGAGCCTAAACCCAAGAGGAGTAATGCTCTCACCTCACCCTTCCCAAGTGCAGGGAGCAGAAGGCAGGCTCTGCTCTCCTGCACTGCTCCTGCCTTCCGAAGCCGCAGTCAGTGACTGGCAGCGACACCCAGCTCGAACCTCCCACAGGCAGCACAATGCAGGGCCCCTGTATAACGCTGTCCCTGACACTGCTGTCCCACAGGTCCCAGCACCTGGGGCTGGTACTCCACACGATGCACAGTTCTACAGGCAGCATGATGGAGAGGCTGGAAAGTGGGATCAGAGCAGGGACCCCAGCAGTTCTAGGTCCACAGAAGAGCTGAAGCTGCACCCTGGCAATGAGCACTGCTCTTCACTGCCTCTTATTTGCCTGGGTTTCACGCCCTCTGAATGGCTGAGACACGCTCTTGAGAGACAAAATTTCATGCACAAAGCCCTCCTGCTCTTTCCTCCTCACAGAGGTGGGGACAGGAGGAGAAGGACAACACACTTACAGAGCGACTCAGGCAGATGCCTTGCTCTAGTCCCTCAGCAGCAGGCTGCACACTGCAGACTACACCACCACAAGCCATAGGCTTCCCCTATTGATTGATACATTTATCTCCCTCCTTCTAATCCAAAGGCACATTCATTAATGTAATCAATGCTGCAGTCCTGCTGGGAGCCAGGCTGCCAGCTGAAGCTGCGCAGGGGGAGGGGAAAAAAAAGGGATGTTAAATGAAAAATGATGAAGTTGTTCAGAGCAGGGAGGGTACAGGGTGTAGCTACACACAGACAACACTGTTCTCCCTGCATCTCTCTGCAGACAGGCCCAGGTCAGGGCTGCCAAACCAAAGCTCGCTCCAAGTTTGATAAAGTTGCATGAATTGAGTTTGTGGCAGCTGAGAAAAGAAGGCAGGCAGGCAGGGGGAAGGCAGAAGAGGAGGTAAAGCGAGTGAAGCAATCCTGATGTTGCAGAACTGAGGGCGCCTGACATCCCAAGAAGTGCTGTGGGTGGCAGTCCAGCCCGGAGAGCTTTATGCTGAGCACTGCAGAGAGGATACTGCAGCACTGCAGGGAGGGATTGCAGCCGTGTCCTTCAGCAGGAGACCCATGCTAGCAGCTCCAGGCTTGGATTTTCCTCTCTGCAATGCTCTTTTCTTACTACAGAGAGGAAGAGAAAGAAACAGGCAGGCACAGACTGACCTAGGTACCTGGATCGACATGGACTAGCTGATGTGAGTGACACCCAGGCAACAGATGCAAAACCATCTTCCAGACAATAGTATGCTCAGGGGGAGCTTGGTAGCTAACAGGGCCGGAATACAAACATGTTGTTGCTACAACAGCCAGATTATTGCAGCACTGAAGTGACCTTACATTGCACCCATTCCAAATCCAGTACCTTCTACCAAGATTTGGGGTAGAAAGCTAGGTGCAACACTCCCAGAATTCAGCACCCAGGGAAAGGTGGGGGGATTCTCTCCCTGCTCCCAGCTGAACTGCAATGGGAAACTTTTCATGGAAGAAGCAACACTGCCTGGAAGTGAGGCAGGCCCTGGCATAGGAAGTGCAAGCTGGTCCCTCTCTATTTCTAGGGAGCAACGTATCATTCTTCTGCTCTTCTTTCTGCACCAGCACTACCTCAAGGGCCACTTTCATATAATTAACAAACCCGCCAGTTCTCCTCCTCACCCAGCTCTGCACACCTAACCTCACCAACCTTTAGCATCCACAGTCTCTTTCAAGACAACCTCCACTCTTTCCACATGATGTCGGTTCCAAATTGGATCCAGAAACTGTCGGTTCTGATCTCGAAAAGGCAGGATGTGGGCTACAGCCTGTGAAGGGGGAAAAAACCATGAAATAATCAAAGGCCTCAGCTGATTTCCACAGTATCTCTGCCTCTCTGCCTCCCTGCCCCATCCAGCATCAGGATGCAGCCAGCACAGGCCACACATCAGAGAGCTGAGCAGGTCAAGGAAGAGAAAATCAGCAAGGGAGCCCATGGTGATGCACAACAGGGTCTCCAGTGACTGTACAGAGCAGACAAAGGTTTTTCTGAAGCATTTTGAGGTTTCATGTGAAAAAGGCTGAACTACAAACTGCAATACACTGTTTAGATCTGTCAAAAGACAACGGGCTGAGTCAGACCATCCTGGGACTAACATACAGTTCCAAAGTGCTGAAATACATTGGATCAGATGCTTACACCACTAAAGTCTTTTTGGGGTTGAAAAACAAAAGAAGAAATCCCCCCTCTCAGTAGACATGCTCCTTCTGAGTAAAATCCAGACACAGTGCCATGGCTGGAAGAGGCTGCTTTCAAAACGTGGCATCACATTCCTCTAAAGCAAGGGTGGCACGTCCTTGAACACACCCACCTGGGATGGTGCAGCTCCACCTCCTGAACTGTCCCTGCAGCAAGTCCCCCCCTGCCCCGAGTGGAACCCTGGCTAGGAAGAAACCTTCTCCTAAGCATGCTGCAAACCTCACATCCCATCAGCTCCCTGTCATATCAAATTAAAAAGTGCTGCTAGAAGCCAGGGCTAAGCAGAGACCTGTGTGCAATGAGATGGGAGAACTGTGAGAGGGAAAGGGCATCACTTATTCAGCGAAATCAAAGCCCCGACCTTGGTGAGAAGACCAGATGAATTCCGCATCTCTCCTTCATGCATGGTTCACCCTTACACCCTGCCTTCCCTCTGGAGAGGGGACCCTCATTCCTCTAACAGGAAGAAGCCCTGCTTTGGTCTGCACGTTCCCTCTGCCTCAATTTGGGGAGGGGACACAACACTCATTAAATGCAGAGCTGACATCCAACCCTCCCCCAGCCACCAGGACCCTCAAGCTGGCAGGGAGCTGCGCACCCCAAACTGCTCACCTGTTTGCCAAGGTAGTGGTCCACCCGGTACATCTCCTCTTCCCTGAAGAAGCTTGTCAGCTCTGCAGCCAGCTGCTGGGCTGACTCCAGGTCATGGCCAAAAGGTTTCTCCAACACCACACGCAACCAGGCTCCTGGGGGTGGCCTGCAGCTGCTGTTGATATGACGGGCAATCTCGGTGTAGGCAAATGGTGGTACTGAGAAGTAGAAGATCCTTCCAGCCTCCTTCAGCCCTTCCTGGCGAAGCAGAGTCTCAATCTCCCTGTTCAGGGCAGTGTAGTTTTCAGCAGTCTTCAGCTGGTGGTATTGGCTCAGCTTCAGGAATTGGTCCTTGAGCACAGCACACCGGTTGGGAGGCTCGTCTGGGGGACAAGCCAGCTTCTTCAGCACATCAAACATCAACCTCTGCCCTGGCTCCAGAGCTGTCAGCGCAGCCCCGTGGAAAGTAAAGCTGTGGCCATTGCTCACTTGGTCCATGTAGAGTTGGAACAGACCTTGCCACAAATACTTCTTGGCCAAATCACCCGTGGCTCCCAGCAAGACCACTGAGATGTGACCCTGGGACACTTCAGCGAGTGATGGCAAGGCTCCCACGAACAAC
Organism: Porphyrio hochstetteri; assembly: GCA_020800305.1. Lineage (NCBI taxonomy): Eukaryota > Metazoa > Chordata > Aves > Gruiformes > Rallidae > Porphyrio > Porphyrio hochstetteri. The sequence continues at coordinate 6,102,343 of CM036926.1, read as the reverse complement.
ACTGTACACAGGACTCTTCTCAGCATCTTGGGAGAGAAGTAGTACACCCAGGAACACTAGAGGACAGGATAAAAAAAAGTAAGTATCTGTCAATCCGTGTTATAACACTGCAAAACACAGTGCAAGGTACCTGCTTGCCATGGCTGAAGAGCCAGAGACTCCTGCCTGGATCCTCCACCCAATAGTCTCTACTCCCATCCACAGTGTAAATCCCAGCAGTACCCAGGACTCTGGAAAGGGCTGCAGACTCTTCATGCCAGCCAAGAAGTAGAAGACAGTGTGTGTTTCAGGTCTCCTGGTAGCATGAGCATTGCCCCCCCAGCTGAGTTAATGAGGGGGTGTCCATGCCTTCAGGCTACAAAGCTGATACCCATTTTAATACCAGTATCAGAGCTGGCTACAAACACACACATGCCTCCAAATTAAATACTGCTTGCAGCACCTTCCCATTTGGGACTTTGCTCCAGTGATTTTATGCTCTCTTGGCATTGCTTCATGTCAATATTGTCACAGCAGCTCGGGGACAAGCACGACCACTGGCAGTCCCAGTGCACCTCAGCATAACAACCCACATGCACCACCAGTGTCTTGAACAGAGCTGAACTGGGTTCTCATGAGCTACTGGGAGACAAATAATCTGATAAAACACGACAGGGGAAGAAGTAGTTTAGTCTTAAAAATCGAGTCTAGACATGAGCTGGTGTAGATGCTGCCTGGCAGTGGTGGTTGTGTACGTGGCCAGGAGGCACCGCAGGGCTTGTGTCCTGCCTGATGCAACTTCCCATCAGTGAACAGGGCAGGGCAGCACCCACTCTGGCACCCTCCACTCAGCACCCATTCAAACCACTGCAGCCAGCAGCAACTGCTCTCCCTGGCTGAAAAACCCCTTTGCTCATTCTTATTTATTCTTGTTTCTCTAACCCAAAATAAAGCTGTTTTTACAATAAATGACAGATTGAGCTGTTACACCTAGAAACACAGACATAACTTTCCAGCTCCAGAGAGATAACCCAGTGTAAGTGAATAAACCATTTCACTGTTCTCATTACGTGGGGTGTTATTTCAGAAGCTCTTACACCAGCAATCTCATGCTCTTTGTTTCACTTTCTAAACACTTTCTGTGTTTAGTCACACCACAGCACACCAGCTTAGTAACCTTCTTTAAAAACTTGGGGTTCTGCCCAATAAATTTATACTTTTTAATTTTACCCATGCAGGAAAACCAGCTGGTTTTTTGACAATAAGAGTAAAAAAGCACATGGCTTTTTTAGATGGGAGCAGGTGCAGTCTCACTAGGCTCTGCACTGCCATGACGACACCAGTTTCAAGTGGCAGTTTCATGACTGGATGACTAAGAAATAGATCCTGGGTATGAGAATGAACGTGATCATCTCATCCTTCTGCAGGCAGAGACAAGGCAGCAAAGTGTCTCATCAGATCACACATTAAGTCAGCTAGAAAACATGTCTCCATGACTCCAGTTACAGCTGGACATATGCCCTAGGACCAAAAGCTGTTAAGCTTCTACCTGCCCAGAACTCCTCCAAGCCTGGAGCAATACACCTGGTCCTTGCCCCCCTTGAATGGCAGGGGGATCAAACACAGATGTTGTCCTAGCTCTTGACTGGCTCTCCCCCTGGAAAGCTCCCAGAAAAGTCACTATTCTATCACTAAATCAGCTAAAGGTTGAGGGTAACTAAATCAAACCAAGGAACTTCTGAGTATCTCTTCATATCTGCAGCTTGAGCTGGTCTTTAAAAATCTCATGTTTCTCCCCAGCAGACTCACCTGAGTGGTATCAGAGCTTTATAGGGACTGTGGTGGCAAAAGTAGCTGGAAACTTTTCTTCACAGCCCCTCCTGAGCATAGATCTCTCTCCTCCTGTGACTGAGCCCACAGCAGTCTTCCAGACCAACGGTCAGGTGAGCAAGCAAGGGAAGGCAGGTTGTTCCCTTCCTGGTAAACAGGAGGAAAGACCCGTTTAGAACAGAGAAAAAATGAATGTGCCTGTGCCAGCAGTGTCCCAGCACAGCCCAGCTCTCAGCCTACACTCACTGGCTGTGCTAAACCCCTTGGCTGCTCTCTGTGAGCCAGCAAACCACAGGCATATGTGGCAACTCCTGTTCCTGGAGCGTCCTCCTGGCTAATCCCTCTGCTCTGCGCATGAGCTCCCAGCAGTGCCAAAGGTTTCCAACTCAGAGCCCTGTGAGCTTCCCTGGGAGAGCCCCCCACCCCAACTCTGAGAAGAAAGGGCTTCCCAAGGCTACACCCAAGGCAGGGAGAAGGGGGCAGTTTTAGTGAGAGCCCCTAGGACAGCCCTTGTGTGATGCTGCCGTACCTTCCAGGCAGCCCGGCTTCCCTCTAAAGGTCAGCTTGCACAGAGACTCCTTGGTTTTTCCTTCCCTGTTTCCTGCATGGAACTCACTCCGAGCTGGGCATCAGGTAGCCAACCACAACTGCAGCCCTCTCTGCTTGGCCATCGTGCAAGGAGACAGCCTCAGTGCTCCCCATGAGGCACATCCCCCCCTCCATCCCGTACCCACTGCTCCCCCAAGGAGGCACGCTGTGGTCTGTAAGTCTGACTCGTACCATCTCTCCCCAGCCTCCTGTTGTGAGAGCCTCCTTCCCTCCCTCCTTATCATGCTATTGAAGCTCCACGTTCCCACTTCAGGAACCCAGCAAGCAGCACTGGCAGCTGCAGACGGGTGGAAGAGTGGCTCCTCAGACCTTGCCTGCAGTATAAATGACTACCCCTTTAAGCAGAAGTTGGGGTTGACTTCCCCCACTATGAGGTTTTAATGCAGATGACAAAGTTTCTCTGTGCACTGAAGTCATATTGACATTTGCTTGAGCAACCTTTGATCCAGGAACCTAGAGAAGTTTGACATACTGCCCACTGCACACTGCTGTGCAGGAACCACAGCTGGAGAGCTGGTACCTACTATGGGATGGAGAAGGTTTGGGTGGCTCATTCCTTCCCACGTACCCAAGGAAATGAGGGAATTATCCCAGTAGTTTCCTGGCAGATTGAGCTACACAGTCACATGTATTTCCCAGCCAACTGAAAAACAGTTTCACAACACTCTCAATAACAAACTATTGCGTTACTCTGCTCAGAAGAAGCACAGCAAACACAGAGACGTTTGTTTACTGCCTTCATATCAGATAATCACCACTGTTCACATTAAAGAAACAAAAACATCCCCCAGCCAGACAGTAAAAAATTCCTCAGGCTTCAGAAGACTCCTGGGCCTGATCCATATGGGATGCTGTAAGTGCTTAACCCAAAGCAGGATGCTTAAGACTCTGCATTCCCTTGCACTGGGGTTTGAGCCTGACAGGAGCTCAGGCCAGGTATTGTAAGCTCCCCTGCTGCGTGGAACAAATGAAAACCATCTTTTTTATTGCTGTCACATCCCCACTGAAAAACAATTAACAGATGCACAGCCAGATGCAGCACGGCCTGGGGCTCCTGCAAGGCTATGCACGTGTTAATGGATGAAGGAAAAGTTCTGGAGATTCTCTGAGAATCGGGAAAAAACAGACCGGTCATCTGCATATGCAAATATTAGAGCGGGAGTGATCTCATCACCGGCTCCTGGAAAGCTCTGAGGCTCACCGTGGAGACTCACGTTCAAAGCAAGCTGGGAGAGGCACGAACCAGTGTCTGGCTTTTCCCAGGAGCCATCCGATGCTGCACGGACACACCGCCTGGCTCCAAAACCCCAGCGAGCTCCGGCCCAGGGCAGCAGCTCAGCTTGCAAAGCCCTGCCTAAGCAGGACAGGCTTAGAGCGAGAAAGATGCCTACAGCGCATCGCCACCCACACCGAGCCGCGAAGCCTCCCCGGCGCGCATCCCTTGCTGCGACAGCCCGGAGGGACCCCCACCTCCTCTCCCACCTGCCCCAAACCCGTCCGCTGCCGATGTCCTCCCGGTTTCCCGAGCACCGGGGGCTGTAGAGGGGGGCCCCGGCGAACGCCCCTCACCACGGACGGAGGTACCCGGCACCGGCACGCGTGGGAGGGGCGAGAGGCGGCGGGCTGAGCCGGGGTGCGGGGGGGAAGAAGCGGGGCCGGCTCTGCTGCTACGCACCCCGCTCCCGACAAACGCCTCTCCCTGCACCCCGGGCCGCCCTCTCGGGGGACGGGGCGGTGGGGTAGCGGACGGACCGGGCAGCGTCCCGCTGTCCGCGGCTCGGCACAGCCGCCCACGCCGTCGGCGCAGCGGCCTCCCCTCCGCACGCTGTTGCGCGGCAGCGCAGGGCAGAAAGCCGCCTTTTCCGGGCTGCCGCACGCAGCCGCGCCGGGGGAAGCCGTGCAAAGAGCCGCCTCCCTCTTCCATGCCCAGACCCATCCCCGCCACCGCCCCCCACTCACCTCCCTCCCACCCCGGGCCCGGGAGCGGGGCGGTGGCGGCTCGGCGGTTGCGGGCGGGCCCGACAAAGTGCCGCGCCCTCCCGGGCGCTCCTCCCACCGCCGAAAGAGTCTGCGGTTGGCGTCGCGTCTCGCTGGGGAGCGTCGGTCGGTCGGGATAAAAAAAAAATCGCAGTGCAGAGGGGGCTCTGGGGGCGCAGGGCCCCGCTCGTGTAGGGGACAGCCACCCCTGCCCAGCCCCAGATGAGCACCGGCACCCTGGCCATGAGCCTTGCACCCTTTCCACACCCGGGGGTTGCATGGTGCATTCTCTTGGAGTGCATTTGAGATGAAGAGGTTCATAATGCACCAGTAGGCAAAACCCTTAGTGGGGCCAGGAGTTTCACTAGCCCAAGGAAAAAGCATCTTATTTTCCCCAGTTGCATCAGCTGATCTAACTCATATATATATATAAAAAAAATATATAAATATATGTTTACCTACAGACCTTGCATCGCTTTGTGTCATGACATTATTGTGACTCGAGCACACTACCTTCTAACTACACACATCACAGAACAGTTTGGGTTGGAAGGGACCTTAAAGATCATCAGGTCCCAGCCCCCTGCCATGGACAGGGACAACTCTCACTAGTCCAGGCTGCTCAAGACTACATGCTGTGCTGGGGCCTCACCACCCTCGTAGTGAAGAATTTCTTCCTAATACCCAATCCTTCCAATTTAAAACCACCCCCCTTGTCCTGTCTCTCCAGCACCTTCTAAAAAGTCCCTCCCCAGCTTTCCTGTAGCCCCTTCAGGGACTGGAAGGCCACTGTAAGATCTCCCGGGAGCCTTTTCTTCTCCAAGCTGAACAAGCCCAACTCTCTCAGCCTGTCTTCATAAGAGAGATGCTCCAGCCCTCTGATCATCTCCGTGGCCTCCTCTGGACCAGTTCTGGCAGCTCCATGCCCTGTTGGGGACCCCAGAACTGGGCCCAGCACTCCAGCTGGTGTTTCACAAGACCATGCACCCACAACTCCAGTTTTAAGGTTTTTCTAAACGAAGTTGTGAACCTCCTGGAGTGTATTTCAGTTCAAGGTGACAGTGCTTTCAGACACACCACGTTTTGGGAAGGCAGGTGGAGTGATGGGAGGCAGAGAGGAGAGAAGCAAAACTCAAGAACACACACAGCAGAGCACTCCTATAGAAATGTACCTCTACAATATAAAACTATCACTGGAGCTCAGCTGTTATCTTCAAATTCACTGGGGTGAACAATGTCATCGGTGTCATTTCCATGGGTGGCTCATGGATATATGGAAGTCTTTACAGTTGCTGGCACTGAGATCTGTAGCTGGTCCCTGCTAGCGCTGGGCTCGCTGCCTCGTCAGGGCTCTAATTATGGATTCCACCAGCTCCCCATGAAGCAAACATGTAAAATCATTATGAATATTAAAAACTCCTTTGTTAAGAGCCCTGGCCAGCAAGACTTCCCAGATACCATCCCAGGCCTCAGGAAACACTGTGGGTTTGCAAACCATGACTTACATGGCAAGAGCAAGGAGTCACAAAGCAAATATACACAGTTAAACAGCTGTAGCTGTATCCAGTGATAAATAGCATGGTAGATGGCAAGGCTAAACACCATTCCTATTGTCTTTTGCACTCAAAGGTCTCCAATTGTTTTACACGGGTAGATGCACTTTACCACAACTACTTTATAATTGGGGAAACTGAGTCACATTGTCAGACCTGAGTACAGAATAGGGTACCTTGCTGATCGGGCCAGTATTGTAGCAATTACATTATATGGAAGACAAGCCTTGTGTTATACCTGTGATATAACTCTGAATTATATTTACAGTACGATTTCTTCATGCCATAACAACATCCTTCCCCGATCAGTGCTGGAGGTTGTTCCAGAGTTTATTCCATCCACATCTGTGCTGGATCTCAAGAAGTCCTTTATGGCATTGCAAAGGCATCAGAATGGCACAGAGCTAAAGCATCTCTTGTCTGCAAGGTACAGGTCCGAATTAGGGACGAGGGAGACTGCAGTCTACCCTGCTTCACATCACACGTTGCTTTATGATTCCGACCACGTTACTGATGCAGGTAGAGTCTGAGCGCCTCTAACAGTGGCCCTATGTGTGAAACTCAGCAGAGGGTAGATCACAAGCATTACAAATTTAACAAATTCAACTTCGGGAGGGAGTAGATAACTCATCCAAAAGAGCCAGCTGGACGAATAACCCAGGTCCAGAGATGTCCCCTTACCAATCTGTGTGGTATTACTACACAGCACATGTAGCAAGAAGCTGAGTGGAATCAGTGCTATATCCCATAGCTATGTATTTAACCCATTAATGACCTGATGACACAGCTTGCTTAGCTCTTAGAAGCTAATCTGAGGCTGTTTGGGTAGAGCAGACCGTGAGAAGAGGTACGTGGGAGTCCCTTTTTACAGTCTGTTCTGGAAGAAAAAGGGGTTTGACATCCACTTTAGCAGAAACCATTAAAGTCCAAATCTCCCTGCTGCATATTTCTGGCACACTGAATGAGATGAACAGCTGAAGCCCTGGTTGCTCAAGCCCATTATTATTATAGATGGAGCTGGAAGTTGGGAGTAGTGGCAGTTGTTTCACATCGTCTGTTTGAGAGACCATTATATGGTTATATCATGCCAAACTTTAAATATTGAGTCTGAAATTGTAAGGGGGGGGGGGACGACACAAGTAGGTGTTTCACTCCATGCAGTCATTTTTTTGGAAGTCTGAAAGAAATGGTGCAGCTATTTCTGAGCTGAAGGTCAGAAGATAAAATAGGTTTTTTGACCATGTTAAAAATACCTCAGCTGTTTCATTAAGGAGCTCTAACATCTCATAATTTGGGGCAAGTGAGATTTTTATTGAGAGGATGGTTTGGATCAGAACATGCTGCTGCCAGAAAAGGTCTGCTTTAGTCAGGGCCTTTTCAGGCATGGTCCTTTAAGGGAAATAGGTCCAGTGTGACAGATGAGCCATGTGATGCCAATAAAGGCATAAAAGGTAGTTAGCAAGGGAAGGAGCATTAAGGAGCCAGGTGTTCTACAAGCAAATAAAAGCTCTGTAGGAAAAAAGAGCTGTTGTTTAAAGATGGTGATGATGTTGTTTCAGAGGAGGAAGTGGTCAGCTGAATAGAGCAGCTTGTTAGCAGGAGGTTCTCACCATTAAACCCTGGGTGAAAGCTGTGTTTTGGTATAGCAGTTGGAAGTTGCTCCATGGCAAGTGGTTCTGTAGTTAGAAGGTTGGGGGGGAAGACATTAAAAAATGAGCTCGATGTTGTGGGAGTTCTTTGCCCTTTGGTGTTGCATTCACAGACTAGTTGCAAGGTGTGAGGAGGTGAAACTGAGCCAGAAAGGGGTCTGTGCTGCTTTGAGGAGGTAAGGTGTGCTTCAGCATAGCAGTGTGCTTTTGGTGAAGTAATCTAGAGGAACATTGCCTGACATCTGCCAAATTTATTAGTCTCTGCAAAGGCATCTACTGCCAACGGTCTATAAACGTGGCTGTAAATGACTGAGTAACTTCTGTGGGTGCTTCATCATTCCTCAGCTCTCGTGTGTTGTTTTGTGAGCTGGGAGCCCTGCTTGGTGGTGCTGGAGCTGGGTCAGTCACTGTGCTGGGGGAGAAGCTTCCAGGGCAGCTCTGAAGTTCTAGACTCCTGAGCTGACATGGTTTTGAGCAAGGCTGTTAACTTCTGCTGTGCAGCTATAAAGGACAGCTGTACAGCAGCTGGGGCTCTCTGAAAATAAACCTACTGGCTTCTGGAAAACCAGACTGTAAAAATCATAGCAGCAGCTCTTGAACTGGGGAGGACAGGAAAGAGAGGCTTTGTTATGGCTATTGGGGCAGGTCAGTGACTTGGCTACTCCATGAGTTCTGGGCTTGAGTTGTGCTTGAAGCTGGTCTGTGGTTAAGCCTGCTCACCTGAAGCCTTGAGTAGGTTTGACAGAGGGAAATCTCCAAGCCAGTTTAAGAAGTTTAGATTTAAATGCTTACACTTGCTTGGTATTAAGCAATGCCATCTCTGTGCATCCAGGGAAAGTATGTTTAGAGGCAGGAGAGCTGATCAGCACAGGAGTCCTGTTGTGGTGGTGGCAGGTGATGCTCCCCAGACCCAACTGCTCTGGTGTTGTCTTGGCAGCTTGGCTTGTAAAGAGCTTAGCATGGAAGCAAAGCTGAGACACTTCAAGGTGAGAGAGTATTACAGTAATACTGCCTCTTAAGAGCTTCTGTTTCTATTGTTTGTTGACTTTCCTTTTTAAACTGTAGGTTTTAAGCTGTGTCTGGTGAATGCCTCAGAGGTGTGCAGCTCGAGTGGGGCAGGACAGTGTCTTAACCCAGCTGAGTTGCTGTGAAGCTTGAGTGAATGGCATTATACCTAATTAATTACCTCTCTGCTGCTATGCCACACCTGTTGTGGGACTAAACCATGGCTTAGTGTGCCACTAAAGTTCTGCCACCAAGACCAAGTCCCTCAGCAGCGCTGCTGCAGTACGGATGCAGTCTGCCCTCCCTCAGCAGCCAGCATGCAGCTGCAGCACAAAGTATGCTGTAAAAGCAGTGACAAGGGGAAAGGAGTCAGGAGGAGGTGAGCTTACCTTCACCAAGTACTCTACCTGGATCAAACCAGAACTGATCCATCAAGCAAGCTAGGCCTGCTTTCTGCCTTTTGTTCTAACAAAGTGATGTTAGCTGATCTAATGTCAGCTTGATCAGCAGATGAATGCTGGCATCTTCCCCAGGATTTCCTGCATTGGGACAAGCTGCCTTCAGTTCCCTGTTTGGTTTTGGGCTAAATGAGGATGGAAATGGAAATTATAGGCTAAATATGCTGATTTTTCCTTTGTAATGTAGGGGAATATTATCCTTCTCTTGAAGGAACCTAGGTGGCTTTGCTTAGCTTTTTAGTAGCATTAACTAAGAGTAAGTTGTACTTGCCCTAGCTGAGAAAAATCATAGAGCAGCTCCTGACTCCTGTTGTTGAGATGTTGTATGTGAGGATGGACTAAAAATATGTCTTTTCAAGGTGAGGAAAGGCAGTTCATGGCTGAAGTCATCCCCTCCTCTCTGCAGTGTTACCAGTCAACTTTCCTTGTTAGTTCTCAAACATGAACTGTTCTCTCTGTGACCCAAACTGATTCAGAGCTTCACCAGCTTCAACTCTCTCACAACTGGCTCATTTATTTCAGAAGGAAGCACAAGGCAGGTAACTTGTTTTAGTGTTTAGGAGGGCTGGGGAACAGGAACTGCAAGGCTTTGAAGGCTTTGCTGTCCTGTGACAGTGCTCTGAGCCGTGCTGGCTTTCCCCAAACTGGGGCTGGGTAAGAAATGCCTCTTCCTGGCTCCTGATGTAGAAGGTGGACAGAAGACAGGTATGCAGGGAGTACTGAATTCATTGAGCTACCTGAAGTTCTCCAAAATGTACTTGACTGGAGTTTAATGGTGTTCTGTATCCTAGGTAAATATTGATCAGTGAAGATTAATTTCAGAAGATCAGTGTGTCAATAATAGATATTGTACTGGTAATAGATTTCCTGATTAATTAGCATTGGACATATTGTCCTAGATTTAAAAAAACCCCACAACACAGTGTATAAATAGCACACTCTTGAGAAGAAACCTTCAAATACATGGAGGCTTCCTAGTCTGAATGCCAGTGGCCCCTCTGCACCGAATTCCTATGGAGTGATACAGGCTTAACCATTGCAGTAGGGTTATTTCTCTTACCCAAGACATTTTGAGAACTCTAATGATTGTGGGTTTGCTTTTTTACTAGCTGCCTTTATGTTCTAGTATAAATAGTGGCCCAAGGAGTATCTGATGGCATAATACTGCAGCAGAGCTGGGTTGTGCTGAAGCACATGTCAGAGAGCTGATCAGCCTGAGGATGCTGCACTCTGCAAGAGCTGAACTGCATGAATGCAGCTGAGCAAAGTCAAAGGTTTTCCCTGAGCATCTGGCAGCTGAATGGGAAAGCAAAGTCAAAAAGATATTACCCTGCCCTTATCTTAATGCTGTGCTTAGATTAGACTGGTTAATAAAGTTTATGATGTAGGATTTTGTTGTTTATATGTGTGTTCCCCCCCAACAAAGTGAAATGCACCAAAATGCATGACTGTGTTACTATTAATGGACTGTGGTGCTGCAGCAGATTGGTGCAGGGGTTGGCATGGTACATGGTGTTCAGGGCATTCCTTGGCATGTTGCACACAGGCTGGGCAGTGGAGCTCTCTTTTGGTGGAGTGGTGCTTTTCCTCATCTTACCTATTACAGATTAACTCCAGTCTTTCTGGTTCCAGGAGTGAGTGGCCCAAAGTATTGTGAAACTCAGGAGTAAATCAGTGTTTTCAAAGCCTTGGTAAAGATGTGCAACACTCCAGCAAACTGTTTGCCATTCAGGGGAGTCTCTTCCTGCTGCTGCTGCTGGTTGTAGCATATTTGGGGGTTGGACCCAATGATCTCTCGAGGTCCCTTCCAACCCCTACTATTCTGTGATTTCCAGGTGCTACTGAAGGCTCACAGAGCTCTCTGCTTTCTTACACCCAGCATGTCCTGCTTGAGCTGCTAACGCTGCCATGCAGTAGCTGCAGCAGGGCACAAGGAACTATCAGTGTGAAGCAGAACAGCCAGCTCTGGCTCTGCTTTTCTGTGGTGCTGTACAACCAGAGAAATTAGGTGTGTTACTTTATGCAACAGGTATAAAGAAAAGTGATCCAGTCCCCTGAATCCTTGGGCTCTGCTCAGTGGGCATCAGTGGCTGATGTGCTGGATGCAGATCTTAACCTGCATATGCTACATCTCACCTGGCAAAGAGCATGTATACAGTGTGCTTGGGTTATACAAGGGACAGGCAGGTGTAAAGTGCTCCAGTCAAAGGGAAGAAGCCCACCCTAATCTCCAAATGGCAAAGCAATGAAGGTGAAAAGGAAGGGAAAAGCCTTCCAGTCAGTGCCAGGGCTCTTTTGGATGTTGATAATCAGCATATCTGAAAACTTGATCTAAAAGCTTTCAAGGGTGGTACCAAAAGGCAATAATAAATTTAGATTTGACCCTGATGTACACTTGGCATTTTGCTCTGGTGCATTGGAGTATGTGGATAAAAAATTAACATGTTTCAAAACTATCACTCTGCAACTGTTGGTTGCAGAGCCAGCTTGCTGTAGAGCTCTTGCCCACATATTTTTTTAAATGCTGCCTGGTTTGGTTGTCCCACAGCAGTGTCCTTCAACAACCTTGAGCTTAAAGTGGTTTCCCCTTCCTAAGTCTCACTTAGCACCCAGGGCTGGAGTAACAGAACTGGACATCACACGTAACTGGTTACTCTAGGGTGTAAGTGAAGCTTCTTTTCCTTTGGCTCTAGTTCTCTTTTTGATGCCAGTCCTTTTGTTCCCTAGTGCTGACTCTCTCTTCTGTGAAGCAGAAGGGAAATGAATGGGTCTGTGTTGTCTCTGTGCTCCTTGAGTCTCTCTACCATGAAATACAGGGGTCTGCATAGCTTCACTAGCTGCAGCCTTCCGATGGCTTGATGAGTGGAGTAGCTGAGGGATGAATTGTGCCTTCTGCCAAACTAATAAGAGGCAGGAATTAAACATGCCCAGGGCAAAAAGTTTTTCTGGGCCTGGTTTAAAACAACATTTCTTTGCTGTAGCTAGTGATAGGCTTTGGATCAGGCTTTATGCTGTTCTGTGTGTTGGGAGGGGGAAAAAATGGGATCTGTTAAATGTTTGTGGAAGGTGTGAGGGTTTTTTTTTTTTCAAATCTAATATTTATACTTGCAGCTGCTGTCTGAATTCTTGATGTGGCTAAGGCTGGTGTCAGAATGAGATTTCTTGCTGTTCTTTGTCATCCCCCTCCTTACTCATTAAAGAGCACTCTGCCTGCATCCCTCTGCCTTCTGCTTGCCTGAGATGCCACTGCTGGCTCCCAAACAAGTTCCAGCCTGCACCCCAAATTTAGACGAGCCGAGGTGGGAGCCGGGTATGCTTGACAGGCTCCTGCAGATGTCTGCTTTGCTCTTCATTTTTTCCTCTCTCAAAGAGCAACATCACCAGGTAAGAAAAACCCAGCAGGCAATCAAACAGCTCAGTCTCCACCTTGTCAGGAAATACGGCTGCACAGAGAGCCAGCGCTTGCTTTTTAGACACAATCCTATAGGATCAGGGTTCTTGCAGTGTCAGGGATTTAAGACTTTTTAACTCCCCCTCCCCCCCTATTTTTTTTCCTTGCCTCTGAACAGCTCTGGGCTCTCCCGGCATCACTTCAGTGCAAGGACCCGTCTGACACTACTTATGCCAGGTCCTGCCTCCCTCGCAGGAGAAGCAGGCTGCAACTTTTGCTGCTCTGGACAAGGCTTCATCTCTGAGACAGCAAGAGCTCTACAGAGTGGATTTTGGGGTAAGAAGAAAGAACTTTTGAGGGAGGAGGGGGTTCATAAACTGGTTTAATTGAAGCTCTATCCTTTGCATGCTTTTTTTTTTTTGGAAGGGAAGCATTTTAAGGAGGCTGTGGTCCTTTTTTTCCTTGAAAGGTTGTCTTTTATGATTGATAAAAGATTAAAAAAAAAGTCCAACTTCTGGCATGTGCTTGCTAATTAAACTTCATTCAGTATGTTTCCTTTCTGCCTTTTTAAATCTCCTTGGGACCAACATGAGGGAGGCTGAATCAGTGATGTCTTTTTATTATTATTAATCTGCTTTTTAAACAAACAAAAAAACCCCACCCCAAACCCTGAACCCACCCCGCTAAGATGACTTGTCAGGACCTCTGGTTTTTGCGTTATCCCCGCTGCTGATTTTCCGAGCAGGTGGTGGGGTTTTAATGCCTTCAGGCTGGTGCAGTTGTGCTGCAGTCCGAGCCCTGTGCTGGGCTGCGGAGCCTTTGCAGGAGTGCATCAGGACGCGCTGACTTGCTGCTGATGCAGTACTTCAGGGAAGGAAACTTCCTGCATCTCCCCCCTCCTTTCCCCCCCCTTTCTTGACACTACTCAGCTTGGCTCCCCGCTCTTACTCCTTGCCTCTCCACCCCTCCAAAAAAGAAACTCGGGGGGGGTTGTGTGGCAAGATCCAGGAGGGCGAAGGAGAAATTGGACACTGCAGCTTTAAGAGTGCAGCAGTGCCAGAGCTTTTCTCCTTCAAGTGATCTGCAAAGCAGCAGCCTCCACCAGGGATTCCCCTTTTCGTGCTCGTCCTGAGCTTTCCGAAGCTGCCAGCTGGAATCAGGGGGTTTGCAGCCTCTCCTCACTCTGATTTTTAAGCATTCAGTAAAAAAAACCCAGCTGTTTACTGAAATATCCAGACTCAGAGCACCCTTCAGCACCCTTCTCCCTAAAGACCACGTCCTTATGTGCTTGTATCTGCTTGAACTGGGCTTTAAAAGTGTTATATGAATCTAAGGAGAGTGCTCTCGTGATCTCCAGGCGTTAATTCCTTCCTAGAAGTTGGATTTGCATTGTAAATGTGTCAGCACAGCCCTTTCTCTGCAGAAGTTTTAACTTGCATTTTTCCAGAGGAGTGTGCAGCCCCAGCACGACTTGTTAATGGCATGAGGATGGAATCTTCAAAGTAAAATAAAATTCCCTTGGATAGAAATTCCTGCTAGCCACTTGCATCTCCCTGGTATAGAAATATCTGTATTAATTGCGATGTAGCTCTGGACCAGTTCGGTGTCTTGGTAACTATGAATGGGGCAAAGGGGGAAAAATGTAGTTTGAGCAATTATTGGATCTGTTGAAATAGCAGTGAAGTTGGCTGTGCTGAAATCCCTGCAGATGGGGGGTTCATATTGTGTGTCTGGGGGTGAGGAGGGGGTGAAGCTACTCAGCAGCCAGTCATTTCAGCACATCCCAAGGTAGATCCTTGCTGCTGCTGCTGTGGAGTTGATGCTGGATGACACTGGCAGCATCTGAAATGACTAAATATTTGACTTCCCTTCTTAGTGATGTCTCTTGACACCGGGAAGGGTGTTCTTGTCCCCACTGAGGCTGAAGCAATTACTTGTGCCTGTGACTTTGTTTGACAGTAGTAGTGTGTGTTTGCATTGATTAGATCTCTAATTGTGGTGGCTTTTTTACTGGTGCCTGCACAAGGATTAAGAAAAGTCAGTGAGATCTGTAGGAAAGGTAAGTGTTATCCTCAGCACTGAGGAGGGGAGCTGGGACCAAAGGCTTGATCTCTCAAGGTCACACGATGCAAGCTGATGGTAGAGGTGAGCCCCTCGGCACCCTCAACTGCAAAGTGGTTCTTTTAAATTCAATGAAACTTTCAGTCTCTGGTCCCAAGTCTTGGAAGACACAAGGGAAGTCCTGGATGTAAGGATGAAACCTTGAATTTTTGCATCACACAAGTCACTAGTAGCTGGAACTCAAACAGTCATGATGCAGGATTTATGCAGCCCTCATACTAGGGTACTTTTGTTTTCCTGACATCATATTAATGAGCAAAGAGGCTTAAGTGCATTTGTAAGGGACTCGTGGGTAAGTTTGGCATTTATGAAGAACCACTCTAACTGGTAGAATAGGAGCAAAGTAACTGAGCTTACACCACACATGACCCAAATCACCAAGGGACAATGAATGCGATGGGATGTTCCAGCCTATGGGTGTTGTAGGAGGGTAATCAGCATAAAGGCATATTGTGCTCTGCTTTAAAAAGATAACAGCTCTAAAACTGAACAGAAGAACAGACTTTGCCCAAGGTGGTACAAGTGCTGAAGGTGTGGGAACTGCAGGGAAGCAGCTCCTGTCTCTGGAGCTTTGCTTTCTAGAGGTGGGCAAGAGAGTCTTGAAAGGGTTGAAAGAGTCTGGAAAGGGTTCTCTGCTTGAAAACCTGGGGAGGTGACTGTCCACCAGCTATATATATTCCTAAAATAGGAACTATTATAGCAGGTAAGATGAGTCAAATCCAAGTCAAATAGCAGCCCTGTATTGAAGTGTCGTCACACCAGTAATCTGTTTGGGTGAGGTATAACTGAGCACATGCTGCTAGAAGGAAACAAAGGGCAAAGAACCCTTCCATGCTGAGCAATGGGGGGAAAAGCCACAGAAGATAAAATAACACCAGAGTGAAAGGGTTGGGAGAGGGAGGATGTGCTTTTTGCTGTCTCTCCTCTCTCATCCTATGCTGCCCTAGCAGTTCTTGCTTTGTGCACCTGGGAAGGCATCCTCAGCACACATTCAATCTTAACTGGAGTTTGTAGCACCTCCAGTACCACCTTAAACTTCTGTGCTATGCCTACAGTGACCCAACATGATAGATACCCAGGCAACCTGAATATAACATATACCAGTGTGCTGAAAAGTCTGAGTCCATAAATCCAGTGCCTCTGGAACCTAGACTGCCCTGTGCCTGGTGCCAGACTGTATTTCAGCTGACTTCTTCCTTGAATGCCAGTCTCTGATCTGGGAAGCAGCGATCTCTTCCTGGCTGCCATATCAATTCTAGAGCAAGCTTTAGCATTTTGGGCTGCCTGGCACGTTTGGTCCTGCATGAGGTGCCTTGAGAAAGGCCTGGCTTTATAAAACCTGAGGAGGTTTGTTCCTAGGGGCTCCTGAGCCTGGCACAGGGATGTGCTATACTGAATTCTGCTGACTCTGCTTCACCTCGTGTTTAATGAGTGGGACTTAAGGTGTTTGCTCTTGCTACTGATTTTTCATCGTGTGTTTCCAGTGGCTGGTGTGGAAATGGTCAAGGAAGATTGGGTCAAATGACAGCATGTGGTTTGAGAGAAGGTCCTGGATTCTGTACCTGGTGCCCTGCTGCAAAGGGCACTTACCCTTTGAATATTTGAGTATCTCTACAGATTAACTCCTACCTTTGGTGCTGCTAAGGTGAGTGTAGTGTAGTGCAAGAGCAGGCTGTAGTGATGTAGCTTATTTCCAAGTGCAATGTGCTTCTCCCCCACACCCCCTTAATGAATGACATACTCCATGGGCATTACCTAGCACTGCAGCAAACTCACATGCTGTAAATGTCTTTCTTCCAAGAGATGGGGGTTTATGAGTGAAGGATGGAGAGATGTGAGGAAGGGTCTCTTTATACAAAGGGGAGTTTAATAATTACTGCTGGCCCTTGGTTGGAGGGTCATTGGTAATGCCTGCTCCTGTGAGGTGTTGGGAGGATGTCTTCTGCTCCTGAATCATGTCCAAGCAGTTAAGTTTTGCCTGTTTTCCCACAAACTTGAAACATTCAGACTGGGGCAAGGGAAAGAGGTTGCTTCTTGCAAAACCTCTGCAGATTCTTTCAGTTGGCTCTTTCACTGCAGAATCCAGGAGAGTGAGGGGTGGGGGAAACTGTCTCAGTTGCGCCGTGCGATGCACCAATGTATTAAAAAGCCTTCCCACCTCCTGTAAATTGCTTTATGTCCATCCCTGGCTGACACATGAACACAAGAATTCCCCTGTGCCAGGAATCTTAATTTTTTTCCCACTCCTACATCTACTCCTGGGTGTAAATGTCCTTAAGATGTAATTTTTCCAGCTCAGCCTTTGGAATTTCTAATTATGCTGGGAAAGCTCAAACTGCAGCAGGGTTGCCCTTCTCCTGCCATTCCCCTGCTTTTCAGACAACTGATCTTTTGAGAAGGGACAGTCCCTACTGCTGAGTGAGGAAGAACTAAAATTTGGCAAATCTAAATGGGTTGGAATCTGCATCAATATTCTGCAGCAAGTATCTGTGTACATTTCTAAGCAGAGGGCAAAGCTTGCCTCGTGTTAAAAGCTTATTTGTGGTGAATAGAATGTACTCTGCTGTTGTCTTTAGCACACCCTCACTTAATTTTATGGTTTCTCAAAGATGCCCCTTGCTTGGTTTAGCAGCAGAAGTTGTATTGAATCCCCTGGGGGGGAAAAAAGGTCCCTGCCCCAGAAAACTCATGGACAAGAGGCTTATTATATTCCAGAAAAGCATGGAAATGGCCTTGAACTAGCTGTTGACCTTGAATTGTTGGGGGAAAGTTTTAGATGTAAAATATTAGTGGATTGCAACTTGGCATCTGTCATAGGTCCTTTGCCAGTCCTGTCGTTCAGAAAAGGTGGCACCTTGGCTGAGTGCGTAGGAAGGGGAGGTGTGTGGACAGCCACTTCCAACTTTGAAGGTCACTGGCAGATGGGGAGAGTGGGGGAGAAGATTGCTGGTTGAAGTCATCCCTAAGGTGCTGTGTCTTGGTGCCTGTGGAGCTCCTGAGCTCTGAGATGCATCCCCACACGTACCCTCTGCCAGGGGATACCTGAGTGTATCCACATAGTGTGGGACGTGCTCTTTTGGCATAAGTCACTGTCATGCTAATGCAGCAGGACTGGTAGAGGCAGCACACACGTTAACCTGTCTCCCTTGCACGGTTTGTAGGAGTGCTCAGCTCTAGGCAAAGAGGGGCCTGGAGCAAGTATCCTTGAACTGAAGGGCAGGAGGAAACTGGTTGCTGAAGCCTATCTCAGATTGGACTCTGGAAAAGGGGTTGTTGCAGTCTTGGGGAGACAGACCTTGGACTGAGTACCAGGAAATATTCCTCCCTCCAAGGCTGCCTTGCCCACAGAGCTAGTAAAATGGGGGTGCTTCAGGGCAGAGCCGAGGGTGCTCTGCAGAGCACCTGGAGAAATGTGGCTGTGGCACCCAGGTGAAGCTGCTCAGGGTCCTTGCCTGTACCCAGAGGAGTTTAAAGAGGGCTGGTGGTGCAAATACTCCCGCAGACAAGCGGGGCAGTCGTTCAGTGTCCGATTACCAAGTGTGCCCTGGGTAGATGGGGGAGAAGCAAGGAGAAGAGAACAATTTGTGGTTTGCTGGCAAGTCACCCGCTCTTTGATGCACTGCAGCAAAAGCCCTCACAGAACTTCAGCAAAGAAGGACATTGCAGGGATGGGGGGGGGACACACACGGACAGCAGACAACTGAAAGATGCTGCTGCAAGCGCTGTGACAGCCAAGCCCTGGGCTCTGCTCACCCCCCTCTTTCCCCCCCCCCCCCCACCCCCAAGTCATTTAGCGATTGAGTTGGCCAAGTCTGTTGCCTTCTGCCTGTGAGTAGAATGCAGTGTCCTTTCCAGGTTGTCCTTCAGTTGGGAGGAGGGATGTAGGCATGTCCCCAGGGGCTTATTGCAACTGCTCAGTAACAGGACTGATGAGGAAGCAGCGAGGCTCCAGCAGGCGAGTTGCACTGGGGTGACTCCACTGCAGCATCCACTGTGCACTCACCTCTGCTGGGATGCTCTGGGGGTGACGTGGCTGGTGTAGCAGCAGCTTTGGTGGAAAGGAAGTGTAGACCAAAGACATGGTGAACTGCTGATGCAGTGCAGGTGATCCTTGGATCAGCAAGGTGTCTGGGCTGTACCCTAGGCAAACAGTATGATAAAGGGCAGTTTGGTTTACCTACTAGGGATTAAAGCTCTTCAATAGAGGCAATAACCTCTTCTGTCCCCCCCCAACACGCATACAGTTGCTGCAGAGGAAGACTACAACCTGCAGCCTGCCCCATCTGACCATCTGTTCTGCTCCTCTTGGGAGAATTACACCCAAAGTGACAACCTGAGAGCGGAGGAAGACCCTGCTGATCTGTGAAGATGAGGGGGCTGCTGGCTGCAGTCTGCCAGGGACAGTGCTCATAAAGGGGGTGTTCTGCCAAGCTGCTTCAGAGCTGGACCCCTTGGCAGCACAACCTGCTAGCCGAGGGGAATTTGGCCATCTTCCTCTGGAAGGAGTTGCCAGAGGCTGTGGTAAGGCTTTTTGACTTGTCTCAAAGCTAACCTGTTAGCTTAACTCCTTGCACTGCAGGCATAGTACCGAGGCAGAGGAGAGGGATTACCTTACAGGCCACTTCTTGTGGTGCTAGTGAGCTAGTTTAGCATTGGTGAAGCAAAGTTTGCAGGACATGGATGTAGAAAAACCCCCTTGCAGTTAAATTTCTCTGTATTCCAACCATTCCTGTACACCATGCGAGTTGAGATGAACGTGTGTACCACATGGTGTGATGAATGTGTTTGTGGTGGTGGGTAGTGTTCATGGTATTAATGTTTAGCTGCTGTTTCTTTTCAGACCCTCTGTTTTAAGGAACTGACCCTGATTTATGTGTGATGAGGTAACTGGGAACAAAGCTTTTAACTGGCAGCCGTGTTACTGGCCGTGCTGGTGTGTCTGGTCGTGCAAACAACTCGGGTGGCACAATCTGTCTAACAAAACAGCCACTGGAACTGTGAGTGTGAATTTGTGTGCCTGCACAGCTTGAGCTGAAGCTGGCTTTTGTCACCACGTTCTCCTTGCACATCCTGGAGCTCTGACATAGCAAACAGGAGGGACAAGGAGACCCCTGCACCCCAGTTTTTCCAAAGTTCTGAATTGAGGCTGCTCTAACCCCAATGACTGCCCTGTCTCAAGAGGTGCAAAGCCCTTGTCCCTTGGGGCAGGGGGTACGGTGTCCCCTCTGCCTGCTCCCAGCAGAGGGAAGCAGGAGCACACCAAGCCTTCAGCTGCTCCGTGCTCCTGCAGCTTTGGTGTCCTTAAAAACAAACAACTACCCCCTCCGCCACCCCCCCAACACCTCACCAAGAAAAGAGGTCTTTCTCTTGCTGCTTAACCATAAAGCCTTTGAGTAGCAGGGATTTGCTACCTGTAATTGCACCAGCTAATCCTACTAGCAAGCTCTGCCCTTCACCTTAGCTACTATTCTTAGTTCAGTCCCGACTGGGTTCTTGACAGAGCAAATGTTAAGGCTTGGGATGTGCCTTCAGAGAGATTAATTGAATGAGAGAATTGGGAAACAATTTTCTCTCTTGAGGAGGCAAAGCCACGCAAGAGATGGGTGGAGACCCCACTTTTCTGAGGGAGGTAAGTGAAATGCTGGTGGATGGACTTGGTGAACTCAGCCCAAGGAAGCAGCCTGAATGACTTAACTTGCTTGTGACTCTTTTGGTCTCATGACCTTAGTACAAAAGTCTGGCCCTTGTGGCCTTGCCTGTTTTATCTGCAGCTGGGTTTCCAGCTTGTTGCTCTTTCTGTTCCATCAAGAAATACACAGGGTCCCTGTGCCATCCTGGCTCCTGTGTGTGGAAGTGATGCTGGGGAGGAACGACAGGCCAGGAGGGGATTAACGGCTGCTTGAGGAGGTGTCTGCAGAGGACTGCGATGTCCTGTGTCACATGTGTCCCCTGAGACCCCCAGGAACAGGCTTTTGCATTGTAAAGAAGTAGAATATGTCCAAGTGCCTCAACTTGGGGCTTCTGCAGCCTAGTGAACATCCGAGTGTCATTCCATCAATGACACAAGCCCTTTCTAACAGGGCAGCTGCAAACCATGTCAGTGTGTTGAGGTGTACCTGTACCTGGCAGTAATAGCTCGATGGCATCTCCTCTGCAGCACGGAGATGTGGGGGTGGCCTTGCTTCAGTTCCAACCTAGTCAGGGAGGGAGGGAGAGAGAATCTTCCTAACAAAGAAAAATCCTGAGCTTGCAACTGGTACATGTCCGAGCAAGGCCAAACAATCTATCAGAGTAAGGCATTTCAGTTTGAGCAGTCAGATGTTTCAGTCTTCACTGGAAACATTACTCAGTTGCTTGGAATGTCATCCCTTGCTCTTTGAATTGGGACCGTCCCTTACGCTCGCTGCTCTGCTTCTGTTTCTTGTTTCTGTGAAAAGGGGAAGTGTCTGCAGGCTGCTGTACCCACAAAATGCTTCAGGAAAGGTTTTTTTCTTTTCCAGCATTCTTGGAGACCAGGAGCTTCTGGAAAATCACACTTTTGGTGACATCTAACTGGGTTTTTGGTGGTTTAGCCAGAGGCAGCACTGATCTGGATCAGCATTGCTGTGCACAGATGGGGGAAGCTAATTGATGTGTGATGTGCAGGGGTGGCTTGTATCTCTGTGAGGGGTCTTAGCTCTTAAGATATTTCTCCCCTCTTGGGTAAAATATGCCTTCAGAAGTGCTTATTGAGACGCTTATATTTCATTTTCCCTTTTCTCTTCAAATGCAGCACCGCTGGCAGCTGCGATGCGATACAGAGCTCTGCCAGCAGCCTGGGCTGGGCAGGATCCCTGCCAGCCATGCAGGGGCTTGGGACAGCTCACTGAGCTCTGCAGAGCCGCCTGGCTCAGGGCTTTTCTGTTCCCAGGGCCAGATCTTCAGCAGTCTTTCCAGTTACTCTCCCTAAATGGGAAGCAGAACTCCCTAAATGGGAAGAACTCCATCACTGACTGGGGTACTTATGGAATTTGATAGAAACTAGATCAGAATTTGAATGACCTAGATCCTTTCATGTGGCCATGGAAGTGATAACTCATCTGCAGGATGATGGGAGCACCAGTAGCAAGTAACTGAAGCATGTGTTGTGTGGCAGTACACTCACTGTTGCTGGTAGCTTTGCTCTGTGTTTACACTTATGCAACTGAAGAGACTTTGTCCCCATCTCATTAGCAACTGGCCTCTACGAAGTATGGCTGTGGAGTCATGTGTGTCTGCAGCGGTCCTGCCAGCAGACAGCCAGGGGAGAAACCTCCTGCAGAGGAGGTGAGGAGAGCTGGACCTGTGTCAGCTCAAGTCAGTGAGTCCATGGCAGCTCATGCTCTTCAGCAGCCTGAGAACGTGACCTGTGCTTAGGCCCAAGGTCCAGGTGGTTGATGTGCCTCAGTTTCCAGCCCATCTGGGTGCTGTGAGTGAAAACCTGAGCGGAGAGCCAGCTTTGGGAGAGAAGTGGGTGTGTGTTTAGACCAAATCATGTTATCTCAAGTTGAGTTGGAAGGTGAAGCACACCTTTGTACTCCTAGACTATGGCACACAAGAGGTTGCTGATTGAGGCCATCGCCCCTCAGCGTGAGCTGGTATTTGTTGGGTTAACAACTCCTGTTAACACAGCTATGAGCTTGAACACACAGTTAATCCAGCTCTGCAGAAGCATGGCATGGTGTTCCCTTAGTGAAGCTGAGGGAACTTGTTCAAATCTATGACACTGCAGATGGGTGCCTTCCACACTCACCTGCTGCTGAAGGTTCCCAGTGTAGATGCTGGCCAAGGTATTTCTGCCACAGGAGATGTAAAACAGGTTATTGAGGTTTGTCTGGTTTGTATGAAGACCTCGGGCTACGTTTCAGCCATGTTTTACTAGGGAACACTCCTGACACAAGGTAAAAGGGCCTGTTGAGTAGCCACAAACTATTTATATAATAAATACACCCACTGTATACACACAGGGGTGTACAAACAGCATTGCTGTTCCTTGTTAACAGGCCACTTCGCAGCAATTAAGGTAATGGGATCCTCTGCTCATTACAAGTGGCTTGCTACAAAGTCCTCTGCTTATCTGCCCTGGCAGAAGACATCTGGAAACATGTATTTTGGGAAAGCCTAATATTTTTCTTCCTAGTTACCAATAATTTTGCCATCTCTATGTCCAAGTGATGTTTTTTTTTTGAGGGGAAAGAATAGTTTGTGTGTTTGTGAATCTGCCTCCATAGTGGTGCCATTGTGGGGAAAGAGTTGGAATGGATGGGGAGTAGTTGGCACCTTAAAGGAGGCACAGAAACTGCTGTTTTCCTCCACATTATTTGTGAATATTCTTCCACCCTTGGTAGCTGAGGTGGTAACTTGGTGTCCTGATGTCTTGGCTGCAGGGTGGAGATGGACAAGCTGACACTTGGTGCAGATAGTAGGCAATTTCTGGGTGTGTTTAGTTCTTTCATCTCTCATTAAAACCTGCTAATATCTGCACGAAGTGCAAGTCTGTAACTAGTGCACAGTGCTGTGATGAGGGATACCTGTGAAGGTAAAATGGGAGTTAAAGTAAGTTTGCTTTCAGATTATAGAGGACAGGAGGGATCTACTCAAGGAATCTGTCTACTAAGCAGTGATAGTTCATCCAGTCTAGTAGATTACTGGGTTGAACCAGAATGGCAGAAAGATGATTCGTTTTGGTTTGAAGATTAAATAATCCACTACTTGCCTATGTACTGAATTTCAGTCCCTAATGCAGTGTCTGCATGGTTTGAGCTGAACTCTGGCAATGACTTCTAGCCACTGGCTCTTCTGCATCCCTCTGCTCCTGTTAAGAACAAGCAGCAGGATCCAGCTAAGGATCCAGGGAGAGCTTTCTTCCCTGTAATCAGGTTCTGTCTGAAGGCAGCCTCGTTTAGCAGTAAGGGTGTTCTCAGTGGGACCAGTTCAAGTGCTCCCCAAGCGTCAGTGGAGCCCTGAATTTTCTGTTCTGTGCAATATGAGCTGGGGAGCTGCTTTGGCAGGGGGTTGGACCCGATGATCTCTCAAGGTCCCTTCCAACCCCTGTGATTCTGTGAAATGCTGGGCAAGAGAGTAAGCTGAGCTGAAGTTAGAGCTAGAGGAGCTCAGCTGGTAGTTGCTGTTCCTGTGCTCTGGAGAGCTTTCATCAGCAAGACCCATCCTTAATGAACTCCAGTGGGTGGGATGGTGGTTTGGAAGTGGTGACAGCTCATGCAGGTTAAAGGCAGCAGTTGCCCCTTTGTGTGGCAGGATGCCAGCCCTTCAGAAACCCTGGTCAGTGATGGTGCCAGCAGGAAGCCTTGAATTGCTGGCTTCCAAATGTGTGTGCTTAACCAGGTCATTCAACTTCATTTTTCTGTTGAACTGTGAAGCCTCAGCTGTCTGGGAAATGAGGAAAATCCGACTGTTCCTGCAGTGGTTCTGCCCAACAGTGGGTAGGAATGTGTTTCCAGCCATTACATCTGCTTGGGGTCTCTCAGACTAAAACCCACCTATACCAAGTGCTTGGCTTCAATCCCTGCTTTTAATGGGAGCTTCCAGGCATGCCCTAACCTGTGGTGATGCCCTAAGGCCAACCCAAAGGAACCCATGAGCTGTATAGATGGAAGCATGGAGACTGGCGCAGCACCTGCCTGGGCAGCCTCCTCATATGCTGGGGAGCATCCCTGTTGCTGTGTGTTGCAGGGATGTGGGGTTGCTCTGGGATGAAGAGGGGAGGGAGTTCACAAAGCCTGGAATGAATGGGTGGAAGGAGTAATTTCTTGCACACATGAGTAGAAATTCATCCAAGCTGTCCCTGTACAAGCTGGTTCCTTCAGGCCACCTTTCATCTTCCTAGTTACTGTTCCATTTTATGCCATGGTAGAGACATGTTCATTTTACTCTGGGTTTTTCTGCTTTTCAGGGCTAGGGTGTGATCTAAGAGGAGCCCTGCAATATATATATATAGAGAGAGAGAAAAAGAAGGCAGCTGTGAGAAGTGATGGACATGGGAACAGATGATCAGAAGCCTGCAGTTGAAAGGGCCTTCTCTTACCTGGGTCTGTGTGGGTAGAGTACAGCTGAGTCACTGACTCCACTTCTCCCCTGTGTCAGGCTTTCTCAGCTCAGTGCCAGAGGACAGCTTTGCTGTGGCATTTTGGAAAAACTTAGGTGTTTGTAGCACTTCCTAAGTTTAGGGATACAATCACTTGCCATCTCTGGCTACCTCGGTGAATAATCTCTTAGTATTTCTTACATAAACCATGGAAACTATTAGTTTGAGGGCAGAGATGAGAGAAAACGTGTTTTCTGGGCTGGATGTGCTCTTCTCACTTCCTTAATCTCAGTGTAGTAGCGTTTACA
Source organism: Porphyrio hochstetteri (assembly GCA_020800305.1). NCBI lineage: Eukaryota > Metazoa > Chordata > Aves > Gruiformes > Rallidae > Porphyrio > Porphyrio hochstetteri. Next base: position 6,077,400 of record CM036926.1, on the reverse strand, counting down.
TTTGCTTCCTGGGTAAAGTGAAGTGCTGAGACATGAAGACTGGAAACTTGAAATACTTGTTACTTGTACCAGATCAGCCAACCTCTGAATTGATATTAGGAGCTGGGAGGGAAAATGATGGGGTTTCCTGGGCTGTGAAGGTGTCTCTGCTGTTGTGTGCATGGGGAAAAAAGGCTATTCCAAAGCTGTTGGGTTTTGTTTTTTCTAATCATTATTTTATTTGGAAGCTGCCAGTTTTAGAAGCTCAAGTATGGTGGCAACCTCAGTGTCATGAAGTGATGATGAACTGTGTGAGCAAGTGCAGAATTGGCACTTTTTGCTGCCTGTTGCTCTTTACACTGTTCAACTCTCACTTCTTTCCAGGAGAGTCTGTTCTGTGTCCTTCCCAGGTGCCAGATGTGAGATAAGGAGGGAGGAGCTCCATCCCCTTGTCATACAAGCTTAAGGATGTCTGTGCATCAAGTTATTAATTTATAAAATACTTTTATGGAACTGGATTTTTTAAAAAAGAGTGCTTTGGAGCTGTCCTATCCCACTCACCCCTGTCACGCTGTGCATCCTGGCCCCCCTTTTCCTCCCCCAGCTGCATCTTCACATCTGGGCAGGGAAGCAAGGGCACCTGGAGGCAAGCAGAGGAGGGAAGTGCCATTTGCTGCCTGGAGAAAGTTAACCTGATCTCTGAGCATCGGAAACTTCAGAGATGATACTATTAACTAGCAGTTGAAAAATGCTGTGGTCTGTATAGAAATCTACTTTAAAAAAAAAATAAATCCCCAAACCTGCATGCTTGATGTAATTTTGTGTGGGATTTTCTTATCATGGCTGGATTTCATGGGCCAAATTCTTTATTTTCTCAAGTAGGTGATAGTGGAGTCACCCAGTGAGGCAGCAGGGTTGCTCTGAGCTTGTCCTGGAATAGGAATCTGGCCCTGCAGCTTTATTAAAAGTAAAATGTGAGCCCTCACTGATACAAAGGAGAGGAGAATATCTGCATTGTGTGAGTGAGGAAGAGACTGCTGCAGTTCTGTCTCTGAAGGGCTTGTTATTAATTAGCTGTGTGCTTGCTAAGTGCTTCTTGGGAGAATGAATGAGGTGCCTTAGCCTCCCTCTGCATCCCTGCCATCTCTAATAAAATTTGGGGGAGGGAGGGGGCATATTTGGGATGGGCGGGACAGAGGGACTGAAGCTGCATGGGCTGGCAGGGAGAAAACTCATCCATCAGGCTCCAGAGGCTCGGAGAGTGCCTTCCCAACCTGGGGTCCCGCACCGATGGGTTTCTGATGTCACTGCTGCAGTATGCCTCGCAGCTGCCAGTTCGCTGCTTTCCCCCCAGTTACCGGAGCCTCTGATGTGATTGTGAAGTTGGGGGTTGTGTTCCTTTGCCAGGAAGGAGCCTGGAGAAATCCTGCCTTCGGTGAAGCAGATGAACTTCAGCCCTGGCACCAGCGTGCTGGAGTTGCGGTGCAGTTCGGCTGTGCCGGAGGAAACTGGGGCCTGTCGTGTCACAAACTGCCCTGTGCTGGCATCCGCAGCTCTGGCTTCTCCTCTGGCAGGGCAGGATGAGGAAGAGCCTGGTCCGGAGGTTGTCTGAGGAAGAGCCTGGTCCGGGGCTTGTCTGAGGAAGAGCCTGGACTGGGGCTTGTCTGGGCTTGTCCAGGCCTGAGCCTGCCCTCCTCTGTGCAATCCAGTGCATCACTGAGAAGCTGACTCTGTGATTTGCAGCTGCTCTCAGACCTCCGTGAGAGACCCCAGCAGGAATCTGCTACCCTGGAGCCTTTCTACCTCTCCCTTCAGGTAGGTGCAGCCTGTGTGTGTCTGTGCCTGTGGGTGTCCTGTAGCTCTGCCTGTGGTACACCCTGTGTCTGAATGGGGCTCTGTGGGGAAGGGCTGTGCACAAATCCATGGCCAGGGAAGCTTCCAGGGGTCTGGGGAGGGGAATGTTACAGGAACAGGCATGCTGGGGTAAAGAGGGTCTCCTTTTCCTTCTTTTTTAGTTTCCTCTTCTGTAGCCCACTTCCTTTAAGCCCTCTGTACACAAACCCACCTTGCAGTGGGATACTGGTGATTCCCTAGCTTGAGGGATCCCAGAAAGTAACAGCACCCAAAAAAAGCAGCCGTGTGCTCACTGTCTGAACGTGCTGTAGCTGTACGGGGGAGGCTGGGGATGCTACTCAGCAGCTTGGGTCTAGTGAGCAGCAAGTGATTCTGGTGAGTTAATTGCCTGGCTTCTACAGCCAGGAGACGAGGTAACTGAATTCATGCAGCATTAGCTGCTCTGCTTCATTGTCACGTTTAGTGTTGACGTGGGGGAAGCTGGATGCTTAGTTCTTTGCTGGCAGCTGTCCCCCCTCCTGCTGCACTTCTCACAAACTGTCCTCTCCATCCTGCTTCCAGCCATGGTACCTGGCTCAATGCATTGCCTCTGCACCCGTTTTGTGATGAGGAGGATAAACAGTGCAGCTCAGGTGCTGGTACTGCCTGATGCTGGTATCGGAGGAAGGCTGCGTAGGGCTGTGCTTGGCCTGTGTCCTGCCACCCTGATCAGTCATTTTGAACCCTGGCAAAGGGATATGTGGCTTTACCTGAACCTGGGTGCCCGATGCATTGCTCGCCTGCTCATCCTGAGGCTTTGGGTGTCTGTCCAAGCTGCCAGCGGGAGTTATCTAGGTAACTGTCACATATGTAGGACACAGGCCCTTCTGTCACTTAGGACAGGCTACCTCAGATAAAAATTGATAAAGGCACTAGGAGACATTTTGGGTCAGAAGCAAGTACGTACCAGTCAGAGCTACAGCAGGACCGGGCGCAGGTTTGGTGGTGTTAGAGAGTGGTGAGGGGCTGGAACAGGCTGCTCAGAGAGGGGGTGGGTGCCCCATCCCTGGGGGTGTTCAAGGCCAGGTTGGATGGGGCCCTGGGCAACCTTGTGTAGCTCCAGGCCTGGAGGTTGGTGGCCCTGCCTGTGACAGGGGGTTGGAGCTCTGTGATCCTTGGGGTCCCTCCCAACCCAGACAAGTCTATGATTCCCCTGCTGCCTTTCAGGGCCATCTCAGCAGAGCAGCTGGGGTGAGCAGGTACAAAGTTTTCTTCTGTATTGTGAAGACAGGCCCACCCACATTTACCTTTCACATCTCTGATAGAGCATGCAGCCATTCATAAGCAACCTGCCACTCTCACCTGTGCAGCCTGGTTGGTGTTTGATTAGACATCTGTACATCCATGCCTTGGAGTTTCCATCTACTGAGGGTGATCTGGGTTGGTTGGTATTGGCTCTGCTTCAGGCCTGATGAATGCAACCTATGGTGTGTGCTGGGAACCTGTTGGCTTTGAGCTCTGTGGCATGACTTACTCAGCCAAAGCTCCCAACAGGTGAGGAGGGGCAAAGGATTCTTAAATCATGAGGCTCCTTTCTTCCCTCTCTCCTGCTGTGCTCTGCAGCTGACCCAAGGATGCTGAATACAGGCAGGTCTGGTGACCACCCTTCTGTCTCATGCTGTGTCTCCCAAGAGAAAGTCAACTGACCTATTTTTAAGTAGTTTCATGAAGCTGAAGCACAAAAGAAAAGTAATATTGAAGGAATGAGATATGTTAGAGCAGTAGCATGAAGCTAAGGTCAGTGCTTGGGTAACTCTACTGGCTTTGGGGCAACGCTACAGATGCTTGGTGCTTTGTGTCTCTGTCTCCAGATGGGTACATTCTAAAACTAGTCTTGTGCATCTGTAGTGCTTTTTAGTGTCCTTCTCACTTAAAAATGCTGACAAAAACGGTTGTCTAGACAGAACTGTGGATAAGCCTTAGAGAAAGAAAGGAAAAACTCTGGAAACTGTAGTTAATGTAGTTCATGACCAGTCTATTGCTGCTAGCTCACCAGTCATATTCTCTGGTGCTTTGCTGTGTTTAGATCTGCTCTGTATCACAGGGGATGGACACACTTCTAACAAGTGACATAATAGCAGATTTCATACCAGTGATGAGAAGAGAACTCTTCTGTCCTGCCCTATTGGCTTCTCTGTGCCTGTACCTTGTCTCAAGGCATCCAGAGCTGAAGGGTTTTTATTATGGACTTTGAAAAAATCTTTCCCTTATGCTTTCTTATGCTGTGACCTGAGAGGAAAGCTGGTTAAATGAGAAACCCCACACAGTGCTGCTTGCTGAAAAGATGCCAATCCTCCTGTTACAAAACTCGTTTCTGCTTTTTCTCTACAGTTGGGTGGAGAGAACCTCTCCTCAGCAGGTGTCCTTGTGGGGCTGGGATCTCATTTTGAGCATATGATGACACTTGCTAGTCCGTTTTGTAGACAAGCCTGTGTTTCCTAGCACTTTGAAGGTAGAACACCAGTAATCTTCTGGGGACTGGTACAGCCCATCTCTTCATGCAAATGGAGAGATGTTAATAACACGAGTGATGTGTTTTGTTTCCAGAGACACTCAGGTGAAGGGGTTTATCTGGCTGTAGGACTCTAATTCAAGCTTTTAGTTTCATGTATCTTCTGTTTGAATGTCTCATAGGAGCAGTGACCAGGCATCAAAGCTGTGCCCATCCTGCCTGCAGCACCCTTCTCCATGAAGTAAGAATCCTTCACCCAGTGGACAAGAGAAGGTTTAGGTAAGAGGGATTAAACAAGTTTTACAGTGCTGAAAATGGACTCTGAATCTCTTTCACTTGAGCCTTCCTGTAGATGTTCTCCCCCCATGGTGGGGGTCTACTGTTACACCTCCTCATAAGGGGAACAGCTAAGATGTTCTTGCCTTGTCTGAAATAGTGCTGTGCATTTGTGACCAGCTGAAATGCATCTTGCAAGGGATGATCCAATCTCCTATGCACCTAGATATAACCCATGACAAGTTGTGCTGAATGCAAGCTGTATTTACCACCTGAGGATGAAGCTAGATGCAGAAGTGATGCCTGGAACTGTTTCAGTACAAGTAACCTTGGACAGGGGAAGAGAGTGAGGAGGAGGATTGGCTGCTGGGGAACATCTAAGGGGTAACTTCCCTGGCTGTGTTGTGGGCATCATATTGCTCTTTCACCAGCTTTGGTGTCACAGTGTCTCTCATCTCCTTGGGCAGATAGGGAAGGTCAGATAACAATCGTGAGCTCCATATCTCCCTGTGTGCTTTGGTGATGTGTGCTGAGCATCTCTTGGCATAGGGAATAGTGGCAGCTTCAGCCCCTGGTGCACAGGACTCTTCTGAAGTTCTCTGGCTGTCATGGTGAGGGGTGACAGAGCAGTAGCAGGCATCAAAGTGTGAATTTCCCTAATGCAGCTTGGACAAGGGGAGAAGCTGTGCAGGCAGTAGATGCTGCTTTGACACTTTGCCTCTTGCTCTGAGGCAAAGATGTACAAACAGGTGTATCTGGACTTGGAAAGAGGCACATCCAGAAGGATCCCCCCTGTCCTGATAAAAGGAGGAGCCTGAGCTTAACAAACAAGGAAGGACAGAACTGCTGTGACAGTAAAATCTCTGCTATGAGTCAGCCTGGCAGTGTCCTTTGTCACACCAGACTGAACTGGGGGGGACAGGAACCTCTTGGGTTGAATAAACTAGTCTTTCCCAGGACTATTCTAGGCTATAAACCCAAGGGGTTTTCTTTCTTTGGACCACTATGCTATGGTAGCCCTGGGGCTACTGATGGCTAGGACCCTGGCTCTGTGATCTGTGGCTAATGCTTGCGCAGTGCTTGGTTAATGAGTCATGGGCACTAATGAGTCATGGGTGCTTACTGTGGCTTACAGCCCTCTGAGATCTGCAGTGCACTGGACTCTGCCCAGCCTTTCCCAAGGTAGTGAATCAGCAGAAGCCCTGAGCAGCCTGATGTTCTTAGCTTATACTGCCTGCTGTGGAGCTGAGCCAGCTAGGAAAAGGGGAACCACGGTTCCAGGAGCTACAACAGCATTGCAGCCTAGATGGGGCTGTGCACTGTGCTTTACTGCTCTGCACAGCTCGCTGCTGGGAAGCCCTCCTGTCTGGGGCACGTCTAGACAAGAATCAATGGCACTTGTGTAGATGTAGTAGCTAGCTCAGCTGATAGTAGAACTGAGAGGTGCTTGTGAGAGCTCAGAAATGCCAACTCCTTAAAGACCTCCTCTAAGAGGCTATGTGGGGAGAGCTGATGTTTATAGTGCTTGACAAGACCACAGAGCAGGCTTGAGAGAGCAGTTGTGCTCCTGCTTAAACTGTTGGGTGAAGTTCAGTCAGACCATGTGTTTTATTTAAATTAGATAAGGGGAGGGAATAGTGTAAAGAGGAGTGATAATAGGTGGTAAGTTCAATGTGTGAAATACGAAGGTGCATCTGCTTCCTTGGGAGCACCAGTGCTAGGTGTGCTTCTGGCCAGTGAGACTGGGCTGCCTCGAAGAGCTTGCAGTCCAAGGTAATGTGTTGCTGCTGCACATATCTGGTGGTGTTTGGAGAGAAGAGTGGGGGAGAAAGTTAGTGAAAGCTTCGTTAAATGCTGTTCTTAGGAGGGGAATCATAGACTGGTCTGGGTTGGAAGGGACCCCAAGGATCACAGAGCTCCAACCCCCTGCCACAGGCAGGGCCACCAACCTCCAGGCCTGGAGGTTGCCCAGGGCCCCATCCAACCTGGCCTTGAACACCCCCAGGGATGGGGCACCCACCCCCTCTCTGGGCAGCCTGTTCCAGCCCCTCACCACTCTCTCTGTAAAAAACTTCCCCCTAATATCTCCTCTCACCCTTCCCTCCTTCAGCTTCACTCCATCCCCCTTGTCCTGCCAGTCTCTGCCCTTTAACAAGCTGATTCCCCTCCTGTTCCTCTGCTCCCTTCAGGGACTGGGAGGCTGCAATGAGGTCCCCCCACAGCCTTCTCTTCTCCAGGCTAAACAAGCCCAGCTCCCTCAGCCTCTCTTTGTAGGGGTAGAATAGAATTTACTGGAAATGCAGAAAGCAGAGGGGTTTTCTTGCTTCTCTTCACATAAAAAGAAAAATTAAACCCAAAAGAAAGGAAGAGGCTGCACTGAATGAATCACTTAGCTCTGCCTTGGAAGGAGGCCTGAGTCTGGTGCACTCTGTGTGTTTCTTGTTACACAGTTTGTAGGGAAAAAAGTGCCTGTTAATTCCATAGCTTCACCTTGTTCTGATGGGGAGATTTAATATTGCTTAAGACAGGGCTATTAGCCAGGCCTGTGAGATCCCTAATGAAGACTCACTCAGGCAAGATGTAGATTTTTCAGTATGATGCCCTGGAAGGAATGGGAGGAGATACTTGCTCTAGACTTCCTCCATAGCATCCTTATCTGCACCGTGTTCTATGGAACTGTTGTGTCTTTATTTCTTGGAGTAGGTGATCGAGTGAGAGATGTATCTTGCTGCAGCTCTCAGCAATGCAATAACCTGAACCCCTCCTTGAATTGCCCCTGTCCTATCCAAAAGCTTTTGCTTTTCTCAGAGCACAGGAAAGTTTGTGGGAAGAAGCTGCTGTGAGCAGATCTGCCTTCCACCTGCAACATGATCCCAGGGATGGGAAACTGCTGCTGCTTTTTCACTTGTCACCTGCAATAAGACAAAAATAACCTGTTACCCAAATGACCATGTCCCTCTGAGCTGAGTGCCTGGCTGGAAGTCAGTCTGGTTAGGAATGTGGTTGTCCTAAAGGTAGAAATCACAGAATCACAGGGGTTGGAAGGGACCTCCAGAGCTCATCAGGTCCAACCCCCTGCCAAAGCAGGGTCACACAGGTTGGTGTCCAGATGGGGCTTGAATATCTCCAGAGAAGGAGACTCCACACCCTCCTGGGCAAACCAGGGAGGGGTTTAAATGCTGCCCCAGGTCAGAGTAGCACTCTTTTCCCCTATCATTCCATCACTTACCTTCCCTGTGTGATCTTTACCTGCCTTTCTGTGCTCTACAGAAAGGACTCACTAGCCCTGTCTATTCTTTCCTCATAGTTCTGCTTTGGTTTAGACAGCCAGTGACTCACTGCAGAGGTATTGTCCTGTTTCCTTATTAGCTGGGAGGTTGGTCAGCAGGAGTGGCAGCAGTAGGTGGGGTGGAGTTGTAGCTATATGAAGAAAGCCGGAACCATCTGAGTTTGCAGTGAGTCTGGATGATGAAGCAGGTGTCTGCATCCCTCTGGAGCCTGGGCTCAGCCTGTGTGCTGTGTATCAGGCTTAGCTGCAGGAAGCTGGGGTCACTTGGGAGTTGAGATGGATTTCAGGTCCTACCACCAGCGGGGTCATCTCCTACCACAGGACTGTAAGAAATGGGTAAATCTCTTTCCTATCTTGGGTTGTGTCAGTGCATCTCATGGGGAAGGTTTCTGATGTGTGAGTAGTAAAAAGGCACATGGGAGTTAAGCAGCTTGTGTCCTGTGTTTGGGGAATTGGGGATGCTCTAAGGAGTTTGGAAGAGGAGAAAGGGGCAGGGAAAGTATAGTAGTAACAATGCTTAATAAGGACACTGCCAAGAGGCATTGCCTTGAACCATATTCTGGTTGCCTTGGTAGTGTATCACAGCAGTTGCAGTAAAAGATGGGATAATTCAGTGCTAGTCTGAAAATACCTGTAAAAAGACTAGCCCAAAACCCAGGATCCGTGTTTCAAAGTTAAAATTTATCAAAGGGGCTCTTACCTTAAAAAAGGGAAACCTGTCTGTAAGGTTACAAGTCAGGAAAAGTGCATTTGGAGAAGTGACACCCTTCTCCTACCTGAAGGTTCCTAATAGGAAAGACTGACATCTTTGGGAGGAAGGGAAGAATTTATTCTTGCTCAGCAAGCACTGTTAGTGGCTTGGTACAGCTTTAGGATAACTTTTTCCTGGGATGCCAGTTCACCTTAGTAAGCATAGCAGACAGCTGGATGTTACTTCTAATTCTGTGGCTTAGAAACAGGCAGGGTTGATTAAACCAGCCTGTATAAAATACATTAAGCATCCTGATCTGGCTTTGAAGTTAGTCTTGTTAAAATAGATGGTTGAATTATTTGATTAGGTTGGAGTCTCTTGCAACCTAAATCTTTCTGAAGTTGGAAAACTGTTAACTTCACCTCTTTCATTCAAGCTCTCCCACTGCTGAGTTTCACCCACAAATTCAGCTTTGTTTTGCCTTCAGAGGGGAAGTATTGGAAGCCTCCTGTGACAGAGGATCTGTTTGCATCAGGCTAGTAGCAAGAGTTGTTCAAATCCTTGGAGCAACTGTAATTCTTCAGGTCTGAGTTCAAGGCTTGTGACTCGGTCAGTCACAGCTTCAAACTCCACTTGATGACAATAGGGGAACAACACAATGCTGAGAATGAACTTGAAATAAATGTGATTAATTGAAGCTTATGGGATCACGTATTTCAGTGATGACTAAATGGTTGCTGCAGATCTTACCTGGCAGGGCTCTTTCCCTTTCTTGGAATGCAGCCTTTCTGTAAAGGAGACTATTTCCATCCTCCACACCCATCAGCTGCTTGTCTAACTGTAGTGATTTCTTTCTAGGCTGCTTCCTTGTAGACAACCCCCAAGAGCAGAATGCTTTCCACAAGTGCACAATCACAGCAAATTTGCCAAGTACTTGAACTAAAGGGAGGAGAAAAGGATTTGCTGAAACAGAAAAGCTGCTCCACTTACCTGCCAACATCTTTGCACAGGTATCTCCTATCTCTGAACTAGCTAAACTGTTTCATTTCCCTCTAAGAATCCAAAGCTGTTCCCAAGTCAGCCTAGGATTACAACTTCTGGGCATCTAGAAATAAAAGCAAACTCTAGAGCTGGATCACTTTCTCCAGTAGTCCAAATCCCTGCTTTTCCTGCAGACACTGAACCATCAGGGTTAAACAGCTCTAGGTCTGCAGAGGGAGTGATGTTTTTCTGTACCTTAGCTTTTGGCTGTGTAGCTTTCAAGCTGGGCTTGTAAAACTTGAAGGATCCTTGCCTGACTGCTGGCTTTTTTTGGACTCCACATGATGGTGAGATCCATTCACATCTGTGGAGGAGGCTTGTGGATTTCCTAGTTGTGGAAAAAATACTCATGTCTGAAATGTCCCAGATTTATGTAATTAAAACCACTGAGTTGCAGTTGTATGTTCTGTCTAGGTACATCTATAGGAAGGGGTGGAGAAGGAGGGTCCTTTGTAACTGCTGGTGATGTGATTTTATTTATATTTAATATTTAGTCCATATTAAGGAACAATGATGCTTTTCTAAGATGATGATTTGGGAGAAGAATTAAATTCTCACCTTGTGCAACAGAGTTGTTACTGTTAGTGCAGAATCAACTCTTCAGGGTTTGCATTCTTCTGCTGTGCTGTATCTAGTACAGCACTGCCCATCCAGTCAGTGCCTTAGATTGTCCCATAAAAGCCATCATGACCTGCACTAAGGTAATAAATATTGTCTAGATGTCTAGGACACCGGTCTGGAAGCCTGTTTTCCTGTCAGTCTCCTTCCTGTTTCACACACTTTGGTCTTGCATGTGTGATGGTGTGCCTATGGGTGATGCAAGTTGGTCTGGATCTGCCTTTGTGGACCCAGTACCTAGAAAATCAAAACACTTTTTCAGCTCCAGACACACTTGAGCTTCCTGGGTTGCAAGATGTGTGTGTGGGTGTTGCCCATGCACTCGTGTCCTTCCTTTATGTGTTGTCTAGAACTTACTACTTAGAGATAGTGAGACAGAAATCCCAGGTTGTGGCTGCCAGGAGCAGGACTCGATGGCTCAGGTCCAACTGAGTTATGTATTGGCATGTAAGATGCTGTCTCCCTGAAGCTGAAAGCTCAAGTAGATTTGTTTGGACCAGCTGAGCAGCACTGATGTGGTATGTGGCACACCCTCTCTTCTGCTTTGGGTGCTGGGCATGTGTTTTTTGGGGCTGCCCTTCCTGTGACGCTTGGGTAAAGGGGTGGCTTTGGTGCTCCATGTTCACCCAAAGTGTTCAACCATCTCAGCCTTGCTTCCCTTTCATAAAGCATTAGGAATTCTTATAGGTAGCAAGCAGTGGAGTTGAAACTATTAGAAAAATTAAAAGCAGGATCATCATCCTGCTGTATAGACACAAGGTTGCTCCCCAAAAGCATCTTCTTCCTGGCCTGGTCATGCTTAATTTTGAGTGGCTCAAAGGAGAGTTTTACAGTTCCCAAAACAGCAATTCTGCAGTCTCCTCTATCCCCAGAGGAAGAGGAAAGATGAAGTAGTATCTCCCTCTTCTGCACCAGATTGTTTTGCTCTCCTGTAGCGTGTCCCTGACCTGTTAATTGCCTTTGAGATAGTCTGGTTCGTTCTGATCCTGATGGGAAATGTTGGAGGGATGATTAGGTCATTGTTTAAACAAGACAGCTGGTTCCAGAGTGGGACACGTTTTCAGGGCAAGGAAGTGGGTACTGTTGTCAAGTCTTGGTTTTGATGGTTTGGAATTGTTTGCTTTTTCCCCTCAGGATGAAAAGGTTACAGTCAAGAAGTGATTTGTTAATTGGTGCTGTCTCCTGGGACACATGGAACGGAGCCCTTCCTTTGTTATCACAATGCTTGGTGGGTATCACTGTTCTCTGCTCTACTGGACCTCACCTTTGTGAATCTCCTGCCCTCTATATAATATCACAGGAGCTTTTCCCTTCACCTGCACTGCCATCCCATACAACAAAAGCCACTGAATCTTATCTCATGACTCTTGCAATAAACCAAACAGGTTTCTCTTGGGTTATGGTATGTCTTTTGGGGGAGGAAAAAAGGCAACACTCCCAAATGCTGGCCCTTCTGATGACTTGGTGATAGCCAGGAGCTTGGAATTCTTGCCTTCTTGTTGGTGCTAACATCCTTCTTTGCAGGGTGGCAGGTTTCTGGTACTTGATGGATGATGATATGTAGTTCCATGGTGAGGAAAACAGTGGGAGCAACAAAGAATCCAGAGTCTTGGCTGTCTGTCTTGCTAGCCAAACACAAACCCAAGTTTTTGGCATCCTTAACCTGGTGCTTTAGAAGGGGGAGTAGAAGGCTTAGATGTCTTGGATTCTGCAGATGTAGTGTTGCCAGTGGATCACCAGAAGAAATTAGAGGCTGACAAAAGCCAACAAGCTTCCAGTGGTGCAGCATGTTTTACCTTTATACTTGTGTTGCACAAGGGTCCCCCTTGAGTAATAACCTGCTCTGAGGCTGTGATGCAAGAGGTAAGGAATTGCTTTGCCCTGAAGGTTGTCTTCTCACATGTTCCTGTGTTTCCAGGAACTGAGGATGGCAGGAATGCAAGTTAACGCCACATCTTGTGTCTCTCAGGCTGGTCCACATGTATAATAGGAAAGTCTTTAATACAAATAAGTATTGGTTCCCTTTTTTGTTTGTTTTGCAGGTGGTTGTCTTCCCAGCCAGCTCTGTCAAAGGTATCCCATGTGTGACCTAAGAGCAGAGCTCTGCAGTCAAGTGACCTCACCAAGAATTTAAGGGTTTTGTCTCAAAGTGTTTCCAGAGGCTTAATAGTTTGTGTTCAGCTGTCCTGCTGGGATGGTGTGGTGTGAAACTTGGGAACATCACTGGGATAAATGTGGATTGCAGACAAGTAAGCTGGGTTTATCTTGTTAATGCTTGTAGAGGCCTGTGCCAAAATTGGGGGTAAGGGACAGGGTTAATGTCAATGTGAGGGTATGAGCCCCCTCTCCCTTGAAAGCTGTTTTCTGTAGTACTATTGCACTTCATCAACTCTTTCTTTGTCCCCAGGCTCTTGCCTTCTGTGAATGAGAAGAGGAGCTTGAGCAACTTGCCCTAATGTCCTCCCCTTATGTGATGCCAGCTGTGAGTGTTTCTTTGGCAGTGTCTTAGCTGGTTGTTGTGAACAATAGTCAAGGAAGCAATCAGCAAGTATACTGCCCTAGAAGTGCTGCACATTGTTGGGCTTGCCTCATCTCCCTGGCTTGAGAGGTGGATGGGGATCCAGGTTGGGATGCTGCCCAGGTGTGCTGCCACACTGGAGCTTGGGATGGCTGATGGAGCAGAGAGCTGACCTGAGAAATGCCAGAGGATGCTTGGTGTGGTCACAGTGTGAGAGACAAGAGATGATGAAAAGAGAAGACAAACATGCTGAAAGTTGCTTTGCTCTTTCTTTGTCCTTCCCAAGGGCATCTTCCTGAGAGTAATGTACCAGCTACTGGTAAAACAGCAAAAATGCAGCACTAGATATACTGGCCTGCTTTTAGGAAGAACTCATCAGAACCTCAATCTCAGGCTGGTAATGACAGGCTAACTGGCTTTGAACCTAGCTGGGGAGTAACTCACCTGCAGCCACTATTTCTTCTGGGTGCTGGTCCAGCAGCAAAGCATTGCAGATATGTCATCAGGTGCCCAAAAACTTCACTGATCTTTCTGGGGAAGAATTAATGAATTAGATTTTGATTACACAATGAGACATTACTAATAATGAAGATTCATGGGAAGGACAAATGTACAATATGGGATGGTTCTAAGGGAGGAAATACGAGCACACCAGCCTTGGAAGAAGGAAAGGCCTTGCCTAAATCATGTTTGTAATGCTCACATAGAGGAAAAGAATTTATATTTAACTTTGATCAAATCAAGTTGGCTTTGTGTTTTATTCTCTGTGGCCCTCACTGACTTGGCATGAGTTGGGTGTCATAATCTGGGACATTGGACCTCCAACCCTCTTGAAAAAGTTATGACCTTGTTTGCCCACATTTCTTTCTTTCTTTCCAAGACATGAATGTAATTGCACCAATTACTGGGAGTTGTGAAACTTTATGAATTGACTAAAAGCCCTGCACTCAGAAGGTAACATGTGGCCAGAAGGGAGCATGGGATCCTGCTGCTGCAAGATCTCTGCCTTTGCAGGGTACTTGTTGTGAGGCAGATGTTTTGAACTAGTATGTCAGATTTCTTGATAAAATACTACTTTTCTATGTCTTTTTACTTTCAGGATTTTTCCTCTTTATGGAGCCAAAGATGACCATCAGCTCCAGGCTTTTTGGGGACAAAGAGGGTGTGTTATAGGTAATGAGAATGGCTAAAAAAATATCCTGGAAGATTGGTGTGAAGATTGCAGCAGGGAGTGCCCCTTTGTTCTGTGTCAGTGCCCTTGCTAGTGCCCTTTCCCAAAGTGCCACTGCTCCAGACTTGAGTCCAAGCTGGGTGTTGGCTGAATGGAACTGATGCAATGACTGGAATGTGGTTGGGGTGACAAATGTGGGGCTTGATGTGTCTCACTTAGCAAAAGTACAGTGTATACCTTCTATCCAGCTTACAGCAAAAGCTACGCTCCAAAACAACCTATTTGGCCTATTTTTCCTACTACTAAACATAAGGGATATGCAGCTCATATACTTAGAGGGGATAAGAATGGCTAAAAATCATCAAAAGATCACCATGAAAGTATTCTGTGCAAATGCCCTTTCCCCAAGTGCCACCCCTCCATCCTTAATGTCATATTTTGTTCATGTCATATTTTGTTCATGCCATATTGTGTTTCATTGTGAATGTACACTACTAACACCTTTCTTTTTCTCCATGCAGCCACAGCATGAAGGAATATCCCATATTAATCTCCTAATTTAAATTTGAAATTAAACAAACACCCCATACTTGGAGTATACTTGAATTCATTGATTGTGCTGGCTTGATTCCAGCACTGTAACTAATTATATACTGCCTGCAAAAAATCCTCACTGCTCATGGCTTTCTTGAGAGTCACTGGCTTGAAATCCTGGGTGATCTCTGCAGCCTGACCACACATCTTTGATGCTAATGGCAAACTGCTTGGAATGATGCAGCATCTCTGCTTGAGGAAAGCTCTTGGGCTTGCTGAACGCTGGCTGTAGTGCAGTGCTGGTGAGGGATGAGTGTGTCCTGTTGCAGGGGTTGTGGATGCACACTCAGCTCTGCAGTTCTACTGTGCTGGAGGTGGTGGAATGGGACAGACTGTAAATCCCAGGCTTGCCTTGATCCTGCATGTTCTTCCAGCAGTGTTTGCCTCGGGGCTGCTCTGCTATCCCAACGCCCAGCCTGCCTGCAGTTGAAAATATGTTACTCTTAATAGTTGCCTGGGATGTTGGCCTGGTTAAAGAAGAGGGGACTGCATGTTTCAGGCTCCTGGGAAATTCAAGGAGCCAGGTTGGAGTAGCAGCTAATGTGCCAGAGTGCTCGCCCGAGAGCAGAGCTGCCTGCCCTGGAGGGAATGCCTCTGTTACTGCCCAACCATGGGGTGTTGGGGTGGGAAGGGGTATGAATCTAGGAGGGGTGGCAGCAGAGAATGTCACAGCATTTGGTCTTGCATAATCAAGATAACGGATGCTGTATGAATTCCTACTTTAATTCCAGAGACCCTAGAAGGAATTCAAACTAACTAGTTACAAAGCGAGGAGCCTTCTGCAGAAGGAGAGTGAGGGGAAACAGTATGTATGGTGGGTTGTAGCTGCACATGGCTGGATCAGCTCCCTGTGCCTGTGTGAGTATCACAGTTCTGCTTCCAGAAAGTCAGTTCTCTGTACATACAGTGCCCTCCTGCTGTGCCAGACTTCCAGCCTGACTCTGCGTGTGGATGTCAGATTCCTCCCAGTTGACTTGGTGGCACCTAGTTGCACTTGCTACAGAGGTGTCCTGACCACAGCATTTGTCAAATAAACCCTTCCAAATACCTGAAAGCTATTTTTCTGAGAAGAAAAGCAACATGAGAGTTGTCTATGGTGTCTGCCTGTCTTTGACTGACCTGTGCTTAGCATTCTTGCTAGCTGCACAGGGGATGTATTTCCATGTGGGTTTTTGCTTGATTATTCTATGTCTGTTTGAAGTATAGTTGTCTGGAGGGGGCAGCTACTGAGAAATTGTTGTGAAGGCTGTCTGTGATGGTTTTGGAATTTCTTGAGCAGCCTTAAATGTCTTTAATGCTATATGGAAAGCCATCTGTGTTGGTGTCTATCCAAAATGGAGTAGATGAGGTTAATAAAGTCAAGGATTAGGTTCTTGATCTGTGCCAGTGCTGCTAGAAATGTAGATTTTTCTTTTGTCACATGCTAGAAAAAGGACAAAGGACAAACATGGGGATTTTTGTGTGTCTGGGAAGCTTTCTCTTAACCCTCCTTTCTGCTGATGCAGTGAAGCTAAGGATCAGGTGATGACTTAAAATTTTCACATTCTGGAAGCAGAGTTCAGGTGCTGGTAACACTTTTGCTAGCTTGTTTTATTGCTTTGTGATCCCAGAGTTATGGTTGTTTTCAGAGAACTTGGTTTGTTAATTCTAGGCTGGATGTTCTCAGAGGTACATGGTGCCTGACGTGGGCACAGCCAGGCTGTGCAGATCAGTGTCAGTGAAGGGTTGTGCATGGTGCCTTGAATTTTGTGTTCCTCTGAGAAGGTGAGTGGGAGTTTGGTGTCTTACTGTCCCCAGGCTGAGCCCTGAGGGGCTAATGAGCACATGAAACAGTTGTACTGATTCCTTGGGAGGAGCTGCAGGGTGATTCAGAGGCTCAAAGGGGTTTTGCCCAGTGATTTGAAAACTCAGAAGTGTTTTTGTTTAATGGCTGAATAAAAAAGTAACTTGGAAAAAATTGAGCTGTGTCAGTATGCATCTTCCTTTGATTTTAATCAGTGCAATGAAAATGGGTGCTACTATTGTCCAGGCTCCTACTTAAACTATTACTAAGCTGTGGGCATGGCACAGGGATGGCAGAAGGTGCATCTGCTGGTGTTAGAGCCATCAGCTGGCATCAGAGACAAGGTGGAGAAGCACTTGGTGGAGCAGGGCAACTGGAAAAATATTAGTGCCTGGAACAGTACTGACCTCTCATGGGTTGTGAGGATGGGTGGTTATGCTGGCAGGTGGCACCTGGAGTTAGAGGGTATTTATCCTGTTGTCATTATGTCACACCTTAAAGCAAGTGGGGAGAAGGGAGCTCGGGTTCCCTTGGCCAGGCATCAGAAACAAACAGCTCTCAGTGCTAAGCCTCCTCTTCCTCACGTGTGTGTGCTCTGAAGCTGTGATGTGCCATGATGTCCTAGTCATTCAGGAGCCATCCAGGCTGCTCTCTCCCTGCAGAAGCCAGCGTTGGCCTCTGAGTGTTATCAGGGGAGTAAGAGACAGACCAGAACATTTGCTCATGTACTTAGCTTTTTATCAGGGATGAAGACAGTCTCGTTGATCTGGCCCAAAATCAGGAGAGTAACGTGGTGCTCCACAGGCAAGGATTGTGTCTGATAGGAGGAGGTACCATGGCTCCTAATGAAGGCTTAAAAGCCCTAAAGCACATCACTGGGTTCCCAGTGAACAGAGCCAACCTCAGCCCTCCTTCCTACCCAGCTGCAAAGTACAAACTTCTTGTTGAAGCATTTTTGGGTTGGTTGGGTTTTTTTAAAGGTGATCTCACAGTTAGCAGAGGTTAAGTTATGTAGCTATTGAAGGCTTTATGAGCAGGATGTAGCCTGTGTGTCAGAAAGCTTTTTTAGTAGTTGGTGAGATGAATTCAAGCCAGGAAAAAAGCCTTTGTGCCATTCAACCAAATGCCAGGTTTGCTCCCTGTGCTTTAAGAGCATCTGAAGGTGAAATTCTCAAAGGAAAATTCTCTGTTTGCTTAGATTTTTACTTCTCAGAGCTACACACAACACTTCCTTTGAGTTGTCACGTCATCTTTGGGCAGTTTCCAAATATTTCTATTCTCCAGACAACTGTGGGTTCCCTGGGAACATGTGTCTGGGCAGACAGCTGCAGGGCTACCCCACAATTGGAAGGTAACCATGTTGGGATCACGGGAATGCCACCAAGATGCTGGCAGTGGATGTCTTGCAGATATCAAGAATGGGAAAGGGAATCTTCAGTAAGAAGTTATCTGCATTCTGTTACTTGATTTTGAAGGACTAACTCTTCATGTGAGCCCTTCTGAGTGCTGACTTCTGTGTGTAAATTTACCATATTCCTATTTTTAGAAAACAGGGAGAGATCCAGCTGAAGATCATATGCCTGTCCTATTTCTTTCTGATTGCTAAGGGGAAGATGCAGCTCTCAGATAATCAAGGCAAAAGCAGAATTTATCTTCCCACTAACTTGTGGTCCTGATTCAGATAGTTGTTTCTTCCCAGTTCTAAAAAAAAACCCCTACTTTGGGTCATGATGTGTTGTAGAAATAAACAGCACCCCAAAATAAAAGCAATACCCCAGAAGCCCAGGGTATTTGGAGCAGTTGGTTTGTGATAGGTGGGTGTTTTGTGTTGTAAAAGTGGGGAGAGGGGAAAGCAAAGGACAAGGAAGAAGCCAATAATGTATAAAAGCAGCAACTGGGAAAGCAGCCTTGACAGAGTTTGGTCTCGTGGGGTTTTCTGGGTCAGATGGGAGCTAAAGAAAAAGCCTGGGATAAGAAGTTAAAAAAAGCTATTAGTGTTGGGTTGTGTTCAGGGGAAATGCAAGTTCCTGCAACTTCTTCTTCTTACAAAGAATATGCAGAGGGCATCAGGCTCAAACCCCCCCCAAACCCTTCTAAATGTAAAAGGCAGCTTGCCTGAAGTTTAACTGAGTGATCAAGGTCCAAAAGGTACACAGAACTTTCCAAGATAGGTCACATTAATCAGTGTTAAATAACATGCATCAGGGTGACCAAAACGCCTGGATGTAGCTGGAGGCTTGGTAAAGAGAATTTTAAAAAGCTCTGAACTTCCATCTAGTAACTTGTTAGAAACTGTTGGAGTGATTTGTCCTTGGAAGTGAATCTCTGCAGCAGAAGCAGCATGTTTGGACAGCACAGGAAAGGCATCTGTAAGTAAGATCCCTCATTTGAGGTGCTCTGTGCTGACCCCTTTGATCCCCTCCTGTGCTCTGGCAAAACTGATTTAAACCAACCTGATAAAAAGCTCCAAAGATGACTTTTGAACTGGCACCTCATCCCAGGTAGCCAAGACGTCTCTGAGTGTTGGTGAGAAGCTCTTAGTGAGCTGGGTGTAAAGATGTATCCTGATGAACTGATGTGTCCCCAAGGACGTCCAGGATTCATTAGAAAATTGGATTTGAATTTAGGAAGTCAAAACCAGATTAAGATAATCAAAAGCTTAAGGAGGGGGTGGAATGGGCTGCAGGTTTTGAAGGCAGCTGTGCAGAGGAGAAGTGAAAGAAGAAATTGCTACAGTGGACAAATGGGGAACACCTGCTCTTAAACCCCAGGGTGTAAGCAGTAGTGGTCCTCTTGCACATCTGAAGGGGGTGTGGGTTTATCTTTTGAAGTGCAATTGGGTATTTTTTCCAGTAAAGTGGCAATAGTGTGAAAACAAGGTTCCATTTAAATAGTGTTTATCCTGAAAAACTTACTTGTAAAATGGTGTGCTCTAAATCCAGACAGGTGAAAAATGATTTAAATGTTGAGAAAGGGGCCTTAATGTGGAAGATGGGAATGTAAATCTGGAGATAGACTGTGGCCAAAAGTGGTATGGAATGGAATAATTTGTGGTTTGCTTCTTCAAGGTATTTGTCAGATGTGTTTTCTAGGGTGTGTTAGATGGCTTTGAGGTGCTGAGAGAGGCTTGGTGGGGGATTAAGGCACCTGGGGTTACAGCTCCGAGTAAAACCCTATTGAAAACGGAGTTCAGTTGGGATCCTTCATGGCTACATCTTGAGGAAGTGATTGAGCTGGTTGTGAGAACAAGACTGCTGAAACAGTAACCATCTACTCTGGAAATGGAGCAGGTTCCCATGTCCGTTGAAGGTGTGAGGGCTGCATGTCCATGTGGGAGCCAGGGAACATCCTGGAGTTAGAGGCAACCAAGGATCTGATTAATGTTTGTAAATATCTGAGGTGTGGGACACAGGGGGGCATGGGCAGCCTCTTCTCAGTGTCTGTGGGGACAGGACAAGGGGCGATGGCCTCAAGTTGGAGCACAGGAAGTTCCACACCAACATGGGGAAGAACTTTTCCCCAGTGAGGGTGAGGGAGCCCTGGGACAGGCTGCCCAGGGGGGTGTGGAGTCTCTTTCTCTGGAGAGATTCCAGCCCCGTCTGGATGCCGACCTGTGTGACCTGTCCTAGGGAGATGCTTTGGCAGGGGGGTTGGACCCGATGAGCTCTGGAGGTCCCTTCCAACCCCTACAGCTCTGTCAAGCTGTGAAGGACCCGCTTTCGGTGAGGAAGTTCGGGGGGGAGGGGAGGGGGTGCTATCTGTGCGGATAAAGCCACAGAACTGGACAAATCCGTTTAACCGGCAGTGCTGTGAGTCTGCTCCCGGCTCTCTGGCTCGCAGGGTGCGGGACCCGGAACGGGCCGGGGCTGGCACATCCCCCGGGCTGCGGGAGGTGCCGATAAGGTTGGTGCCAGCCCGGGGGAGGGATGGGACGGTACGTTACTGGCCCGGTACCCTCCGCTCCGGCTCTCGGCACGGCTCCAGCCTCCCGCGGGGGTGTAGTTCAGTCCCGGGGAAGGGACGGGACTGAGTTCGGCTTCCAGGAGCCGCCGGTACAACGCGTGTTTCCTTCTGCACCGGCTCCTCCTGCCCCGCCGCGCCGAGCAGCCCCCGCGGGTGATTCCGCTCTAAAGAAAAAGAGGAATTTGCGGGCTGCGGGGGTTGGAGCAGCCTTTCCCCAGCGCCGGGGCGTGAGCGCTGCCTGCCCGCAGCCGGGCCGGGGCAAGCAGGGCTGGGCCGGGCTGCCGTGACGGCCGGGCCGGGTACCCGCTGCGCTGCTCCGCTCCGCTCCGGCGCTGCCCGGCCCCCGCGGTCCTTCCCCGCCCCGCTGCCTGCTCGCCCTTCCCTCCCTTCCCCTCCCCTTCCCTCTCCTCTCACCGCCCCCCCGCCGAGCTCTCCTGCGCGGCCCGGGCCGCCCCGCCGAGTGCTCGGCTCCTTCCCCCGCTTTGCTGCCCGGCTGTTCGTGGGACCGGAGCCGCGTCCGTGTGTCCTGCCTCCGGCATGGCCGGGCCTCTGCCCCCCACAGAGCTGTATACCTCGGAGCGGGTGGTGGTGCTGGTCTCCTGCGTGCTTTCCTTCCTGGGCTCCAGCCTCCTGGTTTGCACCCACGCCCTGTGGCCGGAGCTGCGGACCCGTCCCCGCCAGCTCCTGCTCTACCTGTCGCTGGCAGACCTCTTCTCGGCCCTCTCGTACTTCTACGGGGTGCTGCAGGACTTCGACAGGACCTCATGGGACTGCGTGCTGCAGGGCGCCCTGTCCACCTTCTCCAACACCAGCTCCTTCTTCTGGACCATGGCCATTGCCCTTTACCTCTATATCACCATTGTGAGGGGCTCGCCCACCGGCACGGGCTTGCTCTGCTGCTTCCACGTCGTGAGGTGGGTGCTGGGCGGCTGATGCTGTGAGAGCACGAGGTGTGGACCCCACAGACACCCACCCCCCTGGCTGGGAGCCACGGCTGCCCTGTGCTCCATGCTGGGCTGTGATGGAGCGCTGGGATGGCTGCCCACATCGCCAGCTCTTTGCTTGAAGGCGAAGCTGGCCCTTCTCGAGTTTCTGTAAACAGGGATTTCGCTGTCTGTTAACTGCCCTGCTTATTTCCCCCTTTCCCTACCAAGTGAAGAAATGGAGATGTGAAAAAGTTAAAGGCTTTTCTTTTTCTAAGGTCACATAGAAAATCTCTGCTAGGAGATGATGACTGAAAGCCCTGCCTTCTGCTTTCCCTCCACAAGCTGCTCTGATTTAGAAATAATATAGTCAAACCTGTGTTTGCAATACCTCTGTGCTGCTGCCAAAACTCCTGTCTTTGGGGGCTGTTGCCATAGGTCCCTGACTGCCCAATATCAGCCTGGTGTGTAGATCCTTCCCCTTTCCCCACGCCGGTTGCTTTAAGACAAGACTCATAGGAGAATGTTGCCTACAAGCAAGTAGGCTGCTAAAATGCACTCTGAGCCTTGTTTTGGCATGTTTGATTGAAAGCAAGACAAAACAGACCACAGTGTGGCTTTATGTCTCAGTTTGTGCTATTTAGTGAGCTGATTTTCCACGTCGTGCTCAGTAAAAGCTTTCATTATGCAATTTCAGCTTGTGGAATCATGTGCTACCTACCCACGGAGCAAAACAGTGATCCCTTAGTCCTCTGTGCTGCCAGGCTTGTGCAATAAATTATGAGGAATGAGCTGGTTTGGTTAAAAAAAAAAAAAGCAAGGCATCAGGGCAAGTCTTTTCTTTGGTTTCTTAGTCAAGTGTTTGTCACCTTTTGTTTTCAAACAGCATCATTTGAGAGATGATTGAATTGGAGTCGAGTCAGAGAAGCACTAAAGCCAAGTGTGAGTCAGGGAGGGACTTCAATTCCTGCCTGACCTGCTCTAATTACTGCTTCACAGCAAGGGCTGTGTGTGAGGAAGCCTGAGGTGATGGCACACACATCTGGGTCTGCCTGATGTTGTTGGTGAAGTGGAAATAAGGTGGGGTGAGGTTTGTTCAGTTATTTCATTCCAAGTGAATAGATTTGCACTGTGAGGATTGTGGAGAGGATGGAGTGCTGGGAAAGGGGAGCAGAGAAATGGGGTCTGACTTCTTTACAGGCATGGTGTCTGCATCAGGCTACATCTAAGAGTTGATGCAAATCTGGCCTACCTGTAATTTTCCTGTCTGCTAATTGCTTGTTGTGTGGCCTTTGTACTCCCAGTTCTCTGGTTTAATGCTTCCCAGCCTCCTTGGATACAAAGTGTGGAAAGAAATGGGCAGATTCCCTGGAATCATGTTGGCTGGAATCTGTGCTGTGAAAATCCTGAGCCATTGCTGTAGCCTTGTGATGGAGAGGAAAGGACTGTTCACACTGAAATGCCACTGGGTCAGACTGCTAGGTTTATTTTCAGTTAAAATAAATAATAACCGTGTTCTGATCTGGGTTTTGATCAGCTCCACTTGCTCTGTTTAAAGCTGATGCTTTCACTGAAGGCCCAGTGCCAGGTTCTGCTTTGTAAATGCCTCCCCTTCCCCGCAGAGATGGTGCTTAAAGCTTCTATACCTGCTTTATGATCTGTAGGCAAAGCCAGAGAGAACAAGAGAGGGCCTGTTCTCTGCCCATCCCCTCGTGCCACATCTTCCTCCTTCCCATCCCTGTGCTTTTATCATTACCTGAGGAAGGAAAAAACCCAAATTCTGGATGGAATGCTTGGGCACAGCTCCCCCCTGCACTGCTCAGTGCTCCAAAGCCCAGCTGATGCTCTGGTGCTGTTAGCCTAAAACTCCTTTCATACCATGCCTATAGGGACTGCTGCAACTGGTAGGAAGGATTGTGGTGCATATGTTAGCTGTGGAAGGGAGGTGTGGGGGACCCCTCAAGAGCAAAAGGGAAGGTGGCAAAGGGCAGATGATTTCTTTAAAAATACTGATTCAAAGGGAAGGCTGCAGTATGTTTGTCTAGGCAGGGACTTGGGATTTCAGTGGGGTGTTTTCCCCCTCCTTGCTTTGTAGCTTGCTGACACAGTCATGCAGGGATGGCTGTGTGAAGAGCCCTTCTGAGATGCTTCTGGAGGGGATTCAAGGCAGGATGGAGCCTTGTCGTGCATGGTTCCTGTTCATGAGTGGTTCCCTGTAAGAGGCGGTGTTTGCAAAGATGAATACTCTGCTGGGTATAACCAGAGATTCCTCTGTAGCTGAGTGGAGCTGGCTAAAGATACCTTGGGAGTCAACACCTGAAATTTTCCCTTTAGGGAAATTACAGTGTCAGAACTGGACCCAGCCTGCAAAACAGGTTTGTTCCTCACTGATTCGTGTGCTAACACATCCACCTACTCTACTGCAGGGCTAGAGAACCACAGCCTCTGGTTTGGGTTTAAAGTTGCTGAGCTCAGATAAGCTTTGAAAACAATCTTACACTTCACTTTGAAGATATGTACCTAGTTGTGAGTGTAAGTTCTGGCACCCAGAGCACAAATTTCCAGGCTACCTCGCTCGTTCTGGCTTTCTAAGTACCAGGTATCATTTGGTTGGGTAATGTCACCTTTGCTGTGAGAGGAGTTGATCCAGATTTGGGGGGAGGAATGGACCAGCCCCCACCTTGGCATTGCTTCTTGCTTTGGACAGCAATTGCTGTTGACCTCTGAAATATTTGCATTTTATGATCAGCCTATGCAGATGGTTATAAGTGTGTGTATATATATATGCTTTTATATATATAAAAATGTGTTTATAACAATGTATATATGTGGATGCATGTTCAGGGAGCACTGGAGATCATTCCACGTAGACTGTATTGTGCATTGACTCTGTAAAGGACTGCTTGCCCTTGTGCCAGTTATTTTTTTATATGTGTGTGTGTATATATATATGTGTGTGTGTGTATATATACACATATATATACTTATATTTATACATATATACTTATATTTTTATATATATACTTATATTTATATATAAACACACATATATACTTATATCTATATATATATAGGACCTATCACTCTTGAAATCTCCTGCTTATCATGTGTTTTATGATAACTTGTAGGTCAGGCCAACCGAAGGGCAAGCTATCAGATTGCTGGTGCCTTGGCTTCTAAATTCTTGCATCCTTCACTAGGAGGAGCCTTTGCTTGGTACCAGGGAGCTCAGAACTGCAAGCTGTGTAATGTTGGGAGGGGGGGAATAAGAAAACAAATATAAGTTAAATTGGAGCAGATTTGGTCTGGAGTTCTGCTTAGTGATGTATGCTCAAACTTTTCTCCTGAAATGGGTCGGTATATCCAGAAGACTGATTTTTCTCTCTTACAGAGTGTAAAAATTCCTGTCCTGAGAAGGAACTGCCTGCAGGCTTGCTGGCAGGATGGCTCAGGGTGTAACCTGGGCAGGCAGGTGACTGCAGAGCTTCCCAGAGCCTCTGGGGAAAAAGCAGCTGTGCAGCATAAATCAAAACGTGGTGTTAAGCAATCCGACCCAGGCACACTGGGAATGAGAAAACCCAGTACAACTGGGGCTGTATGCTGCTGTAGTTGAAGGGTCACCTTGTGTACATGCAGAATTTACACCCTGAGCTGTGTGTATCTTCATTAACAGATTGCCAGGGGCTATTTTAGGGAAATAAGTACTGGGGTATCCGCCTTAGGGGTGGGATCGGCAGCCTCTTTAAGGAGGTGGGAGGGGTACCCTTGCTGTTTAGGGGTTCCTCAGAATAATCAAATCACTAGTCTCAGTTCTCTTTTCCAGTTTTTTGAAAGGGAGCTGAAGAAGTTCACCAAAACAGCCAATTGCTTCCTAGATTCTTTCTAACTTTGAGTCTGTAATCTTTTGTCCTTGGGGTTAGTTGCAAGAACCATCTGATCCTGAGACACTATGGAAGTGAGAAGTGAAAATATCACCTGATAACGTGTGATATTCCTCTGCTTTCTTCCTCTTTACCAGTTGGACTTTAAAAATCTTCAATAATCTCTTTCCTAGCAGTCTGTTATTTCCTACCACAGCCTTTCTCAATGCATCTGTACTTGTTTATGCTGTTCTCTTATATCCCTGCTCAGTAACTCGACCTGGTTTTATCTTCTCATGTAATTCTCTTTTCAGTTTCAGGTTGCTGTGGAGAACATTATTTAGGCAAATGAGTTTCTTGCTGCACTTCCCTTTTCTGTGTGCTGGACCCCTTGTGCCCCTTGGTATGGTTTCTGTAAGGAAGTGCAGCTCTCTTGATGCCTTTACCCCAGAGTTTGGATCTCCCAAGTGTACTGAAATCTCAGGCACTTTGCATCTTCAATCCTTGTTTTTCAGGCAAATCACCTTTTTTTTTTTTTACCCAAATGAGCCTTGAGTTGTGTGGAAACTTCAGTGGGGGTGAGGATGCTGGGAGTGTTTTTGGGAAGCCTGCTCTGATAATAGCACAGGGAGGGCTTCCTGCACCAGAACTGTCCTTAAATAACAACCTGCTGTGGATTAGCACGGGCTGTCCTGAACTCAACGTTGGAACAAGATGTTCCAAACACACTAAAGGCTTCACTCTGAATTATTTTTTCCAGAGTGATACATTTAAATTTGTTTCATTTTGGGGGGTAGGTGAGCCCAGATCTTATTTAAGAGTAGGAAGCGACATGTTTTTGAGCCTAATATCATGGGTTTATCTCTGATTTCTCAGTGGGGCTGAGGAATTTCAGATAATCTGGTCTAGGCAAGTGCTGGCTGAGCACAGCCTGATGCATGTGATGCTGATTTTAGGAGGAAGGTCCTTTGCAGGCTCTCAGCAGCTGCTGTGGGCTGTCAGCAAGGGGACAAGCAAGGAGGAAGGTAATCAGAGCAATACAGTGATGGCTTCATTGCCTTTGCAATGGGAGAGTTATGCTGGAAGCTCAGTCTGAGCACTCTGTGAAGTGTCTTCTATTGAGGGAGTGTCCCTTGTCCCTCCACAGAACCTTTCTCTGAGGATGAATGTGGGAAGAGCAGGAGATGCATTCAGTGGAGTGCAGGGCAGTATTTTGGTTGTGGAGTGATTTGTGAGTTGTAGCTCACAGGGCAGGCACACCAAGTCCTGGGTATTAACAGCACCCAGGAAGGGGCTGAGTAGTTTTACATTTGGGGTGATGGAATTTTTCAGCTCGTGTGTTTTTGTGGTCAGCCCAAGCTGCTGAGTGACTTAATTCACGTGTGTCATCACAGTTCATTTTCTTCTAAATGCTTCCCTGTGTTTGCTTCTGCTGTCAAGAGAGAAGCTGAAGTCAAAGCACAGCTCCAAATTACATGAATATAGCTCCTCTTTGCTTCCTTAGCTTTTCACTGTCGGTGCCTTTCCTTGGGAAGAAACTCTTTGTCTTTCAGAAATTACCCTTTTGCTCCCATGATATTGATTACACCTCTGTTTAAAAACCAAACAAAATAACCCCACTGATGGCAGAGCTGTGGGTTTCTGTGTGTGTGCAGGTCCTTTGTGCCAAGCAGCACTTGGGAATGGGCACGTGGGGTTTGGCTCCTTGTGCTCTGAAAGCTGAGGATCAGCCAGCTTGCTCTTGAATGGCTGGGGCCTTCAGGATGCTCACAGTGACCTTGCCAAACCCTCAACCTCACCTGTATCCAGGAGAGAAGGGGGGTAGGTGGGATGTCTCCCCTTCACCTCGCTGGACCCTCGCTGCTCACCATGCAGGGCAGGTTCCACTTCAGAGTGCAGCACATCTGCCCTTTGGACTGGTGCTCCACGTTCCCAGAGGGGCTCCCTAGGAAGGGGTTTGCAGGCTGGAGAATCCTTTGATCTGTCACCCAATTTCTCAGGGGTGTTGGAGGGATTAAACTGAGTGTGTCCTTGGCTTAACCTTGCTCCTTCTGTTCTTTATTCAGCTGGGGAGTCCCCCTTGGCATTACAGTGGCTGCTGTGGCTCTCAAGAAGATTGGATACGATGCCTCCAACGTGTCTGTGGGCTGGTGTTGGGTCAACCTGGATGCAGAAGATCGGGTCTTGTGGATGTTGTTAACAGGGAAAGTTTGGGAGATCCTGGCCTATGTGACTTTGCCAGTGCTCTACATCCTCATCAAGAAGCACATTAATAGAGCAGTGAGTATTCAGCTGCGTTCAGCTTAGGTCACAGACTTGCTATGTCACTGCACCCTCCATGCTTTGAAGATCATTGCTGTGTATTTAGCAGCTACGTGGGCAGGAGTTGCTTCAGAGGTGGGATCTGAAACTCATCCAGCACTGGGAGCAGCAGTGCACCTGACTGAGCAGCCTGCAGCATCCTTGCACGGTGGCTTAGCACAGGGGGGAAGTGTAAAAGCCTTTTGAAAACTTTTTTTAAGGGGTTATGGGATGTACAGGGGTGAAATGGAAATCCAGAGGTAGGAGTTGAAACAGGATGGGAAGGGCAAAATTTAGCTTTAGTTGGTCTTCCACAGTTCCACTCACAGCAAGCCTGAGGTTGGTGCCTGGACTTCTCCCCCCTCTGTTGTTTTAGGGTCTCTCATGATAGCCTGTGTTTATAACTACCTGTTTTGTGGTAGGGGCATGAAGCCCCACTGAGGAGCCCAGGCACTATAGCATTAGGTACCATATGTGTCCACAGTACAGAAGACACCCTGTCCTGTGAGAATTCAGAGGCTTATTTGCTGCTGTTCCTTGTGAACACAAAGAATCCAGGCGTCTAGGACAATATTTGGCTTGTAGAGAAGTCTAGCTTGAGAGCAGCTGAAGGAACTGGATCCAGAGGTTCCTTTTTTTCTAAGTAAAAACCCCCCACATCTGGATAGACATCTGAGGAAGTGCTGCCACTGCAGACCTGTTTGCTGTGGTGGAGCTATGGCAGTGGCACTTGGGGGGGAACACAAATCTGGTGAGGGCAGGATCCCCCAGACGAGTTGGAAGAACACCATGGGCTCCAGCATGTTGCTGTAAGGCTGCTGGAGAGTTGAAGGGGAGGTGGGGAGGGTTTGCTAGTGCCTGTCACCACCACCTGACATAAATCAGGCAGGACACTGTGTTCCAGCAGCTGTCAGAGCAGTGTGACTGCTCAGAAACATGACCCCCCTGGCCAGGCTCTCCCCCCTCCTGCTCTGCCAGGGACTTGTCCCAGCCCTGACCACTCATGGAGGGGTGCTGGGGGCAGGCAGCTGTCACTCTGGTCTCATAATGGGGGGCTGGGGGCTGAAGCAGCAGCATGCCTGGTGTTCTGGGCTGGAGCACTGCTCTTCCCATCACTGGGGTCTTTGCTCAACCTGGTAGGCTGCTCATGGGGCTTCTTCAGCATCAGGAGGACTCCTGCTTCAACCAGGGCTGGCTTTGGGCTGGTAATTAATGCTGGGAACCAGTTTTGCACAGCCTGAACAGGAGAAGTTACAGCAGTAGCTGTAGGGGGCACGCAGGGTGTGCACTGGGGGCTTTCCAAATGGCAAAGACTGTGTGGGAAGGGGTGGGAAGCTGCACTGAAAGCCCTGCACAGAGGCCACCACACAGCTGTCATACAGCTCCAGGCTGGAGGGAGGGAAGGTGTCAGGACTGGGAGTACTGGAGTGAAGGGGAATACTGCCCATCAAAGCAGGATGTGCTCTGTAGCCCCATGGTAGGAGGAATAGTTCTGTGCAGGGTAGCTATCCTGAGAGTTACTCTCTTCACCCACATTAACATGGTTGGTGTTCAGCATCCCAGCTGCTCTGTGTGCTCCAAGCACATCCAGTGGCTTCTACTGTAGGGAGGTCTCATGAGCCTTACCCCTCCGACGCCCTGACCCAGGGCATACATCCCAATTAAGTATTTTTCTACATCTGTTGGTATTGAGGTTTGCTGGCCTCCCCAAACCCACAGGAGCCCGTTGCTGATGGTACGTGGTCAGACATGAGGTGGGATCTACACAAACATGCCAAAGGACCAGTTCACCTGGGTGTAAATTCCTTGTGGAACTTGCTGGTTGTGGTAAAGCCCAAAACTTTGAGTAGTTGGAGAAGGATGAGCCAGACTTCTCCCTCTGTATGTGTGTGTGGGTGTATCAGGAGGCTTCCCCAAGGCCAAACCCTTACCTGTGCATTTACAAAGCAGAGAAGCTGGCAGCAGTGGGGCTGGGCCAGGATGATTTTGTGGAGCACCACTATATATATATATATGTATATTTTAGGTTGTTATGACCTGGTTTCTTGGTAACTATCTAGTGATGTTTGTTAATATAAAGCTTCAGTGGCTGATAAGAGCCAGATAACCTTTACTTGCCACTCCTTGGCTTTAGTGTTTCCATTAGCAAGGGCAGCAAGTGGCTGAAGGTGGGTGCCCATAACTGTGTCCCAGTGAACTTTCCCCCAAGATGCAAAAATAATTCATCTCCAGGGATTCTTTCCAAAGCAAGCTAAATGTCCAGTGTGTGTAGCTTTTCTGTTGATGGTTTTTGTCTCCCTCCCACCCTCCATGGAAGCATGCAGCTCTCTCAGAGTACCGCCCCATTCTCTCAAGAGCACCTGCCTTTCAACCCCGGACTTCCATAGCAGATAAGAAGTTGATTCTCATCCCTGTCATCTTCATCATCCTCCGCATCTGGAGCACTGTGCGATTCATCCTGACCCTCTGCAACTCCCCTGCAGTGCAAAATTCAGTCCTGGTTGTCCTACATGTAAGTATTTGCCAGGAAATGCATTACAAGGAGGATCTGGGAGGGAGATAAGGCTTTATTGCTCTTAATATCAATTTTTGTGGTGGGATGCAGCGTGTACTGGTAAAAAAAAAACCCCCATGAGCTTTGCAAGTGCATCTGCATCCTGGATGCTCAGGGATGCTGTGTCTGGGATGCTCAGCAATAGCTATTTCAGCAGCATCTAGTGGCTGCGAGAATAAATGCAGCAGGAGCGTTGGGCAATGCCTGCTGCTTGTAGGAAAAGCAGGTTGAGGGGCCAGAGATGTTGGGTGTCTGGCCTTCAGCAGGGCTCAGCCTGCCTCTCCCTTAGGCCGGGCTGTAGAAAGAGTGGCCCCAAAGCCCCCTGGGCTGTAGAAGGGGTGCCCCCAAAGCCCCCCCGGGCTGTAGAAGGGGTGCCCCCAAAGCCCCCCCAGGCTGTAGAAGGGGTGCCCCCAAAGCCCCCCGGTCTGTAGAAGGGGTGCCCCCAAAGCCCCCCGGGCTGTAGAAGGGGTGCCCCCAAAGCCCCCCCGGGCTGTAGAAGGGGTGCCCCCAAAGCCCCCCGGTCTGTAGAAGGGGTGCCCCCGAAGCCCCCCCGGTCTGTAGAAGGGGTGCCCCCGAAGCCCCCCGGTCTGTAGAAGGGGTTCCCCCAAAGCCCCCCCCGGGCTGTAGAAGGGGTTCCCCCAAAGCCCCCCCCGGGCTGTAGAAGGGGTTCCCCCAAAGCCCCCCGGGCTGTAGAAGGGGTTCCCCCGAAGCCCCCCCTGGGCTGTAGAAGGGGTGCCCCCGAAGCCCCCCCGGGCTGTAGAAGGGGTGCCCCCTGATCCCCCCGGGCTGGAGAAGGGGTGCCCCCGAAGCCCCCCCGGGCTGGAGAAGGGGTGCCCCCGAAGCCCCCCGGGCTGGAGAAGGGGTGCCCCCAAAGCCCCCCCAGGCTGGAGAAGGGGTGCCCCCGAAGCCCCCCGGGCTGGAGAAGGGGTGCCCCCGAAGCCCCCCGGGCTGTAGAAAGGGTGGCCCCAAAGCCCCCTGGTCTGCTTTTGGGTGCAGGGTTGGCTTTTCTGAAGCTTCATTTCTCTTTTCCTCATTTAGGTGTGGGAGTTGCTGCCCATCTGTTGGGCAGTACCACGGCTGGTCTGACGTGGTGTTTGCTCTTCTCTGGTGGGTTCCTGGAGGAACAGCACCAGTTAACCCCTTTCTTGCCCTTGCAGGGAATTGGTAACACGTTCCAGGGAGGTGCCAACTGCATCATGTTTGTCCTCTGTACGCGGGTGGTCCGGACTCGGCTGTTTTCCTCTGTTTGTTGTTGCAACTGTGATGAGCTGGATTGGCCTTTGAGAAGATCAAACAGCTACTGGCAGCGCCCAGAACCTGACAAGGATGTGCCCACCCCTGAGAGGACGAAACCCTTGCTGTCCAGCACTTGAGCCTGGGCTGCCCACAGCGTGATTTCTTCTTCTTCCTTGGTAAAGATCTAGTGTGAGTCTTTCTTCCTGCCCTACCTGTGCACAGCCTCGTGATATGAGGGGAAGGGAAGAGCCATCAGCCAGCAGTTGCTGGAGGGGTCGGTTTCTGCTGCTGCTGGGGGGTTCCCTGTCTCCAGCAGCTCCCCATCACGCTCCTTCGGGCTGAAACCACTGGCCTTCCCTGTGAGCTGGGGTAGCATCAGTTACTCAGGCTGGTAGAATGAGGAACCAGACTGCAGCACTGTCTGGCCCACAAGGCCAGGACACCAGTGAAGACTGGAAAGGAGGAATTAGTGGCTCCTCCTGATGTAAATTAACATGTGTGTATTACTTCAGTACTGCCCAGTTCGGATGTGTTTAGTGTCCCCAGTGTTCCTCATGAGGTAATAGATCCCTGCTGCTGATCATCATAAGAGGGAAATGGAGGATAAGGGATTTATCTGAGCTTACATAGGAAATTTGTAGAGGCAAAACTTCACAGAAACTCCTCATCACTTCCAGTACGAGTTGGACACTGATGCCCTTGCATTGGTTTGTTGTGTGAGCATCTTGCTTCCTCGTGCTTGACCTCAGGAGTGATAGTTGCAGAACACACAGGAGTGTCATGCCATTAGTGTGCTTGGGTTGGGGTGCTCTGTGGGCTTCTGTCTGTGGAGCAGATGTAGGTAACACTCTGCAGTAGCAGAGTGCAGCTGAAGGAGGGAATAATGTCGAGCAGCTGTCCTGACTGCTTAGGTGAATGTAACCTGCGATGTGCTGGGAGCTGCAGGCTCCTCAGAGCATGAAACCCCACGTTCTCCTGCAGTTCCCCTGAGCCTGCAGGTCACCCTCAGTAAGAAGGGGCTGTCTGAAGGGCAGAACATCTGTCTGGGTCATGGGGCACAGCAGGAGCTGAGCACCCCAGAGAGCAAGCTGTGTGCTGGGCAGACCTGTCCCTTACACCTGCTGCTTCTCCTCCCAGACCACAAAGCACCCAACAAACAAAGGATCTTCATTTATTTTTTTTTAAATATAAAATTTTTTTAATCAATTCTTTTTAATTTGTGCAACAAGTTGTTGCAGAAAGAACAGGAGCCCATGAATTGTGGGGGGAGAGAGGGTGGCTGTCAGGCTCCCACTGCTCCAGGCACCCACCTGTCCAAAAGCTGTTCTCATTAGTTTAATTTTAGTCCTGTGAACAGGATGCAGAACATTAAATGATACAGTGATGTCATGGGAATACAGGCAAAGGTGAGTCCTGCCATTTCCTGAATTGAAGACTTGTCATTATTATTACATTAATATTTAAGCCCCCTTACACCCAGGCTGTGTAACCATAGGAAGGTGGAGTCCTCAAGAGCTTGTTAGCCTGTCTCATAGGGCTGTAGAGGGGCTCTTAGCATCCCTTGAGTCTTTGGAGGGTAGATGCAAGTGTCTTATCTCTGGCATAGAGGACTTCAAGAGGTTTTGCTTCCTTTCAAAAGGCTTTTTTAAAACTTCCTAAAGCTGAGCAGCAGCCTTGGTAGCTCAACCCTATGTCAATCCCACGTGGCTTGAAAGAGGATCTAAGTTTAAAACATCCTGCAGAAAGGCAGGATGGTAAATATTAGATTTTGAGACCTAGAATTGTGTTGTGTTCCAATTTTTGGAGCCAGCCCTGAGGAGAGGAAGTACAATTGTCACCAGGTTGGCTCCAGGAGAAACTAAACACCACAAGCACACAAAATAAATCACCACCCCCCAAAAAACCACCCAACAAACCCTAATGAAAACAGAGCCCCTGTTCTCAATTTGCCCTTTTTCCATAACAGAGCTCCAAGAAATGCCTGTGGAGGAATGTGCAGCTCAAGAGAGTTACGTTTCCAGCTCCCAGGGGCTCACCACCCCCCAAAAAACCACCCAACAAACCCTAATGAAAACAGAGCCCCTGTTCTCAATTTGCCCTTTTTCCATAACAGAGCTCCAAGAAATGCCTGTGGAGGAATGTGCAGCTCAAGAGAGTTACGTTTCCAGCTCCCAGGGGCTCAGGGAAGCATGCTGGTTTGTTAAGGCCAGCTATTGGCAACTGCACTGGTGATGATCCAAGTGGAAATTCTCTGGTCCTCTTCATGGAGGCAAGGGCAGAGAAAGGAAAACAGGCAACAGATCCTCTTGGAAGCATGTCAGTAGTTCCTAACATGAAGCTGACTGCAGCCTGGATATAAACAGTGATGGGGTGGTGGGTGAAAGCACGTGGCTGCTCCTGGCAGATCTCTGGTGTGACGTACAAGTAGGGGTGATGCTGGGGTGCAGCTCTCCCTGCAGTCTTAGTTGTCTGTGAAGATGACTCTGAACTCTTTCCTGGCAGGTGTGGACTGGAGAATTTTAGCTCTGATTCTTTTGAAGGCAACTGAGGTTCAGGTACCTGATGGTACTTTAGGAACAGGTCCATTGTGGCTGTGTTGAGCTGCAGCAAAGTGATGTCCCTGCAGCAGGAGCTGCAGAGAGTCTGTTATCCTGGCTCAGGGCAAACCTCTGTGCACTGGCTGCAGGAAGATGGGCCAGTCCTGGATTTTAACTGTGCTTTATTTTGAGCAGGTGTGGGTTCATCCCAGAGGCCCACAGAGGGAGCTGAAGCCTGGGGAAAAGCACTGCTGGAGTGGCTGAGCACAGGGAAAGAGGTCCAGCTCCTCCTCAGCGTTCAGACACCAGCTGCTTTGGTCTTGATCTTTGCTCAGGATCTTCTGGAAGATGTTGTTTGACTTTAGCCCAACTTCCTGGTGTTCTTCCCTCCACTGTAAATCTTAAAAATTGTGTGGGGTTTTGCTTTTCTGTCTGACAAGGCAAATGTGTTGTGAGTTCTGGGGTGAGCAAATATCATGGCAATAGGAAAACTTCAGTAGGTGCTGAGTAGGACTATCCTGGGCAGGGATTTCAGTCCTAGTTGTGAGAGGTCTTCCAGGGAGCTCAGCTGGCTCCTGTTCTTCACTTGAACATGGACAATGGTACGCAAACATGGTTCTTTTGTGGCAGCAATGGACAGTTCCTCCTCCTCAGTGGTTAGGGGTCATCATCATCATCAGGGTTTGTTGCTTCTGGGGGATATCTGAACTCTGGTGACTCCCTTGGTGCTCAGGGATATGGGATGCACCACCCCAGCCTCCAGCAAGGACAGCAAGACAGTGCCTGGTAAGTGCTTTGAGCTCCAGATGTCCTCTGCTGAAGCACAGGCTACATCTGTTCTTGGTTTGGGAGCGTTCTTCAGAGCTGGGCAGGGGATGGTTTCTGTTTGCTCTTTGGAGGCAGTGTTTTATCTTATTTACAGTTCTCTGCTTGTTGGTTTTTTAAATGTGTTCTCCAACTGTTACAAAATAAAGTTTTATTTTTTCCCAAGGTGTTGTTCAAGCATGTGGTGATAGGGCTCAGCACTTGGGAGAGTTTGGATGAGAAACCATTGCAAGATCTTCCTGCAGGTTTCCTTTGTGGCTACCTTAAAGATTAAGGCCTGGACAGGAAGACAAATCTTTCCTACCTATTTGTAGATATGTTCCTCACCTATCTTCTTTATATGTATAGAAATGTGAAGCTTTCATTGGTTTGGGCAATCTGTTCACCAGTATCTGGTGTGGTACCATTCACCTCTTGGTCTGAACTGTGGAAAGACCTCTGGGGAGTGAGTATGTGGGTCCTATTTCCCCTTGTCTCTGTGAGATTACAAACTGTGCTGTCTCCAGATGAGGCCAAGGCCGTGAGGTAGGTGGAACTGATGTTGGGGCAAGCTGGTGTCATCCCAGAACTTGCCCAAATAGAGAAAATTCAAGTCACTGTGGGGAAAATCTGAAGGCATGGGTAGGGTGACAGCTCAGTATGGTTTTGTAAGTTGTTGTGTGACTCCAACCTGTGAGTGAACTTCTCTGGAAAGAGCTGAGTGTGTGGGGAGGGAGCTGGCTGGCTGTTACAAACCAAGGGAGCAGAGCCTGGGGAGGGGAAGTGAGAAAAGCTGAGCCTGCAAAGAAAGAGCAGAGCTTGTTAAACAACACGAGCTGAGAGGAAACCAGGCTGCAAAATGAGCTGGACATGGGGTGGTTGGAAGTGGAGCTGGAAGTTTGGAGACTGAAATGTGATTTCTGGTTGTGCCACTGTATCTTATCATGAGGAACAGTGACAGAGGTGACACCAGAGCACTCTAAAGCTGCCAAACCTGATGTCTGTAAGACTCACGGTTGCACAGTACGAGTCACTGGTGCTGCTCAGCAGCAGTGTGAATGCCTGCTGTGCTTGCACTGAATTCCATGTGTCTTGTCCATGCAACCCTGGAGGGAACTGCAGCCATCAGTGCAGAGTGGCCTGAGCTGGCAAGAGCCACATCTTGGCTAGCAGTCAGCCTTTCTGTCCTGGGTAGAAAAATGAACACACTGAGGTCCAAGAGGGCAATGTGGGTGTTTCTGCTGAGCAAAATGCAGATGGAGATTTAATAGCCAAGCATTCCACCCCTATGAAACAGCTGGGTCATTCAACCCTGCCAACAGTGAAAGGACCAGAAGGTTCCCAGACCAAATTACCAGATCACCACATGGTAAGTTTACAGATCTGCCTGCCCCTTTGTTTTTATTTTGGGTGTGGGGCTTGAGGGATTTTGGAGATGGTCTTTGAGGGCAGCAGTGGAAAAGGTTGGCGAGCGACGATCATCGGCGACAGCGATCGTTCTGGTAAGCTCAGGGGCTGTGTGTGAGATCGGGTGGTCTAGCGAGGTTCCCTGCCTCTGGGCACCAGCTCCAGCGATCCGCAGCGAGTACCCGGAAGCCCGGCTAAGCTCACCCCCACCCCCACCCACCCCCAGGTCACGTGACCCCACCCTCTAACCTTAAAAGGGCCTAAGGAGGGCAGCGACAGGCGCTGCCCACCCACACAACGCTGACGGCCAAGCGGTAGAGCTCAGAGGAGGCAGCCAAGCGTCCCGCTCGCCGGGCAGAGGAACTAGAGGAGCCCAGCCTACGGACAGGAGAGGGTCACTAACACTTGGGTAGGTACTGCACAATGGTGTCCACCCGGCGCAGGGCCATAACCCCAACCCCTTCCGCTGTGGAGGTAGCCACTCAGCTTAACCAACCGCAGAAGCATGCTGCGGTGCAGGTCTTGGGGTGCAGGGACTGTCACAACATGCTTGCGGCAGCAGCCAGCTCTGAACATGGCTGTGTGCTGTGTGAGATCATAAGGGATCTCCTCAGCCGTGCAGCATACCTGCAAGAAGAGGTAGATGTGCTCAAGGGTAAACTAGACAGGCTCCTGAGCACCAGGGAGGCTGAGGTGGGGATAGATCGGATGAGCCAGGTTCAGTCCTCCCAGCCAAAGAAATGTGAATACCCAGTAGATAGTGTCCAGGACAGGAGTGACCCTATACCCTCCCCCACGCAGGACAGTATAAATGATAAGGACGAATGGAAGCAGGTGCGTGGAAGGGGCAGTAGGAGAGTACCTTCCAAGCCTGTACTTCCTCCACAAGTGCCTCTGAGCAATAGATATGAGATCCTATTCCAAGGGGACCAGCCGGATCATGAGATGGCTGATAGGAAAATCACTTCTAAGGTTGTGTTCCCTAGGACAAGACCCTCCAAACAAACCCAGATGGCTGATAGGAAAGTTCCTTCCGAAGCTGTGTTCCCTAGGACTAGAACCCCTAAGCAAACCATCAAAACATCCTCTGTTAAGGCAAAAAGACGGGTCATTGTCTTAGGAGATTCCCTTCTGGAGGGAACTGAGGGCCTGATCTGTAGGGGAAGTCTGCTGCCTTAAGGGAGCTTCAGTTAGGGACTTGACCAAGCGAGTCCCAACCTTGGTCAGGGACACGGATTATTATCCACTTTTAATTTTTCAAATAGGTAGTAATGAAATACATAAAACTGAGCACCATTAAGAAGGATTTTAGGGCCCTGGGACGCATGGTGCGAGGATCTGGAGCACAGGTAGTGTTCTCCTCCGTCATTCCTACTACAAGGAATAGGGAGGGTTGGTTTGAGAAGAGCCAGGAAATAAATACCTGGCTCAGAGCCTGGTGCGAGAAACAGAACCTTGGGTTCTTTGAGAATGGGCTGGCTCGAGCCTCACCAGCCTTGCTTTCGAGGGATGGGGAGCACTTATCCTCTAGGGGCAGAAGGATACTGTCCAAGAAGCTGGCAGGGCTCATTAATAAAGCTTTAAACTAGATAGGAAGGGGGAGGAGGACAGGGCCAGGCTAGATGGAAAAAAGCCTGGGTGTGGTGGTGGAGTTACTGAGGGATGGTGTGCTGGCAATGACCTCTGGTCAGCCACCCTAGTTGATCAGGGGGAAAGTGTTCTAACTCAGAGTAGAGATGTAGCTACTACTGATAGGCTAGGTAACTTAAACAGCTGTTGCTTGGGAAGCAAGGCTTCCCCAAGGAGCACAACAAGATCAGTAGAGCAGCTGAAGGGCATCTACACCAATGCATGCAGCATGGGGAACAAAAAAGAGGAATTAGAAGTCCTTGTAAGTACAGGAAATTATGACGTGATTGCCATCACAGAAACGTGGTGGGATAATTCACATAGCTGGAGTGCTGCAATTGCTGGTTATAAACTGTACAGGCGTGACAGGCTGGGTAGGAGAGGAGGTGGGGTAGCCCTGTATGTCAGAGAATGCTTTGACAGCCAGGAGCTGGAGTATGATGTAGACAGGGTCGAGTGTCTCTGGGTGAAAATCAGAGGAGAACAAAATCAGCGAGATATAGTGATGGGAGTCTGCTATAGACCACCTGACCAGGAGGAGGAAGCTGATGAGTTGTTTTTTAAACAACTGGGTGAAGTCTGGCGATCACCAGCCCTTGTCCTTATTGGGGACTTCAACTCACCAATGTCTCCTGGAGGTACGATACAGCAGGGAGGAAACAGTCTAGCAGGTTCCTGGAGGGTTTGGAAGACAACTTCCTGACCCAGCTGGTGAATGAACCCACAAGGGAAGGTGCCCTGCTGGACTTGCTGCTTGTCAATAGAGAAGACCTGGTGGGGGATGTGAAGGTTGGAGGATGCCTGGGGCAAAGTGATCATGAGCTTATAGAATTCTTAGTACTGGGAGAAGTAAGGAAGGGAGACAGCAGAACCAGCACCTTAGACTTCCATAGGGCTGACTTTGGACTGTTCAGAAAGCTGCTCGATAAGATTCCATGGGAGGCAGCCCTTGAGGGCAAAGGAGCCCAAGAGGGTTGGTTGCTCCTCTAGAATGTAATCTTGGTGGCACAAGAACAGGCTGTCCCAGTCGGGCAGAAGAGGGGTTGGCGAGCTAGGAAGCCAGCCTGGCTGAGGAGAGAGATTCAGGCTGATATACGGGAAAAGAAGGAAAAATATGAGCTTTGGAAGAAGGGGCAGGTGTCTTGGGATGATTATAGGAAATTAGTGAGATCATGTAGGGAGAAAGTCAGAAGGGCTAAAGCTGATCTGGAACTCAGGCTGGCCAGTTCTGTAAAAGATAATAAAAAGTCCTTCTATAGGTATATTAATAGTAAAAGGAGGCTCAAGGAGAATCTCCAGCCCTTATTGGATGCTGATGGCACATTAGTGACAAGGGATGAGGACAAGGCTGAGGTCCTTAATTCCTTCTTTGCCTCAGTCTTTAACAGTAATGAAGGATATTCCCTGAGTACTCATCCTCTGGAACTGGCTGACAGGGAGGGGAAGAATAACAAAGTTCCCATGGTTCAGGAGGAAATGATTAGCAACCTACTTGGACAGTTAGATACCCACAAGTCAATGGGGCCAGATGGGATTCACCCGAGGGTACTGAGGGAGCTGTCAGATGTGCTTGCCAAACCCCTTTCCATCATCTATCAGCAATCCTGGCAGACTGGGGAAGTTCCAGTCAACTGGAGGCTGGCAGATGTTATACCCATAGACAAGAAGGGTCGGAAGGAGGATCCAGGGAACTACAGGCCTGTCAGTCTGACCTCAGTCCCGGGGAAGATCATGGAGAGGGTCATCTTGGGAGCTATCATGCAGTGTATGCATGATGGCCAGGGGATCAGGCCTAGTCAACATGGGTTTACAAAAGGTAGATCCTGTCAAACTAACCTGATCACCTTCTATGACAAGGTGACCCGCTGAATGGACGAGGGGAAGGCTGTGGATGTGATCTACCTGGACTTTGGTAAAGCCTTCAACACAGTTTCTCACAGAATTCTGACTGAGAAACTGGCTGCCACTGGCCTGGACAGGGGGACCTCAGCTGGGTTAAAAACTGGTTGGATGGCCGAGCCCAGAGGGTGGTGGTGAATGGAACAAAATCCAGCTGGAGGCCGGTCACGAGTGGCGTCCCCCAGAGCTCCTGGCTCCAGTCTTGTTCAACATCTTTATCAATGATCTGGATGAAGGGATTGAATGCTCCCTCACTAAGTTTGCAGATGACACTAAACTAGGAGGAAGTGTTGATGTGCCTGAGGGTAGGGAGGCTCTTCAGAGGGATCTGAACAGACTGGACCAATGGGCTGAGTCCAATGGGATGAAGTTTAACAAGGCCAAGTGCAGAGTGCTGCACATGGGACATAACAACCCCATGCAGCGCTACAGGCTTGGGGAGACTGGCTGGAGAGCTGTCAGGCAGAGAAGGACCTGGGGGTGTTGGTTGACTGCAGACTGAATATGAGTCAGCAGTGTGCTCAGGCGGCCAAGAAGGCCAATGGCATCTTGGCTTGTATCAAAAACAGTGTGGCCAGTAGGTCTGGGGAGGGGATTGTGCCCCTGTACTCGGCATTGGTGAGGCTGCACCTCGAGTGCTGGGTCCAGTTCTGGGCTCCTCCCCATAAGAAGGACATGGAGGTCCTGGAGCGAGTCCAGAGAAGGGCAACCAGGCTGGGGAAGGGGCTGGAGGGCAAATCCTCTGAGGAGCGGCTGTGGGAGCTGGGGGTGTTCAGCCTGGAGAAGAGGAGGCTGAGGGGAGACCTTCTCACCACCTACAACTACCTGAAGGGAGGTTATAGAGAGATGGGTGATGGTCTCTTCAGCCAGGGGACAGGTGATAGGACAAGGGGGAATGGCATGAAGCTGTGCCAGGGCAGGTTTAGATTGGATGTTAGGAAAAAATTTGTTACTGAAAGAGTTGTCAGGGCCTGGAACAGGCTGCCCAGGGAGGGGCTGAGTCACCTTCCCTGGGTGTGTTCAAAACAAGGGTAGATGAAGTACTTAGGGATATGGTTTAGTTTAGGATGTGAATGGTTGGACTCGATGATCTTAAAGGTCTTTTCCAACCTTCTTATTATGTGATTCTGTGATACTACCTAACATTGTGGCAGAAACAGGGTCTGGTCTACCTTCTAGTTCCAGAGCCTGATGTTTGCTGCTGTTTACCTCCAGAGTGTGCTTATATATCCAGCAACCCTCTTTCCTATTGCTAGGGGATCTGCACTGCCACATCTACCTCTTGCTTAATTGGCTGGAAGCCATTTATGCAGCTGAGAAAGCAGTATCTGTATGAATGTGCCTTACTTGCAGGCAAATGATTTATTCTCAACTATTGTTTTACCTTGAGGCTGTGGTTGCAGCTCAGGACTGTGTTCTGAAGTAGCCTTCACTGAACATACAATTCCTTCCCAAAATGCAGGTGAAAAGGCTGCTAATGTTACTCTTCTGGGCTGACACTGTGGGATGTCACCTCAGCAGTGTCCTACCTGCAAGCATTGCAGTCGGCATGCTGCACCGTGGCTGACTGCCAGCATCTCATCTGACCATGGCTTTTGTGTAGCTCACTGCTAATGTTCTCCAGCAGATTGATTCTCCCAAAAACTAAGCCTCCCCTCCTAATTATTTTTGCCAAAGGTGTCAGGGTTTCATAGGATCCATCTTTGAGCTCAGGCAGTAGGGCTGAGTGTAAAATATTCCCTGCCTGCATGTGTGGGAGCTCTTAGCATGTGGTGGACAAGTGCAGGGGAGAAAAGAGACAGAAGTGTCTTCATGTCTTCAGGCAGATGCACTCTGGGATGAAGAGCAGGTGCAAGAAGCTTAACACATGCTGCAGCTGAAATTGAAATTGTGGTTGTAAAATGCCTGTAAAATTGGCTCACTGTACTTGTTACTGGCTCTGCTCTTTGCCCAAGTCCAACGGGATCTCAGCCCTTGACGTTCTATCCCTGCAATTCCTTTCAAAGTCTGAGAAGAAGTTAATTCACTGCCCTGTCTCCTTTCATTGATCTCTTCCAAGGTGATCCCAGTGTCAGTTGCCACCTTACCAATGTTATTACCAGATTCTTGCTGTGACTGGCAAATATTTGAATTGTCCTGCTGCCTTAAGCAAATATTGACTCTGACGAAGGACTTGTGTTGGCAAACATACATGTCCTGTTTGATTTTGGTGTGTGTCAAGATTATTCCTTCAAGTTCAGGGAAGGAATTTAAAGAACATGATGGAGATATTTCCTTTCTTGTAATTACTGAGCATTGGAGTGGCTGTCATTCTGCCCAGATCTCCCTAAAGAGTGATTCTGTCTTGAAAGAACAGGAATTTTGTGGAAGGAATTTGTCCTCTGCAGCTTCCCCACCCATGAGGCAGAGTGGTTCACTTTCCATTTCCCCTCTTCTGGCCAGGGATCTGTGGAAGGGAGAACTAAACTGGTTTCTAAGTGAGCTATGAGCTGTCCTGTTGGTTTTGGGGTGCTTTGAGCAGTGTTGGAAGGTGGCATGGGAAAAGCTGAGCTAGCTCAGAGCATCTCAGTTAATGCCAGCTGGCTGTGTTCTCTCAGTGGGAATGCAGAGGAAGGTAGGGAAAGATGAGTTATGGGTGACATTAATAGTCTGGTTTGCATCTCTCCTCAGTTAAGCTCCATGCAAAAGGTAGGACCATGAGGCTGGAGCAGCTTCTGAGAGACACAGGAAGGTCCTTGAGGTGTGATCCACTGTCCTCAAGGCCGTTGCTTTAGGACAAATGAGATAAGAGACACATCACAAGAAGTCTAGGGTGCTGTCTTCACCTTCTTGCCTTCAGAGCAGGATACTTTCACGTGAACATCT
Organism: Porphyrio hochstetteri; assembly: GCA_020800305.1. Taxonomy (NCBI): domain Eukaryota; kingdom Metazoa; phylum Chordata; class Aves; order Gruiformes; family Rallidae; genus Porphyrio; species Porphyrio hochstetteri. The sequence goes on along the minus strand of CM036926.1, from coordinate 6,035,117 downwards.
GTTGCTCAAGAGGATGCACTTTCTTAAACTGGCTGTTAAAGAGCGACGGGCCAATAACAGCAAGTTCCTCCTGCTGCTGGAAGTATCTGTGAACTTTGCATTTCTCTGATAAACTTCAGGAATTGTAGTTGACCATTAACCAAGCCTCCTGTGCTGCTCAAAGCAGGTTCTGAGCACGGGAGGTTAATGCTAAGCCAGTGGCACGCGGGATGCCGTGTGTGCGGCGGGGAAGGAGCTAACGTGCTCTGGTGGAAAAACAGCGTGTTCCTTGTGCTGCCAAAAACCCCAAATCTGAGAGGATGAACCTGGTCTCTGCAAGCAGAAGTGCCCTGAGCAAGCTGTTCCTTGCAAGGTAGGACAAGGAGGAGTATTTCAGCCAGAGGGCAGATAGGCAATTTGAAGCTGCAGGAGGGTTATAAGGGGGTTTGGGTTTATTGCTGGCCCATGGTGAGCACCCTCTCTGTTGCCAAGGCTGCTCCCACAGATCTCCCCATTTTCCTGGGCAAGGCAGCAGTCACCAGGCAACCTCTGTGGCTGCGTCGTCGTGAAGGAGCAGCAGCTCCATTGCTACAGGCTCATGTCGTCCATGTTACATCTCGCTGGGGGGAAACCAGCTCATTTAGCAGATCTTATGATAAGGCTGCCCCTCCTAGTTGGACAGATGAGCCTGATTCCCCTGTAGCTAGGCACCGTCTTTCTCTTGAACCAGGATGGGACAAAAGAGCATCTGACCCAGCGGCGACAGGAAAAAGGAGGAAAAGAAAGAGAAGACATGAGGGAGTTGCTCAGAGTAATGGCACAATCAGAGTAACTTCAGCTGATACAGCCTGTCGTTCATTGGATGTCTTCTGAAAAGTCACAGAAGGGGGAACCTTCTGCGTGGGGCGTTTCCCTCCCCTGCCTTGTCTGTTTTGGGTATAAAAGCCTGTGCTCAGCATCTGTGGCTCAAACACCAAAATGAAGCTGAAAGGACAGAAGCAGGAGAGCTCTGACTCCAGTGATGGCTCGAAAGGGGTGAGTACACTGGACTCTCTTTCCAGCTTGAGTGCTTGATCTCTGGAGGGGAGCTGCTGGAGCTCCTGAGGGGTATGAGGAATACCAGCAGCTATTTGGACAAATGTTTAGTTAGGGAAATGGCAGATCCTTCACATGGGACCTGAGTTGAGTTTTGGGGTGTAAAACCTTGCAGACATTAAGGCTAATGGTGATGGAAAATTACTTCTATCTGAATGAAAAATTACTTTATTGATGTCTCAGCAATTAGATATGTTAGTGAGCTACGAAAAGTATACCCCAAAACACTTCAGTGGACACAGCCAGACCAGCCTGAGGACTGCAGAGTGATTAAAGTATTGCAAAAAAACAAGTTGCTTGTAACCCTGAGGACTGTGCACCCACAGACATGGTTGGTGTTTGATTGTGGGTCCAGATGGCAATTTCACCCCCGTTTAGCTGCAGCGGGCTCCTCTTGCACCCCGTGGCCAAGCTGCTTGGATAAGTTCTAATTGGCTTCTCTGGCAATCGGATTAGATCCGTAAACAGCTTGATCCCAAAATGTGGGAGGCAGAACAGGCCAGCATGTGAAAGCAGAACAAATGAAGAGGAAAGGGGGATTGGCACTTCATGCAAAAGCCCCTCTGTGTAGAGCTTCCCCATGCCATGTCCGGCTTTACCTCACTAGCTGATTTTGCATGTTGGATAAAGAAAAATTCCAATTCCATGCAAGTGTTTTCCCTGTGGGGTGGTGTTTTGAGAAGGATAACTTAAAAAAAAAAAATCATCATCCAAATGATCCATCAATTACTGTAATGAGGATGTGCAAATCAAACCAAACAAGGAGCTAGGATGAAATCAGTTTGGCTTTATACAGCGACATGAAGTGACAAACACAGAAGGCAAGTCTCAGGGTATTATTTATTTCTTTATTTCTCCTGAATGCCATTCATGCCTAAAAACCCAAACCTGCTTGCTTCTGAGGTGGTGTTTGTGTGTTTTCCTTCCCTTCCACAGAAAATGACTCTCTTGCTTGCCCTGGTAGCCCTGATATCCGCCTTTGGGTCTTCTTTCCAGTACGGCTACAACGTTTCTGTGATCAATTCTCCAGCCCCGGTAGGTTGGACCCTGGAGTGGACCATGACCGAGGAGTTGGTTTACAAACAGAACAGGGCAGGAGCATTAACGGATGACGGGTGGGCAGGCACCTGTGCTTCTCCGGACTCTGAATCGCTGGGTGCCTGGCAAGAAGTGGTTCCCCAGGAAAGGGAAGGGGGAGCTGCTAGTGTGTATAACGCTTCAGTTCAGGCTTTGTTCCCCAGGAAAGGGGGTTGCTAAGGCGTATAACACTTCAGTTTGGACTTCATGCCCAGCAGAGACAGGGCATGAGCAATGTCTTCCCTGGAAACTGGGGAAAAAATCCTATAAGGAAGGATAACTTGTAGTTAGATAATCCTACTGTCACCCTACAAGTTAGGACTTGCACCCAGTCCAGGCTTCTTCATCCCTCTCATACATTCATTTCCCAGCTCAGCCACTCTGCTGTTTATCAAGACACTTGCTTAGAGCTTTATGGTGATGTTGCTACCTCACTTTTGCAGCACAAAGATCTTACTTGCTCTGCTAAACATGCTCTGTTCTTCATTCCAGTACATGCAAGACTTCTACAACCAAACCTACTTCAACAGGAATGGAGTGCCTATGGACAGTGGCTTCCAGACGCTGCTCTGGTCTCTTACGGTGTCCATGTACCCTCTGGGTGGCTTGTTTGGGTCCCTCATGGTGTGGCCTATGGTTAACAACTGTGGTCGGTACGTGACAGTAGTGTTCAAGATCCTTCAGCAGTTTGCTGGGTTGAGATAAGACTTGCCTCACTGGTCACTCCACCTCGCCAAGCCCATCAGGAGCACACACGCCTTGATTGTAAGGCAGATGAGCTGGTGATCAGTTGCTAAACTCAGCAATACGTGTTGTCTCCCCTGTAGAAGGATTGATAGGGTTTCAGAGTGGTCAAGGCCAGGCCTGAAGCTGGGCACTGAGCCAGGTAGAGAGAAGTGGTGAAAGTCCTGGGTTGGGAGCTGAGATCAGGTCCAGCTTCTGCTGCTCTGGCTTCCTGAGAAACTTCAGGGGGGTTCTTGAAGCCTTCATTCCCTGCTGGAAAAAGGAGACAATTGCCATTTTCTCTTTGATTAGTCTTTGGGATGGTGATTTCAGCCTAGAGAAGAGAATGCTGTGGAGGAACCTCATTGCAGCCTTTCTGTCCCTGAAGGGAGCAGAGAAACAGGAGGGGATTCAACTTTTTAAAAGGGCAGAGAATGGAGGGGATGGATTGAAGCTAAAGGAAGGAAGGTTTAAATTAGATATTACGGGGAAGCTCTTTACAGAGAGAGTGGTGAGGGGCTGGAACAGGCTGCCCAGAGAGGGGGTGGGTGTCTCATCCCCAGAGGTGTCCAAGGCCAGGTTGGATGGGGCCCTGGGCAACCTCGTGTAGCTCCAGGCCTGGAGGTTGGTGGCCCTGCCTGTGGCAGAGGGGTTGGAGCTCTGTGATCCTTGGGGTCCCTTCCAACCCAGACCAGTCTGGGATTCTGTGATTCATGAGAATCTTGGACAGTATACCACTGAGGGGATCTATCAAGCAAAAATAAACTGAATCTGTCTTCTCCTCTGTTCCTTTGCAGCAAGGGCACGTTGCTGATAAATAACCTCTTCTCCATCGTTTCTGCAATCCTTATGGGAACCTCAGAGCTAGCAAAAACCTTTGAAGTTATCATCCTTTCACGTGTTATCATGGGAATATATGCTGGTAAGTGAGAGGTTGGGTAGTAAAGGCAGAGCAATAAATACATTCTTGGCTACGTAAAGGGGGTTTTATTCTCACAACAAAGGGTTTTGCAGGCCGTATGTCTGCTTAACAGTGCTGTACTTGCTTGAATAACAGTTGTCCTCTGCACGTTGCAGAAGTACTGCAGGTCTCCAGTAAACGATGGCAGTGAGACTGGGATTTAGGGGACACAGAGGAGGTGTGTGTCTGTAGAGGCAGCTGTCCTCTGCAATAAGCACTGGAGTTCCAGCAGCTGGGAAATCTGCTGATGATAAGCTGTTCTCCCAGACATCTTCCAGCAGATAGCCTGGCTTGTTTGTTTGTTTGCTTTTTAACATAATCAGAAGCAGAACAATCCTCCTAAGTCAAAGTCATTGGAGACAATGCCAGATGCAGTAATCCAGTCCTGGAACTGACTGTCCTCCCTGAAGGAGAAAAGAGATGTTAAGAGGGAAAGCAAAGGGCTCAGAGCTGCTGGGCTTACTGCAAATACAGTGGGAAGCCAGGGAGAAGGGTGTATGTGAGGTCCTGGTGTGAGTGGCTCTTAGTGCTACAGCGATATGGATAGGAACCCCAGGGTGCCCCATGCAGTGCTGTATGGTGTGTGTGCAGAGCCAAGCCCATAAGGGTCCTAAGAGCATTTAGGCTCAACTAATTGGCTTTGGGTTAGCGAGACTGACATGCTCTGTGGTTTATTAGTGAGTTGGGATAACCCATGAAGATAAAATGAGAAAACAAGGAACTGATGTAGGCAAACACTTGATTTGTAGCATGCAGCAACTGCAGTGGGTGAGCTAAGGCAGGACACTTCCCTAGTCCAATGGTTTGGGGTTGGCTTTTGATTCTCCTAAGCCTGGCAGCCACGCTTAGCATGGGTTCTCTGAAAAAAATACCAAGGGGCCTGTTAGGAGTGATCCTTCTTTCCAGTTATTTATAACTGACAGAAGAATCTGGCCTGGCTGGCTTGCCTTGCCCTTCACAGCTTGCCCTCGCTTGAACCATGGACGTTGTGTCTGTCGAGGGAAGCTGCTGAGCCAAGGCAAGGCAGCCTGCTCTGGGCTCTGGCAGGATCCACACCTCGCTCTCCACCCTGTTATTAGAAACCCTCTGTTACTTGCATGCAGTAGTCCAGGAGGCACTGCCAACACATTTTAATCTGGGCAATTAAAAGGCCAGTTATGTTGTGAGCAAACACTGTGCCTCATGAGTTTAGTTTTATAAAGTTTTCTAGTTGCTTTAATACTTGTTCTGTGCCTTTTGGCTTTCAGAGAACAGTTTGATCATCCTGGTAACTCCTGAAGGCACTTTAGAGATGTAAGATAAAGGTCTCATGGTCACTTGACTCCATGCTTGCGGTTAGCATACCAGGATTTACAGTGGAAGCATGGGAGCTGGCAGCTCTCTGGGGTTACTGTGCATAACCTCAATGTTCCTCAAAATAGCCCATGTCCTTTGTGTCCAATTAGAGTAGAAATACCCATTCCAGCATGCTAGCTTTAAGATCTCAAACTAGCAAAGCTCTCTGCAGAGCTTTACTGAGCAATTAAAGGAATGGTGAATTTTTAAAAGCCAGCTAAAGTCCCATCCTGCCTCCCTCACATCAGCTTGCTTGGGTACCGAGTTCTTGCCTTGTTTTAGAGGAAACAGAAATTCCTCCCATACACTTAGCTTCCAAACCTGAAGTACACACACAATATTTCTTTGCCTGTGTTGTGCTGAAGTACTTGGCAGACCCTTCTGGGGGAAAGTGACTTTTAAGAAGATGAATATTAAGAGCTCACAAATCATGTGCCAGCTCTGTAGGCAAGACCAACTACCATTGGCCTTCCTGGCCTCCTCAAATGCTTTGTTGCTGAGCAGTTAGCAAGCTAAACCCTCAAAACCCCAGAAGGTGGACAGGTTGCACTCCCAAGGCCCATTATGCATGCATGATTTGTTCCCTACTGTATTTCAATTGAAATAGGTGAAACGATCCAGGCTCCTTGAATTAACTCCAGCGTGGGAATACCTCTGAAGCGTGGCCACAGAGATGATTTCTATCTTTAGTTTTAAGACATGTGAGTGTAATATTGATGGCCCTGGCAAAGAGACAGCATTACTTATGAACAGAGAGGTAGTGGGACAAACTTCTTCTCTAATGGCTCCCAGAGAAAGCCAGATTCCTCAGCACCTTGTGCAGTGATGGATTTGGTACAAATCATTGGATTTGAGTAAACCAATGCCACATGGTTTTGTCCCATGTTCCACTGCAGAGTGAGAAACACACATGCAGCGTATTCACTGGCCAGAAGATGACATTAAATCTTCAGCTGGAGCAGAAGGGTCTGAGTGTGAGGTTTGTGTATGTCCTGTGGTCCAGCAGAGATCACTTTGGTCTCACATGGGGAAGAGCATCTTACTGAAGATGGTGAGTGTGCTGATACCAGCTGCCTGTCTAACATTGTTCTCTAACTACTAGGTCTGGCCTCCAATGTGGTTCCCATGTTCCTTGGAGAAATCTCCCCCAAAAATCTGAGGGGTGCTATTGGGGTAGTACCCCAGCTCTTCATCACCGTTGGCATCCTTGTAGCTCAGATCCTGGGTCTCAACAACATCCTTGGGAATGCAAAAGGTAAAGCCCTGGCTTGGGACTTTTCTGCCTACTCTATTGAGGAAAGATATCTCATAGTTGTTGTCTTGTCTCACCTGTCACAGGTTGGCCTGTGCTGCTGGGGCTCACTGGGATCCCATCAGTCATCCAGCTCCTTATATTGCCCTTTTTCCCTGAGAGTCCCCGATATCTGCTGATACAGAAGGGCAACGAAGAGCAAGCACGAGAAGGTACATCATCCTTTAATGAGAGGGGAGGTGGAATGGGGGATAGATCTGACTGTGGGACATAACTGGCAGCAACCCACAATGAAGAGAGCATGGAAGTCTTCACTGATATGTTGCTGGTGGCTGGAATTCCTGCAGTGTTGCTCTGTTCCCTGTGAATCCCTCACTTCCCCTCACAGAAGCAGTGCTGTCTGTAGCTTACATGCTGCTCTGGCTTGATCTGAAGCAGGAGGGCTTACTGTAGACCTGGTCTCTGAGTCCATAACTCACCTTCCTCTCCCAACCAGCACTGCAGAAGCTGAGAGGTTGGGATGATGTGGATGATGAGATAGAAGAAATGCGCCGAGAAGACCGGTCAGAAAAGGAAGAAGGACACTTCTCTGTGCTCAGCCTGTGCACCTTCAGAGGCTTGCGATGGCAACTCATCTCCATCATTGTCATGATGATGGGCCAGCAACTCTCCGGGGTTAATGCGGTGAGTGGGAAGGCGTGTGGGAAAGCCACCTCGGTGAGTAGAGCAGGGAAGGGGCTTTGGAGCGGATGATGTAGGGCAGTGCTGGCATAGGAGTACCCCTTCACTGGGGACCCTACTTCTGCATCAGGCTGTGGTGGGTTGACCCAGGTCAATGCCAAATCCAGTACCCACATGTACCAGGTAGAGAGTCAAGCTGACTTTTAAGGATAGTTTTTAGAGTAAGGTGCTTGTGCCTGGATCCAGTGTCTCCAGAAATGAAAGAATTCAGTTCTCAGGCTTCTGTGCACCAGTTACAGGGTGTAAAAGGAGCTAAAATGGGATTCCTGTCTTCAGCCTTTGGCCACATATAAACAGAGCTGTGGTTTTGCCACAGGTCTTCTACTACGCAGACAGAATCTTCCAGTCGGCAGGTGTGGAGAGCAGCAATGTTCAGTATGTCACTGTGTCCATAGGTGCCATCAACGTCGTCATGACTCTGCTTGCTGTAAGTTTCTCATAGGGCTCTTCAAGTTCTATCCTGTCCCGTCCTCCCCATCTGTCACTGCTTAGGTGATGTTACCTACACATACCCTGCCCTGCTTTGCACAATACATGCCCTGTACTGTCCCGTGGTTGAAGGCAGCTGTGTTAATCATGCTGGTTTCTCACATCCCTCAGGAGTTTTTAATTTTGGTCTCCAGGTTGATACATCCTCCTTTTGCTGTCCAGTGTTACCATGTAGGGCTTCCCTGCAGTTCTCACTGGGACTGGGTACTGAAGAATGACCTGTCTGTTTTCTGTGTCTTTGACATGTCCAGATTTCTGGGTGATTTCATGCCCAGCATCCATCAGTAGATGGTGGAAATTTCATGAAGGTTCTTAAAGGCAAAACACTTCTAATAATTTTTGGAGGAATAAGTGTCATGCCCCAGGTGTTTGTTCTCTCATCCCTTCCTGTCTCTTCCAGGTTTTCATTGTGGAATCCCTGGGGAGGAGAATCCTCCTCCTTGCTGGCTTTGGGCTGTGCTGTGTCTCCTGTGCAGTGTTAACTGTGGCCCTCAATCTCCAGGTGTGTAGTTGGGTGGCTCAAGTGATCCTACCCATGCTTTTCAGGACCTTCCAAGGGACAGGCCATGGGTCTCTTTTGAGGTTGCTTCTACACCAGGGCAGGGAGGAGACAGTATGAGAGGTCTCTGTACTTGTATATCTACCTCAAGTAAACTCAGGAGAAGTTATGATCCTGCTCTTCTCAATACTACTTCCATTATGTCCCACTGCTTCCATCTGTTGGAGGCAAGGACCATACCCAGGCTGTGGTGACTGTGACTAAGTATGGATGTCTCTGGGAGTGGAAGGTGACACCAGCCTTACAGTGCCTTCAAATCTTACTACAAATAGTGCCTGGAATGTGTTGGTGATGTTCAGATGGGAACCACACCTAACCTGTGATTAAATTCCTCACAGAACACGGTCTCATGGATGTCTTACCTCAGCATAGTCTGCGTCATCGTTTACATCATCGGCCATGCTATTGGAGCCAGTGAGTATGCACAGTTTAGCCCAGTCCCCTCCACAAGCTGGGTAAAGCCAAGTTATGCTGAATTTCAAATAAAAAACTTCGTGGAGCTAACTCAAGGAGATGAAACTTCTTCACTGGGTGGCCATGCAGCTTGTTGATTGTCAGCTAGGCTTCTGTCCCAGGGATTTGCTGGCCCTGACAGTCAGGCAGGGGAGCATCCAGCTTTGAGGATAAAAAACAAAGGCACAATTGTGCTGTGCTTGAGATTCCCCCAGTCTCTCTGGAGGATGTGCTGAGGTAGGAAGCCCTACCAGCTGGGCAGAGGTGTTGCACGCTTGCAACAGGCAACAAATGAAATTAGAAGCCACTCAAATTATACACGTGGCCTCTCAGAATGCTTTGCAGAAAGCAGTGTGGGTATTGGAAAGGCCTGACTGAGTCCTGGCTCAGCTTCTTAGTGTGGTAGGGTTGTCTGTTTACCTTGGAAAGCCCTGCCAGGCCCTTGCAGGATGCAGCAATGAGGTTCTGAAGCTCCCATAGAGGTTTCACTGGCAGATGGAATTACATACAACCTTTCCTTCTCCATCTAAGCCATCAGGCAGATTCAAGTGCCGGGGCAGGACGATGGTGGGAGGGTGAGCACCAGGCCAGCTGGACCTGAGGCCTGACCTGGTTAATGAGAACATGGAAAAATGACTCATGGAAGAAGCCCTCTTCTGTGCTGCGGGGCTGAGGGCTTCTTCCACGAGTCATTTTTCCAGCACACGTTGGGGGTTTCTCTGTGTTTTAAGAAAGCCATCACTTAGTGGCTGTTCATGGGGTGCTCTCTGGAGAGACAATTCATGTTTCTGACCCTTCTTTTACGATCTGTGCAGGAGATCAGTTCATAGCTGAGGTGTGGCCTTGGGAGAGAAGAGGTTGATGGCTGTGTGTGAGCACAGGAGGGACATTTAGTCACTTTGTTGTTGTTTTTCTTTCTTTCTTTAATCCTTTATTTGATCTATTGGGTGGTTTGAAACACTGGTGGTTCAGAAATCCTTGCCTGCTGCTGAAATGAATGGTGTCATCTAGGATATGAGAGTGGGGGGGAACTGCCTTTGGGATTTCCAAACATGCACCTACCTTGCAGGTCCCATTCCCTTTGTGATGATCACTGAGATGTTCCTGCAGTCATCCCGGCCTGCAGCATTCATGGTGGGTGGGTCTGTGCACTGGCTATGCAACTTCACCGTGGGGCTTGTGTTCCTCTACATGGAGGTAAGATGTGATCACACCACAGGGCAAGGCTTTGGCTTAAAAGTAGTATCTTCAGCCCTGTGTTCTTACAGACAGCTTATTTAATCCGGAGAGCTGTGAGTGCTCAGTTACTTTTTCCAGGTGAACATCAGATTCTGAATTCAGAGGCATGGAAAAGACTGAAAATCCTTCATCTTCCATTGCAGCCACTTTTAGCTTTTGATCTCTTGGGCAGCAGTTCAAACTGATCCCCAGCAGTGGTGACCCATAAATTGCTGTATTTGCTGATTTTTGCCTGTGCAGAGGGAGCTGGTGAGCTTAGTTTGATTGATGTAGCAGACCCTCACCCTCCTTTGCCTGTAAATCCATGATGGTTTCCAATAGATCCATGGTGATGGTATGGAAAGACAAAATCTAGAATCACCTCTGACTTCTAGTAGTCAATTGAAAATACATACACATCACTCTGGCTGGGTTTTTTGGGGTTTTTTTACAGCTATTTCAGGGTTCAGCATGTCCAAACTGTGTAATGTACACAACTGGAGTACTCCTCTGATCCCTGCTCTGTTTTCTTTCATTGTCCTAGGCTGGATTGGGGCCCTACAGCTTCCTCATCTTCTGTGCCATCTGCCTCGCCTCTATAGTTTACATCTTCATTGTTGTTCCTGAGACTAAGAACAAAACCTTCATGGAAATCAACAGGATCATGGCCAAAAGGAACAAGGTGGAGATTCAGGACGACAAAGAAGAGCTGAAGGATTTCCACACCGTCCCAGGTGGGCAGGCAGAGAAGAAAGAAGTTTCCAGCAGTGAGCTGTGATCCAGCTCCATGTTTGGCCTGGCCCAGACATTTTTAGGATGTGTTCAGCAGGAGAACAAATACAGCAATTCATCCTTTGATAGTGACCTTCATTCAGACTTTCTGTAAACCTCCTGCAGCAGGAGCTTCCAAATAAGCCACTGTGTCTTGAGAGGGTTCTTGTTTCAAGTAATTAGCAGGACCATTCTGCTTCATGGTACAGCCACTGCTGTGGCAAACTACCCATTCATCTGTATCTGTCACAGGGAAAGGGCAACATCCTCAGTTCCAGTGATCAAGTAACCCATGCCATAAGGTGATGTATATCCTTGACTGGCAGATCCCAGGTGACACAAGCCAGCACTTGGGCTGGTTTTGGCCAGTCATGTGCAAGGAGCGCACTGTATGCCTCTGGAGAGCTGTCACTTGTCTATTTGAGGGTCCAGCATGAGTGAAGCCAGGCCTCTGGTGCTCTGGGATGGAGAGTGTCCGTTTTCCAGAGGTACTTTGTTAGATGGGCTGATAACAACATATATGTTGTCAACTCTTGTCCTTGTGTGCTTCAAAGGACCATGTATCACCATAGCCTCACTCCCACCCTGCTCACCCAACTTTCTCCTTCAAATCAAACCAGGTTTTCAACTATTGCTGAGTCCTTCCCAAGCCATACTCATGAGGTTAGGAGTCATCCACCTGGCTGGTGCTTATTCACACCCAATTTATACCCATTTGTTCCAGTGGCACTCTAGTCTTTGAGCTACTGAGCTCGTTTTACTCCCAAGTGAAAGGTTAGGTTGCCAAAGAGCAACAGTCCCTCTTTTAATCCTTCATTAACCCCCAAATTCTACTCTGCACCCACAAGCCAGTTGGAGCTCATTCATTCCCCAGAGATGCATGGTGTTGAACTTGGTAAGAACCTCCCTGCTCCATGGCAGGAGTCAAATTCAGGTTGATTCCTGTGCAGTGGGCTACAGGTTGGATCCTGTGTTTGCAAATATGACCAAACTTGTCTTTAGCTTCTCACATTGAGTTGCTTATCTTCAGTTTTTGAAATAGCTCAAATCTTGGGTATGTGGAAGTCTTTAAATGGTTCAGAGCATGGTCCTCCTATTTGTTTCTGGTTGTGTCCCCAAAGGGCACCATTCCACCTGATGGCTAAATTGGTTTGGAAGAGCTCTGAGTCTGGAGGACTAGTACTGACTGTCAGATGACATTGAAGTGCACACTGATAAAAACGTAGGATTTCTTAACATATTTATTAGTGTACAGGTTTGGGAGTTAATTGTGGCATCATTTAACACAGGGAAATGAAGTTTAATTAATTGCTTTGTGGGGCTGCTGCCCTCTGTTTTGACACAAGCAGTTGTTGAACAGCCTGGTAAGGGTTTTGTTGTTGATGGAGACAGCCCTTTGTGTGATTGACCTTAAGGGATGAGTTTTATACCTGCCATCAAACTTGTGATGTGTACGTGTGGGAAAAGAAGCTGTTTCCATGCTCTGTCCCTCCATCCATTAACAGATAACACAGTGTGCTGCTGGTGACAGCCCGCTGATGGCAAAGGACCACGTTCTGTACCTGCTCCTATGCAATATTGTCTGCAGGGGAGGAGGTGGGTATTTGATGGTGAGAAGCAGGGAGAGGTGCAGGGAAGTTGCTGAGGGACTGGGTGAAGGATGTGAGAGGAATTTTACTTGAGAAAGGGGCTCCTTTGACCAGAGAGGCTCTTAGGCATGTAGGAAGATCTATGTATAGGGTCCTAAATCAAGCTCTGGGGAGGAATGTGACAAGGTGGTGGACTGGGCTAAGTTCTGCTCTGGCCTTTGCCTCTCTCCCACTGATGTCCCACTGACCTGAGACAATAGCAGGTGTATAATGAGCCTCTATGAAGCAGAATGAGAAGCAAGCAAATAATCTAAGTGTTTCTCTTGGTTTCCTTAGCAAGCAGCTTGGGGATTTCTGCTGCTTTTAAAAAAAGAAGTAAATGTGGTTACTGACAGCTGGTGTCAGACTCCAGAACCACCCCCCCAAAGAGGGTCATGGGGGTTTCTCCCCACGCTATAATATCTCCCTTCAGTTGCCCTGGTTTGCACAGTGCAAGTGCCCGAACATCTGCAGGTTGGAGAACTTGGCTCCACAGGTTCACATCAGTCATCCACCCTGCAAAGCTGTTGGAGAACGTCCCAAGAAGAGTGTCTCTATCTTTCCCAAGGACAAGTGTCCCTCCAGCCTGGCTCACATACCCCTTCTGAATACTCTTTTCTTCACCAGCTGCTCCATTGACCCATAAACTTGCCCTTCCAGACTGGGAGGCCCATGCCATGCAGTAGTGCAGCCAATCCTGTGCCTTGTGGTACAGGGGGAAGCTGATGAAATTCCCTCCTATCCACAACCCCACGTCTGTGCCCACGGTCATCATGAGCTCGTTATCCTTCTCCTGGGTGGAGTAGGACAGCACAGTCTGCCTGCCAACATGCTGGGCTTTTGTCCAGAAACACAAGGTGAAGGCTTGGAGGGACATACCATGTCGGGGATGAACGGTCACTATACTCTCAATGTTTTCCACAGGGAAGTAGAAAGCTGGAAAAGGGGTGGATGTGATACCTGAAACAACCAAAAAGCCAGCTGTTACATTACCTGATGTGCCTGTAAACCACCCCAACTCCAGAATACACCCACAGAAACTGGCAGGGCTGTGGCTGGCAGAGCTGTCTTGATCTACGGTTACTGGTGTGTCCCCTCCCAACTGGGAAGGGGCTTGAAATGATGAAAAGCTTGGCTCCTTCATGGCAAATCACTCCCCCCAACCTTCCCCTTTCCTTACCTTGTTTAAATACAGACAAGGATTATTTACCCTAAGGAAACTGTGACCTTAAATCCCTGTTTGTAAAAGTGTGTGTACGTGCTGGAGGAGAAAGCTGCAGCTGCTGTGAGAGTAGCTAGATTAGGGCTAGCATTAAGGATGCTTTGGTTTGCAGCATTTCCATCAGCAGGTCTGGATGTTGGGACCAAATTCTGCCTGCATGTATTGGTACCAAACCTGTTAGTGGTTTAGGCCACCAAGGACAGCCAGGTTTGGGCTCTTCATCCTTGGAAGGTAAGCTGGCCTCAAGAATAAATGTGCTTTTCTCACCTCTGTGGCTCACTCCATTCAGCAGCTCACTCTTCATGTCTTGGAGCTGCATCTGGATTTGTTCCAGCCTGAGGTTGAATTCTTCTGTATGGCATTGTTCTAGAGCAAGCAGACAGCTGGACTTAGAGGAGGTCAGGATCTGCACATGGTAGACTTACTGCTTTCTAGTTTGTTAGGTGATTTGGGGAAAACCTTTGTTCTCAAATGCAGCTTCTCACCTCCATATGGTGTCTCTACCCTGGTTGGTGTGGCCTCACCCGTGGATGCAGACACACTTGAACCCCATATTCGTGTGTAGCACCACTTATCTCAGGAGATGTGTGACACCACTGCAAGCCAAATGAGGGGCTGGCACAACACCTACAGCCACCACAGCACCATGAGAAGCAAGGTGTGCTGCCAGGGGGGCAAAAGGGCATGTGGGCCATCTCAAACTACTCCTGCCAAGGGTGGTTAACACCGTGCCTAACTTAAGTAACTTGCAGCTTAACTCCTTCCACAATGGGTTTCTGGGGAAAGCTTGTGTCCTGCCTGCTGACTGCCTTTACCTTGGGTGAGTTTGGCTCTGAAGGAGGACTCCACCACCCGCCCGTTGAGGGGCTGAGCGTGCCGGTAGTCGTTGCGCAGCGTCCTGTTTTGCCAGTCCAGCAAGGTGTTCTCCAGGAGGCTGATCTGGGAGCAACACAGGCTGGTTATGGAGGGGAACAGGAGCTGAGAAGCACAGTGCAGGTCCTGCAGCTCAGGATTAGACTAAGCAATTTGTTATAGAGGAACCCACAGGGGTCTGCTGCTGAGTGTTAGCAAGAGAAAGGGGCAGAATATGAGGGCTCTTACCAGCTACTTCATGATAGAGATATTTTGCCTGAAGGGAGACTTTAACACCTGCCTGATGGTATGCACCGGGGAGGTTTTGCCACTATTCTGTATGGTTTCCTCCCCAGTGCCTACTTGTCTTCCCCCTGCCAAAAAGAGCAATTCAAAGGAGAACACACCATGATCCTCCACTACTGTAATCTCCACTTCATCTTCTGCTCCTAGAAGAAGATGTTTCTGATGCTTATTTTTCATCAAGGAAGATGAACCACTCTGTGAGACTCAACACTGAGCTTATTTAACCTGTGCTGCTACTTTCCCTGCTGAAGCCTTTGCCCTGAAAAGGCAGACAGACAGAGGAGGAGGGGATCCTGCCATGTGGCAGTATCCAACTGCTGAGACAAGTGGAGTTACCTGCCCAGTGTCCCCGTGCACCCAGCCAGGTCCTCTGTAACACCTCCACTGGAGCCTGGATGAGCCCCCTCCTGTCACACAGCCAAAAATCACAGTAATTCACTCCTGGAAGGATCCCACCTGGCTGCACAATGGAAGGGTAGGCACGGTGGGTAGGTTTTGGTGGGGGAGTGGGTTTGGTCTCTCTTCCAATAGTTTTTGCCTTGCTGATTTTGACTGGTCTCTTGTTTTTTATAGTGCTTCAGTTTGGTTGAGTTTAGGTGAGCAGAAGCTTTGTTATCGCTCACCAGACCCCCAGGTGAACTCCTGCCAAAAATTGTACCTTGCTGTGCTGTAGCATCACTGTGCCCTTACAGTCCCTGGTAATTCCAGTTGTTCAGGAGTCTATCCTGTGAATCCTACATCTAGGAGCTACCTATTAGCTCCTCTGTCAGGCTGTTCCCCAAATCACAGGAGGAGAGAGAAAAGGGAACTTGTGTGGAAAGGAGACTTGTGAAGGACAGAGAAGCTGCTCTGTCTGGTCAACAGATTTACCTGTGTGTGTGACAGGACAATCGGAGAATGGAAGATGGTCCAGATCACGCTCTCAGAGCAAGGTGGGGTTGTCAGTGAACCCTGGTACCTGTAGAATTGCAAGAGGTTTTCTGGCAGCATGGCTTGGACATCCAGGGAAATAAGCTTTGTTGATTGACCTCAGAAGGAAAGAGAGGGGCAACGTTAGCAAGTGATGGGGAACAGAGAGGTGAGAGTGGTGGGGTAGAGCTGGGGGTGGCAAATCACTTTGCTGAGTGGTACATTAGGCCTTTGGCAGAGCTGGGTGAAGATGGAGGGAAGAGAGTGGTCCTTTCAGTGGATCTGTGGTTTGTCATTTTGAGGTATCTGGGGTCCCAGAGGTGGGGGACAGCTGCACCTCAGTGCTCTGCCAGCAGCAGTTGGTTCTCCTGGGAAGGAGAGTGTACTTGTGCAGCAAGGCACCTGCTACCTGGGTGTACAAACTGTGGGGTTGGGGGAAGTTGGTGTTTGATGGTGCTGCAGTGTGTTGTGGGACCTACCAGGAGTATATTTATTGCTGCCATGAGCATCTTCCACATCACCCTGCTGCGGGGGCTGCTGTTTGAGCTGTGTGGGCAGGGATGGTGCGAGGTTGTGAATGACTCAGGGTGCTTGGTCCTTGAGCATGTCGAGAGAAGGGTAACCAGGCTGGGGAAGGGGCTGGAGGGCAAATCCTCTGAGGAGCGGCTGAGGGAGCTGGGGGTGTTCAGCCTGGAGAAGAGGAGGCTGAGGGGAGACCTTATTACCACCTACAACTACCTGAAGGGAGGGTGTAGAGAGGTGAGTGTTGGTCTCTTCACCCAAGTGACAGGTGATGGGGAAATGTCCTCAAGCTGTGCCAGGGCAGGGTCAGATCAGATGTGAGGGAAAAGTTCTTCACTGGAAGAGTTGTGGGGCTGTGGCACAGGCTGCCCAGGGAGGGGGTTGAGTCACCAACCCTGGATGTGTTGAAAAGATGGGTAGATGAGGTACTTAGAGATATGGTTTAGCACAGAACAGGTACAGTTGGACTTGATGATCTTAAAGGTCTTTTCCAACCTTGTGATTCTGTGAAATACAAGCAAAGCAGCAGCAAAATGTCTGTCCCCAGACCCACAACTTACATGCAGGTTTTGAGAACATCAAGGATGGAGAAAGGTATTCCCAGGGCTTACCTGCAAACCTGATCTTTGCCAGTTTGGAAATGAATTCACTGTAGTAGGTGTTCTCAAAGTGCCCATCCTAAACACAGTGTAGAAACTTGAACAAAAGGTTAGTGACCTGCCTCTCCTTCTCTGCTGCTAGTCAGCCTGGGAGACTAATTGTTGAATTGGGAGACAAAGCGAACAAATACTGTTGCAGACCTCTTGACTGGCTGGACAGTCCTTGGCATGGTAAGGCAGGTACACATGGCTCAGCTAGAATAGTGAACTCTAAGGATCTTTTTTTACCACTTCTAATCCACAGAAAATCAAGTGTTCCCACTGGCACATCAGAGCCTGGAGGCACAGCAGGGAAAACCCAGCTGCCCACCTGCCAATCCATCTGTACTCCTCATGGGGCAAATTTTTCCAGGGCTCCCAAGTTGTGTTGGCTGGTATTGTGTGAACCCCAGATGGCATAAGGGGAGATCAGACCTGGTAGAGCCCAGTGTCCTCAAACTAGTGGCAATTCCTCATCTCTTAGGGTAGACATGTAAGCCTGGTACAGGCTGTGATTCTAGTTTAAAGTGATCACAGATGGGCCTTGCTCAGCAGCCCAGGCATCAGACCTACCACGTATAGGAAGGCAAGCACAGCCAAACCATTTGGTTTATCTTTGGCTTCTTCAAAGCTTGAGTAGTCAGCTGAGTTGTAATGGACAATGTGCAGCTGTCAGGAGAGAGATAGGGTCATTCAGCAAGACCTGATACATGACTTCCTTGGTGCCTTAAAGGGCCCAAGGAGAGTCACCATCCCAATCCCCGCTGCTTGTGCCTCGCAGCACAGCCAGACAGACCTTTAGTGTTACAGGTTTGTGCTGAATGTGGAGGAACAACTCCATCTTTGAAGGATATTAGTGCTCATTAAATGGCTTTCCTTAATCATCTGTGCCTGCACCACCAGGCTCAGCTCTTGCTGCACTAACACAAGTGCCTGTACTTACAGGAGCCCAAATTCTCTTACTAGCCCCTGCATTGCTTCTTGCAGGCTGTCTGGGCTGCAGGTTCCCATTTCCCAACTGCCAGACTTGCAACACACCCTCCCTCCAGCCCCCTGCACTCACAAGTACCTCTGCAAAGTATCTCATCCCATCTATGGTGTGTTCAGAGCCGCTGGTCTCCAGGTCCAGGCCACCCCAGTGCAGATGAATCTGTACAGCTGTGTAGAGGCCTGGGAGCCCTCTGGAGATGTGCATGCTGGGTGGCAAATCAATCTGAACTGGAAAAAAACAGCATTGGAGACAGCAAGGGGTGCAGTCATGCCTATTCTTGTAGTTCAACCTACAGTGCTTTCTGCCAATAACACCCTCTGAAATGAGCTGGCACTGTTGTGTTCAGGGAATGAACTCCAGCACGCAAGGAGAACCACTGAAGCTTAAAACTAGGTGTGCTTAAAATCTTTCCTGACCCCCAGCTCATGCACCACAAAGACAGCACCATGCACAGAGATGACTGGGCACTAGCTGTGTCTGCAGATCTCTTTTTCCAGCTGAGCAGCTCTGGGTTTTTCCTCAGGCACTAATAAAAGTGCTTTAATGCTCATCTCTTGCACAGTACATCCCATCTTGCAAGGCTCTGCACAGATGTAACGACTTTATTTCTAAGCAAGGGGAATAGAAATCAACCAAGTGACTGGCCTCATCTAACCTCTCATCATAATTTTCAGTATTCTGGACCCTGCATCTTTAAGGAACAGGGTCCTGGGGGTTTGAAAGGGCTGTTAAAGCCTGAAGGATTTGTAGAGACAAATATCCCTGCTTCTGCTTGCCAAGGAGTATTCACCAGGAGACGATGAAACGTTTGTCTTCCTGCTAATGTACTGCCACGAATCATGTGTTACATCAATAAATATGCCAAACCCAGGAGTGGAAATGGAGAATTGTCTCCTCCTAATGAAAACCCATGTTATAAAAAAATAGCAACTATCCTTGTAAAATATATATATATGATTCCTTAGTCGTTGTTTGGGTTTCTGAGAAGTTTCTTTCATCTGTAAACTGCTCACAGAGAAAATGAAAACATGTCTCTTTGTAATACCCCAAAGAGTCTGGGGTGGAAAAAACCTCAGCTACCTTTTAATGTAATATCCCCACTGACTGCCTTCCATAATTAAGGTTATTTACTTCAAGTGCCTCACTACAACTTGTATTCTGCAAAACTCTGACTTGTGCTGGGAGTTTACAAGAAGCTCAAGTCTTCTGGAAGATTCCACACCACCATTTTGCTGAAAGAATGGAGGTAAGTGACAGCCTAGTTTTGCTTCTGCTTTCACCTGTGTAAAGTGTGTGTGTGAAAGGAGTATGACTGCTCCGAGCTGGAAGTGCCTTACTCCTCCTTTGCTCTAGTTTTGCCAGGCAGTGGGAAGTCAGCTGGGATAACGCAGAGTGAATCTGTGCCTTTCCCTAGCACTCCTGCTCTGCAGTTTGGGCTCCTGTCTCTTACTGCCTTGCAGATTACAGCACAGCCAGCCAGCCTTTTTCCCCCTCTCTGGCTGCTGAGGTGGTTGAGTTAACAAAGGCCACGCTTGAGGTCCAGGTTCTAAGAGAGATCTGCTGCTGCAGGCAGTTGCATGCACCCTGCACAGATGCTATCTTAATCTCCCAGAGCTCTGTGTGTCCTTGCTGCCTGCTAGAGGACCAATCCTGCTTAAAATAATTTTAAAAAGGAGAAAAAGTCCAAAAGATAAAAGGCTTTAACCTACAGTTATCTGTATGAGGGTGTTAACCCCTTGTCAAACACTCTGCACTACTGCAAATGGGCTTCATCAGGTGGGATGTAACAGCCTGGTGATCTATTATACAACTAGAGGAGAAAGTCTAGCTGATTTCTTAGGTGAGACGCTTGGTCTTCAGCTCCTGAGAGCTGTAAGGAGAGTCCTGCTGTGATAAATCCATCTCCCATCCATTTCAGATCAGCTGAATGTTTTCTGATGTGGCCCAGGGGAATATTTTCCTTGTGAGATGTTGTTACACCCTCCCCTTGCACTGAAGGCAGTAGGAAAACCAAGCCTGGCTTCCGAGGATCTGTGAGTAAGGACAGGCACTTTGCCTCTGTGCTTTTCTAAAATACTCTGTGCCAGAAGATTGTTGGTTTGATGTTAACAAAGGAATAGGAAAACACACATGTGCTGTCAGAGATCTGACAGAGAAACCTGCAGGAATTAATTTGTAGGCAGTCAGGGTAGTGACACAGACACGAGAGCTTCTAACTGAATGTTGGGCTTGTGAGGGTGACAAGCAGGAGTACTTATTCATTATGATTTTTAGAAATACAATCACAACAGTCTTTCTCCAAAGGCAGTATGTCTCTCATCACTTCATTTCCCTGCTTTCACTCTGTACTTCTCTGGTACACAGAGGAAGAAAGGACTGATTATAGAGCTACCAGCTTATGTTCCAAACACCTTCCCCAAAATACTCATTCTCTCCCTACTGCAGCTATTAGAGGATCCTTTCATTGCTCATCTGCAGTCCAGAAGCATTATCCCAACACTACCAGCTGATGAATTATTTAGACAATGAATTACAGACTGCAGCAGGGGAATCCAGGACCTCCTAAATTACAAGCCTTGCACTCAAACTGTGTGGTCAAAAGCTAGGATTTTAACCCATAATGTGCCTCAGCTTCCCTTCCTGAGAATCCTCCAAGGGAGGATTTCTCTGTGTTATGCTTTGTGTGACCTACATCTAACTGAGCCTCTGATGCAAACTTGCTACTGAACTGCAGTTCCCCATCCCTGTTCCTGCACAGGGGCAACAGATGCATCTCCTGACTGCAGAGAGGAGTCAGTGTGCCCCAAATACCACTCACTACTAGAGTTCTGCAGCCTCACAGGATGCTGAAAGGGCTGATTTGTAATGCTCACGCTGCCTTTTATCCCATTTTAATGTCTAATAGAGAAAAATATCATGTAGGAATGTGGTTGTCTTATTTCTCTGGTTTATATATGTGTTTTTAGAGGGCCCTCCTGTGTGATCTGGCAAAGCAGCACAATGAGGAGAGAGGAATGAAGTGAGATGGCAAAGCAAGGTGAGTTAAAAAAGGGGCATTGTCTGTGAATAGCATTTCAATCAGCTAAAATGAATAATCTGTTCCTGCACTGTCAGGAGCTTGACATCCTCCCAGGACATCTGCTCAGCCAGGGAAGGAAAAACTTCACCCCCCTGCAGTGAAGCTGGCTCGTTCCACTGCATTTCAATCTCGTGTCACTCGCTGGCCACAAAAGGGTTGTGATAATGCTGTAGCTGTGGCAGTGCTGAGCTGAATGCACAGGAGCTGTTCCTGTATGTGCTAGGAAAACTCATGCCTGAACTGGTAAAGCTCCTTTATACCCCAAAGCAATGTAGTGTGTGCTACACTGCCCAGGTGAGACCTCCAAAGGGTGCACCACAGCCTGCTTTGCAGCTTAGCAGCAGAGAGCTGATAGGTTCAGGTTAGTTCAGGTGTCTTTTCCATCTCCTGTCCCAGCAGGAAGGTGGGTTCTTTGTCCCATTTGCAGTGCTGCAGGACTCACCCTGGTGTGATGCACAGAGACCTGAACTCATCAGTGCAGGATGCTAACAAAAGGGATGGGTTTTCAGGACAGAGCAGCCACACTAAAGACATCTGGCCTTTTAAAACTGTGAGGCTGCTGCTTTACTGCTGTAGGTCTGTTCCCTGAGCTGCTGGCTGCCAGCATCACCTGCTGTCATGGAAATGTGGATGCTGCATAGGCAGTGGTCCATGCATACATGTACCAAGCCATGGCTGGGGGTAAAATGGGGCTGGGGGGGACAGGCACGACTCTCCCATGTGCCTTAGAAAGGTGACAGCTCGAGCTGCTGCAGGACCAAATAAGCTCCTTGAGCTCTATTCCCTGCTCCTTTGTCAAGAATGACTTCTCGACCAGCTCCTCTTCTTAGGTAGGTGATGAGAAAGACCCCCCAGTCTTACCAGAGTGACCATTGTTGGTCATGGTGAAATCCCCCTGCAAAGGCCCATCGTAACCACTCAGCTCCAGCTGCAGCAACTGGGGGTTGTACCTCACTTTTTTCCTCTGGATGTCAATGGGAGATTGGTGCTTGCCAGCACAGTCTGCAAAGTGCTTCCCCCAGTGCTCTTCATCCAGCTCTCCTTCTGTGTAGAGTAGAAGCAAACCAGGTCATTAGGACGTGCTGAGAGCTGCTGTTAGCTCAGGAGTCAGAAAACTCTCCTCATTTGACAGCAGGGCATGCCAATCTAGTTATTATAACACCAGGAGCTGCAGCAATAAAAGGTTTCTCTGCCTTCCCCAGAGTGAAAATACACATTATTCTGTCTGCAGGACAACTGTGCTGTGAAATAAGAAACCTGCATTGCAGTAATAGCTTATTGATCACTGGAGACTGGAAAAGAAGCAGTGTTGATGTAGAAGTGGGGGATTTAAATGGGTCTCAGCAGCCAAAGGTGTGGAATCAAGCTCTTGCCAATTGAGAGGGAGTAGGACCAGGGCAGGGAGGTGGGCACTCTGCTTAGGATCAGGAACTGGCAGTAAATTTGCTATTTTTAACCTAGGGGGAGAGCTAACAAAAGAATAGCTGTGAAATGGTTTAGATAAATGGAACCTTTGGTGTTTTCCGGGATAGGAGGGGTCTGGGGTAGCTCTGATGTCCTGGATGTGGTTTATACTAAGAAAACCCACCCCTCCCCTGAGCATAGCACTGTGCCTCTTCCTGGTGCCCCCTTTTTACATACAACAAACGATGACAAAGTGATTCACTGCTTTTGTGAGACAGATCCTTGTGTGGAGTAGGACCTGGGCATCCCGATTTCAGGACTCAGTTGGTTGCTCTGAGCTCTTGATGTCCCTCAAGGTCATGCAAAGTGTTGATACCAGCTCCCTTTCCTGCTCAGCCTCATAAGCTCAAACACAAATGTTTGACATGGGACTAAGAAGTAAAGGCCCTACCTTCACCTACTAAAAACCTCCTGTGGTCACCTATGGAGGAAGGAGATGTGTGGGAGACCTGGCATGCTGGATGCTATCCTTTTTTCAATGCCTCTAAGCCTCGTAGCCCTAATCTGAATCTTTCCTGCTGAGGTCTGGGTGCTGCTGAAACTATTTACAAATGCTTGAGCCCTTCAAGGCTATTTGCCTTCTCTGTAGGGCTATGTTTAGGACTTCAAGGATAAGTAGAAAGTTGGATTCTCTCTCTGTGATGGCTGCAGCTGACAATCAGCATGGCAACTTTTATTTCTTCACCCCAAAACTGCAATATATTGATCAATGTCAGTCATGTCTGAGACACAGAGCCCCAGCTAAGGAATGAGCATCACGTGGTTGTTGAACTGAAATCCTGCAGAGGTGTGTTGGAAGGAGATGATTGTTTAAAAAAAAAAGTTCAAAGCCACTTCATCATCCTCCTAATTTTCAGATTTTTACAGCCACAGCTGGGGATTTGCCAATTCTTCTCTTTTTTTATTTCATTTAAGTGATGTCGGTTTGCAGGCATTTGTTTCCTGACATTGATTAAATATGAGGGGCTTAAGAGATGCAGAGAGCCTGGCCAAAAGAAAGCCCAGAGAGAACTTCTGCAAACAGCTTAGCATCCTAATTGCAGTATCACATCTATTCAACAATAGCCTTTGTTTTAGCCTGATTCCCAGCTGAGTGAAGATTGTAAAATGGCCACAATTCCCTTCACCCAGCTCTGCAAACAACCCCATGAAACAAATTAAAATCAGGTAAAATTTCACAAAATTATATAAATACATAAATAAACACTTCTTGGTGACCTGTGGTGCCTGGGCTATGGCAATAAAATAGTGAGCAGGCAGTATTTAAAACTTCTCCTTCCAGGACCAGCCAAAGGGCAGCTTTTATTCTACCACATTGTAAAGATTTTCCCCATTGTTTGGATCTCCTTGGTCTGCCAGCTCAAAGGATGTGTCCTAACCACACAAAAGGAGTAGAGAGGGGTGACATTGAAGAGAATCACTTTCAAGACACCCAGACATCAATAAAGTGGAATAAATTAGCTACTCTGTGGAGATCTGTCAGTAACAGAAAGAAGAGTCAAGCTGAGTGTTGCTTCTGCAGCACAAAAGGGATGGGAGCATCTTTAGCGAGCTGGCTGGCAGCAGCAATCCCAAACCAGCCTCGTTTGTCGTTACCTTGGTATGTCCAGTGCACTGTGTGAGAGCAGCTCAGGGGCAGCAGGTAGAACAGGACAGCTGAGATCCACATGTCCCTCGCTGTACCTGCAGTCAGTGGGCAGCATAATGAGGTAAAAGTCCTCAGGAAGCATTGATTTCAATTTATTCTAGGGCTGGTCTGTCCAGCACCCCTCCCACCCTTCCCCTCACCCATCCCAAATGATAACAGCGAACAGTGGTGGGTGCCCCATCCCTGGGGGTGTTCAAGGCCAGGCTGGATGGGGCCCTGGGCAACCTTGTGTAGCTCCAGGCCTGGAGGTTGGTGGCCCTGCCTGTGGCAGGGGTTGGAGCTCTGTGATCCTTGGGGTCCCTTCCAACCCAGACCAGTCCATGATTCTATGAACAGTCAGCTTTAAACACTAAAGGCTCTTTATTCATCCTCTGAACCGAGTTGTCTGTGCAAATACCAGGTTTCCCCTGATACCCAACAGCCTCGGACTCGCTGTCCGACCCCAGCAGCTACACACTCTCTGCCCACTGTTCCTGTCCATCCGTTCCCAATGAGCAGGAAGAAAATCTTCCCTGCAAGTATGTGTAGGACAGCTCTTGGTAAGCAAAGATACCCAACACAGGTCTGAAACGCTGTCCTGACATGGCCAGCAGTTTCCTTGTCACCAAGGCAAAAGGTATTTAAGGGTCTGGTTTTCAAAGTGCTGAGCCTTCACAATCTTCCTAGAAGTCACTTAGACACTTAGCTCCTTTGAAAAGCAGATTTCCAGGGCCAGATTTAAAATTGCTCCACATCCTCAAAGCATTTTGCTTTCCCCGCCTTCCCTACTGACTGCAAATCTCGTTTTGAATGTGAGAAATTTGCAGCCTTTGGAAAATTCAGAGCTCTGAAAAGCTCTTTGACAGATACAGGTATGATATGAGATGCTGAAACCCTGGTGGCTTTTTAAAAAACATACGGGAACTGAAATGAAAACTAGCCAGTGTCAGATCTCTGAATGCTTTTGTGGACTTCAGCAGCTGCTCTGGATCTTCAGACACTCTATTTCCTTAAAAATATGTCCCGACCAAGTAATTACCCGAGGTCCATTATAAAAAGTAATTCATTAGACCAGGTTCTTCTCACTGGCATTTTGTATCCTGCTGCTAAGGAAATGCAATTCCCTTTGAAAAGCCTTCTCCTCCCCCCAAGAATGATCCACTACTGCCAGCCCTTTCTGCCCAGCAGTGCCTCCCAACCCATAAACCCACAGTTCAGTAACAAAAGGGAGCAGAAATCTCCCCAGGAACAGAATTGTCACCTGGTACTAAGAGGAGCTACAGCCTCCACCAAATATGGTCCAACTTTGCTGCTGATTTTAGGTGGCAGGCAAGATATATTTGCTAAGAAAGGTCACATCAGTGAAATCTCAGTACTCCTCTTTCCAGTGTCCCTACAATAATATCTGTAATTATTATTTTCAGCAATAAGGTACATGCTAACAGCAACTCAACAGAGCCATAGATGAGTTAGAGATTTCATGTGAGCTCAAATTTCTAGGATTAAACTGTGCTGAGGAACAGAAGCTGGGGTTTTTTTAGTCAAAATCTTATTCTTTGCAAGTGAATCGTTAACATTAAAGGCCTTTCCTGGTTTGCTGGTTTTCTCAGTGCATATTTAATCTTTGGAAACTGCTGTAATACCAACTTGATTACCCAAATGTGTATTTCCCCCTCTCTTCCCTAAAGAAGTCATTTATTCTGACAGTTGCACTGAACTGTGCAAGGACTAAACTAATCACACATGCCCTGCGATGCACTTCATAATCCTTGTGTATCTAGTTGGGTAAATAAGCTTTGAAATCAGCTGAGGGAGAAATCAGGGTGGGAGGGGGGGGTTTATACCTGCTCCACACAGCAGCACATGAGGGTGTGAACAAGGGTGAAGAGCAGAGGTCACCTCTGCACCACAGCATCCCTCCCATCACCCTGCCTGTGTGCATGCCAGGAGTGTTTAAATAGATGTCACTTAGGGACAAGCTGTTTCTCTTGCCTCTGCTTTATTGATCAGCTAGCCCAGTCTGCACAGAGGATCTGAAATAAAGCCCATCTGGGAACCCACTGGTGCCAGGGAACTGGAGATGACAGTGAATTAATTTTTAATGGAGCTTTTGTGCCATGCTAAAACTGTGACATTGCACTTGACATCAGCAGGAGCTGCGTGTGCTCAGCACATCCAAAAACCACATCTCTCTCCCAGCTCAAGTTAGCTTCCTCCAAATTAGTGGCTACTCTGGAAGACACATCAGTCTGGGGAGAGGATTTACTGAGGGCAACAAGTCTGAATTTGGTTTTTAATTTTAATTAACCTCTCCAAGTGTATTTCAATATTAAGCTTTTAACTACGAGCTAAGTAATATGGAAGAAGCCCTTCTGCACAAAGCATCACACACATCACCAGTTACTTACTGGTTCTTAGAGCTGTAGCTTTTTAAGTGTATATGGTGTTAAACCTGGCTAGCTTGACACCTCTTTATTATTCATCTGGTGTGCTACCTCAGTATAGTTGCTAGAGAAAAGTATGAACGTAGTGCCTAGGAACTCCAGATACCACAGCAGGATTGTGCTCAAAGTAAACTGGTGGATTAGAGGTGAAGAAGTCTGTAGGTCTAACAGGAATCATCTCTACACCCAAATTTAGCCAGCGGGAGAATCTACTGCCAGCTATCTCAGCCTGAGTATTCCTGGTGTGATTTCTTCACAAAGCCAGGCTACTTTCACACAGGCTCAGTTACACAGGCTCCAGCCTCCCCCCTCCTGCCCCCAACTACAGTAGGAAATAAGCCTTTAATCCCACATCATTGGCTTCCATGCACTTCACTTTTATCTCTACAGTTTTCCCTGACTCTTTGCCATCTTTTAAATCCTGCTTCTGCCAGGCTATTCCCTCTGTCCCTGCTGGCCTAAAGCTCAGCTCAAGCCTGACTTTCAGACCCATCCTGAGTATTGGTAGCCACGTCAAAACCTTGACATTGTATTGAAATAGCTGGCTTGATCCCTCAGTGCTCCTTTGACCCAGAACTTGAAAGGGTTAACCCCTTTCCCTCTGAATCAGCAGGAATTTCATCAGGGGTTGCAGTAATAGCTGCATCGCTCCCAGCAAACGTTTGACCAGGAACAGGCTGTTTGGTGTGAGATGGACAGATTGCTTTCAATCAGGCTATCTAGGTTTTTGTGAGTCTAAACCCTCTCCAGATAAAGCTCTCTGCTGAAGTTGTGCTGGATGAATGAAAGTGTTCAGAGCCTACATGGGCTTTGGAAAGGATAAAAAGCAGCTAGTGCTGGATGGCCTAAACCCATGAGTAAAGCTGGCCACGGCTGTGAGGCTTGAAACATGAAATCCTTCTAGTCAACAGTTCCTCTAATGTTTTTACATCTTCCTTCCAAAACTGGGCCATTTTTGGAATTTTGACTGTAGGGGTGGGTTTTTTTCTCCTCCTTCTATTTTTTTATTTCCCCCTTTTGTCTCCTGGCTTTCAACTACCTACAGAGAGCATGTAAGTCAGAGGTAGAAAAGCACACAAATTAATTTCACCAGTTCACACAATCTCTTCAGGCTTCCTTCCTCTTACATAATATTTTGATGTGCTCAGCTAAATCACCTTCCACCACCATAATTCCAGGTACATTTGTTGATGCTGCTGAAGCTTTGTGATAGAAACAGGCTTTGAGGCAGGCAGAGACAGACACTGGAGGTTTACACCAGTGTTCCCAAAAGCAGGATTTGCCCTATTTAAAGCAGAGAGGTTTCCTCTGCAAACTCCATTTCATGGTCTAACAGATCTCAGCATTAGCTGCCTGCAGTTCATTGTCAGCCTAAATTTTCTTTTGCTCAGTCTCAGCCAATTACTCTTAGTGATAGCTGTAGTCCTTGGATTATCTTCAAATGCTTTTCCCTCTTTAATGTTCACATCACTTCTGGCTGGAGGGGGGGTTATCACAGGAGCACGAGCAGCCTTTTACTCGCCATTTCTCCAAGGTAGTGAAAAGATCAATGTGATGCTATAAAAAGAAGAGAACATGGTCAAATAATCCCTCTTTGTTTTAATTTCCAGGAAATGCCATTACAGTTCTTGTAGGGGCTATGTAGGTCCACTCCATGGACTTTGCTGAAAGTGACTTTGTGTTCTGGGTCTCTTCTTGAGACCTTGGAAAAAGCCAAGTCTAAGGGAGGATTAGGAGGGGGGGAGGTCAATCTTCCCTCTGCATTTAGCATGAGGTACACAGGAATGTGGCCTGAGTGTGAGGATTGAAAGAATACTGTCTAGAGCCAGCCTGGAGGAATTTTTCCATTGTATTGAGGGCTCCATGCCATGGGCTGCTGGTGGTGGGATGAAGAAGGAATAATCAGGTGACAAGACAGCTTGTCAGCATGTGCAAATGCCCATCCACCTTCTCAGGTGTTAATGTTTTATATATATCTGTGCCTCCTTCTGTAAAAATACTCCTTTTGCTCCTGATCTCCCAGTGAAAGAACACACAGAGGATGCACAGTCTCTGCTCAGTCTCTCTGAAAATCACTGCTAGCTGTGCATCAGCACAGGAAAATTCCCTGAGCCTCTTAACAAACACTCACTCTTGACAGAACAAACAACAGCTCTGGAAAGGTGGCTGTTCCCACTGCTGAGTAAGCACTTTTCCTTTCTTATTTCAGCTGCATTGTGTGTTGAGCAGCTGTGACATCCAGTGGCCAAACACAATACAGTTGGGTTTGGTACAGAACTCTTCATCCAGGGTAACAATAACAGAGCCCTGCCATGGCACTGCTCCTCCTCAAAGAGCTGAGCAAGCAGTAATTCATTAACCCCGACTGAGCTCAGGATGGGGAAGAGGGGGGCAGATTTATTGACCCTAAAAGTACACATGAGAAGGGGAAACCACTCTCCAGGCTCTCCACATGCATGACAATCAGCCCTCCAGATTGATGCCAGCAAACACCTATTCCAGAAAGAAAGAAATGGGACAAGAGATGGGTTTTTGCAGTTAATGGGAGGGGGGGAACAGTGGGCATAAAGTCTCTGACAGAGGTTTCATCGTAGCATTTAGTGTACCTGCTGCACTTCAGACTTTGCCCAGCTCTTTGCCTGTGCTTGAGGTACAGGCTGAGGGGACAGGGTGGATTTGCTGAGCTGCTGGCAGCCCCCAGATGGAGTTTTCAATGAGAGTTGTAGGTGCAGTTACTCCATATCCCATAGATCCAGGAAGCCATGTAAATTTATGTGTCTAGGTATGTTTACCACCTTAAGCTTCCTTTCCAGCCCATGCAGAGAAACAGTCCTGATACCCTAGAAAACACCGCAGCTGTATCTCTGAGCTCAATCCAGATGCTCCTGTTCCCTTTTGATTATCAAAGCAGACTTGGATGACTCAAACATCCAAAATATGGACAGATGCATCCAGTTTCAGAGATCAAGAAATGAGTCCCCACTCTCTCCAAGTCATCTGTGCCCCAGTTTTTGTTTGCTCAGACCTGCAGTGTTTTTTTTAGGGTGAGGTTTTTTTTTTGCTGCAGGCAAGGTCCGTGCAAGGACATTTCAGCAAGACCAGAAGCATCCACAACCCCTCCTCTCCCAGCAGCTCATCACTCTGCCTGTGCAAGAGCAGGGAAGGTGGTAGGAGCTAAGAGAGATTCCCATGAGAATCAGGTCAATTTTTAAGGTGGGAGGACAACATAAAGGAAATTTAAATCTTACTGTCTGTGCTGTACCTGTTCCGTGGCAGGAGATTCCTGCTTGATAACCTTTGTGCTTTACATAAGTATTAAACCCTTTACATTAAATACTTTACGTGAGTATTAAGAAAACAAATGAGTTGTGACTGGTTTACTTATACTCATTTTTTCAGTTTTTCCTTCTAAAAAAAAAAACCCTAAAAGTCAAATATAATTT
This sequence comes from Porphyrio hochstetteri, assembly GCA_020800305.1. NCBI lineage: Eukaryota > Metazoa > Chordata > Aves > Gruiformes > Rallidae > Porphyrio > Porphyrio hochstetteri. Next base: position 6,005,339 of record CM036926.1, on the reverse strand, counting down.
CTTAATAGCTAATCGATTTCTAGCTTGCTTTCCCTTTTATAGCAGAATATATTTCTAAGTGAGAGGGGAAAGACCTGCTCAGCAAGGACTCCCAAATACCCTGTAAGAGACAGCGCGAGGCTCACACAGTGGTCCCTATAAAGAGGATTATTTCATGTTTTTTATTGTGGTCTGAATGAGCAGCTATGGCCTTTGGATGGCCAATTCCTGGCAATTAATACCCAGCTGGTTTAAAAGCTTTCAGTTTCACCTCAAGACCCTTAGCTGCTGGGAAGTGTTCTCTTTGCTATTAGCACCCCGATTTGTGTGTTGGTTCACTTCCAAATAACCCATCACAATCACCTGAAAATGGATATAGTAGTTTTATATGTAGGTTAGCATGGGCAGTAGTTAAAAAGCAATATATAGTGTCCCTATTCCAGCCATCTTACCTGCTTCTTTGCTGTCGTAGGTGGTTGTGCAGTAACATTCAGTTTTAAATAAAGTACATTGTGCCTAGAAATGGAGTGTCTAACACAGCTCTTGTATACTCATGTAGGCTGATGACCAACCCATGCTACATACTCACAGCTACACGCAAACCTGTCCCCATAGTACCACTCCTCAGCATCCATTAAACCCCCTCCAGTACTGAATAAACTCTGAACTCCTGTTTCACAGAAAATCAGACATCAAATTCTCTGGCCAAGGTCAGGAAGCTCCCTGGCCTGTCCCTGCTGGATTGCAAACCAGGGGCAGAAATTCCCATAGAAAAGACCCCAAACCTACTGAAGCCAGCTGGAGTTGGAGAAAATCAGGAATCAGGTGAGATAGCAGGCTGAGGGGGTTTGTCACTGATAGCAGAGCCTTATTAACAACTCTCAGTTTAATTTTTGTGCTTTAATTGCAAGTTTTCTATGCAAGGTCCTAATTCAGTCTAGGTCCCTCCCTTACAGACCCCAGTCATTGTGCTGAAGTTACTTTCAAGTGGTTATTAAGTGCAGGAACTGGTGGCTTTTAAGTTGTTTTCAGGACAGTAACCAGTCCGTCTCTCAAATCCTGGGAGAAGGCAGAATTAAGAGAAGCAGTGGAAGTTATAAGCATTGAGACACCAGGTCTGTCATCTCAAGTAATTCCATCATTCACCTGCCTAAAACTTGTGTTTAGTCACACAAAGTTAAACTGTAAGAGAAAAACATGACAGAAAGGGGGGGATGAGAAGCAGGAGAGGATGTAAAGTCAGGGCAGGTTTTGAATGCCTGGAAGAAACACATCTTAAATAGTCATTCAATAATTTTAGTAGCTACCCAGGAACAGCATTAGTCAGACTCTGCCATTACCTTTCCAAGGAGCGTTCCTTAAAAATACCACGATCTGCAGAGTCAACGAAGAGAAGAAACCTGAGTGACAAGAGTCCTGACTCCTGCATCTGATCTCCTTCCTCTGGAGGTCTTGCCTAGACCGTGGTGATGTAGGAATGCAGTCAGAAAGCCTTGTTCCTCTGGATGCAGGGCTGCTTTTCAAAGAGAAACCTCTCATAGCATAAACAGGCTGGCACTTGCAGAACTGTCAGATAGAGGAGATGAGGGTGGTGCATCCGGAGTGACCCAGACACATGCTCTTCAGGTGTTTTGTGAAGCACTGGGGAGAAAGAGAAGTCCCTGTGGCGTTCAGGGTGCTACAAAAGCTCACGCCCCGGCATGCACGTGTACCTGTTATTAAGCATATTAACACACCAGCAGACAAGTCCTGATCTGTGGTGGTTCTGCTCCCGGCCTAGGCATCCTCAGCCCTTTGAACCGGTGATTCCACGCTCAGCAAAGCTCTGAACACTCCTGCCTGACCACTTTAAACAGGGAAGGAAGAGGCTGGCCAAGCCACCTTCTGCACTCAGGAGGATGGTGCAAACAATCAAAAACTGTACATGTATTACACTTAGAATTTTACCACGGCCTACAAGGCATGACTAGGCCTTGCAGTGGCAGGGGATTTAGATCACGAGAATAGTTTTCCATTGCTGGGTGGTGGATGCCTGTAAGCCAGATCCGTGTCGGTGGTTTTTCTCCATCTGCTCCACCAACGTGTTAGTGTACTTGCGTGGGCTGTCAAACTGGATTACAGTGGCTTTATGTTTCCTGAAACTCTCTGTCCCAATGGCCACCCCACTAGCCATACATTCCCCTCCCAAACCAGGGAAGTGTATTATTTTTAATCAGAGCACTGAGTATTTGATTAACCGGTTACAAGCCCACGTTCCCACAGCAACTCGTGCCAGCTAGATATTTCATAGCCTTAGGGATGCTCACTTCTTTAAAATTAAAAAAATAATAAAAAATCAGGCAGGATACATGACTGAGCAGTGGCATTTTATTTAACATGTATGGTACAGTGCAATTTTAAATCTGCTGATCCAGGAAAAATTATACCAACACCTGAACAGTGCCAAGCTTCTGCTCATGGATGCCTGGTCAATGCTGCCTCAAGCTACTGTAGTACCAGTGTCTTCAGCTGCACCCTCTCTCGTGGACACACGATTCAGTGGAGCGGACACAGCTCTTGGCACGGTGTCTGTGGCCAGAACTGTGGGTCAGTCCTGGCTGTTGGGGATGGGTATGAGTGAGTAGGGGGGAAATGCAGGTTCTCAGCACACACAGCTTGTCGCTTACGCTCCAGTGGAGGGAATTTGCTTGCTTTGTGCTGGTTTTGAGGTCACAAGGAAAGGAGAGCCCAGGTGAAGGACAACGGGAGAGTTTAGGCTGGTCTCCCACAGCTTTGGTTTGGTTGAACATGAATACAGAGACACGAAAGCAATATTGCTTTATCTCAGCTGCCTGCAACCCAGCAGCAGTTCAGCCTGACTCACGGCTGGGCAGCCCACATGCATCTGCACCCCCAGGAAGGCAGAAAAAAACCAGCATGCAGTGCTGCTCCGGGCATGTGGGCCATATCGTACTGTCACGACCCAGCTTGGGTTTCAAACAGACTCCTTGCTAGAGCCTAGGAGTCACACAGGGTGCTCCATGGGGTGCTGTGTCGGCATGGCGTGCCGAGGGAAGGCAGTCAGTTCACCAGATTTCCTTTGCTTTTTATTAGACTTAAAGCTTGCCTCGAGGGGATGTTCTCAGGAAGGAAAGAAAAACATGCCCAGAAGAAATGATCAGACATAATCAGGCTGGAAGGGCGAGGCGGTTCTGGAGCAAGCACAAACATAACTAACATTGCAAGCAACAACATGGCTTGCTATGGTGCAGTCAGGCTGTCAGACCCCTAGAGTCCCCAGACCCCAACCCCAGGCTTGGGGAACTTCAGAGATTTGGTGTTACAGACTTGAAAGGGAGCGGGGCCAGGCTCCCATCAGTCTGAATGCCGGATGGGTAACATCAGCTGACACAAGAGGAAGCAAACCCAGGGGAATTGGGAGTCTTCATAGGGTTACACACGTCTGTGCTCTACAGTGTCCCAGCAAGGCAACGTGCCAATCCCTGCTTGGAGCTTCACACTGTCACAGCTGGGGAAGGTGCCCTGCCTTGAACAGGAGCATAATGTCCCAGAGTGAAGGTGAAGGGCATGTGAAGGTGAGAAGGGACGAGACCATGCCTTTCCCAGGTAATCTATGCCCTTGTACAAATGTTTTGACTTTCCAGAAGGATTCCCCTCATCACGGGCTCCCTTCGGCAGTACAATGTGTGGCTGTCCCTCAGTTAGAAAAGCACAGAGGGGGAGACGGAGAGTGTGCCAAGCTGGTGGTAGGGAGCAGCTACTGGGGATGAGCATGTCCAGGAAGGAACAGGATGCCCACACTGCACCACAACAGGGGACAATTCATGTGAGCAGTCATGTTCTTATCAAACACCATGACACGTGGTTACTGCTGAGTCCATTGAAAGCTGAGTATCACTTTCCAGGGACGGAGGCTTTGCCGATCACAAGAGCACCCAGTTCAGTGGCACGCATGATTCACACTCCACCGTAACACAACACACTAAATAATGATCAATAAATAATTTGGTGGGGTTTTGTTGGGCTTATTTATTTTACAGAACATCTGGAGGTATCGGGGTGGGGGGGGTTCAGGAGCACAAATCACTCCATTTTGGCAGTCTTTAATTCTGTGGCCTGGTGTTAAGCCCCGTTCCTAGCCACAACCTTCAAGCACGGCATGGGGCATTGGGTGCCCTCATATAGATCCACGCAGAGCACTTGAAGAAGTTTTCATTCCCATTGGCACACCAGAATCTGGGGTGCCATCACCCACCGAGCGAGCGCTCCTTCTCCACCCCGGGACACATTCATGCTTACTCACTTCAAGATCAAAGTAAAAAACTCATTTTATTTGTAATTAACTTTTTCCTCCTGCTAAAAACGCCCCCCTTCCCTTGAGCCTTGGTGGTTTAAGTGGTGCTTACCCCCCATACCCCTCTTCCCAGCAAGCGGCCATGCCATCTCGGCACACGGCACCGCCCGTGGGGTCTCTGCAAAGCCCAAGCTCGGCTGCCGGGGGCTGGGAGAAGCAGCGCTGGACTCGCCCCTCTTCCCCCCACGGAGCGTGCCTCAGTGGGTCCGTACAGGCACCCGAGCCACGCCTGCGCGCACGAAGGAATCTCTCCTCTGCGCCAAAGCCCCGGGGACGGCCCCGGTTCCTGGGCCCGCCACACCAAATGGGGTGCAGCTCCCCCAGCCCGGGCCCGCTCTCCCCACGCACTGAGGCCCCGCCGGGCCGCCGGCCGCCCCCACTCTCCACGCGTGTGCCCCGGCAGCGCGGAGTGTGACCGGCTCCGCCCCTTCTCCCGCCCACCGCGCTGGGATTTTCCACGAGGCGAACGGCTGAGCGGCCCGGTCCTGCGCGGCACGTAGCGCACGCACTCAAGCCCGCCTCTGGCGCGAGGGCGAGGTAACCAATGGGAGAGGAGCGAGGGGCGGGTACGACCAATGGGAGACTGGAGAGGGACTGCGCCGGCCAATGGGGAGAAAGAGGAGGGCGGCTCATCTGCATGGGGTGGGCTATAGCCTGGCGTCCGCGCAGTCGCTCGTTCCCAGTCAGAGGTGAGGCGTTGCGGAGTGTGGTGCTGCTGGGCCGAAGGTGAGTGTGGCGATGGTGGGGCCGTGGCCTCAGCGGCCCAGCCCTTCCGCAGCTCTCCGTGAGGCGAGAGGGTCCGGTGGGGCCGCGGTTTTCCTTCTCCCTTCCTCAGCTTCTCCGGCAGCAGCTCCGGAGTTCGCGCCGCCTCACCGTAAGATGGAGCCGCGCCGGCCATGCCTATGGGCCGTGCCGGGCCTAGGCGGTCTCTGAGCGGGTGCTGGCTGCTGTGGGCGTGCTTCTCGCTCTAGAGCACGCCAGCAGTATCGCGGGGGCGGGAGGGAGGCCCGCGCCGGCCGTAGCCCTGTCAGCGAGCGTGGGGAGGGGGTGTGTGGGTGGTAAAACCTTCCGGGGAGCGCGGTGGGTCAAGGCTTCTTTCAGAGGCAGGGCTTAACCTTTTTCTCTTAATCATTAACAGTTTCTCATGGATTGTGTGTGGTGATTTGGACCTTCCCCTCTTTAGTGGCAGTGGATGTCCTTCAGCTTGGCATCTCAAATATTGAATTTGATGTCAGCACTCCAGCGCACGTATCCTAAGGCTTGTAGTGGAGTTTATGAAGTGCTGGGTATTCCAGGGTAGCACTAAGGGGGAGCTGTACCTAGCGACTTGATGTGCTTCTCTGAGTCTTAAAATGGGGGGAAGGAAATGCCCTTAGCCAGTTTACCTCGTGCAACACTGCCAGAGCAGCTCTTGGTTTGTCTCCTGTTCCGTTACTTGCCTGCTGAGTCACAGGGCAGGGCTATGACTTTCTGAGCCTGCCAGGAAGTAGTGAAGTTCGTCATCCAAACCCACAGATTGAGGCAATGTAGTTTCAGGCCTCCATCTTGCTGAACGAGGAGAGTGAAAGTGGTTCAGCAGGCCTGTGTCCTCTCCCTGCCAGGCATTATTTAAAACTCATTGCATCATGTTGCAGAGCAGAGAGGCGCATTAGTGCTGTGGTATGCAAAAGAGTAGGATGGTGCCTTTGGTCCATATTTGTCCAGTTTTTAGGAGTGCTTCAACAGGAGAATTGCCTGGTTAGGGTCTGCTGCAGTGAGGCCAAAGGTCTAATGAGCAGTCAGCTTTTTTCAGAGTGGTGGTTATGTGAAAGTTGGAAGTCTCTGAGGATTTTCAAGTGCTCTGTAAGACTCGCTGATAACTGTGTGGCAATTCTGTAATAAGACACTAACTAGGATAGTTCTTTCTATAGCCAGACTTCAGTGCTGTGTTTTTCATCTCCATTCAGGTGCTTGTGCTGCTCAGTCTTAGCTCTAGCTTAAAATAAATGTGGCTCCAAAATAGGTCACAAATACAGCTTCTGGTGATAAAGTTAGCTGTAAGCAAAATATCTGAAAATTATTTGAAGTTGGAATAGTGTGCATTATTGTGAGTACTGAATTCCCTGTGCAGAGCACAGGATCAGATAGCAAGTGATGATTTCTTGGAGTTCAGTCGATAGTGAAGCTGGTATTCAGAACTGGCAGTGGTATGTTGGGCTGTAACTTAGCCTTGAAGTAGGTAAAACGTGCTCCTGGGAAGGTCAGGAAAGCTAGTGCCTGTGGTTCCTCCCCTAAAGGGAGACACTGACCTTGCCAGCAGATCATAGTATGTGCATGCATTAAATACCACCCTGGTATTTCTGTGTGTTTGGCTAGCCTCATCACCGAGTACAAAGGTCTGGAGCTCTCTTGTGTTAGCATTTCTACAGCTAGACCTTTCCGTGGACTCACTCTCCCTTTTTAGATGAGTTGAACTGACTGAGGCAGAACATGTAATGCTCAGCTTGTGATGAGCTAAACAGCATCAGATTTTTACCCAGGAATAGCTCAGTGGGAAAACTGTTTCTTGAGCACAGAAGTGAGGGAGTTTGCAAATGAGTAGGGGGGAAAAAAAAGGTGTGAGGAATTTCTGGAATGGCGAAGTGCTGTGAAATACCTCCCCCTAAAGAAAAGGGAGGGATTACTAGAGGGGTCATTTGTTGAGGATGCCTGAGTAAAGTTAAACCTGACAATCATTCCCAATGGAAGCTCCTGCAGAGTGCATTCCTGAAGGGCCATCTTCTTTGTGAAGGTGAACAAATAGTCCTTGCATTGTACCAGGACTTCCTGTGAGCTGGCTGTGCTTTCAAAGAATAAAGCACCTCATGTTTTCTTGTAAAGCCTGAAAAGTCAAAGTAAGGCATAGCAGGTGCCCTTTTCAGATAAATGGGGATTTTTCCTATTAGCCATTGCTCAGTGCATGTGCAGAGAGAGGAGTGTTAGCGTGGGTGGGGCTGATAAGAGGAGAGTTGCAGGGATTTATTTCTAGCTTATGCATTTTCTGATAAAAGTTAAGCAATGGCACCATGCAGTCCTATCTGTCTTACTGTAAATCAGGCAATATCTAAAAATCCTTGTGCTGCTTAGTGCCAGAACTAGGACACTTTGAAACCAACGGGATGAAGTAAATAGCTGCTTTTTTTAACATGGGGAAGGCAAGAATGAGTGTATGACTTAAACCCTCCTCACACATACACACACTCTGTACAAGCAGCAGTATTTCTAAGGCCCTAAGGCTTTCTAAACTTTGCAGTAACTGCAGAGAGATTCATGACCATTTCTGTAGACAGGGTTACCACCCATATTTGCTTGCCAAAAAGCAGCTTCCAGATAGTTCTACATCTGAGGCTGATCTTCCTTCTCTGCAGATGGGCTGCGTTTGGTGCCAGTCAAGAGCTTTCAGGCATTTGTATAACTTGATTTTTAAAATGTAGCTGAGCTTATGTAAGACATTCCTCACTGTGGTTTTCTTAAGGAGGAGCGTATAACGTATGAAAAGGGAGGGAGAAGAAAGTATTCAAAAGATTGTAGTGATTTTTCTTCCTTTTAAGAGGAAAATCTATTCCTGTAAATACTTAGGGTGTAGCTATTAATGCAAGTTCCTAATTAGAGCTGTGCCTGTCTGTTTCTATTTCAAGATAGGTTACATTTGGCTCTGAACAGCTGCTGTGCATACTAAGGACTGTTGCACTTTAGTTTCTTATCAGAGTTCTAACTGGTAAGAGACTTCGTGTATTAGGATTGCTTGGCTGCTCTTAGGTGATGAGGTTACATTCCCTTCAGTCTCTCTGGAAACAAGACTTCTGGTTTGATGTTGTCCTTCCTACCTAGGTTGAGATTTCTGTTCTCTCAATGTGCAGCTCTTAACTTTGATCAAGTAGAAAAAAGTTTTCTCAGTTGAAATTGTGTGAAGGTTTTGTGTTCTTATGACCACAGATGGTACTGCAGGATATAAATGTCAAGCTGATGCTGGCAGCAGCACTTGCTGTGTGCTGAGAGGAATGTGAGGTCCCTGGGAAGGAGGGGGTGGGATGTGGGGGAGTTTGCACCAGTGGCACTGATGGGCTGTGTGGGAGAGGGACCAGCTGGCAGGTCTCGTAAGAGGGGTGAGAGTTGGCTGATGCTAGTTGTGCCTGTGGCCAATTTAAGCTGCTGGATGTGTCTAGAGAGCACAAGCAACTAGGGCATGGAAAACAGGGAATGGGATCTCTTGGGAGCAGCGTGAGCAGTTTGCGTGGCAGCTCTTGTGGGAAGGGTATGCTGGTGACTGGGCAGCTGCCTGCTCTGCTAACCTGCAGGCTTATAAGGTGACTGAGGGTCACCAAAACTCACCTGGTGGCTGTACAAGCCTACCTAAAAGCTTGAGGTGTCTAGGGAATTAGAAGGATGACCTCCTTAAAAAGATTTACAGCTTTATTTGTTTCTTTTTTTTCCCCTGAGAGCTACAGGGAAACTGTCCTGCTGAAAGAGAATAGTGTCCACCTGCTGCAACAGCGGGGCTGTGGCTGAGACCTGAACAGGAGCACTACAGTTTACCTGTGCTGATGTCTCCTCCCAAGGACTGGAATAGCTGCCCAGACCTTAGGTCGCATGGAGCATCAGTTACCTGGAAGTCTGTCTGGCACATGAAGGCAGCAGTGGATGTTATATCTGCAAGTGCATACATGGGAAAATGTCTTTGAACAAGTAGCTGTGTTACAAGAGGAGCTGAACAGGCTGTGCAGTATCCAGGGATGCAAGCAGGAGGAGGATATGTAGTCTTGTGCACTGTCCCAGGCTGAGCCCTGCTTTAATACTGTACAAGGGGGAGGAAAGCTTGAATTCAGCCTTGAGCTAACTGAGGCATGTAAGCCATGAGATAGAGACTGGGCCCTTGTCTCCAGTTGGTGTGGAAGAACCTTCCACTGTGCTCTGAAATGCACCTGTACAATAGACATGATGCTCTCGGGTTGTGGAATGAAGAGCATGTGATTGATAGACAGGATCCAGGAGAAACAAACCATGTAAAATTGATCCAGCCACACACCTGCATTAGAATTGATGCCACAAAAAAAAACCCCAACATGTGAGACATTAGTAATGAAAGATTCCTTACCAAGAGGCTCTGAAGCCCCTTTTTCCATTCAGATGCTTTCTCTAGAGGTGCTTGATGCACTGTCAAACTTGAATTTGTGGCATCACTGAGAGATTAGCAAGCCTGGTGAACAGTACAGATTATCCTGTGCTCCTGGTAGTCTACGGTGTAATGATACTACAGGGAGGTAGTGTGGAAGCATCAAAAGATACTGTGTCCCTTGGAGCAGTGTTTAAGGGAACAGGAGTGTAGGTAGTCAGAGAAGGGGGTTCAAGAAGGAGGAAATGAATTCAACAGGCAGTTGGCAGGCTGCCTAATGGGTGCAATGCTCAGGGCTTTGGCTTTTATGATTATGGATCAACCTTTGAGAAGTGAGTCTTCTATGAGCTGATGGGATTCACCTGACCAAGTAGAGCAAGAGCATTTTTGCCAGCAAGCTGTCTAGACTTAAAAGGAGAGCTTTAAATGAGACTTAGTGTGGAAGAGAGATGGAGTAGCCAAAAGCCAGGGTAGGCTGATACATTAGAAACCAACAGGGAAACAATTGTGAATTTTATCAAAGCTGTTCAGGCTTCTTCTAAAGAAGCTGACTGAGTAGGTAGCCCAGCTACCCTACCAGCCCAGTGCCTCTAAACCAATGCATGCAGAATGAGTAACAAACAGGAGGAGGTGGAAGCCCCTGTGCACCTCGAAAGCTATTATCTAATTACTGTCACTGAAACTTGGTGCTACGATTTTTTTTATGAGAGTGATTAAAGATGGAAGACGTTGCCCAGAGAAATTGTGGATCATTGGAAGTGTTCAAGGTCAAGTTGAATGGGGCTTTGAGCTGCCTGACTTAGTGAAAGATGTCCTGCCTGTAACAAGGGCATTGAACTAGATGATTCTTGAAAAGGTCCTTCTGACCCAAACCAGTTCTCTGATCAATGTTAAATCTGTTTTTCAGGTATTAAAGATGTCCATTCTCAAGATCCACGCCCGTGAAATCTTTGACTCTCGTGGGAATCCCACTGTTGAAGTAGACCTCTTTACCAACAAAGGTGAGTCCTTTACCTGTAGGTGTATGTTCCTCCTTGTATCTGGGAGAACTAGAGAGACAGTCAAAAGTGTACAGGCTGTCCTGTCAGTGGAATTGTGCTTGCTTTTTCCTCCCTGTGTATAACATGTTGCTGAGCCTGCTGTGGACTTGCAGGAAAAATACCTATCTCCTTCTACTGGGATGAATTTGCTGGGCTCAAGATACTGACCTGGACAGTGATGGATTTCTTGGTGTGCTGCTTTTTTAGTCTTAATTGTGTAAATGTTAACCCAAACCTATCTTCCTCCTCTTGCCCTGAGTGTAAACTGGGGTAGCAGTTGCAAATTAAGAGTTAACAAGGCCTTTGTTCATGTCCTTGAGCAGCTGCTAATGGTCTTGGTTTTCAGTGTTCTTGAAGGTCTGTATGACTCCACTGGAAGTTTAATTCTTGATTTGTCTAACAGTCATCTTGTGTAATGAAACAGTCTTCTGCTGAAGAGCTGAATCTTGGGTAATGGCTGCTTCTCTGTAAGCACTCAGGCATGGCTAAACAACTTGTCTAATTGGGTTTTCACATCTTGTATTTTTAATTATTGGAGGACTTTCCCTTGGTTTTTCTTGTTCATCCCATATCTGATAGGATCTGACAAAGGCATTGTGCAAATACATCCCAATTTGGTTTGGTGGAATGAGGAAACACAATAGCTGTAATACACTAACTAAATAGCTGGTCTTTCTGCCTCAAAAGATTAATGTGGTCATTTAATGAGATTGCCCCTACTAAGCTCTTTGCTGTAGTGGGATAAGGAAAAGACTGGAGACTGAAGTTGGCATCCTGAACTCTACAGGCAGAACAGGCTCCACTGTACTGATTTGCCCATAAAGTTCAGCATCCTTGGCTGGAAGAATGAACTGTCTGGGTGGTTATGCTGTTGCTGTGGGAGTTCAGAACTCCTGTTAACAACAGTGGCCTCCTAATTTTCCCTGATATGCCATATCTTAGAAGAATTTAAGAGCTTGCCTGCCAGGCTGAGATCAAAAGTAGATTCAGTGAATAAAGCTACCTTTTTTGGGAGGGCAATGGATGACTTTAACTTAAACACTTGAAGTGCACAGGGGAAGAGAATAAGTGAGTCAACTTGCCATTGGTTCAGTGTGAGTGAGACCCTGAGTGCTGTAAAGAAGCAGACACCCCTCTCTGGATCACCATATAAATGAGCAGAGATGTGGTTAGAGGTTACCTGTCCTATCTCCAGGGATGGAAGTATGTGGTAGGTTGGGATGATGTATGGGTGGGGAATGTTCTGTGGGTTTGAATGTGCTAAGACCATTCTTTTTCTGTTGAAACAGGTCTGTTCAGAGCCGCTGTTCCCAGTGGTGCATCAACTGGAATCTATGAAGCTCTGGAGCTTCGTGACAATGACAAGACACGCTACATGGGCAAAGGTAAACCTGAGTTTCAGTACCTAGCTTGGTCTGTTACAGTGGCAGTGCTGCTGCATATGTTTATGCCAGATTGCAGCTGAGGACACGTGGGCTCCTTTACCTGCTCTCTGTATTCTGTGCAAGGCATGGCAAGGAAGCAAAAGCAGTGTGTACCACACGTGGGCTGTGTGGCAGGGGTAAAGCACAGACTGCTGGGTTTTCCAGGGGACAGCTCTCTACTTAGTGATGGACATCACTGTACTTCCCTAGGTGGGTTTGTGGAGCTCAGGCATGCCAGCTAGATGATAATGTCTCTAGTACAGTATGCCCAAACATATTTTGTTATACCACCCCTGTTGCCCTGCGTGTTGGTGCATGTAAGAGTACAGAGTGATTTTAGTAGTGTTGTAAGAACATCTAAGCTACCTGCTGCAAAAGGCTTGGCAATACTGCAGCCAGTCACAAGATCTCTTCATAGACCAGATTTCAAAGACCTGTTAAATGTATGTGCTCTGGCACTGTAGACTTCTTAGAATCCTGAAACTGAGGTTTATGCCAGCGGCTGACTGTGGCTAATGTGCAACTTTTTGTTGGTAATTGTGGAGGATGCTTTTATTTTGGACTGCATAATAGCTGAAGCCTCTTTGTCTTTTGTTACAGGTAGCCAGGGTATTTTGTGTTAGTTTGTCTAGGGACCAATTGTGTGTTCTGAAAGGAAACGAAACACGAAGTCACCAGACTGGCTTGGTAACAAGTAGGGGGCGAAGTGAATAGCCACCTACAAGATTTCATTACCCTAATAAACACCCTAGCAGAAATTCTTATGACTGCTCTGAGAGCTTCAACAGTCAGGACTTGGACTGCTTTTTAGCTTGCTGCTGTAAAAGCATTGGCTGTGCCTTCTGAGTATGTGCAGTCATTTTAACTTTTGGCTGGAAGAGAGAACTACTTGCCTTCAAACTTTCCTGCCAGTCAGCTGAAAGGAAGCTGAAATATGTGTGCTTATTAAGGAAGACTGGTTAGAATGGATAACTACTGAATTGAACTTGGAGAGGCTTGTCTGAGAAGATATTTGTTTGTTACTGCTTCAACACAGAATAAACTAGGTGACTGAATATCCCAAAGAGCTGAAGAGCTTATGCTGTTTACTGAGGTCCTTTTTCCTTGAGAAGAGTAAATGTGTACTTACCTCTGTTCTAAATGTGTGTGTGCTTAGACTCATTAAATGTGATATTACAGACTGTTCTTCCTGGGACTAATTAGGCAGTAGTCAAGCTCTACAACAGGCTACTTCAGCTGAAGGTTTTTTTCAGCTGGGGAAATAACAAGAGTTATGAAAAAATAATCACCAAATGGGGTGAGTTGCAGATAGTTGGTAGTTCTTCTGTAATATAAATCTCCAGACTAAAGCCATTTAAAAGGCAAGGTGATTCAGGGTGCAGTTAATTACCTAGCATTCACCAGTTCTGAGGCTGAGGTGGTTGTAAGTCTTTGAACACTACACAGGGATGATGCTGTTCCTTAGGCTAATGTAGATAGCTGTGGTATCTGCTTATGGTGAAGAAGCAAGTTCATGCTGGAACTGCTGGTTTACACAGTGATGGGCTACACAGATTAAAAGGATGGTGCTGTCTTCATGCTTTGTTCCCTGTCCGAAGCAAGAGCAGACCATTTCTGTGCCTGCATCCAGCCAGGTACTGGGATGTTGTATCAAGTGTAAAACGTGCTAAGGTGTTACCTTAGTGTACAGAACCATAGCAGATAGTGAAATGCCTGAGCTGCTGCATGCTGAACTTCTGAGGAAATCTTTCTCTTCCCCTCACTCCCCCCTTCCATGAATGGGTAGGAGTAGCCTATCCTAAAACTTCTCTAAATGCTGTCATTCAGCCAGCTGAGATTTGGGTCCACAGTGGGGTTTGCAATAGTATGGAAACCTGTGTGGAAAGACCAAATACAGCCTTGCTGACTGATGCAATTTCCTCCACTTTTGGAGTCCTCTGCTGCTCAGTATCAGACACTTGCTAACTTGTAGGTCTGTTCACCTGTTTGTGTCCTTTTTCTTGCATGACTGGCTTTGGTTTTGGCTGTGAGTCTTCATCTCTTCCTTGATTCTCTTGTCCATTTCGCTTCTGTCAGGTGTATCCAGAGCTGTTAAATATGTTAACGAGTTCCTGGGGACAGCATTGTGTACACAGGTAATGGATGTGCTTTCACTGCAACCTTGTCACTTGGATGACTTTCTCCGGTGCATGGTCTTGCAAACTAACATTGCAGCAGGCATTCCTAGATGATGCTTACTTCCTGTGACTTCCATTCAATTGACATGACCTCTAGAAGTGTTCAGATGTAGCTGTAAGCTCAGGCTGGATTGGGGTTTGTATAGCATGAGATGGTATTCTGGAGTTTTACTGTTTCTGAGATCACCTACTAATGCCTGCAAAGCCAGTGTGGTTGACCAGTGTCTGATTTGCTTGTTCCTTCCAGGTGTTTCAAAAGCTGTTGAGCACGTCAATAAAACAATTGCACCTGCACTGATTAGCAAGGTAGGAGCAATCTGTCTTCTGCTAACATCAGTTAATGCCAGTCCAGTGCATCCAGACTGGTGGGTTGTCTTCCTAGAGACAGTTATGGGAACTGTATTACATTGTGGGGGGTATTGAGGTGCATGTGAACAAACTGACCTACAGTAATAAGCTTTACTTATTTACTGCATATCTAACACTTAATCAAAACAATCTCTAGCAGCTAAGTGTTGTTGTGTGCAGCTATATTTAAGCACCTGGGCACCTCAGTGGTGTGCAGTTAAGATACAAGCTACTTTATGCTCAAAAATGGTGGCTGAATGATGGGGAGGGAGTGGGTTTTATCCAAGCTGGCTAATTTGGAAGGGAATCTGAGTAAAGTCTGCTTGACTGAGATTCCTCTGTGAGTGCTAAGCCCTAGCAAGAAAGAACAGTGCAAAATTTAGTAAGGCATAAAATGATTGCATGTTCTTAGAGATAATTCCAGACATTGTCTAGTAAGTTACAGATGGGTGTATGTTGTGTGCAATCTGTCCTTGAGCTTGTAGTAGAGGGACAGGTGACATGAACTGGAGCTCTCTCTTATGCCAGGCAGGTAGTAGTGTAAATGTCAGGAAGTCAAGGGAAATGATAGACTTACAGCCCTGAACGTGAATATCAAACAAGTTTTTGATATGTCTATCTTACCTGTCAATCATGGTTTGCTGGAGGTGGCCAGAGGAGCTGCTGTGTGGTAATGACAAGAGCTACTCCATTCAGCCAGTGGTAGTTGTCCTTTAGCAGTTCTTGGTGCCTGTCGGGGAGATGAAAGTGCAGTTGGGTAGGTGAGAGTTTCTAGAGCCATGCTTGGTGTCAAGCAGTGCTTGCTTTGCTTCTCTCTGCAGAATGTCAGCGTTGTGGAGCAAGAGAAGATCGACAAACTGATGCTGGAAATGGACGGATCAGAGAACAAATGTAAGTGGGCCTTGTCTTGCAGTGATGCATGAAAAGATGAAGACTGGGCATGTGCTGTACACTGCCATAACCAAGACCGTGGTGTTGGTATTGCTGGGTCTTTATACAAAGATGTAGCATTGCAGTAAACAGTTTGTTCCTATTGCAGCTAAATTTGGTGCCAATGCCATCCTGGGGGTGTCTCTGGCTGTATGCAAAGCTGGTGCTGCTGAGAAGGGCGTCCCATTGTACCGTCACATTGCTGACCTTGCTGGAAATGCAGAAGTCATTCTTCCAGTTCCTGTAAGTGTCTTGATGGGGCTAACTGAAGACTTGATCTGACCAAGTGCTTCATGAGGCCTTGGATCAAGTTTTCTAGTTAACATAAATGCTGTTACCCATTTTCCCTAGAACATTCTAACTTGACTTTTCTTTCTGGTTACTCCAAGGCTTTCAATGTGATCAATGGTGGCTCTCATGCTGGCAATAAACTGGCTATGCAGGAGTTCATGATCCTCCCCGTGGGTGCTGACAGCTTCAAGGAGGCGATGCGCATTGGTGCAGAGGTCTATCACAATCTGAAGAATGTAATCAAGGAGAAGTATGGCAAGGATGCAACCAATGTGGGTGACGAGGGTGGCTTTGCTCCCAACATCCTGGAAAACAAAGAAGGTAAGAATATGCCACCTCCTACACTTAATCTCTAACAGTCAGTTGAGCTGAAGCTGGTATCTGTCCAGTATTGATGGAAAACAAGATGAGTAGGCTGTAAGACATCCTGCTGTTCATTCACTTCTACCCTGACAAATACTCCAGGATGTTATCACTGATGTCCAGTATAGGACCACAGAGCTAGTCCCCTGGACATCACTTTATACAGCTTGACAGCACAGCTTTGACTTCAAGGCCTCATTACTGCTCCTTTCCTATAGCAGTGTAAGGGAATCTTACCCCCTTACACTTGCAGTGGTGTGGGAATGTCAGTGTGCATTCCAGGTTTCCCAGAAGTCGGTAGTCAAAGTTGAGTGGAGTTGTTTTTAATGCTAACCAAGGAAGAAAACAGTTTGAACTATGCCTGGTGATATGTGGGAGTGTGTGAAGGCTTGCCTGGGAAGCTGAAGGTTTAGCTGCTTCTGCAGCCAAACAGTTCTGTTCAGAAGCCTGTGGGGGAGGGAGGCAGTTTGGCTTTTGGAAAAGAAAACACTTGATCCTACAAAAGCTGTACCAGAAGAGCTGGTTTTCTGCCCCTCTTGCAGAAAGGAAGCTGCTGGTAAGTCATCAGAATCCTTGAACTCTAAGTTACTTGTTACTTGAAAGCTGTTAGTTACATTATTATTGAAGGTGGCCTCTGAACTGCACTGCTGGGCACTGGACATACTATGCCAGCACCAGAAAAGGAGGTGCTTGAATCCTGTAGTCATCTGCAATTCTGGCTAGGTGTGTACCCAAGCAGGTGTCAGTGAAGATGACCTTGAATGATTATTACAGTCCAAGGAATTTGTGGTGTTGGCAGCAGTTGCTTTTGCAGTTTGTACTGCATGAACACCTGAAAAAATCCACATAAACTGCAACCCAATAAAACCCCACTTTATCTAAACTTCCTGCTGTAAATAGTCTCTCTGAGCCAGCTGCTTGCCTTTGAGCCAGGAGTGACTGGGAGAGTCTTACTGGTCATGACCATTCATTTCCTCCTTTGGGCTCTGCCAGCCAGCGCAGTGTAGCAGGTAGTACAGAGGCTGCTACTGAGTTGTTCCATTCCCTCCTGTGCATGCCAGTGTGCAAGTGGAGAACAGGCACATGTTAAGGAGAGGGTGCCTGGTGCAGGAGGAGGCTGTATATCACATTGCCTGCCAGGGTTTGGCTGCTACCCACTTCCATGGGCAGCACCTGGTCTGGAGCTGAAAGGGATTAAGTGCACTTCTTGCTGCCACATGCACAGAGCTGGAAGCGGCTGTGGTATCATCGAGTATTAAGCTTTCTGGGCTGACATGTGTAGTCCTGCCTGAAGAGATTACAAATCCCATAATGGTGTCTCAAGAGTATTACAAGCTAAAAGCAGTATTAAAGTAGTATCTTGTTCCAGTCAGTTCAGAAGTGAGAGAGTTTAAGAAGGTTTTCTATGCAGTTTTTGGGCTTTCCCAGGGCATAATGGAAATTCTTTGCCAAGTGGATGTACTGTTGCTGGTAAATGAATAGCTTTTGAGGTAAGGTGTTTGGGAACTTTGAAATGCTTTCCTGTGTTTCAGCTCTGGAGTTGCTGAAGACAGCTATCAGCAAGGCTGGCTACACTGAGAAGGTTGTCATTGGCATGGATGTGGCTGCCTCAGAGTTCTACCGTGATGGAAAGTATGACCTGGACTTCAAATCCCCTGATGATCCCAGCAGATACATTACTCCTGATCAGCTGGCTGACCTGTACAAGGGCTTTGTCAAGAACTACCCCTGTAAGTTCTTCATCAAGAAAAAACATAGTAGTGGTGAACAGGGGTTGATTGCTGAAGGAAGGAGTTGGGAAAAGCAGAGCAAGTGGTTCTTGCCAGCAGTACATGGCAGCAGCACTCCAATACCACTGCTCTCAAACAAGACCTTTGAGGGTGGCATTGTCTTAAAGCTCCCTGTATCCCTCTACAGTGGTGTCCATTGAAGACCCGTTTGACCAGGATGACTGGGCTGCCTGGAAGAAGTTCACTGGCAGTGTTGGCATCCAGGTGGTTGGTGATGATCTGACTGTGACCAATCCAAAGCGCATTGCCAAGGCTGTGGAGGAGAAATCCTGCAACTGCCTCCTCCTTAAGGTCAACCAGATTGGCTCTGTGACAGAGTCCCTGCAAGCGTAAGTGTGCTCCTCTTGGCTGTGGCTGGGAGGGGGGATTGTCTTAGCTGGGGGAGGTGAACATATAGACCAGAGCTAGTGGAATAGAAACCTGCTGATGGGTATCTGTGAAGGGAGAACAGTTATTAACCTGTGGAGGATACTGGCAAGTAAACCTGTACCCTTGTGTGGCCTTGAAGTCATATAGGCACTTCAAATACCTTTGCTGGGTCCAAGCAATGTGTAAAAGCTGCACATCATCACCGTGCTGTCACACAATCATAACCCTGACATGTACCTAAGGGCAGTTCTGTCCTGCTAAGGCAGGACATGCCTGCCACTTGGCAGTGCCACTGGAGCAAAGGCTGCTGAGCACACGGGCACGGTGTGACACTGTGTCTGTTTTACCTTCTAGCTGCAAGCTTGCCCAGTCCAATGGCTGGGGTGTGATGGTGAGTCATCGCTCTGGAGAAACAGAAGATACCTTCATTGCTGATCTGGTAGTTGGTCTCTGCACTGGTCAGGTTGGTACCTGTAGCTGCTGTGGTTTGCCTTGTTGCTTGATGAGGTGATATGGTGATGAAGCCATACTGTGCAGCAGGTGGGGTCTGCTCTGACTTGAGGCATGCAGGTGGCTGTTCCTGTGTGTAGGACACTGATGCTTTGGCAGGGGGGTTGGACCCGATGATCTCTCGAGGTCCCTTCCAACCCCTACAATTCTGTGATTCTGTGAGTGTGACATGGGAACACATTATCTTGTGTCAACTGACCTTTAACCACCAATTTAAAGAAATGTGAGGTGACTCCCATGGGGGTATTGGGATTTCCTGATACTGAAGCTGTTGGCAAGTGAACAGCCTCTATTGCTCCCAGGCCCTGTCCTGTTTGAGCATACAGATGTTAGAGCCTGATGCTGACATGAAGCTTGTCATTATGCTTATTACTCTGAACAGAGTACAACAGTTGTGCATCAGGATCTGTAGCCTTATTTCTGCTGTAGCTCTTGACTAACCTCCTGATTGGTCTTTCAGATCAAAACTGGTGCCCCTTGCCGATCTGAGCGTCTAGCCAAGTACAACCAGCTGCTGAGGTGAGACTCTGGAGTGGGGCATGAATTGAGGGCTAAGCCTGACACAGAATGGATGCTCTACTGATGCGTTCAGGGCACAGCTTTGTCTTTATCTTTGAACCACTCTGCCAGTGTTGGTTTTTGTCCTTAAGCTGCAGAAGTGCTTTTGGGCTGGTGCTGTGCTTGCAGAGCAGGCAGGAGGCTAATGATGAGTTGGATGGGTAATGTCTATTGGACAGGTGACAGGGGAGCATCGTGCAAAGCATCCTGTGATACATGAGACATTGTCTTCCTGATGCTGTTCCCTCAGAGAAGCATTAAAATGTTTAAAGTTAGATGAGCTGGGTGGTCCTGACCAGTGCAGTTAAATGTGGATCTAACTGGAGTTGCTTGGCCTGAACCAGCTTGTGATTCTGGTAGTATCTTCAGTACCAGTTAGATGAGGTGATGTAGCACAAGGCCAGCAGCTGTGGTAAATGCAGGAGTTGTGTGCTGCATGCTCACACCAGCTCTCTTCCCTTCCCCTCAGAATTGAAGAGGAGCTGGGCAGCAAGGCTCGCTTTGCTGGGAGGAACTTCAGGAACCCTCGTGTCAACTAAGCCATGTGGATCAGTCAACGCCTGATTTAATGCTCTGGTTTAATGTGCTAGTCATCTACTTAGATTGCCATTACCTGTACTAGAAAGATAAGGGCAGCTGAAGGAAAAAGACCAGTTTGCAGGTCCTCTTCCCCCTAGATGATTCCTTCACCTAGTGTTTTCACCAACTCTGTTACTTGTAATGCTCTACTGCTTTTGTAGAACAGTCCGGGGGGGGGCTGTGTGTAATAAACACCCTCCAGGACCATGGCCACCTGACTGGGCATAAACACCTTAATCCCTTTCTCTGCCTGTCTCATCTTCAGTGTTTGGAGCTGTGTGACTCGCAGTGCAGCAAGAGGTACCTGCAAACACAAAGAGTAGTGTTTTTCATGTGAGAAATAAAAGCATCAAACAACCCAACAGAGTGTGGCTTGGGGTGACTTGGGGAGGGTGAAGAGTGGGTGTACTGCCTCTGCATCATCACATCCTGTTCTGCAGGGAACAAGAGCTGGACTGGGGTCACTGGCCATGGAGTGGGCTTAAGTTGCTTTGTGACAAAGAATTAGCTGACTCTGAAGGCCACCTCGATAGTAGGCACACAAAGATTGGTCTGGTCATTTGGAAGGGGAATGAAGAACAGGTTTTGAACCCCTAGATGATTGTGATCCTGCAGAAGAGGAAGAGCTCGGAGGTCCATCCTCTCCTCAGAGATGTGGTGTATCCTGACAAGTGCCCTGATTAACCTTTATCACAATGTCTGCATGTTGGTCTTGTCACAGCACTACTGTGACACACAGCCTTGGCTTTTAGCA
Source organism: Porphyrio hochstetteri (assembly GCA_020800305.1). Lineage (NCBI taxonomy): Eukaryota > Metazoa > Chordata > Aves > Gruiformes > Rallidae > Porphyrio > Porphyrio hochstetteri. The sequence continues at coordinate 5,984,742 of CM036926.1, read as the reverse complement.
AGAGGTTGGCACAACATTACCTGTGTTGGAAGGGAATTTGTAACCTCACTTTTGATCTGTTGCTATGAGGAGATGGAGCTCCCCAGGAGTTGTACAACAGAACTGTTACTGAACCTTTGTGCTTCACCAGCACTCTAATACAAGGTGTAATTGAAAGTTGATCTGATAGCTGGGCTTCAGTTTTTACCCTCTTAGCTTCTAGGTACCATATTTCATGTGGGGGAAGAAAAGACTTCAGGGGGTTTCCAGCTGTGCCAGAGCAGATGGCCATAAACAACAGGCTGCTGAGCAAATATTTGTGTTTCCAACCTCCTTTGTTTTGTTCAGGTTGCAGCTCTGCTGCTTTGCCTGGGAGGGAAAGGCAGCTGAACGTGTGGCTCATCCTCAGTCAGTGCTTATGTGTGTGGAGATGAGGAGGAAGAATTCCTTTTTGCTGGGCTTTGGCAGGAGGCTGAGTGGCTCTGTCACGGGGCTGTTCCAGTGCTCTGTGCAGTTGTTTCCAGAGCAGCACCCTCTGACTGGGGAATGGGGAGCAAAGCAAAGCACTCACCCTGTAGAATACCCTGCACAGTTAAGTGAGGGGTTGTTTAGGCCAGTTGTTGCTTGTGGGATTTTTCCCATAATGGTGGATTTTTAAGGAAAATACTAATGCCTGATTAATTTCCATGACTCTCCTACTGGTCTTTCAGTTCCAGAAATCTGAATTGCCTGAGGCTGGAAATTTGAGAGGAGCACAACAGTGCCCTACTGCGGGAGCTGTGTGTGATGCCAGGGGGTGCTGTCAGCCAATGTTACATTGGGTTTTAAACAGGTGAGATGGACAGTGTGTTCAAAGCTTGTGGTGCTGCAGGGTGTGTGTGTGTGTCATCGTTTACCTTAAACCCTGGATCTTGCAGAACATCTTCAGTTCTAATTTGAGGAAAAACCCAGCATGTTCCACTTAAAAAGCTGAAGTACTGAGCTGCAAAATCCTGATTGGTGATGATTTATAGCCCCAAACCAACCTGTACACCAGGGCTCTGCCATCCCAGGACAAGGGCTCTGGGGCTGCCCTGTGAGGAGTAGTGCCAGATCAGCTGTCTGAGAGCTGCTGGGAGATGTGAGGTCTGCCTGGTACTAGCATGAGTAATGGCTGTGAAAGGGCTGAGCACAGAGGACTGTTGATGGGAGAGCCTGGCCTCTGCAGTGTCTATTGATCAGTGCTCTTCATCTGGAAAGGCTCATCTCTTACTGGTGCTTCCCAAGTACCTGCTGTTGTATAAAGGCTGGAGAGGCTGCAGCACTGAGAGAGCTGGCTGCCCCTCACAGGGGAGAGGAGGAGGTTTTGGTGTCTTCACTGGAGCTGAGACCACAGAGGGAGGAAATGATGGGCTCTTGCACAGTGCAGTGGCTTCTGCTGCCAGGGGCCCTGTGCAAAAGGCTGAGCATCCTGAGGGGATGCAGCCCACAGTCCTACAGCTCCTGTGTCTTGGAGGAAAGAGAAGTGAGCTTCTGTCACCTGATGTAGAGCTGTTTGTGTCTAGGTCTGTGCTCTGGTATATCCAAGTGAGCCTGGGCCAGGGTCCCTTGGGTGCAGACTGCAACCCCAGCTTAGGCTTCCCCAGCCCTTCAGCAGAGGGAGTCAAAGCAAGCACAGGCACAGCTGGCTGCTGAGACAAAGGCTGTGCTGCTGCCATGAAAACATCCCTTTGTTGGGCAGTTGGCAACTGTTTCTTCTGAAGAGATTTATCTCTTCTGTCAAGCCCTTCTTAGAGAGCTTTGCTATAAATACCAAATTTACCAGCCTGAGCTCAGCACATGGTAAAAGCCTCCCCTCACACAAATTTGTCCTTTGAATAAGGCATTGGTCTAAGCTGGTTGTGCTCAGTGCAGATTTGAAACCCAGTGCACTTTTCACACACAGCTGATCTCTGAATTAGACCTGTTAAATGAATAAACCAGCTAATTACACAAATCCTATCAAGGGATTTTTTTTTTTCCCCCTCTTCTGTCAAAGAGGCAAGCTTGTAATGCATGCAGAATGGTTGGGAAAGCTCTCCAGCAGCAGGGGGTTAGGGAGCAGTGCTGTGGCTGCTTCCCACCTGGTGCTTTGGAGAAGTCCAAACTCTCACACTGTCTTACCTGGGCCTCTGCATTTCCACCTGCTGCTTTGCTCTTAAGCACCAGAAGACAAAATCAGGTCCCTGTCAAGGGCCAAATGCCTCAATGGTGGCACAGTTGTGGTGAAGGGACTGATGTGAGTTGTGGCATCAACCCAGGGGGAAAAGTAACCTAGTGCTCTGCTGGGATCCTCTGATTCTGTGAAGAGTTTGGTCCCAGCTCTGGCAAAAGAGCTGCCTGCTTTTGGCTGGTTAATGAGGCTGCAAATGAAGCCCAGGCATTAATTAATTACCCTGCACACCTTGTTGTCAGTACAAAATGGAGAACTGTTAAAGATACACTCACCAGATATGTCATCTCTTAAAATAGCCAGGAAATGGCCTGCACAGTGGCAGGGCTAGAGGAACATCTGGGCTCTGAAGTCAAAAGCTGAAGTCAGATGCTGTTGAACTGTCTGCTCCTTCCTACATCAGGAAATCAATCCCCCTGTCAGATGCTGTGCTCACCTGTCCCATCAAACCAGAGCTAGAAAAAGCTTTCAAGTGAAATCTCAGAGAACATTTGGGCCAGATCAGCAAGGTGCTTCCAGCTGCAGAGGATTCAGGCTCTACCTAATGAGGCTGGAGCATTGAAAGGAGTAACTTGCAAAGGAAGAAAAGAGCCTGGAAGGGGTAAGTGCTGAAATGGGGAGCTCTGGTTTGTAGGTAAGAACTTAAAATGTGTTAGAGAAAATGGAATGGTTGGGTAACTGTGTGTGTGTGTTTGGAGTGAGGGGGGATCAGTGAATGTGGAACACGGTTTGATTGCTGAAAATCAAGACCTAAACCTGCCGTGCTAGAGAGGGGGAGAGATGTGTGTGCTCCTTAATCAGGGCTTGAATCCTGCTGCATAGCTCCTCACCTTTCTGTACCGTCCCCGTGGAGCTCCTACTCGAAAAGCTGTGCTTTATAACAGAGTGCAAATGCAGCACAGCCAGTGTCTTTATTACTGTAATAATTTGCAGGGATGGCACTCTTTGGAGCAGAAGGAGGCATCAGCTTAGCAAACACGAACTGGGAGGCTATTCTGAGAATAGCAGGCAGCCTTAAAAGCGGATCTGAAGTGAGAAGCAGGCAGAAGAGATGACTGATGAGCAGAGAGGAGAGGCAGGTGGCACTTTCGGGAGCTATTCAGGTAACAGGGTATATAATGGAGTGATGTGAAGGGCTGGAAAGATCTCCCATTACCTGTTGGCTCCAGTTCTGGGTTTGTAAAGGTAACTTTTCTGCTTTGTAGCTCAGCCTGCTCTTTGAATTTATCTCTTGGCTTTTAGGGCTTGTACAAGGCCTGTCTCAGAGCCTGTTCTGTCCAGAAAGGAATGTCACTGTCCCTCTATAATCAATGAGAAACGATTTGCCATCTGGCTTTCTCCCTAGACCCCAGCCCTGATAGGGTGTAAACACGTTGTTCATAACTTCACCCTCAGAAGCTGAAGCTGGCACTGTGAGGTGTTTTCCAACCCCTTGGTTACTTTGAACCACCCATAGAGCTCGCTCATTTTCTAGTACTGTGGGTACCAAAACTGGACTCCAGCTTCCAGCAGCAGGAACAGTGTCAGACGTAGGAACACTTCAACCTTCCCATTCAGCCTGGTGCTGCCTGGAGCACAGAGACCTGACCTCATGTATGTCCATAACATGATGCTGGCTGGGGTGATACGCTGGATTGCTCTGTGTCTGTTTCCCCAGTCACCTTTCTTCCCTGATTTTTGTGTCATTCCAACATGTTAGAAAGGATATTTTTTGCTCAGAGTTTATTTTAAAAAAGAAACAAAACTACAGCTGATCTGCAGACCGACCCTGTTCCTTGTGGGAAGTGCTCGGCTCAGTGAAATCTTGAGGCTTGCCAGGTAGGAGATTTTGCTGCCTCTAAAGTGGTTAAAAACAATTTTACACCCAGTGGTTTGGTTTTTCCTCCCCCCTGCTTGCTTATCCCAGGCACAAAACCATCACTGCCTCATTGTGTGCATCCAGCACGACCATCCCAGGGGAGCCCGTGACACACGCTACTCGCCCGGGGCTGCTGTGCCCTCTGATGTCCCTGGGACGGGACCTTGGCTAATCCAGGCCACATTCCTCTGTCTCTGGAGAGGCAGAAGCTGTGGGAGAGCCATCTTTCTTTGAAGGGACTTCATTGACTGCAGCGCTTTGTCACTGCCTGCCTGCTCCTTCCCAGGCAGAACCACTTGTGTAAACAGCTTCGCTCGCTGCTGGGGGCTTCTCAGCAGGCAGCCAAGGGGAGAAGCCCCACAACAGCACAAAGGACCATGACCAGCAGACGAAGGGAGCTCAGCTGCTGCGTTTTCCCCACTGGAAGGAGGATATTTGGCTGTCCTCTTGCTGTGCAGGCTGCAAGGAGACAGGAAGGAGGGTGGATGGTGGATGCAGGGAGAAAGGATCTCTGCTGGGCAGGCAGCCAGCCCTGCCTGCCCTGCAGCAGCATCTCAGGCTGTGGCCTCGTGCTCCCTTTCACAGCAGGATTTAAAGAACTGTGCCAGGCACCAGCTTAGTCCCTCCACTCCCTTGGAAAGCTTTTATTACTGTTCTCTTTGTATTGCTGGGTGAAGCGATTTCCTTGTAGATAGGAGCTGTGGGTGGGTGTGAGAATAAAACACAAGAACCCTGCTCCTCTCCCAGCACATGGGAATGCTGTGCCTCTCCCTGTGTCTGACTGCTGGGGCAGCCCTGCTGGTGGTGCTCAGGCTGTCCTGGTTTGGTCATTTCTGCAGCCAGAGGAGATACACCCCCTTGAGTTCCCTCTTTTCTGCACAGGATGGACTGAAGTGCCATGAACTCGGACACGGTCTGCACCACTTTGTGCTCCACGGGCAGGCACAGTCACAGAGAGTAGAAGTGCAGGGTGTGGAGGAGGGTGAGAAGAAGGAATAAAGCCACAGCAGCTGCAGCACTCGAAAAAGAAAAGCTGAAGGTAAAAAAGGGGGGGAAAAAATTCAGCAAAAACCAAGGAAGAGAACTCAGACAGGAAGAAAAAGGGTTGAGTGAAGAACTCGGATGATAAAAATGAGATACAAAATAAACTATGAAGAAGAACATAACCACAAGGTCCAGACCCCTCTGCCACACCTGAAGTGTGCATGTGGTGAAATCTCCTGTCTATAATACAATGCACAGGCTTAGCTCTGCCTAGTAACACCCAGGGTGGCAGTTACAGGCTTAAGTTACAGGAGAGCAAAGAAACACCCCTGGATGAAGCTCAGGCAAAACGACACCGTGCTGACACTGGTGTCTGCTGTGGTGACACTTGGCCAGCACTGAGCATCCCTGGGCTGTCACCTCCTGCTTCCAACAGGGCTGAGCCTCCTCCTTGGCCACACTTGCAGTTGGGCTGAGTTCAGCATCTCCCCTTGCTGATGCTGGCTGTCAGCACCCAGCAATTTTACCAGTTTAACAAGGTGTGGGGGGTTAACCCAGTTGTCCAAAGAGACATTTGAGAACGAGGGAGTTCTGTGGCAGGCAGGGGTGTAGTGTTCCCTCTGAAAAGGAGCTGGGGAAGTGCCTGGCTTGATGTGTTACAAAAGCAGCATGTGCTCTCCCTTGGTTTCTTTGCAAGAACCAGACTGGTCCCAAGGAAGCAGCATCCCAAGGAAGCAGCATCCCATGCTGCCCAGAAAGGTGTTTTTCTAAAAGCAGCGAGCGGCTCCTCCTCTGCCAGATGCTTCCCTTCAGACACATCCCTCTCCTGCTAGCACTGATGAATGGCAAAGATCACTTCTCTCCACCTGGAGCTGTTTACAAACTTGGTAAACTGATTTGAGCTCAAAATATTACTGGTGTGATGGTGTGTTTTGGTTTTAGCACTTTGAGAGCAAAACACTTTCCCTGACACAGTTTGTTTTGAAGGGATGTTTCTTTTTACAAACTTTCCAAACAAACTCACAAGGAAAGCAAAGGATTCCTGCCTGACAAAACATTTTCTTTGCTGATGTTCCACATTGCTGGGTGTCTTGGTGACCCAACACACTTTGTGTGTGGACAAGGGAAAGGGGAACTTTGATCTTTGTGTGTGTTTAACTGACAGGAGGAGTTGCCTGAACCCTTCACCCTGGGGAACCCTCTTAATTTTGTTGCTCTGTTCAATAGCAAGTGTTTCATGATGTGTTTTAATCTGAGAAGTCACCCAAAGCCACAGCTGACTGGCTTACAAAATGCTTGCAGTGTCAGTGCTGGAGGCACTGGTGTCCTAGAGCAGCTGCCTTAGTCTAGAAGTGCCTAGAAGCAAAAGGTGCAGGAGAACTTTGTGCACCAAGCCCCTGATGTGCTTTGCTTGGTTGCTGTAGGCTTTACCCATCTCTCATTTTAAGTGCTTGTTCTTCCTTCCTGAGATTTTGCAGAAGGGTCTTGAATAAATAATACCCATCACATTAAACAGGCATCCAGTGCTGCAGAATAACAGCCAGTCCTGTTAATCCAAGGACCTGTGCAGGTGGTGAGACTGAAATGCCAGTGAAGATGCTCTGTGCATCAGCAGTGAGATCCCTGCAGCTGAGCACAGAGAGCAGCTCGGCCCCTGCCATGGGGGGTGAGAAGGTGTGGGGTGAGGATGACCTTGGGAGAGGGCATGGGGGAAAATGCTTCCACTGAGAGTTTTTAATCTGCCTCTGAAAGCTCTTCAGCAGAGTCTGCAGACCTCGTTTTCCGTGGCTGGTGATGACCTGACCCTCTGTTTCTTATTTAGAGCGTCAGGATGAATGTTCATCGACCTGACCCAGTAAATGTCAGGCTGTTCCTGACCAGAGACCTCCACTATCAGCTGAGGTGATCAGTGTTCATAGATTTCAAGGACAGAAATCACCTCCACAACCTGACTGGATTAAATTGGTTTAATTTAACCCCTCTCTCAGAGACACCCCCCAAAGGGATGAGCTGAATCTGAGGCTCCTTTTTGCCCAGGTGGAGGTTTCACAGGGAATGAGAGAGGTTTGTGCTTTCCTTTAGCTTCCTTCCCTCTGTGACCAGAGTCTTTGTAGGTTTTAGGTGTCTGAAGTGTTGCTACATGTGGAGTGCTGCCTGGAAAAAGCCCTCCTGACATTCCAGCCTCACCATTGCTCCAGAGGCACCACCTGGTGGGTGAATATTAGTCCAGGTCGGGCTTGGGGATGCCTAAAGACAACAGTGTCTCATGTATAGTATTGTGAATACATGCAAAATCACAAAAAGATGCTGAAAAAGCTCCTGAGCCAGGACTTTGGTGGGTAGGTGACCCATCCCTGCAAAAGACCTGCCTTTAATCAGCGTGGGGCCACGGGGCTTTTGTGTTGGCAGGTTCCAGGATGTGCTTCTACCTCCACACTTCTATTTTTTGATTTGTCTCTTCACTGAAGCAGGTCTGCAAACAAAAGCTGGGGAAGAGAAGCTCACAGGCTGCTGCACTGCTCTCCTGTTGCAAAGCTGACTGCTCTGCTTTACTTGGTACTTTACTAAGCCCTAACCTGTGGGGTTTATGCTCTGTGGTGCTCAGGTTCTTCTCCCATCTCCTCCAATAAATAGTGGTTGGAAGAACCTTATTGTGGCTTCTGAGTAGGCTATAAAATCACTGACAGTGGGAATAGCTGAATTCAGAGCCTGAAAGTCTACTGTCCCATCAAACCCCAGAGAACAGATAATTTTAGGTAGGTGCAGCCTGAAGCTGTCTTCAGGCTCTAAACAGGAAACCAGCATGTCTTTACCAACAGAATCACAAGGTTGGAAAAGACCTTTGAAGATCATCAAGTCCAACCATTCTCATCCTAAACTAAACCATATCCCTAAGTACCTTACCCACTCTTTTTTTGAACACATCCAGGGAAGGTGACTCAGCCACTCCCCGGGCAGCCTGTTCCAGCCCTGACAACTCTTTCAGTAAAACATTTTTTTCTAATGTCCAATCTGACCCTGCCCTGGCACAGCTTGAGCCCATTGCCCCTTGTCCAATCTCCTGTCACCTGGCTGAAGAGACCATCACCTGTCTCTCTATAACCTCCCTTCAGGTAGTTGTAGGTGGTGATAAGGTCTCCCCTCAGCCTCCTCTTCTCCAGGCTGAACACCCCCAGCTCCCTCAGCTGCTCCTCAGAGGATTTGCCCTCCAGCCCCTTCCCCAGCCTGGCTGCCCTTCTCTGGACTCGCTCCAGGACCTCAATGTCCTTCTGATGGTGAGGAGCCCAGAACTGGACACAGAGAGATTTCTCCATTACTTAACAAACCCTAAAATCCTCTTGCCCAGCTGTTCAGGTTGAAGAGTATTAAGGACAGGCCTCTTCCATGGAAAAAGTCCCCAGGAAAGTGCCAGGAGGGCGTGAGCTCTGCTTACTCCAGACCTGTTCTGAGCCCTGGGATGTGCTGTTCCATTTCTCTATTGCTCACTTGTCCCACCTGTCCCATGGAGGGGTGGGGGGGGGATGTGGGGTGGTGATGACACTTCCCAGGAAGGTGGGGAGAATTCATCCATCGATTTTGTACAATGCTTTGATGATAACAAGTGCTGAAGGGGGGAAAAAAAAGGAGACCGTGCTTGAAATGGAAATTTCCCCATTTGTGTCTCTGTAGTTTTTTCCTCTCCTCTTCACACAGCACATTCAGATGTGCCATCAAAGGCAGCGGTGGAAGGAGCAGCTACACCAGGGAGGTGGGAGGCAGAAACTTCCTCCTGGAGGAGCCAGTTTGCAGTGGGAAGGACAAAGATGCAAATCTGGAATCAATCCCTTGCTCTCTCCCATTTCTAACAGTTTAAAGTGAAGCCAGAGGATGAGAAGAGAAGCTTGTAAATCCACTTACGGCTTTCGGCACCGAAGGAGCAGCAGTGAATTGATGGTGGAAACGAGGTAAGTGTGCAGAGGAGGGTTCTGTGGTAGAGGTAGAGGATGGCTCAGCAATGTCAGAACAAACCTTGGAACAAGCAGAAAGCACGTAGACCTTGGGAGCCAGATGTATCAGCAGCTTGGTGGACTCATGTCCCCTCCGCTACCCTGGCTCTGAGTTATCTCCAGCAGCACGAGGTGTCTGTGCTCTTTTTGGGAAATTCCCCCTGTGCCAGGGCCTCCCCCCTCCCCAGGAAGGATTTCTGCCTCCCAGCCCCTCTCCAGCTGCCCTCCTGCAGCAGAAGGCCATTCCCCTGGGCTTGGCCCTCCCTGCCCTTGGCACCAGCCCCTCTCCAGCTCTCCTGGAGCCCCTTGAGGGACGGGAAGGGGCTCAGAGCTCTCTCCACAGCCTTCTCCAGGCTGAATGTGGAGACAAGCTCCAACAGCTCCGTGTCCTTCTTGTCCTGGGGACCCCAGAGCTGGAGGCAGCGCTGCCAGGGGAGTAGAGTCCCTTTACAAAAGTCCAAGAGTTTAGCTGGGGTTGGAAATACACCCTCTTCTGAGCTGTGGTAGATCATTGCTGTGGCTTACACAAGGCAGTTTGTCCATGTGTGTCTGTGTGTCTGCAGTAGGTGACCTTACACCTGGGAAGCAGCAGAGCGCTGTCCCTCTGGCTTTGCTGTGTGTGGCTGCAGAGGCAGGTGTAAGTGTGTGTGAATGTGTGCATAATCTGGCCCTACTCAGTGTCCAGTAGCTGCTACTTCTTGGGCACAAGGCTACGATTCTCAATGGTGAAAAGGCACCATAACACAGGACAAAACCCACTGGGGCTCAGGATCCTTCCACTGCTTGGAAGTTCTACGACTGCTTTGCAATGTCCCTACTAACCAAAAGCTGTTTGGGGATGAGATTAAGTTTTATTTTCTTTACTTACCAGATTTTATCCAGTATGTAAATCAGAGACTGAATTACCTCACAACTATCCCCAGGTATAAATGGGATACAGGCATACGCATCACAGGGTGATGCAATTAATCCCACTCATGAGGAAAGACTCTCATTAGTCATTTGCAGCTCCAGCACTGGTGACTTTCAAGGTGTACTCGTTAGGTACCTTTCATGTTCTGCAGATGGCCAGTTTGTCTTCTCGCTGCGTGCACTGGAACATGCCCAAATACACAGGAATGAGAGGAACCATTGTCAGGGCTGAAATTTTCCCTTCATTTTCCATGGGATTTTTTTTTCCCTTTGCATGGTGCACATCCTGGGCTCTGATAAATGAGTCTCAGCAGACGCTGTGGTAAGCCAACCTCTGCTAATATTCATTATGCAGAGCCCTCTAGGAAACGTTCTGAGTCAGGGAAATGGAAAAACCTTTAAAAGATAAAGAGGGTTTGGGTTTTTTTTTTAATTTTTTTTTTAATGAGGAAACTAATTTCGAACACTTTACATTCTTGGGATGATTTAGAATATTAAACCCAGAAATTTCAGAGTTATGTGTGCTATCAATGTATTCAACACTTCGTAGCAAAGACACAAGGACTGAGTCCTGTGCACAGACACAGACAAGACACTTTCTCAGCCCATAGACAATGTACTCAGAGGTGACTTAGGGGCCTGATGTTAAGGAATTTGAAGGAAGCCACAGAGGTAGAAGCTGGGTGTGAACGTGCTGTGTGCCTCTAACACCATGATCTCTGCAGCAGGCATGTTTTCATCCTGTGATGAATAACCAGCAGCTTCTTCCTCTTCCAGTGACCCAGCAAGACACCAAGAGCATCTGTACCACGGTGTCCACGGAGCAGCAGAGACCCAGGAACCTGTTGCTTTAGCCCATCCTGTTGGTAACTTGTTTCTCCAGCTTCTGAAAAGCTCCATCACATTAAGGAATAACATGATTAGTTGTAACAGACCCTGTTGAGCTGCTGTAATTTTCTGTGTGCTTGAATGTGTGGGAATCTGCTCACATTGATTTGAATTCATTTACATGACTTTTGCTTTCAATGCAGCCCGGGCAGCCAGGTTTAAACAGAGATAACTGTGTCCAGGAGGAGTTCACAACCATCCAGTGCTTTGTCCTTCAAGTGGTAAGAGACTTCCAAAATGTTCAGTAGTAGTAAGTGTGAAAATGAGACTTTAAATTGCTTTACCACCTCTCTCTTGGTGCATCCAGTGCTCTCTTACAGCAATGCTCCCTCATTGGCTCACCACTTCTCTTAAACAGCAGTCCTGCCCAAATGAGAAGCCACCAGACCTCCCACCAGCATGGAGCCTTTTACAAGAAGGGGCCATCCCCATCAGCCTCATTTTTGGCACCTGGCACACAGCTGCAGCCCAGAAGGACTTGGGAGTGGGGACCTGACTCATCTGTCATGGTCAAGGGCTGGTTTGTTTTCTGGATTCTCTGCACATACTCCTGACACCAGCATGAGGGTGATTTGGATTTGGCAGCAAAGTTGTCATGAAACATCTTCACTCTGCACTCACTGTGGCCTATTTTGTCTGAAAGTGGTTTTCCTTCTGCATCGGTGCCTGCTTTCTGTCTGTTCACTGAGTGGCATTTTGGGGGGTTTGTGTGGGTTTTGTGGGGTTTTTTTCTTAAATGGTGATGGGATAGGTAAGAATCAAAACACCAACCATCTGAAGTTTGCCTCAGTGGATGCTGGATGCGTGGCCAGCAGAACAGATCTCGGTAGCTGAGAGCAGCTGGCAGAACAACTCGGGACAGGAGGTCCATGAGAGCAGGCAAGATGGGAAAGCAGATGAGGCAAGAGCAACACCATGTCCTTTCTGCTAACCCAAAGGGCACATTGCAGCCTCAGCAAGGTTCCTGGAGCACCCCAGAGCGTGCTCTTGGCTAAATGAACTCTGTGATGCCTCTACTGCACGGACACCGACGTGTGCACCCAGGACAGGCAGCCCTGCAGCGGGGCTGTGAATACCGATGGGACTCTGGTGTCACCCTGTTTGTGTTTCCAGTTGAGAGCAGAAGCAGTGCTGCAGATCCAGAGCAGTTAGCAGAAATGCTGCTGCATTGGGTCTTTAGCAACATCCTGGGGTAAGGAACAGGATTTTGAGGATTAACATTGTGTATGTCGATACTTTATGTGGCATGTTGGAATTTAAGTCTCTTTGTGGATTTGGCCAATTAGCCTTTCTCTGCATCAGCAGCTTTATATCTCCCAGGAGCACTAAGGGACAGAGGCACAAAACACTGCAAAGATGTCAGAAACTGCCTTGTTAGAGACCAGCCAGTATCTCATACAGACCATCTACATGCACCTAAAATATTCTATGCACAGAACATGCCCAGTCATTTCGCTGTGGCTCTCTCTCTGCTGGGACACAGAATCTGCAGTCACCAGAGCAATGATGTCTTTCTGTGGCATTTGGATCTTCCTTGATCTTCCTTGTACCACTTTCACAGACTCACAGAATCACAGGGGTTGGAAGGGACCTCAAGAGATCATTGGGTTCAACCCCCTGCCAAAGCAGGCTCCCTAGGACAGGTCGGTGTCCAGCTTTGGCTGGTGGAAGGTTACAGGATGAGCTCTGTGGTTTTGTTTATTACTCTCCACAGGTTGGGCTGCATCTTTGTGAAAATAAAAATAAAAATCAACCCCAAACCAACCAACCAAACCCCAAAAAACCAGCAGCTTCAAGTGCTATTCCTGCAACAGTCCTCTGGTTAGGAAGCAAGCTTAGAATTGGATCGCTCCTGCGTGGTATGAGGATGTGGCTTTGCCTGCTCAAACGGGCTGTGAATAATCAGGTGCTTTGCAGCTCAACTTACCTGAATTTCAGGGGGTGCACAGGTGTTAGTTACACAAGGTAGGAGGGAGTTCCCACCAAACATGATCATTTTTCTTTAACAACAGAATAGGTGATCAAAGCGTCACGAGGAAATACAAGTCATCCTTGTGTGGTGATGTGATCACCAGGTTGGCAGAAGAGGAGGAAGAAGGAGGCTAAGGCTGAGTGCTGTGGAAAATCTTCCTGCTACAGCGATGGGGACTGGAGAGAGCTGGAGGCAAGCCCGCTGCCGTGGCAATTTGTACAGTGTTTAATGCATACATCCAGAGATGAAGGAACATGAAATTGTAATTAGCAGAGAAAATAGGAGAGATGGAATCAGGCTCTATCAAGGACAGCTTAAGTGTAGCCTCCAAAATGGCTGTGTCAGGCATTTAACTGATGTGCATTTTTAGACGCTTATCTAAATTAGTTATTAGAACACAATCAACTCCGTGTCTCAACCTCTGGCAGTAATGTCCCTGAAGTTATGCTAGGGATAAATTTGTCCTGTATGTTCAGGGCAAAGAACTGAATTCCTCTGATGTACCGACCTCAAATCTCCTTGTGTGTGCCTTTCTCTTCAGTGAAAACAGTTCCCACTTCCCTCTGCTAAAGGCAATAATGTTAAGAGCCTCAGACTTATCTCCTGGGATACTACCAGCATCGGACATGAAGGCAGTTTACAGAGACAGCAAACAGTTGGGGTTACACCAGTGTAATTGAGGGCAAAATCTGTCCCAACGCTTTTTCAAAAGGAAGATATAATTCCACATGAAATTTCTCAGATGCCTGGGAAGAATGTGTGACTTTCTTTACAGCCATGTGATTTATTTTGCTGGCCTGTGGTCTGTGGATAAAAGAAAGGTGAGTTAATGTTAAACGATGAGTTTGCTCTGTTTTCGGCACTGGTACCTTCGTGCTATCTTTTCTAACTGTGTGATAGCTCAGAGATGAAGAAGCTTAAAAATCTCCTAAGTGACCGAGGGCTTTATTAACTGCTACTCATTAATTTGCAATTCTGCTGTTGTGACAACTTCCTCACCGCACAGAGCAATAAGAAGCAGCGTCAGGTTTTTTATCTAGTAATGCACTTACACAGATTCAGAGATTCACAGAATCGTAGGGGTTGGAAGGGACCTCCAGAGCCCATGGGGTCCAACCTTCTGCCAAAGCAGGGTCCCTCGGACAGGTCACACAGGTCGGCATCCAGACGGGGCTGGAATCTCTCCAGAGATGGAGACTCCACACCCCCTGGGCAGCCTGTCCCAGGGCTCCCTCACCCTCACTGGGAAGAAGTTCTTCCCCATGTTGGTGTGGAACTCCCTGTGCTCCAACTTGAGGCCATCGCCCCTTGTCCTGTCCCCACAGACACTGAGAAGAGGCTGCCCATGTCCCCCTGTGTCCCACCCTTCAGATATTGATCCCCATTGATCAGATCCCCTCTCAGTCTCTTCTCTCCAGGCTGAACAGCCCCAGCTCACTCAGCCTTTCCTCACAGGGGAGATGCTCCAGGCCTTTAATCATCTCCTTGTCCCTCCTCTGGACTCTCTCCAGGAGATCCCTGGCTTTTTTATCCCAGGGAGCCCAGAGCTGGACACAACACTCCAGGTGGGGCCTAACCAGGGCAGAGCAGAGAGGAAGGATCCCCTCCTTTAGACCTGCTGGCTGCGCTCCTTTTAACACACCCAATCCTTTTAATGCATAAACTCGACTCTTGGTGCGAGACCAGTGGCAGCAGCTTAATGAGATTAACAGAGCATGGACCTAAAAGGTCTGATGGAGCAGAGCCACAGCGCAGCCGAAACCTTCTGGCAGCAATAAAACCTTGTGCCTTGTCTTGTGCTGACGATGCTTCAAACATACTTGCTCACAACGCCAGTAGCTGTTTATTTATTCATGAGAACGAGACAGCTCAGAAGAAACGCACAGAGCCACGGCAGGAGGGTGCTACATGCAGTGCCAACAGCACAGTGCCTCGCCAGCACCGCTCTGCCTTGACACCAGGCCTTGTGCCTCACCAGGCTGGGCCACACGGCCACCGCCTGCCCACACAGCGGAGACAAGGCCCGGGCTGCAGCGGGGTGGTGGGGTTGACGCTCACCGTGGTTGTCTCTCAGCCGGCCTGCCGCTGCGGGAGGGGTGCAGGCAGCCTGCAAACACCCCCCCCCGCCCCATCCCCGCGTTAAACCGCCCCGCGGAACAACCCAGGGGGGACGCGGCTCCGCTCTGCTGGCGGGCGGGCGGCGGTGCGTGAGGAGGCCCGGCCCCAGGACCAGCCCCGTGCCGGCGGGGAGGCACAGCGCATGACCCGCTCTGGAGCGGGTGGGTACCGGCCGCCTTTGTGCCAGCGGGCCCAGCGCCCCCGAGGGCGGCAGCGGCACAGCCCGCTCCCCACACGCCGCCCCCCCTCCACCTTCCCCCTATTCTTTTAAATCACTTCCATCCACTTCGCTGATTGGTTCCGCCCTCCTGCCGGGTCACGGGGTGTCTCTCCTCCTCCAATAGAGAAGCCGGATACTGGCATGCGGCTCCGGCCTGGCTGCGTTGCTGGATGCCCGTTCGGTGCGTGCGTGCGTGAGGGAAGGCGAGGCGGAGGCAGCGCTCGGCTGCCTGGACCCCCCAGCCCGCCGCCGCCGCCGCCCCTCCTCCTTCTCCACCTCCTCTTCCTCCTCCTCCTCCTCCTCCTCCTCCTCCTCCTCCTCCCTCCTCCCCACGGTCCCCCGCCCCGGTCGCCGCCCCGCTCCTTGTCTCCCCGTTAAAATGCCCCTGGGCTGCCGCTGTTGAGGTACCGCGCGGGGGACTCTGCCGCTCGCCGCCGTCGCCCGGGCAAGAGGGGAGCTGTTCACCGCCCCGCTCCCGCGCAGCTCCCAGCGGCCCCGCCGCCGCCGCCTGCCGCTTTGTCCCGGCAGCGAGACGGAGGCGCCGTTGATGGTGTAACGCACCGCGGAGGTAGGTGGGTGCGGAGCGAGGTAACTTGCCGGGGTTTGGGGTTTGGAGGGGGGAGAGAGGTGTGTGTGTGTGTGTGAGTGTGAGGCCCTTCCCTCCTCCCCTTGTGCGGTGCGGGCATGTTTGTTTATTCGCCTCTCCGCGGTGATGAGTGCGGGAGGCGAGAGGAGGAAGCGCTCGGTGAGGGGACTCCGGGAAGAATGCCCGCGGCTTGACGCGGGAAAGGCGCGGAGGGGGCTGTGGCTGCGGGGCCAGCCGGGGAGGAGGGGGGGGTGTTGGGGGGAGAAACTCGCTCCCCAGACTTGGGGCTGCTCTGCCCGCTCCGAGGGGGATGCGGGGGCTGGTATTTATGTCGGGCTGGCTTGGTTTATGGGGGTGTGTGGGGTGTTGAGGGGGGTTTTGTTTGGTTTTTTTCCCTGGAGAGTGTGGTGTCTGTGTAATGCCCGGCAGAGGAGGGGTTCTCGGGGAAGGTTTAACTTGTTAACCTCTCAAATAAAGCTCGGGCTGGGAAATATTTAACTCGGGTGGACACACAGAGGAAATGGGCTTAGGTGCTGAGAGGATGCACTTATTTGCATGTGCGGTGGGTATGGAATTGTGAAATGAAGCTTTTATGCAAATGGGTTTAATCAGAACATTTTCAGTAGCATAGGGAAGGGGTGGGGTTTTTCTCTTTTTTCTTTCTTTCTTTCCCATTTCTCTTTCTAAAGTGTGAAAAGATGACCAGCATCAGAAAAGTAGCAGGAGGTAGAAAACATCAGAGGTTTTATTGCTGAAACTGGCTGTTCAAGAAATTGCTGGGAAGGAAACAATATGATTCATTGTTGAATTGTCTTTTTCCTTAGATTTATTTTTACATGCTGGTTGCAGTTATTTTGATTTACTGACTTCTTAGGCTGAGTTTTTCCTCAAAGCAATAATGTTCTTGGAGATTAGAACCTCAGAACATTTTTATGCAGTCACGGGGCTGCTGCCTGATGTCTGTTTACTCCTGAGTTACATTGACCGATTATTGAAATCAAAGGTGTTATTGTGCTTGTGCACCAATGGAACCGAAATGAGGAGCCTCAGCCATTAGTTCTCACTGCTGGGATTTAGTAGAAATGCTTTCTCAGAACAAATCTGAAGTGGCATAATTCAAATTAGCGTGTCTGTTCTTAAATAAGGATTTTAACCAGATAAAAGTGAGCCTTGTGTCAAGAGGAGTAGCTGTTGGTTGTAAAAGGTGTATGTCAAATTTCTGATTAATGTGCAGTGTATAATATTTTTTTATAATTCTGGTATTACCAGGCAAGCACTTTAGGGTTTGGGGTTTTTTTTTGTACACAGCTCCCTTAGAATTGAGAAATCCACAGTGGTTAAGAGGGGTGGAAGTGCTTCTATCATAAAAGCGCTTCTGGTAAATACATCTTATCTTGGTTTTACTCCTCGAGTTTGTACCATAAACTATGAACAGGGATTGATTTCAGTGGCCTGGTTTGGATGAATATTGATTTTAAAGATTTGTCCTGTTGGTTGATGAGGTCTGGAGGGAAGAGGAGGAGGTAGATGCACACAATGCCCAGGCTTGGGAGCTCATTGTTCTTTGCCGTACACTCTGCTGTGTTTGGGACCGTGTTCTCACTCAAACATGGGGATGTTTTTCTTTTGAGAAGTGAGAGAGACAGAGAGAATGGGAAGCATTTTCTACCTCTTTCTTCCTTCCCCAGAATGGCCTTTTGGTAACCTAGCAAAATATTGCATTAGAAGCTAAAGAGCACCAAAACATTCCGTGTGTCTGTCCTCCTCCCCTCCCAGTGCAGGCTCTGCTGCCTTCTCTGTCTGTAAATGAATATATAAAGAGAGGGAGCACATGAGGTGAGACTCGGAAGTACACCTCCTTTGAGCCTCTCTCAACTTTCTTTCATGTTCTACCTTCTCCCCCCACAAATGAAAACTCCAGCTGGCTTGAAATGCACAAAGCTGGAGTGGAATAATTTTTTAATAGCTTTGGGATGCTTGGTCTGGAGGCACATGTGCAAGGAAACTGCTGTCAAGGGAGAATGCTTCAGATAAAGCTGTTGGGATGGCAAAAGTAAAAGGAAGTGTGCAGAGGTTGATTTTGGTGTATACATGGCTTCCTTTCTGGATTGATTAATGTTTCTGTTTTTACAGCAGGATCTAGTTAGAAAAACAAACTCCTCCCCCATAAAACACAAAAACCTTACAACCAACTGGATAAAAACACCCAAAACCCAAACACCCTCCAGCTGTACAGTCATGGTGTATCTAGAGTGGGAAGGGACCTGTAAGGATCATTGAGTCCATCTCCCTCCTCCTCTCAGGACTACTGCTGTAGTGTGTGCTGAAGCTGTGGAGGAGCAGCTGCTCTGTAGGTCGGGTTGTTGAGGTACAGTAGAATCTCGGTTTGCCCACTGATAACTTCAACTAGTGGATCATACTGGGGTCTGCTGAAGGGGGTTAAAAAGTAACACATGTGAGTTGAGGAAAAGGTGCCAGTGTGTTAGATCTTTGGCAAATAGGCAGCAGTGCCTGTCACAGGTTAATTGTGAGGCCTCCAAGTTCTGGTTTTGACTCTTTACCTAACCTCAGCCTGGAATTGGGGTAAATGACTTCAGTGTCCTTACCCCAGTAAAATGTTGTGATTGCCTCTGGGTTGGGGACGTGCTTTTAATTTTGTATTTTGCCTCCACTTGTGTAGCTCTGGTGCAGCTGGTGATAATTTTGATGTCATAGGCTATTGCCTACATGATTTGAGCTCGGAGAGGTACAATGGAGTACTTATGCTGCCTCTCTGTGGCTTTTTCATTCCTATGGCATGTGAATTTGTACTATGGAGTGACTCAGAGGGGGATAACTCTCCCTTTGGACAGAGCTCTTGATATCTCTCTGCAAAATGGGAAGCATTGCTCTGGAAGAAAAGGTAAGTGGGGCCAGCCAAGGCAGACCTGCCTTAAATAGCTGTTATGCAGCTGGGATTTCTTCCAGGGGTTTGGTTTTACCTTCTGGGGGGGTTTCTGTGTGTGCAGAAGTCCATCCTGTGGAGTTGATTCAGTAGATTCAGTGCTGCTGCAGCAAAAAGCTAATAGTCAACAACATTGATGAATGTGAAGAGAGAGAGTGTGTGTCATTCTTAATGCTGAGCGCAGCTTGGGTGAGAAAAACCACATTCTGATGGTGCAGTTTAATAATTGACTTTTTTTATTAACATGCTACTTTTAAATTTACTGTCATCGTTACAAAACACACCTCCCTGTTCTAGCCATACTGGGTAGTTATTTTCCCCATAAAGAAGTTTATTTCACTTCTGGGAGTGGGAAGGAAAAAAAGTGTACTGTGAGCAGATAGAATTTTGCAAGACTGTGTTACTGGCTGGGTAATGGCCCAGCAGAACCTGTGCT
This sequence comes from Porphyrio hochstetteri, assembly GCA_020800305.1. Classification (NCBI taxonomy): domain Eukaryota; kingdom Metazoa; phylum Chordata; class Aves; order Gruiformes; family Rallidae; genus Porphyrio; species Porphyrio hochstetteri. Next base: position 5,965,668 of record CM036926.1, on the reverse strand, counting down.
ATCCCCTCAGCAGAGCTGTTCATACATTAAGATGGCCTGAGAGTAGCTTTGCTTTCATTATGTGCAATATTTAAGGACACTGTAAAGCTTTTGTAATATGTTATGCTGTATGTTGTTGGCATATGGCTGGATTATTTTAATTGTAGCGAATGTCTGGATTAAAAAAATAATGACAGTTGGAAAACAATTAGTTCTTAGTGGACTTGAAATGAGTGAGCAGCTATGTAAATTAAAAGTGGTGGTCAGGGTTGGAGTTAGCTTTTAAAAAAAAACGCCAACAACAAACCCCAAACAACAAAGCAAGCACAAAACCAGCCCTCTAACTTCCTAATGTACAGTTGTGTGTGTGTTACTGATAGTCTTCCAGGTTGGTGTCCTGATTATAACTATTTTTAAGCCGCAGTTATTTTTTCTCTCTGGTTTTGCTATGGAAATATAGTGCAGTTGGATGAAGTCTAAACAAATCATCCTGCTTGACTTAACAGGATGCAGAGTGTCTAACTTCAGCTCAGAGCTTAAATTTAAATCAATAGGCTTAAAATACAGCATATTTAAAAAAAAAAAAGACTGATCTTGGAACCAAAACAGAACAAACCCCCTATTGATGAGGAACCTGTTTATTTAGTGTGCTCTCTTAAAACTGCTTGAAGTGAAGCTTGTACTCTACTGATGTTTAATTGGCTCATTGAGGTAGGGAAGCTGGAAGGTGTGTGAGATGGGCATCAGTCCTGTGGAAGGTATCAGAAGGAGGTGAGTGTGATCAGCTGCAATGGTGTTTTCAGCAAGTTGCTAGGAAGGAAAAATCTATCTACTACTTGGAGTGATAGGAGGCGTTAGGGAGCAGGATCTACAACGCAGTATTGTGCTCTTTATGTTGGTTTGCCAGCAGCATTTTACACAAGCTTTTATAATGTTGGTAGCTGTGCCCAACTGCTCTTTTCAGAGAGGCTGATGTATGAACAAAGGAGCAAACAAGATATGAATACTGCACTGGCTCCTTTAGATTTAGAAGTCTACAGGGGCAGGGAATTGCTGTAAGTGACTGAAAAAAAACCCCAAACAACCCACCCAAACAGATCGAAATATTAGCTGACTATTCCCCTCTCAATAGCTGGTGTTTGTTGTGGGGTTTTTTTTTTAATACAAATGTCTGTTTAGTTCACTGAGCATCCAGAATGGAACATTGACCTAGAGAAAAGTGGAACTAGCTTGGATACAAACACTGCTTTTCCCTTTCTGCTAATGGGGATAATGATGGCCTTTTTTGTTAAATTCTTAGAAATGTGTGCAGTGAAATACTCTGTGTCAGAGCTCATGGTCTTTCTCTGAATTCTAACTATAAAAGATTGCATTTGTATTTGGCATCCTAATTCTACTGGAAGTGCAACTCTGAAAATGGAGATCAGCTTGGGTGTTGCAGAAATTTGATAGATTAAATTTTTTATGATCATGTTATTGAAAAATGTGTAATTCTTTGAACATGTGGGCTGTCTTTTGTTCTTCCTACAGAACACAAATGAGAGGCTAGTTCACTGTTTTATGATTCAAGACAAGTGGAAGCAAATGAGGGATGATGAATGTTGAGGTCTTAGTTAATCTATGTATTTAATCTACTTGTCTCTATGTAAAAAAATAAGTTAAATTGTTATAATGGTGTTATCAATCCCTGGCACTGAGAGTCAATTTTGTCGCTTTTCAAATGTGTAACAGGAATTCTGTTGTAGATTGATGGATGTTATATGGTCTTTCCTAGTGCATGCAGTGAAAGTTGTAGTGTAAACTAATTTTCATGACCAGCAGTACTAATGAAGCTTATATTCTGGTAACTCTTCTGAAGAGACAAGAGCTTGTAACTCCTGAAGTTTGTCCTCTCCATCCCTGTTGCCAGTTACTACTTTTCCCTTGTCCTTCCCAACACTTGAATGGGTGAGTGGCATGGATGTGCCTATGGACTAGCTGTCTGCCAAGAAAAGCTTGCTGGTTTCTGTCTGGCCATGCCTTTGTGGGGATGTAATTAATTAGAGAGCTTTTTCCTATCCATCTGCTGGTTTGCACAAAACTCTCAGGAATGTTGGTTATTGCTGAGGTGACTGTCGTGGCAGCTCGTTTGGAAGTCATTACGCACCAGAAGTTACTGCTGTGAAATGAGAGGATGAGGGAGAGGGGGGAATGAGGTGAATTGGGGAAGTTTAGTTTCTCAGAGAAACCGGGTTAAAGAAGAGAAAGGAAGTTCTGTCATCTAGTGCTAATCAATATTTCTGTCTGCCTGACCAGCAGTTTCTTTTATGTTTGTCTTCTTGATGTGGCCAGTTGTTTCAGGGTGCAAACTGACAAGTTCTTGGGCACTTGGCCCATATTTCTGCTGATCTTCTGTCCTTTTTGCCTAGCTGTTTGGAAACCTTCTTAGTAGTCAGCAAGCATTTCGTAGAACTGTTGGTTAAGAGATGTATTGGAAATATTCTTGTTGCATATTAAGCTAAAAATGAATAAAACCACTGAAGAGCAGTATTTCTTAGTGAGAAATCACTGTTTAAAACTTTAGGAAACCCAGCTTTTGTTTGGTTTGACATGGCTCTTGGTGTGTTTATACCAATTCCCCCACAAATGAATCCTTATGTAGAAGAAGCCTAATTAATTTTATGGGAATAAAAAAGATAGATCTTATTTGAGCTCGGGTATCTGGTAAGTGGTATGTAATAATTTCTTAGGCAGATACTGTATATTTAACTCTTGATCTACAGTTGGATTTCTGTTGGAATCACAGAATGGATGGGGGATTGACCTGGGGACAGGGACTGTTGATTGTGCACATCACATGTGCAGCCTAAATATACTTGCATCTAGTATGAGGTAGGGGCACGCTAATGAGTTAGTGTTGAGTAAGTTGTTGTGTAGCTTAGTCAGACATACAGTGAGTGTTCACTCTGTGACAGTGTATGTGAGGAGCTGATGTCCTTCCCTTGAAGGACAGGTAATTGCAAGCAGCCCTGTTTACTTCTATCTTTCAGTAAATGGCTCTGGGCACTTAGCACAGAGTGTCTGTGACCTGTGGGACTGCATCTGTACCTTGAGTCAGTAGTCTCTGTAGTATTATTCATTCTATAACCATGCTTGTATTGACAAATTGTCTTATTTTAGCTTAAATTTTCACCAAGATACTTGTAATGTTGGCAGTAGAAGCTCTAGTGAGGAGAGGTTTTAAGTTTCCTTTAAGTGAGAAACCCTTCTAAGCATATACAGGCTGGGAGAGATCAAATGTGTATGAACAGTAGCCTTCTAGTGTTGGAGTGGCAGCTAAAAGCATTGAGTCAGACTTGTGACGCCAGAGAGGTCTTTTCTATGCTGCTACTGAAATAGCTATGGTCTGGCTGGAGCTTGTAAGTCTGTATTTAGTTTTAAACTTGAGCATTTATGATAATTATGTGGTTGTGTTGCTATGTAAAGCAGGGTGATCTAGGCTTGAGTGTATTGGTGTGGTGAAATAGAGAATTAAAATAAAATATGATGGTGTCTGTCAAAGCCTACTGTTTTGGCAACCAGTTAATTTGACTTTTTATTCCCTGGTTTAAAAAAAAGTAATTAACTGTGTATTAGAGGATCAGAAACTTGGTACTAAATATCAAAGTTATTAAATATGTGTTTAAGGATTATGGTAATAATCAGCCATAGGGGTCTAGCAAACATGGTGTTGGTGCTAAAAGGCCTCTATGTTTTCCTTGCTTTAGAAGTCTTCATCCATTCATGTGTGTTAACATGAAAAGTGTCATGAATGTGAAGATAGTGATGGCACATCATAGAATTTGAAGTGGTTTAAGTGTTGTATTTCTACAAGAAATTACACCCAGTAAAAAAAAAGGGGTGCCTAGGCAATCTGGAGCTTCAGATTTATTTTGAATTAAGAGAAAGTACCTGGCATGTGGGAAGGTTCTTCATGGTGATGGGGTGGACCAAATGCTTTTTCCTAGGCCTTGTAGTTGAAGATTGGCTCTTGGCATGGAAAACTTGAAGGGAGCTGCTTTTCTCTTGAGTTCTGTCTTCCACTGTCTGTATGTGTAGGTGTGGGTTTGGGGTTTTTAATAGTGGTGCTCATCTGTTCTTTGGAAGTTGTTTGTTTCCCCCAGAAGAACAACTTAACCTGTCTTTGCTCTGTCATTAGACTTGTTTTCCTGTCCCTGCTGTCTGCAGTAGCTTTAATGCAGGTACTTCACCTCTTGTTCTGGTTCATCAGCTTCACTGATGGTACCTCAGTATGATCTAGACCTGAGGAATGAACCTAGAAGTATGAAAGAAACATCAAAATATGGAAGTAATAATTCTGAATTGGTGAATTTGCTTAACCAGGTAAATGTTAAAGTCCAGTATATGACAAGATTTGCACAAAGCCTTTGCCTTGCCCCTTGTTCTTAGTGGATTTAAAAATGGGACAGGCCAGAGGTTCTTGAGGTGAACACCACACACTGTTTAACAGTAGCTGAGTGCTCTTCTGGTACCTGATAGCTCTGTGCCAGCATGGCACACCTTGTATAAAAAGGAACGCAATGACTCTATTAGAGATCTCCAAATGAGGTCAGTGCAGGAGACTTAAACACTTAATCCTCATTTTTTTACAAACTGGGAGTGAGACACAGGAAATCTAATTTATGTCTCCAAGGCCATTCATTTTCACAAAACTTAATAGACCTGCCTCTGACTGCTCCTTAAACCACTGAATTATGCTACTTGCCTTCTAACGTGAGCCCTGGAGATGAGAAACTTTACCGAACGATAGAATGAACTTTAAGGTATCTATACATTTCAGGATGTCTGAGAGCCACGTGCCCTGCTAGTAAGAGCTATCAGGAAATAAACTGGCTTACCTTAAGACTTGTTTGAGATGTGCATTTCATTTCTATTGTATTTTACTTGCAAGACTTAAGCTATAGGTTTATTACCTCAAATGCATACAAGTTGCAGTGGACTTGATCCTTATGGGTCCCTTCCAACTCAGGATATTCTGTGATTCTAAGCTTATTTGATGCTGTGAGGATCAAAATTGAAATGGTCATGTTTTTAGTGAAATAAACCATATTTTATTTTACTGAGAACTTGCTGTGGTTTGCCCCTTGTGTCTGTGGTTAATCAGGGAAGCCTCCTTCCCCCTTCTTGTTCAGTGTTTTCTGTGACTCAGTTTCCATTGTAAACTTTATATTCCCTGCTGCTTAATTCAGCTGAGCTCAGGGCAGAAGCTGTGGAAGCCTTTAAGATGATGACAGTAGAAAAAACTTTAGGGCTGCTCATGTGTTGGCTGGGCAAAGCTGGAGTAGGGTATTGTTTCAGAGGTTAAATTTTAAATCAAAGGTATTGAGTGAGAAGAGGCAAACATGAGTAACTTGATGAAGGTGTTTGTGAGGAAACATGGATGGAGTGTGGTAGTGGGAGTTGTTCTCTAAAGGCAGAGATGCAAATAAAACACAAACTTCTGAATAAAGGCTATGTGTTTTTAGCTCTTTTCTGTTTGTAGGCAGACTTTTGGTGCTTGGTTGCAATGCATACTTCTGGATGAAAGTGTGAATAATATTTGGATTAGAAAAGGGCCAACTTGACTGTTACCATATGCTCTTGAAGGAAACCTTTGGGAGAATCTAGGTTCTCTTCTGACCTGCTAAAACAGTCCTGGCTGTTGTTTAAATGTTCTTTGACAAAGTTTTGAGGTATTTTAGAAGAAGTGCAGTAGGTGTAAAGATAGTGGTTCACACACTCTAGTAGTTTTAAGACCTTTTTCATTGTACTAATTCATAGGGAGGTGCTAGAATGACCAGTGACATCTGGCTAAGTCAGCTGCCCTTTAGCAGGTCAGTAGAAATGTATGTAGCTTATAACATTTACTTTATACCTCTGCTTATATTTCTTTCATAATAGTATCAATTTCTCTACAGTAGACTTTGGAATTCTACCTGCTGTGACTCTCTTTTTGGTCATTGTGAGTGTTTGAGGCTGTTTCTTACGTCTCAGTCGCTCTCCCAGCATACCTGCCATGGGTGGCTTTGTCCAACACAGTTCTGTAAACAGCGTATCTGCTCCTTCTTCTGGCTGGAAAATGTCATTTGATTCTTATTTCCTCCCTCTCTTCATGTTGAATAGGCTTAGTCTTTTATTGTTGAATTTTATTGTCTAACTGCATCCTCCTTTCTCCATGTCTGTAGCGTGTGAGGAATGAAACTGGCTCCATGTGTATTCTCACTGTAACGTCGCTTCTCTGTGCAGGCTCACTTCAATTAATGAGTGCCCTGCTCTCTTCCCTACACTAATTATTCATCAAGTAACTACTTCCATAGCTTTTGTCCCAAAGTACAAGTTTAGTAAGACGTGGAAAGTAATTACTTTTGTGTCTGTTTAGTGAAATCTTCTGAGCCCTGATAAGTTATATTCACACTTTTCCTTGCTGGGACTCTTCAGAGGCCCTAATGCACATGGTAACTGTTCTTGAATAGAAACAAAGGCTGGGAGGAATTATTAATGAATGAGGTCTCTTGTTTATAACATTCTGTTTGAAGTGAAACATGTTTCCTGTATAAAATCCCAAAGTTATTTTAATTAGGTCACATATTTAATTCCTGAAGAAGGGAAAGGGTCGTGCTGCAAGTACACCATGAGAGACTGGGAAGTTTGCACGTTAATTCATCATGAGAATTTAATGTTGTTGGTATCACAATATTCACACTGTGCTCCAGGCACTTCAAAAAACCAAACCCACACCTTGTTGCATGACTGAGCTGAACAACTCATTACCAGAAAAAAACTCCTGCAGTAACAGAGGTGTGATGATACTTTGTTATCAGGAAGTTTTATAGATGTTAAGCAATGTGAAAATGCTATTTATTACAGTGTTTACTTTGCTAATCTGAAAGTGTATGTTACCTTAGTTACACATTACATGTTTCTTCTTTGCAATGATCATGAAATAGCTTGTTAACACCAAAAAATATCCTTCCAAACATGGCAGCTTGGCCACCCTCAAACACAGAGAGAGCTCAGCTTGATAGCTCAGAACCATGAGCATCTGTGCTGTGCCAAACCTTTGCCTGGATGTTGCTGGTCAGTAAAGAGGACCAGTAGGCCCTAAAATAATGATGAAATATGTGGGGTTGTTTGTCTTGTGGTGGCTTTTTAATATGGCAGTGGGTTACAGGAACAGTAGGAAAACTGGGGAACCTGTTATGCTGCTGGTTAAGAAATTACTACGTTACAAACATGTTATTTGAGCAGCTGTCTTCCCAGTTTATTGTGACTACTTGCTCCTCTCTTCCTCCAGTGAGGAATGAAGGTGTGTTTTGCTATTTTACCATGCTACAATTTTCTTTTTCCTGTTGGAACGTAACAAGGGAGTAATGTGTGCTTTGAAAGCATGGATGGTGTTTTGGTGGTGGGGTTTTTCCTTCCCTGTATTGATATCTGGAGATTGATAGATATTGGGTTGTTTACATCACGGCACCAGGGAGCTCTGGGCAATGTGGCTGTAGATCATTTTTTTCTCCCTGTATCACTTTAAGACATGGTTGCTCTTTATTTTACTTCAAAATCTTATGGTAACTTTCTGCTGTATCTTCACACTTGTTATTTTGTCTTGATATACCATGTGGTATTACTTCATATCAAAGTAGTTACAAAGATCTTATGGTAACAGCAGCTGTAGAAAATATCTGCTTCTTCAGTATTGCATGAAAATTATTCTTATTTTTTTAATGCCTGTTCAGTTAGATGCCAAATTTAGATTATACTACATTTCCTTAAAGCTTTAGAATAAATTTCTAGTTTGCTATTTTCCATGGTGCTCAGAACTGTGTTTTGCAACAGTCCTTGTCCTAAATCAAGCTTGCCTTTAAAGTAAACCTTGTAGGAATGACTGTAACTTCTTACTCCTTTTTTTTCCTGTGCTTTTAGCAGAAAATACGTGCCTTTGTGCTTTGCAGTAGCAGGATGTCTCTGGGTATTACTAATGGAGAGCTCCTATACTTAGTTCTCCCTCTTGTTACTAATTGACTGTTTGCTCATTCAGAGAACAGTTCGGAATCAATACTGGAATACACTCTCAGTAACATTCCCTCTACCTCCTTAAAGTGAATGAAACTGGAATGTTGCTTTCAGGTGTACAAAGGTGAAGCTATAAATGTTGAATGAGCCTTCCAAAATGGAAAAGAGGTAGCATTATCCATTAGTAAGCTCAGAAGGCTTTTCTGTGTACATGTTTACTTCTCATAAAAGTATGCTCTTTAGAACTTAGCTCAGTAGGAACATAATTTGAACCTCATTTAAATAAGGTTCTTTAAAATCAGCCTGTGGTTCAGTGGGTGTATGAAGAATGGAATTTATATTCCTTCTAGTTTGCTTTCCCCCCCTTGTCCCCAGCATGAGAGGGAGGAGAGAAATCGGGTAGAAGAGATTAATACTTGTGGTGCAGAAAACAGGCTGATCCTTCCGTGATCTTCAGGTTCTGTTTGAAGTCTAACCAGGTCTGTTCTCTGTGTGGCTGGAGCTGTTCCTGGGTTTGTACAGCCTTTCTGGCTAGGCTGTGATTAGGAAGGAGAAGAGGAGGTGTCTGCAGCAAGCTGGTGTCATGAGGAAAACCAGAATAGCCTTTAAACTTTAAAACAAAACTTGACATCATACAAACAGTTATCAGGGAGCATATCTGGGGGGAAAGGGGGTTTATTTTTCTTTACTGAAAGTATTTCAGCATGTGTGTGCATGATTTCTTTATTTTCCCCTGCTAGGGTTTTTTTGGAGAGAAAATGAAGACAATATGCACTGTGTTCATTTTCCACTCTGTGACAGTACAGAACCACTGGACTCAAAAGCAGTGCTTCACTGTAGCAGCAGAGCCCTTGTCTTCAGTGTTTAAGAATCAGGAAAATGCCTTAGTGATATAGAAAGTATTTTAAATTTTTGAAAGTAGTGGATTTTCATCCTGGAAAAACCTATTTGGGTAGCATCACTTAAACATCCCTTGGAGATTGTTGCCTGCTTAGTTCCTTGATGTTAACAGTTCTCGGGTCATCAGTTTCTTCTTGCAGAAATAGGATGTTGGGGGCCAGTCATCCATGGCACAACCTGACTTCTGTAGCTGTAGAAAAATGCCTTGTGTTTCCAAAGACTGCAGATGTTAAATGTTTGTCAGAAGGAACTTGCAGAGCGTGGTCTGTGGGTGATCTGCTTACTCCAGTGACTCGATTAGCTGTGAGTCTGGGCTGTAGATAGATTGGCTGTCAGGATGGGCTGTGTTGTCTACAGTACAATTTCTATTTTTAAAATAGTTTTTATTTCAACCACTGGTATCAAAACAAAACCTCTGTTGCTGCAGGGACTGAACACTGCAGAAGCTTGTATTGGAAGCTTTCAAATGGGTGAGAAAGTGCTCAGAAAGGGGGTGTGTGAAGTCTGACACTTGGGGTAGCACTGCAATGAGATGCATAGAACAATTTCAGAGGGAGCTGATGCGTGCTATTACACTGCAACATTAAAGGTGCTGGTTTCAAAACATGGAAGAATTTACTGTGAGCAATAGCATCCCTCCCTGATATGCTTAGCAGCTGGATATCCATCTCAATTATGTTAGTCCATTATGATTAGTTAAGTACCTTTCTGAAAAGACCAAGGCTTTGCATAGTCTTGGTTTGTTGGGGCTTGGTGTGTCATTTGTTTTGGTTTTTCTTTTTTTTTCCTTTACAATCCTGAGCTTGAGGAATCTCATTTAGCTGTGTCTAAAATTTGATGCTGTCTTGTAGGAGGCAAAAATATTTGCTCTGCATTTAGTTCATGCTGAAGCATCATAGCTGAAACATGTTTAAAGCAATCTGCTTTAGTTTACAAGATGTAATTTGTGCTTGCTTGTGCACATTTTGAGCCCATGCAGTGCCTGACATCATGGCATAGTCTAATCCAAGAGCTTGTATGGATAAACTTAATGGTTTGGGGAACGTGCTTCTCAACAAGAAGAATCTTACAGCTCACCTGTGAATCACTTTGTGTTGGGATGGATCATTATAGATGTATTTACTTTTATATGTTGAACAGAATTAATTTTATGACTCTGAATAACTATTGAAGCCCAGAATTACACAGCTGAAGTGTTTGAGGTGAGAAACTAGTTTGGGTTTGGGATACAGTTAGATGCTATTTCTGTACTGGTGACAGGCTTGCTTGTTAGTGCCACAGGAAGGCAGAGTAACACTCGGGGCAGAGTAGTGAAGAGATGGATACAGGCATAGACTACTGAGTGTCCATGGTGTGTGTGGTCGTTGTTGACCTCACTGTCTAAGCTCTTGTTTAGCATAGGTTTGAGGCAGTGGCTGTGGTAAAGGTAAAGAGAAAAAGCTTTCTGGGGGTTTTCAGGCAGCCTGAAGTATTTCTAACTGGGTTTAGAAGGGGAAAGAGCTGTGGAGATGATGACTACAGGAGCTTGGGAGAGCAAAATGTATTTATGGAAGCAAGCCAACGTTTAAACAGAGCTGTAAAGACATGTCTTCTGATCAGCTTTTTAATGTGAAAAGAGCTCCCCAGTTTGAACTGCAGGGCTCTGGGTAAATGATGATGTGTGGTATGTTTAAAAATAGCAAATGTATTTTATGTCCAGTCAAATAAGGTTCTTGGCATTCAAAACTCAAATGAAATTGATGTTGACTTCCATCTGACAGCCAAGTAACTCAAATCCTGTGTTTCTCGAAGGAAAATGGCTTTTTTTAGATTAATTCCATTCTAGCCTGTAACAATGAATAATCTTGTACTGGATTTTCTTTGAAAGAGTGGGATCCATAACTCTCCAAACATGCTTCAGTTCAGCAATTTAAAATAGGGGCTTTTTAATGCTTGTGCTAAGGCAAGTTATAATTTCTGAAAACTTTTTTCAGTGTGAAGTGGTCTGTTGAGTGCTGCTTTAGCTTGTTTCTGTGCACTTTAGTTTGCCAGATTAACAGAGCTATTAATAAAAGCCACTCTTGCTTTTTTAGCATGAAAGGCTTGGTAAGCATGGAGCTATATGTAGTTTGTATTTTAATTAAACTTGTACTTGGATTATCTTGTATTACCAGTTACCTTCTAAGAGATTATGTTCATAAAAGGTTCATGAGTTGTTAAGTGGAAGAGATTAAAGTGATTGTTGGCATGTTAGCAGAATTATTTGTTGCCTACACAGCATTTGTTCATAGCTTTAATTTGTAGATGAGTAAAATGCAAGCATCTCAGTTTCAAAATCTACACTGGCTGACAAACCAAGCTGCACTTTGGTGTGATTGTCCTTTTTAGAAATGGAATAGGTTTTTTTTCCCAGTGTTCTTGTGATGATAGTTTTCTGGTCTCACCATTAATGTTATGTTACTAAAGAATGGAAAGCCACTGGAGGGCAGGGCACAAATGAGCATAAGAACGGATGAGCAGATTCTGGAGAAGACAGCTTCCACTACGGTGGACTTGTAAATCCTTGCTGTACTGGTCAGTTAGGCAATATAGGCAAGGTGTTGAAGGAGCCCTGTGCTTAGATTAATGTGTCGAAATCCAGCACACGATGTGACTGTATCCCTGTGTCTAGATCTGTTTAGAACTTACTGTGAAATATATTGCAGCAGTAATGAAGAGTACAGTGGGTGTCTCTCTGCTGTTATCAAAATCCATTAGCAAGTTTTGCTGTGCTTGAATGCCTTTCATTGTTATGCCTTCTGATTCATCCTAGAGCAGTATAAGTAAATGGCACCCATTCTGTGCTGATATAAACAGCTCCTATATGCTTTACAAACAGTGATGTTACAGTTTGAGTAAACATCTGTTTAGCTTTTAATAATGGATACCAGGCAGGTTTTAGAACTTTTAGCTACCACTGTGTGTGTTAGCTACAAGAAAAGACAAATAGGGGAGGTGACATTGTCTAATTAGGCACCGATATATTTTGGAAACATGAGCAATTAATTTGAGAGGTTATCTGTGGGGTGACATTTTTGTGTAGGGAACCATGTTAATGGATTTGTGTATACACATGCATGATGGGAGGTTTAGGTTGGATGTTAGGAAGAGGCTCTTTACTAAGGGGATGGTCAGGCACTGAGGCCCCCCAGGGAAGTGGTCACAGCACTGAGCTTGACTTGAGGTCGAGAAGCGTCTGGATGATACCCTCAGTCCCATGCTCTGGCTTGGCTGGCCCTGTGTGGAGCCAGGAGTTGAGATAGATGATCCTGATGGGTCCCTTCCAACTCGGGGGTTTCCATACTAAAACCAGTTTCCAGCACATTCTGTGATGCTGCAGAAATGTATTATGCTATTCTGCTCCACATGTCTTCTAAAAACCTTTTCCTCTCACTTTTCACGAGAGCTTTCCATGGAGATCTGAGTGTGTGTGGGTTAGTGAAAAGGAGATCTCTGCACACGAACAGATTTGAGTCGGTGCATCAGAGACTTGCCCCAACACTGTGCAATACCAGCGCAAACACCACTGTTCCACACTGGTGATGACTCTGAAACTTGGCTTTACCACTAACTCTTCCACATGCTAATATGCTTATCTGAAATTTGGTGGAGTTTGAGATGATTAAGAATTCTAATCTTAATTGCTCTTTGGTTGCCAAAAGTGTATGCAGTTAACAATATGTCTAATTTCCTTCCTCCAGCTTTCCTTCTGCCCTGTAATGATGGCTGTGTTGGGCTGTTAGTGTAAACATAAGCTTAGCTTACTGAATTTACTGGAAGACTTTGTGTTAGGTGGCTGCATTTAGAGGTCACATATTGAAGGAGATACGAGCTCAATTTCCAAGCCTGTAAAGCAGTGCCCATCCCCAGCATCCTGCTTTGAACTGTGAAAACAAAATTCCTGGCTGTAGCAACCTGCAGAAACAGCTTTTCTTTGCACAGCTTCTGATGAATGCATGACTCTGTTATGAAACAGAACTTACTGGGCTTTTTAATGTTCTCAAGCAGTATATATGTGCTAGCTAGTCACCATGTGGCAGCAACTTTCTCAGAGGAATTTGTGTGGCTAGAAAGACTGAACTTTCTTTGGTTAAACATGAAGAATGCAAGCATGCTTTAAGTTACATGTAATTACATTGATTACTCTTTTTCCATATATAGTGAGCTCAAAGGGCTATCAAGAAATTAACACTAGCTCTGCCTCTGAATTTAGTATTTCATGCATGTCTAGCCAGGAAAATGCTAAATGCAGGTTTTTCAATTAGAAAGACTTAGCAAGGCTTAGAGATTATTTTCTGAGATTCTAAAATATGTACTATTTAATACATAATGCAAAAGGAAAATCTGGTTTCTTAATGTAAGAACACGAAAATGGAATCAGCTGCAACATTATGCCACTCAGATGGAGCTTTGATGCTACGTTTTTAGCAGTAGATTAAATATTGATACCTCTTCTCCCCCCTTCACCTTCAGTACACTTAAAGCTTTGTCAGTCACTGTGAAATTTTTATAGAGGAACTGGTCAGACTTCTGGATTTTTTTCCACTAAGTTTTTATGAAGTATGAAGAGTTTGTTTGTAGTTGGGGGGGGACAACACAAGACAGATGACTGTGTAAGTAGTTTTCTTCTATACATAGGTAAATCTGTTTGTAAACAAGAAAACCTCAGAATTTTATAAACTCGGATGAAACATGCACATATTGTGCTGGGAAGGAGCATGATGTCCCATTGCTGCAGCAAAATCATACCCGAGATGAAGTAAACAGTATATGAAATAAGACTAGTAAAATAGAAAATAAATGTAATTATATCACAAATGAAAGACAGATGTTAGGAACCCAGGGATTATGAGGGCTGGTATGAAAACCATGCAACAATCTGATGCTTGTTTGAACCATATGTTAGTGCTCAAATGGGAGTTATATACCACTGAAACTGCTCAGGATACTGGAGGGGGGAAAGTTCTTACACTTCTGAGGATTAGGCAAGTAGAGAGGTTAAGAGGAGATTTATAAGGCTGTCAGAATATTCTGCTAGGTCTGGAAACACTTGAATTCAGTAGGACAGTGAGCTGTCTGCTACAGGAAATCATTTGGCCCTGATGGCAGGGTGTGCAGGTAGTCTGTCTTGTGGTATTAGCAGGGTCACAAAGAGTTCTTATGTTACCAGTGTTTGCTTCTGAGACTAAGCAGCTTCACCTAGCTCCTGGAATTAGCTTAGCCTATCCCTAAATATCTCACATCTTAATGCTACCTTTTTTTAAAGTGGATTCAGTGAGGGCTCTTTCCTTACCATCAAAGAAGCTGAAATTTCACAATACTTAACAGAATCTCTTTTTAGTGAGCTGAAGGTGGCACTGTGAAGCATTACAACTAAAGTGGAACTAGAGGATCACTGAAAATGCATTTAGATCTAACTGTAAGCTCTATAAAGTAGTCTGCTAAATTCTGATGTCTCTATTTAGTTCTTATTGTGGGGGGAATTAAATCAGTGGGAAATGTTTCAGGGCTGGTTGCTACAGACCCAAATATTAACAAACTGATTTTTTTTTCAATTTTTGTAAGTTGTATGACACTTTTATTTTTAAGAAAATAATGTGGTAAACTGACTATTCAATTTATCAATGTCAGGTTGAACAAAGCCTTGCTAAGATGACAAGACTGAAGGTGCAGTGCTTTCTCTTGTGTTTGATGTTCTTGTATGTGTGTCTGTGTTTTTGCAGCTCTAAGTGTATAGTCAAAGGTTCAAGGTTTTGAAGACACACAAAAGATGACTCATCCTGTGTGTGTTTTAGCTTATTGTAACTTGAGGACAGTGTTGAATTGAGTGCTATGCGGAATTGGTTCTGTGGTGGGAGTGTTTCCCCATCACACTAATCTGCTCACCTCATGTTCTGCAATGGGGAAAGCAGATAGAGAACCTGGGACTTAGAGTTAGGGCTTGCTCCAGTTGCCTTCACTGGATAGTCTGTCTTTTAGAGGCCAAACTATGATCAAGACTGAAAATGGTTTGTAGTTGTGTATCTGCCTGGCTAGACTGTGCCAGTGAGGTGGGATGTGGATTTAAACATCTGTAGTGATACCCTGCGCTTTCCTGACAAACCCATAGTTGTATAAACTTGCTTGGTCTCTGTAGAAACTGGTAGTAGTTCTTGCTCTTCAGTGCCAAGCTCTGAAACGCCCACTCAGCAGGGAGATAGATACCTTCTCAGCTGTGACTGTTGATATTTCTGCTTAGCTTGTTTGCTCTTCTGCAAGCAGTTGGTACAAAAAGTACCTATTGAGGAGCTTTTGGTTTTAGCTTGATGCAGGCTTTCCCATCTGTCTTCCTGCAGTTTTCCTTTCTGAGGTTTATGTTGGTTTGTAATGTAGAAACATGAGTCAATACTTCTGGGCAGTAAACTACCAAGAGTAGAAACTGTGTGTCCAATGTCATGTTCACATTATTAAAAACAAACAGGCCCCAAAACAAATGAAACAAAATAATGTTCTTGATAAGAATGCAAAGTACTTTAAATACTGGCAAAAAATTAAAGGGGGAAGATGGCATTAATTTAGAAACTCGGTGTCTGTGGTGAGCTTGGCTCTATCAAGAAATGGTAGAGCACCAACATATAAACCAGTGGTGAGGTACTGGGGGGAGATGTGTAACCCCAAACCATAAATCCTCTTGTTTTTATTAATTATTGGGGGTTTTGTTTAAATTCTGGATGGAGATAGGATTCCTAGTGGTGAGCTTTTCATCTTGTCAGTAGTTTGTTTATTCTGCTCCAGCAGGTATATCTGTTCAGCTTGCCTTGTGTGCCTGGGTAACTGGGCTGGCTAGTTCTTGGAGAGGTACGAAGGAGTGAGCATAACATGAAAGGTGAGCTTGCTGACTGAGGATCCCATCTGTCTGTTTTCTGTTTGGTTTGGTTTTTTGTGGTGGTTTTTTTGAGGATTGCTGGGAAAAAGTAAATGTGTGTGGCACCTCACAGGTATCTGGGGGGGTGAAAGGAAAGACTCTGTGATCATGCCTTTGACCAACCTCTCTGCTCTCTAGAAAGAGGCACAAGTCTATCAGAAGGTCCTTGGGTTTGTTGCTTACAAAACTCCTTTGTTATGTTGTGGTTTGCTTCCTGGGAAACAACAAGCCTGAACAATCTGTCAGGACTAGACCATCCCAGCCTTTGATGTGTGCAGGAGGTTGCGTAAAGGACACCTTTAGTTATCCGGCTGTGCTTCAGTAGTACTGGCTTTCCTAAACAGCTGCTCTGAAGCTTGTGTGACCAGGGCATGAAGCCATCAGCTGACTGCATCACCGCAAACGGAAGTTGCGCTTGACTTGAAGGATCAGATCACTGACATTCAAGGGACAGAATGCAGCCAATATTCCCCAGTTCTAATAAAACTTGGCAGCTTTACAGTGAGAGCCAAGCATCGTGCCTGGAGACTTCCACAGCTGCAGAATTGCCAGTAATAAATCTTACCTTCCTTTTCTACAGAACAGCATTGTGTGGTGCAGTGGGTGGCTTCTGTAGGATAGGTAGTTATCTCCAGCTGGCTCCTAGAGTCTTGGATGTTCTTCCTGGGTAGTGTGAAACAGTATGTATGGCAGGGAAGAGTTTTGGTGTTCCCCCTCAGTTTGGGTATGAATGAATGCCTGCAGATTAAAGCCCACCCATTGTTGCTTTTTTTCCATTAACTCTCCTGTGTATCAGTGCGTGTGGAGTAGGCTCATGTGCATCTTGACTGCTGGAAGCTATCTGCTGAGGTAGGGAAGGGTGGTGGGGTGTGAGAAACCCCTGCTACAAAGCTGCTGTAAAAAGACAGGAGAGGAAATAAATGTATAGCTGCATGACAGAAGGCTCTGTTCTGAAGCAGCATGAGGAGAAAATAGCCATATTCTGTGACAGCAGAATCAATAGGGCCTCTGTTGAAATGAATGAGAATTTTTATCTCTTGAGGCTATTGTTGAGGGCAGACTGAGGCAAATGTTTAATGGGTTCGTGCTTTTGAAATAATTCTATAACTGTAAGGGAGAGGAACATGCTTTTAAAAATTGAGTGAGCAATTATGAAAAGGAGGTTAGTCGCCACTTCTGTAAATGGTTCCTTTTGTCTGAGTCGAGTATTTGGTGTTTGAACAAGCATCAGGAAGTCAGCAGTCACAGCAATCACAGAATTTCTGTTTATGTGTTTATTCTGTGGCTTCAGCCTTGGTGTGTCTTGATTTGCATGTCTGTAAAATGTGGGTGTCTGTCCTGAAGAAAGCTCGACACGTGTACCAAGGTAGAACTTGTGGTTTCCAGGGGAATACTTCTGCAAAGTGTAACTGCAGACAAATACAATTATATACCAACATCTCTTTTAATTCTTTAATTTTGGCATTTAGTTTGTTGCACAGGATGATTGAGAAGTATGCGATTCTCAGTGCTGATAACACTGCAGGCATGCTTTACTAGACTGCAAAGGTATTCATAAATATTTAGGAACAGTAGTGGTAAGTGGATTACTTAGTGAGAACAGGGGCACATGGGAGTAGGGTGAAATGGGCTATTTGAGTCATTCAGGTGCAGCACCTGTTTTTCCTGGTGCAAAGCAGATGAGAGAGTAACAAGAGTGTAATACGTGCTTGAAGTGCTACCACAAACTGCACTTGAATATTGGACAAAACTGATACTTCTGCCAGCTCAGGGAGTTCTTGATTTTTTTTTTTTTACTGATTTTTTTTTTTAATTTTACACACAACTTGAAATGCATGGATGCTCTATTCTTGCTTTTCACAGAGCAGTTCTGGATAATATGGTGTTTTGGCTAGGCATACAGCTCAAACTTCAGAAGGAAGAGCAAGACATTCCAGCTTGAATTTCTTGTTTATAAAACACATGTGTGCTCACAGTCTTGCCCTTTCCTCCTTCATATATATGTGTGTGTATATATTGTTGCAGTATTTATTATGCAAACAAGGAAAAATAAGTACTTGATGGTTTGGTAGGGTTGTTTGTGCTTCAGCAATTTATTCTAACCTGCTAATGTTGTTTAACATGGAAAGTGTTTGCTTAGGTCTCTTGCCAAGCATGATGCTTTCTTATTTTGTTCTTAAAATGCTTGAGTACCTAAAGCCTTTGTTACATCCTCACTTCAGTTACTGTAGTAGGAAGAAGGAGGAAAAAAAAAAACCCAGCTTTAAAAAAAAAAAAGCTTGAGTTTCAGAAATACTAAGCTGGAGTGATTTATTTTTTTCCCTTTACCTTGTCAAATTAACAGGATTGCATGTTTCACTCTTTAGCATAAAGAGTTTCTGATCTTCAAAGGCAACTTTGAAAAAAGACATGCTCGTTCAGCCAAGGAGACTAATATTTTAGAAGGAATATTACCAGTAATAAAAAAGACAGAGTTATGATAGTTTGCATTAATTTTAATAACTTTTTGTACAGCTCTTGAGTCAAGATGTGAGCTATTAAAGGGAAACATGGTTCTGGGTTTGACTGCGGTGTATTTATTCCTGATGTATAGTGTTCTCACAGAGACATGTAAAAATGCTGCATGAAGCCTCCTGTGGCTGTAACAGCTGTGAGTTCATTTACTAATATCTGATCAGGAGTTGCATGACCCTGTATCTGTGTTGCCCCAACTTGTGATCTCTGCCCTTCAAATTGGGCAAAATGCTGCAAGGATTATATTGGATTTACTGGCAGATGAAGAAAAAATTCTGGTCTGTGGTGCTTAAATTCTTGTCCTTTGTATCAGAGGTTGGAAAAGAGAATAAGCTGTGTTTTTTCAGACTTATTCATGGTCAATTTAATATTAATTTGCCAGTTTGGTATACCTGTTTCTCCCTGTAAAGTGGCTGACATAAGATGCTTTTTCCATTTCATAGGTTGTACAAGCAGCTTAAAGCAATCAACTTGCACAGTTGATTAATATTGCAATATGAGGGCCAGAACTAGCAGCTCCATGCCTTCTAGTAGTGTAGATATTTTGCTTCTATTAAGATCAAGTAGAGATTAGTATGAAAACTTGAGTCTTGATTTCTACTCCCTCCACCCCCCGATTGAGACAATAACAGGTAAACACGCTGGGCTCTGAGTACTTCTGGGACTCCAGTTTGTCTCAGAATAATTTAAGAGATAGTGAGTGCAACAGACTTAATCAAATGCATGCTAATAGCACAGTGAATATTCATGCACAAATAATTAAAAAATTAAACTTAACTGCGTTGTTAGAAACAACATTATATGCCTGGCTGTGAAGTTCATCTAGCAATAGTAGTAAGCAGTGTTCTTGAATTAAACTTGAGTAAAAGCTTGGGGTTTGTTTGTCTTGGTGACTTAACTTAGAGGTTTTCTGTAATACTGCAGATCGAAAGTAAGGAAGAAAAGGTGACTGCTTAAATAACTTGGGGGAGGGCAATGGTTAGAATGTTTTCCCTGGAGAGCCCGTTACCTGGTGGGATGAATGAGGAAAAAACTGTGAAACAGGAAGAAATGCATCTGTCTTATCAGAAAGTCAGAGCTCTTCTGGGGAGGTTAGATGTTTCAGTGTTAAGGTACCTTCCTCTGCCTTCCAGTGATATGAATGTAGTGGCTTGTAGCTGGTCTGTAAGCAAGTGAGACAACCCCTAAGACCTGCCTTCCTGCCCCCCAAAATGCAAGCATTGCTTTAAATGTTAGGAAGGAGTTTTCCTCATACATGCATCTGCCTTTCCATGCAGTCTGTCACCCACACCGTGTACATCTTCCAAAAGGATGGAAGATCAGAAACAAATGTAGGTCTTCCACTTTCTACACATTCCTGTGAAATGTCAAACTCCATTTATCCTGGTAACCATCAAGAGTGCACCAGATGTTTTGACTGCATTTAGTTTGTATTAAATTAAACACAGGCAGGGGTTCATGGTTCATCTTTTAATGCTGCCAAAGGTTGTGCTGTGACAACTGGGTTTTGTGTTCTGTGGTTTTGGCTGTTTTGTTGTTGCTTGTAGCTCTGTGTGTGTGTGGCTTGTGCGTGTGTAGGTGTCTTGTAGGTAAGAATTGCTCTAAAATGTCTTGTCTCCATTCAGATTAAGCTTATACTCTGAAGTTAATGCTGCTTGGAACAAATTTTTGTCTTCCTACCTGTCAATCAATTCCTAGACCATTAGTTTATTAAGGAATCACATCTGAATTTTACTTCCTGAAGTGGAGCAAGGTTCTAAATGGTAATAATGATCTATAATACTGTTGTAAGGTAAGCAGAGAACTTTAAATAGCTTGTGTCGTGTGCTTAATACCTTTGTCTAAAGCGCAGCCCCCAGTGATTTGTTAGCACGTGACAGGCAGCCTCTGTAAATGCTAACGAATGCATTTAATGTTTCCACTAAGAGCTGATTCCAACTCTGTACTGGCTGCTGAGTAGAGAAGTGTATCTCCAGTGTGATTCTTAGCAACTGTGGAAGCAGTGAGGGTAATTAAGATGGCAAACCTTGGAGATCTAATGTCCCCTCCCTCTTTCCTTTAGAAAATCAGCTACATCGTTGAAACAAGACTTGAAAAGCACGCTCTGAAGCCAGAACAAACACCCTGAAATTTTTATCATAATGTTGCTTTTAAAAGTCCTAAATGTCCTCTATTTAAAATGAAATTCTTTTGTATTAACCTGCTTTCATATGCTAGCTTTCACCAGACTGCAGAATTGCCTGATTTGACTTTCTAATGCAACTGTAATGAATCTTCTGGGAAATAGAGCGATTGAATGCATATACTCTGCAACTCCATTGTAAAATATTCTGTCAGATCTGCTATATTTCTGATTTTATATATTTTTGTGGTAGGGGAAGGGTGTCCCTGTCAGGTATTAAAGCTTGAACCAAATGTATTCTCTAGGGAACTTGAGGAGCTCAGACACTACAGTGTGTAATATTGCCTTGATTAAATATATTTTCATCATCGCATCCATAAATACGCTGGGTGCTGGTGGTACAGTTATATTAAATTCAAAGGCGTGTAGAGAAAAGAATAAAGATGGGAATTATTGGCAGATAGTCTTGTAATGGGCACAAACAGAACCGCTGTGTTATGCGTGGGTAGATAGCAAGGTGAAATATCTGCTAGCCAGATAAAGGCTGTATACATCTGTGTGTAATAGCTCATAAGGACACTTCTGTAGACACTGTTATAATGTAAGCATTATATTCTGTGCTTTAATGGAGCAGCTGGTGAGCTTTTTTTTAAAGGGATTTCTGTGATACACCAGTTACAAAAAACTTGTATCCAGAGTGTTTGTAATTGCTGTAATATGCTGTTTATTTGTGTGAGAGAAATTGAACACTGGAGTTTAATAATTAAGAATTTATTAGTTAAAACCTCATGTTATAATTAGCCAGATGCTGCTGTTTTGAAACAGCTGCGATTAGTGTTTTTAAATAAAGGGTCTATCATTTAATACTATATAGGCTTGACTTTGAAGATTTCGGTCTTTAGAACCCATTGAAGTCCAATGTTGAGGGTAAACTTTCTTTTTTATTTTAAGGAAGAGCAGTAATCATAGGGAAATTTCAGGCTAGGTAAGTGAAATCAAGCAATTAGAGGGTTTTTTCCTTCCCCTTAACATGTTATTGAGGGTGGTAGTTTGTTTTCTGTTGTTGTGTTTTCCCTTTTTTTTTAAAATAAAAGATGTTTTTTGTAATGCAGAGTGTGTGCATGACTGTTTCTAGCTGGGGTGTGTGTGTGAATTTTTTCAAAGCTTTAAAAAATGAACCCCAGCCCTGTGGCTGGATTGGTTGTTTTATGTTAGCCCCAGATAATCCAACCAATTAGGCAACCATCTGATTATACATATGTCAGAGCTGTAGGTATCTGGGATGAAGAATGTGCAGGACAAGGTTTTAAAATGTGATTGGTTTTTTGTCATGGGCAAGTATTTTTTAATAATACCAGCTTGAGTGGTGTGATGAAGCATCCGATGGGCCCTCCTGAGAGAAGATGATTATACTGGAGAGATATCAAACTATGAATCATTTACACTAACCTCTTGTGAAGCACAGCTTGCATTTTTAATGAAGGATGATTGCATTTCATAAACAGACCTTTAAAAATTAAAATAATATTGATCCTCTTTCATTTAGCTCTATTAAAACAGCAAGCTATATAGTTCTTTCTAATAGCTACAGGTCATATTACTTTTAAAAGTATACCAAAATGTGCACAAAACCCTAAATAGAGGGTGTATTTTTGTGTTAAAATGTCATTAAATTCTGCAGCTGTACTCATGGTATCTGACTTGTGAGCAAAAAGACCATTTGAAAAAACACTGCATATCCCATCTATGAGAGGGAGGGGGGAATCCAAGTATCCAGTGCTGAGCTTGGCACCCAACAGCCCTTCCTTTCATACTGTTATTTCAGGTCTGAAATGCTTATTGTTTGCTCTCCTCTTTACTCCTGGGGAAGAGCATACCTAAATACTCTTGTGTACTGTCTGTGTTGCTGGCTTTTAAGGTGGTATATATAGTCTTGGTTTTCTGATTCCCGTATCTTTGGGCTTCCCATGTCTTTGGCTGTTGCAGCAGCTCAGATGGCTGGTGTGAATCTTGAGCTCTGTTCAACTTCTGGCTGCTGGGCAGTGTGTGACTGTCCCTTGAAGCTGTGGCATGTCCTCACTCTGGTTGGGAGGTTACTTCCCCTGTGGCAGGAGGAAGGAAGCTGGTGGAGTGAGAAAGATGTTACCCAGCTATCCTTAAATTCTGTGTGTGTAGCTTTCCTACCCCTCATCCAGCTTTGTGTTCAGCACCTTTTGGTTCATCAGGACATACAGGTTGGTCAGCTTTTTAGTAAACTCTTCTTTCCTTTTCAACTTAATTGACATCCTTGCATTGTATTGGCACTATTGTGAAAAGTTCAGGATCTGTCTCTTTCTAGAGAGTAATTGCTGTTGGATCCTGGGGATGAGCAGGATATGTTTGTAGTGTTTGAGAGCAGAGCCTTTTGTATGGTAAATAGTCTCTAGAATTTCCTTGAAGTATGGACATGTGTGAGCCAAAGCTAATTTAAGGCCCTGGGTTGAGCTGTTTTACTTAAACTGAAGAGTGAACAGAAGGAGCAGCCAATATTGTGGTAGCTCTTCAGACTAGTAGATTAGATGATTAGATTATTCTCAGTGATTTTTCAGCATTGCAATGTAAGAAATAGAGATGTTCCCCCACTGTTATGATTATTGTATTATCATTATTATTACTATTATTGGTAACTTACATTGCTGATTCGCTGCAGATTTCAAAGTACTTTTCAAAGCAGTGGAGTATCACTGAGCCTGTATTTGGTACTTGAAAAGGCCATGCTTAAGTTCTGCAGACCGCTAGCTTGGCTGTTTCAAAGGTGACTTAGAGAAATCATGTTTTCAGAACATGGTTGATATAGTCACTAGATCTTCACATCTGTGCATGTATCTGGTGGCTCTGGGGAGGGAGTCAGAATACATCCTTTAGTGGAGAGGATGGGGAATGTTGACAGTCAGAACTCAGGGCAGCAAAATAATTGAGGAGAATTACCTAGATGTGCCAAATTCCATCTTGGTGACCGATATAACTTAGCCTGTGAGGTCAGTTCTGCTCAAAGAAGGATTTCCCTGACAGCATATTCATATGACAAGGCTCTAGCTGATCTGTTCATCCAGAGCAGTTTTGTACAATGCCCTCTTCTTGAAAGTAACAAGTTAATAATTGGTATGAATCAAGACGTAGCTTATGTATCTATGGGAACTTCATCAGTATTTGAGATCTCATGTTGAGTCCCATGGCCGAAGGGCAGATTTCAACCTAAATCTGTTTAAATTTTAAAGTGCAGGTGGTATATTGTAAATTGAAAGCAGCTAAGTACAAAGCAGGTTTTCAGGCCTCAGAGGATTTTATAAATTCTCTCTCTTTCCTGTAGATAATGCTTTTCTTTTGTCAGTTGAGTTGGGCAATTGAAATAAGGACTGGTGTTGCCCAGAAAAGATGTTCTGTGGACTTCACATCGTGTCAGTGTTTTCTGTGCCCCTCTCTTCCCTTTCTGGTTGCCGTCCATATAATTCTCCAAATCTATTGTAGTAGACTGCCTTGCATCTTCCTGACTTTAAAATGAGTTATATACAAATAAACCTTTTGTCATGGCATTTGAAAAGAAAAAAAAAAACCCCAGTCTACGGGCTTTAAAATCCATGTGTGTTGCTGCTTCAGCATGGAGAATGTACTTTGCACGTTGCTGTGTGGTGAGTGTGCTGTGTTGATCTGGAAATGGAATTTTTCCTACCAGTTGTTGCCATTTTGCATTCTGTTTTTGTAATCATCTTTTTTTTTATAAAATGGCTTTATTGTTCGCTGATCAGGTGTATCCTGACATAAATAAACCATTGGCAGTAATTGGCTGTGACAGATTTTCAGCACTCCCTCTTCTCTGCAGCGTGTACAGGCTCTGACAGTTACAGAAGGCATCTAGAGATCCCAGTCCTCACTCAGGAAAGTCCCTGGGGTAATTGGCTTTGACGGCTACTGGTTGCTGCAATAATACTGATCCATGAGCTTGTGTGAGCTGCATAATGCCTCAAGGATTTTGTACTCATCAATGTGTCCTCAGCTTGAATCATTTTTTTCATACTTCTTCTGTGGCAGTTTATTAAAAGAAACGCTTGCTGCATTTACTGTGTGTTTGGTATCTACACAACCTCAGCTGTCATGGTAGATGAAAACACTATCCTGCAATTCTGGGCAAAACACTACTGTATGTCTGCAGCTAATACAAAGAAAGTTTCCCTGCAGTTCAACTCTTATTCATGTAGGTACACTGATGTCTTCAAATTAAAGTGAGGACCAATAGTTTGTCCATTATAACTGCTGCTCAAGGCATGTGAACTTGTTTGCTACCTTGAACTCAGATTTCTTTTGTGGTGTCTGGTGGAAACAGGGGAAAATATCTTAGTTGGTGGTATTGATCACATTTGATTTTATTAGGACACTTTGAGGACTCGGAAATAACAAACTCTGTATAGGAGACTTAAGGTTATGGTGGCTGAGCAGTGTCTGCTCTTGAAATGGGTACTATTTGCTAAAAATAAAGTCCTTTTGGCTTACATCAAAGTAACTTCCACCTTTTAGAGGATCTGGATGAGTAATGCATCTTGAAGAATGGTCAGGGATTTCTTTTGGTTATGTTTCTTCCAGGTTTTAACTCACTGGAATTGTTTCTTTTACTGTGATTGTTCTAACATGGTTATGGACTTGCTGGCTTGCGTTGCCAGTGTGTTCTGATGAGTCTTCTGGGGAAGTACCAGTTAACTCAGAGCACAATATTCTGCATCTTTATTTTTAGAAACACAATGCTTCCCAGAGAAACAAACCCTTGGGTTCAGTTGTCACTGGGTGGGGGGGTGTCTAGTGTAATGTTACGGTCCCTGTTTCATGGCCTCAGCTCTGACAACTCTTATTTTCAGTATCTAGCTACATGCTACCTAGGGGAAGTTTATGATCAAGGCCTAGCTAGCTGTTAGCTTTTGGGTTCTAGTTGTCTGTCACTCTAAAATTTTACATAGCTCATATTTTATGAGTTAGTCTTTGTATCTTGAATGCTTAGGCAAAATCCTAAAGCAATATAGTCCTCATTTCTACTAGTGTTTTGAAGGAAAAGGTACTGAAATGTCATTTTTAGCACTAGATGAGCAGAAAGTACAAACAAAATGTTAAATGGGTTTTTCTTTGGTTTTGGTAGGTTATCTCCCCTGGAAATTACAGTAGCATTTGGGAAGGAACCTTTCAGAGGCAGAAAGAAGTGTTTAAGAAGTTCACTTCTGCATTCAGAAGAAGCACTTTTAAACTAAAATGCTGTGGTGTAGTATTTTTGTGTCTCTTTCTTTCAAGATCAGCCGTTCACAGATTCTGTCCCATTATGACAGATAAAACGTTGTACTCGGAAGATCATGTTCTGTTTTCAAGATAGACCTTAATCTGAAAACACCCTAATGATGTTTAAAAACATTAAGCCTCTTTTACAGGATATTATTGATATCTCCTCCACCCTAACAACCAAAACCAGGGAGTATCAGTTTATCAAATATGCCCAGCAAAATCTTAGAAGTCAAAAATAGCAAAATGCAATTACAGGCTAATTGATTAATGTAATTACATGTATATTTGACTGAAACTGGGTTCTGCAACATTACCAATTTAATTACAAAATGCATTATGATTGTAAACCTAGCAAAAAGTGTTTTGCTGATAGATGCAGTTGCTATTTCACATCCCATTTTCTAGAAAACCTAGTTTTACTAGCTAGTGTCTGAACGAGTGAAATATTGTCATTTGCATCAAATGCAGCTTCCTCTGGAAACTTCAGCACATGGCAAAATTGCTTATGAAACTTAAGTAACTTTAATTCTTACGGCTTTAGACTCTTGCATGCAAATTAGATTTTAAACATCTTGTTGTGTGCCAGCTAGTGCAGTCTTTCTTGGATGTCGTTTGGGAATGTTGAATCAATTTAGGAGGAACCATTTTTGTGTAGTTTGTCTTTTCACTCTTCCTCCTTCTACTACTGATTTTAGTTCCTTTTCTTTCACCAGTGTAGTGGTAGGAGTTTCAGGGCATGTTTGTTGAGCTGCTGACCCTGCCTTAGTAATTTTTCTAAAGCTATTTCTAAGCTCTTTTATTGGCTTAACTGAAATTCTTGACTTGGAACTTAAATTTCACCAGGAGCAGCAACAGCATGTTGGCAGGGCTGAAACCTTTGTGTGTAAGGAGAGGACTGCATGCAGTGAATACAGAAGAATTGTTATCAGGCTGTATTAGTTCTGTCTTGTGCTTTGGGGAGTGGGTAGTGCACTTCCAAAGAGTAAATACTTTGGACCACAACAGTTGCTTAAAGATAAGTGTTGGGGAGAGGGGTTCATTGATGGGGCATTTAGATTTTTAGGAAGAGTCTTGGATGCAGTTGGAATGACTGTTGTATAGACTGCTGGCAGTGGTCAAGGGATGCTGCTTTTGTCCTTCTGTCTGCTGAGTGATCAGACTAGTAGGGTGACTTCCCTCCTATAAGTGGTTAAGCATTGTTTCCTGGGAAAAACACTCCAGTGAAAGCAACTGAAGTGTGTGTTTAGATTCCAATATTATCCTGCATGGATGATCTCTTGAGGTCCCTTCCAACCCCTGTGATTCTGTGTATTCTTTATGAAGTCTGCTTCATGTACTGTTAAACCAATTGATTTGGGAGTAGATTAAGGTAACTGATAGTGTGTGTTTTATTTTAAGGAAGCCATGCTATTCCAGTGTTGCTCCAAAAAAAACTTGTCTGTGTAGATAAACCAAATGTTTAATCTGTTCCAGCTTCATCACTTGCTCCACTTGTCTACATAAGACAATTGTTGTGCCAGAGTCTGCTGGTTGCAATGCCATCTAGGTGTGTTTCTAACTCTCATTAAAGTTATCGAAGGTAATAGGTTGTCTCCTGTGAGGTTTTACATGTGAGGGTTGACAAGAACAAACCTTACTTCCTAATGCCCAAACTATTTCAGATTTGTGTGTCTGATTTAGTTTGCACTCTGTGTACAGGGTTTTTATTTCTGTTTTATCCTTGCATGGGTGTGTTGGGGGCTTTTAGCTTTGAGCTGCAGGGAGGTTGAGCATTCCTTCTGATGCTGGTACCAGCCCACTTCATCTCAAGTGGTTTTTGCTGGATGGAGTCTCCCCGACTGCCCAAGTGATATAGTGGGAAATGGTTGTGTGAAGAATGGCAGGAGTCCCTATCCATAGCTTGAAAAGGCCTGGAAAAGATGCTGTTTGCTCCGTCCTCTAAATAAGGTATGGTACAATAAAGTCACCTCAAGCAAGGGCTGTTCTGCTGAAGCCTGCTTTGTTTGCTCCTGTTGCACAGGCAATAGAAAGAATTGCTGGGCCTGATCCATGTGCCTTTTGGATGCAAACAAGAAACAAGTGGTGACAGGCAGTGGAAGCTAATCCGTGTGGTATGTGTATTGCAGAGCATGAATGCAGAAGACTGTTGCACTGGCCATCTCTCTAGCATTAATATTAGTTAGAATAGCTGTCAGGAAAGGTCACAGTCTTGCTGATCCAATGTGAAAGCTACACAATCTTGTTAGCAGACTCTGTGCCACCCGAAAGAGGATTAAGTAGCAATAATAGTTCATAGTGTATCATTTTATTGCTCTCCAAAGGAGATTGATTTATTTTCAGGTGTATGAATGACGAACTACAAAACTTGAGTTAACTTATTTTCTTAATAAAATGTACACTTCATGTAATACTTGAAATGTGCTCTCCGAAATAACCTCGTAATGATCTACAAGCTTACCCTGACTTAAGAAGATTAAGGAATTAATGTCAAATTACAGACATAACTGCAAATAGCATTTACAGCGCTCAGCACGCAGGAGAGGTAGACAGTTGACAAACATTAAATGTATTTTTAACAATGTTCTTTATTAAAGCAAGGATCACAACTGTTACAATAATTTAATGTTAGTATGTCGTGAGTGTAGGAGGGGAAAGATGGCACTGGCCAGCGATGCTGTTGCTCTGTTTTGTGAAGGTTTGGTTAAGGATACAGGCAGATCTGCTCAGTAGCTGATGGTGTCAGTTTAGTTCTGCATCAGTTTCTGATACGTCAGCAAAGCCTAGAAAGCTAACAGCTCTATGGCTGAAGCGTACGTGTGCAGCGGGTTCGTGTTGGTGTGAGGTAATAAAATGCCTAAGAAGATTGTCTGTGTTATGTAATACTAATGGAATTATGGTTGGATAAACACATTAATATAAAGGAGGGAGAAAATGCACAGGCTTCAGCTGTGGGAGGTATAAATGCTGCTGCTGAAAGCCATGGCATCATTTCTGAGTGTGTTTTTAAATTCAGTGTGGCAGGTTTAAAAATAACCTGTAATAAGTTTTCATTTTCCTAGGTGTAAATGGCTTACCTTAATCTTTCTATTTTGGTCAAGTGAAAGGGAAACGAGGTCTGAGGAAATGCTCTTTAGCAAAAGATGAGAAAGCTCCCAAGATGACTTATCTGTCAGTTGAATTGCAGGTAATACGTTTTTATATGCTCAGCAGTTGGCTCGCTTTCAGAGCTGGAACAGTCATCGTTCTGCAAAAAGGATGGGCTGTGGGAAAGCAGGGGCTGCACTACAGATCCTTTTTCAAAAGGGAACCTGTGTTGAGAGAGGTGGTGAAGATTTGTAGTTACCAAAGGCTCTTGTCTTTCTATAGATGATGCTTTTAGCCATCGTTCTCAATTATTTGTTGATTTTGATGTTCAGAGGTAAACACACATGAAGGTTAAAACTCCAGATAGCTTCTTGCCCTGACAAGTGTTACAAAACTGCAAACTTTGAGTGTAAAAGTGTAGAGCTGTGAACAGGAAGCCTGGTAGATGTGTTAGCTGGGTCTGACACTTGATGCAGACCTTAAAAACTGTGACTCTGCAGCTTTTTGTGGCTGAAAACCCAGTCTGTTGCAAATGGTATTGTTAATCTAGCAAGGTTTTACATAGGTTGGCACTTATTTCCATCAGGATATTGCTAATGGTTACGTTCAGACTGATTCTGAGGCTTGGGAACCTAACGGTAACCAGTGTACAGGAACTACTCTTATCCTCTGTTGTGGTCACTCACACAGCTGTAAGTTTCTGTTTGTAAAAAGGTACATTGGTGGCTGCTATTTTGGTGTATTGATCAAAACCCAGAAAACAAATCACATGTAGACAGCTTATCTCTACGTGACATAAACCATGCTAGGATTTCTGGGTGGTGTGTGTTGCAGGGTGAGTAGCCTGGCTGGGTTTTGTTAGTAAGGAGATTGCTGTTGTGGCTGTGAAGTTCAGTTTTGCTTTGTATTTCAGGAGCAGCTGTTTGTTTTGAATTCTTTTTTTGCAACAAATACCTCTATGGTAGGTGATTTGTGATGGAAGCTCATTGTGTCTGATCAGGAGGCTGCCTGATGGTGTGGCAAAAAGACTGCTCCCTTTTTTTATTCCTAAACCTTTCTTTTCCTAGCAATGACTTAATGTAGTGCAGAAAGAAATTAGTTTACTTCTGCCTCTTTGGCTTTATCTTGACCTTGTTTTCATTTTTAAACATTTGGTTTAACTCTTCATTTCTCCTGTGATTTGCTTCAAAGGAAATTGTTGTTTGAAAATAGCCCTAAATTCTTATGGCCCATAGAGTTGTTAAAGTTACTGCCTGTGTCTAAAAGCAGGGTCCTCGAGATCTTTTTGAATCCCCTTAGATGAAGGATGAATATCCTCTTCAAGGAAGATTAGAAGGATAATCATAGCTTCTCTGAAACAGAAGATAGGTTTCCAGCATGAGATGTGAATAAAGCTCAAGAGCATGACCTTGTATGTTTACCTGCTGTTCTGTGGTGGAAAATGTGGCCCTCAGACTGGAGAATGAAAATGGGGTGGGTTGTGGTGAGGGAGGAAACACCTTCTGACTTGGTGAGGACTTCTGGGTTGCCTTCACAGCTTGCTAGAAATTGCTTGTGTTGTATAATTTGTTTGCTCTTGGTCATCAACCTGCTTAATTTGGGGGATTAAAACAAAAAAGCCTTTGTGCTCTCTGCACAGCTCCATTTTTTCAGAGCTGTCTTTTGCATGTGCCTGGTTCAGCTCATAATCGATGAGTGTGAATTTATTGATGTATTTCTACACGACAGTAACTTATCCTCATTTGAGGTTGAAATAGATCTTTTAATAGTAGTTTGATAACTAAGTGGATTGTAATTAACTGAAATCTTATGCCTTAATATCTTTCACCATATACAATAACGAGTAACTCCAGTTACTGAGGGGGACTCTGGGACATGACTAATGTTAAAACAGGTCAAGAACAACTCCTGTGATCCATGGTCAGCCTGATGAAGAAAAGAAACAAAAACCTGAGAAGCAGCAGGTTCCTTATTCACTTCAGTAGAAAGCTGCACAGTAAATGAAAACAAAACTTGGTCTTTATTCAACATGAGCTACTTAACTCTCCTTCAGAGTGACAGAGAAGTAGCAGGTTTTTTAAAACAGTGTTGTACTTTAATGGGAGGTGGTGTCTGACTCTGCTGTCAGCCCATTGATAGGACAGATTTCAGGGGATTTTTTTCCCTGCTGACATTTTAATGTTCACCTGAACACTTACATAGCTGTACTCATGTCACGAGGGAGACGGCTGGAGTAGCCAGCACTATGGAACCAGTAATGAGAGAATCTATTTCTTGCTATTAATATATCCTGTCACAGGAATGGTAACATGTGCATTCAACTTCTTTCAGAAGAAAGAACCATTATGACATGGACACGTGTATTACTTGATGAAATAAAAGTATTTAAGGCTGCTCAAGCCTTTTAAGGAGTTGCCTGATATCCAGAAGAAAAAACACTTGGGAGTTTATGCAGAGACTGGTCATGCATGCTGCCTTCCAACAGGGTTCACACGTAGGGAAAAAGAGCTCAAGATGATCATGTCCCTGAGGTTTTAGATAAGAAGCTCATCTCATGTTAGGTGGCATAGTCGTCTTTGAATTGTTTTGGGCTTTTGGAGGCCAAAATTAGTAGGTTATGGCAGCCTTTTAAGGCTTATAAAGATGGAAGGACCTGAATCTTTGTGATGAGAAGTCCTAAAACCAGTTGCATTGCCTGGGATTGGTTTATGCAATTCCAAGAGTTCAAACACTTCAAACTGTTAATGAAATTTGTACAGAAAGGAGTATGTGTCTGGCTGTTCCTCAGCAAAACACTGATTTATTTAAAAAAATAAATAGTTTGTACTTGTCAGTAGAAAAGATGATGGATCTTTCTGCCCAACATGAAGAATTGTTTTCTATAAGCTATAGAAATGCGGATAACTAACAGGCATATGACACAAAAAGCTCAAGAATATTTTTAGCAAGCATGTTGGTGTGTTTTAATTAGCTGACTGCATAATTTATCCACACCTCCACAGGCTAGAATGGAGGTGACGGTTCTGTTGTGGCAAGGTGCAGTGTTCCCACAATACTGGGGCAGCAAATAGAGGTGTGAACTTCAATATATGAAGAATCAAGCTTTTCCTGCTCTATAACAAGTTCTTAAAGGCAAAAACTGGTTTGTGACTAGAATGCAGTTCTGGTTTAGCTTTGCTGTTATTTCCCTCCCTCTGTTCAATTTTTATTGGTAGGAAAATCCATCAGAAGTGAAACAAGTTGCAAGTCTTGTCTAAGAAGGAAACTCATCTCAACACTGGTAATAAGCAGAAGGAAAGGCACAAGTGTATGTGCGTGCTGAGTAAGAGATGTGGCATGGTATCTGTTGCTGTTCATTGATATTTAAAAGTCCTGGAACTTTTTAACAGTTGTTACAGGAGAACTGTATAATTTTACAGGTGTAGCATTGTTCCTGTGGACGTTGTACTCTTCAAGCTGTCCTGCGTGTTGTAAAAGCAACACCCCTTTGTAGCTCAAACTCAGAGGAAGCCAAGCTGTGTGCTGTCACACAGTTATTGACAACCTGCTTAATTCTCTTGACAGTTAGTTGTTCAGAGTAGCAAATGTTTCTCTGTGCAGTGAGACATCACTTGTGGTATTTCACTCGCCCTCTTCCCAGCTGGGACTGGGGTTGGGGTGTGTGTGTAATAGACACTTATAGATATAACATCGCCTGTGTGTGTATGTATCATAGAATCATAGAATGGTATGAGTTGGAAGGGACCCCAAGGGTCACAGAGCTCCAACCCCCTACCACAGGCAGGGCCACCAACCTCAGGCCTGGAGCTACACAAGGTTGCCCAGGGCCCCATCCAACCTGGCCTTGAACACCCCCAGGGATGGGGCATCCACTACCTCTCTGGACAGCCTGTTCCAGCCCCTCACCACTCTCTCGGGAAAAAACTTCCCCCTAATATCTAATCTAACCCTTCCTTCCTTTAGCTTTAATCCATCCCCCTTGTCCTGTCATTGAATCCCCTCCTGCTTATGAGCTCCCTTCAGGGACTGGGAGGCTGCAATGAGGTCCCCCCGCAGCCTTCTCTTCTCCAGGCTGAACAAGCCCAGCTCCCTCAGCCTCTCTTCGTAGGGCAGGTGCTCTGCGTTATGGCAATATAGAACAGAATCCTTTTACCCCCGACGCCCGAAAAGACGCTCTTGTGTTCACCGGTAGATAACGGGTGTGTTACAGCCCGTGTGTAACATCCAGCCTGTTAGATGCCGTGAAGGGAACGGGGCATCCGAGTGTGGTGTCGCTACCCCGGAGGTGGCTCCAGAGGGCGCTCTACGACAACAGAGCGTCACCGTCCCGGTCCTCTACACGCGAACATGACGTTTGGCTGTAGGGAGGCAGTACAAGTTGCTGCGCATCCCTCCTGCCCCTTCCCAGCAGCCACACGGGCTCCCGGTGTATGGGAAACATGTTTACTGGTTTGGCCTGGGGAGTTCCTCTGGATAAACGTGGCTTAATCATGTAGCTCTGGGGGTTTCCTTCCCAAGGCTTCCAAAACACAGGGAGCTGTAACATCCTACCTGGTGTTTTCCTGCCAAGTTAAATAATTTGGATGTTTGGAGTGTGTTTTCAGGCTTTTAGAGAGCATAAATAAAAGGATGAATGGTTCAGACTTGATGGGGTGTTCTACCTTTCTTGTACAAGATGTAAAATGCTGCATTTTTACCTCAATATAGGCAGAGAAAGCAGCAGTGTCTTGACCTGCTGTGAATTTTGATATTCCTGTCTAGCAGTTAGTAATAACTGGTAGTAAAACATATAGTAATGTCCAAATTCCATGTGAAGGTTTCACATGGGGTGTGTTTTCTCCTGATCCTTTTTGAAATAATTAAGTCACTGTCCTTGCCAGGCCACTTCCTAGTTCCTTTGAGACTGTCAAGCCTCAAAGTGCTAATGGTTTGTTGCTTAGTGTTGAGCTGCAGCATAGAAGAGTAGATTCCATATAAAATTCCTCTTGGTTTTAGCAGTTATGGTGGTGGGATGTATTTCCTGTGGATGAGCTGTATGTGGCTAAGGCAGAGGATCAGAAGTGCCAGTAGTATTTTGGACAGAGCCTAGGTATTGCTTTTCTCAGTTGTGCCTCTTTCTGTTAGAGGAACTTCCTAAATTAGAAGCTGAACTCCTTTTAACAAGTATTTTAAAACCTGAAAGCACAGCCTAGCCTTAGCAATAATTGCATAGATATAGGACAGGCTTCTGGGTCACTTAATTTGGGTAGCTGTTTAGTAGGTTTTTCTTTTGAAGTTCCATGAGAACTGATTCCCTAATGACATAAAACAAGTCCTGCAGTTGTTTAAAATCTTACCTAAAGCTGTACTTCAAGTTCTTGGTCAGAGAACACTTACATCTGCATGTGTAGTGTCTGCTCAGATTTTTTTTCTGCTCCACAACTAGAATGATGTATTTCTTAAATACAGCTTAAAATCCAGTCTCATCTTGACTGCTGGGAGTGTGTGGTCATTCTGGGACATGCAAGACTAGGCAGTATGATTGTTCAGGTTCTCCTCTTGTTGCACTTTGCCTTCTCCTCTGGAAAAGTATAACCTTCCCCCTGAATATGTGATCAGGTAATACAAAAATTGTAATTTTTACCTCTGACTTGAGTGGTTATGAGGCTAATAGTCGTTCCAACTTGATGGAGATTAAAACTTGTCTCCCGTGTCAGTTATTAAATGTGGGGATATCTGCAGGCTGTGGAATAAAATATTTGATTTACAGTGCAACTCTGTGAAAGGCTATAATGCAGAAACTCTGTAGATTTGTTTGGTGTAAGAGCTTCATTTAGGAGGAGAAGCAGCAGCCTACTAGACCATTTCTGGTTGTGATTTCATAGCCCAATGTGGTGATTTGTATGGTATAATGATGGTAATTCAGAGCTGGAAGATGAGTTGCCTGTCATTTTGAGCCTCTCTGTGTTGCAGCTTCTTATCAGCAGAGTTAACAAGAGCTGAACTTTCTGTAATACATGGAGTTTTCCTCCTTTCTCAAGTTAAAGGTTAAAGTTATTACAAGCATGTCTGTTAGCTTTTGTTAGCATTGAGGAGTGCTTTGGACACTTGCACATTATTGCTGTGGACATACTTTTCTACTTAACGTGGTGAGCAGTTGTTTAATTGGAAAAGCTGTTACTTCTCCTGATCCTGACTATAGTGAAAATCAATGTCTTCTCTGCAGCCTGAACTTAATAGGAATCAAACTCATTGAAGGATGGAAATGGCTTAATCAACAGAGAGCCATTTTAAAGGTTATTTTTAAGAAAAAAACCCAAAACAAACCCACAAACAAACCACACCCCCCTGCCAAGTTCTGAAACTATGAGCAAAACCTAGTGCTTCCTGCTGTCAGATTAATGGAGAGAAGATGGTAGAAGTTTTAATCTGAAATGGATATAGTGATGTTCTTGGAAGCTATTTGATTTCGAAACTCTTTCTGTTGAAACATCACCTCTCATATGTGTCTTCAGTCTCTGGATGAACTGACAAAAATGAGGTCTAATTGCAGGTTTCTTTGTAGTGGAAGCAATGAACAGCACTCAGTCTGTTTGTTCCAAGAACAGAACCAGATGAGATTGTCAGGCTTGTTTGACCTCATCTGTCCAGTGAAGCTCCACTTATTTAAATATTTGTTGCATATCTGCCTACTGGTGTCCCAAGGCATAGATTTCATTGAGAGAAATCAAGGGGAATGACAAGAGCATGTTTTGTTGCCCACTCCTTCAGGATAACGGAGGTGGTGTTGGGGTTGGAACGGATGTCTTGTAACCCTGTAAGTCGCGTCATGGACTAAGCAGTCACTGCTGGTCTGCCTGTAAAAGGAAGCTATGGAGTATACTTTGTGTTGTTTTCTTGAAACTGCATTAACTGTTAATATTTAACCACTGTTAACAGCTCTGCTTTACAAATGAGCCTGAAAATACAGTCTTTGATTCTATTCAGTTAGTGAAGAGAGTGAGCTAGAAAGCTAAACTATTTAGTTTATTTTTTCCCCTGTTAGATTGCTCCTGACAATTCCCTGCTTAATGTGTTTTACAGCCATGACTTGTGCTACACTCTGGCTGTGTGCAGAGTGAGCTTTCTGTCTTGCCTTTGGAGCAGGGCACTAGTTCTTGCTGTCTGGCTACAAGAATGTGAAGTTGCATGTGTTGCTGCAGACAGGAGGGAAACGTTTTGTTTGACTTGATGTCTGGGGGTTATAAAGAGAAGTGGATAACCTAGCCTGTGTTCTGTGACTGCTTAATGATCACTGTGAGGGGAAACTGGAAGAGTGTAACCTTGGAATTATGTTTTACCTCTTGATATGCCACCCGTGGCATGTTCCGCTCTGAAGAAACAAGCGGATCTTCATGAGAAAGTTGCCTTCTGAGCTTTAATACAAGTCCTATGGATGGATTATTAATGAACTCATGAGGTGTTTCATCAGGAACAAGTAAGTATACACATACACTAAGGTGAAAACTTGGGAGGTCCTGTCAGTCAGCTTGTCAAAGCCTGGACATCATGCTCAGAAGAGTCTGAGATAAGAGCAAAGAACAGCGTTAAGGTTCTGTGCCTCACGTCAGACCTGCTGGTGCTCCCCTGGATTTCTGTGTACTTGCACACAGTTTTTGTTTACTTTGCCTTGATTATGAAGCCAATTGCAGGCTGGAGTGGGAACCAAATGTATTAAAGAACTTCCTGTGATGTTGCTTAACTCTAAACACGATGCTTGTGTCTTTGCTCATGATCAGTCAGGCTGGTTTTAGTTCTTCCTTCAAGTGCTGATGGTTTAAAATTTGCAATTGCAAACTCCAGTCTCTATATGGTCTTTGTGGCTTGGTTGAATTTACAGTGTTTTGGTGGGTTTTATGATGTTCCTTTTAAAAGGCTGACACTAGATGGCATACTGCAGCTTGGCCATGTCACCCGAAGAAAATATGGTCCCCGATTACTCTTGAGCCCCTTTTTTTTTATTGAAAGAGGTTTTTCCTGTTTCTACACAGTGGCTTTAAAGCTGTATGTTGTTACACTGGAAACTTGCCTCTCACCCTTTGAAACCCACGCATTCCTTTTGTCCAGGAATGTTTGCTTTTCATGTAAATTTAATGTAGAACATGTAAACACTTTCTTAAATGGGTTTTTGTTTTACAGAATTGTCCCTTTGTGTGTGTGTTCCAGTTGGGTCTTGACTTGCAGTCATCAGGCAGTTGATTTCATCAGAGATGTCATGTTTGGAATGCAGTTTCAAAGGGGAGGGAATGGTACTCTGGTACAGCATTCTGAAGTGATGTGGGTAGCAGTAAGGGTGTGCAAGAGCTTGCTTGAAATGATTTGGTTCCCCAGTTCTGTTGGGCATCATATATTTTAAGTTATTACATCTTAGTGTGTATGGATTGCTGTGTGTTCTCTCCATATTGCAAGAAGTGACAACTAAATAGACCTGGATGTCTTTTACATCAAATTTTGTAGGCCATTTGAAGGAACAGTGTCAGGGAATAAATGGCATGTTGCCAGTACTGCCTTCCTAAAAATAAGGTTAATTTGTGTGTTTTTGCAGTAGCTGCATTACATCTGAAACCAAGGTGAACATAATTAAGTGTAGTGTGTTTTTACTTGAACGGTTTGAAGGGAGTTCAGTGTCAGAATATAGTTATGTGAATGGGATTTCTAAGCCCTTAGTGTCATTTTATGTTAAATGCTGATAGGAAAATGTGCATTGTTTTGACAAGTAGCACAGAACTGATTTATGCTAAAATATACAGCAGGATCCATTTTTTTGGTGTGTTTGATAAGCTAGTGTAAACCATGCTTAACTATTGCCACCTCCTCATCTACAGTGTGAGAAATATTGTGAAACTTAATTTTGAAAGACCTTTTTGACTGTTAATTGGTTGATGTTAGCTATCAAAAAAGTGCTGCTTCCTTTTTGTTCACTTAAAGCTGCTGTGTAGGTGGTTGAAGGCTGCTGTGTGAAACACGTTCCTACAGCAGTGAATCCCTCCCTGTTTGAAAAACAAAGCAAAAAAAATTGGGAGTCCAGCAAACTGCTTCTATCATTTAGATGAGATATTAGGGGGAAGTTTTTTACAGAGAGAGTGGTGAACGGGCTGCCCAGAGAGGGGGTGGGTGCCACATCCCTGGGGATGTTCAAGGCCAGGTTGGATGGGGCCCTGGGCAACCTTGTGTAGCTCCAGGCCTGGAGGTTGGTGGCCCTGCCTGTGGCAGGGGGTTGGAGCTCTGTGATCCTTGGGGTCCCTTCCAACCCAGACCAGGCTGGGATTCTATGATTTCAGAAAGGTCATGTTGCACTCTGAGCAGTATAATATTGAATTTATCGCTTTATCAAGTCTTCCAAAGTGTAGAGTGACCTCTTTCAGAACGATAAAGGCTCTTGTTTAAGTATTGCAGACTGTAGCATGGCAGAGACAGATACATGCCTATTGCTTGGTTGCAATTACTACCCTGATGTACTTTTTTTAAGGGTCTTCAGAGATGGATGCATGTGGAAAAGTATCCATGTTTTGCATATAACACTCTTTCTTCCTATGAGATGGATGTGGCCTTGTTTCTTTATGAATTTGTGGAGAGAAAAGGTGAAGGGGAGTAAAGTAAGAACCACCATGTTACTCCGTGTTTAGGGGGATTCTGGCTGGCTATGGTGGAGCGATGGCTGAATTAGTTTCATACTGTAGGTATCTTCTGCCCACAGCATTGGGAAATCGAGGGCTTCTTTCCTGTGTAACAGAACTGGAGTGATGTGGCTGCAGACTGTTAACATTTGTCAAGATTGTAAGTAGAAACTTCCTGTTTTTAGAGCTTATCTCCCTGTCTGGAGGGAAAGATTATTATAGGTATGGTCACATCCTGTGGTTGTTGTCACTTAGAAAAAAAAAATAGTCTGTTGAATTTTTCTGAAGCCTTTAAATGTGAAAGTGATTATTGCATTTAAAATAGTGAGCTGTAGTCACATTTCCTATCTCTGCTGTGATTTCAATAAAAGATCATAAATCCATCACAAATTTTACATATCTGTTCAGTTTCTGCTGTACTCAGTATGTTGAAAATCTCTTGGTAAAGAGTCTACCTTATTCTGTAAGGAAGACTGTAAAGGAAACATTTGGCAGTCATTTCCTTCAGCTTGTAAGTATGAGCATGCCTTTATAATGTAATAGTTTAAACATACCACGGGCTGTTGATAGATGTATCAAATTTTCCGTTCCCAAAGTTACTTTTAGTTGAAACTGGAGGGAAGAACAGGCAAACTTCCATTGTTTTACAATTGCTTTGATGGGGTTGAAAAAGATGCATTTGCTTGTTACTTCCTTCCCTCTTTCTCTTTAGCTTTGCCCTCCTCTGTCCCCCTACACATCTAATTACAGAGCTTTATTTTGTTTGCTTTTTATACACAGCTGAGAACAAATGGCTTCTTTAACCCATTTATTAAATTTTCAAGTATGTGTAACATGACGATTTTTTCTTGACAAATATTTAGATATTTTTTTTCTTGTTCAATACCTTCTAAAATAAATTGTGTGTGTCCAAATTCAAGAAGATGCTGAGCAGGTTGATGTCTTGCTGCAAGTACCACAAAATCTGGCAGGCACAACTGGGTTTGGTTTTCATATTCTTGGCTTTTGATGTAGCATTCTGTAATTGGGATTTTCCCAGGACAGGGATTTCCTACAAACAGTTTTGAATTATCAATCCCTACAGAGAAGAAGTATTCTGGAAGAGAAATATTGAGGGATAAAAGGTGATGACTTCTGTGGTTAGCAGACATGAACTTTTTTGCTTATATTTGTCAGGCTGGTTCCTTTTGCTTTCCAGATATAAAAGCTGGAGCTGAGTTTCATGTTACTTGTCTCTCTGCTTGTTCTGTAGTCACTTGGTCACAATATCCCAACTGAGTTTATTGTGCTTTGTACTTACATACTTACCTCTGTACATAAAAGCTTTTATTTTAAACATCTTGTTGAGTTGCTGCATTCCTGGAGTCATTCATCTTTTTGTTTACTCTTCCCCCCCTTTTTCTTTTCAAAGAAAGTATATTGTCTTTCTGGGTTAATTTTGTCCTTTCTGAGGTGCAGCTACTTCAGACCATTGAGTTAAGTTTTAACTGTAAATAGACATGCTGTCTCCCCTTCTCTGCCTTTTGCTTGGTTGCTTTTTCTCCTTGGGCTTTTTGTTAGGTGTGCTGAAGCCTGGCTTCAGGGGTCTGTATAGCATAAAGAATATAGAATTGAGTCTCCGGCATTCGGAGGGAGGAGAATAGGGAGAAAGGGGATGGGTTGACACTGCTGTGAGCACCCAATTGTATGGGGACTTGAGGTTGAACTCACAGCGGGCTGGCTGGTTATCTGTTTGGGTTTTTTTAGTTTTTTACCCCACCACCAGTTAACAAACTGGGCTTTCCTATAAAATACTGAGTTTTCATACACCAGTGTGTGAATTGCCTTAGTCTTCACAGCTCCCTGGGGGAGCAACTCCTGGTTTTTCTTCCCTACGGTGACAGGATTTCTTCCAAAGACATGTAGAATGGAGTTCCTCATGACTTTGTCCTTGGAGGTGTCTATCCCTATCCTCCAACTGACTATACCAACAGCCATTTTTTGGCTGTTGCAGGCTCTGGGTGGGCTGAGGAGGATTCTGAGGCAAGGCATGGTTTTTACCTAATAACAACTGTATTAACAAGCAGCAAATACAACGAGCACACAGGTCTTGGGGTTAATATTTTTCCCCTTTGGAGGATTCCTGTTTGCATTTGTGCATTGCTCATGAGATTTGTGCCTGTCCTGTCAGGCAGTGTTTGGTCCAAAGGTGTTAGCTCACAGGGGTGGCAGAGGAGGGGTTGGTGGCAGTTGATGACAGTTAGAGCAAGGCCGGTGCCTGAAGCTCTTGGGCCTACAGGCGGTTAGTGTGAGGCTGATGTTGCTCAGACTTTGCCATGCTCCATAGGGTCCTACTTCCCCAGAGCAGTGATCAATGACTTGGTGTAAAGGACTTGAAGCTTGACTGGAGGTTTTCTGAAGTGTAAATCATGTAAGTACAGAAAAAGTCATAGTTCTTGACCCATAAAATGCATGAAAATGTTACTAAATCATCTTAACACGTTCTAAGTTAGGTGTTGTATACCTAGAGGCTTGGGGGTGAAAAAACCCTCACCCCAAACAAAACCCCCACCAAAACCTGATCCAACAACAAAAAAAAGCCAAATATTTGAAGGTTCATGGTCTGTTAAGTGTACAGATTCCACCTGGGCCTTTGAGCCAGGTGAGGAAATGTTTGATCCAAATTTCAGCAGTTATACACTAAATTTAAGTAACTCTTTGCTGATTTTTAAGAACTGCTGCCTGCTGTATGTGTAAACGTGGTGGAATAGGAGAGGACAAGACTGCAGAGTTTACAGTCTCCTTAGGCTTGGACTACAGACTGAAGTGGCATTTTGATTATGTTGAAGCAATAACAACATTGCAGAGAATTTCCTTTTGGAGATTGTCTTTTAGTGGTGTGGAAAAGCACCCTTGTAGAGCTGTGGAGCAAGCTGTTGCTGAATTAGTGCTGTGGCAAGAAGCTGCTTAAAACTCAATGCATGTGCTCACAAATCTACAAGTGTAGACAGGACTTTCCCTGCTTCAAGCAGGCTTGAAGAAATTGCGGAGACTGTATTAACTGTCTTGTCAAGAGCTGAGTATTTCTTCTCAGCTGTGTTTATACTAATGAAACAGTGCATTACTTGCTAAGGAAGAAAACATCACCTCTATTTAACATGACCAAAGTTTTCCTGTTTAGAATAGGTAGAGCCTACATGCTTTGGTATAGAATTGAAAACAAACAGAAATGGGTGAGGAGTACTCAGTGCTCCTGTGCTCAGCAGTTAAGGTGACCTTGTGTGCTAGCAGCCCAACATCCATTTTCTCTCTTCTACTGAGGAGTCTTCAGCTGACCGTTGGCCTCGGGGATGTTCCAGCTAGTTTTCCTCTTAAACTGCCACTTCAGGCTTTTTCTTTCAGAGGGTATCACTGCTGTTTTGGCTGGGAATATATCTATATCTATATATATGCACTGACAGTGAGAGGGAAACTTTTGATGAGGATTGGAATTAAGTGACACACAAGAGCAGTGCTGTGACAATGTTAAGCTGTTAGCTTGTTCTCTGTGAACCTACTCCCTTCCTCTTCCCCCACTACCCAGTGCCAAATCCAAAGGGAGAGCCTGATTTATGTGAAGCTCTGAAGACAGTGTTAACTCCCATTTAAAAATAGGTTCAGCTTAGCAGGGGTTTAATGTGTTAC
The DNA here is from genome assembly GCA_020800305.1 of Porphyrio hochstetteri. Classification (NCBI taxonomy): domain Eukaryota; kingdom Metazoa; phylum Chordata; class Aves; order Gruiformes; family Rallidae; genus Porphyrio; species Porphyrio hochstetteri. The sequence goes on along the minus strand of CM036926.1, from coordinate 5,923,520 downwards.
ACTTGTTGCTTGCCTAAGCTGGGAAGTAGTGTTATACTAGCTTTTAGAAAACACTTGTCATCATCACATCTCCGTGTGCTTTTCAGAGTAAGTTTAAGGCTGCTTCTTGTGCAATTTGTGTGAGCCATACACTGTACCTGATAATGGGTTTTAAGAAGCTAACTGGATGAGTTAACTGCATGACTTCACTGAGCTGCGTTGAGGTGTTTGTGGGACCTCTTTGGATATCTCAAAAAAAATTAATTTAACCATTTAATCTGTATAATTTCATTAAGACTGTTTATGGTTACCTTGTGTGTGTACATATATCCTTTGGAGCAGTTTTTTCTAGTGGCTGAAATGTTTGTTTACTTGATGGCCAGTTCTGTCAGAAGGGGAGAAGTGCTGCTGATCAGTCGATCTTGTGGCTTGGAGGGAGCATATCTGTGTGTAATACTCTTCCAATTTGTACATCTGTATTTAATAGGCTTCAAATATGGTAGGAGTCTTGTGTAAAGCTATGAATTATTCGTGTTTGTTATGAGCTGTATGTCTAGAAAGCAGCTCGCTTTGCAGCCCTTTGAAGATACACTGTCTGTCACTTCCCAGCGCTCAATCTTTTATAAGCCTGAGTGTGTAGGTACAGTATACAAAGTGTTACAGCATTCATTGAAAGCACCAAAACCTGCAAGTTAAGGGGTACATTCCTGCTCTTAGCTGCAAGGAGAGGTGTACCTGGCGTATGTGTACATGCCTTTAAGCCACGTCAGGAATTACAGTGAGCCAAAGCCTTATTTTTTTTCAGGCTTCCGCTTTCTTTTGTTTATTGTCACGACCTTACTGTTTCTTGAACTAGGTGTTCTATTTAATTATAATGTTTATAATAAATATCAGCTCCCTTGGCTACGTGCTTAGGCCTGTAGCATACGGAGTGCTTTGCTTGTAACCGCATCCCTTGTCTCAGTTCATTATCTGTTAATGGTACTCAACATGACAGGGTTGTTTTGATAAATGGAGGCTGCCAGGAAAACTGGGCTGGATTTTGTGTGTGGTGGAACTGAGCTTGATTTCATTGTGTAACACCAGGTAACTAATGCACACTGGACCAAGCACAACACATCGTGCAGGGTATGTTAGTAACTGTTCCAAAGCCATCGGTTGGTGGATCTCTGCTCCAGCCCCCTCTAGGTCTCATTCTTGATGGTATATTTGCTTAACCCTTGTGGAGGGAGCTCTTGCTTGAGTGCTTTTGTGTGTGTATAACTCAATTTTCCCCACCCTCCCCTTCAGACCTGGGCTTTTAGTGTCGATATTAAAAGAAATGCTGTTGAAACTTTATAATGCTGTGGCTAGCAAAGGTGTATTTCATGACCAAGAAAAGATTTTAATCTTTTATAATCCATTTCTAAAAGACAGGATTAAAAAGTGCTTATTGCAAAATGGAGCTTGAGGCAGTGCTCTGTGCCTGGCTTTTTATTTCCATCTATGAAATGGGGGCAGATCTCCATATCTCATAGGAAAGCCAATTAGTGAAAGTTCAGTTGTTTCTGATGTCAGTGATTGAATGCTGTAGCTGTTCTGTTCATTCAAGAATCTCCAATATGCTGTATAAAAACAGATGGGACTTCAGATGACTTGACTGCCATCTACCACGTTGCCGAATTCTGAAGTTGGTTTGCCTTGGATTTGCATGACAGTGTCTGAAATTCAAGATCACTCCCCAGTTCTGTTGCTGTGTTCAAACTGCTGGATGCTATACTCTGCACCGTTTGAACTGCTTTCATCCTAATGGGTTACAAAAAACCTCTACAGGTTCATACTGTATTTTATTTTATGTTTGAGTGCATTTTTACTGATACATACTGACTTTTAGGATTTATGATCTAAGCTGGCTGGGTCATCTGGCCTGAAGGGATAAGGTGTTTTTGAACAAACACCATCAAACAGGATATTTTTTTCAAATAGATGGAACTTGGCCTGAATTAACTTACTGCTGGAGAGCTCTCTTGGAAGTCATTAGAAGTAAACACTGATTTAAATACACACCGGAGCGTTAAGTTGCTTTCTATGATTTGCCAGGTGTCAGACCACATTTGAATAGAAAATAGAAGAGAGGATAAATGCAATGTGGTTGCTTTGTACCCACTTCAGGATTGAATTTCAGCTCTGGCAGGTTTGGAGCTATCACACGGCTACTTGGTTACAAAGCTTGTTTTGAACCAGTTCTCTGGAAGATGGGCTCCAGTTCAGAAGCTGTTGTACAATGAACGCTGAGGGAGTGAAGCTTGTGCTGCACACCATCTTCAATTTGTATTGATCAGAGCAGTCTTGCAGTGTGGCAAGGGCATTAGAATTAATCAGCTGCTTTAGCTGCGTTAGAGGTTTTACGTAGCTATTTCTAGAAAGTACAGAATAAATTTTAAAGTTGGATCTTTGTCTCCTGAAGGACTCTTGTGCTATAGCATAAACCAGGGCAGAAACAGGGATAAAGAGAGGGGAAATACCAATAATTAATAGCATCTGGAAAGAATAAGTTGGCAGACAGTACTTGAGGGTGTTGCTCTAATTAACTGGGTCTGTGACCCTTGATGATGATTATTTAAATAATTTTTCATGTGGCTTTGTAAAAACACCTCTGTTCCCTTATTTTAGAGGTGTACTTGTTCCCTTATTTTGTAGGTAAAATATTATGGCATGGTTAGGAAACGGATTTGCTTGGCAGGGAGAAAGTGTACGTTGCCCTCAGGTAATGGATTACATAGATGACTTGCTTTGCATGTTATTCTGCAAGGGAAATAGCAAGGCTTTGCTCTAAAATTAAGTCGGTGCTAGCAGCTGAAAGGTCATGGTTGTGGCGTTAAAGAACAGTGCAAGACACTGAGATTCAGCCAACTTACAGGTTTGCGTGGAGATTCACAGCAAGGGATAAATATTCATTATTTTTAAATATTGCCAATTAAACACAATTAAAAGGAACACGTTTTGCTGAGCAGATGAATTTCTGTTTCTGATGTGGGGGAGGGAAGGCGACATAGAAAGCATTTTAAACAAAATGGCTTACTAATTGAACACACTGCAACCACATCCTTGTGTAGAAGCGTCTTTTAATGTGACACTGGACAGGCATCTCTTTTCTTATCCATCTTAGGAATGAATGCCGTGTGTGGATGTATTCCCTCCACCCCTCTATTTTATCTGCATTTTCCCCACCCCCTGTGTGTTTTGATCGGGGTTTGTAGAGGCGAGGAGGGCTGGTTGCATTAATATTCCTGGCTGCAGCTCTGGGATGTGAGCCGCTGATCACTCCCGGGGATGCTTTGCCTCCTTAATATCTTGCTTGCAGATGCATTTTCTAGCTGACCACGCTATTAAAGAGCTGCCATCAATCACGGGGCTCCCGGTTCCGGCTCGGCTGAGCGGGGAGGAGGCAGAGGCGGGCCGCCGCCGGGGGAAGGAGCGTGGGTCTCCGTGTGCGTGCCTGCGCCCCGCCGCGTGGACCGGGGAAGCGGCGCCGGGCCGGGCCGGTGCGTGAGAGCCGGGCGGGGCGCGGCGGGGCGCGGATAGCTGGGGGGGGGCCCGGCGGGGCCGGGCGGCGGGCGGGTTCCGCGCCGGGTTTTCCCCCGCGCCGCCCGCCGCCGGGGCCGAGCGGCGCGCCCGCCTCCTCCCGGTGCCGGGTGGGGGCCGGCGGCCGCGGCATGTGGCGGCGCCCGCAGCCGTGCTGCTGAGGGGGCGGCCGGCCGGGAAGGGGTGGTGGAAGGGGGGGTGGGGGGGGGGGAAGGTGGTGGCGGCGGGCCCGGGCGACGCCGCCTGCTCCGCCGCCTGCTCCGCACCCCGGCCCAGCTGCTGGGCGGCGAGGCGGAGGGGCCTCCTTTTGTTCACCAACTGCGCCTTCTCGTCGCCCCTAGCCCCCGCTTCCTCCCGTCCTCTGCCCTCCCCTGCTCCCTCCTCTTCCTCGCGAGGTCCAGCGCGGCGCTGGGCACGGCGGCCGTCCCCTCCGGCCCCCCCTCTCCCTCCCTCCCTCCGCAGGAGAAATACGGGTTTGCTGGGGTCAGGCTGTAACAGGCGCTGGGATTGCAGGCGAGTTGTGTTTGCCCGGCGCCTCCGGGAGCTGCGGAGCCTAAGCCCGAGGCTGGCGGGTGAGTGCACCCCTCGGTGGCCGGAGGGGACAGGACCTTCCCCTTGGAGTTGGCGAAGGCCACAGAGCTGCAGGGTTGCAGAGCAGGGAGCTAGGGTCTCCTTTTACCATTTCAGATGAGGGTCACCGAGTGGGTCTCCAAACCAGATCGGCTGGGTAACTTCGGTGCCTCATGCATAACAAGTTTTATTTCCAAGAGGGAAATTGTTAAGGTTGTTCTTAAAGTTGACTAATTGGCCAGCGATAACACAGAAGACACCTGGCTGGAGAGAAACCTTGGCTTAATGCTCTTTTCTCCTCTTGGCTACTCCCATTTTTTTCATGAGAAGTTGGAGCGAGTCGGTAGGCGAGGCGTTAGTTGTTATTGGCCTGACAAGTTCCCAAAGCTCCAGGGCTGCAGGGCTTTCTGTCCCTAACAAATGCTTTACCCCTGTGTTCCAAATAGAAGCAGTTAAACGGAGTGCTGGGTTTAATTCTGGCTTTTTTTTTTTTTTTTAAGCAAATGAGATAAGGACATAAGGATTGCATTTGCCTTATCCTGAAAGAAAGTACTTTTTCACTGCAGTTGATAAAATGGAATGCCTTTGAAGTACTAATTGCTACGGTGGGTGGTGTAACTTTTTTTTTAGCGATGTTCGGTCGTGTTTTAAGATAGCGACAGGAGACCTGCTTGGCCACTTTGTTTCCTGAAGAAGAAACCAGCTCTGCTTTGTTTTGCAATTGGTTTTAAGCTCCTCTTGAGTACATGTGGCTTGCGCTGCATGGGGCATTGTGTGGCTGGCTGGCCTCCTTGCAGCCATATGGGGCTGCTTGAATCGTACGGGAATGGAAGTGGCAGCTGACGAAGCGATTTGTTGTTATTATTTTTCCTTAATTTAACGTGAGTGTTAGGCGTGAAGTAGGGAAAAAGTGGAGAATAGAACTCTCTAGTGAAGGGGAGTTTGAGGTGCTCCACCAACACGTTTCTTTTGAGAACTCGGTTTACTTTAAACTGGGTGTAAAACCCTACAGCCGAACGCTGTTCCGATGTAAAGCCGTTAATCTGCAGGCGATTAGTTCCAGACGTGCAAACCAACTCGGCGTTTTGGTCGGGTTTTTGTTCTTCCCAGGCGAGCGCAGCTCTGGATGCTCCTGCCTGGTGACTATCGCAAAGGCAGACGCTTTAGATGCTCAACAAGCAAGTTGAGAACTGTGTGGGAGCAGCGTTTAAAAAGCTTTTATTTGTTTGGTTTTTTTTTTCCCCCCAACCCTGTAATTTAGGAGTGTTTAAACTATTTTATAAAGATCTCTGGGCCCAGTGAAAGGTGGTTTTGAGTCTCAGCACTTGAGTGCTTATTGTGCTCTGGCAGGCTGGGGGCTTGGCAGCCAGCTCTGGCGATGTCATTTGATCTGGCTGCACGACAGAAGTGACTAGGATTACACCATCCCCCCGGTTGTTTCAAAGTGATGCGTCAGCGAGTGGTGTTCAATAGCGTATTTTAAGACTTAAACTGCAATGTCTTCGCTTTAAACGTATTTCCAGAGAAAGGCAGTTAAGAATTCTGCCTTGTTTTGCGGTTAGGATTTATGAATTGAGGCAAGGGCTGACGTAATCTATCCTACCACTTCCTTTGTGTGTGTGTGTGTGTTACAGTTGATAGTGCTTTGTTTTACTTAAAATAGCCAGGACTGTTTCTTAAATACTTTTCCATCTCCTTTAGGCTGTGGCCTTAAGTGTAAAGCGGGCAAGTTGTTCAAGTTGTATGTGATTATGCCTCTTGGAGGAAATGGTTCCTTCCCTTTTGTCACTAAGGTTCAGTGAATTGCTTGTATGCTAAGTAGATGAGACTTTAATTTTAATTAACATAATGATGTCTACAGCTGTTATGTCAGAACGCATCGGATCTCTTTGCAATTTTACTACAGGTTGTAGAGGATGTCTTGGTGTCTCTCTCAACCCTTCTTTTGCTTACTTTTATTTGTGTGGAGGTGACAAGATAGGGCTTTTGTTACCTGATGTGAGTGGTTAATAGCTCATCTGCGAGAGCTTTGTTTTGATTTTTGTGTGTGGGAAAGAAAATAAGCTGCTATTAAACTAATCCTAGACCTTGTTTTTTTTGGGGGGGGGATTGAGGGATGTTATGGTGCTTACTCTGTTCTTTATGAATAGCTAGAACTCCCCAACTTCCGAATTTGACAGGGTCAGTGGTATGATGCTGTTTGGGTTTTGGTGGTGTTTTTTTTCCCCGATGTACCGTGAATGAGTTCTGCTCTAGTGATTGACCCATGTGTAGGGGAAGCACTTAAAGGGTGATTGTAATCTCTGTCTGGGAAAAAAACCCACCACTTTTAAAATGTAAAAACAAAGCCATTCCTTTTTGACACCTGAGATAGTCTTCACACTGCTGACATTTTGATTTAATGGACCAAACTTCAGCAGGTGAAGAGTATTCAGATCTCCACAAGCTCAGTGGAGTTACTTCAGCATCAGCAGCAAGTACAGCTTGCTGTAAAAAAAACCCATACTGAGGACCTGAATTAACTGCTTGGTAGCATTTGGTGTGGTTGGGGTTTATGGGTGGAGAAAACTAATTTCCAATAGTTTTCTGCTTTATCTTGGTAATGAGGTGCTGTGGGTTTTTAGGAAGCTTCTCTTGCTGGGGTGCATTGTGTTCCTTAACAAATGTACAACTATCGAGTTGGCTCTGAGTGTTAGCTCAGTGTACATATCTTAGTCTTTCCTTGTTTTGGGATGTTTTCAAGTGATACACAGCATCAGCACCATGTCTTTATGCTAAACTGGGAGGAAAACCAGTTGGAAAACTGAACACCTGTATTTCTGGATCTTGTTGCTATATACAGGTAACATCCTTCACCTGGGATCCAGTTACTGGTTACAAAAAAATAATTATGAAGGCAGAGTGTAAAAACAGATGTCTGTTGAAATAATCCCAACACGCTGTTTTGGCCAGGTGATTTTCAAATGAAGGCTATTTCTTTGCAGCGTTAACCTAGGCTTTGGCAGATGAAGGGATTAAAACATGATGACTGGAGTTGTTAGAATCCCCGGTTGTTGTTCTTACCCTTCTGGTGGCCATTGTCACCCTGGTCCCCAAAGCAAGGCTACCTGAGTCATGAGTGAGACTTGGCTTTGAACTGCTGCTGTTTAGTTAAGTGAATTATAATCATATTTTAGCTGAATGCCTCAGGCAGAAACCAAAAGCGATTCAGGAGCCAAGTTGGGAGTGCTCCTGAGAGCCCTTTTAGGAGGGTGATTGGGGTAGTTGTTGGGGGCTTGGCTCCACAAGCACGAAATCCCTAAAGCTGGACAGAAGTAGCAGTGTTTTCTAGGTGTTGGAAGCAGCAATTCCCTGTAGCATGTGGTGTTTGCAAACGCTGGGCACTTTGATCTCAGCAAAGGCTTTGAGTGTCTGACTGCTTCACTGAAGTGGTCGCTTACAGATGTGACTGGGTCAGTCAACAAGCCTGTGTATTACTTGTATTAATTTTTTGTGAGCTGTGATGTCTTTGCTTTTAAAATACTTTTTTCGACCTGTGTGTATTTCAAGTGTTAAGACTCAGATCAGTAAATAACTTAGAACAATGCTGAGTAGCTCTATCTTGTGTTCTAAGGGTAAATAAGTGAAATGGTGTCTTAATCACTGTAGCCCTGGAGTAGAAAGCTACCTGATACTGAGGTGAAACTCTGATATTGATAGTCAATTGCATGAATCTTTAAACAAAGCTTTTCAGGTTTGTTTACAGCACACCGAGCCTTGTTTGAGAAACAGGCCTGTCAGAGGGACAGCAACTGTAGCTGTGGGGTGTGTGTGGAGGGTCTTCAGTTTGATCTTGTGTCCCAGAGCTGCATGTGGTACGGGGTAGGAGTATTCAGTGTAATAGTTGCCCAATTGAGATGGTTGGGTCTTTTCTTGTAGCAAATAACATGTAGGTTAATGTGCAAATACTTCCTAATGTGTAAAATCAGCTGATTTGAGAAGAGACACTTTTGTGAAGAAGGGCTGTGTCAGGGAAGCTGGAATCAGAGTTGGCATAGTTCAGACTCTCACATCAACTGGACCTTGCCTGGCCTTGCTCTTTAACTGTTTCTCATGTTGGTGTATTTCTCACAGGAAAAAACCCACTTTACTACTAAAGAAAGCAAAATCTTATAATGATGTAACACTGAATTAAGTAAAAAAGGACAGGACTCACAAAATCCATCCACAATGTAGCTCTGTTGATGAAAAATACTGTGAACCATCTTTAAATGGATCAGAGGGAAATGTGGTTTTGATCCTTCAGCTTTCTGAACAGAGGTGAAATTCTTTCCAGAAGAACAGGCAAACCCAGTATTTATTCCAAAGTTTGCCTGGGGTAGTGGTTTGAGTTCTGACCTTTGTATCCAAAGTGAGAACAAATAGTGTTGAAAAGTGTAAATGATTTAAACAAGCTGGCCTTCTGTAGGAAGCTTTTTGGACGAGTTTTGCCAAGAAAAGGTCTTGGTGAATGAATAAACACTTTCCTACTGGAATAAATAGCGTTTGATTGTGAAGCTTAGATTTTCCTATAACCTCATATTATTTTATCTAATATGATGGTGAGTTTGGAGTTGAGGCTTTTTCTCATGCTTGCAAAGGCGCAGAAGAAATGGTGCTTGTAAATCTAGCATTAACAGTGTAGCTGTAGGCTTTTTATTTTTGGAAGTAATGGCAAATTTTGAAAGCTTGCTTTGATTAGACTTCTGAAAGTGGCTGTAATTTTCATGTAAGATAACAATACTGTGTGACATGGTGAGTGTGGAATGAATTAGTATCTAACTTTTAGGAACCAATAATGCCAGATTTTACAGGCTTTTTGTTGGTGAGTGGCTGTGAAAACCTGTATGGTTGGTAGGTCAACCTTTACTAAAACCATGTTTATAGATACATTGGTGCTTGTATGGATTTTGTACGTGTAATAAATTTTGTCTTAGGTGCTGACTGAAGTTTTTTGGAAACTGGCAATGAAAAATTTCTTTGGCTTTGGCAGTGTTTGCTTTGTGGATTTGCTTATTTGTAGAGATCAACATGAAATGGTTTTGAAACAAAGTTGATTTTTTTTTAAAAAATAGACGGTGTTTCAGCAGTATCTGCAGTCAGATTCACTGTTATTCTGTTTAGTTCTTTAAAATCAAAAGCTTTTAGTAGTTTGAACATTATTGTCAGGCTTTGTGTGTTAATCTTGTAGAAGACCAGGGCCTCTGTCTTGATAGTTGTTCTTGAACTGGAGAAAGTGCAGAGTTGAGCTATTACACTGGATGTTTCAATCCATGGTTCTGTAATCTCTGTAACTTGTTCTTCTAGCTAGTAAAATGAGGGCAGTAAAGTTCTAAAACTTAATTACTTCACCTTAGGTTTGTTCTTTGCAGGGGAGGTTTCAGCCTGTTAATCTAATCAGCCTCCAAAATCAACATATTTACCTAGGACAGGAGCGATATGCTCCTTCCTCTGACTGTGGGAAGCTCACAGCCCTTCTGTGCCAGCGCCCTGCCCTGTGTGTGGCTCAGAAAACAGGAGAAACCCAGCAGAGATGTGTTAACCCAAGCACAGGTGGGACCTGGGAACCGAGTTGCTTGGATTCAGTTGGTAATTGAATGTCTGGAAGTGGCTTCTGCAGGTAGTTAAGCTACAAGAAAATATGCAAATGACTGAGTGATGGTATGAATCAGTACAATTCAAGCACTTAAGTCTGGGGGCTTTTTTAAAAATTGACATAGTAACAGATCCCTGTAGACTTTACTCTTCCTCAGCAGTCAAAACTTACTGTACCTGCTCCATTTCCTCCTGAACTCCAACAAAGGAGCCAAAACTCAGATTTCCCTTTCCTGCTAATAAGGCTATTCCTCTGAGGTTAGAGCTGGGAATGTTTTTTTTTATCCTTCATATTTCAGTTCCTGAACCTGCTTATTAATTAAATGCTTTTAGGTAATCTTGTATTGCTGCTTTGTATGAGAGTATATGAGGGAGAACATCTCTAACCTGCCTCTTTAATTGGCTTAAAGTTGGAGACATAGCCTGTGCTTGTGGTTAAGGCTGGTATAAAGGAGTTAAGAGCAGCCCAAGGTTATTAGATCATTTGGAAACTGATTACCCTTTCACAGTGTAATAAAGTAATTATGAATAGTGTATGAAAATTGGTTGCAGTCTGTTTCAACATTATGACTGCCTGTCTTTAAAAGAAATTGCATTGTCCTCTTTTGTGTCGATCTTATAATTTGCATATTCAAAACATCTTAGATATTTGCTACTTCCAGCTGTAAATGCTAAGTAGCATTTAAAAAAGCAAATTATGCCATCTGTTTTTGGTGGAGTTTTTCCTGTGAGGTTTTTTGGTTCCTGACAATATTTCACCTTGGGTCTGTTCTCTCTACAATGGTGCATGCCACTTGTTAAAGGAATTTGAAGTATGTCCTGGTCTAAGCTGAAAGAATTCTTTCATGAATGGATGTAGTGGCTGCAGCTGAGCAGGGCTGGTGCAGCTTTAGTGGGATAGAGCTGTGCAGCCCCAATATAAGAAAAGGTGGTGTTTGGAAAGAAGTGGTCAAAATGCTCTTATTTTTAACTCAGGTCACACATGAGCAAATGTCCAGTACATGGGGAATATCAATGTGAATTTTTAAGATTGAAAAAAATGAAGTTTTAGCCTAACTTGGCTTTGTGCACAAATGAGACCTGTGGCTTTGAGGGATATGATTTGTGACTAAAATACTGTTTGTGTGAAAAGCAGATATAGCTGTTACCTCTAAATCACAGCTGGGACTGTTTTGCCTTGGGACTGTTTTGCCTTGGGACCCTTTAGAAGTCCCCTCCCTACTAGAAAGATGGTCTAGCTGCTTGTGAGCTGCTGATGTGCTGGAGTTGAGTAGCATGCCCTGATGGTGGGTACTTTGGGCTTTCTTCCAGTGGGGTGGTGATGAGGATGGGCAGGTAGCAGTGGTACCCTCCTGTATCTCTCAGCCTTTTTGGCTGATGGTATTGCAGAGTCAGAGCCTGGATTTCAGGGGCTGATTGTCTGAAGTTTGCCTAACAAAGTATAGTTGAGCAGAGCAGTTCTGGTGGGTTTCTAAAGCATGGAGTCAGTAGTATAAATGAGAATGAAGCTAAAGATGTACATGCTGAACTTGAGATTAACGAATGCCCCTGTAGTAAGTGATCTTTTGGCATAAAATGTCATTGACTTTTTTGTGTAGTCTTTTCTGAGGACACTCTAGTATCTGAGATGCTAAAGACAAATATAACTCATTTTGTTATGTTTGTGTGGGAGCACTAAAAATTTCTGAAAACAAAATCTCTGCTCAGTGCAAATCTCTGAGCTCATTGTGAATAAAGAGAATTGTTGGAGATAAATGGTAAGTGTTGCATATCAGGTTAATAACAGTCTGAGGCCATTCTTTCCTCTGAAACCCGTGCTGTGACACATAGTGTGAAGTTGCTGTGGGTGTCACGAGAGAGCTCCAAGGCTGCCAGCCTCAGCTGGGGGTTGCTGGCACCGTGTTCTCAGTGCTGTGGTGGCATCACAACCAGGTTTCAGTGCAAAGCGCTCTGGCACAGCAGAATTAGAAGCATAATGCCAGTGTGGTGGCATCTCTGTACACAAAACTCTGTCTAAGCTTTATTAAAATGAGGTGAACAGACTTGGACACTGCCACAGTACTTAAAAAGTACACCCCCTTTTTTGTGTTCCTACATCTTTAATGTCCCTCAAGACAGCTGGTGCAGCTGAACTACCCAGTGGAAACAAAACTGAGCATGAGATTGTGTGGTGTGGTTTTTGCATTGTTGTGCTGGTTATCTTGGAGTTAAGGAAATGCCAACGAGACCAGATGTGCTTCATAAACATTGGTGTTTTCTTCAAAATTGACATTTTAATGCAGTTTGAACACTTGAAATGCACCAGTAGCTTGAGTTTGCTTCCATGGAAGCTCTAAAATATGTGAACTATTCTTAAGCAGATAAACAAGTGACTGAGTCCTGTAGGTAAACGTGTGGATAGATGATGGATAGTCAGCTTTACTCATTATGATCTTCAGGACATGTTTGAAATGTTTCCTGCTTCTTACAGCCTAAACTGTGTATGTGGCTTCAGTTATTCTTGCTTTGAAGCACTGGTCTTTGTGTGGAACACAGTGGTTGTGTTTGGGATTTTTTCTAGGTGATCTTGCTGTGGGTTTTGCTTTGTTTGGGGGGTTTGGTGTGTCATGTTCTGTGTGTGTGTCCCCACCAGCTGTTGCTTTATGGGAGTTTTTTAAAACTCTCACAGTGTGAGTGAAATTCCACCCATCTAGGAAGTAGTGAACAAATAATATGCACAGTCTGGTGAGGAGTTATGTAAAGGTTTTCACTTTGCTGTTGGGCTGAGAGCTTAAGAAGTATCTTTTATAGGATTTTTTTCTCTTGACCCTATCAATGCCATTTGATACTATAAAGTGCTATACTTTTTTAAATTCAGAATATGAAATAAATTTTATCTGCATAATTGTTTTGCCATGTCACTTACACCAAAGCTCATTCTGATTCACGGGCTAGATCATAATTTGGCGTATGTTAAGAACTAGTCAGCAAGTAATAAATCTCACAGTAGCTGTATATGTTATCCCATGGGAGAAGCTACAGGACTAGTGGAGAAAACAGGCAAATCCCTGAAGTGTTGATTTAATTAGGTCCCACTTGCTTGGGTAACTGGCGGTCGGTGAATTTTCTTCTGTAGTATTTTGAAAGTAGCTGCTATATCAGCTGGTGATGAGGTTAGTGTTTCAGGAAGAAACTCTGTGAGGGGACATCCTTCTAAACTCCTTGTGTAGTTGTTGAATGCTCATGTGCAGTAAATTATAGAGACTTTCTAGGCTTGAAAGGTGTGTTTTTTACAAGTAAAACTTTATTGTATTTATAATAAAGAGGGTAATTGGTTTTGCTGTCTTTGGTTGTTAAAGGACCACCCCATGCTTTCATTTGAAAGAACAAGCAAAATATGGTTAGTAATGCTAGTTTATGTTATTGTGGGATCAAAGGTGGTCTGAAACGATGTGCCTTGGTCACAGGTTGATTAAGCACTATTGTGGTCAGTTTATGGTGCTCTGCTTAGCCTAGCATCTTGTCCCCTACAGACAGCCAGCAGCGTTAGTAATCCTTTAATGTTTCAGAGTGTCTAACCCTAAAACTTTACCCTGAAGATAGTTAAGAACTTCATACTGCCTCATTTAGGAGAAATGATCTTGATGTTGAAGGCATTTTTGGTGTAACACATGGTTTATGTAGTCTTAATTTGCATGTCACACAGTATTAACAAGAAAACTAAGGAGATCTTCCTCTTCCATTTCATGTGCTGTCTCCTCTTAAATGTTTCTGGTCTCTTTATTTTTGTGAGGATGTGCATTTAGTACATAAAGGATGAGCAGTCCTGCATTTAAGTAGGACAGGATGCAAGTACTGTGGCAGAAATTGGATTTTTGCGTCCTACTGCCATCTCCTCATGGCAAACGATGCAATGTGATGATCTTGTGATGTGAGGCCACCAAATTTCGTGTGTGGCTTAATGATCATTTACATTGGTTATTCTATACTGGTGGGCTCATGGTCTAATTTTACAACATTGTTCTTACCAGCTCATAAGATGAGACCTAAATACATTAATACTTCTATATGGCCTTGTGCTGTGTTACATGAGACGAAGTGTATCTGCTGAGAGTACTGGAAGTAGAAATTGTATTAATACCCAAAGCGTGACCAGAGCCAGAAGTGATTTCATGCAGTGTTAAAATACTTCATCTCAGTTTAGATTAGAAGAGGACTAATCACTTGGAGCATTTCTTAATGTTTTCTTCCTTTTCCTCATGAAAGATGCAGTCAGTCATGAAGTCCCTTTCAAATAGGTTCATTAGCAGTGGCCAGCAGATTACTGATCCAGTCCTCCTTGTAGCAGAGACTGCTGTTTGAAGCCTCCTGTGTGGTGTTCAAACACCTAATGCCTGAGCCCTGGGAACAGGTTCTTTTGTTCACAAATTGTGCTTCAAATCTAGTGAGCAATACAACTGCTTGCTGCCCAGGAGCAGTAGCATGGCTATGGAGAAGATGACTTTTTTCTGCTATCTTTGGTAGTATGTACACTTATTATTACAATAATTATTAAAAGAAAGCTCACTGACTTCCAAAACATCAAACCAGACTTAAGGGGGAGAACTCCCAGAAGCTTGTGTGGTGGATGTCATGAGCAAAGGAGAAATCTGGTACTCATGTAGTACAGAATCTGGCAAGAACAGTGAGTAGGTGAGTTCCCTGGGCTCTTGAGCATGGTCTAAATACACTCTCTGTTTGCTACATGAACTTGCTGAGAACTTTGCAGCATTACAGATGGTGCTAGCAGTGGGAGCTTGACAGGACTGCGGGTGCTCCCCTGCTGTGGTTTGTGAGGGTGACGTGAGCTCTCCCATGGGTATTTCAGCAAACAAAGTGTTAAAATAAATGTGGATGAGAATGGGTGCTACTTTGCAGCAGTAAGTTTCTGCTGGGCAGTAAAATACGTAATAAAGAACCTGAAAGTTTTGTAAATTCTCAGTTATTGAGTCATAATCAGTTTGAATGCAGACTGGAGTTCATAAGGTATTCCTGCTAACTGCTGAGTATACTGAAGCTAGTGAGCTAACCTCAAGGCTTTGAAATGCTCTGGAAAAGCATGTTTTGAAGCCAGGTAACCTTCGGAATAGCCTGATTGTGTAAATTTAACACTTTGTGAGTATAACTACAGTAAACTTATTGTGGTCTGTTTTAAATTCAATGATAAAGGTGACTTTTGGTGTCAGCAGTGAGTTCTACCTTTTCCCTCACTCTTGTAGATGCATATTGTGTCCAGTGCTTTGATTGTGAGTAGTCACATTGTATGAGGAGAGGTGTAGAAGGAATTACTTAGTGCTGGAGCAAATATTACTGCTTTCCTAATTTACAAAGAACAATATGAAACTTACTATAACAGGGTTTTTTGCTTATTAGTCTGTTCTACTTCATGTTACTGTGTGCTAAGAAAACCTGTATCTTCCAATTTTCCTTGCTGTTTGTCAAGAGAAATCTGGGATTTGTAGGATTTCTGCCATGTGTATTTAAAAACTGATGACATGAAGAGGTGGAATATTTCCTAATTACCTGTTCACTGCCAGTTGTTACCTTACACGTTCAGTCTTGGCTGGTGAATGGTGTGGGAGGAAGCTATCCCTTCCTGATCACAATGAAATGAGGTGTGACAATTGCACAATATCACAGGGTGAACAAGGGAATCATGCCTTAATATTATGTGGCAATTTAAGGACTTAGGGTTTGATGAGACAGGAAGATGGTCAGGGATTTGGGAGAGTAACAGCTTTTGCTGTGAGATACCTGTGTGCACAAGCAGTGTAGATTGTTATTTTGTGGGGTTTTTTTTCTTGGAGCTGAAGATCTGAAGGGAAGGGGAGGAGAGTGTATGTTGTGTTTCTTGTCAAGTCCTATTAGTGTAGGCTGGAGAGAAGTTACTGCAGGTTTCCCCGGGGTCTCGGTGTGACCTCAGGCAAGTTGGATGTAGTTATGAATGTCTAAAAGACACCTAGCTCTATTTTTGGGATGAAATTACATTAGAGGCCAAATGCCAATATTGACAGCTCTGGTTTTCTGTAGCTTAAGGTCATAAGGAGATTATATGACCCCTTGAAATGCAGACCCTCTTTGCAAATACCTTTTAACACGTGTTCTGGAATCGTTAGCAAGAGTAGAGAGGGATAATTAGCTGTTGTATGCTGCAGACAGTTGTATTGAAACGGCAGGTCTTGGTCTCATAACTCTGTGTGCTTGTGCTTATTTCCTGCACCCAGTATTGTGTGTTTGCTTAAGGAATAACATTCCAGCTGCCTCATAGCAGAACCTGCTTGTGAACCTGCAGAGTAGAGATCTGAGGCTGTACTGCCGCTCGTAGGGTTTTGCTACTTGAAGTACAAAGTATTTGTTGCTGTTTTCTGTAAAGGCAATAAAGCAGATGTAATTTAATACATGTAAATTGTAAAGCATTATGAAATGATGAAGGATACTCTGACCCTTTGCTGTAGCCAGCCCATAACATGAGAGGGATGAAGCCTGCGTTTCACACGTGAATAAGCACACTTAATCTCATGATTACAGCAGAGCTCTGTGCTGGGCAGAGAGGCTTTGCAGGAGAGGAAACTCTGACGTCCGCTCTGTCATTAACCAAAATAAGCTGCTCCTCAGAGAAAATGAGACCAATGTCTGAAATTAAAGGCGGTTGCTCTAGACAGAAATATAATCTGGCTTGATGCTCATGTAAAAAGTGTTCTAAAGCAACAGACAAGAAAATCTGTGTCCTATTAATAGCTATCCCTCATTCTGATAACACTATTCCCACCCCTCAGTTGTAGGACGGAGAGAGCAGAATTTCTTTGTTTCCACTGCTGTGGAATTTTATGGAGCACTTAGAGCTTTAGTTAGTCCTGTAGATGTTCTCAGCAACTCTCAGGATGCTGCTTTCTTTAGAGAGAAATTGCTTTAATTATAGCTGCATTTCAGTGGAAATGTCTGGTCTGTCAGCTCATGGTAGGAGCCCACCCTGCAGTTACTCTTCCATTTTGAGAAGTTCAAATACCCAGGCACTTGTATGGAGTTAAATAAAACAGTTTGTGTGGCTGAAGACCAGGGGTTTTGCCTTTGCTGCTCAAAGGGGTTTTCCAAAAATAACCCCATCTATTTTTTTTTTTTGTTTGTTTGGGTGATTTCCATGAAAAAATTTTGGAGGCTTTCTAGGAGGTGAAAGGATTTTGAGGGGACAGCTGAGTGTTCAGGCATTTAAAAATGAAACATCTGATGGGGTGGGGGGAAGCATAGCTACATCCATGCACAGCTAGGGAATGCCAGTTTGGTAGACTGTTTGTAGATGGTGTGGAGATGGAGGTTCCACAATACGGTTTGAAATGGAAATTGAGATTAGTTGTAAGTGGGTGGACTTCTGGAGGTAGTTGCACTTGCCTGTAAAGCAGCAAGGGTCTCACTGCAGTAAACACACAGATGAGTGTTGTCAGTGTTATGCAAGATTTGCTTCTGTCTAAAAATTAGAGACTTCCCAGGAAGGAAGAAGTGTGTGATGTACCAGTAACTTTGTCCTGTGTTCCTTAAAACAAGAGCTGTTGTAAAATGGACATAGGATTCCGTTGCATGGAAGTGTTCTTCAGTGTTATCTCAGGGTCCTGTTTCTGTACCAGGATTTTCTTTATGCTCTGATTTATTTGGGTGTTCCTGGCCTGAATTTACAGCATTTGGGAATGTTTATATTGTACCTATTTTAGCAAACATAGCACAGATTATTTTTTTTTGCCACAGACTTGCCTGTCAAGGAATCCATATGCACGTTGTCAAGGTTTATACCCGGTTTGCTTCTCAAAGTCTGTCATCTTTCTGCTGAAACCTCTGTCAGCAAATGAATTTTTTTAAAATACTGGATTTATCTGGAGAAAGTGTAATTTCTTCGGTGTATGAAGGGTCTCATGGCTCATCTATGGTGGTGTTGGTGGAACCTCTTGAGGCCCCATCTGAAGTCCTGTGTCCAGATCTGGGGGTCCAAATACAAGAAAGATGTGGAACTGTTGGAGAGGGCTCAGAGGAGGCCACAGAGATGATGAGAGGGATGGAGCAGCTCCCCTATGGAGAGAGGCTGAGGGAGCTGGGCTTGTTCAGCCTGGAGAAGAGAAGGCTGTGGGGGGACCTCATTGCAGCCTTCCAGTCCCTGAAGGGAGCAGAGGAACAGGAGGGGAATCAGCTTGTTAAAGGGCAGAGACTGGCAGGACAAGGGGGATGGAGTGAAGCTGAAGGAGGGAAGGGGGAGAGGAGATATTAGGGGGACGTTCTTTCCAGAGAGAGTGGTGAGGGGATGGAACAGGCTGCCCAGAGAAGGGGGTGGGTGCTCCGTCCCTGGGGGTGTTCAAGGCCAGGCTGGATGGGGCCCTGGGCAACCTTGTGTAGCTCCAGGCCTGGAGGTTGGTGGCCCTGCCTGTGGCAGGGGGTTGGAGCTCTGTGATCCTTGGGGTCCCTTCCAATCTGGACCAGTCTGTGATTCTATGAATGATTGCCACTGCCTTGGTTTAAGATTCTCCATCCCAATCTCACTTTTTTTGTCTCTTATCTGTGTCTTGTTGGCTTACTAGTTACCCTGGAAATCCAGTTCTGGCTTGGTGTTGTTGCTGGAAGGAAAGCAAAGTAATTCTACCTGGTAAAAGTAGAATCTGTTCAGAGTAATCTGCTGTGTATCATAAGTTCATGTTTAACTTTTTTCCTGTTTTAAATGTTGTTAAGCAACGTTGTATTGCAGATGTTTTCTTGGCTAAAAATGACATTAAATTCCCCAGGTAATAGTTCTTGTGACAATAGCAGCTCTTTACAGGTCCCTTGTGCCTTTTCTCCCCTAACAGCCTTTTAAAGTGAGGGAGCTACACTGCATTATGTGGGCATTTTAAGAAGTCCTATGTTTTAATGATGCTAAGGGATGACTGCTTTCCATCATTCAGCCCTACAGTGTAGTAATCATTTACGTTAGCCTGAGTGACTTCAGAGGAAAAACTAGTAAATACGTGGGCTTGTATTTACTCTCTGTGGATTGTTGTTTGTTCCCATATGTTGTGACTGTAGAAGCCATTAAAGCACCTTTTAAAATGACTAGAGGAGCTCTCAGCATCGTGGTCCAACAGAGCAGATCAATGCAGTGGGTTGGGATCTGAATTTTTCTAGTTATAGTATCTTGGCTGCTGTCTGGCCTTGAAGGGGCCACTTCAGCAGCTGGGGAGAAGGTGGGAGAGGTGAGGGGGGTGTAGGGTTTGGGAAGGGCTGTCCTCAATGTTTTACTTACCCCAGTATAGTAAATGAGGGCTGGTGATGGAGCTAACAGCCTGGTATCAAAACGAGTGTGTAGGCAGCCTCAGTGTCCCTGCTGTGTGTTAGATTCCTCACCAAGCAGTAACAGAGGGAGCAGAAAGTCTAGCTAATTTATCTGTTAACACTGGAAAAATCTTACTGGGAGTGCAGAAACCTTCTAAGAATGCATTGATGTTGTGTTGCTGCTCTGGAATTCATGTGGAGAGAAATTGTGACTGAGTTGGAAGTACGTCACCCCTGTGAAGCCTGTATGTAAAGCTGTGCAAGCACAGGGGCTGGCAGAAAGCTCTTGGGTCACTATTGTGAGTGTTATGTAAATGGCCTGACCATCCCTGGAGGAGGTGGGAGCTGGTATGTTCATCCCACGTATCCCTGAATGTTTAGTCTGTGGTCAGAGCTGATTGTCTTGTAAAATGTTGTTCTGGGTGCTAATTGAGTTTCTGAGCCCTTGCAAGGTAGATAGTTCATCTCTCTGTCCTATGCCCAACACAACACCGCTAACAGTGAAATGCCACTTTCCTGTCTTATATCCTTACACTCCAATCTTTAAAAAGCCTCAAAATTCCTGGGTAAACCTGGCTGAGGAAACATTTAAAGATATCAGAAACATTATTGGGTGAAATGAAATGAAGCACATACCTCCTCCTCAGGTGTCACTCTGAGGAATGTGAAGTAACCTGTAATTTTCTCTTGATAAACACAGGAGGTTTTTATTTTTCTTATGAAATCTTGCTTTGCTGTTTATTCTCCTGTTACTTTAAGTTTTGTAGCATCCCCATTATGTTGGAGAGATGGACTTAAGATCTTATCTGAGCTGTCATCCTGCAGAGCTGGTCTGTCAAACAGACCCTCGACCTGGATTTCAGAATGATTCCATAATATCCCAAGTCAGAGCGTGTCGGTGGGGGAGTGCTGATATACAGCTTTATAGAGTGTGATTTAAAAACTGCTAGCTGTGAGCGTGGTTGGTGTAAGGCATGGCTCAGAAATGTGATCTCTTGTTTTCTTGGGTCAAGTTGGGTAAACTGGAGGGGGAAAGAAAAAAAAATCACTGTCATGAGAAACCCCTTGAATTGTCTGCCTGGATTCAAGAGATGCTTATTCCTCAGCTGAGAGATGCCGATGAAGTCACTGCCTGTTTTGTTTCCTTCTCTACAGACTGGCTGCTTGAACCATTTGGGGATGATTAGTAGAGAGCAGTTCAAAGTGAACAAACATGCTTTTAATTGCATGCACTTAGAAGGCTTACAAGAGCCATGGACTGTAAATGTGTAACTCATAATGACCATTACTGGCTGAAGTGTTCCAGTGCTGTATTTGTGTTCTAAACCAAAATACTAGTGAAGGAAGATAAGACAACTGATAAGAGGCATAATTCATTGGAGAGACTTGAGAGCTTTTTTTAAGACGGTTGGCAAACTTGGATCTGGGAGGGTCTGACTAGTCCCATGAGCAGTGAAGTACTGGCAGTGAACCCCTTCAGTGCCCACTCAGGTGTGAAGCTGGTAAGGCACCAACTAGATTGGCACAGTCCTCAGGGGAGTCATAAAGTGTATGAGAACAGAGGAAGAAAATTCAGTGTTTTACTGAGCAGGATGTTAATGTTGTAGGAAAAAAAATCGTGTGTATGTGAGAACTTTAGAAGCCAATTATCCTCTAAAGCTTACAAAAAACTTAGAGGGTGAATCCTAAAGTAAAAGGCTCAATATAATGTACCTTCATTCAGAGATCTCAAAGCTTTTCAAAGGTATGTTAAGGTTCTGCAACAGGTACAGCCATGTGGGGCTGTTAGATGCTAGATATCAGTGTTTTTTGTTTAACATCAATCAGGAAAAGTTGTTCTAGTTCAAGGCTGTGTAAGCTGGTTGTATTTTCTTTTCCTGTTTGTGCTTAGAAGGTGACTTGAATGCACATGGCTGTTTTCATTCATAACCAGCTCTGTTGTAACTCTTGAAACTGACCCCTCCTCAGCATCCCACAACCTGCAGACAGACAGAAGTCACTGTGCAGCACATCAGAAGCATTTTAATCAAAATAACTTTTTCTCACCTCCATCCTTGCCAAGCTTTCACTTTCAAGTTGCAGGAGTAGTAATACTAAACCAGTATTCATGTTGAACACAGCACAACAGGTAGTAAGGACTGTATGAACCCCAGTAGTTCTGGTGCCTGTGCACTGTTGAAGAACGAACTGGTGGGATATGTGGTGTGAGCCTTGGGTTCTGATGAAAGATGACGACTAAAGGAGGAGAAGGTCTATCACAGGCTTGCAAGTCTGTATACTGCTAGGTCTGGTGGTGCTCTGCTGCTGCCCTCAGCATCTGTGTTCATTTTTCTTAGGAAATTACAGAAGTTGGGGCAAGTACCTTGAGGAAAAAGCTGACTCCAAACAGTGGGAAATGCTGTCCAAGTGTGATGGTATAAAGCTCTTGCTGTGTATCTCTGCTTTTTTTCTTTCCTTTCCTTCCTATGCTGGCTTCTCTGTGAATTTGACTTCAGTTTGCAACCTGTAGATGTGTTGTCATGCAGCTGGTAGCTCTGGCTCTCTGCTGTGAGGTGATGGGTGGCTGTGGGGTGGGGAATATTCTGAGGGATATCCTGAATTTGCTCTTCATGTACTTTGTCGCTCTGAATATCTGCAACTTGTGTTTTCAACAGCAGATGGAAACTAGGGACAGAGTGAGAAAGTTGGTAACAAATGTTCTTAGTCTTTCCTGAAACTTAAAGGTTAAACTTTTGTGTGCTTCCCCAGGTCCATACAGTTAATGAACTTGAGAAGGTGGGGTCTTTTGAGGAGTGAGCTATATGGAAGCTGCTCTCTTGTGTGTTGGAAGCAGGCATGTGTGTATTTGCACTGCAGTGCTAGTGCATTTAGATACATGCAGTTCAATGCTTTGCTAAGTCTCTTAGAGCTGAGATTTCGTTTTCCTAAATGTTGTCTTGTTGGGGTTATTTTTCCTAAGTGATCTGAAGGTTTTCTTCAAGCAATTCTTCAACTTGAGGGTATGGGGGACCCTCTTTCTCTACTCCCTTGCACCAAAACAGAGTTAAAATTCTTACTTGACATCAAACTTGGGAAAAGACTGTGGAAGGAACTCTGGAGCTGTAACAGTTACAGCACATGGCTTAATCTGGCATTTGCTGAAAACACTGCCTTTTTATCTTGCAATGTGAGACCAAAAGCTTACAGAAGAATGGTCCTGTTGTGTTTGTTAGGACTAGTAGCACATGACCAAACAAATCTTGTTAAAAGATTTATCTGTCTGGCTCAAGAAAAAGCAGCTCTTCTCTATGTTTTCAGTTACCCTGTGTACTTAGATACCTTCCTGGTTCAGTCTCAGTAGTGTTTCAGTTGGACTTGTTTTCCTGTTATCTTTAAAACCTGACTCTTTAAAACTAGTTAAGAGGTTTAAGTACTTAATGTGAAGAGAGGTGGTATGTATGCCTCTTGCTCTGATAATGATTTCCAGGTGTACAGATCAAATAACTGTGGGGCTGTGTGTAATGGTTAACTGCAGTTTGACCATCTTAATAACTCGCAGTGCCCAGATCTGCCTATAATTCATTTCTCGTGGGAGGAGGAGTATCCTGCTTCCCTGACTTGGATGTGGGAGGATATGAAGGGTTTTGAAGATGAAACTTTAATTTGAGATAGATTTAAAATGCTGGAAAACCTCGACCGGGTGGATGTGGGGTAATGATCAGTTAAAAATGATGATTATGAGCTTCCACACTTCATATTTTTTTAAAAATGAAGTTTAAAGGTTGGATTGTGACTGCTTGATATTTTTTTTTTTCTCTTAAGATACTCTGGCAATAGCTTTTCTTAGATTGCATTTGAAAAGGCATGGGCAGATCTAATCATACTCATTATGACATCTTTTGTTCTCTCTGTCTTGGGGAATGGAGCCAGGAAGGGTTTAGTGAGAGCTGAATCTAAGGCCTGGCTACTCTAGGGTTTGACTAGAGGGGGCTGGGACTGTCCTGTGACCCTTTCTGGAGCTGTGCTGCTCTCAAGTCGTCCTCCTAAGAGGAGAAGGCTACAAAAGACCATTTCAGGAACGCAGGGACACTGTACCTGCAGTGCTTTTCTTTCCAACCTCATTCACAGTGAAGTGTTCCTCTTGTGCTTCCGTGGGCAGAGGAGTCAACCTGTGACTTGTCTGACGCTGTTACTGTTTATACTGTTCTGAGAAACTGTTGTGTGATGTCAAACACCTCTTCTGTGTAGAAGTACAGTGTTTGCAAGCACTTTCTGTGCTTGGGGTATCATACTGAGCAGCAGGGTGCCACAGGGGCAATGTTCTGATGGGGAGGCACTTGCTTTCAGACTTGTCTTTACTTGGAACTCTTTTGGCCAACTTAACTTCATCATTCCTGGCCCAGGCCCTGAAATTAAGGTTCCTGTCTCCTACCAGAATCCCAGTTTCCTCTGTTTCTTCCCCTCTGGAGACACAAACAGTTGAACAGGAGGAAGAGCAGTTGAATCTGATTTGAAGGGGCAGTACCTGCATTTTCTGCTAGGAAGCAGGGAGTGGAAGACTTGAGCAAGTAGCTCTGCAAACAAGTTTTTGGCTTCTGAACAGTTTAAGATAACAAGGACCTTTTAATGTCTGATGGCATAGTGGGTGGAGATAAATTAGCCCATACTGGACGTAATGAACTTACTTAGATAAATGGACATATCCTGAGGCTCTAGTTAAAAATAATAAACAATTAAAAAAAAATCTTGGAGTGATTGCAGCAAAGCTAACATTTTCCCTCAGGTTTTTCAACTTGCATTGGACAGATCATGGACAGAAGCTGCTCTTCTGCTCCTTTGTTTGCTGGTCTTGGCCACTGTAAAGTGAATGTTCTCCTTTTAGCTTAAATGACTTCTTTCCCAAGATGAATTTCTCAAAAAATTCCCTGTGGAGAAGCAGTAAACCAGTATCAAAGGCAGTTAATGCTCTTCAACCTGTGGAGCTGTAACCTGAATTTCTTCTCTGTAGCATGATGACAGAAGCAGCTGCTTTGGTGGCTGTTTGGTATAGTGAGAACGAGGAGCTGCTAGTGAGTGAGCTGACTGGAAACCCGAGCTGCAGAGCTTGCCAAAAACCACTTCAGATTTTTCAGTGTATTTGCTTCTGCTGTTCTAATCCAGATTTAAACATCTGTGATTACTGTACTTGCCAATATACATGGTGTGTTATCCCAGTTTACTTTAGAGGAAAAAAACCCCCAGGCTTGCAATGTTTTTGTGATTTTTTTTTTTTTTTTTTTTTTTTTTTGGTGGTGGTTTTAGTCTTACAGGTTCCATATTCATGTGAATGATAAAGTGCTTAGCCCACCACAGCATCTGTAACTGGTGAATGATGTCAAGGTTCCTTCAAAGTATTTACATTTGATTAGGTAACGTTACTAACTCCAGATTCAAAAGCTGTAGTATTCTCCCATCCCACTGTGCCTGGTGGGTGAAGTAAATGTGTGAGATGGAATGCAAATGCTTAAGTTGAGATGTAGGATTTCTGGTTTAAGGTACTCTCAGCTCTTACTAAAAAGACATTCTTGGAAACATAGGGTGTATGTCTCTGTCTAGAAATAGCTGTTTGCTTGTGTCTTCTGGTGTTAGTAAATAGTGTTGGAGGTCACAAGGGGAAATGTCTTTTGCTGTAGAGGCAAAGTATATCTTGAAATCGTTAAAATATGCTGGGATCATTGTTTAAATAATAAAGATTATTTATCAAATACTTCTCTGGTAATAATGGCTTAATCTTAATTAGGTGGTTGCTGATAAAACAGTTTTTCTTTGTTCTGGTAGGCCTGTATTCCTGCTACACAGTTGAGGTCACATAATGGTATTTTTCCTCTTATTTTTTCCTAGTGGTCTAACTGCTCTTAAGGTTATGGGACTGCTTTATTCTTGGGGAGACAAAGTAGTCATTGTTTGATGATGATGGCTTAATCCTTCGATCTTTTCAAAATAGGTTTTTTTTTAGTTCAGTACTCCTGGAAATGCAGTGTTTGTCTAAAAGTTGAATAGTTCAAGAG
Source organism: Porphyrio hochstetteri (assembly GCA_020800305.1). Classification (NCBI taxonomy): domain Eukaryota; kingdom Metazoa; phylum Chordata; class Aves; order Gruiformes; family Rallidae; genus Porphyrio; species Porphyrio hochstetteri. The sequence continues at coordinate 5,898,465 of CM036926.1, read as the reverse complement.
ATTTTTATCACTTGCCTTTTAATGCTGATGGAATAGATGGAGCCCCAGATTAGATGAAGAGGCTTCCTGTGCTGTTCATAAATACACTGGCTGTGAAAGTCATTTTTTTATGGATTCTCCTGAAACAGGAGCTGGGACAAGGCTGGCAGTTTTCTGCTCTATTTGTAACTGGAAATTTCATAGATGAACAGACTGAGCAAATTGTGGTATATGCAAATTTCTGCACAGCCCAACAGTAAACGAACTGATTATGATCATAGTGTTTGTTTAATGTTACTCCTCTATGCAGATCATCATTGTACAAAAAGAAAAAGGGAGGAAAAACTCCATAATAATTCAACTTGTAATAAAACCTCTGCAGTACTTTGTTCAAATTTAATTGGAGAGAAACAACAAGGACTTAAATCTGCAGTTACATGGAGAGTTCTGTGAAGCGTTGCAATGTTTGTCCTTGTTTAATGGCAAGAACTGGAATTCATCAGTGCTTCCTCTGCAGCCCTTGACCCTTGACACTTGGAGGTATCTCGTGCTTCGTGGCTGGTAGTGTGGAGGGATGTTCTTTCTGCTGGTGAGTTGTTTTTTGCCTACACCCATAAAAAGTCTTGATGAAGATGGGGACGTAGGGTAAGAGGCCGTGCATTTGGTGTGTTGGTTTTGTAACATGATGACCTGCTGGCTATGGGGAGGTCACTCTGTATTTGATGTGGTCTTGACCCCTGAACAGGCTCCAACAGTGTGAAATGGTTCACTTGAAATTTGCTTTCAAAGTTGTTTGGCAAGGGAGCAGCTTGCACTGGAGTTGTGGGTGCTGCTTCAGAGTCCTTTGTACAACTTGTGGTTCCTTGAGACTTGGAGGATAAGAGGAGGAGCTCAGAACCTTTCAGCACACAGCTAGAATGAATATGGATGAATTACCTGTCAGTCACTGATCAGCTTGGGTTGATTTTTCCTTCAGACAGGAACTTAATTCCTTCTTCCCTGATGTTTACAAGGGTTGTTGGCACCTCCTTAGCTTTTCTTGAGGCTTCGAGGGAAAAGCTCTGTAGCTGGCCAGGTTTCAAGTCTGCTTTCTCTGCTTTTTTTGCTACCCATCCTCAGTAATGAGCTGTTGTGGGGACTGATGGAGGTTCTGGGTTTTGTTTGTTTCGGGTTTTTTTAGCTTGGAAATTATTTTAAAAGGACACTGCACTTTTGCAGTCCAAGGAAGGTGCTTGAACTGCAGTTGCCTTGGCAGAAGAGGAAGGGCTCTCTGATCTTTTATAGTGTTGAAAAGATGATCTTCTACACTTGAAAGCAGAAGGAAAAGATTATGCAGCTTCTTTATGGATAAGAGTCAGTAAGTCATTCAATTAATTTTTGATAGAATTACCCCAACTTCGGTGCTTAGCTCTTCAGGAGGGAGAGAGCTGAAGAAAATACGTAGTTTGTATAAAGGTGGGACTGTTTGAAGGGTTGTTTCCTGACAGTAGTGTGCCTTTGCCTTTGTAAACTATAAAGAAGATAGTTGTCAAAGAAGTGCTGGTGGAACATAAAAATACATTTGGTTATAGCTGCATTGCATTTCATCTCTACCTGTGCATATCCTAATTGTTGTTAGCACGGTTGGAAAATGAGATGAATGGAAAGTGGATTTTTAATCATGACATTGTGCAACTCAGACCTTGCAGAACCTTAAAAACCAGTGGTACCTTGTTGTACTTAAGTCAGAAATCGAGTCTTTGAGAACAGGGGCTGGTATATAAGAATAATGAGAAGTGACTGAATTTTATCCATCCTTGGAGGTCACTGAGTAATGTTTTCAGGTGTATATATACGATATCCTTTAGCTTCTGATCTCCAAAGAAGGTGTCAATATCTCTTGTACACAGGTTAAGACACCACTACTTGTGACTTGTGGATTGCCCTGAGAAAATAATTATTTATCATGCAAAAATGAATAGACAATTTAGTCTCTAAAGTGAATTTTATATCAACAATAGGGAAAAAACCCCTCAAGCTTGCTACTGGGGAATTTCCTAGCCTCTAGAAATTTAAGACATTTCTTACTGAGTCCCTGTAGACTATTGCTATTGCTGTTGTCTGCAACTTCTCTGGCAATTGACAGGTTCATTGTAGTCTTCTCTAGTGGAGTTCCTTGGATTCCCCTTGTGTGTTATGTGAATGATGGCAGGTGCTCTAAGGAGGAAAGAAAATAGAATCATTTCCTACCTGGCTGATCTGTTCATTCAGGAAATGCCTGAGAGATTCAAACCTCAGCCTCAACTGTATCAGCAAAAGCAATTTGTCTCTCTCCAGCTATTTCCATTGCTGGAAGTAGTTGTCAAGGGGGATGGGAATATTGTTGGCTGAGATTCATGTGAGACTGAAGACATTTCAAATGTACAGGATTGCTGACTTCTCAGCTGACTTTTTAAAAATGAAAGCAGCCTTTTTTCTTCTCTAATGTGGTTTCAGATGCTTAATGTCTGAACACTCAATCTCCTGTGAGGTCCTGACTTTGATGCTGTAGCGTTCTGTGCAGTGGATGTGTTTCCAGTTGCATGTAATAGTAGTATCTTAAACTTATGTACTGGATGTAGGTAAATTCAGCTTTATCCTAGTGAACAAGGGGGAAAAAGGTAACATAGAGGTATGTTGGATACATCCTTCTTGAAGTATCCTCCTTTAATATTTACAAAATACGTAGTATGTTGTGATCCTTGTTTAATAGTAGCTGTAACTACTCAGACTGCTACTGAGTAATATTATTAAAAAGCACGTGCAAATAACTTCAGTTGGTGCAAATTCACTAGAGCCTTTCCAGAGAAGTCAGCAAGAAGTCAAATGGACGTGCTGCTAGCTGTCACTCAAAGATGTATCATGTACCCTGGCAGTCTGGATCGTTTCAGTTTGACCAGTAGGAAGGACACTGTGTGGAAGCTCTTAGTTTTGAGTCAAAAGAATAAATGGTTCAACTGCATAGGGCATTTGACTGAGGTACAAGGATAGTGTCTTGGGGGGAATGAATCCAGACCCAGATGCAGGGTGCTGGCGGGAGATGGCTGAGTGATGCTTAGCTGCCCACCTTAAGCCACTGCAGTAGGCAACAGTTCCATGCACTTGGTTGTGGTTCGAGGGTCCTGGCACATAGGTCTGACCTTGCCAAGTACTCTTGTAACAGCAAGTCCAATCTGTAAATCTGAACTTACATTGCAGCCAGAAAGATGAGGTTCTCATTAACTGTATTAAGTGATTAGGGAGGTAAAACTACAGAATTGTTTCTTCCCTTGCTGTTCCCCAGCAGGAAACTGAATGTGTGAAGGCGATGAGTTATAAAATCCATCTCCTTTACCACTAACAGAGCACAAGCAAGCATGAAAGGTCAGATTTTTAATATGTAAAAGAGCAGATTTTGTCAGTGCACTTGTAACTACTGTGGTTTGGTTTCAATTAATTCATTCCTGTAATCTGTGGATTACAGGTTAGCTCTATTTTTGGAAAAGCAGGGTAGGGGGAACACTTCCCAACAGATTGCCCCGGAGGTGGCAGATGGCGTTCTTTACTCTGCAACAGCTTTGTAGGGCATCCTTAGGAGTGGTGTTGAGATCTAAAACAACATAGCCATTTGCTAAATTTTCATTGCCTTGAGAAAAAGGAAAAAAACCCCAACTTGTAGACTCATCCTTTCTTGTGCTTGCCCCTTCCTAAGTGTTTTTGTTTCCCTTGCATGCTTCCTGTTGAGCTTCGGGTATAAAGCAGTGTGTGTTCTCAGTGAGTGCTTCCCATACAAGAAGTTGTTATATTTCTGTAGGGAAGAAATGGGTTTTTTTAAGGAGTTGTGAGGTATTTTTGAGGATGGAGATAGCTTTCAGATGTTTTATGGTCACTCTGTAAGTTATTTCTGTGAATGCCTCACAAGGTTGCCTTGTATTTTGCTGCCTCGTGTTTCCTGTAATGAATTGCTTCAGGATGTGGGGTGTTCTTTGTTTTTAATTGTAATTTTCAGAAATGGAAAGAATTTTGAATATTAACATGGGCTTTCCCCTCTTTCTCCCCCCCCCCCTTCAAGAACCTTTTTAAAACGCTGGGGTTGTTGGAGTGGTTGAATTTTTCCTGGATTTGAGTGAGAAATTCAGAAGACTGAAGCCCAGGCTCACTGTCTACCTTTCACGGAGGCCCAGCCGTGAGAGGACAGAAGAAGGCACGTGGCGAATCATGACAGCAGACAAAGAAAAAGACAAAGACAAAGAGAAGGACAGGGATAGAGACCGGGATAAGGAGCGAGACAAGAGAGACAAGGTGAGGGAGAGTGAGAACTCGCGTCCTCGCCGGAGCTGTACCTTGGAAGGAGGCGCCAAGAATTACGCGGAGAGCGACCATAGTGAAGATGAGGACAATGACAACAACAGTGCCACCACAGAGGAGTCCACAAAGAAGAGCAAAAAGAAACCACCCAAGAAGAAGTCCAGATATGAGAGAACAGACAACGGTGAAATAACGTCCTTTATCACGGAGGATGATGTTGTATACAGGCCTGGAGGTAAGGAATTCTTCTGTTTCCTTTGAAAGTAATCGTGTGCTGCAGCAGGCAGCACTGTGTGCTCTCTGGTAATGTAAAGGATGATTGATCCAGGGGCAGGTTGCCACACTGGGGAGAAATACAGATATACAGACAGGAGTTTTTGACTCTGTCTTGTAATATTTGATCTGTTGAAATGAACTTAGCTCCTCGTTGAAAAAAGAGCCACCCTTCTCTTTCCGTGTTAATTATTTGTGTATTGTATGAAATGTCTGGCCCTGGGAATGTCAAAACTAAATTGGATGAAGCACTGAGCACTTTGCTGTCTTTGAAACAAGACCTGTTTGGAGCTAGAGATTTGACTAGGTGGCACGTGGAAATACCTTCCAACCTCTCTGACAAGATTTTCTGTGAATCTGATGTCTTTGTAGACTTCATCTCCTGTCTTCTGTTTGTGAAACAGAAGATCTCAAGTCACTTGTTCTATATCTAGTATGCCATTCATCCCTGCTTTTTAATAGCCAGGTGATGCCTTTGCGTGGCAGCTTAGCTACTGGTTCAGTCAGTATTGGCAAGTGTCTGAGATGTTTTGGGGACAGAAGTAGTTTGCAGTGTGCTCTGGATGTTTTGGATATGAGACTTCATTACCACGGAGTTCATGTAAGGCATTTAGTGTCTCATATAAAGCTTCAAGATCTAACCTATGTATCCTGCCAATTAACTTTTGCCTCACAATGAAATTGTACTTGAAAAGGAGATTATTTAGGTAACTGTATTCCTCCACTTAAAGTAAAAAAAAGTCTGTGTTCAGCCACACAGCACTTAAAGTGCTGGTTGTAGTTGTTTGTTCCCACAAGAAATAGGTATGTTTGGCTTTACTCTTCAAAGCTCTGGCTTAAGGGCTCTCATGGTTTTATATTATATTTCTGTAAAAATGATCAGTATGCTGGAGTAACACTGCTGGAGCCAGAGCGAGCTGGATTCAAACTAAAACCCATGGAAACTAATGAGGCAAAATCTTGTCTGATTTTTCCATGAGGTACTTCATATCTCCACTACTAAAACACTGTTGGATAAGTACAGATGGAAAGGTTTAAAATGCTCTATCCAGCTGTAGTTGCTGTAAAAGCTCTAAAATGCTTGTGACTGTGTGTGTTTATGTGGGCAGCATCACCTGCAGACAGACAGACTTGGGGCTGGTTTTGGAGGTGTAGCATTCCATACCTATTGTTCATGTGAAAGTTCTAGAGTCTGTTTTCACTGAAGTCTACCAACATTTGTCAGAACAGCTTATCTATGGAAATGCTTCCAGTATGACCTCAAATCATACAAAAGATGTTTTTCTCTTGGTCAGGCCTTGGAGCTGAGTAATATTTGTCGCTTGAGCAGTAGCAGTAGGGAGCCTGTAAAAGCATTGGCTTTGGTTGCAATCTTATTTTTCAGTGTCAGAGAAGGAAAAATAATTCAGACTCTGTTAGGAACAGCTGTTGTGTGGGCCCAGTAGTACAATGTGATACATTGGGTTCATTGCAGGAAGGATTTGCTTAAAAGGAAGAGGAAAGATCAGTTTGCAGTCCTAATTTTACGTTGTAGTGGGATGGAGAGGTATTAGCACTCTGTAACTAGTAGGTTGGAGTACATCTGATGTAGCAGTGTACGTGCAGAGCAGTGGGGACTGGTACAGTTAGTTACACAGAGTTTGCACCTTTGCCAGATAATTGACTAGGAGGAAAGAGCCTGTAAACACTGGTGGTGTGGGGAGAGCTTGGATTGTCTCTGCTGTATTTTTCACAAGACTATTCAGAAGAGAAATCTTTATGTACAGACTGGCTTCAGTTATGGCTTGTACCTTCTCACTTGCCAGCAATTACACACTGGGGGGGACTATTTATGGGCTGAAGTGCAAGGTAAAGCCCCCACTGCAGCATAGGTATGGAGATGTGTCAGGGAACCCACATGCAGCAGATGCTCTGTAAACGCTGGCCAAGTACTGCTTGGGGAGCTTCAGGGGGCACACATGGCTGAGAGTGTGGGAGAACAATCTCCTCTAACAGGCAGAGCACTTTATCAAGCATATCGTGGTGGTGGTGGTGGTTGCAGAGCCTGAAGATAAAGGACCTGGCTTCTTGGGAAGCAATTCCTGCTTGTATGAGGGTTGTTTGGAAGAGGTTGCGTGATCTGATGGAGCTGGTCTGGTCTCAGCTAAGGCCAGTGCAGGCCACAGGCAGCTTGTTTTGTTTTCTCCTTGCCCATCTCTCTGTGTGTGAGGAAAAGGAGGAAGGGGGGAGAAGTGGTTGTATCTGGTCTGGAGAAGGTTGTCTAGTGAAACAAGAAGGAAAGCCATAGACCTTGTGATAATCGAGATATTTTATACCTGTTTTGTAATTTTAAACTGCACTTATTAAACTCTGTATTTTATTAGTGGTAATAAGAAAGAGAGATGTACCCTGGTGTTGCAACTGTCTCTTGCCTTAAACTGCAGAGAGCAACAAGAACAGGCTTGGTATTGGAGGGACACAAGTTTTTAGCTGAGACCTGAATTGACTCATTCTCTTTTTATACTGATTTTGAAATTTTATTTAAAACATAATTTCTTAACAGGAGTGAGATCTTGAATACATGTTCCTGTGCATAATATGCTCTAAAGGAATTTTAACCTCTCTTGCATAAGAAATCTTGGCTTCTGTCTTATGGCTAGGTGATGTATGGGGAGATGTATTTGTAGCTATGGGTGCAAGTGACAGAAAATTTAAGAGGGATTAAGAGTTTAAATTAATGAGACTTGCACAGCAAGATTAGAAAAATGAAAATTCAAGGTGTGTGCAGAACGGATAGCTGTCTTCAGCTTGCATAGTTTAGGCTTTAGGGGAAGGAAATCCTTTCCATTCATTTGATTCTTTCTCTTTAAATACTCTTATCTGATATGGATGAATGTTTAAGGCCTGTTTGTTCTTACTATCAAGTCCTTCATTGAAATCTCATTCTGTGTTTACCCCATAGCTCTACAGTACTTAATCCAGTGCTTAATATTAATAGTTTCTGTGCTGAGCTCAACAGCTATATTGGAGTAATAGTAAATAAATAAGATCACTGGAATTTTGTCAAATGAAAGGTTACACTATATTGTTACTATATAAATACTATTCTTATTAATTTACATAGATATAATGAATGCATGCACAGCTTTAAACCATGTATTAAAATCCACTGAGTAGAGCTTAGACAGCGCTGTGCAATTAATCTTCTCTACTTTGGAAATCACACAGGCCTGTCCTAAAAGCTTCCTGGCCCACTTCCCCATCTGTCCTCTTGGTTTCCACAACCTCCCTCCCATTCCCTTCCAAGTCTCATCTGTTTGGTTTTTTCTTTCCTTTTTTTCCTCACAGTTCTTACTTTCCTTTAGTCAAAATGACTGTCAGGGTAACAGTTTTTAATGTACAGTGTGTTTTCAGGCTTCCTTATAGACTTGCTTAGCATAAGGTAAGGATGATATAACATAGCTTGTTTATTTTCCTCCTCCTCCTAGATTCAGATTATTTAATGCTGAATTTCCTCCCGTTTCTAGTGCAGATTGATTCCCTTCTAGTGGCTTTTGCCAACATGCAGCATGGTTTGAGAGGGTTGATTTTGCATACAGTTTGTGTGCACATGCAATATGGTTAACACATGGCTCCTAATTGGGTGTACTTGAAAACTGGTGGTCTTGTTTTGGAGTATGTTTTTTTTGCAGTTCTACTTTTTTGACAGACTGTAAGTGAATTTGAATACTTTGATACTCTGCTGTGCAAACCAGACTCTGTGAGTGCATCTGTTGTTTGGGTGAGACAATTGGTCTCTGTGCACAATTTTCTGTAGAGAAGAACGTACTGAAGTGCTGTCAGTCGGTTAGCTGTCAGTGTATCCTACTGGACTTCAGTGGCTAAGATGCTTCTGGAACAGCTGTCCCGGCTTTTCCAAGTGCTGCGCTGCTCTAGCCACCACTAAGTAATACAGAGGCTTTTATATAGGTCCTGGTTTTGGTACCTGGTTAAGAGAATGAAGTGCTTGCCCAGCTGGAAGAGGGAGCTCGAAGAGTGCTCTTGGCACCTTGCAGTTTCTGGCTGACATAATGAAAGATGAAAAAGGCAGTGTTGATGCTGTTTCAGAGAACCCTTTCCCCCTTCCCTGTTCTGAAGGGTAGCAACATGCTTGAAGTCTTAAAAGGATCTAATGTATGGAGGTACTGTGTATCTTCAGCTTGTCCTTGAACAGGGAGATATTCTTTTCAGCATACCAGTAAATTGCTCTTCTGAAGTAGAGGGGTTAAGAGTCCAGAAGTAGCATGTGGCAAGAATAATTGCATCAAAATAATACCTGCTTACATGGATACTTGTCTTGCCCTGTTTCTTCTTGTTCTCATCTCTTGCATATCTTGCTTGCTGGAGGAAGCTTTGTGGTCCCTGTCCCCTTTGCCCTCAGTCTGCTCAACACCTCAGGAAGAGGTACTACTACATTATAGCCACCACAGCACTTAACACTGAGCATATTGTTGCTACTCAGCAGAGTGCTGTAATGTCATCGTGGTGGCACCTTGAATGCTGGGCTGGAAAGACTTTGGATGAATGTCTGAACTGCTTTGGAGCCACAGGGAAACAGATGACTTGGTATGTCACCTGGAGGTGAGGACAATGTTGTTTGCTCTGTCTGTGTAGAAACATTTAAAAGGATCTGTACGAATTAAAAGGATTTATGAGGATCTGTTTCTACAGTGACATCAGTAGCTATATAAACAGCACATCAGCAAGAGGAATCAGTGTGAGGTAACACAAGGTGAAATGCTTCACCAGGGAGAGCGGTACATTGTAGGACTTAAAGTTATCCAGCCAATTGCTTTGGAATAGCTACATGAGAGCCTCTTTGTTTTGGTGTTCCAGGATGTGTGTGAAGCTGGAGGAGGTGTAGAGTGTTAATACAGTTTGATACTGTGCAGGGGAAGAGGCAGGATTAGTTTTATGTGGATCCTGGAACATCTGGTCTCATATATGAAAAAATAGGAATGTGTGTCTCTGATTTTGAGCTATTTCAGACAATTGCTGTTTGGGACAGCTCTTGGACTTCCTTGGTTTAGTTTGAGGTTTTTTAGGTAAGAGAAACAGTGTCACTAGGGTGAGAGTGAAATGTTCCTACTGGAAAATACCACTTGAATACTAACTATTCTGGATTTATAGGTTGATGTCCCTTTAAACCTTTGTTAGATCTCTGTCCTGGAGTGCTGCTTAGGAGGCACCACAGCCCCTTAAGCTATTATCCAGGCAGGCATCATAGGAGGGAAGAGACTGGGTTTGCAGGTGGGATGCACTGTTGTGAAATACTGCTGCTCAGTTGTCACCACATGTATCACAGTGAGATCGTATGTACTTCTCATTTGGATGCCTTCTGTGATTATAGTGCAGGGACCCATTTTTCAGAGGGAGCATTTCATAAGCTATGAAATAGTTTGTGGTCTTTGGTGACTGGGATTTGAAGCCTGCAGGTGTTGGGTTATTGCAGTGCCACAAGGAAAAAACATAACAAAAGATGGTGGGTCATCTTTTGTGTGAGTCTCCAGGCCTGACATCAAAGTCTGTCCTGGGGAGTGTGGCCAGGAGAGTTCCCCAGGAAAACCAGAATAACACTTACCTAAGATCTTGTAGGACTGAGATTTCCTCTAGCCATGGTAAAACCCAACATATATTTCATTAGGAAGGGAGGCATCAGGACTTAGAAATTTCAAAGCTTTAGTTTTTGATGGCATAATTAATTATTAAAATATTCCCTTTGCTGTAACAGTGCTGAGATGTTTTCCATTGTTTTGTAACTGAGGAAATTGCTGAGATGGTTGTTTTAATCTAGAAACCTCTATCAGGTTTATGAAAAAAAATATAAACAAAACCCAAACCTAAGTGCTTCCTCTCTCTTATTTACTTTTCAGAAGTGGTGTGCTGGTATTTGGGTTGGATGTTGGTGAAATTGAAATGCAGGAATTCGGCTTGTGCTCTGACAGTGAGTGGCTTGTATTTGACACTGACCCATGTGTTTGTCATTCTTTGAGATGCTGCCTTCTATTTATTCTGACAGCTTTACCAGCTGACAAAGGTGGCCATGCCAGAATTAAACATAAAAATGCTTGGGATATGATTTTTTTCCTTGAAGTTTCAGTGAGTTTTTTAGGCTGCCAAAAGCTGTGGGGAGATTTTAATTAATTTTTTCATTTGACTTCTGCAATTTGACATTAATATTGCAACTAGAAATTTATATACACTTTCTTTAGGTGTATATTTTAAGTTTAGGAGGTATTGGGCAGGCTCTTTTCTGTCCATGTTGTGTGGATTGACCAAGTTTTGCCACAGTGATGTATATTTCTGCATGTGTTGCCTTCTCTTCCATCAAAAGGTGGAACCAGCACGTATTCCAATGTGCTGTGCTCTGTGTTTACCTCTGTGTCTGAAAGTCTGTTAACATTGTGGTAGCAGATCATTGAAAGGAGCAGATAGTTACAGACTTGTAGCTGTTGTAAGTAGGAACAGCCTCTGGAGCTGTGCTGCTTCATGTCTCTCTAAGAGTTGCCTTATTTTTCACGCTTAGGCCACTGTTCTTGACTCTCCTGTACATGTGGATAGTGGTGAGGAAAACTTGTAACCATCTCTTTTTTATTTCTTAGAAGAAAGTATTCTCTTTAAAACTTCTATTTCAATTAAATAAAGACATCCTTTACCCATTCCTCTTTTAGTGATTGAAAAAAGTGGGGAACAAAAATAGAGAAAAGACCTGGATTAGTAGGTGAGCCTTAAATCATGTCAGGAGGGTTAAAATGCATAAAAGCATTTAAAAATGCATAAAAGCATCACAGAAGAAGTTTCTTTGAAGCTGATTGAAGTCTGCGGAGAACTGTTTGCACACGCAGCTGGAATTTGGAGTGTTTCTGTTCTGTGGGATTGCCTGTAAAAGCAGTTGTAGTTTCCTTTGGTTCTCAGTGTTTCAGATGTTATGAAAAGGGGGTTTTAAAGATCAGGTGAGTAGGTGAATAATAGTATGGTGTGGAAAGTAAGGTTACATGAAGCATGCGTTGACTAATTAACTGCATATTACTAATTTTCTGTACATAGCATAAACAGGGAACATAAGCCAAATTGGGGAGGGAGAACATGATGCATTTGAGTTCATATTCACCTTTCAATGTGGCCAGCAGTGCTCTGCACATGGAACAGCTGACTCTTAAATGCAGGATGAGGCTGATCCAGCAGATGGTTCCTCTGGCTTTGGTTGGCTTTTGCCCATAAACTAATAGGAGCAGCACTAGAGGGGAGTGTACCAAGGGGCAGGGGACTGGATTTTGAATTGGGGATACTGCTTAGCCAGTGGTGGTCTAGCAGGCAGGTCTTCATATTGTCTTTGTTATGGCATGAAATTCTGTTTTCATAGCAGAGTTGTGCAAGTGGGGAACTTCAGCTGTGTTATTGTTAATAATTTATTGCAGTCATCCCTCTGTGCTCCATCATAACAGAACATGGGTCACTAACAAAAGGAGGTGGCCTGCCATTGACACTGTAAAGGATTGCTAAAAGTAGCAGGTGCTAAATGAACTTCAAAACATGATCCTTGAGAGGCTTGTAATGCAAAATAAAAATACCTGGTAAAGCTGGGGTGTTTTGGAGCTGCTGTAGGATGGATGTGAAATGTTGCATGAAGACCTTACTGACATAGCTTTGTGTGTGACTACAACAGCTGGGGTTGAAAATGTGTGCTTTAGCTACTATAGGTAACTGGAACCAGCAATAGGAGCAGTGTTGCAGACTGCAGTTGGGAATTAGGTTTGCAAGGATGAACGTAGAAAGATTGAAACCTAAAGAAAAAGGAGGGCTTGATGGGGAGTGCAGCAGGCTGTCAGGAAATTAGGCAAATGGAAATTCTGAAATAAAACACAGAGAGTGGGAAGTAACTGAAAAAATTGGAGTGAGGGGAAGGAATTCCTTGAAATACTGGTTTTCAGGGAGTGGAAATGGAGTTTGTGGCCACAGTAACTGTTCATGGCCTGTCCTCAATTTATTTCAATTAAACCAATTTGGACTTCTAGTGCATGAATTTACCATCTCTTTTCTTCTGTGAGGAAGTTGCCACATCTTTCATGGAGCATTAGAGGAGTATTTAGCCAATTATAATAGCAACAGCTATGTATGCAGTGAACTAAACTCTTACTTTAGCTACAGGGAATTGTGCTGCACTTTGTCATGTAGCATAGTGGTTTATTTCATGCCAGAAGATCACTTTAACTTTTACCTGGAGGTATTTCTGCTATATTGGGGGAGGGAAGGAGTGAAATTTAATGTGTCAGAATTTTGTTCCTGGGGGTAACAAGCGATCTTGATTTTCATGTTGTTGTTTGGGCCATGCTGGTGAGGTATTTATGTCTGTGACTGGATATCTACTAACTGATCAATGAATTACTCTTTTCTGTAGTACCATAAATTTGGGGAAGCCTATCTGGTTTTCCTTTTGTCTGAAAGAGATAGCTTTGTATAAACAGTATTTGGTAGCAGAGCATCTGTTGCTCTAAAGCATCTCAAGTAAATTGAGCTGCAAATGGAAATGGTTTTGCTTTGTTTCAGCATTGGCAGGAGGAATGGAGCTAGCTAATTGACTCTTTAAAGCCCAAAATGTATTACGGATGCTTTTACCAAAAGCAATGAACATATTTAAAGCAAAAAAAGGATCAGAAACCCTTTATGTAAAAGGAGCAGGTAGATGTACGTTGAAATCTATATAGATTTAAGACTTTTTCATTTATATTGTGTGTTCAGGAAAGAAATATACATAAATGCAGACATACATTTATTTTTCTTTGGCTTGAAAGTTTCTTTACTGTGCTACTCCTCTTAATACCCAGGAAAGCATTTTTTTCTTGAAACAGGCATTTCTTCTTTAAGCAGCTGACCAGCACATGAGCATGATTGTTATGCTTTATAATGAAGAAAGAGGTAACAGAGCAGCATTGAAAGGAAGTAAATACACTTCTGCTGTAAGATCAACTCTACAGCTGCTGCACTAACCTGTCTTGCATAAAAAAAAATCATCTGAGCTGTTTATAAATTGAAAACAATAGGAAAGTTGTGTCTGGGGCGGGCGGTTCTGAGAAAATACATACTGATTTCTTTAAATACAGATTTTAATTCCCACCCCCGTAATGCTGCTAGGTATTTTGAGGTAGGCAAACATCAGGTTAGCGGACAGTAGGGAGAGATGGCATAAGCTTATTTGACATGAGTGTCCATTTACATCACAGCAGGCTTTGAGGCAACAGACTGCAGTATTTGAAATACAGATTTCTGGGAAAATCATCCTCACCCAAGTGACACATTTAGTTTTCCCCTCCTGAACATGTGTTTCCATTCAGGGCTGCACAGACAAATTATCCAATGGGTTACTCTCTCTCCATTTGTCTAGTCAGGAAGATGAAATGATGGGCCAATTACTAGGGAAATAGTAATGGCTGTAATTTTTCTCTAGTTGAGGGCTGCACAAATAAAGCCCATCCATATTTTGATGAGGTATTGTAGTGTGTTGCACTTTAATTATCCAAAGGGCAGCTAAGGGAGAGAAGTTAAGCACCAATTTGGTGTTTGTGGTGGGCTTGGGAATAGAAGTTTTCTCTTCCAAGTCCCCTTGGTGTGCTCGTTTTGCCTCCTAGATCCTGGAGTTAGTTATGCATGGTTCAGCAGAAGAACTTCCTCAACTCAGAGCCATGTACAGACACCAGTTTTCACATGAAGAACAGCTTCATGGGCCAACTGCATATTGACTCGTTACCAAAACGTGGGGAAACACAAGTGAATGTGAAGCGTGTGAGGAAAAGAGACTCTGTATCTTGAGTGATAGCAGAATCTTGTTCCCTTCACCTCTTCAGGTTTTTGTGTATATTGGCCAGTTGCATGCACTGTGCAAAGGAGCTTCTTCAGTTGGTTTCATGTAGATGGTGACAAGTTCTGTTTGGTTTCCTAAGGCTCATTACTAAGGTTTGCATATAAGATATTGGGGAAATTGCCCATAGCTCAAGTGTGGGGTAATTTGCACATTAAAGGTTTTCTTAATAGGGAAAAATAAAGTTTATCTACAATGAAGTGAGGTCATGTAGCAATGTGATAAGCTTGTGGTGCTGCTTCCCTGGCCTTTTGTATCCTTCCCAGCTAGAAATGAGTGTCTATGAAGACTACTGAAACACATCCAGCTCAGGTTTGGGAGGTGGGTGGCTGAGTAGGCATCTGGAGAGTGTCAGGGAAGTGTTTGGAACAAATGGTGCACCTCCAGCAAAAGTTTGCTGTGACCATAAATGATCAGAAGAGACTGAAATGATGTGTGTACAGTGAGGCTTATCCGTTGGTAAAGTTGCTTTTAGACTAACTGCTGCTTGAAATATTTTTAGTGGCCAGAGTCTTATTCCCACCCCTCCTCCCTTTTCCTTTATTAATGGAACAAGAAACCCGATTTGAAGACAGGACGATCCCTGAGCTTGAGTTAATGGCTGAGCATCTACAGGTCATGTCTTGTGGCATGTTTGGGTAACAGAACTTCCTGGAAGAAAGTGTTTGGTTTGTATCAGAATCGTTAGCACAGTATGTCTGGATGCATCTTGCAAGAAGAGCTGTGTGGTGGTGTGGACATGCATGGAAAGTGCAGAGAAATAATTGGTGTGGGAAAGCATGTAGCTGGGTGCCTGAACCACAGAACAGTTGCTTTTATAAAATTGGGAACTGCAGACTACAATTAGCTGTCATTAATTTTGTTGAATAGAAATATGTTCCATTTATTGTACAATCAGGAGCCAGGCTTGAATGAGTTTAAATAGATGAAATCTAAATTATACTGACAGTCCATTAAACAGCAGCAAAACCCCTTAAAGAAAATGCTTTCGCTATGATACCAGTTTATAATAAAATCATTTGCCAAATAAGAGCTATAGTCCAGGCATGGGGAATACTCCTGTGAGTTTCAAATGAACACAGTAAATTGGTTGAACCATTTATTGCAGAACGGGGCTGTAGCACATTGTTTTCTGACAAGGAGCCAGCAGTGTTGCTTGAAATCTGCTCAGCAGGAAGTGACACTAAAAGATCAGACTAGCAATTTGTTTGTTGTCAGCCCTATGGGGGGAAGAGGCAACTGTATAGCTCCCTACCTGTCAGGAGTAATATTTTTCTAGTTAAAACCATGTATTTGGCATTCCTGGTGCATTCCTCCCTGTGTTTCTGGGTTTGTTACTAAACGTATTGCTGCGGTTCGAGGTCTGTTTCCATTATTGACCTTTGTTTTCAAGGGTTTGGTGATTATTTTTCCTGTATTTGGAATACAAAGTCAGATTTTGACCATTCAGAATTCAATTAATATTGCAAATATTTTTTTCTGATCCCTTATAAGGCACCTTGGTTGTTAATGATCTGTAACCACTACTTATTGTGCTCCTAATTGTACACAACTGCTCTGTGAGGTGGAGTGAAGGATTGTGGCACATAAACTCTTAAGTACCTGAGACATGGAAACAGAGCCCTCCCTGCTGCTCAGGGTTCCCACTCCTTTTGGCTTCAGCTGAGGTTTTTTGGGAGAAGAGATCAGAACTGCCTGACCATGCTGCTTCCCTGGTTGGCAGGGGACACTAGGACAGCTGAGCCTTGTAACTTTACACACCAGAATGCAGGAATGTAAATATGTTTTCATTCTGAGATGTAAATATCCTTTATTTGCCTATCTCAACCTGTGTTCAGGAAATGTGTAATAGATGCCTGCCTTCCTCTGGAGTCCTTGTATAAATGTGCTGTGGTTGAACCCCAGCTGGCAGCTGGGCACCACGCTGCTCCCTCCTCCAGCATGGGGGGAGAGCATCGGAGGAGTGTGAGAACTCGTGGGATGAGCTGGAGGCAGTGTCATAGGTAAAGCAAAAGCCACACATGTAAGCAGAGCACAACAGGGGATTCATTGCCCAGCTCCCATCACAGGAGGGTGTTCAGCCATCCCCAGGAAAGCAGTGAGGGTGACTTGGGGAGACAAAGGCAATCACTTGGAACATCCCACCCTTCCTCTTCCCCGCAGCTTTATATGCTGAGTGTGATGTCATATGGTCAGGAATATCCCTTTGGTCATTGGGATCACCTGTCCTGGCTGTGTCCCCTCCAACTCCCTGTGCACCCCCAGCCTGATCACTGGTGGGGTGGGGTGAGAAGCAGAAAAAGCCTTGACCCTGTGTAAGCCCCACTCAGCCAGAACAAAAACATCCCTGTGATATCAGCACTTGTTTGCAGCACAGATCCATACCATACTATCAAGAAAACTAACTCTATCCCAGCCAGAACCAGCACGCTGTAAAGCCTATAAATAAAATTGTCTCCTAAAGAATGGGGGTCTGTCTTGATGAACAGTTGGATTTCTTAGTATTTTTCTCTTTCTTTTTTTTTTTCTTTTAACTCCAGGCTGGCTCTAAAGAAACCTGTTTCCCAGGGCTTGCCTGGACACTGTTTCCTTTACAGTTTCTCAGATTCATCATAGGAATTTCTACTGTGGTACCACTGATCTGTAGGCTTAGCAAGAGGCTTGGCATTAAGTGCTATCTATTTCCCTTATGAGTTAGAGGTGCTGGATGTGGAACAGGAGTGTGTATGCTGTGAAGTATGGTTTGTAGCACGCTGAATTGTCGATTACCACACTATTTTGTTACTACTGATGACAGGAGCCTGATGTTTCATCTGGTTGGTTGTGACAGCGTAAGAGTTGGTGTGAACTATTCAAATGTTCTCTGAAGAGAAGTTGTACCTCAATTAAGAGTGGTTTTACACATCTGGCATATTGCTTCAGAACCTCTCACTCCAACAGAACAGCTAAAGGAAAGCAAAATGAGAGAAAGAATGTGTAATCCAGTGAGATACTGGGATGTCCCTATGAAGAGAGGCTGAGGGAGCTGGGCTGGTTCAGCCTGGAGAAGAGAAGGCTGCGGGGGGACCTCATTGCAGCCTTCCAGTCCCTGAAGGGAGCAGAGAAACAGGAGGGAATCAGCTTGTTAAAAGGGTAGATAATGGCAGGACAAGGGAGATGGATTAAAGCTAAAGGATTGAAGGTTTAGGTTAGATATTAGGAGGAAGTTTTTTACAGAGGGTGGTGAGGGGCTGGAACAGGCTGCCCAGACAGGTGGTGGATGCCCTGTCCCTGGGGGTGTTCAGGGCCAGGTTGGATGGGGCCCTGGGCAACCTTGTGTAGCTCCAGGCCTGGAGGTTGGTGGCCCTGCCTGTGGCAGGGGGGTTGGAGCTCTGTGATCCTTGGGGTCCCTTCCAACCCATGCCATTCTATGATTCTATGTCAAAACTGGCAAACGTGTCTTAACTTAGACCTGATTGTCTACAGCTACTTTGAGTTTGTGACCACTGGAACAGGATGGGGGTGTATGTGTAGGCAATTCCTTGACAATGGCTTTCAAGGAATATCTTTCTTGTGGAAGGGTGGTGGTGTGCAGGGAGCTGACGGTTTTGTTTGTGTGATGATGCAAGTCTCATCTCATTAGCTAAAACATCAAAGGATTCTCATTGTGAAGGTGGTTACACACACTGCAGTTCAGGCTGAGAAAGGTCCATGTGCTCAGAAATGTGAGGTGATGGGTTTGGCTTTTTTTTTTCCCCAAAAGATCTTTAAGTCCATGCATTGAAGCTCTAATTTTAAAAGTAGCTTTTAGTGTGGGAATATTAATGTAACCCTTCAGAACTAGGGCACATCTGGTGACTATCACAAGCCCAAAGGCATAATGACTCTGTACCATGTGTCGTAGCAATCCTTCATCTCCAGTGGGACATTTTACACGAAATAGGGAAGTAAGCAAATGCACTTGTGTCTGCAGATGGGCAGCAAACCCCATGAGCTGGGCAGGGAACTTCTAAGATTTCTTTATTCTGTTTTGCCATTGTAGTGGCAAAGAACCCTCTTTTCCGTCTCTCTTCCGTCTCTCTTCCGTCTCTCTTCCGTCTCTCTTCCGTCTCTCTTCCGTCTCTCTTCCGTCTCTCTTCCGTCTCTCTTCCGTCTCTCTTCCGTCTCTCTTCCGTCTCTCTTCCGTCTCTCTTCCGTCTCTCTTCCGTCTCTCTTCCGTCTCTCTTCCGTCTCTCTTCCGTCTCTCTTCCGTCTCTCTTCCGTCTCTCTTCCGTCTCTCTTCCGTCTCTCTTCCGTCTCTCTTCCGTCTCTCTTCCGTCTCTCTTCCGTCTCTCTTCCGTCTCTCTTCCGTCTCTCTTCCGTCTCTCTTCCGTCTCTCTTCCGTCTCTCTTCCGTCTCTCTTCCGTCTCTCTTCCGTCTCTCTTCCGTCTCTCTTCCGTCTCTCTTCCGTCTCTCTTCCGTCTCTCTTCCGTCTCTCTTCCGTCTCTCTTCCGTCTCTCTTCCGTCTCTCTTCCGTCTCTCTTCCGTCTCTCTTCCGTCTCTCTTCCGTCTCTCTTCCGTCTCTCTTCCGTCTCTCTTCCGTCTCTCTTCCGTCTCTCTTCCGTCTCTCTTCCGTCTCTCTTCCGTCTCTCTTCCGTCTCTCTTCCGTCTCTCTTCCGTCTCTCTTCCGTCTCTCTTCCGTCTCTCTTCCGTCTCTCTTCCGTCTCTCTTCCGTCTCTCTTCCGTCTCTCTTCCGTCTCTCTTCCGTCTCTCTTCCGTCTCTCTTCCGTCTCTCTTCCGTCTCTCTTCCGTCTCTCTTCCGTCTCTCTTCCGTCTCTCTTCCGTCTCTCTTCCGTCTCTCTTCCGTCTCTCTTCCGTCTCTCTTCTTTCCCCTCCTGTTGGAGGGTTTGCTGTCTCATCACCAGCAGACACTGTGGTGTAACAGCTCAGGTGGTTAACATGTCTGAGGTGGCCCTTGGAAGTCAGCACATGGATGTTATCTTGCTGTGGAGAAGGCCAGGGTGGGAATTTAGAGCACACCCGTTTCCTGTGGGTTACTTGCTTCATGCTTGCTCTGACTCATAAATACAGGATGGTGTGAGGATGACTATCAGTAAAAGGAATTAACTTGCACTTTAAGTGTGCAAGAATGTTCCAAGCCACGATTTTTTCCTTGCTATATTTCATCCTACAGTTTATTTTACAGAATTTTCTGGTTTTTTGCTGACTTTTTTCCCTTGAGTCAGTGTAGATAATCAAGCGTCTCCTTTTGCTTTCTGTTAGTGGTGTGATTCTGTCTGTAAAAGGGTTGAGAGCTTTGCCTAACAAACACATCCTCAAGCTCAATTTCAAGGGGCCTTTGCAAATGAGACAGAATGTGGTTGTTGATCCAACTGTAATAAGGACTAGAAGAGAAAAAAATGTACTGGGAAGGAGACTTGAAGGGTTCTGAATGGTGTGTTGTAGGAAACTTACCCTGTCAGGGCTTCTGTGCAAAGATGTATTGCTCTCAAACTTTAGAAGTCAGTAGCTGCAGCCCAGTCCAGGTAATGTGGTACACTCAGATGGCCTCAACTTGGATGAGTAGGTGGGAAGTGCAGTGGCTGAATGAGTTATGGGTCACTCAGTCTGTAATTCCTCGTAGTGAGGTGAGTAACACTTGGAGCATTGGGCAGTGTTTGTTGGAAAATCAGGGACTAGGAGTTGTGTATCACCACAGTGATGTACTGCAGTGGATGTGACACTGAGCCATGCAGTTGATGATGTTTGAATTAGGTAATTTATTGTCAGTTGGATTTGGGGGAGTGGAAAGGGCTGAATGTTAAGATTAACAGAAAAGAAGACTAACATTGCAGGAGCAAATAGATGCCTGAAACATACCTCTATTGTGAGCTCCTTTCTAGAACAATAGATGTTGAACTGACCAGAATTTCTTTCAGGTACCTGAGGGGAGAGTGCAAGGGGTTCATTGTATTTTAGGCTGACAACCAGCTTTGGACTTCTACTTACTGTGAAGGGAGAACATGTCACTCAATTCATGTGAACATGCTGATCAGTGAAAAAAAATTGAGGCAAGTAAACTTATCTGTGTGAGGAGCACCTTTATTTTGTGATTTTAAGGTTTTTTTAAGCTGTTTCTTTGTGACAAATGGGGCATCTTCTGTTGTCACAGTGGCAATAGCTGCATGGACACGAAGCAGCCTGAGCAATAGTGAGACTTGAATGAAGGTGTTAAAGTCTGTGCAGAAGTTCTCTGCAGCCACACAGAGCTAAAAATATTCCAAAAGTTATGTGATCAGCAGGGAAATGAGTGCAATAGCCCATTCCCATGTGCTGGGGATAAGGAGGGGTTATTCTGGGTGTAAGTCTGCAAGTTGGTTGTCTTAGAAAAATGGTACCTAGTTTTTTTTCTTTGCATGGATCCCCATCAAAGCTGTTCTTCAAAACAATATATCTGTCTTTTGGATTTCTGGTCCATGAAAGCAATTGGTCTTTATGGTGATTTTTGAGTGGCTGATGTGAATGCATCTGTAAATGTTCTCCTGGCATTTTTCCATTTTCTAGCTTCCATGACATTGCTTTGCACCTGGATTGTCTTGTTTTCTTATCTGTATGGCCTCTATTGCTTTGGAGACATCTTAACTGCATGTCATCTTTGTTTTAAATCTTGTCAGGCAGCCAGCAGTGCCTTACTTAAATGCAATATCCTAGTGAGTCAACATCTTGGCTTCATCCC
The DNA here is from genome assembly GCA_020800305.1 of Porphyrio hochstetteri. Classification (NCBI taxonomy): domain Eukaryota; kingdom Metazoa; phylum Chordata; class Aves; order Gruiformes; family Rallidae; genus Porphyrio; species Porphyrio hochstetteri. Next base: position 5,877,340 of record CM036926.1, on the reverse strand, counting down.
TAGTAGATGCCAGCTTCTGTCTTTTGTGTCAGCCATTTCAGAGGGATGCTTAGCTGTTTATTGTGTGCTGATAGCACTCTGAAAATGATCCTTGGGAAACTGATATTAAGGAAGAAATCTTGGAAGCTGTGGTGGTGCTTGTATCTACAGTCTTGTACATATACTTTTTATACATGTTCCCCCAGTGACTCCTGAAAAACTTAATGGAAATGAGTGGTAGAACATCACAGAAGTCCCAAATCACCTGGGATACTGGGCAGTTGGGTTGAAGGCTGAATGGAATGGTTAGCCAAGGCAGTCTGGGATAAGAGAGTAGTGTGTGAATACTCTGATGTGGTTAAATTGCTGTAACTTCTGGCTAAAGTTGATTGAATGGTACTGTGTGAGTGCAGGGAGGCAAAAAGGATGCCTTTGGCTCAAGGTAGATCAGATGTTTATCTCCCTGCCTTAATTCCTGGGGGATTTTCAGGAATTTATATGAAAAGTGGTGTAAAACTGTCAATTATGTTAGATGCATTCTGTTGTTCTGGTGTTGATGGCTGATTACCTGTGTGCCATTTGAGTTTTGAAAATGTACCTGTGTGTGCTGTCACAGCAGCTGCTGCTGTCTCAGGGAATGCAGAGTTTTAAGTTGGTCATTTGGAAAAGGCAAGTTGGGCTCCAAACCAATGGACAGAATTCTTGGTTCTGCAGAGATATCAGAGGTTGCTATGCAAAATTATTTGTTGTTATTTTCTTACTAAAAAAAAAAAGAAAATCCCAATATTTTGGTGCATTTTACATCCATAAAAGTTGTATTTCTCCTAAAGACTCCTGGTGCAAGTCATTTAGTGCCCCATAGATGGATAAAGTAAGCAGCAGTAAACCTCAAACCAGGACTATGCAGATCCCTGTGCAGCCTGGCTGTTTAGCATAGTTTCCTTACTGTGCCAGCATCTTTATGACAAATCACTGCATCTGATAAATACATGGTTAGCAGTAGAATTTTTGAAAAACTTGTATTTCTGACCGTGTGTCCTCCTCTGCTCTAATGCTGCAGTGGTAATAAAGCTTGATAATAAACCTGGTATGTGTCTCAACTTTTTTTCTCACCATTTCCTTTTGATTTATTTTAAATTTGAAAATTAGTTACTCTAAACCTTTATCTGCTGCTTAGAGCACAATTACACCTGCCTCTGAGTGTTGTTTCAGTCCTTAGTTGATTCCATTGTCTGTCTTCCCTTTGTTATTCTCTCCCAGTTTAGTTGGGCTTAAGTTAACATCAGGTAGACACCTGGTAAAGAGATGCCAGCTGTACTGAAGTGGAATTCTTACTTTTGTTGGGTTTTTTGATGCTATAAAGAGCTTCACAGAGGTTCTCAAAAGAAGCTGGGACTCATTTGGAGCTCGAATCAACAGCAAGTGTAGGGAAGGTCAGTAAGTGGTGCTTGTCATGGAAAAAGGGCTTTTGGAACAGGGGGCTTGAGAAGGAATGAATTAATTTAGTGCTGGTTTTGGGGATGCTTTCCTAAGAAGTGATCAAAACTTAGTAGTTACAGAAATCCTCAGGGATTTCAGTTAAACTGAAAAATGCTAATTTATAGTGAATAGGAAAATAAATCAGGAGAATGGTTTGGTTTGGAAACTTGCCCAGTAAGTTCTGGTTCAGGACAATCCAACTGTGACTTTATTTTCTGTGTCTTCTAATGGGAACATGGATGCAGTTCTGCTCTAATTCCATTGCCTCTGTATACTTGGGGAGGAGCTTCACTTATGCTGATAAAATTACGGTTTCAGATTAATCCAGATTCTTGGCCTGTATCTTCTGACTCAATATAAAATAATACCTATTTTGTCAAGCTCTTTTGCCTTTTCCAAATGCAGTTGGTGAAGTGATGAACGGTGCAGTTGGTGATGGATGGCGGATGGTGTGGTAAAGATGCCAGCTTTCCACAGCCTTGCAGGTGGAAACTTGACCCTTGGGTTTACAGGCTCTGCTTCAGATGGTTCCTGTGGTTCTGAGAGAAACCAGCAGGAAGTGGCTCCTTGGGTTTTACAGGGCACAAGCATCTGAGGGGATGCAGATGCTGTTCATGTCTGCGTTCCAGGCTGCCTGTTGTGCACTGTTGCTGTCACTCAGCCCTCAGTTCGTACTTTTCTGCATGTGGTTTAGATGTTTTTGAGTAGGTGATCTGTTCTTTGACTTGAGCTCCAGGGATTTAGTGTTTTTACTTCCAGGAATTGCCTAATCTATTCATGACTAGGCAGCATTTGTGCTAAATGGATTTTATGCCATGGAGGAGGGTCTATTTCCCCTTGTCTCAGTTCTGTTTTAAAAGCCCCTGATACTCGAGGTCTCACAGCAAAGTTTTGCTGACAGTTGAAGTGATTGCTTTTAGATGTTTGCTAGGTTTCACATTGTCTGGGGTTGTAGACCACAGTGAGCAGTGGTTGTCATTTGGAGATCTTCAGAAGACTTCTGTAGAAGTCAGTGACTGTGAGTTTAATGCCTTGTAAAACCATAGAATCACTTAGGTTGGAAGGGAGCTCACAGCCCCCCAGAGCCCCCCTGCCATGGGCAGGGACACTCCCCCCAGCCCAGGGTGCCCAAAGCCCCATCCAACCTGGCCTTGAGCCCTGCCAGAGATCCAGGGGCAGCCCCAGCTTCTCTGGGCACCCTGTGCCAGGGCCTCCCCCCTCCCCAGGAAGGATTTCTGCCTCCCAGCCCCTCTCCATCCCCCTTCTGCAGCTGAAGGCCGTTCCCCTGAGCCTGGCCCTCCCTGCCCTCGGTGCCAGCCCCTCTCCAGCTCTCCTGGAGCCCCTCAAGGGGCTGGAAGGGGCTCAGAGCTCTCCCCAGAAGCAGCTTTCTCTTCTCCAGGCTGAGCCAGCCCACCTCTCCCATAGGATAAGCGCTCCAGCCCTTGGATCATCTTCATGGCTCTCCCTGAACTCGCTCCAACAGGTCCATCCGTGTCTGTCCTGTGTTGGGGATTGCAGAGCTGGACACAGAACTCATGGGGGGAATCTTGTGAGAGTGGTATAGAAGTGGAATCTCCTGGTGCTGGCTGTGACTCTGCTCCTCACCAAAGGCAGCAAGTCCAGACCTGCGTGATGGCAAGGAGCAGAGCAGAATGTGGGGAGCAGCACTAACGCTGCATTTACAGCTTGGTTTGCCAGCAAAGATGCTTTGATTCTGGCAAGACATCAGTTATCTGGACCGATGGAGATGTGTGCTGTATGCCTCTGTCTCTCATTAGAACAGGACGTTTTACTGCTGCTGCAGTTAAAATGAGATGCAAGCCGTGTAATCCTGGCATCTATCCCCAAAGTGCTGTAGATTTGAAATGCCTGGCCTTTCTCCAGCTTGGGTGATGTAGCTACTAAAGCTTTCTACTCTTCTGATAGTAATAAGGCACTCCTGCTAAAGAGCTGCTAAGTTGCCTTTAAAGTAATCTTTTCCTCTGCTCTCACTGGCGAGAGAATTCCTGAGTACAGGTTGGGTTTCAAATGATTAACGAAGGGGTTTGTTTTTTCAGGAGGAAGATATTTTATTGCTATAAACAATGCTAATGCATCCTTAGGAATGCTCTTTGTGGAGCAGAGGAACTAGAAAATGTTTGTCTTGAAGAACGTTTAGGTTTTACGAGCTGGGGTATTAGTTGTGGTTTGAAATCTGTCTTATAAAACTCTAAGACTTTGGAATTTTGCTCTAGAATAATAGGTCTGTGGAGAATCATTCATAGACTTGCTTGTGTTCTTTGTGTCTTCTCTCTTTGGAACAGCAGTTACCTAGCTGAATATAAAAAGGGAGCACAATGACTTTCCTTTATTTGTTTGGCTTTGAGAGTCACATCTCTGCCTCCTAGCAAGCTGTGTGTGTGCTTTCTGATTTCTAAGGTCATTATCATTAATCAGGCACTTCTTTCCCACCCTTGCTGTAATTTTCTTCTGAGGCACTGCTCTTGTTGTGGGTATTGCTGAGGCTGTTTTTAATACAACAGACCTTATTTTACAGCAACCTTGTAAAGTCCAGTTGTCAAAAGCAAACAAAAATAATTACTCTGTTTCTGTCATGTCAAATGTAATTTGAGCAAGCCCAGTCCTTCCCTGAGGTAAATTAGTTTGCTTTTCATCTGCAATCCGTTGCCTTGGTTCTCTTCACAATTAGAAGCAAAAATATGTTAGTGCTGGGTTCTTAATAGCAAGCTAACCACAAAAGATCTGATTAATTTCCTGTCTTATTTGGGTCTGGCTCATAGGTTATGACCTGGTCACTTTTATTAACTGAATTCTGAATGGTCTTCTGTGGCTTCCTTTTGTTTTTCTAGCAAAATGTCTGTTCAAATCAAAGTTAATTTTTATGCAGTTAATTCCCTTATCATAAAGCATCTACTTTCTATTTTTAGATCACACTCAGAATAAATTACATGTTATGCAAATGAAATGGTGGCTCTTTGTAAGCTTAGGCTGGTTTTGAATTTACCCTGTTTTTATGCTCATTCTTGGAGGTACAGAAGTTAATTTCCATTCTTTTAAAACCTTGTGTTTCTTTAAAGATTGTGTGTACATTGAAAGTCGCCGGCCGAACACCCCGTACTTCATCTGCAGCATTCAAGACTTCAAACTGGTAAGGACAATTTTTCACATCTTCTCCTTTTCCCTGCCCTGTTCTCTGGTGAGATGGCAATGTATTTCTTAGTCTGTATCTCTTCCAGTCGCTCCTTCTGAGTAAATCTTTAGCTTCTGCAATAGTAGCTGCTGTTTTAGTGAGTCAGTGATCTGTCTTTGGTATCGACTCATTCGGGCCGTAGAGTTCAAATTGTGGTCTCCATCATTACCTGGGTTTGTAATCCACAGATACAGGAGCTTTGAGATCAGTGGTTTTGGGATGTGGTGGCTCAAAGTTAAGTTTTCCCTGGGGAGTTCAAGTTGGCTGTGCCTCTACCTCCAGCTTTACGTAGCACAGCTGTGTAAATGAATCATGTAGGCTGACTCATAGTAAGTAACCTGTGTGTTTCACTGACAGTGGATGCACAGAGTAATGTGACAAGTCTGTGCTTGGAAAATGATAAAATGATGTTTGGAATGCTCTAGCACTTTATTTAGAAATGGAAAGTGGGGACCTGTACAAGGATGAATTAGCTGGAGTTGTGGTTTGACCCTTTTAGCTGAATTTGTGCACTTCAAAGGTTCTGCTGTTCCTTCCTGCTGTGTGGTACCTGCACTGAAACCTCTGTCTGCTGCTGCTGCTGTGCCGGGCAGGAGGCTGTTGCCTGTTGGATGTGGGTGGCACTGATGCTTGTTCTGCACTTGGCAGTGCTTTGGCGGGGGTGGGTGGGATATTTGGTGAAGGTCAGTGTTGCTGCTGATCATCTTGGGGTTGTAATGAGCTTTCCTTCTCAAAGAGTGGTCTAGAGGCAGAGATCTGTTGCTGTCAGAATATATCTTATTTTTCCAAGCTTTCCTACTCCAGTCTTCCACTTTACTCCTTACAAGTTTGTTTTTGTGAGACCATAGAGAACATACAGACTTTCTGCAAGGAAGATGTCCGTGGTAGTGCTTGGCACTTGTGACTGTGCTCCCTTACACCGCCCCCCCCCCCAGCACCTCCCCTTAAAATTTTATTTTAAAGGAGTTGTTAGACTTGCAGCTACCAGGTTCTAGCAGTGGGATAAGCCACAGTTATACTGCTCTTGCACATGAGCAGGTGCTTCTGTGTCTGACTGGAATGACAATGTGATAGCTGCCATTCTGGGCTATAAGTTCCTGCTGAGTTGCATTAATTGCTCAGGATATTACCAACAAAAGCTGAAGCTTCTCTTGTCAGCATTGGTCTTGTACAACACATTAAAGCTCTTTGCAAAACTATGGGGGAAGTGCGGTGTGATACCTTTTAGTGCCTTTAAATATTGGTTTGGAGCAGTTTCTCTTATGTTTTCAACTTGCAAAGGTTATGTCATCGTGGTTGCTGGCAATTTTGCCTTTTTTTAATATGGAAATAGTATCATTATTTTTATAAGACTATTTTTTTTGCCTGCTTTGAGTTCTTTAATTTTCCTTACTGACAAAGTAATAGAAAAAATTAACTTGTAAAAATGACAAAACGGAAAACCCTTCATGCAGATTCTGCTGGCAAAAATTAACCTTCAACATGTTCATCACTGATTTTACTGTTGGAGGAAAGATGTACAGTGGGAAGGATGTTTGATTTCTTTTCTCATGCAAGATACCAACAGGAAAAGTCTTGTTTGGCCTTCAACTAAGTATTTCAAGTGAAGCAGGGGAGTTGAAGTTAACAGCATTGAAATGTCACCTACTGATTAATTACTATGTTGGTGTCACAAATGAAAACTTTTTGGCCGAGTGTATGAGTTTTACCCTGTGCTTCCTGTTGTTCTAGGAGCAGCTCAGGCATGGGAGTTGTTGATGGTGGTTTTTTATTGATAAAACCAAGGAATGTAAGCTTGAATTAGAAAGAAGAGAGAGAAGAGAAAGGAGTTAACTGACCATGCTGTCTGATATACACCTGTGCTATCTGGCAGGGTAGTGGGTACTGAGGGTCGTTCACTGCCACTTGGCTTCATTCTTGGAGTAAACTGAAGTTTACCTTGCTCTTTCCCTGTGAGATCTTAAATCACAATTAGATAGGAATTTGTTTATTGTAGCACTAGAAACTGGTTCTACCAAGTCCAGCAGTTTCTTGTCATTTAGTGCCCAAGCTTCTTCCCTTAGACAGGTGGCAGGAGGCAGAGAAGGCAATAGTTCTGGTGAGAAGTGACATCTAAGGATGTAAAAATAAAGTAATGTTTTATGCTGTTTTGTTGCATATGAGTTTGGGGTTTTGTTGGGAATTTTGCAGAACACTGAGGAGCAATTTCTTTGGAAGCCTGTTTTAGTTTTGCCCTTAACTACGGAAATATTTACTATACTTGCAATGTTGAGTGTTACAAGTACAGCTTTTTTCATGCCCTTAGAGAAAAAGATGGGGTGGTGGGTTATGCAGAAAGGTGTGATGTGCCATAAATGCTTTTCTTGTTTGCTTCACTTCACCAGCTTTGAATTATTGAGCTTAATACATTCCAAAACTGAAATTGCCCAGGCCTATCAGAAGACTATGAGATGTAGTTGTCTGTGCTTGCAAAACCAGCCAAACAAAAAACCCCAACAAAACCAAATGAAGGGTGGGTTTTTCCTACAGATTGTGTTATTTTGTGCTGTTTGACCTGGAACATTTTTTTTAAATGTCTCCTTAGTGCTAATTCATTTTGCTCTGGATTAGTGCTATCCTCTTTCAGGATTCAAGACCAGATTATCCTTATGGGCTTTGATTAGGAACAAACTGTAGTGAAGCACTCCTGAAATCTGTGTTTGGTTTATTTCCTTACATGTTGTTATTGATTATCAGTTCCTTCTCTTCTAGTGGTGATACTAAATATTATCAATCCATTACCTTGTGATATGTGCTGCTTGAAAGGAAGGAGAGAGAGTGTATCATCAGGGCTGTAAATCTGCATGATGCAAAGGTCTGATTAGCTTTAGAATGACTTTTCTACCAATGCCTTGCTCCTTAGTAAACGTTTCTTTACCCGTTTATTTTAAGCCTGTTACCCACCTTAAAATATCAGTTACATTCTTTTAATAAGAAACAGGAAAATATAATTGGGAAGCTGGGATATGTGGGTAAAGCCTGTATAAGGGCATAATAATGTGGCTTTAATACTTCATTGATGTAACTTGAGTGTTGAACTACTCCAGAGAGGAGTGAAGTTGAGACCCGTTAGCACTTAATGCAGGGCTCGTTTACTGTCGATTTTCTTGTTTTAGGACATTCTTACAGCTTGGTTTAAATTACATGGACAAGTCAATAAAATTGATGCAGTTAATGCTTAGGTGTGTGTTTTTATCCTCACTGCATGGTAGTTCTGATTAGTTTTTCTTTCTATGAGAAGCTCTTAAGGTTGTTTACATGAGGGGATGCCCCTTGTACATCAGTCTGCTGCTTTTTACTTGCCTGCAGGAGTACCACTGCATTTCTAATAATGCAGTTGTTTCAACAGCTGCACACTCCTGTCACAAATACAGATTTTTCCACTCATCACAAAGCTGGGGAAGCATACTTTCTGTTCTTCAATTGGGCACGAGTCAGTCTTCAGAATCTACAGACTTCACAAAGTTATTTCTTAAATATTCTTTGGTCCTGCAAATCCATTGATCAAAGCAGCTCAATAATGATTGCATGACGTGGGTCATTTCAGTTGGCAGTGAAGAGGAAGCGAGGAGTGAATTGTCTCCAGACCTAAAGGTTTGAACTTTAATAGTTCTGAATAAGGAGCTGGGAATCGAATGTTGCTTCATCCTCCCAAATGTTAATTATCTAGAATTGATGCTATCTTCACTCATTTTGTGTAGTCCTTCAGAAGTAAGCCTGACTTCAGTCACTTACCCTATTACTGTGGTCTCTGAAGTCTAAGCTCTAATAAGAATAAATTAAACCTGGCCAAGATCACTTTGATCTCCTTGTTAGGAGTTTCTGGCAGAAGAGTAGTATCTGGAATTTCTTGAGGAAACAGCTAAGGATCTCTTTAGCTGTAATCATACTTACCTTTCACGTACCTTTTACTTTTTGCTGCTTCATTCCACCCACACCCCTGTTCCTTTGCCCCCCCCCAAAGTCCCTCTTTCAATTTTTAATTGAAAGCTATCTTTTGAAAATAGGAATTATCCTTGAGTTCTTTTTTTTGGATCAGACCATTTGAAGATAGAGATTTGGATTCTCATCTGTCTGAGGATAGCTATATAGCTATAGTTTTTTTACTAAGTAATGTTATCTCATGGTTTTTCTATTGTAGTTCAAACCCTGCCAGATGCTTTGCATTATGATCGGTGTGTTATAAACAGTGAATTTTCTCTTTGTCTTTGTTAATGGTTAACAAGTCCTAAAATTCAGTCCCTTCTCTTTATCTTAATTAAAATGTTGATTGTGATTACTTCCAGATGATGGAAATACATGATTAAAACTTAGATGGCTGACTTGTATGAGAAATTCCAATTAATATACAGCAATTCAGTTAGCAGGCAGGCACAGTGGTCATTGAGGTGGCTTTTGATGCTCTTCTGAGTAGAAACACACGGATCTGGAAGGCAGCAGCGTTCAGGCTGCAGGCTGGAAAGGAAGGAGGCTGAATGGAGTGCTGGGGAATAGCTCAAACTAGTGTGAAATGCCTAGGCAGGCTGCAGGAGGATACATAGGGATATGTAGGTAAGGAGTGTAGATGTGGATGCTTTGTGCCAAGCTCTTCTGTACAGTGGTGTGAATGGCTTCTTTGGGACACAGTTGTAAGTGCTTTAGTGGGTTGGGAGCCTGTGGTGTTGGTTACAAGCTGGTTTTATCCCAATAAAACCTTTCTCCTCACATTAAATGATCAGCTGTTGGCTTAAACGTGTGATGCAACAGTAGTAATTTCATTTCAAATATGTTAATTATGTAATGTGTCTATAACTGTGTATCCAGCTTTGATTACTTGTATCAATTTAAATACTGAAAGTAGTAAAGAGCCATGGATATTGGAAATACGTTTATCCGTGTGCAGAGATGACTGGGGAAGATAATGGAATACTGGTGTCTGGGGAGAAAGAAACAAAGCACAACACAGAACTGGCCAAAGCTTTAGCTTCCATCCTGAGGCAGAGCATACTGGGCTGGAAACAGAGCTAGTTCTACAACATTATCCCTACCAGTGTGTGGAATATAAAATTCTGATTAATTTATGGAAATTGAGGCAACTCCTACTTAAGTTCCCAGTTGGAAGCAGGGAAAAAGACACACCAAAAAAGAAAGAGGAAATCTTGGCCAAGAAGTTTACATGCTTTTTCTCTGACATAACAAGTAGAGGTGAAGGGAGAAGTTAAGTAAATGAGAACAGCAACAAGACTAAAAGGCAATAACTGACAGCCAAAAAACCATGTAGCTGCCATCTCCGACCATGGTGCAAACTAATTGATACAAATATATATATGCACACACACTTTGCAAATCTGCTCTCTAATCCTGTCATTAAACCTTTCTTGGTATGAATATCCAGTGATTCATAAAGAAGTGCAAAATTCCTTTTAAAGGTGTTTTTTTCCCCAGAGAAAGATGGAACCCAACCAGTGACTGGATTGCAGCAGCATGATTCTGATTTATCTTATTTTGACTTAATTAGATATCCTATTCAAAATGCTAATGGACTACCCTTTGAATCTGAGCATCAGAGAAACTTTAAAACAGAAAAATGATGATTTTGCTGTTGAAAAGCAAACATTAATTGTGATGCAGTTGCCCTTTGTGCCTGTGTGTTTACTTGATTGAAGCATCTTGACTGTGGCGCTTTCTCCTTGAAGCCTGATTTGAATGGAGCATACAGCTGGATTGCCCCAGGGCCTTGTAACAATTTATAGTCTGGATGGAAAGGCAGAAGTGCATAAAAAGACAGTTGTGAAATGCTGCTAGTGCCCTGTAATAGAAAATCTGTGTATGATGACCTTGTCTGCATGGGCCTGTGGGATCATTTTACTGTGATCTGAAGGATTATGAAATGGAAAGGATTGCATCTCGCCTGGAATGAGGAGGAAAAATTAAAAGAAATAGGTTTTTTTCTGAATTATGCCATATACACTTCCTCTCCTCTGCATTCCTCCTGTGTGTGGCCTGGCATTTTCAGCAAACATGTTAAAGTTACATCTGTTATTCTCTGCACTTTACAGGAGCCAGGGTGTTTGAATGCAGATGCCTGGGCGAGGTTCTGTAGCCACAAGCATTTATGTATTTAAAAGCCTCATGCTGTTTGTAGGTGAATTGTTGTTCTTTCCTGAACTGCAGCTGAATTAATTTGTGGCTAATTTTTCCTGGCCAGTTATGAGGCAGTGTGACCTTTCCTTTTTTTTTTCCTGTGTGGAAAAAAATGCTGATTAATATAGATTATTGCTTCTCCAGATTCATCTCTCCTTCCACAGCGAGAAAAAGGCTGAAAGATTTTCTTCCTACTCAAAACCTTTGGTAGAACTGCTGTCCTGTGGCTGCTCAATCCTGCCTTCAGCATGGCTAAGTTTGCTATTAAAGTACAGAACAGACTGGCTAATAAGAGGTAGAAGAATGAGACAGTTGAAGGAGTGCTGAATTATTTAAAATAAAAAATTTAGTCTGCAAATGAGATTGGCTTTTATGTCTAATGTGAAGCAGATTGAAATGCTGCTGTGATTAGAGTGGGGCACGTGTGGGGTGGGAGATTAGTATGAAAATGTGGGTGTAGGGGGCTTTGTTCAAAGTGGCAAGGAATGATGAAGAATCAGAGGTGACAGTTTAAGGATTGCATGGCAGGAGCTGCACAGTGATTAAATTCACTGATGCTGTCATTGAGCCGTAAGGCTGAAGATAACATTCTCTCCCTGTGCTGAAAACAGGAATCAATACAAACTCCTTGACAGGGGCTAAATTATTAAATAGAGCCTTTCTTACAATGTTTCATTATCTGGGATTTACCTCAGCTGGTGATTTGTCAGCAGTGGAGGGAGTTTTACTGGGCATTTTGTATTAAAATCATTCCCGATGCATATGAATCCATTTTGATAATTCCTCTTTACAGTGCTGCTCTCTAGATCCATTTTTTGTTTCCTTTCACCCAGGTGACACTTGGAATTTCAGAGAGATGCTAAGCTGTGGTACACAGTAGGGTTTGATCTTCTCATCTAAATGTTAAAAACAAAAAATAATCATCTTTTTGTAGTACCACACTGGAGTGTGGAGTTGCTTTGCTTGCTTTAGGGTGTTAAATTAGCAAGGTATTTGAAATCTCTTGTCAGCTGAGAGTTCAGAATTGAAGGAAGAGAAATGGGGCTGCTCTGTGGATTTATGGGGATTGGAGATTGGCTGAACTTGGTTGAAAAATACAGCATCATTCTTTTTATTTTGTTGTCTATCTTCTGAAGGCAGGAGCAGAAACCATCTGTTCTGAAGTAGCCAAACCAGCATATCTTTTATTCCCAAAGTCTACAGGGCTGCCTGACGATGCTGCATTTAGACCTGGTTGATGCTGGCAGAGATCTGTGATTCCATCAGTGGCATTATTCTGTCAAGTAAAGAATGTTCAGCATTTCTGTGGGGTTTTGGTTTTCCTGCATAGCTTTGGTAGCATAATGCAACTGAATTAATCCCTACTGAGCTACGGTGTTCTGTTACAACTGCATCACTGTCCTTTTTGGAAAGGGAGAGAATATTCATATTTGGGGGTTTAAAACAGATGGTAGCATTGTTAAGAATGAGGATTAAACAGCTGGAAGTTAAGACTGTATGTATGTTTTTCAGTGCTCAACCACAGCTCTTCCTGCATTCCCCTCCATATGGCCTAGGTCTTCACAACTGAAATCCAGACCTTACAGCTTAGGGGTGACATCTGAAAAGAAAAACACCACAGAAAACCAAAACAACAAAACAAAACCACACACAGAATAATAATTTTTTGTTAGTCTGTGGGTTTTTTCTTGGTTTTTTTCCCCCTTTCCATGCAATTACCCTGTTTGTTCCTGCACCACTTGGCATGCAGAAGGCCAGCGATTGGAGCCTTTGTTGCTGGCTGCTTGCCCCGTGAAAAATGAAAGCCTGTCTGGAGGCTATTGAGGATTCACCCCCCAACAAAGGCTCTGTGAGCTCTTTCACTGGCTCCAGCCAGTAGCTGCTGAAGCCCTTCCTCTAACAGCAGAGCCGTTTGAACATCCAGCACTGCTGCCGGTGGCGAGATGCTTGTCTGTGCGCGCCGCGTTCTGTATACGCTCCAGAAGAGATAACATGGCGGGCAGGGCTTTAATACCAGCTGATGATGCTTGTCAGCTTGTTTTAAATCAGAAAATTGCTCCCATTCATTGGAAAGCTGCTTTATTTGGAGTGCCAACTTCTGTACAAAACAGAGAAGAGAATTTTAAGAATTGCAGTGGGACAGAAATAGGACTGGATGTGAAATCCCACCCGCGTTTGGCAAAACCGCTATTGTGTTCTTGTTCCTAATTTTGTGGAAAAGAAAGCAGGAAGCAGAATTGATACAAATTCCACTGACAGCACACTTCCCCCCAGCCCCCCTGCCGACTGTCAGCCAAGGACAAAACCAGCTCTTGAGCAAGCAGGGATAAACAAGAATATACCACTGGTGATGGTGGAGTATAATCCGGATTGCTTTCCCCTTACTCTGTTATCAAGAGGGACATCTTTGGCTAATAATTTGTACATGAGAACAGGTTCATCAAAGTGGCTTAATTGTAGGCAGAGGAGCCACAGAGTTTATTAACATCCCTCTGTGTATTTGTTCCCTGTATTTTTAGATTCATTAGGCCACTTATCACTTGCATGATCTTCAGCACCTTTCACCTTTTTTGCCATATTTTTCTACTGTCTTGTTTCCTCTTAGTTACCCAACTTAAACCTAGCTGTGTGCCTACACCTGGTGCTGAGGTAATTGCTAAATAAATCAGGAAGTGTCAACTTGAAAATATGGAGAAAAAAATGTTATTTCTACCTTTTATGGAAAAAAAACCCCACACGTATTAAATGGTACATTAGCTGCTTTACATGTAGCAAGAGAGAATGGAGTTAGAATAAATTTAGCTATGTCCTCTAGTGTTGAGCAGTGAGGGCATCTGTCATGTTTAATAATGCTTCTGACCTTTAGGATTATTGAAGTTGAAATTTTCTCTCTGGTCATTTGGGGGTACTTGAGCACTGTCAGATTTCTTGTGCCTGTGCTAAGCCTCCTAAGATACATTGTTATGCTTTGTAAGCTGGTGAAGATAATTCATTAAAGAAATTTGTTTTCCCCCTTTCAGACTGGTTTCCTTAAGGAATGTGAAATGTCACTGTGGTCACTAAGTTTTAGAGTGTGCCCTGTCTCCCCATTCAGTTGCCTTTTGCTGAGAAGGGCCAACCTCACTGATGTGCTTCGTAGTGCTCTTCAAGGTAGTCACGATGCTCTTCTGAAAATAAGATGCTCAGAGTACCATGTGGAGGTGTAGGATGCAATAAACATCTCACCACCAGCTACCCAAAATGGTACCTGTGCTTCAGTGTTTCTGTAGCTGTGAAACTACCACAAGTGATGCTGTCAGTAGGGCTAAGGGCAGCTTGGATGCACAAGCATCTTGTCAGCTTATAAATCCTATCTGGATGCTTAGAAATTAAACATGAGCAGAAAAGATTAATGCACAACGGGTAAATTCTCCAATCTAGCTGGAAAAATCAAAGGTATCTAAAGTGCAGTTAAAGTTGTAGCATCAGTTCAGTTGTGGAAAACACTGCTGAGACTGCCTAACTGAAGGGTTTGTCCTAAAGTGCTCTGGAATAACAGTGCATGGTTGAAGTGCAAGAGTCTGCAGTGTGGACACTCTTGGTAGAAAAACCTCTTCACCTGAACCTGTGTAGATATCTGTGGGTGTAATCAGAAATGTCTGTTCCTCCTTCCCTACTCCATGCTGAGTTGGTTGGATTCCTCCTTCCTTCTTCCCTAGGTTCCTTAAGATTTCAGGAGGATTTGGGGACACTTAAGGTTATTTACTGACTCACATCTCCAGCTAGGGTGGCTTCCCCTGCAATTATTTCTTTCTGGTGTGCTGCTGCTCAAGTAGGTAGCAATAGTCTTTATCCATAAAGATCAGCCATTGTTTGTCTTGACTGTGAAACACTGGATGATGTGATGGAGTTTGGGCAGCTGCTCTATGCTCTGAAGTATCGCTTTTCACGATTGCTGCTGATTTATTGTTTCCATGCTCTACCCCTCATCTTGCTGTGTGATTGTTGTGCAGAGCAAGCACGTTCTTGAAAGCAAGTGATTATTTTGTCTGTCTTTGGTAAATTGAGGCTGATACACCCTACGGTGTCAGAAGGGGTTTATTTTGTAGAGACTAAAGTATCTGTTCTTGCAGGCTGCTGGCGAGTGGTACAGAGATGCTGGCATGTGGAAGGGGAAATAGTGTAGGTGCTGTTTGAATGCCTGGGATGCATTCTGTGTTTGAGTGGCAAGGGAGGCAGCACATCTCACCTCTGTACAGCTGGGAGACTCATTGAGCTGCTTAAGAAAATGCTCCAAGTCAGCTCCACCTTGTGACTGTCTAACAGAGCTTTCAGATCTCTTCCAAGTTCTTTTTTCCTCCTATACAGCAGGCAGGCTTGAGGCCCATGAGCTGGCTGGGGCATAGGGCTGGCTGCCTGCCCGAGCCTCGCGTGGTTGGTGTGGGTGAGAGCCAGTTCTGGTCCCTGCATGGGACTTGGATCAAGTGAGAAGTGGGGATGTGATGGATGTGCGTTTTTGACTCTGTAGTCACTGAACACTAATCCATGGAGAATTTGAACTTGTAATTTTGATTAAAGTGATTGATTTTAAATCAGCCTGAGTTCATTTTGGGCCATTAGGGGTTATTTAAAAGGAAAATAACTCTTTAATTAAATTAGTAGTGCATAAGTATCTTGCTCTGCTTTCTAAGCAGAACTTCTGTGGGTTTTTATTCTTATTCCTTTCAGTGTCTTGTTTCTTGGCACACTTAAAAGCAATGCTAAGTTATTAAAACAAACTTGTGCTAACCAAATCTTAAACTTCATTTGCACTCTTTATCCTTTTGGAAAATATACAAGCTGTGCTTTTCTGTAAAGCAGGTCTTCCTTCTGTCTGTATGCACTGTTAATGTATCTTATGTGAGGAATGAACGAGGTAGAAAACAACAAACTCTGTTTCCCTATTATTTATAAAACATCCCTTTGATATTGGCAAAATACCAGCTGCAATTAGACCCTAAAATACAAACCAGAAATCCATCGAAGTGTAAGGATCCTCCTCAAATAAAGTCCTGATGCTACAGAAGTTCTGAGTGTGATGCTTTGAAAATAAGGACCTTTTTTTTTCCAGCCATTGCCATTTTAATTGTGGTGATGAGGGGAGACTTATTCTGTGCTCTTGCAGACCTGGTGGGTGGAGTGAGTGATTTGGCTTCTTGGTGGGGGTCATAGTCCTGTAGTTGTAATTTGCTGTGGATCTCTTGTCATGAGTCTCCATGAATCCTTACCAAATTCCCAAGTGATGGGAATGCTCTATAAAAGGTGGTCAGCTGTAGCTAAGCATGATATTCTATATTTTTATATCTATAAAATTCAGTTGAAACATGAGCTGTATAACATGCTCTGCCGACTTGAGCAATGTGTGATAGAGACTCACAAGAGGCAATACCTCTTCTCCCCACTTCCTAACACTGAAGGCGCAGAGACACCTCGGATGACTAACCCATCCGACAGCTCGGAGTTTGCAGAACCCAAATTCTATGCATGGCTTGTGTTTTATGAACAGTAAATGGAGCTGTCTTTTCACTACGTGGTGTGTCAGGTTCTTGCTTCATTACTGAAGAGATGGTGTGTTTTAAGCATCCTGGGTTAAAGTCTACAGGTAGCAAAATTGGAAGAGTGGTTCTTAGCTTTCCGGATAAATTCTCTTGTCAAATCAATCTTTTTACTACTCTGCTGTTTATGTGTAAAACTGGAACAGCACAATTGTAGACAGAAGTCCGTATTTTCTGGCTATCAGCATGCTTTCTATGCTTTTCTTAACCCATCTTGCAGTTGTCTGCATAAGTGAATCTTCATGGCTCTGATTGTTGGGGGTTTTTTCCCTCCCTTGGGTCAGTAAACATTTCATAAATACCAGTAAATGGAGAGAGGTGGAAGAGGCACCCTAAACCGAGCCTAATGTCATAGACCTCTTTGGAAGTTCCTGGAGTTTTGAATACAAAATATGACACTTGTAGTTTTGCTGTAAAACCTTGGGTACGGGTCATATCTTAGTGCTAGGATCCATATAGGATCCTTGCCTGTACATGCAATGCAGCAGACTCTAGTCTGGGGCATTGTGAAAAAGATCTGATGAGCTGTAAGGAAGGTTTTTCTGCTTATAAATTCCTTTCCTATTACACTAGGCATTATCACTTGGGTTGTTGAACTTTTTGGTCTTGTTTGTCCAGATTTCAGAGCTAAGTATCTGAGCAAAGCTCTATGTTGTCTTTTAGAGCTGAGATTTCCAAGAAGTGGATTCATTACTAGTCACAGCCACCATGAGGCTTTTGACAAGTCAGATAATGAATTTAGCTCCTTACAAGACTGAATTTTAAAGGTGCTGTTGCTGGCCATGTCTCATACAGATGATGGGGGGGGAAGATTCATCCCTTCTGCTGTGGTTTGTGGCTGGAATATTCCTGTGCATGTCTGATTTGGAGGGACTTTTTTCAAATACCCCACCACCTCCTGAATGCTTGCACTTGCTCTTTTATATTCAGTATTCCAGTTTTGCTGGGAAAGCTAACTAATGCCTTACAGTGAATGAACATCTGAGGAAGACTATCCTGTGTTATGACTCAGTGTAATGTGCATCTTCATGAGCTGTGTTAAGTATCCAAGAAATGCTAGAGTAGCTCCAGTATAAAATACATCCAATTTCATCTACACAACAGTGCTTTTGTGTTTGGAAAGAGATACTTGATTAGAGTTAAGGCCACTTGGCAGCTTTACCAATTTGTTTACAAGTAACTGCAATAGAAACAGCATTAAACGTGGCATCCGTGTGTGTGTTGTATATAGAGAAAGAAACGGGGAGGAAATGGTTAAGATGAGGTTTACACATAACCTTGCAGAAAGGAGAAGAGAGAAAACCTTACTTTAGAGGAAGGAGTTTCAGCTGTTTACACCCTACTGGCTACAAACATATATCTGGGCTATTCGATTTATAGAAAGAGTCAAGTAATTAAGATAAAAGAATCTACATGATTCACTGCTGTGAAATAGAAGGGCCTAATTTATGCTTTGTATCCACTGTAGTTATGATTAGTGACCTAAGGCTGTTGAACTTCCTCTTTATGGATTGCGAAAATGCTGTGACAGTTTTCAAGGGAATTGCTCTCTTTAAACTCAAAGAGATGAAAATGGGCCTGCTAACAAGGACCAGCTTCAGTATCTGCTTTCATATTCTTCATGTTTCAAAAAAAAAGGCAAAAAAAAAGGCAATTGGGTGCTTTGATATGTCTGAACCTTGGGATCTAGTGAGGCAGAAAGTGCATAATATATAATATCACACGAGGTGTGCAGTGTGTGTCAAGAAATGTGCAGAAAGGTATTCCCTTGGATGCTTTTCAGAGGGCCTGTTGCTGGAAAAAGAGAGAGAAATATGCTTTTAAAAAGCGAAAAAGAAGCTGCCAGTTTGTGTTAGTTCGCTGGTTCTGAGGCTGTGTAGTGTTTAGAGTGTTTGTATTACAAAATTGTTTATAAACCTAAGAGTCCTTGCTCTCTGTGCTGTGCTCACGATCAAAGATGACTCTTATCTCCAGTATGGACTGGGGATACTTCCTGGCATTGTCTGAGGCAAATTTGTAAGGAAATACCTGAAAATTGTATACTGATTTCAGATGCAGCTCCTACTTGCCTTTCTGAACCCTCAGAACACTCTTTCAATATAAACTGTTGGAGTTTTGAGGTAGTTTGGGCCTTTAAGCTACAAACTTCACACTCTGAAGTGCAAAATTCCGTGAACTGTGGTAAAAATATCATCATAAATCTTTCATCTGGAAACTCTGGCTGTCCTGATGCTCTCTGCTGGCTTCCAGTGTAACCTGCTACTGGGTGTAATTCTGCGCGCTGCATAATCTTCACTCCTGATTAGGAAGGGCATGTCCTTTGAATGCACCCTGTATGTCCTTTGAATGCACCCTGTTCTCACACTGCTTTTCATGCCCAAACACAGTAGCTTTAGCTGGTGCTTCATATTTGCCTTGTGATGCTCAAGGAGAGGTGGTTAAACCAAGGGTGGTAGTGAAGATGTTGGGCCAGGAGGATGAACAGGTGGGAGAGTACCTGGAGCACCCCTGCATTTGAAATATGCTAACTGCTTAGCAAATATTTAAATTCGAGCTAATATTGCATTATATAAAGATTAATTTATTACTGTACTTATGAGAAAGCACTTGTAGGACAAGTGCTATAGTTTACATTAATTTAAGTGTTGGAAAATTGACAAATCCATAGGGCTTGTGGTGGTGCCTGAATATTTTATTTCACTTTTCTAAGGTGGTAAATACTCAGGTAACTCCTCACCTTTTAGTGCCAGGCTCACAGCAAACTAGGACACTCTATTTTTTTTTTTTTTCTATTCTGTTATTTTTCTCCTCTGACTCCAAGTCATGTAAGAGGCCCCATCCCTCCTGGCAGTGTTCTTGCTACGTTCAGAGCACTGGTGCGTGTGCTCTGTGTGCCCTTTGCTGGGCTGTGCAGTCAAATACAGGAGCTTGTGACCAGCAGAAGTCAGCGATGGTCCAGCCAGACCCAAAGACATTTGCCCAAACTTCTCAAATCAGTGCTTCAGTATTGATTTAAGAAGACTTACCTTGTGTGTGCATCAGAGGGGGAGAGCATCTATTTTTACTGCATGATCTCTAACACTACTTTTTCTTTCCAAGTGAGGCCCCTGGTATCCAGTTTGAAGGGCTAAACTAAGTTCATGGTGATTTGAAAAACAACTTTTTAAGTAATGCTGAGAAGAATCTATTTAGTAAAAGGAAACTAATATAAGTAACAAGTTTTCTCTAAAGCAGTCAAATAAGGTTTTATGGGAATTTCGCTTCTAAGTTTCTGACACTTGGTTACTGGGTTTTACTTTGACTTATGATTTTTTTCCTTTGTTTTGTAAGGTTCTCTGCTGTTTTTCTGCAATTATAAGTAATGGTTGCACACAGAATTCTTAATCAGATGTCCTGTTCTTTTCAGTAAGTCTGGGAGGAAAAGAAATAATTGGCTACGATGATACATTTGGTATAAATCTGTGTGCCCAGCACAATGGGAAAGGTTTACACTTTGAGTAAAAATACCTGATGATGTCCAAGTGGAGAACATTTAAATCTGGCAAAGATTGGTTCCATCCAGTGCCTCCAGTGTGCAAGTAAATGAATTTGGATTCTGTAGAAGAACTGGATTGTTTGTGGGAGTCCTCCTTGGTCTCAGAGCTTTCTGCTTCGGGATCTCTGACTGGAATAACATCTTGGCTTTTTAAAATAGAAGCTATTAGTTGTGGTGCTGTGATGATTGTGTTGCTGGTGACAAATGGTTAGCCTTACAAGTGTATGCTAGCCTGGCTGGCTGTGTTCCCTTCAATCTTAGCTCCAACGAGAGTACACTTGGTGTCCCTGATACATGTGCTAATGTATTAAACCTACATCTGTTCCAAACTCCTTTTTCTTGTGGTTCATCAGTTTTCTGTATGTTCACACGTGACTTTCAGCACCTTAGAGGGTGGGTTTTTCCTTTGTACCCCTCTCCCAACTTTTCCTTTGAGCCTTTTTCATTTGTACCAGGAAGCTGCATCCCTGTTACTCTCCAGCGTGGCTCTGTCTGATGTTAGCATTTTCAATACCTAGCCATTTCCAGATGAATGGAGGCCATCTTTCCAATCTGCAGGTTTAGATTAGATTGCAGCCTCAGGACCTGGTTTGGGGTGTATTTATTTAGTGCTGATTTACATATAAATACAAAGAAAAATATAAAGCCTGGTGTTGCTATTCTAGCTATTGGTAGCGTGTCAGACAGCACCGATCTGCATTAGAAATTCTCTGCATAGTAAGATAGTCATATCTTCTACAACTTGACATTTAAAGGCTGCTGGTTTGTTTTCTTGATTAGCTGCTCTGCTTTGTTTCACATTAATTAGTGACAGCATTATTTTTATGAAGCCTCTGTCGTGACCCTGTTTATCAGCTGGTGTCTGAACACCCTGAGAGATGAAGCACATGTGTAAGAAACTGATTTTTCCTGTAACAGGGTTAGATGCAGTTTCTTAGAGGGTGTAAATGCTTAACTGATCATTTCATAAGCAGATGCTTCTGTCCTCTGAGAACCTGTGCAAAGGAATATTTCCTTTCCAGGCGTTTATTTTCCAAATACACCTTGTTTCCACATAGGAGCAGCCTTTGGTTATGTGGTGAAATCACCAAGTCCCAGGACCTGACTGATCAGGCTTTATTTTTTGCATTTTTAGGATTTTTTAAATCCCATGGTGCTAGCAGAGAGGGCCAGTTTGCAGAGGTGCTTTAATTTTTCCTTCCATAAAATTCCCCTGGCTGTCAGGCGGTATTTTAACAGCCACAGAACTGTTCAAACTCCTGTGCTGGGTTTGCAGAGCAAACTGTCTTCTGATTGTTTTATCCTTTCAGCTCTTGGTGTATCCCTTTGTTAAAAGGTAAACCCCTTAGTGAGATGTTAAAGGAAAATGTGCCCTCTTGATATTTAAAAGGTGAAAAATCTATTTAAACTGTATATGATGGCTTCAAATAGCCCCACTGCTGTGTGCTGCTTGTTTTAATAGAAGTGATAAATACAGCGGCCGGTGGTGCTCAGCAATTAGATTTGAGCTATATACTATAAATGACATTTAATGGCAAATGTCAGGCATAGCGTGAATAGTATCTTCGTTTCAGTGTTGTGTTTCTTTAGGATAATGCTTAAAAAACCTTAATGGAATTTAATTACCAGAGCATATATTCAATGATTAGTTAAATGCATTTGTAATACCATTAGTTGTTAGGTAACTGTTTGCTTATTATGCTTGACACAGAGTGTATTTGATGTACACTGTGCATGGTTTGCAGTGAGGCAATAGAAATGCTAATCAGCCCGTGTGTTAAGGAGGGTCGCTATCAATACTGTGTCAGCACCTTGCTGCCAAATTTCCTTCTGTGAGAAAGGCATAATCTGTAATCAAAGCAGAGTTCCTGGAAGCAGCAACCAGGAACAGAGATGCTGTGATCAGAAATAGTGCTTATTGCTTTCTCTAGCAGCGATTTTAATTACAGCCCATTAATGAATACTTACCCTGTTTTTGTGTCTTTTGTGTGGGGCTTTTGTGATACCTGTAGAAATACCAGTGGAGATGTGGTGTCTCCACTGCTTCCTCTCACTTTTGTATGATGGAGCTGAACGGGTACCAAATGCCATCGTTCTGTGGTGTGAAGGATGTTCAGCATGAGCACAGGGTGGTGTTTAGGTGGGCACTTCATGGAGATGTGGCTTGCTAAAACAAAAATAGGAAGCCTGGATGGGCCCACGTGGCTACCCACAACCACAGTGCTCTCTGCTGTCCTCTTGGGCCTTCATGGGGGCAGCATGGATGAGCAAACTCCATCCACACAGATGGGATACATACAGGCTTTGCTGACTGGGATCCACTGGTCGAGAGCTGCTTATTTTTCCCAAGAAGGGAGCAGTCGACTGGGGAGAGCTCTTTGTGCCACAGCAGCTTTCATGGGGCAATGGGTGGATGCGTTGTCTCCTAGCCCTGACAGCTATAATTAAACAGGCTTGTTCGTGGGGAGCTGCACGCTGTAATACTGTGGTTACTTTATGCTTTTGCTCAGCATAACTGACACCATGAACCACAGATGGGATTCAAAGAACATAAAAGGGAAACGGAGCAGAAAGATACCACAAAGGGATTAAATGAGGTAGTAAGCAATGACCCATAACCTTCATGAAAGAACTTACTGATAGTTTTATTTTAAGCCAGTCAGTTTTTTTAAGCATAACTGCTTTTTTTTTACAAGATGAAATTATCTTTTGTCATTTAGAATTGCACTGAAATTTTAAGGGTGTTGTGGTACTCAAGTGTTATTTCACGGGTAGGAAAACAGGTGACTTGCTAGATCTTCACACAATAAGCAGCTTTGTTTCCAGTAAAGCTGGAAAGTTTATGGATTAAATACTTCAGTTTGTTTTAAATACAAAAATCTTATTGTCATTACCTGAAATGAGTCACGTTTTTTCTCCTTGAAAACTGAATCTGGGTTCAGTTCTGTTTTCTGGATTGTTCAGAAGGAGAAAGAGCCTGTGAATTAATCTATTTAACACCTCATATTTGATGTATTGTGGGATGTGAGTGTGCTGTTTCTGTGTTACTTCCTGCAAAACGTGAGGAGGATGGGATTGATCTCAGGTGGTCTAGGTAAGGAGGAAATTGTCCTGGTAATTTGGGTACAAAACACAAATAACGACTGCAGAGTGTCATCTGTTTGGTCTCAGTCAACCTCTTCTGTAATCCCCTTAAAGACAGAGATGGTGGTGACGTCTGCTGATGGACCACATATTTTGAGGTGTTAATGAGTGGAATTCCAAAGCCCTGAAAAGATGGATGCATTTTTAGTACTGGAAAGGGGGACTCTGCAGAGCTGGAGTGCAAAAGGCTGGTTGGAGGTTGGGTGTCTTGAAAATTCTTCTGCTTTGACAGATGGCCAGTGTCCCAGTAGCTTCATTTTCAAGTAATGCTGTGGTCTCTATTTGATCTGTTACAGCTTATGCTTGGTTTTGTATAATGACATATACTGTCTTTTACACCTATAGAAGTCTGCAGTTTGTGCCTAACTTGGGCTGGTAATTTCCATGTAGATTTTTTTACAGACTTCTCTTTGTTCTTCTGTCTCAGTAAAAACCAGGAGGCTTCATGTTAAATTTTAATGGCCTTTAAGAAACACTGTCAAAGAGTAAGATTTCAAAGAGTTACCTATTTTTTAACAAAAACTGGTAGAGCCTAAACACTCTGTTTCAAAGTTCTTCTTTAGAATTACTTCCACATTCAAAAAGGCTTAATTTTTATTTGGCTCATGGCAAAGTGTCTCATTAAAGCTGTTGTTCTGTATAAGTCCTGCAAAGGAATGACTGTTTGCCTAGTGGTATTTTCAGTTGTTCCTTGTGTTTCCTTTTTCTTTCCTACAGTGCCTAATTCACAGATTGATATCCTGTTGTTGGCATTCAGCATCATCAATGTCAGCCTCCCCGTGTCAAGGGGAATTGCTGACATGCACCCTGTGGCAGTTCATTTGGAAACAAATAATTAGAGGACATGGTTTGGAAAACAGTGGAAAAAAATAGTGCTGGGAGAAGGGAATAGAGGTGTCTGAAAGAGTTTGTCATCCAAATCTGATTCTAGCTGAGCGTTGCTGGCTCTTTGAGGATGAAACTGTTATCAATATGTTGGAAAGGATTCTTTCCTCTCTAAAGTGTGATTTTTATTTTTTTAGGAGTGCAGAGCTCTCTCCCTTATTAATGCCACTTCTGCGGAGTGCTGTTTGGCTGACTGGAGGTGTTAACGTCTAACACCTCCCACCTAAAGACCCAAATGGAGTTGGAACTTGAAAAGCTGCAAGCGCTTCCTTACTTTGGTGGGCGAATAGTTGGGGTGTCTGCAGAAGGCAAAGAGCTGCTCTGCAGACCAGTGTTACTGGGAAGGCCTGCTGGGTCTAGACACTGGTGTTACCATCTTAAACTCCTGGGTGGCTGGGGCTGATTTTTGGCTTCTTCATTTCAGGATGCTTTGGGTATCTAGAAAGCAGAAATTGAGGGGAAGGGAAAACTTGAGGAACTTTAAATCAAATTAAGAGCTGGTAGGTAACATTCTGTATTAGTTGATTTTTGTGACGGTAGGCAGGGAAGGCAGGGCTATGAGGGGCAGGCAGAGGGAAGAGAAAAATGCATTCACGTAGCTCCATTTGTTGAGCTTTGTCCTAGAAGTGCCTCTAGCTGAAGCACAATGAGATTCAATGCAAACCCGTATCCTTACGATAGAGGCTGTACTGTTGAATTTGAAGGTTTATGCAGCCTTGTCGTGCTATTCCTTGCAGCTTCTGACAGATCTTTCTCTAGTTCTCAGTTACCATAATTATTCCTTGCCTGTCAGATGTGCTGTGTGTGTTCTTCCTTGTGACTATAATAGCTGCCCCACCAGAACATCTAGCGTTTGTGAAATGGCAGTGTAGTGAGTTTGCATAGTACAGCTCTTCTGGGGAGCCGAAGACTGTATTTTATTTTTTAAGACAGTCTAGCAACTCTAATGCCAAACCACCCACACTAGGAAGACAACATATGGCAGCTACTGTGAATTAACATGCGGATACGTAGCATATCACCTAGTGTTTTTCAAGCAGCTTGAGCCTCGATAGCTGGATTGTAAGGTTTTGGCTATCTGGCTGTCTCCCCACAGCACGTGAGACCCAGCCTTGCAGATACTGGGTCCTGATTTAAGACTAATTTTGGCCGTGTTTTGCAACTGTTTAAAGGTGTAGGTAAAGAGATTGCTGTTTTATACTTGCATTTGTGGATACTGGTGTGTATGTAGGCTGAGATTTACAGCTACAATTATGGGACTTGTTTGCTTGCCCCTTTCCTTATGTAGGCAGCATCTCTGTCTACACATAATCTGCCTGTACTGTATAATGTTTGCTGCTGTTTGTAAACATCTTTCTTTCAAACTTGGTAAAACTCCAGTAGAGACGTAGAGCAAATAATACTCTCAACAAAGCAGAGTGCCTCTGAGCAAAGGGACTGTTTCTTGGGTAGTCTTCAGGGCAGGCACGTCCCTGAAAACAGTCGGTGGTTGGTGTGCATGTGCATCCGAGTGTACAAGTCTGAGATGCAGGGGAGATGAGATGAGAGCGTGATGCTTGTTTTACATCTGGGTTACTTGTACATGAGACTGAGTTAATTTCCAGCATGCTGAGGTGACTTCCTGAATTCCAAAAGAAGTTTCATTTGTTAAATGTGTGAATAAAAAGGACACGAGGAATTCTGGCTGTAAACAGTCACAGAATGTCAAGAGCAAGGCATCGTGGAAAAAAAATCCTATATTGTTTTGTCAATAAATTATGCTTTCTCCTACATAGATCACAGAAATGGGACTTTACCTTGGAAACAGCAATATTTGATACCCCAGGCAGCTTATTCCCAGCTCAGCTCACACTTCACTGAATACACTGATCGATTATCCGCGGCTTAACCAAGCCTTCTCATTTCCTGCCTTCCATTACTGCGCTCAGTCAAGCCCAGGGTTCTTTGTGGCCTGCCTTGTGTGCTGTGATAAGCCATCAAGGCATGTTTCTATTAGAAAAGCTCTTGTAGATGGAATAGTCATTAGATAACGCTAACAGGTTTAAAGGTTGCAGTCTTTGTGTTGGTTCGGGTTAAGAGGACAGGAACCAAAAGGGCTGCTGCCTCCTTGGGTTGTCGTGTTCGAGGGGCAGGGAGGGGATTAACTGCACGTTGCAGTGTTCAGCCCTCTTGTTTTCTTGCTGAATACTGATAGCTGACCTCCCTTTTGACAACACCACTGTGTTTGCAAGAAGTAATTATGTGTTCATATGCATGCATCTGAATTAAATAATCAAGCTGCAAAACTAATGTTCATTTGTAGTAATAACCTCTGTATTTCCAGGCTGGGTTTGCTTGGCTTACAAACAACTGATCAGGTTTCTTATTTAATTAGACTGGCCTACAAAAAGGTATCCTGAGAACTTGAAATTGCATGTGCTGTTGCAGAGCAGGAAGAAAAATGATCCTTGCTCTATTTCTTGAACTCCTGATTCCCCAGATAGCTTCATCCGTGTGTGTCTCCTGCCTTTTTTTTCCCCCTCCCTCCCTGGTATGACTGGTCTTTAGTTTTCTTTTTTCCACCTTTGAATACTAGTGAATGTCAGAACTGAGTAAGTGTAAAAACGTTCCTGCAGTAGGAGTCGGCATGTGGGTAGTGATTCCACATGGATGAGAGGGGAGAGGGGCACGAGCAGAGCAAGTCAAACCCACCGCTTGTGCTGGAGTCAGGCAGGTACTGTGTCACGGAGCATCACTGGAGCCCTTTGTGTGACACCCCATCATTTGGGGGGCTCAAACAAGGCC
The DNA here is from genome assembly GCA_020800305.1 of Porphyrio hochstetteri. Classification (NCBI taxonomy): domain Eukaryota; kingdom Metazoa; phylum Chordata; class Aves; order Gruiformes; family Rallidae; genus Porphyrio; species Porphyrio hochstetteri. Next base: position 5,850,609 of record CM036926.1, on the reverse strand, counting down.
CCAAAGGGGTAGGTTAATTTATAGTTTTAAACACATCTAATGTCCACTTGAAAACTGGCTTGGTGAGGCCAGAGTGTCTGTGCTGCAAAGCACAGTGTGTTTGTTTTGAGCAGTGGAGTGACTGTTAAAATATTTAACGTGCTGTTAAGATAATACAAAGAATTTGGTAGCTTAGAATTAATCACAAGATATTTTTTTTTTCCTGATGGAAAAACGTCATTGTTGAAAACATGTTTGAAAGGGAGGATGTTCTTTTCCTTGTCTCTGTTTTGCTGTATGTGTCTGAAATAGCCACTATTCACTGACTCCAGCGTGCCCATCTGTCATCCCCAGCATTTGGTATATTGTTTCCAAAGCTAGTTGTGATTTTAACATGGTATCTAAATAGGGCAAGTAATGAAGGATGCTGCTTAAATCCCTCTGAGAGAATCTGTAGGACATCTGTGATCGTTTGCACAGTTTGGTTAGTCATAACCCTGGGAAGAGAACGTGGAAACTCTTGAGATGTGAATTGTTTTGTACAGTAACTCTGGTTTTGAGTGTTTTCTAAAGGATTTGGCACCTTGGATTTGTCACAAAACCTGTGGAAATCAGTATGTTCATATTGCAGAGAACCTGTGACGTTTTATGGTTGGGTTTTTTCCCCTATGTTTTAAAGGAGAGGCTTATTTTTAAATACTTGACCAGATGTTTGTGAACTGGGATGCTTTAATCCATTTACTGCTTCTATCTGATTCTTGTTTAATGTCCAAAACTGATTTATGTGTGTAACAGGAACAAAACCCAGAACAGCAGCAACAACAACCCCGCAAAGGAATAAGTTTTGAATACAGCAATAGATGATATTGTTATTTAAGGGGGGAGAACTGAGTTTTGTGGCACAGGGAGCCTTTTTTTAGCTGTCAGAGACACTTTAAAAGCACTTACCACTTGGGTGATATCTTCAAGCCTGAATTTGGCATGTGACTGTCTGCAGCTTTCATGTGTAAAAGTGTAAAAAAAGAAAGTCACACTTTCTGAACTAGGGGACACTTCTTTTGTGTGCACAGGGTTCTAAAATAAATAGTCTACCACAGAAGTTGACGCCTTGAGGCCTCGGAGCATAGTCTGCTCTGGGGATGGCTTACATACTTAGAAAGTTGGCTGGTGGAGCAGCGTGTCTAGGAATTCCTGTGCAGTGAAGGATGTAAATGTGAAACCAGGATGCTGACAGACATTTGATATTTTTAGGGAGATTCAGGCTTCTGGTTAAAACCCACGAAATCACATGTGCTCTAGAGTAGACACAGAAAATTGTTTTCAGGAGGATGTGCTTAAATTAAGTGGACAGAAGGCAGCAATCATGTTTGCCCAGCCAGTCCCAAACCAAACAACCCAAACCCAACCACTTTGAACAGAGCATGAGTAACAGCTGCTTATATGTCAGACTATTTTTACACATCCTTGTCCAGTGACTTCTCTGTAAAGTTACTTGCACATCTTGGTGTAAATGGTGAGGTTCTTGTTGCGTTCACAGAATCCCAGACTGGTCTGGGTTGGAAGGGACCCCAAGGATCACAGAGTTCCAACCCCCCTGCCACAGGCAGGGCCACCAACCTCCAGGCCTGGATCTATACAAGGTTGCTTCTTAGCACAGAGGCATCAAGCTGTGCTGTCTGTGTGCATTTAAAATGCTGACTTCATAAACTTGAGTGTTGAAGAATCAAAAGCTGGTGTCCTCCAGGGTGTCAAATCTATCCTTACACCATTTGGTTTCACTGCTGCTTTTATTATCTGTTCGGTTGTAATTTGCCCTTCATCTATTTTCTCTGTAGTTTTTAAGGATACAGAGGGTTTTTGCTGAGGTGTAATGAAAGAAAAGCCACTTCTCTGTTATGAAAACCCCTGTAATTTATTTTTCTTTGTAATCTTCCCCTCTGACAACGCCTCACAACTACATGATCAACCTAAAGAAGTCAATACCATTTGTGTTGGCAGGTTGTGGTGTCGGGCAATTCATCATTCCCCTGAAAACTTCTTAGATTCAGCCAGCCTCCTGAAATTCAATCTCATTCCCTGTGTTCTTCCTGATCGTGAATCTGGTTTCAGGGGAGGGGATGTTGTTGTTCTCTTCCACTCTGTGGAGTGACTGGTAACCTGTGGAGTAAAACACAGGGAAGGGAACTAAGGCCCTCGGTGAGTCTGAGAACAAAGCTTAAAGGGGAAACAAAACCCATCCCATCAAATTAAAATGTTTCAACTAGCTGTGTAGATGTTAGGCTTTCTGGAAGTATGGGATTTTGGGGGGATGAGGTGATTCTGTACTGCAAAAGATAGTAAATGATTTGGCTGCCTTTGTATCTTAATGTGTGAATATTCCTGGTAAACTCTGAGTAATCCCCTGCTACTCCACCTTTTTAACACATATTGGGGAACTTGGGCATCTGCAGTGAAGCTTACAGGAGCTGTGGCAATAAACAAACGCTTCTCTTTGCTGTGACCGACTGATGAACTGGAATGGTCTTTTGGGAGGAGGGGAGTGGTCCCTTATGTGGGAAAACCTCACTTCCAACCACTAACTTCTTCTATGCAAGTGTATCAGGATGCTTTGTCAGTCCTGACCTTAGCCTGGTGCCCTGGCTGCTGAAAGCCCTGTGTGACTCTGCTATAATAAGAAACTGAGACAGGGAAGTTGAGCGATTGCATCACCGTCTCCTTTACAGTCTTGGCCTAATTCAGACTAAAGCTCCGACCTCCCAACTCCCACAAGGCAAGGAAAACATTCGACTGTGGTGATCCTTCCCTTTTTGTTTTAATATCTCAGTGTATGGGTCACAAAGGATATGCTTTCCCAGAAAATTGTTACAGTTCCAGAGCTGTTCCTGCAGAGCTGTCCCCAGGAGCTGGATTGCTGGAAAGTTTCACATGAGCTTGTATCCATTCATTCATCATTTGCTGCCTGTGTCCTCCCCACAACTAGATCTTCCTTTGATCAAAAGCCATAGTAACTTGTTTCCTTCTTGCAGATACCTCCTACTGGTGGTGGTTCAGATGTTGATTTGGTTTGTAGATAAGATTTGTAAGCAGCATCCCTGCCAGAGCACAGTGTATGTTTCTAGTCCCGTTCCTGCCTCCTGGATGTGATTTGCTATTCAAAAACACCACCACCAACTAAACTCTGTACTCCCTTTAGTAGTCTTCGTCATGGTTATGTACACATATGTACTCATCTCTCCTTTACAGCGCTCCTTGGAGTGCTGTGCTATTTGAAAGTGCCCCCACTTCCATAGAACAAAACAGGAAAGTTGTAGCATTAGTCACAGAATCACAAGGTTGGAAAAGACCATTGAAGATCATCAAGTCCAACCAATCCCATCCTAAGCTAAACCACATACCTAAGTACCTCATCTACCCTTTTTTTAAACGCATCCAGGGAAGGTGTCCATACTTAGAAGTAGTTTTAGTGCCACAACATGATGCTCTCAGAGTGTGGTCTTGGGGTTCTGTGTAATGCATGAGGAATGCCTTTTCCTCTCAACATATATCTTGACATAGATAACTTGACATGTATTCACATTTTCCATGTGAATATAAGGAGGAACTTTGTCCCTGTGAGGGTGATGGAGCCCTGGGACAGGCTGCACGCAGAGTTTGGGGAGTCTCCTTCTCTGGAGACATTCAAACCCACCTGGATGCGTTCCTGTGGGATTTAGTCTGAGTGATCCTGCTCTGGCAGGGAGGTTGAACTAGATGATCCTTTGAGGTCCCTTCCAACTCCTGACCTTCTGTGATTCTGTGACTAAACCAAGCAAAGAGAATTGGCAGACACAGGCTGGGTCAGTGTTTCCCACCACTGCTGCATGTAGTTCTCATTAGCACTAATAGAATTGATGAACTCTTAGCAGGAGAATAACCAAACCTTTACCTGATTATTTTTTTTATCTTCAGAATTGAACGACCAGCCATAAAGACAGTGACACATGGCCCTTTATTTCAGGAGAACAGACAAGTCTTCCACCACCTTACTGGAGCAGCACACACTAGAAAGCAGTGCTGCCTCTCCAACTCAGTCCTTTTGATATATTTTCCCACATACTCATAAACCTCACTGTCTTTTACTGCAAACGTGGTACTTTTTCTTTCCTAAGCAGTCAGTTCGGGTGCCTGGTGTACAAACACACTTAGTGTGGCCCTGATGAAGCAGGCGGTATGTAAAGCTTGTGTTGGAGTGGTGGATTTAGTTCAACTTTTTTTCTGGCACAATGCTGCCACTAGCAGTTTTTTTGTGGTATTACATGTGGTTTTAATCGGCTTCAAGAAGTGGCTTTCATGGAAAGACTTTGCTGCTGTTTATTAAGCAGAAAGGCTGGAAATTGCTGTAACGACGAGGCTGATGTGAGCAGGAGAGATAAGAACTTTCTGGTCCAGTAACCCGTGATTTAACTTGTAAATGTAAATATTTTCAGAGCAGTCCTAGAAGGGTCTAGAGAACTGTAGACCAGAAAAAACAAACAGTTGCCTCATCCCAGAAGAATGTTAATGTCCCTTTAGGCCTTCCTCTTTCTTCAAGTGCTTTGGAGCAGTAGAAGGACGTGACTCCAGAAGCTTTCAGAGGTCAAGTGAAGCAGAGAATCTGTAACAATCTAAAAAATGCTCTTTTTTAAGTGGTGGTTGTTTCAGTTCCCTTCTAGGGAGGAACAAACTGGTAGCTGGATCCTTGTGTGGAAAAGGAGGCCCAGAGGAAGACAGTTCTGTGTAAATTTTGCTGTTGTTGGTGTGAGTTACAGGAGCTGACAGACTGTAATTATTTGGATGGGAGTGTGGCATCCTATTCTTTTGTGTAAAAGAGTGTAATAAAGAACATCTATGATTATGTCTGAATCCATCTGTCCTTGGGGAGAAAAAAATCCACTCTCTGTTACAACTGTTGGATTGAATTATGCTGCTGTTGGTAGTCTTTTTTTTCCCCTATTTGGGAAAAATAGGAGTATTATATTTGGCCATAAAATACCTGTTTGTTGAAATTAGTGGACTAAGATCATGCTGTACAAGTCCAAAAATCCCAATCCGTTCTGATTCTCTCCTTGGGTTGTTTTTCTGTGAGTACATTGCTGTTTGGTCAGATGTGTGGAGAGATACAGCTCATAATGATGTAGTAGGTAGTTTGAATGTCAGGCTGCCATTACCACGTTGCCTTTGTTTTGTTGTCACAGAAATGTTTGCCTCCCTTTTTGGATCTTGCCTCAGGTTTTCCTCAGTGTGAAAGCCAACTTTTTATACTTTAGAAGATTGTGTCAGATGTGGTTTGAGTTCCTTTTTAGTAATGCCTTTAGACCTTCTCTTTCAGAGCAAACGGGACCACCTCCTTATGAATGTCAAATGGTACTATCGCCAGTCTGAAGTCCCAGATTCAGTCTATCAGCATTTGGTTCAGGACAGACACAATGAGAATGGTAAGTTAGGCTCTGTGGAGTAAAACCACCTTTACTTGTACTCTGAATTTTCATTTATAATGGTCCAGAAAGCAAGAACACTTTTGCCCTGAAGTGCAACTTCAGTACGTATTCCAGCATCATTTGTCTCTTGCCTTTAGGGAAAATGCAACTTTTGCTTCTGTTCTTACCAGGAAATTTCCTTGAGGCAACTGTTAAACCTCTGTAGATACTCCAAGGTGAATGATAAAAGTTGATGCTTGAAATACGGGACACAGCAAGTTTTTGATGCACGGCAGTACAGAGTTGAGCATAGGTTTATGTATGTATGGGACACTGTGTGTGGTTTTAGCAAAGTCTGTGCAAATTTAACATTTATTAACTTATTAGAAACTTCTAACAATGGGATTATAGGCACAGTGTGAAAACGGAGCATTCTTGATGACATGGCTGCTTTTTTATGTCATACTCATGCTTGTGTAGAAGTATTTTTGTGTTCTTCAGGGATGTTGTGAAGTAGTCATGGAAAAGTTGTCTTTGCTTTTCATTAAAAATGAGAATTTTCTGCATGTGAAAATGGATATCAACATTTATCTCGATGCCAGAGCACAAAGCAGTTAGTGCCATCAAGGTTTTATTGAAGATTTGAGATTAAATACACAAAATAACCAGAACCTTAACCTGGAAATAGAAGCCAGTGATAATTTGCTTAGCTTCTAGTGCTCAGTGTCTTGTGTCTTAAAAAAAGAAGCTCTATCCCTTGAGCAGTTGTTTAGGTATGGCAAGGGAGGAATCATGTGTTAAAAGCAAAAAAACCCAAGGTATTGGGTTATTTCTGTATCTTACAGGATGTGTAAACAAGCTGTTTGCCTTAATGCTGAGGAGTGTGTGTCTCTTAGCAACATCCTCAAACTTTGACCTGTACAAAATACCAGGGAAATGGCCATGGTGGATGCTTTCAGACTAACATGCTGGTGGGTTTGTGTTTGTGTGTTTGCTTTCTGGCAGACTCTGGACGAGAGCTTGTTATCACAGACCCAGTTATCAAGAATCGAGAGCTCTTCATTTCAGATTACGTTGACACTTACCATGCTGCTGCCCTCAGGTAAGTTGCAGAGGATGTGGTGCAGTCTGAGGTGGAGGAGAAAAACCTTCCTGGTTTTGTGTGGGGCATTGTTAGCATACTGCTCAGCTTTCTCCTCATCTCCTATGCTAATTAACTTGGGTTATCTGTCCTCATTCAAAAAGGAGCTGTAATTCTGCAGTCTCACTTGAATCTCAGTTAATCAATGTTGCTTGGGAGATATTGTTTCCCATCATTGCCAGTTTAGGTTATTGCTGGTTCCTGCAGAAGCTGCTGCCCTTCCCTCCTCCTGTGTTTGATTTCACTATTAACAATAGCATCTCCTTCTAAAGTGACTGTTAGTACGTTGCCCTGATTAAATTGCATTAAAGCCTTTTGCTCTGAGGCACTTGTCATTGTTGCAGCTCAGCTAAGAGCTCCATTAAAAACTAGCTGTACAGCCAGGAGGTAATGGACCCCGGTATTGTTCTCTGCACTATCTGCCCTTCCCTGGAGGTTCCTGCTCTCTTCACCCACTAAGTTTTTAATTGAAGTGGCTAACCTTTGGCTAGGCTGAGGGATGCACCGTGAGGTAAAGACCTTTTCAAACAGGAACAGGGAGGCATTCTTTCCCAGCAGATTTTCAGCATGCCAAACATGCATGGATATTGTCAAAATGCAAATTGAATAATCTCCCTGATAATAATGCTCAGATGGTGTTTCACTAGAACCATCTGGAGACTTTTTTTTCATCAGAGTCCCTTTGCTAAAGCCACTTTACTTCAAGACAAACTAGCTGCAACTCCTGCTTTATGGGTGTGAAGGAGACTTTGACATATCTTTTTATGAACTAGGAAAATTCCAGTGGTGTTGTGTAACCTCATGAAATTCCACAGTGCCTTTCCTGAGGTACAGAAGGTCGCCTTCCAGTTTGAAGTTGGCATGCTCAGAAACAAGCTAGCAGGAGGTTGGCTGTCTTGATGGAACCGCTCTTGGAAATGTTACTGTCTGCTGAAGCAGAGAGAAACCGAGCTCTATGTGTGGAATTTTCCCTGGGAGCATTTCAACTTGTCTTCTGCATCCTTTCTGCCTTTGGGGTGGTTCTTTTTTAGAAGAAAAGACAAAATTGGCAAGATAAAAATGGAAAATACATGTACCCCAAGCAATCTCAAAAAACAACCTCCTCTTCTCTTCCAAAAAGCATGGAGGCTGCTGAAACCCCAACTGATCACATCCTCGATCCATCTTGTGTCTTCTGCCACCTTTTTTGTTTGCAAGTGGATACCACAGGCACCTTTCTGATCCCTCTTTTGCCTCTCTTTGTTGGCATATGGTTTCACTGTTGTTCTGTCGTGTTCATACCTTGGATAATTCTTACAGGTTTGTGATGGTGTCTAAAGATAGCTGATAATTGAGAGAATACACCTTTGCAGGATAAAGATCATAATTCTGCTGATTCTTTTCTAGCAAATTGAGATTAATATATGTCAGTAATTTTCAGTGTACAAGATGAGCATAAGGGGACTTGGTTGTGGTGTTCCTACACTTTGAGAACATAGAGGAGGCAGAATGTATTGTGGTGTGTGAAAGGAGGGTTAATGTAAAATTCTGGTCTGTTATAATGTGAGATTATTTCTCTGCCCTCTGCAAACAAATGGCTCTGGTATCACAACAAATGGATGACAAACTGGGAAATAAAGTGCTGTTTGTATCTAGCAGGGGAAAAATTAACTAGAGAGTGCTTGTAGACCCTGTGGAAGCATGTAGTAGAAGTTCTGTACTTTTTTGCCTCTATATGTAGTACCACTTGCTTGAAATGCTGTGCAAAACACACACTACATTCATTAATACAGATAATACTGGAAAACACTTATTTACTGTCAGGTGAATTATGGAAAGGAAACTAAGTCTTTTTCCTAAATACTGTTAAAAATGTGAATTTGATGTGAAATACCAAAACAAATACCCCTTCTCATTTTCTTTTTTCTAAATGATGAACCGGGAAGCTACCTTGAGCCACAGGGATAAAATAAACACTAGTGAACAAGTTTGTCTTTCCCTATTTCTGTGGGGTGTCTCAATTACAGACCTTGTTCATGATCCATTACAGCCCTGCCATCACCTCTGCAATATCCAGTGTGGCTTTGTCCTTTGCCAGAAGGACAACTGACTGAGAATTAGGCCACTGTAGGCACAATTTTGCAGCCTCAGCTCACAGGATGGCTGTATTGATTTTGTCTTAGAAGAGTAGACAACTCGATTCATCCTTAGGGCGTGCTTTCTCCTCACTTGTAGTAGCTGATGTTGTGTTACACAGCAGAGTTCTTAGTGGCTGTCCATGGCTAAGGCTTTTTCAAATGCTTCATCCTGAAAAGGTTAGGGAAGGGAGCAGGCTTTAGCAGTTCAACTTTGAAGATTTGCCCTGTGTTTGAGTTCTGCTGAGAAGACAAACAGGTCCAGCATATGGGCAGGATAATTAGTCATCTTGGTATACTGGTGGCAATAGCACTGGTCAAGTCTAACCAAGACTGGCAAACCTTTTTACACCATTAAATAAACCCCACAGCAGCTTATTTATAATAACAAACACAAAAGTAAGTGCAAGTGAAATGAGCTGCTATCTACATTGCTCTTCTGAATGTGAGGCTTCCTGGCAGTAAACTCTTGTGCTTTGTTTACTGCTCTTTGGCTGCCTGGTCCGTTTGTCTCTGCCCACTTCTGATCTGATTTATTTGGTGACAGTCAACCACAGGACCTTGAATGCCCCAATCCCAGCAGCTGGTGAACACAAATGCTCCAACAAACCCTCCAGGAAATGAGACATGACTTCTTACAGCTAGTTTTCATGCTCACCCTGAAGGATAATCACTTCAGCAACAAACTAGATGAAAAAATTTAACAATCTATTGTAGAACAAGCTAATAAATCATCTTTTTTATCTGTTTTTTTTAAAATACTTTTTACTCTCTCTATATATTGAGTAGAAAGAAGAAACTTGTGTGTTGGGAATTTGCATTGTTAGGGTTGGAGTCTTGCTAAAACCAGCATAGCTTTGAGTTTTATTTGGAAGTGTTAATAAGCTGAAGTCTTATTTCAATAAATAGTAGAATTTTTGAAGCTTCCTTAAAGACAGAAGTGTAACAGACTATAAAAACTTTGAAAATAAAGTGTTTTCAGGATTGTATTTGCAGGGTAGGTGCTGTTCATTAGTCTGATTAAATTGGGGCTCCTCAGAACTGTGTGTGGCTGAATGAGAATTAATGAACGTTTGGAGAACATGTCTGAGACACTGTAACTGAATTTTCTTCCCTTTCCACCATGGGAAGAATCTGCATAATTATTTGTTACAACAGGCTCATATTTATGATGTTTTAGACATTTATGAGAACACAAGGATCTCTGTGGCTTATACACAGATTGCAGTAGCACTTAATTAAGATCACTGTTATTCAGGATAGAATTCTAATGCTGTTTTCCCTCTTTCTTTCAGAGGGAAGTGTAATATCTCCCATTTCTCTGACATATTTGCTGCTAGAGAATTTAAAGCCCGAGTGGATTCATTTTTCTACATACTGGGCTATAATCCAGAGACAAGGTAAGTGAAGTGACTTTTAAAAGCAAGCTTTACCTGTCATCTGAGCCTTTATGAAGAGGAAGACTCAAGGGAAGAGAAGTTTAAATTGAATAGGATGCTGACCAGGAAGGTGGGGTGGAAGGGAATGTGAGGGCAGAGCTGCATCTTGCTCCTGAGTCTGTTCACAGGAGAATGAAGAGTAGATAACAAAATTGTCTGTTGAGTTCTAACACCTGGTTACATCTCTGGGTAAATAACATCCTGCTTCAAAACAAAAAGGTTTTGAGAACTGTGAAATTTTTTAAGGCTACAGACATTAGCTGGACTTAGTTGTTTCACTGGCTAAATGCATCCCCTGATAATACTTTAAAAACAACATTGATGTCTTCTAGTAAGCAATGTTGGAACATACTCCTTTGAAGAAATCCAATTGAACACTTTGAAGTGTAGAAATTCACTCTTTCATGTGTAAATACTTGCAGGTCTTGTATCAACAGTTCCTAGTTGATGCTTTGGTGGCCTAGAGGAAGTTAGAGGTATGGAAAGAACTGAGGGTTTTTTGGAATTAATACTTATTTGTTCAGCACATTCTTTCATTTCACAGTTCTTTTAAACTGCCTGAGAGTTGTCCAGCCAATCTTTATCACTGATGTTTGGAAAGCAGAGCAGATGTTGGAAAGCAGAGCTGATTTTAGACTGTACCTTGATATTCTTCAGGCCCAAAGCCTAACTCTGCATGTTTTTTCTTGATGTGGTTTTGTAAACACAGGGAATACCTTACAAATACTAGCCTTAAAGAGTTTGTTGTCTAAGGGGTGAATTTTTGTGAGTGTTTGAGTAAAAGATCATAATATGTAACATGGCTTGGCAAGGTCTGTGCCAATTGGAAGTTGTATTGTTTCATTCAGTGCAGAAAATGGAATGAATTAGCTTGTAGACCTTGGTTTCTAGAGATGTTGCTGAGAAAAGTATTTAAGAGGTGATTAGATAAGCATATAAATAATAAATATTTGGATTGTTACGTTGTAGATTTACTGGGTTTTTAAATGCAGATATGAATCTTTATGCTGCAGGGCATAGCCAACCACTAACTGCTTGCAGTTAGGAAGAAACTCCCTGTGTGGGCATCTTATTGTGTAATTGCCTATTTATGAGGCTTCCTGTGCCTTACTCTGAAGTGTCTTTAACTGTCCATGTGTCTGAGGTGGGGTTTTGGGCTAGAGAAGCTCCCTTCGTGGGTTCAGTTGTTCATAGCAGGTGGTGTCAGTGCAAGTCCCTTGGAGGCAATCTGGCTGTGGGGCTGAGCTCTTGGGAAAGAGCACGAAATCCTGTCAGACTTTAAAATACCACATGTTAAAATGGTTCTGTAATGTAATTTGTGTGTTTTGGTGTGTTTTTAAGTAGTCCAAGTTGCATTTATGAAGCTCTGCATCGTACACCCCTTTGGTATTTGCTCTGCTTGGCACCTGTATGTGACGTGGTCCCTTCGATGGGTTTGAGGTCTGAATGGGTGAATGCTGAATGAAGCACCTGTATCCTGTTCAGGGTCTGTGTTTAATGGAGGATCTCTCTTCTGAAATGCCACTTAGGCAAGTTACTGCAGTTTTAAACCCACTTTCAGTGTAGAAGTAGCTGTTAATTCTTCCAGCTATTAGAAAATGACTGAGCCTGAAAAGATCAATGAAATGACAAAGCATAGCACTTAGTGATCAGCTAATTACTCAGACTAGCCAGCTCTCAAAATGCAGGTTTATTTTCATTATTTGATTGCAGCCAGTTTGGGTTGGTTTTTCTTTTTTAATTCTAGCTCTTCAGGTCTGTATTTTGCCTTGGAATAGGGATAGGTTTACAAGAAGGAGCTGAGTCCAAGTTGCTTGATTATTTTTGACAAGTATATTTCCTCTATATATCTTTTATATCTTAAATACATTATTGTTCTATAATGCATGCTGCTTTGAATACCTAATTCTAGATTAATTTGGTTTTGGAAGCAAAAGTATTGAAACACACGTTCCAGGGTGACCCATTGGTGGTTTGTCTGTAAAAATAAAACTTTGTCCTGAACTTGGTCTGTGTTTCCAATGTAGTGTTTTGTTTTAGATGGAAAAGGTTCCTGGTAGCTTGAAGTAATTAGTATGTTGTAGGGAAGGTCCTGCAGTGTGACCCCTGGGACTGCCTTGAAGAAATGTGTTATAGGATACATTCTTAGCCCAAACAAGCTTGGGCTGTAGATTGCATCTAAAAGATATATTTCCCTTTGAGTGATTTTTATGTCCAGCAAAAGATGCTCATACACTTCTCCAGGGCTCTCGAATGCAGCTCAGTGTGTTGGGAATCTATTTTCTATGTTTTCATGTGTTCCAGTTGTAAAACAACCCACAAAAATCCCAGGATCCCAAAAATATCCCAAACACTGGTGTGGTGGATGTGTAACAAGACCTTAGAGCGTGTTGAAGGAAAGTATGCTGTGTCATTCCTTTTCTGTCTGAAAGCTTGCTGACTGTAGGCTTAGCTTGGGAAACATCAACCACCACCCTGTTGTTGATCATTCTGTGGTCTGGAAGTGGTAAACCGGTGTGTTTTGGGATCACTTTTTATTCTTTAAAGAGTATTTCAAGCTGGTTTGTGGGTGGTTGGGTTTGTTTTTTATTCAGAGTTGGGTCAAAGATTACACAGTGTGTTTCAGTGATTCTTCCATCGGTGATAAAATCTGGTTGTGGGATAAAAACCTAAACTAATCTTAGAGCTAGAGGCTGGCTGTTATTACCTTGAATAGAGTGTTAATGCAGCTGCCAAGCAGGCCTGAAATATATTTCTGGCTCTCAAGAGCGTGGAATACATCCACCAAACTTGTGTAGCCTTCTGAGAAAGCATAAAATGTATTTTCTAAATACTTTGGAATAATTAATTTCATCTCTCTTCAGAGCAGTGACTGCTCTGACACTAATTCCACTAACGTGGAAACCCACTCAAACTCTTGTGTCCCCCAGATGGCCAGATGAGACCAATGCTTTATCAAAGAAGAAACGTTGGGTGAATTGTGTATGCCCTGAAATCAGTTTATAGGCATTTCAAAGCATATAGGGTGGCAGGCAAGGAGCATTAATGGGCAAATAAACCCAGACCTGATGAACCACTTCAGACAGTCTACCCTGCCTGTAGTGTAGCACCCAAGTGAGCTGTTTCTGCCAAGAACTTCTTCCAGCTCTTCCTTTTGTGCTCTGACATGCTGTGTGCCCTTCCAGAAGAGACTTTGAACTTTCTCATTAAAGGATGTGGGTGACCCAAATGCTGCTGGTGGGACTGGCCTGGGTTTTATAGTGTACCAGCATGAATTGAGCAGTAAATAGATGATGAAGTTTTGTCTGATACTGATGTATGGGTAGATTATATGTGGATATGTATAGATTCAAAGGCTACTGAGTGTTTACTTGAAAGTGGAAATAAACAGATTCTATTCTACAAACAGGCTTCATGGCCAGGAATCAAAATGACTCTTCCAAAATGTTGTCTTACATTCTGGAACAAAAAACCACCAAACATTAAAGGCATGGTTGGATTTTCCAAATAGATGTTTTGGAAGACTGGGAACTTCTGTTGTGTTACTCCACAGCATTTTCTCTTCTTTCATTTTTGATCTTCTGGAGTGTTCTTGTTTCGTGGTGTGAGCTAAATGAGTCTCAGTGTTGTGTCCGAGAGGAGTGTTCCCAGGAGTGAAACACCAGATGTTTGCCTTTTGGTGTCCTTCAAGGTTCTCTATTTTCAGTTGAAAATTTGGATCAAGAGCCTCTTTTTCTTCTCTTTTCAATGGAAAGTGTAGTGGGTGGAGGACAAGTTCTGGTTCCAGAAACAGATGAGAATAGCCTGGATTTTCACTGCATCAGGAATCCCTTGTGGAGATGCGAGTATGGTTTTCAAAGCTTCTTGTAACATGTAGCTAGATGATAAATTGATACCTAACCCCAAAATGGGAACAGAGGCTCAAGAGGACTGTGGAGCTATCTGGCTGGTTTGATCCTTTTGCCTGGTCATTCTCAGCAGTCAGAATATTTTGATTCTAGGCATGTTATAATGTCTGGGGCAGGATGAGAGGGTGAAATGGCCATAAAGGTTTTTAAATTTATCCATCCTTATGTCTCAGATCAGTGAGTAGTTGTGCTTACACTTAGAAGGCTGACAGTTTGTGGCATGCTTTGCTTAAATAAACTCATTCCTGGAGTGTATTGTAAGTCCAGGGTTTATTTTTTTATTTAAAAAAAAGTAGTTTCACAGGAATCTGGAATAGGAGAAACGGGGGACTGTTTGTATGGTGTGCTGAGGTGATGTGAAACAGATGCCTTCAGTATGTCTTACTGAATTACTGTGAGGTTGGTTTGTATCAGTCTTGTCTAATATTCCTGGGAAAGAATTGTGGAAGATCCTGAACACCCTTTGCTGGGTGCCAGCCAGTGGTGTCACGCGGTGATGTGACTTGCAGTTGGTTCCTTTAAACAAACAGACCAAAACCCCTCCCCAAAACTGTACGTAGAGAAAAGGGTGTCTGGCTGCCTGCGTTGTTCTTTGCAGTTTGGAATGCATGGTTTCTGTGTGTCCCTATCTCAGTTTCTCTCTGAACTGGAGGGTAGTGTAAAAGCTGAGCACTGTTTCTCAGGTTCATGTTGTGAACTTGGGGGGGGGAAATCCCAACCCAGAACAACCACCCAAAAATCCAGCAGCACATTTCAGCTGTAGTAGATGTAAAGACTCAATACATTTGGCCTTGTATGGCGTCTGAAAAGCGGTCAGCTGGTAAAGACTGTGCCAAACATTTGGAGCAGTTATCTCTTTTAGTCTGCAGTCTGGGGAACTTGGCCAGACAGTCTTGTGCTGTGTGTTACATCCTGTGATATTTCTATATTATAAGTGAGCTGATAGAACATTGTGGTGGCCTGGCTTGTTGGGGTTGTTTCAAGCACTTTATAAAACTTCATTGTTTGTGGAAGTTTTAAATACATAGGCTAGGACAGCTTAGGATTTTTTAAAAGCATAAGAACTTTTTTGTAGCTGGCTGTGTTTGGTTTTACCTTCTTTTTGGAGTGTGAGCCAAGCCCCCTTCTCCTGCATCTTAGGGATTATGAATGAGCCTTGGTAGCATCAGATAGCTTCAGCAGAGCCATGGTGGCTGAAATGTTTGAGTTAATGAACATTTGAATTATTATTGTGGGTTCAGTGAAGGCTCCCAAGAAGGGGATGGGAGGAAACGTATTAAAAGCCACAAGGAAAATGTTAAAATAAAATTTTCGTATTGGATTATTGTAAAAGAGAAAATTTGGGCTGGTTCTGTACCCTGATCTGTTTTCTTTGGTCTGTTTCTTTCTTTTAAAATGGAAAATTTGAGAAATTTTCTATCTTTCTGTAGCCTTGCAGTGAATCCAGGTATCTCAGGCACTGGAAAATGGGGTGGGCATCCCAATTAAAGCACTTTATGCTGTAAGGGGAGAGGATGTTACCTTCATATAAACAGGTAGCTGAGATTTTTAAATAAAAATTAGTGATAAACAGGAATGCCAAAAATCAGGGGTGATGAAGGAAGGTCAGGCAGTGAGTCGCCTGGCTCCTCGTGGGCTCACCTCCTGTTCACACGTGCTTGTGAATGGCAATAGCTGAGTCGTCGTGTGCTGTAAATGTGCTCATATAGCATGTTACTGACAGGTAGAATAAAAGCATTTTGTGAATCAGTTTGCCACTTTGTGTCCTAACAAGTTATCTATTAAAATGCAGTGCTTCTGTCACTTGCACCTGTGAAAACTTCGTTGCCTTTTAATCCATGTAATCTTGTAAAAACCTGGTCACAAACTGAGGAGGAGGGGGGAGAGAAATCCAGCTTTCAAAAGTCTTTTTTAAAATCACTATACATTTCACTTGGAGAAGCTACAGAAGAGTTACTAACACAGCTCTCCAGCCTTGGGAGTCGCTCGCGTTGGCTGTATGGGATCCCCCAGCTAAGGCCCCACTTCCCTGCACACTAGCTTGGTATGCAGGAGCTGCGGAGTCTGTTCAGTGCGCTTTATTTACGGAAACAGCGGGGTTGAGATTGATTGCGTTGTAAGACAGTGTGTGGATGAGGGAGGGTCACAGCACATGCTCAGTCCTGTCAGTCCGAGGGCGAAGTTTCTGCGTTCTGCGTGCAGGCTTAGGTCATAGCACAAGCTCAGTGAAAGCTCTCCGAGGTCTCTCAGACTGCATGTGCCTCCATTTTGAGTTGGTAGAGTGGAAAAGGCAGAGTTTTAGCTGTTAAGTAGAGGGTTCAGGAATACATCTAAACCCACAAGAGCCTGTCATAGTCATGGATGATCCATTCAGCCCCTGCAGGTAGGCTACATCACTCTGGCCTCCCCTAAACAATGATGATTTTTGCTGTTATTTGTGACTTCTGAAATGTTTATGAAATCATTTCATTACTATTGCATGTTCCTCACAACCTTGTAATCACATCGGCTTCGCTGTGCAGCTGTTTGTACGGTGCATGAGGGCACTGAGCAGGGGATCTGCTGCCTGAGGGGTGCATGTAGCAAAACCTTGGAGCTGTGTGGGCTTGTTTATGATTTTTTTTTTTATTTATATTTTAATCCCCTGGTGGTGCAGTTTTAATTTCAGTTGTGCCTGTCTGTTTGCCAACCTTCTGGCAGGTCTGTGGGGAGCTGCAGCGGGCGCTCCGCGGGATGCGGCGTTACCCAAGTGGCGATTAGGAAATGTTTGGGCCTGCACCAGGCTGTTTAGGTAATGGCAGAGGGAGGGTTGGAGATCAGCAGCCATTGGTTGTGCTCGGGATGGGTGGTTCTCGGGTGATGGAGGGGCAGTGTTGGTGCCGAGACTTCCTCCAGTATTAAAAGGGAGGGGATTAAGAAACAAGTAGCTGGTGTGGTTCTGCTTGCTTGTCACTCACATGCAAATCACACTTGTGCATCTCAAATGCTGTGATGTTGTTATGTGTGGAGCAGCTCGGTGGAACAGCTGTGCAAGGGGCACCCACGTCTGTGTTACTGGGCCAGCAAAACGCTCACGGTTTTGGTTGGAATAAAAGAGAAGACTTGGGCTCTGTGGGTTTGTGTACTGATAGTGTGGCTGCAGCTGGCTTGGAGGCCCTTGTGGGACAGCCATCGGTGGCTGGTCACTGTGAAAATAGAAATGGGTTTGAGAGGACTAGGCTGTGTGGAATGGGAGTGAACTTCATTGTGGAGCAGGTTCTCATTCACAGGAGCGTGTGAGCTTGCACAGAACTGGGTGCTGCAGCCCTCTGCCCAGTCCCTTGGCTGACAGAGCCCATCTCAGCACCACAGGCTGCGGGGAAATGCCTCTGTCAGGTTAACTTGTTTGCAAGTTAGGGAAGTGTGTTGAGTTTGAAAGGACAGGACGGTCTGTGCTGCTGACAGTGACATCTCTGGAGCTTTATAGCAGGAGGGTGACTTTTTGCCTTGCACAGTCGGTCGCCCGTGCAGTGTGTGCTACTGGGGTGACCTCCTGTCTAATCCGAGGATGAGGAAGGGGTGGTGAATGGCTGAAGTTACTTGTGTTAGTGCCATCCCCATGTCTGTGCTATCTGATGTGTCATTCCCTTCTCCTTTTATACCTATTGGGCATCACAATCAAGATCCCCTATTCAGCATGGGTCACTTGTGCCACTGGTTGAAGCAGAGTCATGTCAGTGAGTATAGAGCAGGGCTCCCTTTGACATCAGCCTGTCTGAATCACCTCGTAGCTGAGATGGTTGTCTCTGTAGTCTGAGGCTTTAGAAAAATTCCTGATAAAGGATCTGCTTGACTGTACAGGAATATGACCCTGCTCTGCAGGAGTACAGGGTATGACACCATGTGTCCTTAGTGCTTGTTTTAAATGTTGACTTGTAAGAGGAGGGATGGTAAGGGAAAGGGAGGGTACAAAGTGGTCTGTTTCAGGCTGGCTTCCAGTGATGATTTTTGCATGTGTTTTAAAAATATATATGTGGGGGGGAAAGCCAATTCTGAACTTAAGATGGAAATTTGGCCCTGTTTCTTGTTTTCAATGCTGTGAGGTTAACTTGTGGCACCTGGGGTGGGAAAAAATACAAACACCTCTAGGCTGCACCAGAACTAAATCTGATTGTCAGACAAAAGTATTGTGTTTGGGACAACAAATTCTGCAGGAATAATATGCCAAATAAGGCACTTCTCAGTCACTTGCACATGGGAACTTGGGGATGTGATGTTGTACTGTCTCCCAGAATGCCCCTTGAAGGATACCCCTTGTGTCTCTGCTATGCTCATGTAGAATTTGGTAGTTCCTGCTCCCAGAAATGTATAAATACTTTTATGCCCCGTGGAAATACTCAGTGGAGATCTCTGTCCTTTCCATGTGCTTCAACACAGATGTCTTCCACCTATACAGGCAGTCACAGGGATGGTCAACCAGTTCACAGCACAGGTTTGTCCATAGGTGGATGAGGCTGTTACACTCTGGTTTAAAAAACAAAAGCAACAACACAAATAGAAAGCTAAGTGCCCCAAATAAAATCCAAACCCACAATCAAACCCAAACCCTTTGTAGCAGGAGAGGTGAGGCTGCCTGGTGTGAGTTATTTGTAGTACTGGCAAGAAGTTTCTTAGTGCTGAAAGGACCCCTCTGCCTAGGAGGCTGTGGAGTGTGCTTATGCTTGTGATCAAGAGACTGGTGTCTCTTCCTTATTTGAATGTAAACAAATACTGGAAAAGTAGTGTTAGGAAAGTGATCAATGACATGTGCAAGGAGAATTTTACACCCACAGGTAATTCCCATGGGGTGAGAGTGCTGGTTTCCTTTGCAACAACCCACACATCACAAGGGCTGTATTCAGATCTCTTCCATCCTGCCTTTTCAGTAGGGCACTAGAGCACTTCTGAGGGCTGTAGAGTCTGTTTCCTCACATACAAACTTGATGCAAAATAACATCACCTTGAGAAAGCTTTTCCTGCCTGACTCAAACTTCTGCAACCACTTCCTTCTCCAAAGAGCCACACGGGTACAGAACACAGAGTCCTCCTCTGCTTCCTCCAGGTTGCCTCTGCAGGCAGTCAGCAGGTTTGGGCTTGTACTGGAGATACAGATGTCAGCACATGTCTCTTCATTCCTGCTTTAGCTTGAGCAGTTGCTAAAAACGTTCCCATGGGACTTCCTTTGCCTGAATTGCAGGTTGGAATTTTTTTTCACTCCAAACACAAAATTGTTTATAATTTTTAAAAAAATTCTAACACGGTTACAACAGGTTTTAAACAAAAGTTGAACTTAATAGAGGCTGACCATTAGCAAGGATGTTTTTCTGAGCGTGAAGATGCGTCTTCTGGAAAAAGGATTTTAAAATCTTGTTTTTAAAACAAAGTTTTAAGGCATAAATGTGAGTGGGACACAGTGACCAGCAAACTTTTGGTCTTTTAAGGAGAAAATGATTGTTGGGAAAAGCTAACAAGCTATTGCTTCATCTGTACATCGATGTAGGTCCCTAAGTAATGAAAACAAGACCATGCAACCAACTCATTTTCTTTACATGGGAATTGCTGGTTGTGTTCAGGGGGCAGCTGGTTCTCTTACTCTTGGGCACCTGACTCACAGGTTGTGGTAGCTGTGGGGTTTTTTGCTTAAAGGTTGAGTGGCCTAAACCTGATTGTCCCTTTTGTAGTTTGAACTGTGTAAAGAAAGAACACACCATGGGTAAGAGTGGTTTTCCTGGGTCGAATTGCCAGTCAGCTCAAAGCAATGGAAGATGAGCAGAGATGAATCTTTTATCTGCTGCTGTGTTAAGTGAGCTGAGATTTATGCTTTGCATCAGACTTTTTGTTTTCCTGCATGTTGTTGGACAAGACAGTTGTGTTGGCTTTGCAAGGATATTGATTGGAGCCTTAAGACCAGCAGTAGTTGATCTGTCAGCTTGCACACCCAGCCCCATGTGCTGGCCAGCCCTATGTGGTGCTTGGCCAATGTCCTCAGATGCCCAGCCACCTCTGCAAGTGTCAGTGCCTCCTATTTTTATAGGAGTCCTTCCTGTCACTGCTGCCATAAAAAAAAGGTTGCCTTGTATGGCTGGACAGGGATTGATGATACCTCTGACTGCTTCAACTAGCACAGGGTGCCCAGGGAGGCTGTGGAAGCCCCTGGATCCCTGGAGGTGTTCAAGGCCAGGTTGGATGGGGCTTTGGGCAAACTGGTTCGGTGAAGGATGTCCCTACCTATCGCAGGGGGGTTGGAACTAGATGTCCTTTGAGGTCCTTCCAACCCAAAGCTTCCTGTGATTCTGTGATCCCTTGGGCTCACTATCCTGTCTCCAAACACTGACCATAAGCAGATGCTTGGAGAAAGTAAGAATAGAGCCGTGATCTATGACAGAGGCTCGCTCTGTGTGTGGGCAATCTATTTTGCATCACTGTGGTGAAATTTTACTGCTTCTGGAGTGCTGCAGAGGAGCAAATGTATTGGAAGCTTTTTGTTTGAGTAGTTAAGTCTTTGCAGCCAGAGCCTGCAGAGCATGGGGTGAGGGAAGGTCTGAATTTTGTTTTATGGATGCACAGAATAAAATGAAGCAGTGTCCTCCCAAGTGGATCTCTTGTATGTCCCTTTCAGGTCCTGATAAACTATTTTTTAACTGGTTGGAGTGGAGTAGGTTTGTTCTCTCTAGTTTAATCCCTCTAGAGACGGAACAAAATGATCCTTGCCAGTTGTTTCTAGAATTGTCTCTGAAGAGCATTTTCTTTTTCATCTTGGGTATTGGACCAGTCTTGAGACTGTTTTCTAACTACTTCAGATTTATATTAATTTTACAGAAATCACAAAAACCTTGCTGTATCGTGCTTTCAATTTATGTAACTGATTATCTTGCCAATAATAGTGACTGTTGGGCTACATCAGTGTTAAAAGTGTATGATTGCAATTTATCATCTGTTCTGCCTATAATGCATATAGCTAATCTGGTTTGGGTTTTATTTATTAAGCCATTGATTTTCTTACCAGGCTTTGTAAATAAACGTAAATCTCACAACACTCATTCTTCAGTGCTATAGCTTGTTATTGTTAAATAAAACCAAAAAACCAACAGGTTCTCCCTGTAGCCCCAGCATATCCTGGCTTTAAGCTGTGTCTTTCTTCTTGGAACCTTTTGTCATATAAACATCATGACCTCTTCCACCTGTTTTTGCATGCTCTTAGCTAACAACCTGACCTCACACTGCGATGGGTAAATGTGTAGTAACTGCTGTTCAGGTACCTCTTCTGGTCTCAGCATCGTTGCCCTGTCCCCTCCAACAGCCTGGATTCCAGTCTGGTGAGAGCTGCTTAGACTGATCAGGCTTCTAGTTAAATTCCAGAACTACTTTTGCACCGTGAAGCTAGCCTTGGTGATGTGGATGTGTTGCAGCAGGCTGTGCTTTTTAGCAAGTTGGTTTTGACAAGGCTTCTTGGAGAGCTCCAAAGAGAATCAGAAAGATGGTTTGAGAGGTGGTCTGTGGCTGAGCCATCTGGCCAGCTTAAAAACCTTTCTCTGTTGAAAAAAATCTCTCTAGTTTAATTACAGATCTCAACTTTCAGCCTCAGGAATGATGTGGTTAGATAGGTAGCACCGAATCCTGGCTATAGCCAATGTTGAGGTTGTGTTTTGTTTGGGAGTGCTTTTAGCTTTTGGGGTGGTTTTGGTTTTTTTAAACTTACTGGTAGCATGGTGGCAGGTGGTTCAGAAAGCCAGCAGAAGTGCAGTGTGTGTGGTGCATACCATCATAGTTTCTGAGATTCTACCTTGTACTTGCACATGTGATCCCTGACATAGGTGGTCTACCTTACATATGCAGCCTGTGGTCTCCTGCAGAAGCCTGGCTTCCTAGCAAAGGCCTTCACTAAGTGTGCTGGGTAAAGAAGGACTTGGATTCATATCAAGGATTGGACAACGTTGGGATGGTGCAGAGGAATGCTGTGCAGAAATCTGGCAGTGCCTTTGCCTCCAAACTCTGGAGAGCTGCTGCGAGTTTCCAGCCTCGCATCCTCTGGAGATACCACAAGAGTGGTTGGTGCTGCAGGGCCTGACCCAGGATACATCATACCAGCTTTGAGGTCTGACCCAAGGTATGCCACATCAGCTCTGAGGGTACTTGGGAACAGCTGTGGCTTGTGGCAGTTCTGTTGCCATGTCCCATCCTTAGTGGCACCGTGATGCTGCGTTACTGCTGTGGATGAAGGATCCGGTTGTGCCGGCTTCTGCACCAGTGCTCCCAGGCTGTTGTACAGCGTAGGCAAGGAGGCAGATGATGAACGAGAGGGTTACACTTGTTTCTGTGTTGGAAAAGGAACAGGAGCTGGTGTTGCCAGCCTGCCTTCCTCTTCCCTTCTTCCTAAAGCTGACAAATTAAAGCTCCACACCACCCTGTGCTGTCTCCGGTTCCTTTCTCCCCCTCGCCTCTGAACTGCTTCCTCTCCTCAGTGCTGCTTTTGGCCTTGAACCTCCAACCTCCCCTGTTGCTTTAGAATTGAAAGGACAAAGCTTGATTGAACTGAACATCCTCTCTCTTCTCTCCCGACGGTTTGGAGCAAGCCTCTCTGGGATCAGAGTGTGCTTGTTTTGCCCTGCTCTGCCACAGAACCTTCTTGCCTTTTTGATATTCAGTCGTGAGCTTCCATCTCCTCTCTGACCAGCCCCTGTTTACTTTGCAGAATACAACGTTGTCATGGCAACAGGTTACTTTTCAAAGGGAACATCTTGTCATTATATTTAATCCACTGCAGCTGAAGAGGACTGAAATATTAAGTTGTTGTTGCTATGGATACTGCTTTGTTACATCAGTTTCTTTTGTGTCACATTTCATATACGGTGTTGGGTCCTCTTTTTCCTTTCCCATAGAACAAACACTGAGTGCTGTTCCATTATTATTGTAATTGCTCTCTGCCAATATAATTTAGCTTAAAAATCCACAGTGCATTTCAGTTTCCATAGCAAGAGTTTTCTTGCCATTTGCAAACCCCATTCCTGGGGATGTGGAAACAGGCAGAATTATTTCCCAGACCGTGTGCCCTTGCTTGAGTGATCAGTCTGGTGCCTGAAGCAGCGTGATGAGGTGCTGTCTGAGCGAGCTGAACCCAGCCCAGCCCCTCACCCTTTTGGGGCAGGGGGAGGGAGTGCATTTGGGGTGTGACTATCAGCAGGAAATGGCAAATCAGTGATGAAAAGGCACACAAATATTTCTCTTGACACTCCGTGGTTGGAGAGCCCCACATGAGTGTTTAGGAGCAGAAATCCCATCCAAAACTTGGCTTTTATCTTTGCAATGACTCACAGCATGCTCCAGCATCCTCTAATGAATCTGGATTCTTAAATGCTTTATTTATCATATTAGTGTGATGCAGCTGGAGAAATTGGGAGTTGGGGGATATTGGAAGTGCTGTGGCTTTTGCTATCTAAACAGAAAACAGCTTAATTTTCCCTTTAAGTACAGAACCTGCTGATATGAAGCCTTGTAGCTGGCAGAAACTGCATAGGCATGTTTTAAGTTTGACTTGCACTGACTAGTAGAGATGTGCATGGCTTTAAAATGAATCCTGGGAGTAGAGGAAGAGCATCAGCATTTTCTCTTGCTGGTTTCCCCATCGTTCCTCCCAGGGAAAATACCTGACACCTTGTAGCTGAAAAAATGTACATTAGTATTTAATATAGAATGTTGTTGTAAATGTAAAATTGATTTTCTAGTTCAGTCATTTCTTTGCATAACCTGGAAACAAGAGAACAGTGTCAGATCCTGTCTGAGAAAAACATTTTGACATGAATATTTGGGAGCAGAAGTCCCATCCAAAACTTTTATCTCTGTGGTTACTTACAAGATGCTCCAGCATCCTCTAATCAATCTTGATTCTTAAATCCTTTATTTATCCTATTTGCTGTCTTTTCAGGAGACTTCTGGTACATATTGTAGAGTGGATCTGCTTCTCAGGGAGGTAGCATTGCATAGACATCATGACATGAGATGGAGTATTACTAAACCTGTGTTTGCTCCTACCTGACAGGTTCTCCTGTGGTGTCTTAGATAAGGTCCTTTCAGCTCCACTGCTGTAGCTTACCTGCTTGTGCACCCATGAATAACCCTTCAGAATGGTCAGTAAGGTGGAGTTCAACTTAATCCACACATGCAACATACTTTGAGGTGAAAATGTTCATAAAGATAAGTGAATAATCATGGCAAAAAATCAAGTAACCTTTCTGACTTGTGTTGGTTTGGGTTATCCATTGTCACCTTTGCTCAGGGCTAGGAGTTTGTGGTTGTGACCTTAAATCTTAAGAGTTTCCTTCAAACTGTCTCTGAGTGGTTGCTGATGACCAGGCAGCAGGGTGAGTAAGAAGCCCTGTGGGGTGGCAAGTTCCTTGTAAAATGATGTCACCAGTCCTGTAACAGCAAAGTGGGAGATGAATTCAAGCCTGCTGTTTCCAGCCTTGAGATAACCTGTTAGGTTTATGCTTGTACTCTTCCTTGTGAGGATGTTGAGATTCAGGTCTTGCAGCTGTTAAAGTGTTGTGTTCCAGCGTTTGTCTAGTAGCAGCTCCAAATTCTGTTGTCCTTTTAATGGAATGTGCATAATATAAACAGAAGATACCATCTTAAATAAGGAAGGTTTATAGGAAAAGAGTGTTGATCTTAATGATACTGAATTTCCTTGGATTTGGCTGTGTTCTTTAATGCTGTTTTACAAGAGTTTTGGGCAGTTGTTAAGTCTTCAGACTGTAGCTGCATTGGGTACCCCAAATATCAGCTGCCTTTGTGGTAATTTGGCTCTTGAGGAGAGCTGGATATGTGAGGTTACAGTGGAGCAGTCCTGTGGATTCAACTGTAGTCCTTGAGAAATCAGTATTTCCACTAAATAGTTTTGTTCATGGACCACCTTGTTGTTTATATTGTAACCTATTTAATAAAGGCAGAGTCAAAGGGCAGCCTTCAGTGATAAAGGCTTATTTACTCTGTTAGTCTGTTGAAAAATTAGGCAGAAAAATAAATGTTGTCATGTCAGATGTGTTATTCTGGGTTACACTGGCATACCTTTAACTTCTGTAGCTGCCAGGGTAATTCTACTGCAAAGTGAAAATAGCTTTCCTTCTCCTATGTAATGTGATGTTTGCAGCCAGTGGTGTGAGTAGCACAATACCCTTGGGACTGTAATTCCCACTGCATGGAGAAGAGTTTGTTTGGGAACTCCCAAGTTTTTTATCTATTGTCTTAAAGTAGTGGGAAGATGAGGGCCAAGGGCACTATGTGGAAGGAAAGCCCTTTTTGGATGAACTGGATAATTCGCTTCTCCAAGTGTTGACAAGGCAGGTTTTTACTGCTTTTTAGATTTTTCCATGCTTTGTGAAGTGCTGTCTGACATGATTTTAGCAGACAAATTCACAGCAGCAATAATAATTTTAACTTAAAATGAGATAATATAGTTTTGTGTGTGAGGTCCAAAGTGACTTGAATGGTTTTCTGGGAACCCTGCCTGGAAAAAGAGGGATCACTGTTGCTGAATCTGGTAATGCAAGGCTCTGCTCCTCAGAAGTTAATATCCCAAATATTTTTATTTAAGGTGTTTCTCTTGAAAAATGTAAATGGCCACAAAGATGTTAATGAGGAATGTGGTATTTCCTGTGCATTACTCTGTAGCATAGTGCTTACTATGCAGTGAGGTTTGGTGTTGAGATCAGAGAATCCCAGTCTCCTGAGTCAGAAGGGACCCATCAGGATCACTGAGCCCAGCTCCTGGCTCCACACAGGCCCAGCCAAGTCAGAGTACGGGACTGAGTGCATCATCCAGATGCTTCTTGCCCTCAGCCCAGCTCAGTGATAAGCAGTTAAAGGCACATGGGACTAGTAAAAGCCCAGTGCCCATTGGAAGGTCATGCTCAGCATAGCAGCTTTTGAGCTGGGAGCAGCCCAGAGCTGGAGAGAACTTCAGAGGCTTTTAAAGGAGCTGGGTTAGAAGTCGGTGTTGCGTCTGTACAGCATGAGATCTGAACACCCAGAGGTAGGAAGATGTGTCCCATCAGCAGCTCTCAGGTGCTTTCTTGCTGTGTTAACAGCTCACACTGATCCTCACCTTGACTTCAGCTGCTTGACTGAAGGTTCTGGATGTGCCCCGCTGGTTTTTGCCCTTGCTGTGGCCTGTAATACACCCAAATATATCCTTATTTTCTTAATGATGTATTGGTTTTGCTTCTCCATTTGCATTTCCAACACAATGATACACAATGCAGAATGCAAACCTGTATTTCATTAGTTGTAATTCATTCTCATTACTCTCTCTTTTCTTTATATGTTAGGAGGCTAAACAGTACCCAAGGTGAAATCAGAGTTGGACCCAGCCATCAGGTAAGGCATTTTGTTTGTGCTCTAACATCCAGAGGACATGCTTCTGCCACTTGATCTGTTGGGAAGACACTGATTTAAAACTCTGCACTGAAATACAATGAGTCTTTTGCATTGAGCATGAGGTCTTCAGAATTTCTTTGCTCAGTTAATGAGACCTCTTTTAGTCAGGATGTTGATATGTTAATGATTTTTACTAGAGTAAGTGCTTTTGGAATAATTCTAGAATAAAATTGAAGGAATATGAGTAACTACTGGAAACAAAGGAGAAATCTCAGCTGTTACTGGGCTCATTCTGGAGTTAAAACCAAATGCTTTCTCAGCTGGCTTCCACCAAGCAATGCTTTTAATGAACTATTAAAAATTAATATTGTGGCATTTTCCAGTTAGGTTGAAAGTAGATCTTTTAATTTTAATTTACATAGTCAAATTGTCAAGTTGATTGTGTGGTGTCTGTAACAATCCCTCCTGTGAATCTGTGTTTAAGCCAATAAAAAAGACCAAAGTTAGCCAAGAACAGCATTACTAAGTTAGAAGGATGGGGTAACTGAGAGATTTCTTTCCTCTACAGCATTTGCATTGATATATACACTTATATTTATGTATATATTCATTTTTTAATGCAGGGCACTGTGCTTTTAAGCATGTCTGTTAGTGTAGCTGTTCATTGTGAACCCGCTCTCCCTGTTACGTTTGTCTGAGAGCATTCTCTGTCTGGTGCCATGTATGTCTGTGGTGTTGTTCCCTCTTTGATTTGTCTTTACACTTGAGGTCTGCACATGTTCTCTTCTTATTTTTGTGTGTTAACTGAGTTTGGCCAACTGTGGTACCCCAGCATCATGGGAGGGGGCCCACTCTGTGTTTAGCAATTCAACAGTGGGGTTGGCATGAAAAGTACCAAGTGCTGGATTATTGCCTGCAAGTGATGAGTTTTCAGCCAGATTGGCTTTAACATCTTGGTTAATAACTAGTGAAAGGAAGCATTTATGGAACCATTCCTAAGGAAGTTTTTCACTTAGAAGAATAAAGTTCTTGGTGATTAAACCTGTGGTGTTCTTTTCAGGAGTTGTAAGAAGAGTACTGTAAATGATACCTTCAGCACAACTTTCATCTCAAATTGTCATCTAATATTTTGGCAGCTGTTAGTTACCTGTGCTGTAAGGTATAATTACCAGGTGCATTTATGGATGGGGAGGAAAAAAAAGCAGGAAGAAGGTCCACTGATTTAGGATACTGTTAGATTTTGCTTGCTTAATGTTTTCAACTTCCATTGTTCCTTCACTCGTTTTGAGCATTTATGCTTCTGACAGTTGTCATTGCAAAGAGATTATATTCTCACCCTGTTAATTAGTATAAGGCATATTCTTTATATGAGCAGGTGATTGTAGGCCATGTGTTGACTGAAGATATTTGCCACTTTCTATTCTGTAGCCTGATTCATTCTGTGGAAAGTGTAAGAAGAGTCTCCTCTACACGCTGGGCTTGAACTCAGGGTCTGGATATACTTTCCTCCCCCCACCTTATTAAGAGTGAGGTGTACCTAGCAGAATCCCAAAACAACCCAGAGAGCTCTGGAGTGGTTTCTGACTAATATCTGTTGTCTTCCTCTTCCTGAACTTGTGCATGTTAGAGATGCTGAAGGATTTTATGGTTTGGCTTTTTGTTACTTAGCGCAGACACCTCAAACTACTGCTTGTACCATAATAGCAAGTAGGGACCCAAGTGAAGAGCTTTGTAGATTTGAAATTGTTCTCAAAAATCCATGCACAGGAGAGTGGATTGCTGTTAAATGTTCCCCTATGAAAACTCTGAGCTAACAAATTACTGGCCAGCAGTGTTCAAGAGGGAGCTGCTCTTAGGAGTAACTCAAGTAATTAAGCACGTTCCTAGGGTACCTAAGGTTGGATGTTAATTTGCAAAGCAGGCTGGTTGCTAGAGTGCATAGCTCCCCCAGAAACATCATCTCAGTGTGATGCTTGCTGGTCCTTTTCCAGAAGAGTTCAGTGACACATCCCATTTTCCCAGACAAGAAGTAAACTAAAGGACAGATTAAAGAGCAGAACATGAAAGACATCAGAACCTGTGACTTGTATAATTACTGGTTACGTATAGATGGTGCCTCTCAAATATGTTTAGTGTTTTAAGTATAGGAGGTAATTACAGGGCTTAAGCTGTTTTGGAAGAGGCTGTTGGCTATCTCAGCCTATAGAGTCGGTGACTAAAGATGCTAACTGGGTCTGGGGATACAGTGTAAGACTTGTTTAGTGGCAGAGTTCACTTCACCAGCTATCTTGCTTTCAGGAAGTGGCATTGTTTCTTTTTAGAGTTTTAATGATTTGCTGAGGACTAAATTTTAAACCCAGTTTAAAGTGTGCAGGGTTTTTTTTACTGATTTAAAATGGTACACAGATGGTAGCCACCATATTTCCTATTAGTATGTTACATGAGTATGTTTTAGCCTGGCAAGCAGGAGAAAACACATCTCTGAGAAATGAAAACTGTCTCTTTGAGGGTAAGTTGTCCAACAAGGTTTGATGTATACATGATGGAGGACTCCATATGTGATACCAAGTGGTTTTCTTTCAAGCTGTGGTGTTTCTGCAGCCATGCTTGCACTTGGTGCATACATGCTGCTGGTGGGCTGAGTGAAAGTCAGCAGATGAACTGCCCTTCTAAAAAGGGTGAAGTACATTGGGTGCTGGGTGAAGTACATTGATTGGGGCTCGATAACCCAGTTTCCTCAAACTTTTCTGAAACTTGGACTATGTAGCTTCACCTGTGTTCTGAAGATCTTCTGTCTATGAGCTCATCTTATTGCAGAGAGTTTACAGACTTTATCAGTGACACTTGTACATCCTCCTGACACTGTTAAGAACTGTAATGTCTGTGTGCTCTCTTCATGTTGTGTTTTCTAGGCCAAGCTTCCTGATCTGCAGCCGTTTCCTTCCCCAGATGGTGACACGGTGACACAGCATGAAGAGCTTGTGTGGATGCCTGGAGTCAATGACTGCGACTTACTGATGTACCTGAGGGCAGCAAGGTAATTTTGGGCAAGATACACTGCCAATGTCTCTAGGATGTGGAGTGGGAATGTGGGCTGCTGCGTTGCGCAGTTGGCTACATCTCCCCTTTCTGTCCTGTCCTGGCATACCACGGATGTCAACTGGATGAGCTGACACGTGTAGTTTGAGACACAGGCTCTGATTTCACGTTGGGCCAACACAGAATCTTTCAGTTGGTTGTGGCTTTGGGATTTACAGTGCAAAGCCAGCAGTGTGGGCCAGCGTGATAGGAGGAGTGTCTGATGTGTGCTGTGTGACAACACATAACTGCTCTGAGCAAACAGTGTAGGATTCCTTTAGAGACTTAATGCTTCCTGAATGACCTCTACTTCACATTTCAGTGTCATACTGATCTCTGGTGAGCCTGGTAGATTATTTGGGTGCGCTGGTGGGCCCCGTGCTAATTCAGTGTGTGAGTAAATGAACCTGTAGTTTGTGGGAATTCAGCTATGTGGAGCATCTGCAGTGTAAGTCAGTTTTCTAATGTAATGAGACCAAGATTACAACAGGTTTGTGGTTCCTGGTGAGCCTGTCCTCATGTCTGGAGGTTGTCCTCTACAATCTCGATGAGGCTTTGGTGCCACCACAGTGCAGATTTTTAACTGATGAAATGCACTTAGCTTGGATATTCCTTTTGAATTAATAACTCCATATGCTGCAGTAACCCAGGTTTGCAGAACAAATAGCAGCATTTGTGGTGCCTCATTTTCCATGTTTCCACAGCAATGCAAGGCCCTGAAGCTTGTGATTTAAGGTGTAAATATACTATTTGTGTAGAGTGTGATGTGTGCATTGAACAGCAGCTGAAGAATTTAAACTTTTTTTCCCCTCAAACTGTAAAGGAGCATGGCAGCTTTTGCAGGCATGTGTGATGGAGGATCCACAGAAGATGGTTGTGTTGCAGCCTCCCGTGATGACACTACACTGAACGCACTCAATACAGTAAGTATCTCAAACTGCTGCATGGAAGAACAGTCTTTCCCTTTATTTCTGACTAAAAGAGTGCTGCATGAAATATTTAGCAGGTAAAATAGATTTTTGGGGTCACAATGTATGATAGCAGCCTAGTGTATCCCAACTTCCTTTCATGTAACAACTGGTTTCCAAAAATCTAATAAGCTCCTGGGTGGTGCCTTGAAGGTGACAGCTAGTGAATGTCCTGCACAAGGCCACCAGCCAGAATTGTAACTCAGCTGCTGCCTGACCTGACTCTTGCTCCTTTCATTCCATACAGCTAGCTTCTAGCTGTGGGAAGACAACAAACTCATGGTGCCATCAGATCTGTCAGGGGTGTGGTAGTGACTGTCGGGAATTTATCCTGCTCGTGATCCAGTTCTCAGTATCATTTATACATGAATGTGTGTGTGTCCAGTTGTCTCTTGAGAAACATATGGTTGGACTTGATAATCTGAAAGGTCTCTTCCAACCCAGGTGATTCTATGACTCTATATGTGCATAAATAAATTGCTGGTGAGTAGTTATATAGATGGGAGTGTATTTCACATGCTCAGGCACCATTAACTGGTTTGGGGAGGTTGAGGGGCACTAACATCAGCAAGTCATGGCATGTGAAGTGGTATTTTAAGATCAAGCTGAAGAAGCTTGTCAGTCATTCCATGTGTTTTGGGAACAGAGTGATAGCTGTGGTTTGCTGTTCCCCCAGAGCCCTATTTACAGGTTTTAGAGCTGTGGTGGCAGTGACTCTAAGCTGAGCTTTGTGTCTTCATTGTTTCCTTCCTGAAATAAAAGGAATTGCATTGAACTGGTCATATGTTACTCTGAGGAAGGACACAAAGATCTGCTGACTCTACCAACAAACCATTTTCTTTCTTCCTCTTTTTATGTCACCTTTTATCCATAAAACATATCTTGGAGGTATGGATAGTTGAGTTCTGTCCTGTCATGTGCATGGGTATTGGCTGCCTTCTGATCACATACACTTGTGAAAGCTGTGGAAAGGACAGGATGTACCCTTTGCTGAGTGAGTTTCTAGCTAAATTTATGAAATGTTTTAGGGGCAATCACAGCAGAAGTGTACAGACCCCGTGGACAGCTGGTAGGACTGGAAGCTGGGAGCATCTTCAGTTGAGCATGTGTTTTGTGAAACTGCCAAGGGAGGATGCAGTGTGTAGGATCAGATTTGATTTTTAAAGATCTCCTTTCCTAACAGTAGCTTTAAGCACATTCTGCTTCAGTGTCCAGCACTGTATCTACAGCATCTCATGTTTGCTTTGCTCACAACTACTTGAGGATGAAGTAACTTGCCTGCAGTCAGTAAAAATAAAAGCACTAGTGATACCAAGAAAACCCAACTTGGTGTTGTACTCGTGCAGGCTGGCTAATGTTTACCACCACCTAATGACCCCAGTATTATGTCTGCCTCCTATTGCTGTGCTTTAATTATTTACATTTCCATGGCTTTTAACTGCTTATTTATAAAATGCTTAAGAGCTTGTAGATGGTTGTGATACACATCAGCAACTGAGTCATAACCACTGCATCAGAGAAGAGTGTTTAGAGGAAGTATCCTAAGCACATTGTTGTTTGGTGGTTTTATTAAGGTCAGTGGGACTGACTTTATCAAATTAATCATGTTATAAAGATGCTTAACTAATTGTTTACTGTTCATAAAGCATCTCATTACACAAAGCTTTTTAATACTTCAGACTTGAAAAGAAGCTCAGTCTGCAGAAGGTGTGGAACATGCTTGTAACTGGTCAGGTCCATGGTTGGGTGTCTCAGTAGCTGCCCTGAAGTTCAGGTGTGTGTGTTCATAATGTGAAAAGTGTTACTAGTGTAACATCAGCTTACCAAACCCACTCACATGGGGTTTTGTTGGAGTTTCGCTTCTGTTTGATCACACACACTTCATACTGTGCATCAGCTTGTATCGTTTCCTGCAGTAGGGAGGAGTAAATCTGATTAAGATCTAAAATGTGCCCAGTAATACTTATTCAGTAATCAGCAACAGAACTTTTATTTCTTGCTCTGCAGAGCTGTTTAAATACAATCTCTGTGCTTGCATGTGTAACCAGCTGAAATCCAAGATCAAACCCTGTACCCAGGTTAAATGTTTGCAGATGTACAAGTGAGAACAGGGCAAGTCAAGTGTTACTTCTCAGTGCATCCCTGTGCACTGCAGAACTGAGGTGAATGTATCAGTCGTAGTCCTTTGGTTCCAGTGTGGTTTTATTCTGTTTGATAAGAATTGCAGTTAAGTCTGTACCCACTTGAGTTTCTTACCTGCTTTACGTTTTATTTCCTGCCTTTCTCTAGCGATGGATGTGATCTGATTCTGGTGGCTTACCAAGCTCAAGCTTTCTCACTTGTTCCCTAACGTCCTTCTTAGACACTCAAATCTCTGTTAAGGCCAATAATTATCAAGGAGCTTTTGGAATTGGAATTTCTTTCCCCTTGTCATCCATAAGAGGACTAATGCAGAGAATTCATTTAACTTCACTGCTTCACTCTAATTACCCTCTTTAATCTCTTGGGTGTCTAAGGAGCCTGTCATTGCACTTGTAGACTTCTTGCTTCTGAGACTTAGATTAGTCCCAAAATATTTTGTTTCTCTTCTGATTCTTTTCTCTTTGTAGTCCTGGTGCACATCTATTTTAGAAAATCACCACTGACTCATTTTCTTCCTTTCTCCATTTCACGCTTCTGAAATAAAAGCACTAGACAAACTCTTAATTTATCCTCTGAAGAATCTTGTTTGTCTGTGGGTGAGAGTTTTGACTGCTGCTGTTATGTGTCAACATGACATCCTGCTGTATGGCAGTAAGACTTACCCAGTTGGGTTCTTGTAGTCATCTCATCAACTTGGCTAGAGTTTCTTTTCTGTAGGTATTTGTGGTGCAAGTCTGTTCCTCTCTAGGCTGGTCTCCAGCCCTGCATCGACACGGTGTAGTCCCCATTAAACAGTCTGCCTGAACTGGGACTGTTGTTTTACTTCCAAGAAAATAAACCTGTGAGGTTTGACCTTAATGACTCTTGAAGGGGCCTCGGGTGTCTGTGATGTCTGATTTACTCATGCTTCAAAAGTCTACTGCATGTACTAATGCCATGTTCATCATCATTTATGGAAACCAGGGAAGTTACTTTGCTGGTTCACTTTGAATCTTTCTAGAAAAGTGTTTTCTTAGGAATAATGGTTCTGTCAGGTGGGATGTTTTAAGAAACTTTGACATATTTCTAATTTTTGATCAAATTAAAACAATTTAGATAGTTTGTTGTCCTGACCAAATGGTGCCCTTCTATCTTTGTTCACCATCTATTTAAAAAATACCAGAATTATCTGATAAATAATTGGAGAGTCTTACCCTGCATGAAGTTGTGCTTTTGTTAGAAATTATCACATGTAACCCAGAAGATGAACGTTAAAAAAAACTTGATGTGGTATGATTTGTTATTATGGAAATCCAATAAACTTCAGAGCAGCACTTCATATAAATCAGGCTTGACAAGCTCCTTTGCTGGAGTTTTATTTATGTAATAGCAGATGCTGTAGCCCCCAGAATGATTTATTGTTAATTATACCGGATAGAAATGAAGATCACAGAAGGCACCATGCAACATATAAATATATCTATATGTATCAGCTCATTGCAGTGGTTACTCACTTCATGTTCCAGGTTAACTTAACTCTTGTTCCTTTGGTGATTGGGATTTGATACCACATTTGTCAGTGTAAGCCTTAGGAAGGAAATAAAGTTTCTCTTTGGAGTTCATTGCCCTCCTAATGGGTGCTGGCTGCCCTACGGGTGAGGATACAGGAGTTCCTGACTGTCTTTCACTGAAATATTTTTAGGTAGAGGGAGTCATTTTTGTTACATAACCATTGAACAGGTACCTGAATTTGGCTGATTTTCTGAAACTAGCTGGATTTTGTGCTTTAACTATTCATGAACAAAGGTTGTTTGATGGATTAGACCTTAAAATACTAGTCATGTAAAACAAAACCATTTTTACTGGTGAAATCATAGATGGTGTAGTCAGTTTTTTTAGTAGCTTCCCAGTTCCTCCTATCCTGTGATCTGCAGAACCACATTGCTTCATGGCAGAGCTCTTCCTTAGAAGTGAAAAGGGAAATGGAAATGTGAACTTGAGTTACTCCCATCCCTTGTTTTGGGTCACTGTGCATCACACACATTCACATGAACCATGCTGGCTCTCAAAGTTCTATAATTAATAGTCAGTAGTGATGCACTTTGCCTTTTTATCACTTTGGGGCTTTGGATGTGGATAGGCATCACATTTAATGATCAGGATACCATCAAAAAGCCCCTCAAAACACTGTATTTACAAGATACCTGTGAGATCCCTAGTAACGAAGTCACACAGGATAAGCCAGGACTTAATCAGCCAGTTATGGGGTGGTTTCTGGTTTTGGTTTTATTTGGTTTTTTGTTTTCTGTTCTAAGCTAATTGAATTCTGAAATCAATTGAAAAACATTAGAATTCCTTCCTTTTCCAAGTCAGGCTAGTTTAATTAACCACCTAATTTTCCTTAGCATTCTTTACTTGCAAGTGCAAGCATCTGACAGGCTGGTTTGTCCTCTTCTGTAGGAGGAAGAAAAGTCTGGTGGAAGTATTTGTTAAAAAAATAATCAAATAGCCAGTTGTGGTGCTAATGTTTTATTTCTGGGTAGATTCTTCTATAACACGTGCAGGGGTGGGTCACCTGGGCTGTCTGTAATACTTCTGTGGAGCAGAGGGAGGAGTTCTAGTTTTCAAATTAAAATAAAGGCAACCCTGCATTCATGTTCTGTGGCAGGATCTAATTCAAACATGTTCTGGCAGGCAGGTGAAACGGTATTTTTGTTTCTTTGCATGTCCTTGTTCCCCAGAGTTCCTGTAGAGATCCCAACTCTGGCATCACGTTTTGCCAAGTTCCTCTTAGATATAGGAAATACAATTCTTGTGTGTTCCTTCCTTGTGGGGCTGAGAACGTCTCAGAGGTATGATCCTAGTGCCTGATATGCAGAACATCCTTCAGGTCCACATTGGGCTTCTAAGCTAACAAACTGTACCCAGACATGAAGCAGATCACTGCACTGTGGCTGTGCAGTGACAGACAACTCAGGTTAAGTTTTTCCCAGTACTGCCCTACAAAAATAGTACTAGTAGAAAGTAGTTTAAATGTTGAAAGCAGAAATTACATTGAGTTTTGTCTCTCTTAACTCTCAGATCAGGAAGCATTAAAGATCAGATTAATAAAGAATATGAGAGAACTCGGACATGACCTTAAGAGCAAAGTTTTAGGGTTACACCTCAGCCCTGGGAAGGCTCCTTTCAGTGGCGTGTGGATCACCAGAGTAACTTTGCTCTTGCCCCTTAGGAATCTAAAGGAGTTTTTGCTTTCAAATGCAATAGGATGAGCCCTTCTCTTAATATTCAGAGCCATGTAAATCACTTCTGCAATTCACATTCAGAAGTGATAACTGTGCTGGGAATCTGTCATTTCCTCCAGGTTAATTTACCCTCACAGATCAGCAGCGGTCCCTTTCTCTTGCCTTTGTTAGAAGTGCTTCCTACAGAGCCTGTAGGAAGGTTAGTCAACAATCATTTTGCAAATTTAGCAAGCAGTAAGCCTCCAGCTCTGCTGAGTGTGGTGGCTTTTGGTTGGTTTTTTTGTGGTTTGTTTGTTTTAAGAGATGGAAACCAAATATTTACATCTGTTTGTATCACAGTGGTAGTTCTTCAAACTCGATAGGCAGAAGGACCTTGTGGAAGTTTGCTGCATAGCTTGCTATGTACACACAGTAGCCAAAGTTTTATTAGCATTTCTTCATAGGCATATTTGTTCATGTGAAGAAAAACCAATCCTTGTATTTTCCTTGGTGTTTTTCTTCCTTCTTCCACCCTCACAACTTTATCTCTTGTAAGGACTGTAGAGGAGGATTTTGGCATGATCGTTGTAGACTTATTAAGGATCATACAATAGAATCATAGACTGGTCTGGGTTGGAAGGGACCCCAAGGATCACAGAGTTCCAACCCCCTGCCACAGGCAGGGCCACCAACATCCAGGCCTGGAACTACACAAGGTTGCCCAGAGCCCCATCCAACCTGGCCTTGAACACCCCCAGGGATGGGGCACCCACCCCCTCTCTGGGCAGCCTGTTCCAGCCCCTCACCACTCTCTGTAAAAAAACCTTCCCCCAAATCTGCAAAGGATCTGCAAAGGCATCTTGTAAATCCACAAAGCAGAGTGTTGTGTGGCTTTTTGACAGTATTCTGGTTATGAAAACCTTAATGTGACCTCCCAAGTGGTGCTTTTGTGGTTTAACAGAACAAAAGCACGCACCACTTACCTAAGCACATCACTTCACACGTGTGCTGTGCAGGGCAGATATCAAGCAGCTCAGCTGGCACAACTGAGGGGGCAGGAACATCTCAAATCCTTCTCCCAGTTGGAAGACTGGTGGTAGCTTGCCCTTGGTTAAACTGTAAGGATGCTCTTTTCAAATTTAACAGGCAAGGAGAAAGACCTTTTCATTTTAAACCCCCTGGTTTCTGGTAGGCTGGTGGCAATTGGAGCTGCATTGCATCCTGTAGCCTCTGAATGCGCTTTCATCCATGATACAAGAAATGGAGCTAAGGGAAAGTCCCAGTGAGCTGGTACCACTCACTGCACACTGTAACACTGCAGCACTGTAGGCAGAAACCTGTCTCTGTTTCCCCACCTACCTGGCTGGGACACCTGAGCAACAGCTCTGCATTCAGAGCTCCAGGGTGACAATTTGTTATCAATGTTCAGACCCTGGAAAAGCAGCCAGTGTGTAAGGGTGAATCCCAGGAGTTTGGGGCTGTTTTGCTAGGAGTTTTCTTTTGCTGGGAGAAATCAAAGATGCAGCAACTCTGCTTATCCTCATACAGTAAGAAAATACAACCACTTAATCTTACACACTACAACATGGAAGGAAGACAAAACAATCATATGCTAATGTTGTCTAAATCTCTCTTGGCTGAGAGCGTTGTTCTGACTCCTCAAAGCTTCTCTTACATGGGAACATGTCATTATGAGTGACAAACATGACAGTGTAATATCGGTTTAAGGAAATTCAGTTCTAAGTAAGATGTCACCCAGACAAATTACTCCCTGTTGTAACTTGCCCTTAGACCAGATTTTCTTGTTCATTAACTACAGACAAGGTTGAAAGCATTAAAAATCATTTAAATATATGTTAGCATTTCTTATTATTACTAGTTTTCCTTTTGGATGAGTCTTAATTAACAGCTACTCTCATGGTTCAAATGAGGTAGCATAGCACTTCAGGGGCCGTCACTCTCTGCCTGGGCTTGCTGGAAGATGAAGCCACTTCGAGTGCATGAGACAATTTTGCCACTTTGAATTTTCATTCATCCTTATCCTTGCTCTTAAGGGGAAAAACTTCAGCACTTCATTTGTGAGATGAGTCAGGAAATCTTTCTGGAGAAACTGTTGAAACAGGCAGATAAAAAGGGCCAGAAATAACGACTATGGTTAGTTTTAAATTTGGGGGGAGAAAATATATAAAATACTGGGTTTTAATTATTTTTTTTAATTTTACAAATGCAAGTTCAGTAGGTACCTGGCAAGTTCTTGCCCTGGGTGCTTCTAGAGCACTGGCCATATCCAGTTGGCACAGGGAGCTCCCTCTACTGTTCTGTCCCCTGCAACTGTATTTTGGCAGTACCCGTGTGTGGAAAAGTGGATGCAGCACAAGCATCTGGCATTTTCATCTCCTTCGTTAGCATTTTAGATCACTTTGTAGCAATTAAAGTTATTTAGAAGCTTAAAATAGATTAGAACTGGGTGGGGGGGAAGAGATGGAAATTGCTTTTTTTCCCCCAAAGCAGCAGGAACTAATTCCTATATTTTGAAGCTGACAGATACCAGAAATCAGATAATTAAAAAGCCAGAACTTGCACTAATTTTTAATTGAAGCAGCTTACTGATTTGTCACCTTTATTTTGTTAGTTTAAAATTATTGCAGGCCAAGCTGTGTCACTGAGTTATAAATCAAGACTTGCCAGGTAGCTGTGGTGGCACGTTGGCAAAACAAGGCTGTTGGGCCAGAGTTCTTTCCTTGGGTAGTTTGGGTTCTTGCTTGGTTTTGAGGTTCCATTGTCCTTGGGCACCAGAGGGAGCTCAATAAAGTGGTTTTTCTGTCTCAGAGGGCAGTGTATGTGTGCATATATGCATATATAACTTTTTTCTCTGATCCAGGTTGTTTAATGTGTGTTACAGCAGGTAAGGAGGGGGTAGAACTTCAAGGAGAAAGATTGGGGGAGAAGATCCATGGTATTCAAGGGCATTCTGGGAGTTAGGGTCTTGTTGGGTATGGTTGATAAATGAGGATGGTTGATAAATGGAGGATGAATGCTTGAAAAAATGCTGCAAACTTGAAAATAAATGTTGTTGTTTCACCTAATGAGAGAGATTTACTATGGAACATATCCATTTCCTAGTGGGCAAGATGTCTGCAGCTTTAATGAGTATCTGCATCAAACAGAGACTTGTCAGCTTCAGAGAGAAGTGGCCTGAATTGCATTTTGTATGAAGTTAGGTGTTTGATTTGGAGTAATTACAAAAGACTTAGCTTCTCAAGCCATGTGGCAGTAATTCCCACTCTGCTTTTCATTTTCCTTGTTAATTTTCCTTCTCTTCCTCTTTATTTTCTACCCTCCTAAACATGCTGTGGTTTTACAGAGAGCTGCTGGGTGTCTTGACCATTGTCCCCTTCAGTGAGAGGAACAAATCCCTCATTAATAATTCCCTCATTAATAATTACAACATTCTGATTAAAATAACTGGTCCTTACATAGGGATGCTCTGTAAATACTGACAGTGCTGTACCAAGCCAGTGCCATCATCTTCTGCAATTCACTCAAGT
Organism: Porphyrio hochstetteri; assembly: GCA_020800305.1. NCBI lineage: Eukaryota > Metazoa > Chordata > Aves > Gruiformes > Rallidae > Porphyrio > Porphyrio hochstetteri. The sequence goes on along the minus strand of CM036926.1, from coordinate 5,811,267 downwards.
GTCTTGGCAGCAGGGAAAAAATTCTTTTGACTCATCTGTATTAATTGAGCCTTAAAATGCTCCTGCAATATTGGTAGCATTTATCTTGTGCTTGGCAGGTCAGGGTTTACATCACAGCATCACAAGGTTGGAAAAGACCTTTAAGATCATCAAGTCCAACCGTCCCTGTCCTGTGCTAAACCAGATCCCTCAGCACCTCATCTCCCCATCTGTTAAACACATCCAGGGGTGGGGACTCAGCCCCCTCCCTGGGCAGCCTGTGCCACAGCCCCACAACTCTTTCAGGGAAGAACTTTTCCCTCCCATCTGCTCTGACCCTGCCCTGGCACAGCTTGAGCCCATTGGCCCTTGTCCCATCTCCTGTCCCCTGGATGAAGAGACCATCACCCACCTCTCTGCACCCTACTGTCAGGTCAGTGTAGGTGGTGATGGGGTCTCCCCTCAGCCTCCTCTTCTCCAGGCTGAACACCCCCAGCTCCCTCAGCTGCTCCTCAGAGGATTTGCCCTCCAGCCCCTTCCCCAGCCTGGTTGCCCTTCTCTGGACTCGCTCCAGGACCTCCATGTCCTTCTGATGGTGAGGAGCCCAGAACTGGACACAGTACTCGAGGTGCAGCCTCCCCAGTGCCGAGTACAGGGGAACAAACACCTCCCCAGACCTACTGGCCACACTATTTCTGATACAACCCAGGATGTCATTGGCCTTCCTGGCCACATATCTTTGTGTCCTGACAAGTGATGTGATTTCTTCACGACCAGCGATCACCAGGTGGAAGAGCCAGCACTCAGAGCTGGAGAGCTCCCTGAATTCCAGTGCTCTTGGATAAATGCTGGGCACGACTGTCCCCACAACATGCTGGACAACCCCTCCTGCTTTTATTTGCTTTGCTGGGTAGATTTCAGCATAGCCCAGTCCTACTTTCTCACTATATAGGAGCAATTTTTCTTTAGAGAAAAAGACTCTGGAATCTAACAGCATTCTTAATGGACTGCAATTATTTAATATTGTAGCATGAATGCAGCCTAACTCAGATGGGCTTTTCAGCAGAGATCATAATGACTGTAATTGCAAAAGGATGCCTTGCTGAAGTAGGAGCTGCCAGATGCAATGCCATTCTGATCTAAAAAGGTCACAGTAAAAGGGACATTTAAATTAAGTTATAAATTAGAATTGAAGAACAATATTTTGATGAGCAAGACCAGAGATGTCAGAGCTGCAAGATGTAATTCATGGGTTCATTACAGAACAGAGGTGCCTGACAGCTGAGCCATGCCAAAAGGAGAATTTATTTGCTACATCACACAGACAGAAAATGGCAGCTCTGCTGAGAAGCTCTGCTAAAAACTTGAATCCTCGTGGTAACGTGCAGGCTTTATGGTAATAAGGCTTGCCTGTGATCTACCATTGCTTAATGACTGCCCTCATATAAATGAGGTTTAGGGACATGTGAACATCCAGAATTTTTCTACAGTGTGAAATCCTGTCTGGTGATGCAGAAGTTGCTGTATTTTCTGTTTTGAAGTGAAAGTGCACCGGGGTCAATTCTTTTTGTTGTGGTTATAGACATACCTACTGGCACAGTGGTTCCAAACCCAGCCAGCAGAGTTAATGCAAAGAATGGTGATTCTCTAGATGACAGGATAGTAATCTACTGTTCATAGCAATGCTGTAAAAAGTTCAACCAGAAGTTAATGAAACCATAGGCAGTCATCACTGGGTACTATTTATATGTTTGAGTTGCCTGCCAGTAAAGTGCTTATATATATTAAATGACCAAAAGTAATAAGCAGAGAATGAGCCAGACTGAAACAGGAAAATTTACCTCTGGCACTTATAAAAAATATTGTTCCTTTTTGCTGCATTATCCCACTCCTGGCACTTGTAAAATATTTTATCCTTTTTTTTTTTTTCCCCTGCTTGATAAAAGTAACATTTTCTGGATGACTAAAACTGTCTCAGGTCTCTTGTTTTTACATCTGTGTTTTCTCTGTGATGGGACTCCTTTCACATCTGTGCTTATGGGGTTTGCGATTGTCATTAACATAATTGCTTGGTCAAAAGCTTATGCTCCTATTTTCTCTTGTTGAGCTGGGACAGGTCTGACAGCCTATGAACTCTTAGATCTTCCAGTAACTGCAGTAGCTGCCTCTTAGATCAATCCTTTCTTCCTTGTCTTGATTATTTTTTCCTTGCAGATTGAGCTGTTTGGGCAATACAGCTGCCAGGGAAAAACACGTGTTGTCCTTGAGGCAAAATAAAGATGCCCTCCAAGTTACAAAGAGGCTTTGGCATTGCTGCATGCTTTGGGAGGGAAAAGAAACAGAAGCACTATTCTCTTTATTTCCAAAGTGAAAAATCTTTTAGGTAGTGGCATGCACAGAAAAAAGCATTTGCAAGGTGAGCTGGCAAAACAAACAGCTCTCTTTATTTTTCCCTGTAAGATGGATCCATTCCCAGTGCTGAGTGCAAACAAGGAGAAAAATCTATGTGTACCCAGGAGAAAAGACAACATCTTATTTTCATGCCTCTCAGTAGGTATTGCATACCACAGGAGTCTTAGGAAAATAAAGTGGAGGGTGAAAATCAAGTTTAAAGTGAGTAGTGTTGGAGCATCAACATCGAGCACTGGCACTGCCAGTCTGGCTTTCTACTCTTATTGTTGGACTTGTGGCGTGTGGAAGATGGACAGAGATCACTGTTTCACTTGCATGGAGACTCAGCCATGGGAGCTGACACTAGAGTCAAGAGGCAGATTTACAAGCCACGGTTCTGTGGTAGATTTTGACATTTCACCTGGGGAGACAGGTTTGAAAGCGATGGTTCGTGCTGAGCTGTCTCAGGTAATGGATCTCCCTGGCTTGAGGAGTGTGAGGAGCTTCCAATGGCTCTTGTGTCTCCCAGCAGCAGCTTGCAGAGATCAGGTACCTGAAGAAGGGGAGTGGGCAGGAAATTATTTTTCTTTTTGGATGCTGAAGCATCATTTTCCATCGTTACTCTACAAAGATACATATAATCATTGTACAGAGTATCTGTGAGCTTCCCTGCAGGTGCCATTTAGCTGAAAATGAATAGAAAACCACCCTGGCTTAATGGTCTGTCTTGTTCCCATCACATTAGCCAAGTGCTTGTTTCACTCCAGTAACACCCTGTAGGCTACTGGTATCTTGGTTGTTGGCAGAGGGGAGGAAGGTTCAGCCTACCAGTTACTCTGTGTTCCAAAAGCATCACAGGTAACATGAACAAGAGGTCTTTGCCCAGCAGTGACCATTTATTTTTAGAAATAGCTCTTTTTTTGTAAGTCCCTCAAGAATAAATATTTTTGAATGTCCTGGTACCTTGGTGGAGGTGGAAAAGCATCTTGATCAGTGAAGATTGGAGCCAACTGGTGTGAAGTCGAACCTGTATTGTACAAACTTCTTCTTTACCAGAGCTGGTAGTGTGTCCATCCCTGTCAGGAGGTGTGCAGTAGGGCTTTGGAGTGGCACAACTTCAGTGAGTTGTGCACTTGTACTTTTATACTGACTGCAGTTTTGGAGCTCAGAGCACTTGTCTGAGGTGTTAGTAACAATTGCTGATCAAACTGTTCTCTGAAAACACAGCTCAGGATTACACAGAACTGAAATTTCATCAGCAAATGGAACAAATTAGCTGTTATTTCTAATGAGTTGAGGTTCATGTGCAGGGACTTCACTGAAGAAAACAAATAATTTCTAGAGCACTTTGTACTGCAAACAGATTGGCTTCAGAGACTGTCACAATCTGTTCTGTGGCATTCATGACCAGAAAACTTTGAGAACCTAACGATGGCATGGCATGATAATGTGGTATCCAAAATGCAGCGCTTCACAAAGCATGAGAGAGCACAGGGCCTTGTCTGGAACAGGCACTTCTTGTTCTCTGCAATCCCTGGTCCCTTTAAGAGGTCATTTTTACTGAAAAAGCCTGTTACACAGAAAGCAGTGTGCTTGGACACGTGAGCTGTTTAAAACCTGACCTGAGAAAAGCTGGGAAGTGCAGGTGAAGAGGAGTGCCTTGTCCTGGCTCTGACAGAGATGTGCTGCCTTCTCAGAGCTGCCTGAGGCCTTTGTGGAGCTTGGCCTTCATTGCCCGGCCTTGTGCAAGTTCTGCTGCAGCTCTTGAAGACTTGTTGAATATTCTGCCCTGTCGTTGGCAGAAGTGGCTCAGGAGCCCTGTGGGCTTTCTTACAGTGGGCTTGTCCCATCTGAAACCTGGATTCAACAGCGCTTCAGCTTTAAAGCAGCTTGTTCAGCCTGGAGAAGAGAAGGCTGCAGGGGGACCTCATTGCAGCCTTTCAGTCCCTGAAGGGAGCAGAGAAACAGGAGGGGAATCAGCTTGTTAAAAAGGTAGATAATGGCAGAACAAAGGGGAATAGATTAAAACTAAAGGAAGGAAGGTTTAGATTAGATATCAGGGGGAGGTTTTTTACAGAGAGGGTGGTGAGGGGCTGGAACAGGCTGCCCAGAGAGGGGGTGGGTGCCTTGTCCCTGGAGGTGTTCAAGGCCAGGTTGGATGGGGCCCTGGGCAACCTTGTGTAGCTCCAGGCCTGGAGGTTGGTGGCCCTGCCTGTGGCAGGGGGTTGGAACTCTGTGATCCTTGGGGTCCCTTCCAACCCATGCCATTCTACGATTTTTATACATATATTTTTAATACACACATATATATGCACACATCTTTACTTGGCTCTGAATATCCTAGCCATTGAAGCTGCCATTTGACTTCCTTCTTGAAGTTGTATGATGGATTTCAAAAGCCTTTCCCAGGTTATTTGCTGGCAGAGCTGTACCAAGCTGCCTTTCAGTGGAAATGAATTTTTTTATTATAGTCTTACTAAAAAAATCATGAATTGGTTGAGAGATGTAAAAAGCTGAAGTGAGGAGGAGTAAGAAAGTCACCTTGCTATCTTTATTTGTAGCAGAATTCTCTGCTAAAATCTGAGCCTTTCTGACACCAGTAAAATGGGGTTTTTTTCCCTCTTGTAATCAGATTTTGTTACAATTTCATATTAATAGTGGCAAAGTAGTTAATACGTTGTGGCTGTTCAGTAATTGTACCTTGATCCCTGTTTGGTTCTTTGATATTGGGAAGAGTTTGAGATCTATAGTACTCATTGACACGTTTTCCAAGCATGATTCAGTCTAGCTGCATGGATGCTTCAGGAGTGGGATGTGTGTGGCTCAGGACAGCTCTTGGGTAGGAAAGAAAATCAGGAGATAATCAATGTACAGAATTGTATTTTGTTTCTCCCTATTGTAAAGAAACTTTTTGGCGGTCTGTAAAATCCTGTGATGTTAATCACTGGCTCTGAAGCCTTGGTTTGCTTAGCACCTTGTTTAGAAAAAATGCCTCTTGTCTGTGGAGGGATGTTTGCATGCAAATTGTTCTCTCTTCTGGGTGTAGGAAGATAATTCAGGTTTTGTTATCCCAGCAATATTTCTTTTAGATCATTTTAGGAAGACAGAGCAGGCTTCTGACTCTTTCTTCAGTTCTTAACATCCCACTGTACTTTGAAGATCGGACAGGCCATACATCTCCAGTGACCTAAACGTTTTCTATCAGGAGTTGAGACACATTCTCAAGGGTTCACTGTTGAATGTTGTCTTTTGAGTGTAGTTGTTTTTCTACTACACCCTGATTTAAATGTCTTCTACTTCAGACAGCTTTTGATGATACAGGTGCTGAACGTGATGGTGGAAAAAATAAGGTTTGCTGTAGGCTGTGACCAGTTGAAGCAGCCCTGGTTGCTTTTATGTATTCCTGTAACTATCTGTAGAGGTTTTGTTTCTTTTCCATCCTTGTTTCCCAACAACATTGTGATCTTTGCAGTGCAATAAAGATAATTTTCTGGCTGGGTAAACTTGCCATTCGATGGCTTGTGATCCCTCTTGCGTGATACTTTTTCCAGTTGGTTTTATTAATCTGAACAAAATAAGCTGCATAAAATACAACTCCTTTTGAAAAATATTTTGTTGGAGCTTTTAAAAATTCTTGTTGGAATTTATAATATAAAAAATATTTTTTGAATGGTAACAAATCTTCAGTGTTTTATGGACTCAAACATCATCTGGGAGAAATCTAGGAAGGAAGGGAAAACATCCTTGTTTTACTGCTGTTTCTTCTATTAAAACCCCAATTATCCATCAGATTATTTTTACCATTGATACATGAAGTAAAATTTAAACAATGAGGCATAGAACATTTCCTGTGGCCCCTTATAGTGTTTTTTTTTCTCTAATATCAGATCACTGCTAATTCCATTGAATGATCTATTTGTCTTCTTTATTTTTTAGCTACATGAAAGTAACTATGATGCTGGAAAAGCCCTGCAGCGCTTGGTGAAGAAACCTGTGCCAAAACTGATTGAGAAGTGTTGGACTGAAGATGAAGTGGTAGGGAAACGAATTATTCCCCTGAGCCTTATAGTTCATATTGCTTCCCTTGCCTTTTCCTTTTTTTTGTCCTTTATTTTAAGGAGATGGTCTTTATGGGAAAGAAGAGGGGTAAATAATTTGCTGCCTGGGATAAGTTTTTGCACAATTCTGAGTTAAAGAACTTTGTTAGACTGGGGAAAACACCTTTGTAATAGTGGGAGTAAGAGAGGAGATGATGAAGGAACCGTTTTTGAGAGGATGCTGTAGAGTAAATGAATAACTGTGAAACTTCTGGACTCTAAATTACACTTAACTTTCTCCTCCAGGAAGGCTGGCCACGTTCACTAATTGGGGTATTGTCCCTGGGTGTTTTCCATGCTGGCTCTGGAGGAGGCTTACAGTGTCAGCTCAAGTTGGCTGATGGGAGCTTGGCTATCAGTGTTTCTCCAAAGCAGAATTTAAATACCTTCCTTTCTTCATATGGACTATTAGGAAGTGTTTAGTGGCATATAGTTCCTGATGGTTGAATCTTTGACAAAGATCATCTGAAAGCAGGGACTCAGCTAATGCCACCCACACTTAAAGTATGGAGAAACTGTCCAAAATTGCATTGAAAACACTGCTTCCATCCCCTGGAGTAACACATCAGCATGATGGGTTTGGGTCCTACAGTAAATATGCAGCCCAGTACTCTTGTCCTCGAAGTTATGGAACTGGAATCCCTGTGAGGGGTGTGGGCTTGTTCTGTTCAACAACCCGCAGCAGGGTGAGTCTTGTCACCTTATGAATGTGGCAGTGCTGGTTCTTCCTTCCATAAGGCAACTGCTGCTTGTGCACGTGCTGGGGGCTGGTCTGGCTGGTCTGGCTTCCAGTGCAGGCAGGGAGGGAACCTGCCTTAGATGACAAGGTTTTTGGTGTATATGGCTTAAGATTGGACATTGTAGTGTTGTCGTTACCCTACTGAAAGACACTACTCTGCAGTCTGGTTAGTGGAAGGAACCTAGTTTTGACCTCAGAAGGGACACCTCTTCATTAAAGCTCTGGTTGATGGAGAGTGTGCTGCAGGGAAAGCACTTGACACTCCAAAGGGCCGTGTTTTTGTGTGTTTCTGGGTCTTTTTCCAGAATATGGGGGAGATACCATCTGTGTGAGAATTAGTGAAGCAAGGGTGCTTCTGGTGGTTTGTTCTGCAGCTTAATTGCTGCGATTGTGAGGTTTCTGCTGGCTTAGTTTTTATGTGTGTGATGTAATGCAACTGTTCTTACTCAACAGTGTTCTGTAGGGTTATAAACTGAAATTAATCCTGTGAAGCTGGGAGAAATTACAGATTTATAATTTACTGACACCCTGTAAACAAATGAATTGTTAAATACCACGTTCAACACAAGATGAGTTTTCTGGAATCCAAACGGTGCTGCGTTCAACCCTTGCTTTGTCAGGCCTTGAACTAACACACAAGTACTTGATTATCAAAAAAAAGAAGAAGAAATGTTGAATGAGTTCACTTGGATTCAGGCCCCACCTGGAATGTTGTGTCCAGTTCTGGGCTCCCTGGTATAAAAAAGACAGGGATCTCCTGGAGAGAGGCCAGAGGAGGGATACAGAGGGCCTGGAGCATCTCCCCTATCAGGAAAGGCTGAGTGACCTGGGGCTGTTCAGCCTTGAGAAAAGGAAACTGAGAAGGGATCAATGGTTATCAATATCTAAAGGGTGGGACACAGGGGGACATGGCCAGCCTCTTTTCAGTGTCTGTGGGGACAGGACAAGGGGCAATGGCCTCAAGTTGGAGCACAGGGAGTTCCACACCAACATGCAGAAGAACTTCTTCCCAGTGAGGATGAGGGAGCTCTGGGACAGGCTGCCCAGGGGGGTGTGGAGTCTCCTTCTCTGGAGAGATTCCAGCCCCATCTGGACATAGACCTGTGTGACCTGTCCTAGGGACCCTGCTTTGGCAGGGGGTTGGACCCAATGAGCTCTGGAGGTCCCTTCCAGCCCCTACAATTCAGTGATTACATCTTGAAAATGTTTAGCATTTTAATGCTGCTGTTAATTTGCCTTAACAGACTAGATCTGTGTGAAACTTAACGTGTACAAAGTCTGTAGCAAGCTGCTGGGCAGGTCTGGCTTTCTGAAAATGGAAAAATGTTCTGTTTCCTAGCTCAAGAACTGGGCTGTAGTGTGTGCAAAACAAAATCAGCTGACTGGGAGTTAGCTATGATAAAATATTCAGCACAGAACTTCAGACTTGCTTCTGACTTTTTACCTTTCACTGGTGGAAAAGCTGCTTCTCTTGTTGGAATGAACAGAGGTAGAAATTCAACTCATTGTGTAGACTCACTAGGTGTATAAATGGAAAAAAAAAGCGTGGTGCAAGACAGCTTTGCTCATGTAAAGGTGACAAGCCTTTGCATGCAGGGTAGTTTTTTAAGCTAGTTAGTTAATTGGTGAAGCATTTGAAGAAGTAAATAAAAATGAAAACTTTATGGTCTTGTGAAGTTCCTAATAAAGTTGGGTGGTGCTAGAAAACAGGAATGATTAATAACGGGTGAAAATTCTACAATCTCTTCACATTTTTGTTAAATATTCAGACAAAGGGTGGGGAGAGTGTGGCGTTTTGGGGGTTTTTTTTAAGCCCTAGTTTCTCTGAAAGTCCTTCAGGGAGTTATTCCAACCAATTACGTGTGCTTGCTCTCTCCTTATGTAAACCTTTTTGCAAGAGTGAGATTAGGGCTAGGCCAGGCCGTGTAAACCTGTATTAATTTCGGCTTATTCGGAAATCCAACAAAGAACCTTTGTGGTGAGGAGACTGCCTGAAGTCCTGGAGTGAAAGAGGATCATGTGCTGACACCAGCAGCAAAGCAGAGGAGAGGATGAGTAAGAAGCCTAGAACAGTGTGTCCTGATAAGTTTTACAGTTATCTTGTCATAAAAGGGAGTTTTGTTTAGGAAACTGACTGTCAGAATGAATGTTTGAAGTGCTCTGTGTAGTAGGTTTGTATTTGTATCGGGTTAATTCTCTTTTCTCTCTGTTCTTACCCACGTTCATGGTTAAGCTGTATGGGCCAAAATGTCTTTTTCTGTGCAGATTTTTTTCTCAGTCTTGGGGTTTTTTTCCACCAGCTGTGCTGGGCTGTGAATGCCATCGCTGCCACAGCTCAGGGACTTTGTTAAATGCCAGAGAATAAAGCCTTACAAATAAGAAAAAGCAAAGTTTATTGGAAAAGTGAGACATAACTCTCAATGTGCAAGCTCTGAGCACAGAATAATGGTCGTTGACTCTATAAATCATTGTCAGTCTCAGCTCATTTTATCATATTTGTTCTTGTTCTGTTCCAGCCAAGTTTCCAGAAACGTTTGGCAGCCCTCCAGCCTCAGCAGAGCCAAAGATCAAACTGTGCTCTTATTTATAGACAGCTCAGCTCCACCTGCACAACTTCATGGCATGTTTGTCCCTGGCAGTCTATAGAAAAGTCCAGATTAAAGCAGCTGCACTCCACTTCTGAGCATTTCTCAGACTTGTGAGGTGTCTTTCCTTAGCGGTACCTCCATGAAGCTGAGGAGAAACCCCTTCTGTGGGATGGAAGGGGTGCTAGAGCTGCACAGGAGCTCCACAGCAGAGTATTTTTCAGAAAATACTCAGTTTTTCCATTGCTGCCTAGCTAATCCTACAGTCATACTCTGCCCCCTGCGATGCCTCTGGGCCCCCCAAAAAATCCCACTGCTCCTTTTGTGTTTCTTCAGTTAATTTTCTGCCTGACCTTTAAGATGGGCATTAGAAAAGTTCCATCCAGGGCAGATGTAAGGTGGTGTGACTGGGCAGAGAGCAGGGGGAAAGGAGCCTTGGGGCACAATCAAATAACTGGGCAGGTGGCAAAAACAACTGCAGTGGAAGAATTGACTTAAGGAAGCTTTAAGAATTAGTTCTGTGTGAACTTCTGGAGCTGGTTGGTCTGTTACTTGCACAAGTATTTTGACTGAGTCAGTTTACCTTGTGCTGGAGGATTAATGTAGTTGGGTTTGGTGAGCACAAGATACCAACACAGCGTCCAGCCCAGGTCTCTGTAGTGTTCAGTATATCACAGTGTGATATAACCCTGTGTGGATAACTCAGATTTATTGAAAATTTATTCACTTACAAAGCTTTTGACTTCTCCTGTGGACTGTTTGTTGCCCAAAGATAAAGCCTTTCTTGTTAATTAAACCTGCTTTGTTGTCTGTGACTAAATTGTCAAGGAAGAGCTACTTTGCAGTGATCAGAACTGATTAAAATAAAGGATGGAAGTTCTGTTATTTTTACTACTGATGATGTGGTTACAGAGGTTTAAATCAAATTAAGCAGAGGATAAAATTTGCCAGTGATTGAATTAAATGGAAGGTTCTGTAAATATGAAGAGGCTTGTTGTCTCCCTCGTGTTTCTAAACCTATGGCTATTTTTAAACCTTTTCTATTCCAGTATGTAAATTCAGAGGCATACTGTGAAAATCAGCCTTCCACACAGCCTAATAAAAGCAGCTGAAGAAACTTCTCCACCAGTGCATCTACAGGCAGCTCGAACAGCAGCTGTTTCCTGTTTATAAAGGCTTCTGCTACCCCTGACAGCACCAATTTCCAGCGCTGATTTGGTGAGGGGGGTGGTGGTTTCTCTTTAAGGCTCACAAATTTACTTCTGTGGACAAATTTTTGTGGTAGTTGTTGTATAAAACGCTGTGTTTAAGCACTTTCTAAGCATGTGCACTGTAGACCAACACCCAGCAGCATCTCCTGGGGGGTGACTCTAGAGAGTGGTGGGCTTTGCTTCCAAATATTGAGCAGGGTGGTTCAGAGTAGGGGTGTTACTTGAGAAGAAGTCATGGAGCAAGTCCTCTGTTTGACCCAGCTGGTGGCAGTGCCCATGTACAAGCATCCTCCTGCTTTAATGCCAGGTCTGATGCATGGCATTGTGCTCACTGCTCAAGCAGGCACAGCACAGCTGGGAAAGGGGCTGGCTAAGCCCTGCAGCTGGGGAAAGGGGCTGGCTTAGCCCTTGGGCATGTGCCTGTGTGGTGTCTTCCCCTAATAGGAGATTAAAGTCACCTCTCTTCTCCTTTCCTTTTCTTCTGCTGTCTTTCCTGCTTCGACTTGTCTCTGTACCACTGTTTGTGTCATCACCTGTGCAGCAGCAGGTTGTAGTACAGGCAAGATGTAGTTAGTATTTGTCTTTCTACACACTGAGAAAACAAAGAGGCTTCACTAGAACTCAGCATGGGATTGTCAGGGGGAGAGAAGCGAGCTCTACTCTGCATCTTATGGTCACTGCTAAAAATGGCTCTTAATCTTTGACAGACTACAGGCATTTTTCTTAGGCAAGCAATCAGAAATCTTGAATAGCAATGGAACAGCCCTGGTCAATGCTTCTTCACTTGGAAACATTTCAAAACTGACATTGCATGTTTCAAAATCCCAATTGCAGGCTGAGGAGTTTGCCTATGGGGAATGAGTAGAGCAAACCAGCAACTCTGTGCCTATATTTAAACTCTGGTGCTTGCCCTGGTGATAGGCTGCTTCACTTTCCACAGATTCCCAATCTGGAGCTACCATCATTAGCTGCTTTCAGGTCAGGTTAAATGGAACACCCACACTTCCTGGCATGCTTTCAGTGGAAATATTTTTACAGAATTTCCACCCGTCTCAGGACAAATTCTTCTCTGCAAAATGGCTTTCACACTTTGAGTGATGGTCACAAGTCTGACTCTCTGCTTGCTCCAGGTCCAAAAAATGAGTTTATTCTGCATGCTTCCATTTCAGACCAGTAACCCACCAAATAGATATCATTTACAAAGCTTCATCTGAAGTTTTGGTAATGTAATGAGGTGATTTTCAGTTCTGGGATGCCTCGTGTTGGAAAGGGTGAAGGAAACAGGCTACTTCTGCCTGTTCTCCACTGAACAGTCCTGCTGATTTAATCTTGGCTTTTGTCTCCCTTCAGAATGCCCCTGTTTTTTTCTGTCTTTTGACAAAAAGTACTAACAAAATCAATATGGCTTACAGAAGAGAGAAATACAAATCAGAACTAAAAGAACCTCTAGTTTATTAGGTTTTTAATTAAACATGATGAACACATTTTAAATAACACAAAGGCCTCAGGCTGAGCTGCATCTAATCGAAACAGATTAAGTCACCCGTCCACACTTGGGTAGTTATTAATTCTGTTTACTTATGCATGCTAGCTAAAGGCAGAGTTCACTGCTGCTGTGCTGCAGTTTATTGCACAGAGATGCTTCTGCTGCATGGAATGGTGCTCCTAATTAGCATTCAGATGTTGATTAGGAAGAAAGCTGGTGATGCTAATTGAACCACCTTTGAAATTCAGGGCTGTGTCTTCCAAACTTGAAGAGAATCTGGGTGAAATGTAATTCTGTGTTATTTCTTGGGCACATCCTACTCTTCCACACCTGGTCCCAGCTTTTCAGAGACTGAAGAAATGGTGAAGTGTTCGTTAGGAAGAAGGATTTGGGTTTGTTTTTTTTTTTCCACTCCATGCAGAACTGTCGCTGACATTCTGTGACATCCTTGATAAGCAGCTTTTATCATGAAATATGCTGCCCTTTAAATATTTTACATTGCTTTTGATGTTGAGTACTTGAGGTAAACAACCTAGATTCAAACAACCTCTTAAATTTATGTGCAGGGATAGTTAATCCTTGCTGGTGATAAACCTTAATTGGCCATGTACATGGATTTACAAGTTCATAAATTTTAAAATATCCACACCTGGCTTCAGCTTAAAGCTCATTTGTCATAAAAAGCAAGTGGAGATCCTCCTGCCAAGAATGACAAGATACAGCAAACCAATTTCCTAACGTGTCTTTGAGTATTTGTAATCCAGTGTAGCTGGTCAAGGAATTACTTATGCAAAACACACATGCTTATTTGTGTGGCTTCTTTGCCTAGAATCATCTTCAAATGCCTCTCCTCTGCCCTTTTTGGAGTATCTGCTTATGAAAGCATTGGTTTTGGTGCTTGCTCCTTTGAAGCCAGGCTTTTCAGAGATGCTGGAAGACAGAGCTGCTTACTGGGGCAAAAAAACCCCATGAATTTTATTTACTGTTTATATGGCAGCTCTAGAAAATGTAATTCATAGCGAAATTGAAACAGAGCCTCTGGAATAGTGATGGGGGGGATGTCATCAAGGGGTGTTTTTAGAGGCAGCTGGTGCTGTGTTTGAGTCATTGAGTGGGCTTAGGGAGGTTAAGATGTTAGCTACTGGTTGGTTTGAATTTTTTATCTGCAAAAAGTAAACATTACAGCTTTGGTGACAGCTCCTACTAAATGAACATTTTCTGGACTTTAGCAATCCTGCCATCTGATGCCATTTGCAAGCGTGTTAATCAGTAACAGTTGAAAATTAACAGAGCATTGAGATTAAAAAAAAAACCCAAACCAACCCACCAAACACAAATTGCCTTGGTATATTAGGACCTTTATTTTAAGAAGAACAAATAAGATTTCTGTTTAAGAAAGAGCAGGAACATAGGGTCTTATCTTGATCTTATTGTAAGAATTCAGAGTGTAAAAGAACCATCAGTCCTCTTGACAAAAAGTAACTGATGAAGGATGAAATTATTCTGCTTGGGGGGAAAAGTTTATTATTTAGAAGTTGCATAAAATCACAGTTACTTAGCAGCTGACAGGTTTATGAAATTACTAGGTGCAGTACAGCTAGAAAATAGAAGGTGTAATATGGCTAGAAAAGGCAAATTTAGTTTAAACACAGGTTTCTAGACAAAAGATAACAATCTTTTTGGTTGTGATTAACTTGCATCAGTCTTTGATCCAAGTCCTTGTTTAAAAGGATCAATATTGCACATCCAGCACCGAGTTTATTGTCAAGTCCTTTTGGAAATAAGACAGTGAATTAAAAATCAATTATATGTGCAGAAAAGTTTGTGTAGGGCAATCAATTTTGTCCTTTTAGTTTGCAGAAAGATTCCATTGTTTAACCAGCTGTGAAAAGGAATGAATTTTAAAAGCCTCCAGCAAATGAGATGGTCCAAATGGGGGTGGGGGAAGTAGATTTTTTTATTTTTTTTTTAAAAAAAATAAATAAATTATTTCAGCATTTCATGTTCAGCAAAGACTGCCTTCAGGGATAAATCTATAAATCCTGTCAGTGACCTTGGCTTCAAAATGGGTGATTTCACTGCTTTCACTAATCTTGATCTTTCCACAGCTGCCAGATAAGTTAGTCTTTTCTTAACAGTATCAATTTTTTTGTATTTGCTTTGTTTAACCACCATATGTTTCTTGATTCATCGTCTTTCTGCCTTCGTGAGGAATATTTTTATCTAGTAAGCACTTACCATATTGCTGATCCCCCCAAAAAATAATACAACAAATATTTACACTGGCCTCTTGCCACGGCTTAGGAGGCTATTTCTGCACAGGGACAGGAAGCTGAGCTCCAAACTCAGAGTTTTAACTCCAGGATAAACTAAACAATTTGTAGGTGCTTTCAGAAGCTGGTGGTTTGGTTTGGAGAGGAAGGTTTGTAATAGAGAGGCAGAAGCACATACACATAGTTCACTGTTGCCAAGGGGAAAGAATCGGCTGCTTGAAAGATTAATAAATATGACAGCAGTTGATTGTTGAAACCATGTTTTTATCTCATTTTCAAGGGCATCTTAAAAATGGAGATCACTTACACTCCCCAGCATTCTCCATCATCTTTCTGTGTTCATTTAAAAATGAGAACAAGGCACTGAGGGACTTGAGAGATTGCATTCGCTCTCCCATAGGGCAGAGTGGTTATTTTATAAATGAAGAGGGCCAAAAAAGCTATCCTTCGTAGTTCCTTAGCAACAGAGCTGGAGTCAGTGTTAATGTTCGGGTGTATCTTACAAGTTCTATGTATAGAAGCGTGAGCTGTGCAGCTCAGCAGTATTGCAACTGAAACAAAGGCTCTCTGAGAGCCTTGTGCTGGGGAAGAAAATAATCCAAGTGCACTGCATGGACTCGTCTGTCTGTCTTCTCCCCATCAGATGATGCTCTGGTCAGTGACACAGTCGCTGTCTTCAAGGCTCTGACCTTTTATTCAGAGTTTATCTGCTAAGAGATCTGCAGTCGGGTTTAAATATAACATCATCCTCTGTCCTGTTCTTCTCCAGAAGGAAACTGAGTCATGAGCACAACAGTATGAGCATCTGGGGAGTGCAGGGATCACCAAGGTTCTGGGACTTTCTGGGGTTAATGCTTTTGTCATAGCAAGCAGAAACAAGTGGGTGTCTGTAACAGATAAAACTTTTTTGCCCTGTATCTGGGGTTTTTTTGAGGGGAGAACATCTTCATTTAATGTTTAAAAGATCCTGTGTCTCAAAGCTAGCTACCCTACATTCCCCTGACCTATTTACTCTCCATCTCTCTGTACATAACTAATTACTAAATTCAGAAATATAATTTTCTTAAAGATGCTCCATGTTTGTTAATAGTACAACTGCCTGTTTAAAAGCCTTGTAGTGTTAATAAGATTGTTTCACAGTTTGCTTCCCACTCTGAATGCAGCTGTAGGAAATGGCCTTAGATTTCAGGCTCATCCTCCTTGGTGTTCATTATCTCAGCATCTAGTATAACAGGAGTTCCTTTGAGCTTTTGGAAGCAATTTTCTGATTTAAATGTAAGTTTGAGGGAAGTTACCTGTTTTCAGACTTGTCTTGCTTTGGAAATGCTGCACATGGTGTGTTTTAAATTAGGTTCACCTTTTCTAATGGTTTAGAATGGTTTAGAAAAGGTTTATTGGCTTGTATTGATAGCAATATCCAGAGGGGCTTGAGTTGATTTCGAGTATTTTCAATAGTCCTGTAACTTCAGTAGTTTTGTTGAGTTTATCTTGTCTTGAAGCTGTTAGGAAATCTGAATTGGTCCACAGGATTCTTACTGCACTGATACCTACAAGTGCAATTATGATAAAGTAATAAATAATGATGGAGCACTTTGATACTCTTCTGTGTTAAGTGTGTGATAGAAATCTCCAGCATCTTTCCAAATCACTTTGGCTTAGTCTAAGCTGATCCAGGTAAAAGTGTTTCAGTTTGGAATACTTAATGTTGCAGTTACACAGTACATGGAAGATGTGGTGCTGAGGGATGCGGTTTAATAGTGGCTGGCAGGTGAGGGGTGATTAGTTGGACTTGATGATCTGAAGGGTCCCTTCCAACCAAGATCATTCTATGGAACAAGATTTGTTTTAAAAACCACAGAAACCCACCTAAAACAAAGCAAATACAGAAACAGATTATAGTTGTATCTCCAAATTGCCAAGATTCACAGAATTGAAGGGGTTGGAAGGGACCTCCAGAGATCATTGAGTACAACCCCCCCTGCCAAAGCAGGTTCCTTAGGACAGGTCACACAGGTAAAGATGATACTTAATTTTCTTTTCCCCTTCAAGTTTTTTTTTTTCTACTGATAGTTTGGGTCTCTGTGTCAGCCTTGCCTTTCATTGTGTTTAAACATGAGGGCTGTCAGCTCAGACCAGATAAGAGGAATCTACACGCTGAACAGTAGCTGCAGAGGGTGTAGGTCAAAGATGTTTGAGAAGGAGCAGAGCTGGGAACAGGCAAGAGTATTTAGTGGGAGAGCATGGCCCTTGGTGGGGCAAACCACCCAGGTTTCTGTTCTGGTGCTGTGGCAGCTGTCAGTGAACAGATGTTTGGTGCCAGAGCAGCATTTTCTGGCATTAGGGGATGCTGTGTGGAGAAAGCAGAGAGGCTGTGTGGTGGTCTTGGCCGAGCTAGAAAGCTGGAAGCAAACACCTTTCTTTCCCAGTGTCAAATGATAGCTACTTTTAAATAACTATCTAGTTGCTGGAGCTCTTACTAGCATCTTCAAGCAGTGAAAGCTAAAGGGGGGATTGGAGGAGGGAGAGGAAAACCACCTTGGCTTGCCACCTGGCTGCTGCAGGCTGAGGGTACCAAAGCATGCCATCTCAGAAGGCGTTGGTATAACTAAGGTTATATTTCAAATGCAGTGCTCTTGCCTGAAGCTTTGATTTATAATGGTGGGAAAAGCTGGTTTTTAACAGGTATCTTGATTTTTCTAACAATTATGGGGAAAAAATTCCAAACTTTTTAAATGTCACTGGGTCATCTCATGGTTCTGCCTGACAGCTGGTCTGAGAATTACTTAGTACGGCCCAGCGGCCGTTGCAGCAGAAAATGACAAAATACTTCTCCAAATTGGTATAGTGACATAATTCCTATTTAAGAAACTTTGATTACTGTCACAACACGGATGCTCTGTGTGCTTTAGCACTCAGGACTTCTCTCCCTTGCACAAGCATAAGCAGTATGAATGCCAAAGCACACCTCACAAGCTCTGTTTGCACGATAAATTTTCTATTTCTAATCTTCCCCATCAACAGCACCAATTTTTTTTTAATCCTTCAGACGACATTAAAATGCCTTTTAATGAAGCAAATTATCGAGCTTTGTCTCCTTCTGTGTATAAGCTGGGTGGCCATATTCAATTAGGCTGAAAAATGATCATTTGTTCTATTACAGGCTGTAACAGAGCGAGTGAAAAAACTGTGATCCATCACCAGTTGCTCAGCTTTATGTTACTGAAATCACTTGCCATTCTGTCAGCTGCTCCCAATCCGCTCTGGGAGCCATTATTTAATCTAAGTTTGTGGAGGTGTCACTTGTTTGATAATAGGCTGCTTCTGTAGTAGACGCACAGTGACTAAATATTAATCATTTTCTGCATCCATCCAAGATTCCTAATTAGTTAGGAGGGTAGGGATGCCAGTAAAGCTAATGATTGTACTGCTGTAAAAAGAATTTGACAGTAAATAAGGGCTCAATCCAGAGGCGTACTCGGTGCCTGCTGGTACTGAGGAAGTCTGCTAGAGCCCAGAGCTTAATCATAGAATGGCATGGGTTGGAAGGGACCCCAAGGATCACACAGGTCCAACCCCCCTGCCACAGGCAGGGCCACCAACCTCCAGGCCTGGAGCTACACAAGGTTGCCCAGGGCCCCATCCAACCTGGCCTTGAACACCCCCAGGGATGGGGCATCCACCTCTGGGCAGCCTGTTCCAGCCCCTCACCACTCTCTCTGTGAAGAACGTCCCCCTAATATCTAATTTAAACCTTCCCTCCTTCAGCTTTACTCCATCCCCCTTGTCCTGCCATTGTGTACCCTTTTAAAAAGCTGATTCCCCTCCTGTTTCTCTGCTCCCTTCAGGGACAGGAAGGCTGCAGTGAGGTCCCCCTGCAGCCTTCTCTTCTCCAGGCTGAAAAAGCCCAGCTCCCTCAGCCTCTCCTCATAGGGGAGGTGCTCCAGCCCTCTGATCATCTTCGTGGCCCTAATCTCTGAGCCTGCCTCTGTGTTCCTTACGGAGCCAGACATGAGGGGTTTCTTATGACCTGGGAGGATACAGGTTGGAGGGTGGAAACACCACCTTAAATAAACCACTGTTTTCAATTTCTTAGTATTAAGCTTTTTAAACGTTTATGTGGTTGGCAGGGATGACCCCCAACACAGCAGACCCTGGACAGCTTGTAAACACTGCCTGTGCTTCTGCAAAGGGTCTCTCCAACTAGCATGTGGTTAGGCTTGCTCTTCCTTCCTCCTCATTGAAGTGTTGTAAAAAGATGTGCTCATCAGCACTTGTGTGGCTGTGTTTAAAAACTACTCCTGTGCTTTGTGTCCAGCGTTGTTTTTGTACTTTCTTTCTCCTTGTGGTTTTGCATGTGCTGTGGTGCAGATTCAAAGTGCACGTAGCTTCTGGCTGTGGTTTTGCTTCAGCTTTTACTGGCCTCTTGATACCGTACTCGTTCCCCTATCCGCTTGTTGCATGATCCACCGTGGGTTTTGTTATTCTTTTGTTCCTTTCCTCCTCTGCACACACACATACACACAAACATATCCCCTTCATAGTATCAGCTCAGATTTATATTGCTTTTAAGCTACGTGGGGAGATTGATCAGAGAGGGGCTTATGCATTTAGAGGAGCTAATAAATAAGCATCGCAGCGTCTTACCCTCCACTGCATTGGAATAGCTTCAAACACTCCAATCAAGCATTCCACTTGGTACAGATTGGGGAAGGCAACAGAGGGCACCTCTGTTTTATTAGGGAGTGTATTTCATTTAGCTGTTATGGAAGATACTGTCCAGTTCTACGTGTCTGGGGAGGTAAATCCATAGTCTCAGCACCGCTTCCCCCTCTCCTCCCTCCCCAAATATCAAGTTTCCTTTGCCACTGTTCACCTTTGTAGGTGTGTTTCTGGTCTTTCATTTTCAAATCTTTTTTTTTCCTCTCTTATTTGTGGGTTACTCTTTCACATCTGGCACCGTTCCTCCCCCTCCAGCAGATATTTTTATTCAGAACCCACACAAAAAGAAAAGGTAACTTAAGAATCATCTGATGATTTTTAAAACTACTTTTATACCTTACTGCCGAGATCCCCATGTGAGCCAACATCTTCCCTGGTAATTGGATGATGGCTGTGTTGCAGAAGTGTATCTCTCACTGTACTGGGATCTTACATGCTTCTGACAACGCTGCAATGGATAATGGACCAATGAGGCTTGTGGTGGGGGTTCAAGGAGCTGAAACCTTGTGTGGTGGGATTTAGTGGTTGAAAATAATATAATTGGCAAGCTTAGCTGGCTGTTTATCTGCTTTGTTACAGGCAATTGTCTTGCTGATTTTGGCCCTTGGATGCAGCTTGTCCCCATGCTGGCAGGCAGCAGGATTAGAATCTTACTATTAGGACAGCACTGGTGCTGTTTATTGCATCCCCACTCTTTTATATGTAAGGCTGTGGAGACTTTCTTTAATTAGCAATCAGTCAAAGTCCTGGAAGGAGTTAGGCCTTTGTACTTACTTAAAAAGAAGGCTACATTATGTGATTTCAGCATGGAGTCTTGTAAATTGGAGGTAAACGCTGCCACTCTTCCTAGGAACTGCTCTGTAGCTGGGTCAGACTGGGCTGCAGAACTGAATAAAGAATTCAGGTACTGAATGCCAGATGTGTGTGTGAGGAAGTGTGTCAAACTATGTGGGAGTAAGTCTCCTTAAACTGTCCCATGTCTTCTAAACAGTGCAAAGTATCACAAGTTACAATTAAGTATCTTTGGTCTCCTCAGCCTTTGGAGGTTCCAACTAAGTCAGGCACAAAACGTGCTGCTGGTGTCACCCCAGCCCATGTGTGCAGAGGGAATTTTAGGGGCTTGCTGACTTTCAGCACAGAGAGTACTACATACTAAGATTCCCCTGGGATTCCTCATCACTTCGCACTTCTGACTGGCAGAGTTTTCTTCTAATAAGCAGTTCAGTGGAAGAAAGAAAACACTGGTTTAAAACCCCTTAAATTACGAGGCTTCAAAGACTGAACTTCTGAAGAGCTGTATGGGGTTTGCAGTGTTCTGGAAATGCTCCTTTTGGTCTTAAGTGCTCAAGGTTTTCTGACCCCTGTACCATCTTAGGTAAAAATGGGAATTACTAAACTTTCATTTCTCTATAAGGAAAAGTACAAAAATGTTGAAAGTCCCAGAACCCTGTTTTTCATGTAAACAAGATGGCAGGATGCAGAGCTCCCACTGCAGGAGGAAGCTTGCTCTCTGCTCGCTGTCGGGAAGGTCTCTTGCTGACTCCTAGCCTGGAATTTGATTTCATCATCACTCGTATTTCTTATATCCCGATTTGTTCCCTTGGGTATCTCTTCACTGCACTGCAGCCCCTGGCAGGCTTATCCTCAGGGAAGTTCAGGAGGTTTGCAGAGGTTGCCTTATGTCACTGGAGTAGCATGTCACAAACTGGAATTTGTATCTTGGTGCTTGAGCTCAGACCTGGGCGTTGCTCCTGCCACCAGCCTTGCAGTTTAATTAGTCACTTGGCAAAGTCACTTACAGAAATGCTCGCCTGTGTATCATTTCCTGCCACCATTTTCTCTCACTGTTCTTGGATTTGTTCACTGCTCTGAAGTATGGGAGCTGTTGAAGTGGGGTTTTTTCACTTGTTTTCTTCTGTCGTTTGCATGAAGTCACTGTTTGAAAGCAGAAATACTGATGATAATGGCTGAAATCCTAATGGAAGATTATTTCTGCAATAGCAAACTTAGAATCATAGACTCACAGGAAGCTTTGGGTTGGAAGGGACCTCAAAGATTATCTAGTTGCTGCCATGGGCAGGGACACCCTCACCCAGGGTCCCCAAAGCCCTATCCAACCTGACCTTGAATGCTTCCAGGGGCTTCCACAGCCTCTCTGGGCACCCTCTGCCAGGGCCTCCCCATCCTCAGAGTAAAGAATTTCTTCCTAATGTCTAACCTACCCCTGCCCTCTGTCAGCTTGAAGCCATTGCCCCTTGTCCTGCCCCTGCCCTCCCTGGTGACCAGCCCCTCTCCCACTCTCCTGCAGGACCCCTTTAAGTATTGGTAGGCAATTAACTTCCACTAGAAATACAGCGTGCAGGTCAGAGAAGGATGGACAGTGTGTTTCAAGTAGCCTGTGTGCAGTTTTTGGTGCTTAATGGCACAAATTGACTGAAAGGACAAAAAAAGGTCACAGTAAAAGAGAACAACTCTAAGCTTGCGTAACAACATTAAACTTGAGTAGAGGGATGTGTTCTCAGAACTCTTGATCTGTGTAGTGATAAGAACTTTTTCTGGGGAAAAGGAGGGAGAACATGGAAATGTGATCTTTAGAGAGTGTGTGGAAGCTTGTTTTGTGTTAAGCCTCAACGATTGTTTTTAGCCCTGCTGAACTACAGCTCAGGGCATGGGGGCCGGTGTGTATCCCTGCTCACTGGCCCCTGTCATTGCTTAGAACGGGCTTTTTAGTATTGAGGATTTAATGGAGATCCACTGTGAGTTAGAGGGCAGAGTGGTGGTCCCAATGGTATTGGAAGTTGAGTAAAAATCCCATTGTTAAGAAAAACAGTATAAGGAGAATGAACTTCAGAGGGAGGGTGATACATGGTCTCTTCCTCTTGGCATCCATCTGCCCTTAAAGGTCAGGAAACATAAGGAACATCTTTCAGCCCCGTGGAAGATGACATACATTCCTGTGTTGGCATCATTGAAGGAAGTGTTCCTAGCTTTGGGAACGCGCTGGCATTGCGGCGGCTGGTTAGGGGTGTTGGAGGTTGGGAGTAGGTGAGGAAGAGGAAGGTTAATACTGCAACGTGATGCATGGAGAACAGTTCCTTTGGGGCAAAGGTGCTGTAGTAGGGCACTGCTTGTATTCTACAAGCGCTGCTCCTCTATTTTGGCTCATGTTACATTTGCTACTCACGTGTATTTTTATCTCTGGTTTTTGGATTCTATACTTAGTCTGGTTTCATCTGTCTTTTCAAAAAAAAAAATCAAAAACCCAACAACAATTGGAACTCTGTTTTAGAAAATAGGTTTTTACCAAGTTTGAGTGGGCATGAGGCTGAGAAATGAAAAGCAAATGGCTTTTTTTTAGCTTGAAGCTTGCAGGTTAAGTGCTGAATTTCTACTACTTTGCTCTGAATGCTTCTCCCTTCAATATAGGTCGCAGGGGAAAGGAAGTATGTCCTTGAAAAGGAACATACCATCCAAGGCTTCCTTTTTACTCGGTATTTAGTTCTGATGGATAAGAAGGATTTTTGTGTATTTGCATTTTAACAGCAGTTTAAAATAACAATCAGAAATTAATCTCTTTGTGCACAGAAAAAGGCAATCTGAAGTACAATCAGAAGCTTTCTGTTGTCTCTTGGCAACAGCATACTGTTTTGCTTCTGGGTCAAAAATGTGCCAGACCTTTGTTCTCCTTAACTCTTAAACGCATCTTTAAAAACCTTATTTATGTAAAAGCACCCTCATATCATTTTAGCTTTGTTTGTAGCACTGAGAAACTGTTGATTATAGGAGACAACAATCTTCAGATAACGTTATGTAAATAGAAAGCTTGATGAAGGCAGTCTCCAGCGTGGTGGATGTGAAGGTTTGTGTCCACAGAAGGAGTCTCGCTGCGTGAAACCTGGTTTATGGACAGATGCAGTGTGGAGAAGAGAAGGCTCCAGGGTGACCTAATTGTGACCCATCAATACTTAAGGGGCCTACAGGAGAGTGGGAGAGGGCCTGGTCACTAGGGAGGGCAGGGACAGGAGGGCAGGGTTAGGTTAGACATTAGGAAGAAACTCCTTACTCTGAGGATGGGGAGCCCCTGGCACAGGATGACCAGAGAGGCTGCAGAAGCCCTTGGATCCCTGGAAGCATTCTAGGTCAGGCTGGACGGGGCTTTGGGTGACCTGGTCTAGCAAGGATGTCCTTGCCCATGGCAGAGGATTGGAACTAGATGATCTTTGAGGTCCCTTACAGCCCAAAGCTTTCTGTGATTGTTTTCTGAAGATTATGAAAATGTCTCAGGGACAGTTTGTGAGCAGCCAGAGTGTTGCACAGATCTGGGTCAGCCTGTCCTGCCTGCGTAGGTGGACCCTTATGTCTGTCACGGGCACTGCAATATAAATGTGGGCAGGCTGGCCAGCCCAGCTCCTTGCTGGGTCAGGAGAATAAGGAAGTGCCTGCCAGTGTGTTAAATACAATCCCCTCTCAGGGCTGCTGTTGGAGGGGGGAGATATGTACAGTTGGGGGCTGTGCTCCTCCAGATGGCTGGAGGTTCAGGACTTGTTGCTCTTCCTGCAGTGCCAGCCTCCATGGCAGTGCCACCATGGGGTGAGATCTGCAGGCCCAGTTTGGACCCGGGAATGTTTCTCTTCCCACCGTGGCTTTATGAGAGGAAAGTAAATTGCAAGCTGAGCAGGGCCTTGAATGAGAGTGCTTGTCTGTCCCTGCCCCTTCATCTCCATTGAGATGTGGGACCGTAGCATCAGGGTGGATGATCATGCTTGTAATAACCCACAGATTGTTTTTCTAAAGAGTCAAGGTTGTTTATCAAATGCCCCTTCTAGAGCTCAGGAAAAGTAAAGTCTGGTTTTCTTTTTTCCTCCTGCTGCTGCTTTAATATCCAGCTGGTTTTTGATCTGTGCATCAGCTTCTGATGTGCCACTGCAGGCTGTTCTCAGATCAGGTTTCTTGGCGTGCTGTTGACTTTATCTCGTTTACCGGATCACATTTCTGTTGCCATACGCTGTGTGATCCCAGCCTCCCCGCAGCTTTTGAACAATTAGTAATTGAGCAGGAAGTGTGTGTTCATTACAATAGCCTTTTGATTTGGGTTTTACAATCACGCAGTGTTTCGCACAGAGCAGAGGCGGGGGAGGCACTTCTCCCAAACACGGTTTTTGACAGAGAGAAGTCTGTTGTTGCAGCCACTTGGCTATTTGTCAGCACTTCTCCGACATCCCTCTTGCGCAGGTTGCTTGGCAACCCGGCCGGAGCCATCGCACCGCGGCCAGCGCATTTCCAAGAGCAGGTTGGGAGATGATTTATCGGCCGAGGCTGCGAGCGTGGTGAACCCAAGAGGCAGGACTGGACCTTTTAACGGGAACCGACGTGAAATGTGAAGGCGAGAGAGAGCTCATGCCTGGGGATGTGCAGTGAAAGCCCCCAGAGTGGGTAATCAGAGGGCACAATTAGAGCAAAAATTGGCTCCTCATTTAGGCAAAATTGATTTTTATTTCTTTTTATTTTTTTCTTTCCTATTTGGTTTTCTCTTTCTCAGCTTTCTGGCAGAAACAGGTACAATGTGGAAAGGGAATCAAAGCTCTGCGTGCTGCTTTGGGTGAACCTCAAGTGTCTCTTGCTATAAAAATAGTTCTGAAATATTGATGGTAAAATAAAGCTGGGGTTAGCACGTAAGGTTAGCAGCACCCTGACAGCTCAAAGCCTGGGGTGAAGGAATAGCTGAATTCTCCCCCAGCTTTGGAAATGTCTGAAAGCTATTGTGTCACCTTGGATAGCATGTTGCCTTTCATAACGGGTTTTTCCATTGATCTCTGGCATTAAACAGAGAAGTGAAAGAAGAGTTTTATAAACTGGCATTTAGGTAGTAGTTCATGCTGTGGGCAGATGTAGGACTCTTTAGCCCCTTTATAACGTCACCTTCAATAAACTAAACTGAAGACAGTTTGGATAACCTTTAGGTTAGCACCCCAGTTTGGTCTTTCAGCAAACTTGTCAGCCCTTCAGTTGTGCTGAGGGATGGGCAAGATCTGGAAAGCACATTGACAGGAGCTTTTTTACATACTTGTAGGCAGTGGAGAGGAGAGAAAGGATGATGAATCCACTTTGACCTCTTGAATGGCAGTATAAATACTTTATTGAAAATTCTAAATAAATGTGTTTGTAACTAGTAATCCTGCTCGGCATGCAATCTCATTTAGCCAACTGTGTATGCAAATGTGCTATTAATGTGTTTGCATCCAGTATAAATATACAAATCTAATCTGTTTATATATGTAATTTACACACAGCTGTGCTCATGCTCACTTAATACCAATATTTTCAGCAAGCGAGAGGTATCATGGGAGATCTATTGTTCAAAACAAAAGCCACCAGTGCAGCACCATGGAAGGGGGATCATTATCATTTCAGGATCTTTTGGCATTCCCTTGAGGGAGTCTGCTTAATGACTTTCCGTCTGCGTGTATGGCCATGGAAATACGGAAGGCAGACTCTGGATGGGGTGTGTGTGTCTGTGCAGTGCTTTGGTGCCGAGTCCCTTACAGTTCAGAGCAGGGTTTAATTTTTCAGTATAATTTTTCAGGAAGACAAGGCAATCCAGTTGGGAGGGAAAGCTAATTGTTCCACACCTTTAAGCCTTTCAGCTGATATATTTCTTGTCAGTTTGTTTATAGAGGATACTTGATCTTAGAGGCATATGACCTAAGGAACAGAAGATTTTTATCACAGACCAGCAGTGTGCTCTGAAGAGGTGCTTTGAATCACCGACGAGAACATTAATACCTTTTAATATAGATTGGTATCTAATGAATGCCATCAAAGTCTTTTTGTTTTTCCATAATATCTTCGAGTAAGAGGACTCGGTGAAAAAGAATTCTCTTTTGAAATGACCGACCACAGAGGTTAGAGGATGATTTTGTTTTGACACAATAGAATTATTTCATAAAATAAACGGTCAAGAAAAATAAACAGACTGGTGTCTATGAAAGGAAAAAGCTGCATTTGGGGTTAGTGCATAGATTGAACTAAAGCCACAATCTGTGGAATGAAGCAGCAAATTAAGGATGTTTTGGAGGTAAGGGGTGCCTTCAGTGAAAAAAAAGAGTGTATGTGCATATGTGGGGGTGTGTACCGGTGATTATTGTCTTCCAGTTCTCCTCTACAAAATCCTCACCTGCATGTGTGCCTTCTCTCTTGGACTGGAAGTCTGGAAACATGTTTCCAGCCCTGAAAGGTGACTTAAAGCCAGCAAACTTGTCTCAAAATCAGTTACTTACAAATCTGTAGTAATGAAGCAGCAAGAGGTGGCGTTATTACTGCTCGTGCTTCAGCCATAGTTGGCTGGCTCTGCGTATGGTGCCCCACGTGCAGTGGAGGGGCTTTACTTGCTGTTAGTCCGCAGCTTTCTGCAAGCCAAATGGATCATGAAAGAGCTTGTGTGTCTAGTGCCAGTGGTCACGGATGCTCCCCTACAGCTGAGGTCACTTGCAACACAGTTAGTGGCACGTGCTTGCAGACATCTTCAAGCAGTTGCCAGACTGTGTGAACAATTTCTCATGCCTTTGCGTGGCTGTGTCAGAGAGTAAGGTCCTTTGAATCATGACCTGTGCTTCAGCACAGCCTCTTGAGGAGGAGCCTCTAAATTACAAGCTGGTGACAGCCTTACTTCCTGCAGGAGCAGACACAAGTGCTGTGGTTAGAGATGGGATGGAGCAGTAAATGTAACTGAAGAGCATCTGAGTTGTACGCTGAAGGCAGGTAACACTGAGGGAGCACTGGAAACACAAGGTATTTCTGCAGAGATCATCTACTTCTGCTTGCATGCTTGAGGTCTGCACACATCTTGTGTGTCTTAGACTTCTGCAACACAATTTTTGGCTATCCTGTTCTCTGGATGGACAGAACATCTGTCCATCTCCACTTGCTTCCCCATCAAGCAGCCCTCCTGGACTCCATGCCAGCTCTAAGCTGCCAGTCCCCAGCCTGGGCCATTTGAGAAGGGGGGACCAAGGGAAGCCCTGCCCAGGTAAGGCTGGTTGTGGATGGGGCACGACCAGGGCCTACCAGTCTGATGGCCCCTTCTCATCTCCTCCAGAACTCTCTTCTGGCTGCTTTCCTAGCTGGTGTAGCATT
Organism: Porphyrio hochstetteri; assembly: GCA_020800305.1. Taxonomy (NCBI): domain Eukaryota; kingdom Metazoa; phylum Chordata; class Aves; order Gruiformes; family Rallidae; genus Porphyrio; species Porphyrio hochstetteri. The sequence goes on along the minus strand of CM036926.1, from coordinate 5,783,654 downwards.
TTTGGGCAGCTGGGATCTTTCTGGGTGAGAACATTCAGGGAACAAAGCAGCTTGGGCACACTGCAGTAGGCACATTGTGTGTCTGGAGGGGTTAGGGGGAGTCTGAGAACAGCACGGGCATGTATCAGCTGCATCTTCCTTAAAGTACCTCTCCTTGACCTTGGTGGAGTTACTTACTGAGCAGTACTTAGTCCTGTCTGTTACTGAGCACATAGAATTCCTTTGAGCTGAAGATACAACAAATACGAGCATTGCTTTCTGCTACAGCCAGGTATAGTTTGGTTGTAAAGAAAGTTGTGAGTAATACAAGTTATGTTTTTGTAAGTGATACCAGACATCTTCAGGTTAAACTGAAACTACCAGGATGCCTCTGTTTCTAGAGGACAGTATATATCACTTAACTTTGCCAGCAGCTGCTGTTATTTGCACTGTAACACACGTGAGTGAAATACAGTTTGTGCCCTGGAATTCAGCTAGTGTGCATATATAATGCCTGTGTGCTCAGAAGTTGTTTGGGTTGGTCTAGAACTGTGTGCTGTGCAGAAGTGTTCAGATCTAAACTGGCCCTAGTTTGTGTTTCAGAACTACTACCATAATTTTTCATCTTGTGAAGTTTAAGACATAAAGATGTTTCTAAGTATTTAGCGTTTATTTGCTGTGAACTATTAAAACCCTGTATATTTTCCTGCTGCATTTACTGTAGCACTTAAAAAGACATATTAAATATGGAGGATGGTGAAAACTTCAGTTGGCATCCACGTAGAAAACCTTGCACCCTTCAGAGCCTGCCCTGCGCCTACTGCTTTCATGATAGCAAAATCTTCCCTTTTTATATGCTCAAAATTAGGGAGAAGGTTGAGAGAACTTGTTCTTGGACATGGTCAAAAGAGGAGATAGTTGGGGTTTTTTTTTAGAAAGATTGGGGAAAAAACACTCTTCCTTATTCCCTGGATTAAGAAGGAACAGAAAAGGCTGTGTGTGTGTTAATAAATCTGTTGTGTTACAAGGTGCTCATCACCCATTACCCAGGTGGAAGTCAGGGGAAGGGAATGAAGTAGCTCATGGATTCTCTTAGAGAAAATACATCTGGTCAAAACCTGACTGAAGCATCGCCTCCAAAGAGACAGACATGTTAATAGCAGCTCTGAGTTTTATCAGTCATCCTGCCTTTCGGAAACCCCTGAGGTTTCAGTTTGAAATTCTTACATTGATCAGGCAGGGTTTTGTATACTCCATGTTATTCCTGTGTGCTTTTACAGGCAGCTTAATTTTAGCTTTCTGCAGTGAAGAGGAAAGCTGAACTGGGGACCTTTGTTCCCAGTTAAAACCCGGGGTGCTGAATTTCAGTGTGCAGCAGCAAATTCTTCCTGCCAAGCTGTAATCTCTTGATAATAGAAACCCTGACGCACAACCTTAACTACAGCTTTGCAATGGCATTATCATCACATTGATAAACATGCCATCTGAGCTCTGTTAGTCAGAACATAATGGCTTTGTGTATCTTGTCACGATATTTGTTTCTTGGGATAAAATACGGGACCTGCAAGTAACACACATGCAGACATTAACATGCTTGTTCCTTGTTCTTCCTTGGTTATTTATAGCTCCCTGTTTACACGTTGGAGCAGGATACTGCAGGAGCTAATTCATTTCATGGGGGAAGCTCAGATTATAAAATGGTATGAGGAGATCTTGGCTTTGTGGCTGGTCAATAGCCATGGTAACCACTTGGTGAAATCCACTGTGGTGTCTGTCGGCAGCGACAGACCCAGCAAGAGTGGGATTTCCCAAGGCCACTTGCAGCAATCATAGCGCGTGGTTGGTTTGTTTGGGTTTAATTGTGTTACAGTTTGTCTTCAGTGAACAGTACAAACAATAATGCTGACAGAATTCTGGTCAGAAAGAATGTTTTCAAGTTAAGCAGAAATTCATCTTAATTTTTAAAATCACAGAAATCCTTTAACCACTGTGCTCCAGAACCGCTTCCAGTCCTTACAGAAACTTCTCCCTCTCCTGCATCCACAGGTTTAAGCCTCATTATTCTACCAGCCCAGTATGGGAAGACTATTTTAATTCAGCAGCTGTCATTCTCAGATGCCTTCTGTGAGCAGCACAACATCTCCTGCACCATTAAAATGCAGACATAAAATTTGTTGCGTGTCATTTGTGCAGAGGAGAGAAAATTTCAACTCTGTTATGCAGTCTGTCTTAGGAGACGCTGGAGAGCAACAGGTCACTTCTGGTTTGGTGTGCAACTGTTTAAGTTTTATATTTAAGAACATTTAGGGGGGTCTCTATTGTGCTTGACTTGAAGAAAAGAGTAGCTGTTCTTGCTGTAGGCTGAGGGAGAGCTGAGTGTGATGCCTGACTTAAGGGAAGACTAGAATAGGAAGGAACATCTTAAAACATGTTTTTAAAAACCTGGTCATTTTGTTGAGCCTTAGAACTTCTCAGTTTCTGCAACTGATTTTTGTGAGCTTTGTTGTTCTTTCTCTTGCCTTTCAGCAGGTATTTTACAGTTGGGTATCTTGTGGTGCCTCAGTGGCCCAGTGATAATTCTGTGTTACCCCAATAAAGGTGACAGCACAATGGGCCAAAGCTTTAGAAGGTAGGAAGGATTGACTTCATACTTGGGAATCTGGAACGGTGTTTCAGTCCTCTGAATTGTGTTACTCAGGCTGTATGTTGGGCTGATGTTCCCAGTAGGGATTTTTTAACGTCTCATGAGTTCAAAGGAAAACAGTTTTAATACAGAGTTGAATCACAACATAAATGTAACATAGTTTGGTTAAAAGGAATCTTGCAAAATAAATAAAATGGTCCCCTGAGGATTCAGGTACACCATAGGAAGTTTTTAGCAGAATGGAGAAGAGGGAATCAGGGCTTTTCACTTCATGTGGTGGGCCAGATTGCGCTCTTATTTCCCTGTGCTTTTTCATCCGTGATTGGAGTGTTCCAACTCTCATTCCTTCTTATTCCCCTACGGCTTTTTATGTCGCCTTTTCCTGTATATGCTCTGTTAACTGATGCTGCAGAAGCATCGTACATCTGATACAGTCCACGAGGCAGTGATGTCAAAGCCAGGGAACTGAGTTGCATCGTTTACAATCTGCGTTCCCTTTGGTTTTAAAAGCTGCTCAATTTAGCTGATTTTCATTCTTTGAGATAAGCTGCAGAAAGGAATTATATTGCCCTTCTGGAGTGGTAGGAGGGCATGTTTATTTGTGTGTTGCTGCTGCCATCTTTTCTTGTCCAGAAGCACAAACCAGATGAGGTTTGTGTATGGTCCCTCTCCTCAGCGTGATGAAAATTTCCTCGTCATTGACATGGTATAACAGGAGTTTGCCTGTGTGTTAGTGACCAGGTAGACATTGTAGGCAATCTTGGTCTCTTGCTGTGCAGATGTGTGACTTGTGCTTGCAAGCGGGGGGGGCTGGTACCTTGCCATAGTGAGATTTCTCATGTTCAGGAGCCCAAGCACCCGGCACCAAACTCTTAAACTCCCCAGTGCTCTGCTCGCTGGTTTAAGAGGAGCAGATGGGTAGGAGCAAATCATATACTGGAAGGGACTGTACTCTCAAAGCACATATAACTAGTGGTTAGTTCTTGCCTCTGTGCTGCCAGGTGTGTCCTTAGCCAGCCCTAGCAGTCCTGCTGGTTTTGAGGGTCAGGGTTAGGTAAGGATAGATCCCTGTGGGACTGTATCTGCAGAATAACATGCGTGAGGTTCCAAAGAGGCTGCTTGCTCACCCAGCATTGTGGTGGGAGCTTGAGGTGTAGAGAAATACCAGTAGCAAATGACCCTTTTGGGGATGGATTCCTTATCTACTTCACGGCCAGAAAAGCCTCTACTTCCTTCCAAGGAGATGCTTGCAATAAGATGTGGTCCAAAATGGGTTAAGGCAAGTTGAGATATTTTTCTGTTGAGAGAATAATTAATTCTTCTCTCCCCCTGAATGTTGAGGCCCAGTGTCCCTCACCTGGGCTTTTTTGGAGGCAGAATTTGGTGTGTGCTTACGAGTTGGTTCAGGGGGGTGAAATGCTGGGCTATAGGTGAGATGGGTCCCAGAGCTGCAGCCTGAGCCTGGATAGCTGCTGCAAAAGCTCTCCCAAATGAAGGTGCTGGCCCCGGCTAGAGGAGGAGGAGGGGAGCGAGCGCTGCGTACGGCTGGAGGCTGAAGAGTTTTATCTTGCGGAGCAGGGGGAGGTATTGCCGAGGGAAACATGAGTGCAAGGGGCAGCTGAAGGGGGGACCGCCGCGTACGGAAGGGCAGCTGAGGGGTGCGGCAGCTGCCACGCAGCAACTGGCAGGGGCGGAGGCCGCCACCCCGCTGCAGAGCCCCCGGGACTCGGCGCTCTTTAAACCGGCGGCTGATTCGGCGGGGCTTTCCCGGGGGCGAGCGGCCCGCCGCACGGGGCCCGGGGGGGGGAACCGGCGATCCAGGCCGCCTTTTGCGGCGCGCCCCGCGGGTGCCGCGCCGCCCAGCCCCGCCGCGATCACATGCTGGGCGGCCGCGGCCGCCGCCTCCCGCCCGGCCCTCAGCTCGGCTCCGCTCGGCTCCTCCGCTCGCCTGGCTGCCCGCGCCGCAGCCCCAGCCGCAGCCCCCCGCCATCGCCGCGGGCCGGCTCTGCCGCGCTCCCTACCTGCGCCTGCACCGCGGACGCGGCCCCGTCCCGCCGGGCCCACGCCGTGCGCGGCCCCAGCGGGCGGCTGCAGGGCGAGAGGAGAAGGAGGAGGAAGTGTCTCGGCGTGGCGAGCGACCGCGGACCGCTGCGAGCCGCGGAGGGGGAGCGGCGGCCCCGCGATCGTGTGGCGGAGGGCTCTCTCGGGAAGCCGTCTGCTGGTGTTCTCCGAAAATCGGGAAGGGGGAAGCCGGAGGGTTCGGTTGGCGTCTGCGAGCACTCTTTAACCCCTGCGACACCTCCTCGGGAGAGTCACTTTTCTTCCCTGAAAACCGGCGTTGCGTATTTTTTCTCTCGCCTGCTGCTTCGTAGTTGAAAAACAGACTTGGGGAGAGCCAAGGCTCCGGCCGCCTCGGAGGAGAACTGACTGTGGTACTGACTTCGTTCTTTTTTTCTTTTTAAAGCTTCAAATATTGAAAGTTTGATATCGAAGGGAATTTAGCTTGTATTTTCCAGTATCTTTTCAAAGCCTTTCCCCCCATCAGCTTTCAGTGGCTGTGTACCTTCACGTTTTCTTCCATCGGCAGTCCTTATCCCTGTTTGGCTGTTGTGCTGATTAACAAGATCTTTTTTATTACTATTTTTCTTTTCTTCCTCTGCTGACATATTATTTTTCTTATCTTTTATCACAGAAACGTTTTATTAAGGGGTTGAGGCAGTACGGCAAGAACTTCTTCAGGATCCGAAAGGAGTTGCTTCCGAATAAGGAGACTGTAAGTATATTCAGACTTTATGTAATTTGCTTTTTCTCTCGCTGCTTCAGTGCTTGATCTTAAGAAACTCTTTCCTTTTCACCCTGAACTGAATTATTTTGGGATAAATGGAAGAGAAATCCGCAGCCAGACCAAGGTAGCTGTAATTTTTAGTGCAGTTTTTAGGTCTTAGTGCATGAAAGACATTATATAAATGAGTCGTCGCTGCTGGACGGAGTTGCTGAGGTTGGATGAAGTGTATTTATGGAGACCAAATCTAATTTTAAATTTTGACATTAGGATGGGATAATACATTTATGTCACCCAGTTGGGCTCAAATGGCAGCGGGTAATTAAAGAAAGCCTAAAACAAAACAAAATCTAATTGAATCTGGAAGACTGAGGTATGTGCTGGCTGCTCCTACGACCTGCAGAATTCGGTTGTTGTAAGTTAACCCTTCACGTGCCTGAAGCATGTGGACAGCAAGTGTGTAACTCCAGTTTCTGAATTGATCTGTGGCTTATCACTCCACTGAACTTCATAAAGCTTACATAACTGTCGTTCTGCTGAAAATCTGGCAAGACCTGAGGGGGAAGATGGACAGAGAGGAGTGGTTGACTACCTCAAAGGAGAGAGAGGGTTTGGGAAGCCTTGGGAATGAAGCTAGTTACTTTTCCATTAGTCCTAATTGCCAAGCTTCTCTAGAAGCTTCGGTTTCTGTTCTGCAGGTGTCATTTAACTGCTGGGAGGGTGGTTTTGGGAAGCAGTTTTCATATTCTGAATTTAGAAGGGAGATAACTCAGTGAAAATAGACTGTTTTCTAGCAATGCCTTAGTGATCTGGGAAATATTTATTTGAAGCATAACTGGTTGTTTAGACTTTGTGTGTGTGGAATTTGGATGTTCGGTGGGGCAGAACATCACTGTAAAAATATTTAAAACTCATCAGTTACTGTAGGAGGTTTCCATTCTCTTCTGAGATGTTCCTGAGAGAGGATGCTGTGATATCCTAATCTTTCATTGGTTAAATAGTTAGTAACGCTGCATAAGTGAAGAAGAAAGGGGAGGGTGAAACAATTTCTGGAGTGCTGGTGTAGATGTTCAGTGATACTGCTGAAGATGATGGGAAAAACTTCATTCCCCATCATGTGTGGGTAGACTTTGTTCTAGTATTCTGTTGGATTTTTGAGGCATGAAGGCCCAGCGTTGGAAAGATGACAGCCTAGGGGGAATGCTGAAATAGCACGCTTCTTAGCAACCTCCAACAAATCCAGCTCAGTCGGCTTAAGCACTCCTTTCCTCTTTTCTCCAGAATATCTGCAAGCAATCTATTTAGAACAAATTGGTGTTTACTTTAAGGAATGAATTCTGCTGATGGTGAAGTTACTGAGAAGCAGAAGTACTCTTGTAAAGTTTGCATTGCAGCAGCTATGAAACACACTTTTAAATACAAGAGTGTCCCTTTCTGGTGGAAAAGAGCAGTTTGCAGGAGGAAGGAAAAGATTTACTGAAGAATTGTGGGAGGGGGTGGGGGCCAGGGGGCAGGTGCCTGGCCCTGTTTATGCTGCTGGACTTGGACATTTGAACTCGGATGTCAGGCCTGACACTTTTGTAAAAGTTTTGCAAGTAGTAAGAAACTTTTTGTGTAAGCTGTTGGTTTTTAAGTGTTATGGTTTTGTTTCATTAGGTCTAAAATTTTAGTACAGAGAAGACTAAATATTGTTTGAGCGATGGGGCAGCAGTGTGTTGATGGCTTTGACACACTGTTTTAGTCTCTAGTGGTAACTGATCTACAAATTACCTTTGACCTACAAGGGATTGTTTAATCTCTGTTTCCTATTTTTGCCCACAGCTCTCACTTCTGGTTTTTTTTTTAAATTCCCTGTCTCTTTCAGACAAAATTTACAGCAGTTTGGCTTTAGCAAGACACACAGAATAAAGGCTGCAGTAAATAGTATTTGATGATCCAGTTTTACTTTTCCTCCTTAAAGTGGTATAACGAATAATATAAATTACAAGGTTGTGGAGTTAATTTGTCTGTATTCCTTCATCAGCAGAAGAATTTCAGATACTTTGCCTGCCATTTTTCTGTTGCAGTGCAAAGCAACCCTCTAGTGATTCCAGAAATGCTAGAAAAAAGGCCTTATTTTCCTGTTTAGCCATATTGCCATGAGGTGAAACTCTAAAAATTATTCTATGGACACAAAAGCACGACAGCAACTCCCCAGTTCTGCAGAAGCTACTTGAAAATGAGTCGGGGACATTCTTGAAGTGACTTGCCCTGAGTGGAAACCAGTCCATAGGTCAATACATCCTGCGTGTGTCTAATTCGTTGGAGTTTACCTCTGTAGGCCCTGAAGCCTGTGGGAGGGGAGCCAGGGTTTTTGCCTCTCTGTGAAGCCCACTTAAAGTTAAATCTCATTATTATTATTATAATTATTATTGCATAATGTGTGCCTTGTCCTGATACTTGTGTTTATGCCACTTTCCCTGGGAAGGTGGAAGATAAGTGATACAATAAAACCCAGAAAATTATTGTTGAGACTAGGCCGATTTTATATTAAATCGAGGTGAGGCCGCTGCCTGGGAAGCCAGAAGAGAGAGGTGAATGTGACATTGTGTTTCTGTTATAATATTGGAAGGTGTAAAGTGGCCATGGTGAGAGATGAGAATTAGGCCATACTGTACTATGCTTTCTCAGGCCTGTTAAGGAACGGCCTATTTGAGTTGTCCCTTTGCTATCTTTTTTCTCTCCATGTACCATATCTTCCAAGAAAACCCTGTATTTGTCAGTGTGTGTTTTAACTAGTTTAAGGTAGTTTTTCAATACTCAGTTAAAATAATTTCTACCAAATGAAGAGCCAGCAAGAAAAAAAAATCTTTATAGAAGAAAATATTTACTGTGTATCAAAGCTGTGCTGGTGTTTAGGTTTTTGCTCTTCCAGTTTACTTCAGATTTCCAGTTTATTTCAAATTTAACAGCTGAGAGGGGGTTCCAGTAGACATGAGTGTAAATAGCTGAAGCGTTATCACCAAGTTTTCATAAACAAGTGACACAGGAATTAAAATCTGCTCTTACCTGGGCTCTGCTAAACTGGGAATGCTGGAATGGGTCTAGGAAAGCAAATCCAAGTCTGGATTGGTAAGTGTGATGGAGAACAAGTGTTGTCTCCATGTAAGTGAGCTTAAGTAACCTTCTGAAACTTCCTTGGGTGTTTTCATTGAACTCTCTTAAATGGATCTTCTCTGTTCCCATGTGTCTGTCTTCCTTGCCCTTCCTTCTGACTCATGTTCCCATAGCCAGTTCTAGCTGTAGCTCATGTACCCTGCTGTCGCTTGGCTCGTGTGTGGCAGTGCTTTTGATTCTTCTACATTGTAAGCTGAGAAATAAACCTTGGAAGCAGGTATGTGGCACGAACAGTTTTCATTAATAACTTTAATTTAAATTCATGTGCTGTGAGACTGCAAGGTACACAGCTGGCAACAAGTTAAGTATCTGATTTGGCTTGAAATGTGGGAGTTTTTGTTTGTTTTCCCTGGTTTGGTTTAATTTGCTAAACCTTTGGGATAATAGAGGATTTTTCAAAGTATTTAAAATTCTCCTGCTCTGAATTCTTTAGGTGATTACGCTGAGCTACTTGAATTTGTGGCTTTTAGAAGCACCAGCGTTGTGATAGGCCGGAGATAAACACACTTCAGTGCTTATGCAGTCAGAGATTGGCTTGTGGTGTTCCTGTTAATAGTGTAACTGTGCTAGTGATATGCAGAAGGTAAACGGGAACACAGTGGGATCTTATGCAGAGCAGTGAGGTCAGACAGAGATGCAGGACACCGATGCGAGGTCATGGTGTCACCTTGCTCAGGTTCAGAGCTGGGTCCTGCTCTGCTCAGCCTCCCCGTGCCCTGGCCCCTCAAACACCCCGATGGGTTTTGGCTGGGGTGCAGTTGCAGCTTGCCTGAACTATTTTAAGGCTAAGATCCTAAGAAGGTTTGTTTTCCTCAGGCTGGAGCCTGGCAGCCTGCTCTGAGTCAGATGAGTTGTCTGAGCAGCGCGACTCAAACATCCAGTTTGGGATCCACTAGATGTGGAGGGGGACAGCCGTGACTGTCCCCTTAGCAGGTGTAGGAACAGTATCGTGTCCTGTCATTAGATAGCTGCAGTAATTGCTGCATTTGAATGGGGGCTTTGGAGACACTGTGTCTTTCATGGGAATGAGCCCAAGTACTTTTGACTTCTTGTATATACCTCATCTTAAAACCAGGGATGATGTACCTCAATGTTTTGAGGTTCTCTGAGACTCATCCTCCATTCTTCAGGAAAGAGTTACTGTACAGTGATTGTGACCGTTGTCAATGATTGTCCACTCATCTCTCTTTGGGGAGGCTGGAGCTTCGTTGTGAGCCTTGTAGAGCCACTTGCTTAGCGAAAAGACTATAAAGAGGACAGGGAAGCTTTGTGGAGGCATACAGGCTTGGGTCTAATTTTGTTCTGACTTTACCTGTTGAGCACATGGGTATCTTTGGGGTGGGTGATTTTTGGTTTGGCTGCTCAGCAAGAGAGGCCTGAGCACAATTGAAAAGTCTTGCCCCCCGTGGGTGGGTGTTTCTGTATATGAAGCAAATCATGTATGTGGCTTTAAAAGCCAGCGTGAATAGAGGTCTAGACCATCAGCTGTTTTCCTTAGATCAGAATACCTGCCAAGCACTCTATTTATGCATGGGAGAACTAAATATGCATTGCTTTCCTCTTCAGCAAAGATGTTCTCTCTCCTGGTAGTAAAAATCCTTCTCTCCAAATTAAATGCTGTTGGGACTTACCTCAGAGACAAAATAAGCTGTGCTCTGTTAATGTCAGGAGGCAAAATGAGTGCAGTGTGAGCTTTCAGCATAAACTTCTGTTTAATTTTAGATTGGGGTTTAGATAAACAATTTTATTCTTGCCTCATTAATGCTTAATCTTGTGTTACATAATATACAATATTGGCTTCCTGAGTAGCTCTTAAATAGAGTGCAAAAGTGTAGTAGCTGAAAGGTCACCGCAGTTACCATATGTGTGGGCTGGCAAGGTGTTTGTCCTCTCTCAGGATATGCTGTATGCTTGTTGTGTCAACAAACAGCCTTGTAATATTTGTGCAAAACTCTCATGAGCATCTGAAAGGTAAAGATTCTCCCTCGACGTAATTGTTTAAATAGCAGTTTTCCTTTGATCAAAAGAGGGGGATAATTAGGTGAATGCATTTTGGTCCATCAGTATAAAGCGATTCGTTGGCCTTACATTGGCTTTTTAATATTTGCCTTTAGTGCTATAACTCCTTTGTGCCAATAGCTGGGTTTGTGGCGTGGGCATTATCACTGTTCTCCTTTCCCAGAGGAAACACATTCTGTTTGATGGCATATATCCCCCTAACGATAGGTTATTAATCCATTGCGTAGTCAAGGCATTTTATTTCCTGGCTTGTCTTCGCTGTAGGAGCATTCAGAGAGGGACAGGCTATGTAAGCCTTTTCTGTTGGAAAGCTGAACCTTTCTCCTTAATAACTCGTTCGAGCCTAGCCGCAGTCAGAGCTGAAATTTTCCATTAGAGTTTGAAGCGACTGCCAACATAAACAGCCACTGCTTCTTTTCATTTCATCTCTGCTCACTGCTGCTCGTGCCTCCCTTGCACGGATATTACAGTTGGGCGGTTTTGTTCTTGTTAGAGCAAGGGGACTATAGGCTTTGCATGTTAAAAACTGATAGCCAAAGACATTCTTCTTTAGTCCTAGCAGATATCCTGCTGGGCTTGGGTCCATTTTGAAGGCAGGGCAGAGGCATCAGTTGTTTTCTTCCCCGTGTAAGTGAAACCATTGATTGATTTGCATAACAAACTCTTCTGTAGGCAACATGTTGCCTTTTTTCTGGCTCTCTTAGCTGATTGAGGAGAACGCTGCTCTGTGTATTTGACTTTCAGGTAGAGCAGAGTACTGGGGAGCTGTACAGTAATTCGCTTCACGCTTCTCACCGGGAGCAGAATAAGTAAGCCAAAGAATTTAATGAAATGCTGAGCTCATAGGAGCTGAGCTCAGATGGAGATATTCCTAAATTTAAGTGGCACTGAGCTGAAAGCTGTTTACAGAGACCAGATCATCTGCAGGGGTTGTGCGCTGCGGGTGTTCGCAGTGGCTTGGCTTGTTTTTAAAAGTGTAACTGTTAAACCCCTTGCAAATGCCATTGTTTTATTAGATCATAAACCAGAAGGTTTGGAAAGGCATTGGAAGGGATATAAAGGTTTAACTTTAGGATATACCATGTCATCTTTATCTCTAAAACTGGTATCAGGTCTTATGGGTGAGTAGAGCTGTTGGCCATGTACTTCATTGAACAAGCTCAGGCCGCAGCTCCAGCTCCATGGCTTATGTTCCCTCTTTCAGTGTCCACAAGTTTCTTCTGTTGACTTCAGGTATCCTGAAGGTGTATATTGCTTATCTCTTCCATCCTTCCTCCATGAACTGCCTTTTTACTGCTCGCTTGGAGAACCCAGTGTGTGGTCAGCTGATGAACGACTACAGTTACATCCTCCAAGGACCAAAATACCCTCTCACATACCCGTGTGTCTTGATTTCAGCCAAAGCGAGTAAAGCCAAAGGGAACAAGTACCTAATGTACTTTGTTTTATTTGTTTTAAATCTCTTAAGAGAATGAGAGTGTTAATTTTTAACTGTCTTGTTTTACTTTTGCATTCTAAAGGTAATTTATGATGTCATCAGCTGAAAAACTGGGCAGCTTGTTTGAGTTACATCTTAAGAAACCTTCATAGGTGAAGAGCATAAACCAGAAGGTGTATTGGCTGTGCCAGCTGGCCTGTGGAATTGTGTTTAGCATGGGTAATAAATTACCTCCGCGGTCTGGTGGGGTTTTTTTTATTATTTTACATTACAAGATTGAAACTCATTGTTTGTTTGGTCTTTTTTCAGAAGGTTTAGAGGTAGGTAGGGGTAAAATATTGTTGCGAGCGAGAGAGGGCCATTAGGCAATTGCATTGAGCTCTGCCAAGGAGGACAATTTCTGCTTTGTACTGAAGGTATATAGTTGAAGATCTAAGCCAAGAGTATTTGGGAAATTGATGTGACTCTGTCAGAGTCTTCCTCACAACGGAGAGAACACGATGCTTCTGTGTCTCCTCATAGCTCTGTTCTACTGCATTTTGAGTTTATTTTCTTGGTGAATTCTCCTCTTTGCATCTGTGCTGAAGGGTGTATGTGGCTGGTTAAAATGGTTCCCTTCCTCAACAGCTGTGTACTCTTTATCCCTTGCTTTTCCTTCCCTCTGAGAAAAGATACTAGCTTTTCTTTTGTAGCAGTTGTCGGATTGTATCAAGTACTCAGACATCAATCCTAAGGCCCTGTGAATCTCAGATACATAAAATAGGTATCTTTTGACAATTTGTGCAGTGTATTTTCATGGTTGAGTCTCTTGGCCTGGGAAGGTGGTTCTCCGTGGATGCTGTGCCCCAACCCTGTGTTGTTTTGTTTCCCATCTGAAGATTTAATGCCTTAAAACTTGAGGAGGGCTTTCAAAAAGGCAAAAATAAAAAAGCCATGTAAGCAACAGAGATGTTTGTGGGACACCCTGTCTTTGGACAGCCCTAATGTTAACAAATTTGGGTAACTCCTGCAATAAATGAAATCTCTGTAATCCTGCCAGGTGTCTGATTTTTGACATGGCTTAATAGAGAAACTCTCCACCTAATAATCCTCTCTGTGGTATTAACTCAGACTGATATGTGAGGGTCTTATGATCTTTAATTACATACCTACTATACAGCACTGTTGGTGTGAAATCAAAGTTTTTACAAGTTAAGAGCTGAGTCAGAAGCAAACCCAGAGCCTTGCTTGGGGAAACTGAAAACATCTGTGGCAAAGCAGGAAGATAAAGCTCGGCATCCTTCCTAACAGGGGTGTCGATGTGAAAGTGGTGGCACGCAAACCTCATCCTCCAAGTACTTGATTTACGTACTTGATTTAGATGAAAGATACTCATGGCTCCATGGCTTGGTTTGATGGCAAGTTAAAGACTTTGGTTATGTGTGAACATAGGATTAGAAGATGATGTTGTCTGTCTGGGGGAGGATGGGACCAAAGGGGAGAACACAATGCAAGTGTCTTGGCAAGAGCAACACATCAGTGCTGTATGTGTGTTTTAGGTGGTGTCTGTGTGGTGCTGGTTAGTCTGTCCTTCGTACCTGTGTGGTGGGAAGGCCAACTTGATAATTGGACAAAGTGATTCTTTTCAAAAGGGATTTTAGAAGGGGAAGGAGATGTGGAGACAGGTGGTTTGATTGGCAGAGGTGAGTTTTAGGACAACTCCTGAAGTCTGATATACTGAAAAACAAACTGCTGTGAGACTCCAGCAGTTTCTGCAGCTAATTCAGCTTCTGCATTTAAACTTGATGTTTATGGCTTATCAGTAATTGGGTTTTGATTTTGCTTGTGTATTTGGGCCAAATTTCATCCTTAGCTGCCCACTGGAACCCAGCGCAGGCTCCTTGCAGGCAGTTTTTGCCAGCCTGGTGCCTTGCTGGCGTTTGAAGAGCAAGCATTTTGTCTTGCTACTCGATTTTCTCCTCCTCAGCACCCTCACTGCTTTCTTACCCAAGTCAGGGATAATGAAGATTAATTACAAATGGACCAGTGAGTGGGGGGGAGAGGGGAAAGGAGGAGGGCAGCTAGACTGTAGCTAGCAGAACGTAGGATGTTATCTCGGTGTTGCCCTGTTTCACGTGTGTATTTACACTACGTGGGAGAGAGATTCCCATTTCAAAAGGTATTGCAGCAGTTCAAGAAGTAAATAAATACAAACAGCTTTGACCTGGTGAGAGAGTCGTGTTAGAGGAGGGTCAGGGTGATCTGTAGTGCGAAGCAGTTCTTGGTTCCTTAACACAGATGTTCATAAAACTGTTGTCCGGGTTGTGTGGAGTTCAGTAGAGCAAGTCGTTTGGGGGCAAAGAACTGTGCACCAGGAAAAAAACCCACCCCAATCATCTGTTGGCAGAGAGTTAAACTACACTTTTAATGGGGCTTGCCTGCCACACTGAGCATGAAATTAACTTTCTTCTTCTACAACAGATCGTTGGCCTTAATCGTTGCTTCCTGCCGCAGATGGCACCGTGAGAACGATACCTACGGTATTCTTCTGGCACAGAATCAGCCCCCAAATACATTATTCAGCCCTAAATATCCTGTAATATGCTGCTATAACTGTAACTGTGAGAACAAGACAATAACAACTTCAGGAGACAGATGCACTCATTTTGTCATGTTTGTTTCAGACCAGCAGTAAGAAAGAAGTGGTACTTGATTACTGTTTTTTTGTTAGGTTTTTCTTTTTCTTTGCCAAGGAAAACTCCCAGGAATTACACAGACTGTGGATTAAACTGGGAATGGGGAGTTAAGAATAGTGGCTTTTGTTTTAAAGGGGCTGTGCTGTCAGGGGAAACTGAGGCAGGCTATGGAGATAGCAGGCTCTGTAAGCCTCATACTTCAAGAGATGGTTGACATAGCAAGCTGAGATGTGCTGCAGTTGCCTTTGGGTTTGTTTTGCCTTCCTGTTTTGTCTCTGAAAGAAAAATGCTTAGGAGTAGGATAGAATTAAATTCTCAGGACATAAAAATGTCAGTGTTTACTTACAGGTGATGGTGGTGGTGTTCTGGGTTTTTCTGTGGCTTTTATCAGTGTGGCGTCAGGGAAGAGGCCTGTTGTGAGGTTGGTATCTGACCCATAGCCCCATATCTGGGGACAGGTTTGCAGTGGCGGGGTTCCTTTCCCTGCCAAGAAGAAGAACATGCTTTCAGGCAGCTTGGTGTCTTCTGGTCTGTGGAAAGCAAAGGTCGGGAAGCTGTGAGCCCTGTAAAATGCTTAGGCTTTGGGTTTCCCATTCCTGCTGGTAAAGTAAGTGTTTTGCAAGAGCGGGGTCCATTGTGCGTGCTGCTTGTGTAAAAGGGCCTCCCTTAGGTGCTTGTGACTCTGCTGTTGGCCCAGGTAGGACTGGGCTTATGCTGCAGTAAAGAAATGTAATACACTGCTTCACTAGCCTTCGATCCCATTGAGAACAGGCAGTGTTGCATCAAAACACTGAGTAATCAAAGCAGGTTCCACAGCAAACATTAGCTTTTTACATCGCTTACTTTAAAGGGTGTCTTAAAATGGTGATGGCCGTGTTTCCCTCTGATTTAGAGCTAAGATTAAATTTTTCAATTCCCCTTTTCTTTCTAAACATGAACTCAGGAAACTTTCTGTTTTGGGGAGATGTAAATGAGAGAGATGGTTTCCTGAGTAATTGCTGTTACTTAAGGACTTGGAGTCTTAAGAAATTAATGACAGAATCCAAAATGCTGACAGTACTGATGGTCAGGAAATCCTTGGTTCTGGTCATCTGGAATATAGAAGATTGGCAGGGAATAGCGTTTCTTTTTGTGCTCCCAAACCCCTGTGCAGCAGTAAGAACTCTGTCCCTGCAGAAGGTGCCCAGGAGCGCTTTCATTGCCACAGTGAATTAGATCGTTCCTCTTGGGTGAACGGTTGACCTGATCCTTTCTTCCTCCTCCCCCAAACATACTTTCTGTGCTCCCTGTTCCCTTCCTCCCAGTGTTCCTGACACAAAGGGAATTACTTTCTCCAATGCCTCCAGACCCTCACCTTTAAGGAAGGGAGAGCACGTTCCAAGTTATAAACCAGCTCTTTCCTCATGCAATTTGAGAAGGCCTCTCTGTTTCACTCTGGGCCTGTGTTGTGCCTTGTGCCTCTTGTTCTGTAAAGAGCTAGGACATCCCACGGGAACTCTTGATTTATTTTGCTAACTCTGCCCTTCTCTGTGGTTCGGAAGCCTCTAATGATCTGTGAAGCTCCAAGAATTCTGATTTGAACAGTAGTAGTTTTTAAGAACCTCCTCTACTACATGAAAGTCTTAACACTTTCCACATGCTGGGGCTTTCGCCCTTGTGAAAAACTGACCTCCTACAAATACAGTTTGTAAAGCTTGGCATCCTGGGCCGGGGCTTGTTAATGCTATTGTGAAATTGGGGCAAGGGGGGGAGAGAAAATATGTAATGAAAACTCTGGGCTCCTGGCCAGCAAGGAAGATGTGTGATACAGGGAGTATGTTTCAGCTGCCCTTTGTTACTGTTTGAGTTTGATTAGCTTTGTTTCCAGTAAGCTTAAATAAGGGTCTTGTCTTTTTCTTTCTTTTTCTCTCTCTTGGGTTTTTTGTTTTGGTTTGGTTTTTTTACTGGCTAAGGAGGGGATCTTTGCCAGAGCTCAAATCTTTCATTACCTGAGTTGCAGTGGGAAGGAACTGGGGAAAAACAGATCATGCCACCTTCCTAACAAACTAACAAATAAAACCCCCAGCCAAACACACACACAAAACCCCATTAAACGATAAAAATCACCCTTTTGTCTCTCCTTTCCTTGTTCTTGCAGCCCTATTAGTATTTCCTTTCCACTTGTTACCTTCTCTTCTGTCGAATTTCCTGTAGGCCTTAAGGGCTAAGAGTGAGTTCAGATCAGTGTGCAGTGCTAACCGCATTATGCAATTCACCCAGCAGCACAACTTAAAGGAAAGGGAAGTCTTACCATTCTAAATGCTTATTTCTAAAAGCCCCAAATACACATTTATTGTCAGTCTTTATAGGACAGGGTGGGTCGTGGAAGCATCATGACCTCACTGGAGAGCCCATGCTTGCTGGCTTGTGTAGTAAGGCTTTTTGCTTGGACAGTGATCTTCATGCCTGCTGGCTGGGCTTTGCTAGAGCTCAACTGGCTTCTCTGCAGGTTTGATGTTGCACAGATGACACTTCCCTTTTGCTGTGTTAGACTAATACAATTGCAGTGTGTAACAACTTAAATTAAAGAATATAATTTACAGAAATAGGTGGGGGTTTGTTTGGACCCGGGTTGTATTCTGCAGAATTTCATACCTTGCCATAAACCTTGCACCTCTGAATGCTTAAAGAGTGTATGGAAAAATACACTTATCCTAATTCCCACTGTTAAATTAAATCCAGTATGTAGAATACCTCTGTGGGCTGTATAACTGGACTTTCACCTTGTTCAGATGAAGTGACGTGGACAAAGGCCTTCCACCTTCAATGTGGTGTTCAAGTTGTATTGATTTAACAATTCCAGCTCATGTTCTTCTTCTGTACCTTTGATGTGATAGATTTTTTTGTTGTTGTTGTTGCCTGGCTTTAGAAGAACATTCTTTTGTTGGGAGCAAAAAAAAAAAAAAGATTTGTCTGCTCACTGTGGGCATAAAGCTCTCCTCCCTTGTCTTTCCCTTACTTGTATTCTTTTAAGGTGAGTAATGTTTTTGTTTCAGAGAAGTCTGTTTCTTAAACTTGTAAGCCTTTCAAAAATGATTCAAATGATTTGCAGCTAGAGGATGAAAAGGAGGAAGCTAAAGTCTTGCTAGATTTAACAGGAGAATTTTAACCCATAGCTGCCTGGAAATAACGTGTATACTTGCACAAAGTTGTATTCAATATCTGTGTATCTACTGCAGAGACACAAACAGAGGTTGTCAGCTTCTTTTTGTGGTTGTTACAAGTGACCCCACTTGCCCCACTCATCTTCTGAATGTTGGGGTTTTTTTCTGGGAGCATATTAATAGTGCTGCTGAAGATCAATCAGTGGATTGCTAAGTAAATGAGTGGATTGCTAAGTGTTTAAGTGGAAACTGCCCTACCGTTTTCCCACCTCATCCCATGGCTCTTTTATCCCGTGCTTACACAATCTTGAGTCATGACTCTAAAAAAACCCTGCTGGCATTTGGAAAGTGTGACTGTAGAAGTTTTATTCCTTCAGCCATTGAGTGGTATGTAACAAATTCATGCAGCTCACCACTGAATGGCTAGTTCCCTCTCTGTCTGTACCAAAAGTGTTATGTTTTGGGGTTTTTTAATTACTTTGACCTTTTCTAGTAGATTTTAATGCAGAAAAGATAATGGGAAGTTTTTTAAACAAGTTTCACATCATGTTTAGTTTAGTTGTCCTCTCAGAGCTGAAAATGTGGGGGGATCCTCAGGCTGTAGACAAACACCTTTCTGGTGCTCAGTACACTCTTGGTAGTTCATAAAGGTCGTGTTAAAATGAGGGGGGAGCAGGGGGACACCTAACCAAAGCCTAGACTAGCGGGGATTTCTTATCTCAGAAAGATGATGTTCTTTGGGCTACTGATTTTTCAGATGTTCTCGTTCCAGTCTCTCTGCAGGAACATAGCATCTGTCCTTCAGCTCTGAGGAGTTCCTTGTGTAACTTCCCAAATATTCTGTTATCAGCCTCCAGCTTTGCAACTTCATTGTAGCTGTAACACTCTTGGCAAAAGGAAGGCTCCAAAGAGGTAGCTGCTTTAATTGGGTTAAAGTCTGTTGTTGAGTTCCTCACTACTGAGGAGTGCAGGAGAAAAACCCAGCTAGTGAAAACCCAGCAGATAAATATTGATAGATGTGGTTTGCTCCGACACTTCAATTAGACCTGTCCCTTCCTGAACGGTTTTTACTGGGTAGAAAAATGGGCTGGGAGCGGAGCTGGTCTGTTGGGTACTGGGAAGTTTCCTGAGATAATCCTCCTGCTCCTATTCTTCTCCCCCACTTCCCAAGGTCACCTTCATCTGAAGTATATAATGGGGATTTCCATTTTATTTTATTACAAGTGTTTTTGAAGGGCAGCAGCAAAGTAAGTTAGATGCTGCCAAAGCTTTGTTGCTTCTGTATTATTTTGCCTTGTCTCCATAATAATTACTGTTGATGTTACTTGCTTGAAGGCTGCTGGGCTCCTGGCAGCTCTGCTTTCTTACTCCCCAGGGGATCTGTTAGCCATGGGATATGTGCCCTCGAAGATGCAGATGCTGTGAAAAAGTAAGTTGCAGGTACCTGCATCTTTCCTGCACGGAAACAACGTGCTCCCGTGAATTAAATCCTTTAATAGTTTAAAAGCCCTTTTGTAGGAGGCTTACACTCCTCTGTTAGCTTTGAAGCCTTCCTGAGGAATGCCACAAAGCCATCCAGACCTTCTGAATGCTGTGTGCTCTGCATACCTTGGTGCTGGGGCCCTCCTGGGTGTCTGGGGTTACGTTGGTGCAGATTTTTTTTCCTAAGCCTTGTGAGTAACCAAACCACAGTAAAAAAAATAGCTGGCGAGCCACAGAAAAAGCTTTGTTCATCTATTTGACAATTAGAATGGTTTCAATTATGAGACCACTTTGCAGTAGCCTGGGTTTGATGGATTAGGGAAACGTGAGTAATAGAAAACCTGTCTTGCTGCTTTTTGTGTCGCGAGTGTTTTCTGAAGGGAGGAGGAAGTGTGTGTGATTTGGGTCAGCAACAGCTTGCTTCTGAGCAGGGAAACCCAAGTTAAGGCGACCTGTGTGGTTTTAAATATAAAAACATAATGGAATAAATCCCCACAACCACACTAGCAACTTACTGTTGGAATTTGGAGTGATGTATGGTGTTCCCTGATGCTTTTTTAATACATTTTTTGAAAATTTAGAGTTATCGGGGTGCTGTGGGAACACAGGCCTAGTTGAGCACTCGTTATTGGATGTTACTCTGCTTGAGGTAGTTGTCTCCTCTGACTGTAAGGAAACAGTATGTGTGTTGGTTGTGGCTTCATTGGGTTTTGTTGGGTTTTTTGCTTTTGGTTACCAGGCCAGGTAATCTTCCAGTACAGACCAGGTACTCTTCCAACACAGGTACCAGAGGAGGACACAGGTAAATGGCTCTCTACCTTGTAGCACTTCCACCTTGTCCTGCTTAATCTGTTCAGAAATTCAACTATTCCTGCATAGTTACGTGCTGGACAGATAGACAGATGTCTTTTTTCTGAGGTTAGTGCCTCTACCTAAGGCCAGAGGGAATTGTTGTTTTCCCACATCATTGCATGTCATTCTTTGGTGTGTTAAATACTTTACTTGACAGTATGTTAAAGCGTGCACACATCTGTAACTGCAGTACCTGGAGAACATCCTAATTCAGGAATCAGTCTGCTTTGTTTTCCCTTCCACAGCTCAAATCTTGTTAGCTGGGTTGTTCCTCTTGGGTAAGAACCACAAGATAATTTAGCAGGGCAGTGCTAAGTTTGATGGCTGCAGTTTTTTCATGCCTTGCAAGTGACACAGGGTGCTCTGTCAACCTGTTACCTTCTTTTACTACAGTTAGTAGTTAATTATTTTTTCTGGTTGACTTGTCTTTTGAACTCTTCGTGTAGGGAGAATTATCATAGGCTTCGAAGCTAACACAGTGATTTCTAACTTTTAATCTTATCTGGACTTGTTAAACTTTTATTTGAGTTTATTCCAAAGAGCGCAGCATGTGTGGCAGACAAAATGACTAACAGGCCTGTTACTGATCAACATAATCCTGAAAAAAAAATAATATTAACAAGTTTCCTCCCTCCCTGTGGTTTGAAGCAAGTGCAGTGTTACTGAAGGGCCTCCCTGTTCTCCTAGACTACCACCCGGGGCTGCTGCGTAGGGCAGTTAGAACCAGTGGCAGCCAAGGATCTGAGTGTGCAGTTGCCTGTCCTTTGGAAACTGAGTTTTGGTTAGCAGGCGTGTCTAGGATGCAGCACAGGCATCTAGCTAATGACTTAGGATGGGGAAAGCATGTGTTTCGAGTTACTCTTGATTATTTTTGGTTTTAAGATGACAGCAGCAGTGAGTGTTTGTCTGTTCTACGATGGAAAGCGATAATCTGCATAGGTATCTACTGCAGCATTAAAACTGGGATGGATTGGGGGTTGTGTGATGCAGTCTCGCTGTCAGCTTGTCTGTGTAAGAAAATTGACTGTTGCATTAGTGCAGAAGCAGTGTGATTTTTACTGGAAAAGGCTAACCCCATTTCCAGGGTAGCATGATGCACATTGATAGGATCCGTGGTTGGAATACCCCTGTCATTCCACAGATCACACCCCTTGGGAGGCACAAGCTGTGGCTGATTGGAAGGAACAGGAACAATCAGAGAACACAGAATTTATAGAATCATAGAATAGCATGGATTGGAAGGGACCCCAGGGATCACAGAGCTCCAACCCCTCTGCCACAAGCAGGGCCACCAACCTCTGGCCTGGATCTACACAGGGTTGCCTAGGGCCCCATCCTTGATTCAAAAACAAAACACACAAACCACAAACTGAACTGCACCAGTCAAAGCACACGCTGTTCCTCCCTCGCTCCGAATTCCCTGCCTATCTCTAACAAAGGCCACAGGCCCATGTTCAGGCAGGGTTCTGGAGCACAAAGGCTCCAGCAGCCTGGTGCCAGCACGGCTGCTCTGGAGGTCAGCTTTCCAACGCGCTGTTACTGACAGCCCTTTGATACACTAATGCACCACGGGCAGCCCTTGCTCCTTTTATCTTGAAAGGGGCTGCTTTTAATGTTGGAAGGATGGAGCCAATTATTTCAGGGCTACATGGCAGTCGGTGGGGTTTTGGTTTGGTTTTTTCCCCCTCTGGCATGTTCCAGAGCCTTACGCCATGTTTCTCCCATCCTTTGAAGCAATTCTACCTCATTTTGGATCCATGCTTGTGGTGTTGGTCTTGAAGAGAAATGTCTTTTACAATAAATATTACCTGGTGCAATAAGCTGTACTGTAAAGTTTGGTATTCTGTTAAAGAAAGGCCATATATGGTGATGGAGGGGGTAAGGGCTTGATTAATGATGTGCATGGACAGAGTGTGAGAGCATCTTGCAAACTTCCTTTGACTTTTGAGCACAGTTGTGTGTATCCAGTAGTGCCAACCACAGGAGAAACCAACCACAGGAGAAATGCTTAGTATAAAGGTATGTGAAACCATTTTTGTGGAAATTAACCTGTGTGCGGCACACAAGTAAGACCTACTGAGTTATCTCCACTTGAATGGAAAACTTCTCCAGGGTTTTTTTTTTTTCCCCTTCACAGGTCGATGTTGCTTTTTCATTTTACAGTGTGTGCTACAGAACTTAATAAACCTTGCATAATGCGTCTTTTCATACCACAGGGAGTGAAAACTCTTGTTTGGGTCCTTGTAAAACAGAAATCCTTGAGAGCAACTGTTAAAATGTTACATTATGTTGGTAACAGCAGCATTATTCTGTGTCACTTGCATTAGTCAGGAGGCTGCTTTTGCAAATGGTTGAAACTTTAAACAGCAAACATCCCTCCGGGGTTCATACATTTCCAGACGAGATGCCTGAGTTGATAGAAACATTTTCACATCCTCTTGCAGCAGATGCCCCGGTGCTGCTTTAACAAATGTGGAACATAATTCACTGCTGCCTCATCCTTCTGCAGGGAGCTGCTTAGCTGGTGTGTTTTATAAATAGTTTGCGTCGGGTGGTAATTAAAGCTGCTCAAAGGGAGGAGGGCTGGCATGGGGGTACAGAGATACGGTTGGCTGGGTGGGACTCTGCAGTTTTAGTCCTTCTTGGTGCTGTCAGGGAAGATCAATGGTTTCAGGGGTTGTAGAGGAAGGGATGGCCAAGAAGGGGTACGTGAGGGATCTGGGAGGAATTGTGGTTTGTAACGTGGCCTACTTGCGATGTTTAACTTAATGAGGAGCTTTGGATAGTCAATTAACAGGATTCATGGGGCATCTGTGTGTGTTAATGTGGATGTTTGGATGCTTTTTGTTCTAAAGACACACTTTCCTGAGCCCAAAGAGTATGGAGACTGCAGAGGATGTTTCTTTGCTTCTGTTCCCTCATCTCTTACTCCTTTGTAAGTTTTTTCAATGCTTTAGTATTTCTGTAGCTTCAGATCCCAGTTTACCCATTTTGCAGATGTCTGGAGTTTTGCAGTGTTGCTCTGCTCTTCATCACTCCGAAGAGAGGCCAACCTGGGAAACTGAAGCAGCTCAGAGCGATCAGGGTTTACACAAAGTCCAGATGAGTTGCTCATTGTTGGGTTTTTTCCTCTCATAATGTTCTGTGTGCCTTGTATACAGAAGGGTGAAGTGGATCTGGGCTCCTTGACTCCTTCAAATATTCTGACCCCCCAAGGTGGGTGTTTGCTTCTCAGGATTGCTGCCAGCTCTTCAGCTCTCATGTCACAGATGCTTCAGACTGAATTTGGACCAGTGAGCTGCAATTGAAGGATTGCATATCCTACCTATCCCAAGTCCCCTTCCTACTTGGAGACATGAGCGTGCAGTTGGTACCTGCTGCTTACAGCTTGGTGTTCCCGGACATGGAGCTGTTGATACTCTTACGTGGTATAAGATAAACAACATAAGAGTAGTTACATGCCTGAGGTGAATGTCAGGTGTTTGAGCTTCTTGGGTGTGTCTGTGCATGAAAGATTGATGAAACATTCTAAAGGGATGGTGGAAACATTTTGGAGGGAAGATAGTTGTGAAAAACACTGCCATAGAAAAATCCCAGCGAGTGATTCTCTTAGTGAATCAAGTTCTGTGTTTTCCCCCTTGTTTTTATCACTAATACCATTTGCCTGAAACCATCTGTATTTTTCTTAAATTTCTTGCTTTTGTATTCTTCCAACCTGAAGATGGCACTTGTTGTCCTGCTGTCTCAGGAGCAGTGCACAGACTGGGGAATCCTCATCATCCTCACACCATAGGCACGGGCTGAATCCCAGGCTGTGATTTCCCAAGTGAGGCCTAAGCAATAGAAACAGAAATAAGTTGAGGAATCATTCAGTTACCTTACAAACAATACCTGCAAGGAGGGACCAAAAATAAACAAACCATCTTAGTGGTGTTACTGTGATTAGTTTAACAAGGGGGGGGAAATGTGAGAGGTAGATCTACTTATAAATTGATCCATGAGATGCTGCAAACATCTGGTGTGCTTATCATGTATTTGGCTGCATCCAGCATAGTAAAGTAATTTTTAACTGAGAAAATAGTGCCTGTGGTCTGTCTTGCACGTGTGTCACCAGGCTGCTTTTTCTTAGTTGGGCAATGTCCTGAATCCCCGTATTGCAGGATTTCTGCCTTAGCTGGGTTGGGTAACGGAGTGAGTTGGCAATCAGCAAGGAGCTTGCTGCTTGAGTCCACACCACTTTGTTTGTTGGAATTTTCCTAAGCCTGGAAGGTAACAGGGTTTGTGGTTAGATGAACAAGATGCTGCCAACTCCAGAACTGGAAGAGCAGATAGGGAAGAGTTAAGTAGAACAGAAAGGCTGTAGTGAGGTAATAACACTGCTGTTGAATAACTTGAGGTGATGAATTGTTTGAAGCAGCAGATGCCTTTAAGAGCTGAGATGGCTGTCACTGCTTGTGTTTTGCTCCTAATTGATGGAGAACTGCACATAAAGCTGAGAGCATTCTTAGGTTATTGAATATTTCATATGGAAAACACAGGGATTCTGCATTTAGAGAGGCTGCAAAGATGTCAGCCACAAAGAACCTGTTTCTAACGGATAGCTTTAGAAAGTACTTCTCTTTCACGGCTCTTGGACAGAACTGAATTGAATACATCGTGCCTCTGACCGGACTGGTACCAGCCTTTCCAGGCATTTAAGCCACCTCATGAAGCCCAACAAGGGCAGGTATGAGGTCTTGGGCCTGGATCGGGGCAGTCCCCAATATTGATACAGACTGGGTGAGAAATTGATTGAGAGCAGCCCTGTGGAGGAGGACTTGGGGGTACTGGTGGATAACTAATTGGGTATGATCTGGTAGTGTGTGTTTACAGCCCAGAAAGCCACTCGTGTCCTGGACTGCATTGAAGTGTAGTCAGCAAGTCAAGAGAGGTGATTCTCCCCTCAGCTGCTGTGAGACCCCACTGCTGGGTCCAGCTCTGGGGTTCACACTAAAAGACGGACATGGAGCTGTTAGAGTGGGGCCAGAGGTGTCCGTGAAAAGGATTGAAGAGCTGGAACATCTCACCTGTGAGGACAGGCTGAGAGAGTTGGGATTGTTCAGCCTGGAGAAGAAGCCACAGGGAGACCTTATTGCAGCCTTTTGCTATATAAACACAGAATTTCTAAGGGCCTCTAGTGACAGGACAAGCGACAACAGCTTTAAACTGGGAGAGGGTGGGTTTCATTTGGATATAAGGAAGATGGTTTTTTACGATGAGGTGGTGAGGCCCTGGAATAGGTTGCCTTGAGAAGCTGTGGATGTCCTATCATTGGAGGAGTTCAAGGCCAGGTTGGATGGGGTTTTGGGCAGCCTGGGCTAGTGAAAAATGTTGATGGCCGTGGCGGGAAGATTGGACTAGATGATCTTTGAAGGCTTATCCCTTGACGGACACTTTCCCACTTCACTGGAACAGCTAGGGAAAGATAGGACCTGGAGGATCTCCAGGATAATTTGTCACATGATATCAACATGGCCTTTCTAAGGTGCCTTTTTACTACAGGCCTGATGCAATGGGGCAATATAGATACAGATAAATCCTTCACAGAAGTTACACGTTTTCCTTGTCTACAGGAAATGTGAAATCATGCAGTACGTGTGGTGGTTTGCTGAACTCAGCTCTGAGCCCAGGCACTGTGTCAAACACTGATCCTGTTTCATGTCTTTGCATGGTTAGCAGGATAAATGTGTCCCCACCAAATAGGCTGGAAACTGGAACATTAAAAGTCTTACACACAGCAGTGAAATCAACGCCTTGAACATCCATCTCAAGCTTTGCTCCAGCCCTGAGCTGTGTCACTGGGTCTGCATCTTTTTGAAGAGAGTGTTTATACTGCTATATACTGCTGTAGTAAACCAAATCCCAAAGGTAATGCAACTTGATGTTAGATGAAAGGTGGTGTTGCTAAGTCTAGAGCCACAGGTTGGTTTGGACTGGGGAAAAAAAAAATCTCTTTGATTCTTTCAGGGAAGAAAGAATCCAAGTATAAGAAGTGAATTCTTAAACTAATTCAGCCTGTACCTGCTTCCTGCTAATGGAGCTTTCCATGTGGTGACTCACTAGACTTCGTTTCACTCTGATTCACGCTTGTGTAATACCATTCATTTTATAGATGATCACTAGAAATTGAAGTATTGTTGAGCTCAAAGTTAAAGCTGGAAGTCCCAGCTGACAGTGTAAGCTCAGCCTGAGGTACGTGCTTTAGGGTAAAGCTGGGTGATGTTCACAGCTGCAGTTCTGCTTACTACTAAAACTTGGAGTATCTTTTCTAGTGACATGTTTAATTTCTGTCTGTGCTGTTTTCAGAACCTTGATGGAAACACTAGCTTGTCTCTTCAGTGGTGCCATGCAAGAGGCTCTACTTGTAGTTAAGAGATGTGTGTGCTGAGGGCTGATGTGCAGGTGGTGTTGCTTTACAGACCCGCAGTCACGGTTAGGGAGCAATGGAAGGAGGCAGAGGATGCTGTGAAACAAAGTTCAAGGACAAAACACGATGGGGAATTCTGGTGACTCATAAGGATGGAAGTGTCTTGTTGAAAGAGCAGGGCACTTGTGGTGGTTTGACCCTGGTTGGAGGTGAGACACCCACCAAAGCTGCTCTATCACTCCCCTTGTCAGATGGACAGGGGAGAAAATAGATACTGAGAGGCACAGCAGTCGAGATAAGGCCAGGGAGAGATCATTCCACAGTCAGGGTTATGGGCAGAACAGACTCAACACAGAATAAAGGAGAGAAAACTCTGTAATTCATTACACTGCACACAACACCACGCTCCTGTGAGCAGTTTGGTGTGCAGTGGTGCTGTGTGTAGGTTGCCCTCTGGTAGACTGAGTGATATTCCAACAATTTCAGAAACTTCGTGGCTGCAGCTTATCAGTTAATAATGGATTAGCCTTTTAAGAGACGTGCAAGTGTAAATGTGTATTAGTAGGCTTCACTTCCCCTCTCCAAGGAGGCCAACAAGTATTGATATAACCTCTTTCTTGTTGTTTTGAAGTTCTCAATGATAAGTGGCTCTCTTTTAGTTTCTGGCACCTTGGTGCTGTGTTGAACACAAGCCACTAAGTAAAATGATCACTCAGGCTGGCCAGTGGTAGGCATCAACACGCTGTGCCTGTTAGACATGTTAGCAGGGAGTAAGCAGTGTAATGCATGGTGCCTTTGGAATACCTGATCAGTCGGTCTCGGTGTTTCCAAGGCGTATTGGCATCATCTGACTGTAATAGGAAAGACTTTTTGAGCTTTAATGGGTGCAGTGGGAATGAGACTCTTTGGTATTTATAAACTAGTAGTAGGAAACGGGTCTGGATGGGGGGGCTGGGGGTCAGAGTGCTGGTCGAGGCTAAGCGTGGTCTGACCAGAGCTGTCAGGCATCCTTCAGGGGGCTTGGTTATCTAGTCCTGTGTATCTGATAAAGCAGTACAATGAAGCAGCCTTTGCCTTACCCAGTCAGTGATCTTCTGCAGATTACAAATGACATTTCAGTTCTCTTTATCAGAAACTGTCTCAATCTCACCTTGTAGGGACGCAGGTGAGGCACTACAATACCCACGAAGAGGGAAATAAACCTGGGCTGCATTTCCATCAGGGAATCAAGCTGTTCTTGGGTAGGGAAGTGAAATGGAGAGAGAAGTGTTTCAGGGCAGCAGGAAGGCAGCTCTGACTAAGCTTGTCAGGCTGTTGTAAGGAAAAGGGTCCATAAACAGAAGACTGGCTGTGTGAACGCCAGCCCTTCCATGACAGGCATCCTGGGATCTATGCTGCTTTTCCCTCTGGCATGAGAAGCACAGGGCTGGAACAGGCTGGGGGGGAGATTGCTGAATTTAAAGTTATGTTGTCACAGGCAACCATCTCTCAAATCCCTTTCATGAACGGATCAAACTTCATATTAAAGCTCATAAGGTCTATAGCCATTTGTTCCTTTGCCAGTGCTGCCCTTTTGCTTTAATGGCTCTTCTATCCCTGGTGGATAACTGCATGTGTAGCTGTGATTCTGTGTAATAGGTATTGTGTGGAAAAGGCATCTTCAGCTGCCTGGCTCTATTGCTGCAGCTGCTTTATGTCATCCAGCAGGTCAGAACCTGAAATTTGCCCAACTTATGAGGAGCAGCTCTTAGGAGGTTAGCTGTCCCTGCGATGGGAACCAGAGCTCTTGGGTTTCACTCCTGTCTCTGATGTCTCAGGTTCTGAGTTGATTTTTGGGATGATAAAATAGACTATTGGCCTAACTTCCTTGTGCATCCTGCTTCTTTTATCTCGTGCTTACGTGGCTCCTCTGTCACAGGTTAGCATCCCTATAGGGGACATGACAGGGAAAAATGAGCCCCCTGTTTCAGTGTAAACTAACATCAATGACATTTTCCATTAGCAGGCTTTGTACCATTGGCTGTGACAGCCCTGCCTGTGCAGGGAGGGCAGGGTGAGTGGCAGCAGCCCCGTTTCATCTCTGAACACGCTGTAGTATGGTTTGCAAGAGTCAGAGCCTGAAGTCATGCCCCAAATTACCAACTACTACTTTTTTCCCCCCTTATCCCTAATTGTGACGTGGGGATCAAATTCACTTCCCAAGGGAGCAGCAGGATTAATGCTGGCTGAGGACACCAGGGCAGAGCAGAGCTGTAAAGAATTAGCAATTTCTTTCACTTGTGAGCTCACTGTATAGGTATTATAGTAAGCTACAATGAATCGGTCTTTCTAATACTGCTTTACAACTCTTAGCATTGTCTTGTAGTTAAATTTTGCTTGCTGAGGATTTTTTTCCTGACAGAAGGAATTTGAGGCTGGAGGGAAGCAACAATAACTGTGGGATAAGCAGCTTACGTGGCAGTTCTTGTGTGGTTTGGGGGGTTGCTTGATGTCCTGCTTCAATATTCCTTTATTCATATATAGCTCTGATAAACAGGAAAACACGTAAGTACCCCTCAACCCTCCACACTTAATCTAGAAAATCTACTGGCTTAGAGAAATGTTCTTGGAGAGAAATAAAAGGAAAACAGCTGTTCAGGGATCAGATCTGAGAGAAATGTTAAGTCTGTTTAAAATCAAAGTGTAATGACAGGGATGGCTGAGAGGTTTTGTTTGTAAGTTTGGTTTTTTGGTCCATAACTCACACTGAGTAGTAGAGCAGGAACCTGTCCTCCCTAAACCCCTGCTTGTGTAGTGTGTGAGTAAAGTTTTCAGCGATAAGCCCAGGGTTTTGGATGAGTTTATTTGATACTTTCCAGGTGTAAAATGGATGTCTGTCTTCCTCCATCTGGCTTGTTCAGATCTTGGACATCCTGTGAGAGAGGTTTTTTTTATTAAGAGGTCAAATTGTAGCTGTCTTCAGCGTGGAATCAGGGGAGTTGATAGTTTGCATCATGCAGTAACCAGGTGGGAGGATAGCTACAGTGGAAAAAAGAGGATGGAAGATTTTTCTCTTTCCAGGTGATGGCATCTTCCCTTTCCTCATTAGCAGTGAGGATTATTTCACAGTTTGTACCCCTGTTAATATTCATTATTTGCTGAATGCTGTTGTTTTTAGCGTGGCTTCATAATAAACTATTAAAACTCAAGAGCTCCCCTATAGGTCGTGAGCTGCAAAGGGAGGAGGAGGAGGAGGCTGTGTTGGGAAGGTAACGCCATACTTTTGACAAGCGAGGCTTTGTGTGATTCATCACAGATGTGTTTGGGAAACCTAAAACATCTGTTAGGTTGAAATGTGGAATGCAGGTCAGCACGCAGACACGGCAGTGTCTGAAACGGTGCCGCTGGCGGTGAAGTTGGGTTGCTGGTGGTTGTCTCCAAACCCAGAGGACAGTAAATTCTTAATTTCTGTATTGAAATAAAAGCAGCCGCAGAATGTGACACTGGAGAAACAAAGGGCTAATTTCTTCCTGACCTTTCAGCTCTTCTTGCCCACAGAATCACAAGGTTGGGAAAGGCCTTTAAGATCATCGAGTCCAACCGTTCCTGTCCTGTGCTAAACCAGATCCCTGAGCACCTCATCTACCTGTCTGTTACACACAGGGCTAGTGACTCAGCGCCTTCCCTGGGCAGCCCATTCCAGGCCCTGACAACTCTTTCAGGAAAGAACTTTTCTTTCACATCTGATCTGACCCTGCCCTGGCACAGCTTGAGGCCATTTCCCCTTGTCCCATCTCCTGTCCCCTGGCTGAAGAGACCATCACCCACCTCTCTGCACCCTCCTGTCAGGTCAGTGTAGGTGGGGATAAGGACTCCCCTCAGCCTCCTCTTCTCCAGGCTGAACACCCCCAGCTCCCTCAGTGGCTCCTCATAGGATAATATAATTTATTCTAACTTAACCAGGGGAAGGCACAAGGCGGGTGGGTTCATCCAAGGGAATGAACAGAAGTGCTGCCTGTCAGGAAGGCAGGCTTCAGTGGGCCATAAAATGTTGTAAACTTACACTGTTGCTGAGAAGCTGCAACAACATGGGGATTGGAACTTTATTCAGACCATAGAAGATGCCCCAGAAGCGTGGGATGATGTAGTTTGTTCAGCCCGGAACACTTGTCTCGCTCCTGGACTGCTGGCTTTTAAACTGGAGCTTGAATGATAGCTGGAAACTTGCTGGTGAAACATTAAAAGACTCCAGTGTCCTCTCAGGTGAAGCTGCCTTGCAAGGTGTAGGCCCTTTTGAAGTCAGCTTCTCAGGTCATTACAGTGCCATCTATCATACCACTGTGCCAGTGTCCAGCCGAATGGAAGGGGTGTTACTGAGCTGCTTTGGAGTGGGAACGTGGGGCAATTCTTCTATTGCTTCTCCCCAATATTCTAGGGAGAGAAATCCCTTCCTGATGAGCTTGAAGTCCAAGTTTTCTGTCATCCCCCGAGTTCTGTGTCAGTGTCGCTCCTGGGAGCCCCAGGCATCCACTGGAGTGATGCAGTGACGCTGAGAATTGATTCGAAGCAACAATTAACTGCAACCAGTTTGCTTTAAATACTGGTTTGTGTTACTGCTGGGAAGCGGTCTGAGGAACACAACAAATCTCAGTTACAGTTACAACATGGGTAATGTTTTGGTAAGGGTAGTGTGATTCTGTTTGTAAAATCATCATTGTGCAATAATGAAAATATTTTTGAAGTATTTAAACTTTTTTAATAACCAGAAGCCTAATTTGAGTTGTGCAGAATTAGAATTAGAAATGAGCATATGTATACCTGACTGCAGCATGGGGGGATTAAGTTCCCCACTGAATGGTAGAATTAAATTTTTAATACTTTGTTTAAATGAAAATGATGAAAGTACCAAATGCTGCTGTCCATGTGTTTGGAATGTCACTTTCTACCCAAGCACATAAGCACGCGAATAAGTCTCTTGTTTAAATTAATTAAAGCTGACATGCAAACCCACAGCAGCAAGTAGGCTGGTTGGGGAGCAAAATTACCAAAGGCTGTCAATGTTTTTTGCTTGGTTTCAATAGCTGATTGTACTGGGTGTGATTTCCAGCCCCGGTGCAAAACCCATACAATAGAGGAACCGCTGTGGTTGAAGGAACCTTTTTCATTTTCTGGCAGCCATTACATGCTGCCAGTACAAAACGAGCGTTTTTTCTTAATAGTCCTTTCTCAAGCTCAAAAATGGATTTCCCCCCAGCCACTGTCATTCAATTATCACCTCAGGAAATGCATAGATATAACTGATGATCCCTTTAAAACATCCTGCAGTATTCCACTCCTCCCATCTTTCATTTTTCTTCTCGCTCCAGTCATTAAATGTAACGTTGCCAATGTATATTTTATAGGGTGACCCTGACGGCTGTCGCTTTGAGGATGTGCAGAGATAATAAGATTGTGCTTGTAATGAAGGGCAGATAAATAGAAAAATGTTTATGGGATGGAGTGTGGGGTAGTTTTAACTGCTTTATGGCTTGTTTCTCTCTCATATGCACACCCACACCAACCACCACAGATGATACCTTTGCTTTAAATAGTGGAAATGTGATGTGTTGTAGGGTTTGAGAAAGATACCGTCATGATGTAGCTGGTAGCAGTGAAATGGGTTTTTTTTTGCCCCACATCCCAATTCCAGCACTGGAACCAAATTACTGAGCTGGTACAAAAATAAAGGGCAGTTAAAGGGATGATGTATTGGTGCTTGGCACCCTGACTGAAATCCTGTTCCTTGTATTGTGCTGCTAAGCTCAGTGTCAGTGGAATTGATGGAAAAGCATGCATGGAAGAGGAAAGACATGATCCAGTGCAGACTACACTGAGCTCTGCTCTGAAAGCTTTTCTTGAATACCTTGTGTTTAATTTCTCTGGGTCTTTATGCCTCTCTCCTTTTTGCCCTCATGTGTGAGCTCCAATATTGAGACCTTGTGGTTAACAAGAGGCTGGAGGTGAAAGATGCTGCGTGAAACGGCTGCAAACGCCACGACTTTGGTGTGGGTTGTAAAAAGGAATGGAAGAATGGCTGGCTCAAGAAAAACAGGAACTTCTCCCATCTTTGCAGAAGCATTTCATTTCTGTTCTTCAGAACTGTGTTGTGCTTAATTCCTCTGGACCATGTGTGTTTTGTTAGGGGCATCAAGATGTCAGTGGAAAGGGAAAAGGCTTGGATATTTCCATGTGGTGTGGAGAAGAAATAGATGGGGAAGGGTGGGTTTGCAAGGAGCCTGCAGTATTTGCCAGCCTGAGCATCCCTAGGCAGAGAGACCCTGGCCCAGTGGGGCTGAATTACATCCGCTGGGCTCTGCATGGAGCGGTTCATACTCTGTGGTGGGTGAAAACATCACCTCCGTGCTGGGAGAGCCCTCTGTGCTGCACATCAGGCTGCTGTGCCTCAGTGGTGGCTGTGGGAACTCAGGAGGTGGAGGGCAAGCTGGGACACACACACACACACACGGGGACACACACACACACACACAAAATGGAGTTAAGTGGTCAAGCAAATGAGGATTTCAGGCCTCAGAAATGCTGATAATATAAGTTGCAAAGGGGAGCTGAGTAGAAAACGTTGGTAAAGCAAGCAGGGTCTTACCCCTTTCACTATTTTGATAACCTCTTAGTTGATCAAGCACCAGAGATCCCTGTGGGGCATACCTGGTGACCTGGGCAGTGGTTACACAGTCCTGGAGAACTATCACTGACACCATTAAAGAGAGGCTCTAATAATTAATAACGGATGCAGCCAACAGTCTGTGAGTTCCTGTGGGGATTAGGAACTCTGTTGATTAACAGCGAGGAGTCTCTGGAGGAAGAAGCTTTAATTACAAAAGCTTTCTTGTCGTTCTGGCGTGACGTGCAGCTGGAGAGAGGGTCAGCAGCTTTTAACTGTGGTTGAGGCTTAAAACAATGCTCTGGCTTGTTGTGCATTCGTTTTTTGCAGCCCTGTTAAAGCTGGTACTTAAATCCCTAAAAATGAAGGAGGGGAGGGGGAAGAATTGTTTGCCAAGAACAGATAGCAAGGCTAACTTCCTTAAGATACTAATTATCTTATTTCCTACCAGTATGTGCAACCTTAATTACAAACACTGGAACAGCTACATGAGAATTGTGAGTTAGATGTGGTACAGAGACATGCTGCTGCTGTGTTTCTCAGGCTACAGACAATAGCAGTTAGATTTCTCTGTGGTTTCCTAGAACTGTGTGATCCAGTGGTAGGAAAGAGAAGAGTATTGAATTTGAAAGGAAAACCAGCTGGTGTTGAGGGCAAAAGGGAAGCTGAGCCATGGAGGAGCGGTCAGCTGGTACTGTGCTCAAGGAGGATGGATAAGGCTACCCAACCTGGTTTTGAATTAGGGAGGAATTTCAGAGCCTGGTTGTTGCTGGTGGAGCTGTTTCCATAGTTTGAGGTTAATCAGTACAGCTGTACTTCCCACCGCATTGATCTTGGCCAATTTATAAATCTTCTGTCTCTGTTTACCCTGTAAGACTTGAAAAGGATGTGCTGGGACTTAATTTGTAAATACTTCATTGACTTTGTCACCAACTGGAAGATGCTACACAGTGGCTGAGTGTTACTGCCAGTAAACCTTTGGTTTGAGTCAGAGATTTACATCCTGGTTTATATATTACTTTCTTTTTTTCTCCCCACTTTGCAATCCCTGTTCATCCACTGTGATCCCATTACTCTTTGTGTCTCTTCCCACTTGCAGTTCCCGTGCATGATGCTGTTCAAGAGCTGGGTTTACTTCACACTTGTCCATTATGTTGATTTTTTAAGATTCTTTGTGAAGGAGGGCAAATACGCTCTCTTGGGTGAGTTACAAAAGTGATCTGTGTACTCAGGTGATAGGAAGAATTAAATTATTTTAGTCACTTCACTGCTTGAGGGACTTTGGAGTGAAATTTTCAGGCTCCAAACTAGTTTGGAACAAGCATACAATTTGTAGGAGATAGAAGCTTGCTCTTGCTCTGGTCTCGAGCAGTGCGGGGTAGTGGTGCTCATTTACCAGAAACAATTAGGAAGCTCAAAGCTGTATCTGATTGCAGGGGTTTTTCTGCAACAAAATGAAATCCAGAAAATACAGATGGAGCCTCGGCTGGGTTCCCAGGAAACTCTTTGACTGTTCCTGTATTGGGGGTAAATTGACAGCATAAAAACCCACAGAGTTAACCTGGGTTTCTTATCTCCTCTTCTGATTTCCACTTGGCCAGCCAAATAAAAACCAAAAGCAGCCAGCTTACCTTGCTGTTTGCAGGATGAGGAAACAGAGTATTAGGACAGCCAATCTTCTCCTAAAAATGCCTGTGGAGTTCTTAGCAGAGATGGGGAAGAGAAGGCTGTATGCCATTGAAAGATAATAAATGGTTGGAGGAACTGCTAGATAAAATGCCCGTGCTTTTAAAATGTGCTGGAGACCTGAGACCTGCAGGGTACTCCTTGGAGAGCATCTCCCCATTTTTAATGTGGCTTTGGTAGTGTTAGTAAAATACTGCTTGGTTTTTAAAAGCCTCTCTTAAAGTTTCGGTAACGTTTTAGGTTATGCAGCATTCCTGTGCACCCAAGGTGGACATTAATCAGTGGCACTGAACAAGCTGCTGAGACTTACTGCTTAATTAGAGCATATGCAAACCTATTTGTCATAGCTGGCAGAGGCACGTAGGCTGAGCTTAAAACTGTACAGATGCCCAGCTTTGGCTCCTCAGAGCTGCACACAGCTGGTCTTTCTCTTCCCTGCTGGTTTTTTTCAGTACTTGGACTTGTTCAGATTTCCTCCATCTCCTAAGGAGAAGTATCTACGTGGTGCTATCTGCTCACTGTCCCATCTCTACCCTGATGTAGGCTGTGCCATCCAGGGGGGCGGAGGATTTGTTCCTTACCTGTTTGCATCCCTTTCTGCCTCTTGTATCAGCGACTCTTGGGTGTGGAGAGATGTGTGATGGAAGGGACTGATGCCTTGGGGTTTGTCTCCCAGACTAACAGGGTACAGCAACAGTCTGGATTCTCCTGTAAAGTTTCAGGAAGCAACTTGGGGGTGTCAGGTCTGTCCAGAAGGTGTGTAGTGTAAAGCTCCCCTTCTGTAAAACCCTGCATGTCTCATCTCTCTTCTTGATGCATCTCTTGGCACACAGGCGTCTGAGCAGATGTTGTAACCAAGCCTGTCGAAGCCAGGGGATTCAGCGAAGGAGGGAGGCGCTGGAGACTGTGTTTCACCACCGGACTGCAGTAATAGGGAGCATTAGGAAAATTGAGTTGACTTAATAAAATCTTGATGCATTCCAGAAAGATTGTGAATTCATTAAGGCCACAGCTGGACAATCTGTTCCCCTCTGGTCTGCCATGACGAGTTTACAGCCATTGAAGAGAGTTGTCATTTACCTTTTCTGTTTAATTACTGTAAAGCTATTCCCCTCCCCCACGTTTGTTTAATTTTTTTTTCCCTGGCAGAGCTAGGCTCTGGGGAAATTAAACAGCAATTATTATGTTTGCTCACTGGGTTATACCATAACAGATACTTGAAGGTAAGTTGATGTGTTTGTGTGATTGGCTTCAGTCGGAGCAGCGGCTGCTGCTGCGGGGCTGTAGGACTCTCTGCAATCCCGAAGCACCGGTGTTAATCCTGTGTTTACCTAAGGCAGGACTAAACACTAACGTGGGGCACAGCTTATGTTGGGTATACTGGAGTGGTTGAAAACAACTGATAAGAAGTGAGAAAGTCAGGGCGTGCAGCATGTAGTGGCGCTGGTGTAAGGTGAAGGGTATGGGAGAGCTGGTAAGGCCAAGCCCGGTGTGCTGGGATGGGGCTTGGAGAGCTTGAGCTGGTGAAGAAAATGAGTGGGAGCAGGGGGTGAAAATGGTGAGGGAGATAATGAAGAAGGAGCCATGTGCCAAGGAAGCAATCTCCTAATAAATGTGGGAATGCTGAGCTGGGACCCACTGTCGGGAACCTCAAGGCTCTGGCGTCAGCTTGGCCTTGGAGCTGAGCTACAGTTGCTGTTGTATTCTCCCTCAGATCCTTAAACATCATCCCTAGAAAAGAGCTAAAAGGCAATGAAGCATGACTTTTATTCTACATACCTACAACACGGGGTGAAATGGCCTTGGCAGGAGAAGGCAGGAGGTTGGAGTTGTGAGCTCTGCATGTGTTTCAAAATCGGCAAATGCTGAGCCATGGGTTTTAGTGAAGAATGTCCCTGCTGTCTTCAGTGATGGGAAAGGAGGTGTTTTCAGGGAAGGGTGATGTTAAAAGCTGCTCATTTTGCTTTGTATGTGTTTAATAAATTGCTGGGGACAGTTAATCAGATATTAACATAAAAAAATGGGAGTTGTGTTTGCAGGAGAGAGGTGGTGGTGTATCAAGTGGAGGTATGGCTGTCCCAGTGAACAGCTGAGCAGATTGGGAGAGAGATGAATCTTCTCCCCATGGTGATGGAAAAAGCTGTTCCTTGGCAAAGTTGATCTGGGAGGGCACTAAGAGCATCTCCCTTGGATGTGGCACAGTACAGGAATTAGAGCCCCTCAGTCGAGGTGTTGGTATAGACTTGTGGGTCATTTTATTGGGACTTTGCTTCTAATGTTGGATATATTGGTAAGCCATACAAATGGGCAGGTGTCAGCATCATCAGTGTCTGGGGCTCTGAGAGGTGAGGTGGATCTCAGGGACAAGAAGCAGCCCCTTAACATTCTACCATGTTCTGGTGAAAGCAGCAGTGCCTTGGACATGGACACCCTTCCTGCTGGACTGCTGCCTCAAAATACTGTCTGTGATTCCCA
The DNA here is from genome assembly GCA_020800305.1 of Porphyrio hochstetteri. Classification (NCBI taxonomy): domain Eukaryota; kingdom Metazoa; phylum Chordata; class Aves; order Gruiformes; family Rallidae; genus Porphyrio; species Porphyrio hochstetteri. The sequence goes on along the minus strand of CM036926.1, from coordinate 5,746,280 downwards.
CCAAACATCTGGAATGCTAGCACTGCTGGATTCATTAGATGAGGAGCTCTGCTGAAGAATGGTTTTGCACGTGCCCTGAGGGGACTGCTTCCTCCAATGCTCCTGTTTTTCATTTGCACATGTATCGTGGGTCATCCGTGTGTGTGCAGCCATAGAAAATGTGACAGCTCGATGTTTGAAGTGATGAGCAGGGCCATGCATGCCCCTTACTGTTTCACTGTGAAGTGTTGCAGTGATCGTTACTCCAGTTTTACCGGTGGTCTAGGAGCCTGATTAAACAGCACCATTTTCCAGGGTGCAGGGAAGGGAAGAGGGTGGCAGAAGCAGTTGGATGGTGCTTATTGCAAAGGGGACAGTTGCTAATTTCAGATGGTCTGCACACTGCACTGCAGGACGCTCCACGGGACTGGAGTGCCGAACAAGGGCACTCTTTAGAGCAGCAGGCTCAAGCCCAACTTGACTTGCAGGCCTTGAGTTTCCCTTCTACCATCGTCCAGGTAATCATTGCTTCAGTGGTCTCACCCCTCCCTTAGCTCTGGAGTTTGGAAAGGAGGACGATGTCACTCAAACTGAGCAAGTACAGTGATGCAGTGAAGGATGGCTCGGCCTGCTTTAACTTGTGTGATATTTTAGTGTGCGTTTTGCCTGCAATACCCAATTCCTGGCCCAAAAAACAAATATCCTAGGCGACACGCAATACATTACAGGCTGTTAAGTTCGGACTGTTCCCCTGGGCGTAGACCTGCTACCCAGAAGAGCAGATTCAGAGCTGCTGCTCTCGGCCCACCCCCAAGAACCAGACTGCCTCGGTTCATGGTGCTGCTCACAGCCCTGGTACAGAGATGTAGGATGTGTTGACTGCGAGACCTTGTGGTGAGGTGAGGTGAGATTGCCAGGAACAAAATGATCATTACAGGGCCATTGGTGGCAGCAGCGTTTATGCCTTTCTGTTTGCTTGCAAGCAAAACCAGCAGCTAATTTGCAAGGCTGCCTTTTGTAAAAGGCCCTTTTGATCAATGCTCTCCCCTGTTAATGTTTCAGTAGGCTATTGATTTCCACAGCAGCTTTTGTTCCCTGAATTTATGTGCGATGGCTTTCGGCAGTGCACGCTATGCATGTTTGATTAAAGTTCATTTGCCTTCACTTGTGGTGAAGCTGGAAGCTGGTTTTACTCCTGTTTGTAGAACAACCGAAGCTTTTCTGGCTTTACTCCTTTGTGCTGCAGCTTCTGCCACCCGTGCAGTCACCCAATATGCTGCTTCTAATCCTTCCCAGACTCACTCCAGCATTTAATCCCTTAGGTAGACAATATAATATTAGATAGCCAAGCAGCTAATAAGATCTGGCGTGGATTTTTTTCAGTGTAGTACATGGCTAACCTCTGCCTGTGTGTATATATATGTAGGTATATAACATTAACATTCTCGGTGCGTGCTTCCTGTCTGGCTTTTACTTCTCTGCCTGTGTCAGAAAGTTGAGTCATTTACTGAGTTGTGTAGCTGCGCAATCTGCTGAAATACCAAAAATACTCCTTTATATACCCAAATTTCATAGATGGGGAAAATTAGTTGTTGAATAAACTTCTCTCTCCTCGCTGTCTGTGTGTGTTTGTGACTGGTGTTGGGAGGGTCTCGGGAAAAGCAGCGTTGTGATCATAAAGTGCTCGTGGTTTGTTTGGGTTGGGTTTGTTTTTTTTTTAATGAACATGCACCATTTCTTTTTTTAAAGTTTGGTTTATGATGTAGTGAGTGTGTAAGTTGTTAAACTTCCCTTGGGACCTGGCGGGTTTGCGATGTGTAAATAGAGCTCAAATAGATTCCCATTTCCTGTTTTATGATAGGAGGGAAAAATTGGTTTGCACTCCACTGTTGCCATATGTCAGAGGACACATTAATTCACTGACATAAAGACATGGGATTTACTGACTTGCTCCTTGGTGCTGACACCTCAGATTTGATAGAAATGAATTTATAGGCAAACTCTGCCTGGCTTCATTTGCAAGAAGAGCCTTTCTACCTCTGAAAAGCGTTGCATAAGCTTTTCTGCCTGCTGGCACGCGTCCTCTCCTCAGGTTGACAAACAGTTGTGCCCGATGGACTTTGAGCCTGCTTAATGGACACAAAGGAAAATGTTATTTCTATAGCAAACACGTGCTGTTGACCAGGCAGCAGCAGCGCCGGGTGTCAGAACTCTGCCAGCTTCCCAGGTCTGATGTGGCTCGACTGCTCCTTGCCAGCCTGCCCCCATTTTGGGTTTAGATTTTCTTCAGGAAAGAGTTACGTGTTTCCTTCTTTATTTTTAGCAGGGCTTTTGTCTTTCAGAATCACTAATTGCAGGTAACGATCAATTTTCCCTAATTAGCCCATCCTCCTCAAGTGTGGCTCTGAACAGGGTTTGCTGTGGATGTTGTTTGGGTCTGTGCCGGAGGTCAGTAGCATCAAAACCAGCCTGTAGCAGTGCAGATTAAAACCACATCTTGTTTATTGCCATAAATCAAAGTTGTGGTTCTGTTTGTAAATTAGGCATTGGTCAAATTCTGAAGTGTCTTAAGTGTCAGCAGTTAATATCTAGAACCACATCCTCCTTTTGTCTTTGCAGTGTGCCCGTGGTACAGATGTTAGTCCAGGCTGTAATTGCTTGTTGGAGGCCCTTGGGAGAGTTTGGATTAAGGGTGTGTCTTTATTAGAGTCAACTTGAGTGATCTGCGGGAGTACAGGCTGCAGGATTTCCCCACAGAGGCAGCAGGCTGAGGTTATGTTATTTGATCAGATAAAATGCAGTTCAAAGAAACCCTTTTTGTGGGCAATTCGGGTATGTTTGTTCTGATGTTGATTTTTCAAGGGGCTGGTTAGAACTTCTCGATTTTTTTTCCCTTGGAACTTGAAAGAAACAACACCTTTTACCTTAGAGGCAGACAAGTCGCCAGGAAATGATGGGGTTTCAAAGTAAGAGAAAAGAGATTAAAACCACATGCTGTTCTTCAGTTCGGCATTACATCCGCTGGTTTGAATGGCAGCTGCTCCAGTTTTTGAATGTAAGCCAGATTCATTATGCTGTGAAATTATCACTCATTTCTCTAGGTGTGCTCTTTTAACTGCTTAATTAATTTAGATGTGGGCATATATATTCAAATTAAACAGCGATTTACTGTAGTAGGGTGGTTATGGTTATAGACATCTTGTTGAACACGTTTTTTGTTCTAACTTTCAGCTTCTTGAACAGGTCTATTTAAAATTATCTGTATGCAGAATGTAGGTTGGCAAAATGGCAGTATCTGTTTGAATTGATCCTTATTCTTTCTCTAAGCACCGGGGAATTCTTGCCAGTTAGCAGATATTTGTTCTGACTGCTCACCAAAGGGCAGCACCTCTGCATCCAGGATGCCTCCTGAGCTGTGCATCTCCTGGATGCTGATGAGAAGGCAAAGGCGGCCCCTTCCCAACTGTTGAGACCAGCATCCAGGCTGGCTACGTGCTACCCAACCTCTTTTCTAGTGGAGGAGGAGTGAGAAGGCATTTATTGACTTCTCTTCCTCCCCTGTGAAAGCAAACAGAAAATAATGAGGTTTTTTTTTCCCCTGTCTTACCTAAAGAATTCTTTTGTCCGGCTGAAATACATCATGAAGCTTCCCACGAAAACACGTCTTCACGCACACAGAGAGCAAAAAGGGAGGAGGAAAAAAAAGCTGAGAAGTCAGATTTGCATGCCCCTCTAACATACTCCTTCTGTATTTGCAGGGAGAACTAATCACCTTCTATTACTATTGGAAGAAAACCCCTGAAGCAGCGAGTTCTCGAGCCCACCGTAGGCATCGAAGACAGGCTGTGTTTCGGAGAATTAAAACTCGAACTGCTTCCACTCCAGTCAACACTCCCTCCAGGCCCCCCTCCAGTGAATTCTGTAAGTGGAAGCTAAAAGCAATGCATTTATCTTTGTTTAGATGCAGGGAGCAACAGTAATGTGACGGGGCTGTACCTTCACGCGAATGAAGCGAGGAAATGGAGTTCAGGTAGTTGCCCTCTCCTGGTCCTGTACCATTATGCGGGAATGTGGTGGGCGTCTTTGATCACCAAGTGCTTTGTGCAGTTCTTAAACATAAAAGCATCCTGTAAGGATGGAAATGGTCGTCCTGGTACTGAATTTCCCCACTCGTTTTCTTAGATTTGTGTTGTATTTTCTCCAGGGTTATTACAGTAACGGGCATTAGAAAATGCAAAAAGATGGAAGCCTGTCATGCCATTGGAAGGAAGTCCTCTCATCCTTCCTGGTGACCCATACCTTCTCCTTGGTCTGAGGCTGTGCACTGTGGCCAGCACTCTAGTATCTTCATGCATCTTGGAAGAATTTTGGCCTTTACTGAGGTGGAAGTGTCTAAACAAAGAGTAATTGTCCAAATCAGTGCAAGGGGGTGATCAGTAATGGCCCGGTGGCTACCTAAACACTTATGTAAAAGGGTGATGTTACCCTGTGAGTTTGAAGTCTTTCTATGGACTAAACCCAGAGCGTTTCCCATACCTTCTAAAGAAAAGGGGATGAAGGGACTGCATGGGAGGCAGAAATTGGCAGGATCTTATTTATCGGGGGGGGTAGAGGATGTGGTGAGCAGCAGGACAGAGAATTCTTGGGAGGGTGTTAGGTATAAGAAAGGGCTGTTAGCTTCGCCTTACTGAAATTGATAGGGGTTGTTGCTGATCTCTGTGTGCATGAGAAGTAGGATCTTGACTCTACAGCTCAATCCAAGATACTCAGCACTTGACAGTGCGTGTAGCTGGAAGGATCCATCTGTATGGATCTGACTACAGGATGAGTATAAAAATCAATTTAGTAAAAGGAAGCAAGTTATAGCCTGGTGTTAATTTTGCAGTCAGGGTTTAAACACTTGCAAGAATTAATGTTGAAATCAGGGTAGTGCTAGCAGCTACTGTTATTAAGTGGCACGCTGTGTTAATTTGAAGGGCAGCGAGTTGATGACAAATGCTAATGGCAAGTACTGCAGAATCCCTCCCTCTCGATAACCTGTGTGTGTTACAAAATACTCCTGGAACCTTTAGGAAAAGGAAAAAACCCAGTGTTCTTGCATCAAGGACTTCTTTTCTAATTAGAGATGCTAACAAAAGGAGCCACAGGGCTTTCTGCTTGTGGCAAATTATAGACCTGCTATGTTGTGAATTTATAGTGGTGGTGCTAGAAAAGTGCAGTGCTCTCAGTAAGAAAAGATTTACTCCTGCATTGTTTAAGAAGATGAAGTTAGATAGAGTTTTTGTGATCTCTGCAGATTCTCAGTGGTTTAGATGGTGCTTTTTAGCTCACAGCCTTGTAACCAGCTAGTTTTCTGTATGCTGCCTTCCCCAAAAGGAAGTCACCCTTTCCATATTCTCCACTTGTTTGAAACAGGACACTCTTGAAATCCAAATCTGATGCAGCTTAAAGCTCTTAGGGAGGTTTGGGGGGAGAAATGGTAAGCTGGTAGTATCTTTGTAGTACTTCTCGTCTGAAGGAATCACAACATGTTTTCCAGTTAGATTATATGCAAGCTTCACTTCTTCCACCCACAAAACACATCTAGTTCTTGGGTTAAATATAGTCCCTGTCTAGCAGAGCGTAACAGTGGTCCCCATCTGGTTTTGAAGTCTAGAAACAAAATAAAAAGCATCACATTATCTGTCCATGGAATTTAGTAAAGGGGGATTTAAATATAGAATATTTGCTGTTAAATTTGATCAGGTTCTAGAGATAAACCTTTCTCTGGAAATATGTGCTTTTGGAACACAGCCTCTCTAAGCATGAATGGTATTTGAACAAAAGTTTAATGGGAAGAGTAGTGTGTACTGAGTCTAAAGCTCTGCGTATTGTATCGCTCGGCGCCTTCCTGGAATCCTCCTTTAATCAGGAGAGTGATCGAGCCTGGACTTGCTTAGCTTGTGGAATCGGAGATGTGGCTGTCCAAGGCAAGGGGGTTGTAGGCAGTCACAAAATGTATGTGTGGACAGTTGTTATTAACTGTTATTTTAGCCAAGTAGGTGGAAAAAGAAAATCCTGGTGAGTTGTTCTTTGTTGATTTCTTCTTCTTCTTCCCTTGTTCTTTATTTATTCAGTGGACTTGAGCTCGGCCAGTGAAGATGACTTTGACAGCGAGGACAGTGAACAGGAACTGAAGGGCTACGCCTGTCGTCACTGCTTCACAACCAGTATGCACCTGATTCGTTGCTGTATTTCTCTCCTCTCTGCTACTGCCTGTTTAATGCAGGTTCACTCGAGCTGTTGGTGTGCATGTACCACTGTTCAAAAACCTGTGGGGTTGAATCAGCTAAAACAGGCAGCATTCCTAGCAGAGTTAATCATGCTTTGCCAGTGCAAATTAACATTGCAGTGACAAAGGAGAGGCCTGAGAGGTAGGCACTTACACAGGGGGGGAAATATCTACATGATTCATAATCTGTATAATCCATTTGTGATCTAACAAATCAATATTGGACTGTGACTGTCACGCACAGAACTTCTCTACATGGCACTGAATCTCTCCTGTGTCAGCCTCCTTCCTGTAGAGACTCCTGAAGGTTGTCTGAGATTTGGGCACGTGTGGCGTGGAAGTGGGAATCACAAGTGGGGAAGGGAAGGAAATGAGACGTTCATAGAATCATAGAATTGTCTTGGTTGGAGGGGACCCTTTAGATCCTCAGGTCCAACCATCAGCCTAACCCACCAGCCACCACTAACTCATGTCCCTCAGCACCACATCTAATGGTCTTCTAAATACCTGTAGGGATGGAGACTCCTCCACTTCCCTGGGCAGCCCATTCCAATGCCTAACCACCCTCTCTGGGAAGAAGTTTTTCCTAATATCCCATCTAAACCTCCCCTGGTGTAACCTGTTGCTTGGCACATGGCTCACTGCACTTCAAGAAACCACAGCTTTGGAAAAGAACAGCTGCCTGTTAGATCCCAGGTAGAGGAGAGAACCCTTCTTTCTTTGCATTGAAAAAGCAGTTGCTTAAGTAAACAAGTAGTTTGAATAGCGAAGATGTGCAGGGTAACACAAACTAAGCATGGAACAGGACAAGGTGTTCCAGAAATCTCTCTAACTTCTGTTGCCTTTAGAGAAGCAGATGCTTTTCTAGTTGATGTGCCCCATTTTTATTCATGCAAAGCATTTGTGCTGAGTATCTGGCTCCGTTCCTAAGCTGTTTCTCTTCCTGCCCCAAGCCTCCAAGGACTGGCACCACGGCGGCCGAGAGAACATTTTACTGTGCACCGACTGTCGCATTCACTTCAAAAAATACGGAGAGCTGCCACCCATTGAGAAGCCTGTAGACCCTCCACCCTTTATGTTTAAGCCTGTCAAAGAGGAAGATGATGGACTCAGTGGAAAGCATAGCATGAGGACAAGGCGGAGTCGAGGCTCGGTAAGCTTAACTCTCTTACGTTCTAGATTCTTCTGTAAAGAGTTGTCTGGAAGAAGGTAGGCTTCTGAAATGCTGCTTTCTCCACCTTGGTTTGTCACTGCCTGTGCCTGCTGCTGTGTTGGTGTGAAATTTGCTGAGGGTGAAGCTTGCTTTAGGAAAAGGGCTGAAGTGTCTCTTTGGTATGTTCTAGTCAATCTTGTTTTCATGACTGTAATGGCTGGCAGTGGGCTGTCATCACGAGGGAGCGCTGGACCAGAGTGTATCATTACAGGTTTGTACTGGATGTGTTGTCCTTTCCAGCTGGACCCACCAGGGGTGAGCCCTTGGGCTTACGATAAAGGAACAGTTTTAAAACATTCAGTGCTCTTCATGTGGCATCCTTGTATTACTGGAAGTCACGTCTCTTCCTGCGGAAAACTGCTGTTTTCTCCTGTGGTTGGTGTGCTCTGTCACAGAGGTTTTACTGGGATGAGATGCTGGGAGCCTTGCTGTGCACAGGCCACTTGGGAGAATGCTGAGGGCAGCTCGGTTAATTCAATGTTTGGGCTGGTAGAAAGCAGCAGATGTGTTTCTCTTCCTCGCCCTCTCCTCTCCATCTCTGATCATGATGATACGATTATTGCTTCTAAACCTCTCATGAGGTTACGCTGTCAGGTGAGGTTGGCCTCACTGTTTTTATGGTAGCCACTCATCCAAAAAACTGCCTGGAGTGGGAGAGAAATAGCATTGATTATTGAAAGATGCTCTGCTGTGACTCCTCATTGCATAGCAGGAGCACGTTGAAGCTGTGGGTTTACAAACTGGTCTTGACTGCTTGAATGGCAAGATAGACTTGTTTTTAATGGGAAGTGAGGGTTCTCTACCCCCTCGCTTGCTCCATGCTTGCGTTCTATGAAGAAACCTCCGCCCATGAGCAGCAGCAGCTTTGGAACGTCTTTCTGATGTTGTCATTTTTAGTAGGCACTATTAGTAAAATAATCAGCACTTAATGTTTTTCAGGATTTGCCTCCTGTTACTTTTAAGTCCAGATGAGCTCTCAAGGAAGAATTGTAACGCTGCTAAGTGCTCAGGTTTTCATTTTTCAAGCTCTTAGCAGCAGCGCTCCATCCATTCCCCTTCTGTCAGACAGAAAATTAAAGAGCTTGGACAAATGCTGACTTTGATGCACTTTTATTTCTGTTCAAGATGTCTACACTACGTAGTGGTCGTAAAAAGCAGCCAGCCAGCCCTGATGGTAGAGCCTCACCTATTAATGAAGACATCCGTTCCAGCGGCCGCAACTCTCCCAGCGCTGCCAGCACCTCCAGCAATGACAGCAAAGCTGATTCAGTGAAGAAATCAACCAAGGTAAAATTTGCCACGTTGTTCTTTTGTGTTAGGACCAGACACCTGAGGCCTCTTCAGTCAGCTAAAGGAGATGCAGATTTTAGGAGGCCAGGGGATCTCTTGGTGACCTAGAAATTCCTACTTAGAAGCATAAAATGTCACGGTGCTCCTGATGGATGCTGTTGTTCTGTACATAAGGATGCACAGTGATACAGACCATTAAAGTATCCCCACATAACCCTGCTGCTCTCATGATAAATTAATCCTTCGATTTCAGATGCAAATGCAGCATTGAGCTCATGGAAGTAATACAGATCAGCAGTGCTGTGTTTGAGACGAGTAGACAGTTTTGGGGATTCTTTTTAAGCAGTTCTTAATCTTTATTTACAAAGGAATATGAATATGTAGCAATTGAGACAACTTCTGTTACTGTTTCTCTGTGTGTATTTGCTTGATTTTTCAGAGCAAGCTGACAGTTTAGTCTGTTTAAATGAGTAAGTGTCTTACCCAGAGAATACTGAAGAAACAAAGCCAGATGAAGCGAGAAGACTTGCCATTAAGCAGTGTAAATTGAAAAGCAGCATGTTAAAAATAAATATTTTTTTTAAAAAGTCAAAGCAGGAGTATGGAGCAAGTTTTCACATGATAAAACTGAGAATTCAAGAAAATTTGAAGTTAGGTGATTATGTGATGTATAAAGCTGTCCCAGGCCATGAAAGAAGGTAGTAGTCTTGTAATAGCTACTCACAGTTAGCTCTGCATTTGAGGGAATATAAAAATATCCCACTCAAAACATCAGGAGCAAAGGATGATTTTCATGTAGTAGAAAGAGACTTATCCCATGCTGGTCTGCTGCAGAAATTCTTGCTCTGTCCTGTTAGCAACTGGTGTTGGCCTCTGTCAGAAGGTTATACTGGACCAGTTGATCTGATGTGAGTTCCCAACAGATGTGGATCTGCACACTGACAGCTCCTTTGTTTTCCTTCACTTGGAAAGCTCAGGCCCACATCCATGTGATGAGGAATGCTGTACTCCACGTTCCTTGTTCCTACTGCCTTGTGTCCGAAGCGTGTGTGGCGTTTGTGTGCAAACCACCCCTTAGGTTTCCATCTGTAGAAGTCAAGTTGCAGTCTGGTTTGGGTTTTGACTTTACCCTCCAGAGGGAGTGGCTGGAGCGCTACATGGATTGTGAGTCTTCCAGGAGCTGCTCCTGGCAGATGGTGGGGAAAAGCAGCAGCTCCAGAAGATTCCTCTGCAACCTGTAATTGGACATTGGGACAGATGCGTATCGCATTGTTGTTAAATACTGACTGTCTCAACTTCTGAGGAGTTCCCTGCTCTGTAGGAACCCTCCTTGGTTATTTGTGGTAAAAAACGTTTGCATCACTGGTAACTGTTGTGTTCTGCTTCGCTCATGGCAGAAGATAAAAGAAGAGGTGTCTTCTCCTCTCAAGAACTCCAAGAGGCAGCGGGAAAAGGCAGCTTCTGACACAGAGGAACCTGACAGGTCCAATGCCAAAAAATCCAAAACTCAAGTGAGTCCCATAGAGGAACATTTTTCTCTTAGGGGAATGGGGGAGGAGGGGAGGCAAGCCCAGTAACAAACCACAAATATGAAATCCATTTAAGCCGCAGCAAATTGTAACTTAATCTGGAAAGCAGCTGGTATTATAATGTGGCTGGAAAGCAGCCGGTATTATAATGTGCTGAAAAAACAGCAGCATAATATGGGGTAAGTCCAGAAATTGGGGTTTTTGTTTCAGTATCAACTGCATAGGAGTATATTTGGATTATTTTCCACCCTCTTCCCTGGTAATTCTTTAATTGAAATTTGTCATTTCCTCTTCTGTGGCAAGTTAGGCACCACCACTGGAGTGACGGTGTCAAAGCTCAGTTGAAATACTTCCAGGCTGTCTGTGTGCACCTGACCAGGTTCACTCTGTGCATGGGATTTGGTGATTTTGGCACTAACTTTTCTGGGATTCTGTAATACAGCATGGTTGAGGTGGAAGGGATCTGGATGTCATCTAGTCCAAACCCTGTGCTCACATAGGGCCACCTGGAGCCCAGTGCACAGGACCATGTCCAGATGGCTTGCATGTATCTCCAAAGATGAAGAGTCCACAGCCTCTCTGGGCGACCTGTTCCATTACTTGGTCACCCTCTGAGTGAAAAGCTTCCTATGTTCAGGCAGAACCTTCTGCATTTGTGCCTGTTGCCACCAGACACTGCTGGAGAGCGCCTGGCTCCGTTGTCTTTGCACTGTCCCTTTGGATATTGATGTTTGTGCTGGTTTAAGTCCCATGAGGTTCAGCAGGTGGTACTTGCAGGTGTGATAGCTTGCACTGGTGGCAGCCTGGTCAGGTTTTTGGTGCTGGTTTCTCATGCACAGTGTTTATTCTTCCCTTTCTTGCTGCAGGAGATCAGCAGGCCAAACTCTCCCTCAGAGGGCGAGGGCGAAGGCGAGAGCTCGGACAGCCGCAGCGTCAATGATGAAGGGAGCAGTGACCCCAAGGACATTGACCAGGATAATCGGAGCACATCACCCAGCATCCCTAGCCCTCAAGACAATGAGAGCGACTCAGATTCATCAGCTCAGCAGCAAGTGCTGCAGGCACAGCCCCAAGCACTTCAGGCACAGAGCAGTTCTGGCCAGGCTCCTCCTCCCACGCCACCGATAGCAGCCCAGTTACCAGCATCACTGCCAGCAGCGTCCAGTGCTGCCTCCGCGCCAGCACAGGTCTCGCCGCCGGCGTCCCAGCCCCCTGGCCAGCCCCAGGCCCCTGCGCCCCCACCGCCTCATTCTCACATACAGCAGGCCCCAGCTTTGCACCCGCAGAGACTCCCGTCCCCCCACCCGCCTCTGCAGCCTTTGAGTGTGCCGCAGAGCCAGCCTACCCCTGCCTCTTCGCAGCCTCACCCTCAGGCTCCGCTCCATGGTCAGGCGCAGCCAGCCCCTCACAGCCTGCAGAGCCAGCCCCTCCTGCCTCATCCTGTACCTTCCCAGCCATTTTCCCTCCCCACACAGTCATCTCAGTCTCAGGTTCCCCTTCAGGCACAAGCGCCGTCTCATTCTCACTCCGCTCTCCAGGTTCAGGTAACGCAGCCTGTCCTGCCAACCGCAACCTCACTGCAGCCGGCTCAGCCTCCACGGGAGCAGCCCCTGCCCCCTGCACCCATGGCCATGCCTCACATCAAACCTCCCCCGACTACCCCGATTCCTCAGCTCCCCACTGCTCCATCCCATAAGCACCCTCCTCATCTCTCTGGCCCTTCTCCATTCTCAATGAACTCCAACTTACCTCCGCCACCTGCTTTAAAACCTCTGAGCTCCCTCTCAACTCATCATCCTCCATCTGCACACCCTCCTCCTTTGCAGCTGATGCCTCAGAGCCAACCGCTGCAGTCTTCGACAGCCCAGCCTCCTGTACTGACACAGAGTCAGAGCCTCCCCCCACCTGCCAATCACCCCCCATCTGGACTCCATCAGGTGTCCTCCCAGCCCCCCTTTTCTCAGCATCCGTTCGTCCCAGGAGGCCCACCTTCCATCACCCCTCCTTCTTGCCCCTCCACGTCCACGCCACCCACTGTGCCTGGCATCCCGCTTCAGACTTCCATCTCCACATCAGCAGCTTCTAGTGGAAACGTGCCAGTGGTGACAGCCTGCACGCTACCACCTATTCAGATCAAAGAAGAAGTCCCAGATGAAGCTGAGGAACCAGAAAGCCCTCCCCCTCCACCCAGAAGTCCATCACCAGAACCCACTGTTGTGGATACACCAAGTCATGCCAGTCAGTCAGCCAGGTATGGAGCTGTCAGCAGTGCTTTCTCCTTGTCTCTGCATAGAAGGATGCTCTGAAACTGAGTGGGAGCTGAGTGAATTTTACATGTGCATCTTCTCAGCCTCTTTCTAGCATGATTTTGCTCTGGTTTTCTCAGTTTGTCATTGTGAGAAGGGTTTTATACTCTGCTTGTCTGTGGAGTAATAAGGTATGGTTAATTTTCCCACTGCTCTCAGGGAAGCTGCTAGTACTGATGTGTAAGTGTGGGGTGATTTTTTTTCTTTCTCTCTTTTTTGGTTTTTTGACCTATAGCTCTTAAATCCCAGACTCCTGCATCTTTCCCAGGGCTAAGTTCTTTCTCTTTTGTTTCTTTTCAGATTCTATAAACACCTGGACCGCGGCTACAATTCATGCTCAAGAACAGACTTATACTTTATGCCGCTGGCAGGCTCCAAACTGGCCAAGAAGAGAGAAGAGGCCATTGAAAAAGCCAAAAGAGAAGCAGAGCAGAAAGCCAGAGAAGAGAGGGAAAGAGAAAAAGAAAAAGAGAAGGAGAGAGAGAGGGAACGAGAGCGTGAAAGAGAAGCAGAAAGAGCTGCGGTAGGTTTATTTATAGCTAAGAGCTGTTTAAGGGAGTTGGCATGGTAGGGCCTGACCTGGATGCTGACTACGGAATGCACATCCCCAGAAGGACTGTAACTCGTGTGCAATCAGGTATTTGTGAACAGGAGAGCCTTGTTTGTTAAGGGAAAGCCAAGCAGCTGTGAGGACCTCCTGGCTTGCACGGGGTGTTCTTCTCTTTAAAGGAAACAGAGGTTTTGCTCCTGGTCTGTGCCTGTGCAGGACACCTGAGCAGCTGGGGATAGCGAGGCCAAGGACTGAGCTTTGCCTGCAGTAGAGAAGCACTCTCTGCAGATGCAGTGAATGCCTTTGTGTACCTCTGTGCAGGCACAGCTGCCTGGAAGGGGAGCTGAAGAATGTATACAGGAATATACAGGAAGTGTACTTAATTAAAGCCACATCACTTGTTTGATGGGGAAACCCAATCTCTTGTCTCTATATAAAGAGCCAATATAATTAATCCATTTTTCTGTGGGCTCTCAGGAGTGAGTCCTCCTGGGCCTGCAGAGTTGGTAGGTTGGTGATGTGATGCTGAAAAAGAAGGTGCGAAAGTCTCCCTATTCCATGGTGTGTTTCAGAGGTCTGAATCGTAGCTGTGCATTTCTGTAGGAACATAGAAGTCCTACAGAACACTTAGAGATATAGTATCTGTCTCTGAAGAGATGTCTTCTCTATGGGGGGTTTGCTTTGTCTTTATAAGGATCTTTGTGCCATTGCATGGGTAAACTGCTTCTTGTCCTCTCCAGAAGTGCTGGCCTGCCCTTGTGTAGGAGGGGAGAGCAAAGTCCTGATGTGAAAGGAGTGGAATTTGTTGTGTTGCAAGTCATGGAGATGAGTTTCTTTGGGTTTAGTAAGTTTGAGGATATGAGTGACTGTGAGAGAGGAAGAACATGCTGCAAACAAGACTGGTAGTCTGTGATGGCAGGTACCAGCCGGCTGTTGCCCATAGATGTGACACATACCAACTGGCTACTGCTCTACTAATGGTAAAAGCAGTTAGTGTAGCTTTGAGGCTGCTGCTGCAGAGCAGCAGTCTTCTGGCCTGCAGGATAGACATAGTCCAGTTCTTCCCCAGACCACACTGGAATGCGCAACTGCAGGAGTCCTGAGGCTCAGCAGGCTGAACTTAGCTCCTCTTAGAGCTTGAAGCACGAGGAGGGAAGTCTCTGCCTGCTGTGTTTTAAGCTGAATGTGTTGAACTAAAATTCTCTTCCTCCGTTCTGTGCAGCAGAAGGTATCCAGCTCCTCCCATGAAGGCCGTCTTGGGGAATCTCAGCTCAGCGGGCCAGCACATATGAGACCTTCATTTGAACCTCCACCAACGACCATCGCTGCTGTACCACCTTACATCGGCCCAGACACACCTGCTTTACGAACACTGAGTGAATATGCTCGTCCTCATGTCATGTCACCAACAAACCGTAATCATCCTTTCTTTGTCCCCCTGAACCCCACCGATCCACTTCTGGCCTACCACATGCCTGGCCTCTACAATGTGGATCCCACCATTCGGGAACGAGAGCTGCGAGAGCGGGAAATTCGGGAGCGGGAAATCCGGGAAAGGGAGTTGAGAGAGAGGATGAAACCTGGCTTTGAGGTGAAGCCCCCAGAGCTAGATGCCCTGCATCCTGCTACTAACCCCATGGAGCATTTTGCCAGGCACGGTGCACTGACTATTCCCCCAACAGCAGGACCTCACCCGTTTGCTTCCTTCCATCCGGGTTTGAACCCCCTTGAAAGAGAGAGACTTGCACTGGCAGGCCCACAGTTAAGGCCTGAAATGAGCTACCCAGACAGACTGGCAGCAGAGAGAATACACGCTGAACGGATGGCATCGCTGACAAATGACCCCTTGGCACGGCTCCAGATGTTCAACGTTACGCCTCACCATCACCAACACTCACACATACACTCGCATTTACACCTACATCAGCAGGATCCCTTACATCAAGGTGAGCCCAGGGAAGTGGTTTCCCAGGGAACCTCTCAGTGTGAGCTTGTTAGAAGTCTGCCCAAGCCAGGCAGGCTGTGCCTCTGGAATTCCAGTAGGAAAATCCATGTTTTCTTGTATATGTGACTTCTGTATTCTCTAAAGTTGTGATAACTGAAATGCAAATGATTATTTTTGGGGAGGGTGCAGAAATAATGTTGATAAGGTAAATGATAATAACAGTACAGGGATCTTTGTTGAGACTGCACCCTGGCACTGTAAAAGGTTCCCCATTTTCCAGGCACACCGAGTTGTAGATCACACCTTATAGTGGAGTCTGGTGTATGGAGGGAGATACTGGGTGAAGGGAATTCACCCATGATGTTGCAGAACTGTTAATGGCTGTTAGGAGTTAGAGTGGGAGAAGCGATGTAGCTGGTGTTTCCGTATAGGAACTGAAAAAAAAATTAAGGAAGACAGACATTATCTCTTTAGCCATTTGACATGACAACCATCTGTCTGTGGAGCTGAAATTCCCTGTCATAGTTCTCCTAAGAACCATCTAAATTTAGGCTTAGCTACAGCATATACTTATGTGTGGAAAATTTTTCCCCAGAGTATTTAATAGTCTCAAAAGCAAGTTTATGCCTTGCTCATTTCTTAAGCAACCTGCATGGTTACTCCTGTGGGAGTCTGGAACCTGGGAGATGAGGCACTGAGCAGAGTCTCAGATTTTTCTGGTGGCAGACTGGAGAGAACATGGCAAGCAAGGCACCAGGTGCAGTAGCTGCTAAGTAAGGACCAAAAAAGAAAAGTCCAAGTACTTGGAGTGCAGCTTCTGGTGCAGCTGGCTACAAAAGCAGTGTTTGTAGAAGCAAATATAGCACACTTTTCCTTGGAGCAATATGCATTAGATAGCTGGGATGTCTGCTGCTTGGCATTTGGAAGGGCTTTGAGTGCTGTTGCAGAAGCCAAACTGTGTAGGAAGGAAATCAGCCAGGGTCTGGTGATACTGCTGTGGCCAGAGGGTTACAGGTAGGAGGGGGGAGCACTGAAGATGATGAACTGGTTCAATCTGAGGCAGGTTTGCATATATCCCATCGATAGCAGAAGAAATGCGGCATAGATTGAGTCTGTATAAGGATTCTGTCGTCAGGTAAGTCACCGTGTCTCTGCAGGTAAGTCTAGATAGCCACCAGTCATTTGTTCTGGACAAAAACACAGAGCATTCTCACTGTCAGTCTAGCAGACTGGTGCAGACAAAGTGAAGTCAGTTCAATGTTAAGTCTCTTACCTGTATTTAAGAAGTAATCTGACTTTAGTCTTGACATCAAGTTAAAATACAGTTAGGGCTCTTCAATGTCTTGAGTGTTCCTGGCTCCAGAGCAGCTCTGCAGGTGGGTCAGGGTTATTCCTGAAATGGGTAACTTGTGTGTTTCCTTAGGGTGGGATGAACAGAGTGTGAACAACCACACCTTTCTGCTCTGGACCAGGTAACAGCTGGGGGAGAACTGTCAGCTGTGTTATATTCCGTTTGTTCGTGGTTCCTCTGCAGTCTTAACAGCCCAACAGGCAGAGATGTGGATGGGCTGGTGAATAAGTATTCTTCAGGTTTTGCCAGTGTCTTTTTTCCATCATACCAGTAAAGTGACACCAAAGAGGTTGTCTGCAGGCGTCTCTTTCCACAGAAGCATGGTGGCAATGTCACCTTTTGCAAACAACGGGTTTTACCACTTTTTGACCTATGGGGTAGTATTGGTAGAGTCAGTCAGGAGGATGCTTACATGCTTTTGTACTAGATGTCACTAGTGATCCTTCTCCTGCGTGTGTGGAAAGGGGAAGTAATGAGTGTGGGGAAAAATTATTTTCTAAATATTGACCATCTTTGTTGTTTTTCCTTATTGCTTAGTGTATTTCTTATTTACTTGCAGAAATTGCAAGCCCTGGGTTGTTGCTTTAAGCAGATGTCACTTGAAGATAAAAGAGCAGGTTTCAGAACGGGTGGAGCTAAGCTGGTAATTACACACCAGTTAGGCCAAATGCTGATCCAGCTCATGTCTAACAGAGCTTTTGATCTCCCAGCAGTGAGTGATGCCTCCCAGAGCAGTTGATTGATTGTTTTCTTTCCTCCTTTTACAGGTTCAGCAGGACCTGTTCACCCGCTGGTGGATCCTTTAGCAGCTGGACCCCATTTGGCACGCTTTCCATACCCACCTGGAACCATCCCCAACCCATTGCTAGGGCAGCCACCTCATGAGCATGAAATGCTCCGACATCCCGTCTTTGGTGAGAGTGTTTTACGGTCCTTTATGGAGGTTGGCTCTTGATCTGAACTGTCATCTTTGCTTCTGGGCCTTAGCGTTTCTTGGGAGGGGAGCTGGTGGAGTTGTGCTGTAACCTTGTTTACAGCCAAAGGTTGGTTAAGAAAAAAAAGGCAGCTTCATGGGAAAACTGTCTGCAGACCTCATAGCAAACAAGTGTCTAAAACGAGCAACTCTGTCCTAGGTACTCCCTATCCACGAGACCTGCCTGGTGCCATTCCACCTCCTATGTCAGCAGCCCACCAGCTGCAGGCCATGCACGCCCAGTCAGCAGAGCTGCAAAGACTGGCAATGGAGCAGCAGTGGTTGCATGGGCATCCTCACATGCATGGTGGTCATCTACCAAGTCAGGAAGATTATTACAGGTGAGAGGTGCCATGAAGGCTTTGAAGATGCAGGGGTGCTAACAGCTTCCTTCATCTTTCTCCACATTCAGTCTTCTGTCTTCTGGATTGCTGCCTTTCTTGCTGTGTGCTGATGTACTGCCCAGGTGCAGTTACAGAATGTGGTGAAGCTCTACCAAGACCCAGTGTAGATTGGAAGCTAGGGCCAAATTACTGGCACAAGACTCTTCTGAGTCTTATATTGCAGAATTAAGTCTCTGGGATTTTTAGGTGATGCTGAATTCGATTGCTGCTTCCACATGTCTCTTACTTCCTTGAGAGCAGTGGAGGAGGGTAGATAAAAGGTTTATGAATGAGAGGAGGGGAGGAATTCGGTAAGTCTTAAAGTCAATAGGAAGTTGAAATGTGAGAGTAATACAGATCCTGCATTACTGGCTGAGACTCTCTGGATGAATCATGTGAGCTCCTCCCCAGATTGAGGTATGGTGTTGATAGAGTGGTCCTCTTGGCCTACCTTATGTGACACCACCTTATGTCCTGTTGGGCAATGACCACTGACAGTGTGTCAGCTAAGAAGAAAGTCACCAGCACCTAGCAAGGGTCATTCTGCTTGTTTGTGGGTGGCAAGGATGTATAGGAAGCAGTGCATTAAACACCTGCCTTGCACTGCTTTGTCCTGATATTTCAGCCCTTCTGCTACCCAAAATTGCCTGCTGGCCTTGTGCCATGGGGCCACCAGTCTGCCTGAAAGTCACTGTCCTGTCTGCAACTGCAGATAAAGCTAAGTGTGATGAGCTGGCATCAGTGCAAGGAGCGCTTCAGTAGCCAAAGGTCATCTCTTTTTCCCACAGTGTTATCGCTGCTGTGACAGTGGCTCTTGGTTTTGGGCTGGTTGCAACCTCTGTTCCTTTCAGGGCAGGCAGGTGAGGTTAGCAGGAAGGCAAGCTCTCTCTGAAGTGTCACGACACCTCCTTTGTTATGTTAAAATGAGTTTTCTTTCTCTTTCAGTCGACTGAAGAAAGAAGGCGACAAACAGTTGTAATAAATTTATTTATTTGTAATGCTGGCTATGGAATCCCCAGTCCTTGGGAAGGAGTGGAACATTTTTACATACAATAAGAGCTACAAAAGGAAAAGAATATCTTATAAAGATTTCTTTATATATTTAAAACAGAAACGACCACCCAACAAGTAGAGACTTATCAGCATAGTGTTCATTTGTAGAGAAGATTTCTCAAGACTGGTGTGGGTCTCCCTGCATGACAACGTATTCAGAAGCCTATTGAAAATACAGGACTGTGTGGAATATTCAGAGAACTTCCTGCAATCTTGGTTTTGGGTTGTTTTTTTTTTTCTTTCTTACTAGTTTGTTTTTGAGTAGGTGCTAGAATCAGGTTCACAACACAAGTCACTGTGCGTGAAGAGACACTCAATGCATCTATAGCTATTTTAAAAGAAACAAGGATTGCAAGTAGGTGACATAACAAGCTCTGAATCCAAGTGCTATAATAATAAAAATCTACTTTTATTTTAATACATTGTAGGAAATCTTCATAATTTTAAAGAGAGCTCAGTTCTGCAGCATGGCTTTTTAAGTCTGTAAATAACTTTTTTGGGTAGAGGGGAGAAACAAAACAAAACAAAACTCCAGAAGCATTTATCTTGATTTTCAGTAACATCACAACTTGTGAATTCCTACCTGGTATTGACAGAATACAGAGTTGATTTTTTAATAAAAAATATATATATAATTATCCCTTTAATTAAAGGGAACGATGGGTATCAATAATTTCAAATGGGTAAAAGCTTGAAATTTGGTTTGATATCAACAATAAGCATTAAGTTGCAGGGAAAATGTTGCAAATGACTGTTTCTGTTCTTGGTTTTTTGGTTTGTTTGGGTTTGTTGGGTTCTTTTGTTAGTGTTAACATCTCTCTGTTCTGCAGGTGATTTCTGTTGAGTTGGGTTTCTCAGCAGTACAGGTGTCCTTGGAACTAGCTTACCCTTTTGATGCCTACTTCAAGGGTTATTTTTTTTCAGAGTGGCCATAATACACTTCTTTCCTATTACCTTTTGAAACTTAATCTAAGTACATTGGTTTTAGACTTTAGGCAAAGGTTCAATTAAATTAATCTGTTCTGAAATCTCTTTTTTAAAACCTTCCGTGGCTCAAACTAGTACAGCCAGAATTTTGTATGCATGTGCATATTTTTGGAGGACGTGCTCTTTCTGGCCCCTTATGTTTGATACGTTCTTAAGAAAAGCAGATAGGCAGCTCAGTGTTCTTAAAAGTTGTTTTGCAAAGACCAGTCTCTATTTCTCTTTGACTGTTTTAGTTTTTGGTTTTATAAGCAAAAAAAACCTTTTTAATTGCCACCAGTGTTCTGTATCTCAGGAACTTACTGTTTTGGGATTAACCAGTTTATATAGATAGTAACATTTACTGACTCCCAACACAACAGGTCCATGCAGAATAACTCCTGTTGGCTAGTTCCCATGTGGATGGTAAAAGGAGAGGAATACACAGGCGGCCAGTGAGCTTTATTTTGGAAACAGCTCTGCTTACTGTCTAGGCAGATTTATTTTTTTCACTGTTCAGCCATGGGTTTTCTTTGCCAGAGCAGAGGGTGATGCAACCAGTGGAGATCTGAATCTGCTGGCCATGTTTTCTGCTGGTGCATAACTTCCCCCCCATTCTCTCTCTTAACTCACGAGTGCTCTCTCTGCTGTTGTAGACTGTTCAGTGTGATGGTTGTGTCATAGGACTGTACTGAGCCGTGCTTGATAAACTTGTAGTTAATCATACATTCTGATGGAAGGCATGGCATGCACACTGCTTTATCCACCTCACGGATCTCAAGCCAATGTTGGTGCCCAAAGATTGCTGTTAGAGACAGTTAGTAACATCAATTTACCAATTAAAAACATGCATTAAGCTGAAGTCCACTTAAGGCAAGAGTGTATCAGAGAGGTGGACTATTTCAGCTGATGTTGATCTTTATTTCAGCCTGCCATTCCAGATTTCCAGTGCTAAAGAATTGTAATAGCATTTAATCAGTTCCATCTGCTATATTTGAACTCCCTGTGAAGGCAATAGGAGGAGTGGTTGGTGTTTCTGTCACTTGGAAACCATGAGATCAACCTAGAATCAAGGATGGTAAAGTCTTGGTCAGGTAATGCCTTCAGTCACTGCCTGCAGTGATGAGGTGAAAGGGTTTTCTTCTGAGTAATGCTTTTTACTTTTGCTCACAGTGGAGTTGCTAGTTAAGATGGGTCTGCTCAGCAGAGAGTGCCTCAGTTTACTTAAAGGTCTAATTAGGCACATTGCAGTTAAAGCTCCCCTCCTTGTTTTTACCATGTGGAATTTGGGAGTTTGGGGGAGTTCAGCCCTTTCTTCTGATACTTTGTTGTGTTTGTGTGTGTTATTTTTAGCTATAGTTCTTAAGGAAGGAAAAAAAAAAATAAGTTGTTTGCCTCCAGTGGTCTCCCTCTCTGTATTTTTTCAAGCTGAAGTTTCCAGTCTGTTCAAAAACTATTAATTGACTTTTTCTTTCCTTTTTCTTCTTTTGGGGGGGACTTTTTCTGTTCATAGCATTCAACAGATAAGCACTGAAATTCTTAAGTTCTAGACCAGTGATTAACTACAACTTTACATGCAGTGGTTTTTGAAGCCATCTTAGTGTTCGATGCCCTATTAAAAACAACTCAGACCTTTTGATTTTTCTTTAAGAAATCTCTCTTTATTTTTCCTGTTCTGAAGGTTTATTTTTTAATTTTGCTTTAGTGTTTTTGAAACGTCTCTCTTGTTCTATGTCGTCATGGTTGAGCTTGTTTCACTGCACCGTTAAAGCAGAGTGTACATTCTGACTGCTACATTTATATATATCTTGAAGCTTAATGTATATATGAGTAGTTTGCCATGGGATAACACAGTGTAAACAGAGTAGAAACCCAGAAATCGTGACTTCTGTGTTCTCTCCATTTGAGTATTTTGTAATTTTTTTGAAATATTTGTGGACATAAATAAAACCAAGCTACACTACAGCAGCCAGGTTTTGCCTGCAAGCGAAATGTGTCTTTTGATTGTTGTTAGTGGGAAAAGTTCACTTCATCTGGGATGATACGGGATGCCAGCATGGCCATTTTGTCTGTTTCAAAGCTGTCTTGTCTTCTGTGGCTTTATTTTTTTCCATCTTTGAGGTCATTTTATTTTTAATATACACTACAAACACCACCATTGTGTCCAGTTCCAGAGTGTATTCTGCCTCCCTGAAGTATATCTGTGCCCTAGGGCAATACTGCAAACCTTTGACGTATTTTTCTATATGTTAAGCCATCAAACTGATAATCAAGAATATTTTAGCTGTGGGGACTTCAGGGGCTTTCTGTGTATAACGGTAAGATGTTGTAACCACTGATCTGCCTGAGCACAAACAGGTAGTTAAAATGAATTAGATATAGTGCTATATATACCCCAGTAGCTGAGTTTTTCATGCATTTTATTTTCAAAGAGATGCTACTTTGTGCTAGTAGTCATCTTGAACACAACTGATACAGAGCTGGCAAGGGATGTGTTGCAGAGGGATGATAATTGCACAGTAAAAGATAAAGATGCACAGTAACTCATTGTCTATTCGTTGCCTGCTGAAAAACTAAAATTTGCTTTCAAATTGCATAAAGTTACATGTTTGTGTACATTTGTAATGGCTCCCTGTCTCCATCTATCAGGGATTATAATGCATCTGTGCGAGCTAGATGTTTGAGAGTTCATGTTTGGAGTTCGCAATAATCAAACCCTAGGAAATCTCTGTGGTGCCACAGAGAGAGGTGGCGAGTGCCTTTACAGAATAAACCTTTAATCAGAAGGGAGATGGGAAGGATGCGTTCTTGATCTGGTTCTGCTTTGGTTTTGATCTGTGACTTCTCAGAAATAGTGAGGTATTTTGACTCCAGTTCAAGCTAATTAGTGCTCTGAGTATAGCGAGGAGTGCCCTGTTGTTTGAGTGTGCTTGAAGCAGACGGAGAAGTATTCATGACAAATTGCATGGGAGTTTGGAGCTGCATGTTTGAAAAGGCTGCTCTATTTATACCCTGTGGCATTTTGGAAGGGGAAGGTCAGCTCTCATCTACTGGAAATAGCTTCTGAAAGTGCTTTTTCTGAGGCTGGCTGGAACATGTGCTATGGTATTTATTTTGACATTTGTTTTTTTTAATTCTTTGTACTTAACATAGAACTTGGATGGGCTTAGCCTCCCCTCCCTTTCTTTGCTACAGGTTCTAAGTTTCCAGACTTAAAATGATAAACCCTGTAGGGACAAGGCCAAAGATTTTTATTGCTGCATAAATAGAACAATCTAGTTCCTGTTGCAGTTGTGGAGTTGTGCTGATGCTGCCTTGCCTTTGCAAGGTTTAAGGCTGGGAAGCGTGGCTTTTTACACGCACTCTACCAGACTCTGCTGTGACATGGTGCCGGCTGCACAAAGGGCCTACGGGTTTAAGCCCTTCCTGAGGCGCGGATGGCTTTCCGCAGCTTAGATTCCTTTAGGTAGGTGGAGAAAAGCCAAAGCCTGGCGTTCTGTTTAGGAATCTGGTTTTCTGTCCTTCATAAATGTGAAAAAAGGTAGCTGTTAGATCGCTTGTGAGGTGTCTGTGCCGTGTGGAAGGGCCTGTGTGTTGGGTTTGCTCCCTGAAATCTGAGAGGGACTGTGCTTTGGGCGTGGCGATGAGGGGCTGGAGAGCCCTGGCCCCAGCTGGGCCGGAAGGCAGGCCCCGCCCTCCCCTCAGGGCTGCTGCAGGGCCCGGGTCTGGAAAGTTCTCTAGGGTGGGGCAGCATGGCAGTGCGCAGGTAAGAGCCCTTCCCCTGCTGTGACACGGAAAAGGGTAGCAGAACGGTGGTGGGAGGGAATCTTAGAGTGTAGCCTCTGCTCTGAGAGCAGCCATGCCTGTCTGGCTGTGGAGGGAGGCAGAGAGTTCAGATCTGCTGTTGCCCGGCCCTTCCTGTCAGGGTGCCTTGATCCAGAGGGAGCCAGCCGCCCCTCTCCCCCTCCTGGCAGTGTCCCTTGGTCCCCAGAGGAGCTGGGTTCCTCCTGGCAAGTTCCCTTTGTTCCCTGAGGCAGCCAAGGCCCTTGCGGCCCAGGGGCCCGTTCTCCTCCTCATTTCACCCCTGTTGCTGTGGCAGGTGTTCATCCATGTGTCCCAGTCAGCAGCCCCTGCATTGGCAATCCAGAAGCTTCCCTCCTTGCTTTCCTGTGGGACAGGTAAGCTTGAGAAAACCTTGCTGGTGTTCTTATTTCCAGGGTAGTTTCTCTCCCTGATTGTGTCAGACTCTGTGTCTGTTGGAGGGAAGAACTTCTCAGGTGCCTGAAGTGATAAACTATTGTTCTGCTTGTTTCCTTTACTTAATGTAAGGCAATTAAGCCTGATTATTCTCATGGTGTTGACTTTGCAGAAACAAACTGGAGCTAAGGATAAAAACAACACAGTGCAAACCACAAATCCCAAGTGGACTATTTAGCCAGGCTATTTTTTGTTCTTTACAAATGCTCCTCTCTGGGGAAGTGGTAACTTGGCCCCTGCAAATTCAGCTATTTCTATATATGTAAAGGCTGTAGTTCCCTGCCCTGTTCCTAATGTTCTCTTTACCTCATCTCCCTAACCAAAAAAACCAAGTGAAGCAGGCTGACAAAAGCCCCCATCTCTGCATAAACTCAGGCATTTTTCAAGACTGGATTGTAAGAACAGTCACATGGCACCTGACATGTACCAGGGATTGTTGATGCTGTCCAGGCTTCTGGCATGACATAAGCGTGGCTTCCTTGGGTCTCACACATGGGAGAAATGAGTTCTCCCAATAAGTATTGTTCAAATCCACTTTCTGGTTGGACAAGAAGTGGGAAGGGTTAGGCTAATCTTGCATTCCTCTGCTAAAAGGGGGGAAAGCTCTATAAAACCCAGCACTTAATGAGCCGGGGACATTTGGCAGGTAGAAGTCACATCATGGCAGGATTTGTTAAGTCTATTACTTACCCATCTCTCAGGTTTTGGAAGTAGGAATATGTAAATTCTAGGGCACAAAATCAACCCCAGCTTAAGTGTAAGCATGAATAACACATTATTTAGTATTAATGAAGTAGCTTTCCCTTTCACCAAGCACACTTAGGGTAACTTGGAAGTAAAATTGTCCAAGTGAAAGATCCAGGAACAATTCGAGCAATCGGTCTTGTTACCCATTCTTTTGCTCTGAATGCCTTTGGGTCTTTTCAGTTTCTAAATCCTGTTGCAATTCCATTTCATTATGTTAGCTCTTTAAATATTTGTCCAGCGTCCTTACCTGTGGCAATGTCACCAGAAAAAGCATGCTCTGCGAAGCTGTTTAGCTTATGAACGCTCCTGTCTCTCACTAGCTGCAAGGCTGTTTCCTACACCAGGGAACATGTGTATGGGACAGAAATTACCGAATAAATTGATACACTGGCCTTGGAAAATAGCTCTGTGTGATGTCAATGGAGTTGTATTTCGCTTTGCCTGGGGTCTTGGTTTTGCTGGAACAGGCTATTAGTCAAATCTGCAAGATGGAAATTTCTCTGGCATTGCAGCTTGTTTGAATGAACCCTAATTACAAAGTCTAGGCAATTATAAGGAATCCAGTCTTCTTGGCCTGATAACATGGTTCAATATAAGCTTTCAGAATACAGCCACAGCTTCGTGGGGGGTGATTTCCTCCCTCCCAGTCGGATTGTTTTATTGTCGTCTGCTGTCACTGTTTTATCTTTTTGGCTTCTCTCTAGTCTGTTCCTTCATAGATTAATGCTTTTTATGTAGTAGCAAATAGAATGGATATCAATAGCAGTATTTTAAGAAGCGCAAGAGGATGCTGAGTAGTAAAGGAACACATTACCCAGCTTCCCTAAGAAGCTTCAGTGACCTTCAGCACTTAATACTGCAGGTTTTGTTTGTCACTGAGGGAGTGTCTGTGAAAATTTACTAGAAGTAGAGGGAGAGGATTAAGAGTGGGAAATATTTAACAGTAAAGTGTCCATTTTGAAATATATACATTCTCTGGGTGCTTTTATGGTTGGTTTTTTACTGTGAAAGGTCCACTCAGCCCTAAATCTTCTAATGGACAGACTTGCACTGTGCCCTGTGTATCAGCCAGCGAGGTCTCTTTATGTTGCAAATATTCCTGTAGCCACTGTTTGAGGTGTGCAAGCATGAGGGTAAATGGGAATCATAATTTGGACTTAGTAGCGCTGTATAGATGCACGGCCACTAAAGAGATGCAGCAGGAAATGAAAACATACTTCCCTTCTAGCTGATGTGCCAGGAGAGGTGATGAGCCTGAGAAGATCATCAGAAGGAAGGGTGGAGTGTGTCAAGAGTTTCAACAGCTTCTGGAGCTATACCTTTAGGAATTTTGAAGTGTTTATCTTCAGTACATATGCAAATCCCTTTAATACACTGTGCCCTTGTGCCAGCACCTGTTTCATTTGGCTCCTGATGCCATCGTGTTACTTCTCAAGAAGAGAGAACAAGTACGACGGGGATTTTTGTGGAATGAACACCCACATGTTCACAACTGCTGCCACAGGTTGAGAAGTGTACAAACACCTTGTGATACAGAACTGAAAGGGTATGTAAAATGTTAGAGTTGACACAGAGCCACTGTGAAGTGCCTCACCGCTTGACACAGCATTGCGTCGTGTGCATGTTCTGTGTGATATACAGGGTCCCTCCAGGTGAAGGCAGGTCACCACCAGAGCAGCTGGGAAGTTCTCTGCAGCTGCCTCAGTGTATGGGCAAGCTTTGTGTGCATTTGTGTAGGTTGTAACTTGTTCTGAGTTGGAATCCGAGCAGAGACTTTGGTCCCTCGGATGGCACTGAGATTTAAGTACTAACTCATTCAGATGACAATACTTAACCTCCTGACTATATCCTGTCTCAGAATCCATGGTACATCTTTACTCTGAAATTACTAATACGGGGTTTTTTTGTTTCTTATCCCCTTTTGATTTGCTTTTTTGCCTCAACAGGAGAATGTGCTGGACCTAGATGGTTTGTATTCTGTCTGTCCTTCGTCCATCAAGCTGCTGTGTTAAATTCTGGTCTGTGCTGAGTTTTACTGTAGGTGGTATTGATCAGGGAGGTGGAAATACTTACTTTTCTTCCTCGGCTGAGTGATTGCAAGATACTTATTCCTTTACAATAGATAAGATAGTAAAACATAATTTTATTGGTTATACTTGGAATCTCTTGCTGTTACTCTTGTAACTTGTGTAGTGCTGAAACAGGACAAATTTCTAGCACAATGACAGCAGCAAAAAAACTGCAGGTCACTTATTGTTCACTGACATTTCTGTGGTGGCTGGGGACATGGTGGATGCCAAGGGCAGTGAAAATCCTTGTCAGATCTGTGCTCACTGGGGGAAAAACCCCATTAAAATAGGTACCTTTCCAAAGCACTTCCACTCTATCAGTACTGAAGCAATGTACCATGCATTTCATTTGTCAGGTGTCTTGAAGACTTAGAGTGTAATGAACTGAGTAAAGGCTGGAGGTAAAGCTTGCATGGTGTAAATTTGTGGTGGCTGTCACTGTGTAAGGGAACTGTTAGTAGCTTGGTGATAGAAACCTCTGAAACTGTTGGGTATATACAAACCAGGGCGTTTTAACAGAGTTTGTGTTGGAAGAATTGGCTTCTAGATCTAAGCTGTTTGCTGTTTCTTCCTAATGTGATGATACTACTCTCCTTTCACCTGTTGAATTGCTTTATTGCATATGACATTATGTGATTCTAGACCACAGTCTGCTTGCAGTGGGACTGTAGAAATGTTTTCCATTTTCCTTCCATGTTATTTAAAGCAAAGTTCCTTGACTTTACTAATTTTTTTTCTGGAGACAGTACCTGGGGCCAGAAACTGTTGGGAGGTGCTGTGACAGAAACTCTTTCATCTAAATGTAAATGTTGCTTCCCTGCCTCAGGCTGCCTTTAAGAGGCTTTTTCTGTGGGAGGCAGCAACAAAGTAATGGTCCCAATCAATTTATCCGTGTCAATAAAAGGTCTTTTACATGCTCATTTGAAATGTATTGTTCTGAGGTGATAGGACTGCATTTGGTTTTTAAGCAGGTTCTTCAGATGGATTGAGAAATAGGGAGCATAAAGGAGAGGG
Source organism: Porphyrio hochstetteri (assembly GCA_020800305.1). NCBI lineage: Eukaryota > Metazoa > Chordata > Aves > Gruiformes > Rallidae > Porphyrio > Porphyrio hochstetteri. Next base: position 5,718,387 of record CM036926.1, on the reverse strand, counting down.
AAAAGAAATTGTGTAAGGGTTGTTGTAGTTGTAGGGGGTTAAGACTTTGGGGTCTTGTGTGTGAAGGGTGGAAAGAACTAAGGTGCCTTAATAGTGGGGCACAAGATGTGCTGGGACAAAGTGGGACAGATCTCCCCTGTGCACTGGGACAGTCTCTTCTGACTTGGGTTGGGGGTTGAGTTAAAACAGTTCAATGCAGACAGAAGCAGAGATTTTCCGAGTCACTTCAGTGAAGTTACATCTGCTTGTAGATGACCATCTTGGGCAAAGTCAGCTTGAAATTCTCTTCCATATTCTCTACTGTCAGATTGAAAGGGAAAGCCAGTAAAGAGGTGCCACACCAAAGTGCAAAACATGACTCCTTCACCTGTGTCACATTCCACATCAAAGTGTGAGTTCTGTATGTGTGTCTCCTGCCAGCACCACTGGTGCCTTGTATGTGTGGAATTTCATTTGCTTTTGACTTGCACTTCAGGTTGGGGTACCCTGTATGGCTCCTGACAGCGAGGGGCTAATGGGCATGGCTGGGAGTTTGATGGCAATTTCACCTGCTCTGCCAGTGGATCTGTTGCTGGGTAATCCCTGCAACTGCAGGTTTTATTTCTCTCTAACAGCATTTCAGTATTCATGGCAAAACTACTTAATGGCCCATTGCAAGATCCATCTGTCCCACATGGCCTGGGCTGATGGTTTTGCCAGTCTCTCCAGGTGCCATTTGGTTCTGCCATGGATCCCAGGGTATAGAGCAGAGGTAAAGATACCCACCTACTATAAATTCTGGGTTTGCTCTTTCAAGAGAACTTTGTACCGATGGATTTTCTAATATTTGTGCAATATAGAGGGAAGAGAACTTTACTAAGTTCTAGTTTACTAAGCATTTGAGACCTTTGAATCCTAATGGCCACAGAATTAATAACTGCAGCCACATGATTTCGGATGTGAGTTGAACCTTGGTTGCTGTGGTTACTTAGACCTATTCTGCTGATTAAATTCCTGTAGTTACATGGTGTGGTTCTGGCCCCTAATGCTTGTGCTTTGGAGGAGTAATACTTCAATCTCCAGTGCTCTTCTCTGGTGCTCCTAACCAATGCAGGCTGTAGCACAAGCATCTCTTGTGAAGTTGTCTCTGGTGAGCTGCTGGCTACACCACTATAAATAAGAGAAATTCTGTTGAGTTGAGCTGGACTTTTTGAGCAGTTAAGAGCAGTGCTTATAATATTCCAGCTAAATGTTTAGTCTGAGATGAACACCTTGTTTTGCACAGTGTGTGCTGTGTTGCACAGGCACTGGGACGCTAGAGATGATGTGCTGAGCCTTTGCCCCAGCATTTGGGAAGTGAAGATAGGAGGTTGCCCTTGTGTTACTACTTGTTATGTCTAAGCCTTTGCAGTGGATTAAGGTGTCTCTTAAGATGGCTGAGTTTTTCTTAGCAGCTAAGGAATACTAATGTTCGGGCATCTCAGCTCTGTCCCCTCAGTGTCTAGGTATGTGACTGCTTGTTTTCTTTATCAGCAGCCTCACAAGCCGCCGTGCAGTGTCCCTGCAAGCTGCAGTGTGTATTTCTGCATGTGCCAGGCTGAGCTCTGAGTCACAGAGGCTGACACTCGCACAGGATGGGCGACTAGGCTGTTTCTGGCAGGGCCCCCCAGGGCTCTTGTCTGGCTGATTTTTATTTACAAGATTGCAAATAAGAAAACATGAGCAGTTGGCTGATGTCCCTGGCAGTCGTTCCTGCGCCCAGCTGGACTGCAGGCGCTTGGCAAAGCTCTTTACACTGCCTTTGGGCTATGGAGTGCTGGCCCGGGGGCAGGGAAACTCTCTTTCCACCTTGGGGGAGTGACGGAAGACCAGGGATGTGAGGGTAGGCTCACATCACTTGTCCCAGCCTCGGCCCTCAGTGTGCGCTGATGGTTTCCTGCTGGAGTTGAGTTGGTCTGTGTTTCGCCTAGGCTCTTTCCTGTCCCTCCCTCTGTGCAGGACCCCTCCTCTCTGCACCATCACCGCGGACTCGGGCCGGGCTGCAGGCTGTGGCCCGGAGAGGGCTGTCCCTCTGCCCGGGCTGTCTTGGGCCGCCCTGGATGTCGTTGCGGTGTTTGCCACCGGATGGCAGCAGATGCTCAGGAAAAAGAAATCCGACATCCTTCCCCCTCGAGCATCTGTTTCCAGGAAAACGTGAGGAATTCGTGGCAATTACTGTACTGAAGGCACTGTCAGAAAGCAGGGCTTCCGCAAACACTGCAGCGTGGGCATCCCCCTAGCAGGGGAGCAGAGGCCTGTGAGATCCAGGACCACCTGCTCCTACACAGCACTGCAAGCCTGTGCCTTTCCTTTGGTTTCATTTGGCAAAAACAAGTTGCTGTTGCCAAAACTTCCCAGCTGCTTCCTTTTCTTTTGCCCTCAGGGATGTATTCTAGGTGCCTTTCGGCTTTATTTGGCACTGCAGAGTGGTCGTAATTCTCCTTTGCTTGTCCTGCATTAGGGGCTGGGAGACCTGGACCCATTCAATGAATTGCTCTGTGTGGGGGTGTGCACATTTATATCCTGGGGGAATGCAGTCTGGGAATTCTGGTCTGGACTCTTGACCAGCTGTGTGGCCCCATGGTGCCTTGGTTTCCCTCCCTCCAAGTAATGCTTTTGATGCCCTTGTATGGAAACAGGGATATAAACACAAGGCAGCTGCCCTGAGAATATTTGTTTCTTTTAGATGGCCTCGACTCTGTGCTCACTCTTGAATTTGAAAAATGCACAAGCCATGCAATAATATTTAGTATAACAAACCCAGCTAACAACAGCCCTCTTCTTCCACACCATTCAGCAGCTGGGTGACAGCACAAGGGGTTTTATTCTCCACGTTGTGGCTTTCTGGGTTTGACTGTTGCAGCCTCCTGAGAGCTAGCATTTGTCTGGAGGGCATGCCAGCGTGCCTGTCAGTACTGTGCTGGTAGATGTGCTGAGGTGATCAATGGCTACTGTCACACCGTATTGGTCTAGTGAGGACTGGTCTCTGTTGTACTGGTAGAGGATGCCCTACATAAAATGCTTCTGACCTTATTGATTAGTCTCTTTTTTTTCCTGCACGTGGCACCTGTGTATTGAGAGGGGACTGATCTCAAGATGACTTACAGGGAGTGTGGCTTTCTGAAAGTTTGCCTGGTAGTAATGCTGTCACAGCTCCTGGTGTCAGAGCACTGAGAGGCTTGTGGAGTGTGTCCAGAATTGGTGTGCTGCATGTACTGGTCTTGGGCACAGCTTCAACCTGTAAGCACCTCCAAATGTGGAGCCAGGGCCCCTTAATACCCCGCCTGCATTTCTGGCAGCCCAAACCCTGCCTTTACACTGTGCATCACCCAGTCCTCGACATCCTGCAGGACTAAGAAGTGGTACAGGAGGTCAGTTTGGCCTGTTTAGTAGACAGGACATTTGTTTGCTGCTCTGGCTGCTCCAGTCAATAGCACTAGCATATTCTGTTGAGGTCAGTGTCCAACTCCTTGTAAAGTCTCTGAGGATCTGGGTAGCAAATGCAGCAAGTGAAAGTGTAGGCTGTTGGGCAACATTGTGAGGAGACAGAAAGGCAAGTGGTGAAATGTGTCAGGCAGGAGCATTACATGGGATGGGTTACAGAAGGCTCCTTGGGGCAGGCAGGAAGAGCACTGCTTTTCTATGTGGCACAAATACTTTGTCTCTGAAAAATCAATTTTAAAAGAATGGTAAGTCAGGGTCCACTGTGACAGTTCCTGCCCCAAGCCCTCCAAACCTTCACTGCTGCAGAGCTCCTCTAAACGTAGTTCCCCCTCAAGGGCAGAAGTTGGGATAAGATTGTATCTGAACTGAGAAGTTTTAGTCTGTTAAACAGATGTGGAGGAGTTCTGCAGCTCTGGACCTACTCTAAAGTGAGCCATACTGCTCCCAAGCATGTCATGGTCAAGAATACCTGAGGATGTGACTTGGCCACAAACACCATGCAACTTTATGCTGAGACACGTCATTGCAGATCACAAACTGGGGTCTCTGCTGCCTCCTCTCTGGACAGCGGTGGTGTCAGATTTTGGTGACAGCTCAGCCTGCTGGTAGTAGCTGAATTTCCTTGCTGTGGATGATACCTGTGTGTCTGTACATGAAATATCCAGTAATACTTGCTGTGTGTCAAACCTTCAGTTGCAGCAGGGCAGAACCATCCACATGCAAGGTCTTTCTGCAAAGATGTCCTCAGACATAGGGCAAGGAGCAGGAAGCCTAGTGTCAGGAGCTGGTGTATACATTGGTGCAGTCTGAAGGGACTGGCTGAACCCCAGCCAGGTGAAAGTCAATGAAGAGTAGCCAAAAGCAAACCACCAGCATGTTGCTAAGAGAGCACCTTCTTTGACTTTCATGTTGTCCTCACAGCCAGGTGTTAACCCTCTTCCCACCACCCCTGCCAAGTATGTGGGACAGTTCAAGCTATGCCCTTTGATATTTAGCATCCTCTATGCCTGGGGCCTGTGTTTGTAAAGTGAGAAGGAGCATGTCTTCTGCCCAGTGTGTGCTTGGCATCCAGCTGGTGGTTTCAGCTTTTATTTTTAATGCAGTCTTTGGTGACAAGATAAATGACAGCACCCCATTCTGCCATGTGCTAAGGAGCACATCTTCCTCATCCCCTGAGCAGGAATGCTAGAGCTTGTGGATTTCTCCTCTTAACTTGCTGTTACTGTTCTGGTGACAAAAGAGGATTTTGCCTGGAGTTGGACTCTCAGATCCAGAACAACTCTGTGTGGTCTACTTGAGAATCTATTCTGCAGCCCACCTGCTCAGCTCCTCATCTTCTGTAGCTTTCCTGGTGGGCAACAGCTCATTTGTCAGTCTGAATTCTTGTGGGGGAATGATGAGATTTATGACTACCTACCCTACTCCCCATCTACCTCTACTGTTTTCCTCTCTCCCTCTGCCCCCACTTTCCCCCCCTCACCCCCCAACCTCTGCCTTCCCAGAACTGGAAGGTCACAAATTTAAATCCTGCTTAAAGCAACTCCTGACTTGCTACCAGCTCCTACACATACCTTGTGCTGTTGATTTTTAACTGTTTCCCTGGAAATGAGCCTACTTAAATCAACTTAATGTGTCTATATATAAAAACATCCTTAGAAGGGCCCCCTTTGAGTAGCTTGAGTAGCTTTAGGGTTGGCCAAACTATTCTTATCATCTTGCTGCAATGGATGAGAAATGGCCGCTGTTAATTCTGTTTCATGACTGGACTTGTTGGTGAAATACAGCTCTAAGTTCTGCTGCATTGTAAATACCTGTGTCTGTATCCCCTTTGCCATGTCTCATGTCCCTGGTCCAATACTGATTTCTTCTATACACATAGCAAGACTTACTGCTACTTTTCTGGAGACATTTCCTTGGACTGTGGTACCATCTCTCTAGCTTCCAGAAGTCCCTTTCATTTAGCTTTTACTGCAAGGTCCCTGTCCTGGTTTTGGCTAGGATAGCTCCCAATCACTCTCTAGCTCCTAGCAAGTCCCCACTCCATTCTACATTCACAATTTCACCTCATCTTTCTCCACTTCTGCCCTGAAGATGCAAAACAAGAAAATGTACCAACCATAGATTCACCCTGAAAAGGAAATTCAAAGTGTGATTTTGGCTGGGAAAACTTCTTGACAGTATCAAAGACAGAGAGATGACTTTGAGATCAACAAGGTTCAACCCTGGGCCAGCAACCAGCTTTCTGAAACAGACCAGAGAGTGAAATAATTCCCCTTAGGTGTCTTCCTTTGTGTTACTTTCGCCACATCAATATATAGGCTTGGCTTATCTTCTGCTTTCAGTGAATGCAATATTAATCCTTCTTGCTGATACCTGGACCTGTGGGTAAGATGTATCTATAGTCTTTGGGTATACTACCTATATGGACACTGAATACTTCCTGTGAATTGCAAAATACATCTCTGTTCTCTCTTGATCCGTGTGCACTCCAGCTCTGGAGAGGCACCCAGTCTAATTAGCAGTGATTGGGGAAGAAGCTCACTTGTTAGGACAGGATGCAATAAATAAAATATTAGCAAGAGGCAGTGGGTGAGCCAGGAGATACAAACAGGGCTCTGCAAAAGCTTTTTTAAAAAGAAACGCTGTGGGGAGCCCACAGTAAAAGGAAACACTGTCAAAAATGCACACAATATTCTGTTTCCCTGCCCCTGTGGAATGCCTGGTATTATGCAGCCTTGGACTTCTGGGAAATCAATCCCATGCACATGACCATGCTTCTCTTTTCCCAACAGCAAGGAAGGATTTCAGCACATGCTAGGGAAAGGACGTGAGAAGCGTCTCTAACTGGCTTGGGTTTCAGTATTTGTTCCATTCATTAAATCAGCCCTTTATAGATAATGCTATAGGTTGTTAATGGTTCAATGCACAGCATGTTTTTTATGAGGCTTATCTGCTGTTGCTGGCTCAGTCTTTCTCAGTGCTTCAGCTTTCTCTTCTGGAGACTTTTGGTTGGGAAGAAGCTTGCATTAAGTGAAAAAGGAGGAGCCCAACATACTGTTGGGAAGCCACAATGAAAAAAGGGTGTCTATGCTGGATTTTACTCTGGTTACTACCAGCTTGGGGAAGAATGAGTAAAGGTTGAGAAGGCTTGGCTTAAATAAAAAAAACCCCAAACAAAACAACCTCAGTACTGAAAATGGGGCCTTTGCCCAAGTCTTTCTTTCCTCCATATGTGTAAACAATTAAGAGGTGTTTTTTGCCTCTGAGTGATGTGCCTTCTCTGACAGCATCCGTAGCACTGGTGTAGCAGGTACCCCTCCTTCCTTTCTTACACCTACTTGCTCTATGGTAAAGAGTTTTGTTCTGGATGGGTGAACAGGTTTGCCCACTGTTCCAAAACAGTAAGATATTTGTATAAGAGATGAGAAGGGAGAAAGTTTTGTCTTGATTTTTTTCAGCCTGTGGATTCCAAAAGCATGTGGTTCAATCAAACTGAAAATGCTCAGTGACAAGTGGAGATATGGAGGTGTCTCATAATATACAGGTGTTTGGAGGTGGCAGGATCTCTTGTACTGGCTGATTCCATGGAATACCTAGGAGGAGAACTGCTAGATGGGGTAAAACAAGGTCAAAGTCCTTCTAGGGCAAAAGAGCAATTAAAATCACTTTGATTCTTAACAGGAGAGCAGTGAAACGACTAAAAAAGGGGGTGTGATACATTGAGATAATCTAATACAAGAAAGTATCCTGGAGGCAGAAGCAGCCATGTTTAAAAGCATCAGCAGCCACTGGAAGAACCTTATCAGGAGCAGCAAGAAGTTGGAATATCAATCCTAGAAGGAACAGAGTTCACTGCAGTAGGCAGAGCTGTGAAACACTTCACATCTTAGTAATGGGACTTGGATTAGCCAAAACTCAGCAGCTGGATAAGATCTAAAAAAACCCCAGAGAACAAAAAACCCCAAATGATGAAAAAGAAGAAATCAACCCAACAATTCAGGCTTGACTGTCTTCCTTCTAACACTGCAGCCCTTGGTGCAAGGTTTCATCCCTGGGTGCTAAGAGTGCCTGGGTTGGCCAGACCTCTTAACACTACATGCAAAAGCAACACACACTGTGTCCTGGATTGCACTGGAAATGCTTTATCCAGTTGTGTTCCTGAGGCAGGTAAGCATCACCCATGTTCATTTTCACAAGTCTCAGCCCTGTGTGTGTGTGTGCACACAGAGAAATACTTAAATATTTGTCTGTATCTGTGTTCCCAAATACAAATATACAAAAGAAAGATCAAAAACCTGTGAGTGAAAGGGCAGGAGTCAGACAAGGGAGGGAGGATCTGGATGTGTAGAGCAGAGGTGAGCAGCTTTTCCAGGCCTGCTAGAGGAAACAGATAAGACAAACCCTCAACTTTAGAGCACTAACAGGCGGCGAGCACTGGCACATCTCAGCTTCCAGCCAGGGCTCTGATCGTGGCATGACGGAAATGGGACAGAAGTTCAGTATTACCACTGGCTGAGCACAGCATAATGAGGGCACAGACAGCCATGGCTGGGCTCATTAGCCATTCTGCTGCCCAATTAGGCTAGGAGCTAATTGCTCATTAAGGAGACTATACCTGCTGAGGCAGCTGGGCTTCCCTAGAATTCACTGCTGGAGCCACAGCAGAGACCGGGGAGAACAGAAGCACGATTTGAAACCAAGGAAATGGAAAAACTCGTCTGCCACCGAGGAGGGGCTTTGCTGCCTCTGCCGCCACTCCCTGGGGACAGCAGTTCGATTCCTGGCACCGCTGCTGCCTGAAAGGCATGTCAATTAGCCCTGAGCTCCCACTGAAGGCTTCCTCTTCCTGGCATCCTACAGCCCTGATGCTAATGACGTGGAAAAGGAGTGGCTGAGGCGAAGATGCTGGGGAGTTTAAGGTGGAGGGTAATTCTGACCTATATTTCTCTCCTGCACATCCTCTGGAGAGAAGCCAAGTTTCTAAGAGGAGGAAGTGCAGTGATTTGAAACAACAGTCGCAGCCCAGGGTCAGCAATAGGATGTTGGAGAAAGCAAATTGCAATGCTCTAGTCAAGTCCATCTCTGTGGGATATAGGCCAGAGCAGCAGCCCCAGTAACATGTTCTGGAAAATGAAAGCTGGAAGCAATAATGTGCTCAAGGCCACACACTTCAGCTGGCTTTTGACAGACTTGTTTTATTTAGCAGTGAAAGCACAGGAATGACATTGCAAATGAATGTCTACATATGTCCAAAGGTTATCTGCAGCACAGATAAGTATGACAGTCCACTGCTGCATGCTAGGCAGAGGCTTGCACAATGAGCATTTCCTACCTGACACTAGAGAGAGAACTTTTACCAACACTGAGGAGTTTGCTGTGTGTGCCCTGACATCCTGTGATGGAGGTCTGGCTTGGGTTTAGTTAGGAGTTTACTTCCTTTCCCTTCATTCTTTTTCCCACTGTTGTTTGTAGTGTTGGTTTGATTTAGGCTTTTTTAACACAAACAATATAGGGAAATGTTTCAGTGTGGTCCCAGGTTTGGATGGTGGGTTCTTGTGTGTGATGTTGGCATAAAGTGGGCTGCTTTTTACCTGGCATATCATGGACATGAGACATGTATTGTTTGTGGTACTAGACCAGTTCTGTGCTCTTCTCTGGCCTGGTTGCTATTGGAATGAGTGTACTGGACTCCAGTACAATGCTGGATTAAGACCCTGCCTTGGTTTCATAGGATGTGAGTGAAGTGAATGCAAATAGTTTTATATTGTGAAGGTGTATGGGACACTGGTTGGCAAAGGATCATGCAGGGTGATGGTGCTTAGCATTTCCCAACCTCATGGATTCTATTTTTAATCTCAAAGAGTTGCTATTTGTCTCTTTTTACTGAGGCTGGAAAATATTGTCCCCTAGGAATAGGTGAAGAATTTGAGGCATGGAAGGATCTTGTATACAGTGCATGACAGAGCTTGCAGACCTAGTCCAGGCCTTTACTATAAGACATAATTAAATAGCTTCCTTTTCTCAGTGGCAGAATTATAAACCAAGTGTTATATATAAAGCTGTGTATTTTCTGAATCTTACTTATATAGTGTCTCTACAGCAAAACTCCATTCCAAGTAATTCTCCAGCCAGCTCCATAGTGACATGGGCAAGGAACAGATAGAGGTAGAGAGGAGGAGGGAATAACATAAGAGATTTTGGGAAGTTGTTTCAGAGCTGTGGGGTAGAATGCTCCTAAAGGCATGACAGGGGTGTACAACCTTCAATGTGGATGAATGAGCAGAGATGAGACTGATTTTTCAGGTGGTTAAATTCAACTTCTGGAAGATTTTGCTTAAAAATCATCAAAAGTCAGTGCTGTTTGGTCCCTCAAGTGGCACGTTTCTCTGAGAAATGGGATTTCAGTCCCAGAAATGCTTTGCTTCTCTTGAATTACTACTTTATTAGACGAGTGTACTGAAAGCCTGCAGAGTGGTTTTGAAAACCAGGAGTGTGGTAATTGGGCTGGCTCCTCCAGTAGCTGAGGAGCCAATAGTGCTGTTAAGGTGTCAGAAGGGGATGGGTGCCCAGCCTTTTTTTGGTAGCATTATGTACCTTTTTGTCTGCTCAGCATAACTTTGTGTTTTCCATTCGCCCCAAGCGATCCCTGATGGGGGCTGGAGGCCATCTGAGAGCAGCAATGGGATTAATGCACAAACATCCTATTTAACTTGCAGACTCTTTGTCTCAAAGGGAAGTTGAGAACCACTGGCTGGGGCTTCACACCCCTGTGTCTTTTGGAGCAGGCTCATAGGCTTTTTCTGTGAAGAGGTGGCTGTAGGAGAGGCAACAGGGAGGGAAGGAATGCATTTCTCATTACATGCTGCAGCCTCTCTGCTTGGGCAGCCAAAGAAGAGAAATTTTCTGTCCATCCCCAGGCCCTTTACCCCCTGCAGCTCGCTGATTATTTTTGGCTGAAGTGGAAAGCACAACCCTAGCATTCTTCCCATAGGGGAGTGACCAAAACAGGAGGGGAGTGAAGCCTAGGCTGTGCTCTTCAGTTAATAGCCACACTTCTGCATGTCTATAACTCCTTTCTTCTGAGTACACCAAAGAGCTTTAAGAGCTATTAGGTCCTCTGAGCCCACTTGGGTCACCCTCACCTCTGCTTAGCAGAAGGGGTGAAACTGAGGCACAAAGACTGACTGAATTCACACAGGGAGGCTGTGACTTTCCATCCACTGTGCTTGGACTTTTTTCTTCGGGCTCTTTTCATGCTGTTGAAGGCCCCTTTTCCCTGCTCTGACTCTTCTGCGTGGTGCCCTCCCAGATGCATGGTGCTGTTGGTGATGCCTGCAGGGCATTGCTGGGGTGTTTGAATGGGAAGGTTTCTCTGGGCTGTGCACTCAGTGGTCTCTTAAAATACTTCTTGAAAAGCTGGCTGTGCCAGGGGTAGAGCTGTAGCTTTTGAGGAATAGTGGCATGTATGTGGGAGCCAATTTGACTACAGAGCATCCATGGAGGTTACGTTTAGAAAGCTGAGTGAAGAGGAAAGTTGTGCAGAAGTGGGGTCAAGGACATCCCAGTAAGCCTGTGAGTGGTGTCTACTCTCACTCACAGAAACCAGGACTTAGTATGGAGGGTTAAAGCACAGAGCTGGATTTCCCAGGTTCTCTGGTCTCCACTACCACCCCCCCCAGGCAAACTCCTGATGCTCTGGAGCAGCCTGGCTTGTTTTCTCAGCTAATAGAAAGCACATGAGGAGCATGGTCAGGCACAGTGACAGCTGTTAGGAATGATTCATTTGGGACACAAACAGGAATCAAACGCTGGCTGATCCCTGGGCAGAGCCTCTCTGCTGCTCCGGGCCTTTCCAGGGGGTGACTACGAACTCCGGATCCCCCCTCCAGCCCGAGAAGTGACTCACTTCCTCCAGCCTTGGCAGAAGCTCTGTGTGGGAGGGCCAACTAGATGCTTTGGGGCATTAAACTTTGCAGTCATCTTTCCTCTCCCCTGCCCCTTCTCAATCTGGCTTGTTCTACTCTGAGGGGCAGAGTCCCTCCATGTTAGAGCTGTGGGGCTGGGAGGGGAAGCTGCACAAAGGTCTCTGGCCAGAAGTAAATAGTGTGTTGTAATACATTGAAGCCAGCAGCAATACAGACTGCATTGGAAAAGGCAGAATACATGTACTGGCTGGGAAGTCAGAGTGACAGCTAAAGGGAGAGATGGCTACTGATCATACAGCCCAGTTTCTGGGCTTCATGTCTTGTTTGTTCACATCCCTTGCTGGCCCCTGTTAATTTTGTCTTGCCTTCCAGGACCAGTGCCCAGTCCTTGGATGGCAAAGGTTCTCTGTGGGATGGCCTGGATTGGGTTTTACTGACTGCTTGTCTAACAGCTTTAGTGCTTGTTTCAAAGTCTGGTGTGATTTGAAGCAGCAAAGTCTAGAATGACAAGGCTGCAGCCTCTCAGGGCAGCGAGAGTCCTAGCTTTCTATGTAGGGCAACCTGATTTTTCCCATCCTGACACCCTAGATCCCAAATTCCCAGGGTTTGGTTTGCATGTGGTGTAAGCTGCTTAAACCCTGCCCTTGCAGACCTGCTTGCTGCTCTGTGACCCAGCCAGCCCCCTGTTGCTCCTGCTATTCTCTGTCTCTGTGTGCCAGCAGGCTGGTAGCTACCAGAGCAGAAGAAACAGGCAGAGGTGCCACAGCTCTGGCCACACTAGACAGAGCAAGTGAGAAGGGAGCTGAAGGGTGAGAGAGCACATTCTTCCTTGACCTCTCTGAAGGCTTGGCAATAAAACAAGTATTCAGAAAGACCCTCTAGATCCAGGCGCTGTCTGTTTTTAAAGCAGGGAGGGCTCTGGTTTAGGAAGCCTGGCTGTGTATGCAGAAAGTTGAGGGAGGGTGGGGGAGGATGGTGACACCTGCTCCTCTCTTGGGCCACTCCAGTGTCCCATGGCTCTGCTCCAGAGCCATGTGTCACCCAGAGGAATTTGAACTGGGGGACATGAAGTCTGGACGGCGCCACCATGGCCCCGTCCTGGGGACAAACTCTGAAACTGGACCCTCCGTCCCTTTGCTCCAGCAGACATAGCTGGCTGTGCCCCAGGCAGAATTGCTAGGCTGGTCATGGAGGCTTTCCCCCCTCTCTCCCCTCCCCATACCTCTGTAGCTGCCACCCTTCCTCCTCCCTTTCCTCCATCGCCCTTGCCCTTTTGCACTGACGCTGCCCTTGGAATCAGGCCTGGCAGGTGGGATGTTGTCACGGGGGCTGGCGCAATATGGCATGGCTGAAAAGCGCCTGCATCTTCCCTCCTTGCTTAAAACCCTCACATTCCTTTTGTGGCCTCCGGGCTGCCTGGATACCGCACTCAGCTGTCACGGGATAATAGCCGTCAAGTCCTAATTACAAATCTCCCCAGCTTGATCAGAGGGCGGCTGGGCAGTTCCATCTGGATTGTCTCTCTGGGACTGCAGTGGGGGGGACTGAAAGGGGAGGGAGCGTAGGAGAAAGGCTACACAAATGTTGTGGTACTCGGAAGCATCCAGGCCTCCAGCCTGAGACAAAAATAATCAGGCAGCTCCAGGGGGCACAGGGCCACAGGGAGGTTTGCTGAAGCAGAGGCTCTGCAGCGGAGCATAATGAGATGTGCATACCTCACCCAGGCTAGCCCAGCCCTGCACAGGCTGAATTGGAAAGGGCAGATGGACTTGATCCCAAAGCATCTCCAGGGGTCCATCCGTCAATCCCTCTTGAGCTCCCCCTGGACTTCCTACAGCGATGGGGAGACTAGAGAGGTTTCATTAGTTGTAGCAGCCCAGACTTTGCAAGACCTGCAGAATCTCCATGACAAAGCACCGACTGTGCACAAAGGCACCTGTGGGGAGTCTTCCCTGGCTGCCTCTCTCCAGCCAGCTGACTCCTCAAGGAATGGGCAGCTCCCAGAACATGAGCTCTTTGCTACTGGCTGGGGCTGCCTGGGCTATAAAGGTGCTGCTCAGAAAAGAAAGCACATGAAAGAAGGTGCCTTCCAAGTGCTTTGTTGTTAATGATAAGGCTCATTTTAGAAGTTGCCTGAGAGAAAAGACGTCTTGCCCTGTAGGATTTTGAAGGGATAAAGGATCAGGACTCCTGGTATTTTACCAGATTGGGAGTTAAACGTGGACAGGGGAAGAAGATAGCGGAGAACGGAGTTGGGAGACATACCCTGAGGGCTGGGACTTGTTGAGCAAGGGGTAAAATGAGAAGGTGTAGTTTTGTGTGCTAGTCCATGCCATGTTGAAGTGACCATTACTCCCCACAAGCTCATATTTAATTGCTGTGTACACTGAGGACATTACTGAGAGAGATACTTTGGTACTTACCCATATGATGCTATTTTCTTCATATTAAGAGCCCTGGTTCATTTAAAACCTGTGCAAGAATAATACACGTGACTGTCACGAGGCATCAAAGGGTTTGGACCAAGAAATGAATGTGTAGCAGGGACTGATCAGTCCTCTGGGGGCTAATGCAGGATGGCAGCTCCCCTGCTCTGCTTCCCGCTCGTGCGCCGCCTCTTTCCCCCCAGCCTCCCCTCACCCTGGCTCCCCGCAGGGCTCCTCTTCCCGGGAGTTATCCGAGGCCAGCGATGTGGTAGTGGCTGCTGCCGCCACTGCTTCTGCTCCTCTTCCGCTGAGTTTAACCCAAGGTCAAGCAACATCATGAACATCATGGCATTTGCAGCCTTGTGAGTTCTTGAGAGATTTAATTTTCAAAGCGCTCCCAACATCCCCTGGGATAAACCTTGGCTGAGGTCCAAGGCCTGTGACTGCCAAAAGGAACCGTACTAGGCCAGGCTGACAATAATAGCTTGCTTGCTCTATTCCAGCAAAGAAGGAAAGGGAAGAAAAAAGCAGTGGGGAAGAAGGGGAGGGGACTTGAAGCCCTTTTGGCCTTAAGCAGGCTTAGTGATGCCTGCAGCAAAGCGTAACCTACAGTTGACATGATAATAAAGCACAGAAGGATGAGATACATGTGTACAGAGTCTCATCCCCTCAAAGACAGTTGCTGAAAATCTGCTGCCCCGCACAGAGATGGGGTGTATGTATGTGTGTATATAGCAGGAGAGAGAGTTTCCAGGGTTTTTTCCCTTGGAAAACAGAGAAGGGGCTGCTGTTGGTGCTGAGGGAAGCAATGGGCTTACCAGCATGGTTATGACGTAGCCAGATAATGCAGAGAAGTACTAGAGAAACTTTTATCCCTAGTCAGCTAGTGGGCTTTGCCAGAGACCTCAGTCCTGACCTGTGACACCTACTGGTCAAGCCCCAGGTCCCAAGAAATGTGGATCTTGCTAAATGTTTCCAACCTGATTGCTTTCCTACCTCTTGCAGTCCAAAGGGACAGCTCAGCCCCGATGCGTGCTTTCTGCTGCTCCCATGCTGGATCCCTCCTTTCTGTCCTGACAGACCCATTGTATTTCATTGCTGAGAATCCACTTTGGTTTCTGGACTTTGCCTCTCACCACCAGGTTCTTCCAGTCCTCCTTTTCTCGTGGTTCTCAATCAAGTGCAGCAGCAGCAGGTCAAAGAACAGAAAAGGAGTCTCAGCCCCAGGGATGTGTTTGAAACAGCCCTGTCCTGCTTTTGCCCCTGGAGAAGAGGTAACAGGCTGATGAGAGGTACCAGTAAGTACCTGGGTATGCTTAAGGTGAGGGGAAGCCTGCCAGAGGAGTATGGAATGCCCAAGGTATAGGATGCTGGACATGGTTTTGGGGGATTCTAGGGTTAATAAGGAGGGTGTCTGAGGTAAGTGAGGGATGTCCTAGGATTTAAGCTTTCTTACATAGATCATGGTCCTTTCTAGAACCAAGCTGCCTCTGAAACTTGCTGGTTATTTACACTGTGATCCAGGTACTGTTGTTTGCTGCCTGGACACTTTCATCCTGGTATACTTTGAAGTGTAGTTTTGTGTTCTCTGGCTGTTGTCTCAACTGCACATTCACTCCCTGTTGCTCCAGTCTGTCTGGGTTGAGCTGGACAGAGCTGTGTTTCCCTTTTTTCATTGCAATCTTCCTTGGACTATAGGCCAGTCAGGGACTGTACCCAGCAGTTGCTGGGCTGCACTGTTGGGCTTCTGTCTCTCTGTTTTTCCTTTATTCTCTCTACAAGAGAGAATAAAATACAAGAGAGTCCTAGAAACAAGATGGGAATTAAGGAAGGAGGCGATGGCTTTTTTAGATGTTGCTGGTCACAAGCCAACAGGCTGGGAAGGCAGGGGATGTGGGGGGGGGAAGTGGGGGTTTACTAACTCTAAAATCAGCTCGTGTTTCTGTAGGCATGAATGCAAAACCCAAACCAAAGGTGATTTTGGTTTTGACCTTGTAAAATGAAAACATGACAACTGAGCTATTGCCAAACCAAATCTCAGCTGCCTGCGCTCCAGTCTAGCTCTGGTCCGTGTCCTGCCATCCCTCCCGGCTCTCCTGGCAGGCAGAGGCAGCAGGAAGCGGGAGGCCTGTTTCTTCCCAGATGGGCTTTAACGCTTTCGTGCAGCACAGCCAGCGTGGCGGCAGGGGGGAGCTGCCTCAGATGCACTTAAACCTCCCCTCTGTAATCGTGCCTGCCTTTGTCACTTCATTGTGCAGACCTATGCTGGAATAGGCTCTGGAACCACGGTTTGGGCTCTCCAGTGGAGTTAAATACAGGAGCTTCCCCAGGCAGAGAGCAGAGCTGCTGGATTTGTTGAAAGGCAGAGCAGGCAGATGGTGACAGAAGGGGAGGAGAGGAGAAGGGGAGTTTGTGAAGGAGCAGCTCTGTATTCCAGTTTCAATCTGGGACTCTGCTACCATGAGAATGCCCTGGTAGAGGCTGGCTATGTCAAGCTGCAGACAGAAGTGGGTAGGGAAAGGGGGAAATGAGGGAAGGCAGAGAGACATGGCCATGGCAGCATGTACTGGAATGAAAACTGATATATGCACTTGCATCTTCCAAAGAGAAATTGGGGCTAATGTCAGCTTTGTGTTGGAGAATGACTCCAGACACAGCTGCTTTGTGGGAGAGGGGTAGCTTTGAACTGTTTGTTCTTTTTGACAAGCAGGGAACATAACACCTCTGTCCCCTTCCAAAGAGCAGGACAGTTGGACCTCTTAGAGGATCAGGGAAATCTGTTATGACTGTCCTTGTCTTTCATAGCACCGTGCCTATTCCAGTCTTGTATCCCAGGTATGGCTAAGCGAGATGAAGGTGCACGGAAGAGCTGTATTCCCTCCTGCAACTCAGCTTGCTTTTTGCTTTTATTAGTTCAAAACTCTAAGTTGTCTGCCTGTGGTCTGGCTATCACATCACTTCACAGGTACCGTTGATAAGACTTTGTATTGAAGTGACTGACTTTGCAATGCTGACCACAGTACAAGGACAGAATTGTAAGGATATTGCTTAACATATAGAAAGAAATGTGATTAATCATAGTGTTACAGAAAGGATGCGTGGGTTTGAGGAGAGGTTTGCTGATACTGTTGGCTTTTTTCTTTTGTGTGGACGTGTCAGAATTTAAGGCATGACTCCTCCCAAATCTTAGTGTCTTGTGGAAAGACTGTCACCAAAATTGGCACAGACTGTGTACAACGGGAAAATGCTTTCTGGCTTTGAATCCACTCACCCCTAAACCAAATTCAAGGAGCAAATTATTATGGGAGCTATGAACAGGACCCTATTTCTACTCTAGAAATTTATTTTGGTGTTCTACTCTAGGAACCGTATATTATGATCTATACTGCTTCTTTCTTCTGCTAAGAATCAATAAATAACAAGAGATATAACTCTTGTTATTAGGTAGACTGAGTAGCCACAGTTCCCAGCTGCAAAAGTGGAGTTTAGGAATTTTTCTAACAGTGAGGCTTGGGTGCTGGGACTTGTGCACGTGGTGTGTGAGATCAGAGCTAGTTTTCTCCAACTCTGGCCTTAGCCCTTGGTGTTTTTCTTCAGGAAGGATGGAATTTCCTACTGAGCATGTTAACAGCACACTTGGGCAAGTCAAGCCCTGCATGTGATGCTGGAAATTAATCTGTTTGGGATTTTTGTTGTCTATGTATAATGCCCCTTTTTAAAAGGGGTTGCAAGTATGGTGAGGTCTTAGGTCTGAATGTGGGGCAGAGGGGCTATAAATAAATTTGTGACACAGCTACTGTATATAGCCAGAATGGTGGTTAAGTTTCCTGAGGACTGCAGCAAGTGGTAGTTTAAAAAAATAACCAGGGAAAAGGGGAATAGTCTTCCAAAATATGGAACACCTCATAAAGCTGGGGAGGTAGGAAACAAGTCAAGCAATCCCAGCCATGGTTTAAACTCACAGGAGGCCTACTGTACACTACATAAAGCCCAGGGAATCAGCTCAGGATGCCAACTAATGAGCTTTTTAATTAGCTGCAATTGCAAGCAAGGTTTAAAACCCAAATAAGTAAGTAAATTAAAGATTTAAAAGGCTGAACAGAATCACTGAGGGGTCAGCACTTAAAATATTAAAATGCCAAAGCAGTTAACTTTACAGTAAGTTTGCAGTGCTGAAGCAGAGCTGCCCCTT
Organism: Porphyrio hochstetteri; assembly: GCA_020800305.1. NCBI lineage: Eukaryota > Metazoa > Chordata > Aves > Gruiformes > Rallidae > Porphyrio > Porphyrio hochstetteri. The sequence goes on along the minus strand of CM036926.1, from coordinate 5,700,382 downwards.
TAAGGAAGCAGAAGGCTCTCATTTTTCTGGTCTGAAGCCCTCTGGCTGGAACATGCCATCTGCAAAGATCCATAAATCATCCTGCACTCAGCAGTCTGGAGTCCAGCAGGGTCTCCATGTGTCCCGGCCCTCGCCCGGAACCTGCGGGGCGTTTCCTGCAAGCAGAGGGTCCCGGCCAGGCGCTGCTTTTGGCTGCGGTGCAGATGTTTCTCCCCAGCCTCATCCCGTGAGGCAAAGGGAACCACAGCCAGGAAACTTGCAGTCAGCTTGGAAGCCTTCCCTCTGCTGCTCTGCAGCACTGAGAGGTCTGTGCAGCTCACACTGGCGCTCCCTGGCTTTGAAGGCTCCGGAGAGTCCGCCTGGGTTATGGTGGTGGATGATGGCAGAATGGGTGGCTTGTCGCCCACCTCCCAAGTCGTGGTGCCTCACAGCACTGTCTTCCATCCAAGTGCCAGCTCCTTCCAAACTTGTCTGTCTCCACTTTTCCTGTGGGGTGCTGTGTAACCATTCTGACATGCCAGCCCCCTGTCCCTACCCTTCTTCTGTGCCCATGAGTTAGAGGCCTCGAAAAAAGCAGATTAGCAGCTCTGTGTGATTCACCTGCAAGTGCAGGAGAGAAGAAACTGAGGAGACAGTCTGATCACAAGTGTTTCAGGAGAATGAGTTCCTTCTTCCTAACTGTACCCAGGGGGAAAGGCAAGGTCAGGACCCCAGACCATAAGGTATACAAGACCTCTTTACTTGAGCTGTAGTCCTATTCAGAGGTAGCTCTTTCTGAGGTGAGTGTACTTCTCTCATACTCACGTGTTGATCATGCTATTAGACACACAGGATATAATAAGGAAGTCTGTAGTGAGGGATTTAAGCTTGGGGACAGGCTTAGGTTGCACTCCTGTTGATTCTCAGGCTGGCAGTTGGCTTTATCTCAGAGAACCACCATGGTCACAAGTTGTCAGTTTAAATCTACAGTGACTCCACTAAGGCCAGAAGTGCTGGAGTGGATTTGTATGGGTGCAAAAGAATGAGAATGTGACCCAGAAACAGAGATCATTGAGAAATTATAGGATGTGCTCATATGTGGCATTAAGATCATGCAGTAGCTTTTCCAGCTATCTTACCCATCACTCATTAGATTTGCAGGGCGTCATAGTTTTTGTATCTTCAGTGATTTTTGTGGCTCATATCGTGGTTCAGAGGGCAGCAAAATTTATTCAGAAGTAAAAAGTTATTGAGAAATTCAAGTGTTTTTTAGTACCATTTCATTTTAAACTACTGTGGATGGTGTTATCCTGGTATTTTGGGATGTGAGAGCAGTCTGTGTTGTCCTACATCATGTGTCCTGGCGTTCTGGTGTTTGTCACTAGTGATCTTGGTGTGGCTGCATGCACCTTGTGGGATAGTTGTGCAACGACTCAGGCACCGCTCTTCTCCCACACAACTGGACGTAGTGGTTTATTGCTGGGATTCAGGGGGAAATGGGGCATTGCCAGCAACAAACTGCCACCTTTTTCACATTCTATGTACAACACACGTCAGAAACAATTCAGAATCACCAGGATGACCCCTTGTGCCTTTGCAAGTGGGCAGAGCGAAAGTAGAAACTGCTTTTCCTTATGCTGATGCTTCTGGCTGCCCTCAGGGATGGAGAATGCTAAACAGCCTTGGTCCTCCAAGTATGAGCTGCTCTGGAGAGCCAGGCAAGCCTTGTAACACAGGGCTGCCTCTGACTCTCTAAGTAGTACTGTCACATAGGCAATAATCATATCTTGCAGCGTTTGGAACAGGAGGAAATGAATTTGTCTGCAATCATGATGCTTTGTTAGGGTCTTTTGTCTGAAGATCTCAAACAGCTTTGTACATATCAATTGATAAAGCCTTACTTTGCACTTCTAAGCAGATAAATATTATTGTCCTAGGGGAAGCCTGAGGCATGAAGAGGTCAAGTGAGCTGCTCAGCAGAGAGGTAGGCATTGACAGAGCTGGGGTTACAGTCCAGAATTTCTGGCACCCTCTGCCCAGATGTCAGCTGGTGGAGGACTGTGCTCCTTCACCTAGGAGGAGTCTAATCTTTGAGAGGGCTGAAGCAAGATGGTTGCTGTGGACTAAGTATGGGATGGAGAAGCATTTTACTCTGTTTCTATTGGTTCTATTTCCATTTGCCAGTGTCCTGCCTTATTGCATCGTCTGCATTTCCATTCTTGAGACTAACTGGATTAGAAGCTGCCATTTGGACTAGTGTTCTCCCCTGGGTCAAACACTGCTATCATACTTGATAAACCCATAGGGACCCAAGCAGAATTTGAATCCAGGCTTTGGAAGTAATAAAAAGCCAAATATGAACATCTAATAATGAGCTGCTCCTGGGGGAAAACTCTTTCTTTCTTTTTTTTCTTTGAGCAAGGCAATAAGACACACACACTCAAAGCTGTTAGGATCTGGATATGCAACAGGGGCACCCGGGTTTGTTCAAATGCTGATTTACTGAGACTTGTGTGAAAGGAGAGAGAAGTCGAAGAGGTGGGAGGCAAAAACGGATCCAGCCCCCAGTGGCCTTGAAAGCAATCTGGCAGTGACTGCTGTCTCCATGCTGATGGATTTGCTGTCACCTCCCCCTGGCATGAGGTGACAGATTTCTCTGTCCGATGAAGCCAGAACCAATAGCCATCCATCACTGTGAGGACAGACAGGAGTAGGAAGGAGGTGGGGGGGGGAGGGGGAAGCAAATCCTGGCAAACTCTTCCTCCACCCTCCTTCTGTGTCAGTGCTGAGTCATGAGGAAATAGGTCCTCTACATACACATACCGAGGAAGGGAATATTGGTGTCCACCATCAAAAGGATGGAGGGATCTGAGTCTGGGGATGGAGTGGAGGGGCAGTTGCTTAGGGAGTAAGCTCTCTTCAGCAGGGGGACAGCTCTACTTGGGAGACCTCTTGGGATTTTTATTACTGTGTTATATTCTATTGCATTGTGTTAGCCAGTCAAGGGGGAAAGGGTCCTGGAACTGCTGGTATTTTGGCCTGTCTGGTGAAATTATAGTTCCCAGCAGATGGAAGGGCAGGTCACTGCTGTGTTGCAGCTGGGTCAAGGCTCTCTGAAAGGCTTGCCAACCCTGCCACCTCTGATGCACAAGCAGCAGAGCCAGAGCCTCTCTGGCACCCCGTGTCCAAGAGACTTCTGCTCCTTCTGTCTCTTTTTGAGGAGCTAGTTTTACGGTTGGATCTCCCTGTCATGTCCTTTCACTCCTTCAATGCAGTTTGAGATGAACACAAGATCAAGGCAATGTTCTGTCCACTCAAACCTGTGGTATTGGACAGAAAAAAAATCCTTTCTCCATTCCTACAGACTGGAAATACTAAAGCCTCTCTCTTATTATGGGTTTCCTGAAACATTAAGAACAAACCAGTTCCCCTCTACAATTTCAGGTAAAAACTGTGCTCTTACTTTCTTTAAAGATGACATGTCAGTGGATGGGACCCTGTTTGAACCTGTATTTTAAGATGATTGGGTACTTACGCTTTCTAACATGTTACATTGCTCTTTAAAAACTGTCAGGTTTTGCTCATAGATGAAATTCTGCTCTGCTCGTAGGACCTACAGCACTACCCTTCTGTTCTAATCAGTGCCCTCTGATGGCCTGCAATGAAATGGGATGATTTAGTCAGTTCTCAGAGCAAGGCTGGAAGTGGAAGTCTGAGGAAATAACCAGCAGAGGCTGGATTCATTTAGTGCATCCTTAAAAAAAAATTGTATTTTTCATGAGGGGAGAACAGACGTGTGACAAACAGGCCAGGTATGTGGATGGTTCTGTGCCTAACCATCCCACAGAACCAAAAGGAGTTAGGCCTTTCATTCATTTAGATGTTGTTCTAAGACTTGCTTAGGAATGTTTCTCAGTCCTTTGTCATCCAAGTAAGTTTGTAAATCTGGCCCAAAGATGCCTATATGCAGCATTTATTTCTAAATTGTTCTTACAAAGAGCTAAGGGGGGGGCGGACCAAACCTGTGCCTGTTTGCTGAAAAGCAAAGAGCACAAGAGTGTTCCTTTAAACTGAATTAGCATGCATAAACCTTGGGCTGCTGCTGAAGCTTTGCTGCTCCCAGGCCTCAGACTTTGCATCTGTTTTTTCATTTGCAGTGGGCTAATGTGCTTTGACACTGCACCCCTCTGGGAAGCTGCCGACAGGCCATGTCAATATTTCCTTCTGGGGGGGGGGGGAAATCCCAACCCAAACCCCTCTAAAATGTTGCTTTACAATATGCTTTTCAGAATTAAATTACAGAGCATGCAGGCTGGAAGCCTCCACCTGGAGAAAACATTCCCACTCCAACCCATGCATTTCCTGCATCCCTGGAGTGCATTTTTTATCTTCTCTTTTTTATTTTCCTTTTTGCTTCTGGTCTTCAGATAAGAAAGGAAAAGTCAATATTCACATTCAATTTTGGCAGCTGCTTTTTCCCTTTTATTTTAAGGATCTAAAAGGACACACATCCCCCAAGAAAAAAACAAAACAGCCCTAAGGTTGTTGTAGCTTTAAGTTGTTCCATTTTAAACAATCCTGTAATAAAATAAGTATCTTTTCTCCTACAATTTTTACTTACATTAACTAGGAATCCCCAGTACCCACACCAAATGTGATAAGTAGGAACAAAAACCCCACAGATTTCTCTCTGTGAAGAGCAACCAAGCAGGCTCTTGGCCATGTGTGGCTAAGCAGCCCTGTGCCAGTGCCAGCAGGGATACCTCAAAGGAGCCAGCTCTGGATGTGCCCAGCCCGTGCTGTGCCTTGCCAGGCAGAGATCTACCTGCTTCTGAATGAGCTAATCATAACCTGGAAAAGAGAGAGTGCCTGTTAGATTCTCCACCCAAGATAATTAGCTAATTACCTGAGAAGGAGGATTAATTAACCTGGGCCCATGGCCACAGTCATGACTGTGCTGCTCCTGGGAAATGAGCTGGTCTCTGTGCATGCTTGTGATGTGGGGATGGACAAGCTCATGTGGGGCTAGCTGCAATAGTTCTATTCAAATGTGCTCTGAGATCCCCTTAATGTATCAGGACCTCATGAATGCTGAATTAATTAACATTCACTATGATTTCATGGCTATTTAATGATCTCTTTGTTATGGGTGGAGAACTGAGGCACAGAGCAATTAGGGACTCTCTCAAGGTCACCCAGGAATTCTCTGGGAGAGCTGGAGATTGAAGCCAGCATTTCCCAGCAGTGACTCAACCACAGCACTTCCTTTTTTCTCCTTTGAAGAGTTGTGGACAGGTGCATTGGCTTGGAAGCTGCATCCCAAGGATGACTGGCTGCAAGTTGTTGGTGGGGAGTGTGGGGGATGATTAACTCTCAAGAACTGTGGGTTCATTCAGAGGCTTTTAGAGAAAACCCTCATTGTGGCTTTGCAACTCTGCTCAAATAGAGGAATGAGATTAAAGGTGAAGTTTCAGCCCAGAGCTCATCCTCAGGCAGGCCAGAAAATAGAACCAAGTGAGCTCTCTGGGTTTTTCCCCAGCCTGGAGATGCTCCCTTGGCCAGAATGTCATTTCTCATTTTCTCTGTGCTGTTCTCTCGTCCTTCCTCATTAACCCCTTCTCCTGTGTGACTCCTGCAGACTGCACAGAGCTCTGCCCTGCAGCCCACATGGCTGCTAAGAGAATCATTCTGCCTCTCTGAACAGGAATCCCCAAGATGTGATTTCCTGCTCTTCTCTGCAGGGTCTCCTTTAGTCTTCCCTGCTTTTTAGGTTCTTTACATTTTAACTATTTTCTGCCTCTCCCTTCTCCCTCACAACGTGCCACCATGTCTATGCCGCCTCTCCCCTTGCTAACATAAATTACCCCTCTTCCTTAGCAGCCTGCTTTGAAGGTGGCTGTAGGAATGGAGCCGCAAGCTGGCAGACCTGTGTACCAGCCCAATAGATGTTGCTGTGTGTTTTAACAAGTTGAATTTTCTCTTTCTACCTGCCTCTTGCAAACTGTGCCAAGATGAAACTTGGGAAGTTGCTTCCTGAGGTTTCAAGCTTTAGTTCCTCACCACTGCTCACCAGCTCTTCTTTCCCATGGCTGCTCCATAGCAGTGGCTGCCTGCCATGCTGTGTGGTTTGGTAATGCCCTTTCCCTGCCTCTCCGTAGGTTTTTGGGTAAATTTTCCATTTTATCTTGAAAGCACTTTGCAAATGTTAACTCAGTTGCACACCATCCCTCTGAGGCACGGGGCATTACAGCTCTTGAACAGAAAAGGAGAGTAAATCATAAAGCAACCTCAGTTAACTTGCCCCTAATGCTACCCCCTAACAGCTGCTCTGAAAATGATACAAAGGGGACACATTTTCCCAGAATTTATGCATCTCTACTATTTTTTCTCTTTTTTCTTTAATGTATTGTATTGTCAATAATATCTCATTTTATAGAGCTCCTTCCTTCCACTCCTCAATCACTGCCAGGAATGTATTCATGTAGGTCCAGATCCTCAGGATTTTCAACAGCCTCAACTCCTGATGCCTTTCAGGAAACATTCCTAATTCTCTTTGCACCTTGGTTCCTTATCTGTGCAACCTCTAATCTGTGTCTTTTCACCCAGAAGGGTCTTAAATTTTACTTGTTTGATTGATACAGTGTAGACAGTTCTGGCACTGGGAATCCAAGACTGGCACATAAATGTAGTGTACTGCAGTACCCTTTCATGAACCATCAGGCTTAGGAAGAACTAGTGTTGTGCCATTCAAGTGAAGCCTCCTAAGAATTCAGAGCTTGTCCTTCACTAACTAACATTCCATGAAAGACAATGTGGGATGGACTTGGGTACTGATGGTTCTGCTGCTAGGCATCACCCTGGGCTGGCTGCAAAAAGGGTGAAGTATAAGATACAGAGAATTAAGGTAGGCATTAGTAAAGGAAAACTGGAAAAAGAAAGTCAGGTTTTGTAATTCATGCAAAAATATATGCAGGAAAAGGGAATCATTCCCTGTACTATTCTATTAATGAACAGACCAGCTCCTGGAGGCTATACTCTGTCTGTCTTAGACCAGCTCCTGGAGGTTATACCCTGCCTGACTTCTCTTTTCAGATCCATTTGGGTGAATGAGAGACCTTCTCTGTGTGACCACACTGCAAGACAAACATGAGATACACTCCTCCTGTGACACTTAGTGTTAACTGTTTCCCCCACTTCTGGTAGGAAGGAGTTTCTGTCCCAGAGGACTACTGTGTGCTTTGTGATTGGGTCTGGATGGGCAAAGGGTGGAATTTGCTGCTGTCCAAACAGAAGCTCCTGAGTTCAGGCTGCACGTAAATTATTAGTGAATTAGCTCTGGAATGCTCCCAAGCACTGGTGTTGGGCAGGCCTTTGTTCACTACAGCGGAAGGAATCACATCACCTGGGAAAAGGGGGAGGCAGGAAACCTGCTGATATCTGGGGCTTGTTTAAATGTAAAGGCAGGGAGTTTATTCTCTATCAAATGGCTCCTGTAGTTCCTATTTGTGGTGAAGCAATTGCCTTTTTGGAAGTCGTTTGAAACACACAAACTAGCCCAGAATTTCTTGTGCAACTGTGACTTGACTACTTTTTCCCGAGGTGGCCATAAGGGGCACTGCAGGGTAAGGAATGGGGACAACCACCCTGGTCCCCAAGTGCGAGTTTGGTTTCAGAAGACGCCACTGGACATGAACAGTAATCCCAGTGACATGGAAGGGTATGTTGCAGCCTGCTGAGTGACTGAGGTGGTAACATGGAGAGCAACTGATAGGAACATGAATTCCTGCCTGCTCCCGTAGAACATGCAGTACTGGGCTCTTTGTTTATCATCTCACACATAACTAGTAGCTCATATTCCATGCTTATATGCAAGTGGTAATATCTAGAAAACATTTACCTGTGGTACCTGCTCCTTAAGGAATATGTTGAAGTAGTTAGTGTGTAGGGGATATTATTCCTCCTGAAGTCATTGGTAAAAGCCTCTATTTAAAGTGAACCTGTTCCATGTAAGTCTGACACTTGTTCTGTTAAGAAACACTTACCTGAAGGTAAAGAAAGCAGTTCTTGAGGGCTGTGGGAAGCAAAGTATGCCAGTGTATATAATTCCACTGGAAAATCTGAAGATTCTTGAATTTACTTTGCAATCTGCCAAATAGCAACTCCTACTTCCAACTCCAGGGTGATGCTCTCGACATGTTGCCTGTGAGGCCATGGCTCGCGTGTCCATGCCTTGCACCTTCAGCTCACGGAGGGCTAGCACATACCCCTGGTGACCTCTCAGGACCTGCCTGCCACGCTAATCTTTCTTCTGCAGCGAATCTTCCATCTGTTTCCAAAGCGAGGAGATGACACAGAGGCTTTCAGCTGCAACCCTGCTCCACTTCACTTTGGTTTTTCTCCACCTTGCCAGTTTATCTTCCAAGGACTCTATTTGGTTTTAATTTCTGGGATTTCTTGCTTGCACCTGAAGGACTCCAGCACTGTCTGCACAGCACACAAAGCCAATGCCAGGAAGTCACACAAGGCACTGATTTTGCTCTTGCTCTCTTCCCTGCTCTGCTGGTTCCATGATTACTTTCAAGTTTAGTAACAATTTGTACATTGATTCATTTAACAAATGGGTCTCTGAGTATTCATTCAGAAGCTGAGCTGGTGTGCCTTTTTAATGCCCATTCTCTGTTGTACAGATTGTTTTTCTGTATTTTAAGCACAGGTGGAACCAACACAACAATACTAAAGTGTGCTAACAATAAGCTATATGGACAGTTGGACTGGCAATTCACTCCTTGCTCCAGGCTGGGGGGGATGATGTATCCCCAGTGTTAACTGCAGGTGAGGGCACCTCAAGTTTCTGTCTGGGTAAGTTGGCCCTCACATACTGTTGTAAACTGTTAGGGAGGGTGGCTGCTCAAATGTTTATTCAGTTGTGTCTTGAGAGATGGTGCCAGCTTGTGTATGAAAAGGAGGAAAAGACCTGACACAGAATCCTTTCCCCATTGCAACGTCCTGGCGCAGATCCTGCCTGGTCACCTGGCATTAACAGGGTCTCCAGGTCAGCCTGGGAAAGGAATGGGGACACCTTTGCCATGATTTATTGGAATTGCTCTTGTACCTCATTAATCTGACAGCAGACAGGCTACTTGAAGTATACTCTGAGGCCCACCCATCTGATCACAGAGACTTCTCTGCCAGTGGAGGGGACACAGAGGAATTCTCAGTGGAAGCTGGATCCCATTTCATTATGGCCCCAGCTTCCTTCTTTCCTTATTTCAGGCAGATTGGTGTGCACATGCACACACTGGAAATGTGAAAGTATGTCTCTCTTGCAAGACTGGCCTCCAGAGAGTTAATCTGTGCAAGAGGGGAGACCTGAGGGGAGAAAGGGGATACTCTGGTTTTGCTGTTCCCTGGATCCTAGCCATTCTGCTCCAGCTTTGGCTTAGCAAGCCTTCCAATCCATGCCCCCCCTGCCCCTTCCTCCCTTCCAGCCTTTCATGAGAGCTGAAATCTCTGTTCCTTGGCCCTCCCCAGTGGAAGGCCCACTTTGGGCAGCAGTAAATCTTTTCATGCAATCTGGCCAACTATGCTCTCTCAGGAGGGAGAGCAAGGAGGGGAGTCAAACCTGGGCTATCACCTGCTTGTGGCCTCATCTATCACCTTCAGTTGTGTCACAGGATAAAATTACTCATCCAAACCTAATGTTAAATTAAGTCAAGTCTGCAGCAAAGAGGATTAATGGGCTATGCACGCACATGCACATGTTTGGCAAAGTGGCTTTGACCCAGGCAAAGTTTGAAAAGCTTGCTGGAAATCATGAAACCACTCATAAGTTGGGTTGGGGAAGGCTGCAAGACTCCTACATCCCTTTGCAGAAATACTTTGGGTGTGGGACCAGCTTCCACCTAGGGAAACTGGAGATGAGTCCTTGTGGAGTCATCCATGCTATGTAGGAACTTACCCAAAGGGGAGGAGTGTCTCTCCTTTCATAATGGTCCCATGTAGTTGGGGTGACCCATGGAAGTGGAAGGCTTTTAGTAAATGGCTATATAAGCTGTAAACATATTTGATGAAGCCCAACAGCATCTGTGGTGTTTCTGGAGAAATAGGCTGTGTAAGAGCAGAGACTTGGAGGATGAACTGTGTGGATATATTCAGCGATTGTAGAAATCAGCTGTAAAAACCCAGGAAAAAACAATACTTAAAGCTCCTCTTTGTGTGTCTGCTGTAAAAGGCAGCATACTTTTAGAGGACCAAATAAGGGGCTTGGGTCCTCTTCCCTGCCATGCTCACTGCAGTAGCCTGGGACAGGCTCTGTGGGCTCAGTATACATTTATCTCTGGAGCTTATTTGACTAGGGGAGCAGTCCAGGATGCCACTCAGCCTTAAAATCTGTGAGCATTTCTGGTCTGCCTCAGTGAGGAGTTGGTAGTCTTTGATACTATGTGCCTGTTGAGTAATTCAGGGACGTAAGCACAGGTATTAGGCATCCCTAGAATGCTTTGTGTATGAAGCACTTTACAGAAGCCAGGCCCTCACCTGTGCTCCAAAGGCACTGCGAATTATTCCTGCTCCTGTGCTAGGGATACTGAAGCACAGTGTCGTGGGTGCCAGGTGCTCTGTTTGCATCCTCCATCCCACTCAGATGGCTAGATCATGCTGCCTTATCACCTGACAATGTTTTTCAAAGCCAACAGCTTCATAAAGCTTCTCATAATCTGCAGCAGATGCTGTGAGGAGCCCGTTTATTAGCTTCATGGGAGGACAAGCCAAAAACAAAACGAAAGCCCAACCTTCCCCTAACCCACCACACAAAACCTCTATCATAAATAAAGTAAATGTGTGTGTGTGTGGTGGGTAGTTCATCCCCAAAGCAAACAGGGTATTTCTCTCCCTCTCTTGGGTTTGGCTAAAAAAAGCAAATAAACCACAGAGGAAGCACGTCATGGTGCAAACCGTAACCAGATGGCGCGGGTGAGAGCGTGGGAGGGGAGAGGGGGTTTCTCTGAATGGAATATGCATGTCAAAGAGGGAAAACTACAGAGAAAGGCAGTTATCAGCGAGACCTCTTGTCTGTGTGAGGGTTTGGGGTGCCCCCCAGCCATGGCTGAGTCTCCTCCCTGGGGGCGCGTTGGGGAAAGTCTGTGACTGAAAGCGAGATTGCTGGGGGCTGTGAGTGGAACAGAATATCGGGTAGGGCTCCCCGGCATCAGCAGCAGCCTGCAAAACATCTCACTCAGCTCCTTTCTTTTTCTGTTTCGCTGTGACATGCTATGGGACTTTGTCAGGTGCTTCTTTCTCTTCTCTCTCGCTTGCCACGTCTTTCCTGAGAGCCACAGAAATACATTCCAGACCCTTCTCTTCCTCCTCCACCTTTCCCCACGCCTGTCTGCCTGCCTGCCCCCAGTAAGAGAGGCCTCTTGTGGGGCTGGGGGTGCAGTGAGATGTGCTGGCCAGCCAGTCTGGCTGGGTGCAGCTGAAGCAGGGTGCTTTGCAGGTGTCACAGTGCCTGATGCAGGTCTTGCTCCTTCCCTCTCTGCTGTGTTTTTCACTTGCAGTGGTTACATAGGGTGGTTTGTAGCAGTGAAACGAGCAAGGCATTCGTGTTGTGAAGTGGGTATTGCTTTTGTAGAACATCAGCCCCCTCTTGCAGGGCAGCCAGAGCTCTTGTCTGACCCTTTTTCCTTCAGGTTGGTGCTCAGGCCAGCAAGGAATGGGGGAAACTCCACCACATGCTGCTGTAAAGCAGCTGGGCTGGAGCCTGTGGGTGTGCTGGTGATTTTAAAAGGCGGCCTCGTCCTCCTGTACCTTTACTTGGGTTCAGTTTTGTGAACATATTGCAGGTGACTTTTTAGCATAGGGGATCAAGCAAAGAGATAAGGATGAAAGATGCTCCAGGGAATGGGAAAACAATTAGAAACCTGGTTCAGCTCTGATGTTTTGTGCATGGGTGTGTGCCTGAGCGTCAGCAAACAGCCTGCAAGCCAAGGGTGCATCTCTGTGTGCCTATTACTTGAAGGTGCACCACAGTGTAGATGAACTAAGAGGCAAGGAAGCTGGCCTCAGTACTATGTGAGAATGTTAATTTTCCATATATCACCTGGTCACAGTTTTCCCAAAAGGCATCAGGGACAGAAACTGCTAGTAATAATTTGAAAAAATATCATAGAGTACGCTTTGAATATTAACCTTCATTCTCCCTTAGGCAGGAGTGATGACCATTGTCATTTCAGATATGGAAACTGGGCACAAAGAAGTGAAGGGCTGATGAGGAAAATATGATGAGGTGTCTGTTCTTCAGTACTTTGGGAGAGAGAAAAAGTGTCCTTACAAATAGGGAGGCCAAAAGGGAAATGCTTTCTGTCTGCCCTCATCCCTGTGCTGGTTAGCTTTTGGTGCTTTGGGGAAAATCATCTGGGAGGGGTGGGTGTTCCTGTATCAGCTCTTACCACTTGCTGGCCTCTTGGCAAGCAGAAAAAAAGGCTGCATCAAGAGATTGGGTATGGTTCAGTTTGTCTGTCTCAAACATGGCTGGCTTCCTCCTGAAGAGGAGAATGGTGTCTGAATGGTGTGTGGAGTGAGAAGCAATATGTGACAGTGTATATAAAGGGGTAAAGAAGAGGTATATGGGGTGTGGTATGTGGAAATTCAAGATGGAGAAAGGTGTGGTAAGGGTGCAGAGTGGGCTCTGTCAGGAGTGAGAAGGAAGGGTGAGCTGGAAAGAGTCACAAACTTGAGGACGAAGATGGGGATGGAGTGAGCATGTGCGATGGGGGAGGAAGATTTTAATGAGGATTGGAGAGGGGAGGGGTGCATGTGCAGGATTTGGATGATCTGGTTAGTGCTTGGAGGGTTTGGTTTGTGCACTGCACTAGCAACACAGAGAGCCTAGAGTGCTGTCCTGTCAGCATGACTGATGTGGCTCCAGATCTCGTCTTGTGAGTGTGGGGGTTTTGCCCCGTGGGTAGAGTGAAGTTATGCATTTTCCACCCACAGAGTGTTTCAGGAAAGGGCTGCTGCAGCTTCTCTGGCAAGAGGGAGGTTTGGGCAGATCTGCTTCACCAGCCAGAATGACAAGGGAAGGGTAAAGGGGGAAAAAACCCCCGACACATAAAAAGCTGCCTGTTTGTTCCCCCAAAGGAGAGGTGGGCCCCCCCACACACATGCAGTGACTCCCAGGTAATTACCATGTCTATAGAGCAGAGCTCTGGCTCTAGGGATGCAAGAATTTTTTTTCAACAAAATAAAATGCAGGGTTTTTCTCCCAGTAAGTTCTTGTGTTAGCTTCTGCCTCCCATCTTGGTTTCCACCCCAGGAATACAGAGGCTGCTCCCATCCCCTGAATGTTCAGTTCTTGCTGCTGCATAGTAGTTCTGCATGAGGGGGGTAGCAAGAGTAGTGAAGGGAGGGGGCACAGGAGGAAAAACACACTAGCAGCACCATGAAGATCTAAAAGCAATGTTACTGGAGCAGAGAGAGGGAGTTCTCTGCTTCAATCCTCTTTCCCCTCCACTGCTATCACTGGGGACAAGATGGAGTCAGCCATGGACACACAGTTATAGCTATGTTTCCCTCCAACATCCACCAAGATGTGATAGTGTCCCATCAGCAGCAAGGAGTGCCAGGTAGGTCCACAGGTTTCTCGGGGTGAGACGTGACTCTGCAGCAAGTAACAGAGAGACTCTTGTGTTCTGGCTCTAAGTGTATGTGCTGTGGCAAGTGTGGTGCTGGGGATGGAAGGCTTCAGGAGCCCGTCTGTGGAAGTACAGCAGGAGCATAGTTTATCTTTGCCAACTGAGACCATGATAGAGATACGTGGTATGTAATGTTTTGTCCTTCAGGGTGCAGATGGGGTCTAAAAGGAGCACCCCTGTGAATTACATCCTCAGAGGTGGAGGGTAGTAAGTCTTTGGGGGAAACTGAGACATGGAGAAATGGGAGGACAAGTTCATGAGGGTAAATAGTGGCACTGCCCAAAACTGAGCTTCCCAAGACAACTCCTGCAGGCTGGGGTATCAAGCTGCCATTGCTTATACCCAAAATGTATCCTTTGTCTCACAGGTGAGATCAGAACTGAACAGAACTATGACTAAATACAGTTAGCAGCTTCAGTTGTGGCAATGGGCTGTTTGCAGGTGACCGAGTTATTTCTGAGTGTTACGAGCAGGAAACTTGCCAGCGACAGACACAACTGATGGATTTAATGGGCCTGTTTATGTGGGCAACTGCTCTTGGATAGCAAGCAGGGTGGTGCACTGCTAGCTTTAGGATTACAGTGCAACACTTAAGGTTCCTCATCTCTGCAAATGTTGCTCTTACAGACAAGAAGCCTGCCTCAAAACTTTCCCTCTTGCTTCTCTTAACTCTGCATGTGTTGCTTAATCTCTAAAATTCAGCCAATGCTATGAGCTGCTTGTCAATACTGAGGAAGCATGTGGCCCTCAACCTCTAATCCCTCAGAAACACACATCCTTATGGGGTATTTGTCTACAAACCCAGACTGTGGCTTAGGCTAATTGCTGGCTAATATTAGGAAAAAGCATTGACGTGACACAGTGTTCACTACAACTTGTTCTGTAGTCATTACCCCAGCAAACTCTTTCACGTCTTTAATGGATCAGTTGGATTTTTAGTCATTTGAGTGTTTGGTATTGTTAGGAATTGTTTCTTGATATCCAGGTTAAATATTCCTCATCCTAAATTTCCCTACCTTTACACTGTCCCTGGAAGGTAGAGCAAGAGTTGGCTGCTGAATTAAGCTCTGTGTCTCATTCTGAGAGAAGAGTGTTTATGTCTGAGTGCTGCTGGGATACATCTGTTGGCTGGTACTAGAATGCACCAAAATAAGGCTAGAATTAGAAATCACATTATCCCTCCCATCCCTCCCTCTTGGCAAGGGTGGGGCAGGAGAGAGGATGGGAATTTTAGAAGGCAGTTCTGATGAAATCCATCTCCCTGGCCCTCTGCATGGAAGCAATCCCAGCAAAAGAGAGATGCAGATGGTCTCACCCCTGGAGCCAATGCCTATGTCAAGAGCCTTAGAAATGTGAGACCATACCACCAATGAAGTTCAAACAGCACTGAATATCTGCTGTCAACGCGGAGCAGGCTCCCCCACCCTCCTTTTCCTTTTTTGTAGTTGCTGATGCCTTTCTTGTTTTGTTTCTATTTATTTTGCTTTTGTGTTTTGTTTTCTGTCTTTAGGCCTTCTTGGGGGCCTAAAGAAAGACTGATGGAAAAACAATCTGCCCTACTTGGATGGCTTTGCTAAAGGAGAGAGAGATCCTGGTTTGAGATCACATCTGAAAAGGTGTTTTCTAGGTATATCTCCATATCTTTCTGTCCCTCCCTCCTACGTTCTTTCACCTCCCTCCAGCATTAACACTCATCAAAGTTTCAGTGGAAGCATTGAATAATGGGCACTGTGGGATCCCAGCCAAGCCCCATGGATCACAGTCCAACCTCTGACTTGCACAAATAGAGACAAGATTGGCCTCCTACCCTGCTCTGCGTGCTGTACCTGTGGAGACAATCTCTGCTGCTCCCTCCAGGCTTCTCCGTCTTCTCTGTGGGCAACACAACCTCTGGGTTTATGGTCTTCATGGATCTGCCTTAATCTTTTGCCACAGCCAGTGCTCCATCTCTGCTGTGTCCTCAGCACAAGCTCTCTTTGCTGCCATGATGCCATCTTACGAGTAAGCCTGTAAGTTTTAGCTGAGCCTTCTATTTCAGTAAAGTGAAAGCTGGACTGCATGTTTCACAGATCAAGCTGTCTGCTCAGGTCCTAAGTGCAGAGGATGGCCAGAAGTCTCCACTGAACGTTCTGTTTTCTAGGCCATGTATGACATGAACTGCTAAGCTGAAAGCAATAGCTGTTCTCCACTGTAGCAGTGGATTCCCCAGCATCCCTGTGGCACACTGACTGTATTTCAAGCCCTGTTAATTCATCAGCTACCACACTTTGCATTAGCCAGTGGTCCCTCAAATGCAGTGAAAAAGGCAGGGCAGATGGGTCTGAATGCTTCCTGGGCTGGGGCATCCCAAGCCTGCTGGGCCAATCTACCTCTAGTGTCTGGCAAACTGCTGGAGGAGAAAAGCCTGGGAGAATGGCTTTTTGGGCTAAATTATCCTACAGGCTGGGAGAGATCAGAAAATGTAATTTGTTGGCTGCTGACATTCTGTGCTACTCTGTCTCATGATAGGTCACAAACCAGGTTTCATCCAGGTCTAGGAGAAAAGGACATTTGTAGGGTCCGATGCGTATCCTCTGTAGTACACACTGCAGGGAAGGAAATAAACTCTTGTATATCCATCCCAGAATTCTGTAGATTTTGGGCTTCTTTGGGAGAACACTAAAGAATTACAAACTGGAAGACTAGCCCCTGAGCTTGCTTTGAGAAGATTCCTAAGAGTATGTGTAGATACTCCAAGAAAACACACAACAGGGGAACAGGTATTGAGAGGCTGCTGGTTTTGGCTGTTTCAGAATTAATTTATTCAACACTAAGAATTTATTTCCAGGTTTCATTCTTTTTTGCACCTTTTCCCAGATGCAGTTTTTACCACTTTTTTTTTCCCTTCTAGTCCCAGTTTTGAAAGGAGACCAGTACAGACGCCTGACTAGCCCTCACACTTTTCTTAGCTTTTAGTTTCTGAAGTAATAAAAGGCAGGGATCAAAATAAATCAGTGGATGTCTGGAAGAATTCAGAGCACTTGGACATGCAACAATTCACTGAATATGCAGAAAGATGGAGAATTAGTCAGATCAGCAAGCAACTATGAATCTAAAGGAAATATAACCATGATAAAATTCCTGATGCTGGAGCTGTGTGGAGTTTAATCACTGAGGATTTTGAAAAGCTTGTGTATGTTTTGAGACATTTTTATTCTTTCAGTCATGTCTTTTGAGATAAAAAGTAATAAGCTAATTAAAATGTACCCAAGCGTGGCTGGGAGTAATAAGATGAGAGTATGGACATAAAAAAGCCAAACAAACATGTATACAATCCTTTCTCTAGTTCAGGGTGTACAGTCATGTTTCAGCTTTCTGAACATCAGTGATATTGGTGGGAATGTAGGCTTCACTCAATGCTGGGACAGTCCATTCATTGACAGGTCAGGCAGGACTCAAGGAAGACTGGAAAGGCCCTGTTTTGCTCTGGTGCTGATTAAAAGCTTAGGTGACAAGCAGAGGAGGAACAGTACTGGAAGTGATGAGGAAGTTAAGCTCTGGTCTGGCCAAAGCTCTGAAGCTGCTGTATCAGGAATAGTTTCAAGGACAAGTGGCAAGAGTCCAGTGGAGTCCAAGGGAACATGCACAGCACGTGAGTTATGGTAACCAGTATTTACCTAATGGCAAGAAGGGGCTGGAGAACACTTAATTAGTAGTACTTTCTGATTTCAAATTAAGAAGGTAAGTTGAAGGGCATTTATTACTTAACTTGCAGGTTTGGGGGAATGCATGGATGAAGCAGTATTATTGATCTTCCAGCTGCAGGTTGGAGCTCCTGGGCAGTATTCAGTGCAATCGGGCCATTGGAGCTGAAACTGAGGGTAGACATGGACCTTTGTTGCAATAACTGTTTTCTCTTGCTCCAGCTAGAGATTTTGCAAAAGGATGGGAATGTGTGTGAGCAAAAGGCTTGACTATGTGGACATAGTAAGGCCCTATTTGACAGGCTCCTTCTCTGAATTTTGCTTTAAAATTCTGTGTGAATGGTGGTGTGGATTTGTTGTTTATTTCTCCCTTCAGATTACCAAGTATAACTGTAGGTGCACCTTGCCTATTAATTCAACATCCCAACGTAAACAAGGAGCTGCCCATCAGTATCTCCACCTTAACCCATCAAGAGTCCTGGAGGGAAAGAGGTGGGCTCTGTAACATGAAGAAAAGAGACTTTCTTACTCATGTTTTAGCAAAATGTTGTGGTTTAACCCCAGCCAGCAACTAAGCACACCTCACAGCTGCTCGCTCACTCCCCCCGCGGCAGGATGGGGAGGCAATCAGAAGAGTAAGAGACGGCCTGCTTCTGGGTTGAGATAAAGACAGTTTAATAGGTAAAACAAAACCAGGAATTCATTCAATGCTTCCCATCACAGCCAGGCGTTCAGCCATCCCCAGGAAAGCAGGGCTCCATCGTGTGCAACAGTGACCTGGGAAGAGAAACACCATCACTCCAAATGTCATCTCCTCCTCCTCCCTCACCCCCCAGCTTTATATGCTGAGTGTGATGTCATATGGTCAGGAATATCCCTTTGGTCATTTGGATCAGCTGTCCCACCTGTGTCCCCTCCAACTCCCTATGCACCCCCAGCCTGATCACTAGTGGGGTGGGGTGAGAAGCAGAAAAATCCTTGACTCTGTGTAAGCCCCACTCAGCCAGAACCTGTGATATCAGCACTGTTTGAAGCACAAATCCATTATCATACTATGAAGAAAATTAACTCTATCCCAGCCAGAACCAGCACACAAGAGAAGGTGCAAACAGAGCAGCGTGAAGACCTTAGTTCTGATTTTCGTGCGGATACGCTGCTTTTCTCTTACCTGTCCTGATGCCTCAAGCTTAATTCACTAAATTCAAGGTCAGGGCTTGTGCCCTCTCTTCCTCTGCCAATGGATGTTCTTGCTTGTGTCCACAGGTACTCAAGGCTCATCTGCTGTGTGCAGCCTTGTGTCTTGTTGCAACTTCTGTTTCGGTTAACAGGTAATACTGGGATGGCTCCTGAAAAAAGCAGGACCTGCTGGACCCACAGCACAAGCACTGAGCTGAGATCCAGTGAACCTGAGGTGAGATGTGACTTACCTTCTAAATCATTCCTGAAGGGCAAGCTGAAAACCATGTGCCACCTGAGTTTGAAAACATTTTTCTGGCGTGTGTGTGAATGGTAGTGGAGTTTCAGGAGGCTGAACGGGGTACCTGCCACCCCTACATGCTCTGCCCACAGCCCATCATGCACAACTAGAGGGAAGTGCCACCAGTTAATATGTTCTAGAGATGTATAATTAGCACCACTTGCAGCGGCCGCGTGAAGAGAATTAGTGTGCTCATTTACAGTCAGGCCAAATGTCAGAACCGGAAAAACAGTCCTTGCTGTAGCAACACAAGCACTCTCAAGGAGGTGGTATGAGGTTTTTAGCACTTGATGCTGCTGCTGCTGCAGAGTGGGTGCAGCCAGGAGCTCCATCACTCTCACTCTTCCTGCCATGAAAGCGCCGTTTCCATTTCCTGTCACAGTGGTGAGAAAAGCCTTTACACTGCTGCCTCCTCCCTTGCCCTTTCAAACTCCTTCTCCTCAGTTGAGTCTGCTTTTTGACATATAATGTGCCCTGAGGAGGATCTGAAAGACAAAGCGTGCCGAAGGGGTGCTCCCCTTCCCACGCACATGCTCACTGGGCAGGCAGCCCTCAGTGATCTCTGATGTCTCATTCTCAGAAGTGCTTGCTCTTGAAAAGAAATGCTTGGTGGTTAAAGTGGTTCCAGTAAAATACCTAGTGAGCAGGTAGCTAATTTCCATAATACAGAGAAGCCTCAAGAAAAGAAATCCCTGGGACTTGGTCTGCAGTGGAGAAAGGACCTACCACTGACAGCAGGCAGGAGTGCTGTGTTCACTACTGGTTTGGGTTTGCTCTCTGCTAGTTTTGACCCTTGCTTGCTGTAAGGCTGCCGAATGTGGTTTAAACCACATATGTCTGAACTCGTCTTGAACCCATTAGAAAAAAAGGTATTTTTCCAGTGTGGAATGGGAATGGGAGCAAGTGGGCATGGAGAGAGCTGATGTCATTATTGTGCCCTTCAGTAAGGGAACTGCACCCTACTATTGCTGGGAATTTCTGTCACTGGAAAATTCTGCTCTAACTCAACATCTGGTTTTCCAAATGACTCTTCAATTCTAGGTTTTTTTCCAAGTGTTTTTCAAGCTCAGTTGGCTGACTTGCATCTGGAGGTCAACTAACTTGCCCCCATAGGTCATGCAGCAAGTGAATACTTTGATCCTTGTCCTGACAGATGAGATCAGTTTGAGGAACTTCTGCTGCCAGCTTTGAGATCTGAGCTTCAGGCTTTGGAGACAGGGTGTTTCCTGGATTACACAGCACTGTTTGCCAGCGACTGAAGGGACCGTGAGGGGAGGTTTGGCTATTTGCTTCAAATTTGACCTGATCTCAGGTCTGAAAGCAGGAAGGCTTATTCTATAAACGGACTGAAGGTGTGAACTGCCTTTTTTATAGCTTCGTTCTTTTACTGCAGGGAAAGTGTAGGCCCTGCATCATTCCTTGCAGCTAAAATGCAACACTGGTATTGGTTTCTGTGTACCCTGATGGCTTTGATAGGAATTGACTGGAATACTCCTGGAATACTCCTGGAATTTACAACACTTATTTAAAACTGTGTTTTGGCTCAAGCAGTGTTTTGAGTAGAGGAAGAGGTCCATCCCAGGGCCTGTGAACAGCAAGGAATAGTTTTGCTAGCTGGTTGCTCTTGTGGCATATGCAGGCTTGCAGGGCTGAGTGGGTATTTATATTGTGGGAGTGGGTTGGAAAGGTCGGTTGTCTTCAAGGAAACTGATGCCTTCCATCTGCTCTGTTATGGAGGCCTCTATTATTATATCAGAGCCCATCAGTGCTGGTGTCCTATGTATCACTGTTTCCCATCATCCTTGGAAACGTTGTCACCATTAAGAGGGCTGAGTGAAAAGAAAAAAATACTGCCTGATCACCTGCCAAGAATATCTTTCTGCATAAAACCTCCTTTTGTGGGCAGACAGGCTTGGAGGAAGCCTAAGGTATTCCCAACTATTATAGCTCTTCCTCTTGCAGGCCTTCCTAGCATCCAGCAAGGGGAGCTGAGAACCTGCTTCCTTCCCATTCTCTGTCACAACTGCATCCAGGCTGTCCCCATGTAAGGAAGGCAGCGTGTCTGTTTGCAACCTTCAAGGGCTGATTCCCATCCTGCTGCATTTGTCTTGCAGGACTGTGATTCTGACTGAAAGCTGTTGGACAGGAGCCTGCACACCAACAGCCTAATGTGCTAAACAGCTGTTGCAGGGCCATATTTCACATCCACGCTTCACTCTCGGACCATTCGCTCTCTCCTGTGCCTTGGAAAGGCCAAGCTTTCCTACTTATTGCTTCCCACTTCTTTCAGTGTGGGAGGATTCCCTTTCATGAGGTTCTCCCCGCCTCAGCTTTCCGCACTCGATTGTTCCCGCCTTTTTTCTCCCCTTGGTAGTGCCTGAAGCACAGCAGTTCAACTGAAGGTGCAGGCTCAGTCCACAGGGCCGTGCCTGGTAAGCTGCCTGGTTTTAGCCATTAACCTCCTTACTCCTCTGCCTTTCCTGTGAAAAGACTTCACAGGGGACACGCAAAACAAGAAAAGGTTTGTCTTTTTTTTTCTGTTATCTCATCCCAGGAGAAGATGGAGGCTCAGTCACAGAAATCTGCATTGCATGTGGCAACCTCCATATGCCTGCTCAGAGGCTCAGTGTTCCTGCACTAATCTTGGTGTTTTCCTTTGGTGCCAGCCTTGCCACACTCTTTGAGCAGGATATTCAACTGGCTCCTTAGTCTTGTCCCACAGGGAATGAACAGATCCCTCAGGAGAATCCAAGCTGTTCATACACGGTCTGTGCTCTCCCTGCGGCCTTCCCTGCAAGTAGGATGTCTGACGTTCCTTTCTGTGCTCTGGGGAAGGGCCAGGTCTCTTGCTCAATACTAAATTGCTTTAGTAATATTCAGCTATTATTTTCAATAGTAACAGATTTAGGGCTATGGTTTATGTGAGTTTGGGAGCCTATGGAGGGTTGCACCTCAGCAACCTGTGTTTCCCCATACCTACTCTAGCCTCCCAAGGTTTCTATCGAGGAAAGGATCTCTCTCACGGAGGGAAAGTGGTGGCAGCACTTCGTTTCTGGCTCTCTGTAAGGTCTCAAAGCCATCTCAGTTGCCTCTGTGGTGCCAAGAAGGGAGACAGATGCTGATAAACTCCTATCTGAAGTGTTATTTGTATTGGCTTCACTATGGAGAAATGCAGTTTTGGCCTCTTTCCCTGCTTCCTCAGCTACCGTCAGGCAAAGGACGGAGATGTTGTAAACATGAGATCTGCATAGCAGGTGATTCCACAGTCACAAAGCACAGGGAAGAAGGGAATTAAGGGCTGTTTCGAGCACATAAGTAGTAAATGCTTCTAAAGCCATGTTAGAAAAGACCACAGAGAATTGAAGCTAAAAATAAAACCCATCTGAGCAGCACCGCAGCTCCCATCTTGCCTTGCTCTGGATGCCCTTTGGACTGGGGAGATAAAGCGCCACTTTTAACTTCCTTTGTTTAGTTTTTCTGGCGTTCAGCTTGGCAAGGATATTTACCTCTGATCTTGGCTTTTACATTCATTTTAATAACTTCCCATTCTGATTATCCTTTGATATAGATACGTGCATGCCCACAAGCATTCACATACAAGATCACCCTTCCATGCAGGCAGTGAGGTCAATCTTTTGAGGTATTTGCAAAAACTAGACTTTAAATAACTTAAACTTTTGCATGCATTGGGTCCTTCCTGGCAGTGTAAGGATGGCAGATCTCAGATTCCCCTGTTTTCTCTGGTAGGTGAAGAGTCATCAAGAAACTGATGAGCAGAGAAGTTAAATGACTCAAGGTTCATGCAAAAAAAATTAGTGACAGCTGGAAGAATAAACCCCAAGATTCTCACTCCCCATTGCCTGCACAGTAGCAAGTATGAGATGTCAGTAAGGAGCACTGATTTCCCTGGGGCCCCATGGCTGGTGGATACTGCCCATCATTTTTGCTACAGCACAGCATAGCCACATCGTCACCACACACAGAGCTCCAAAGCAGCTTGAAAAGAATGCCATTCAGTCATGTGAAACCCCCTGACAGCAGTGCCCAAAACTGGGGAGAAAAAAACTTGGGGGATTTGCATTTTTTTTTCTCTCCTTCCCTTCATTTCCCTACCTTCATGAGTTGGTTTAAAAAAACCCGAAACAAACAAAACAAAACAAGCTTTTCTGTCTCCTATCTAAGCAGTCAAACACTGCAAAATGCAGAGGCGCCAGTGTCTGTGAGCCTTTGCTGGCCAAATTATGTGGCAGTGGGTGCTGGGAGTACATGTGTGCATGAAGAAGTGGGTAGAGAGGGGACAGAGCTGCTGCCATAAGGGTTTTTTCCCACTTCTTGCCAACATAATCAAAGTAACTCACACCTAATAAAACACAGAATCCAAAAGCCTTCCTTTCCTCCAGTGGTTTGTCTGGATCCCATTCCTTGAAGCTGAGCTGAGGAAGCAAAAGGGGGTTTTATTTTGGTTGTGTTGTTGTTAATTTTTCTAGAAGGAAAAACAGTGAGACAGAAGGTGCAGCATGTCTCTGGGATGGATGGAAGTCAAGCGTTCCTAAAGCTGTAGGCTTGATGCAGACCAAACTTTATTGTTAATGTCTGGGTTTTTTTCCTTTTCTTCCTTCCTTCCTTTTCTCTCTCCCTCCACTCCTCTGTTTAATTTAGTCTTCACTTACCACAATAGGTGGGGTTTAATCTTCTCTTTGTCTGCTCTAAATACATGTGTATGCTTTTCCAATTAGACCTGATATGCCCTCCCCTCTGGTCTGTTTCCATTTAAGATTGCTTTCCATCACAGATGTAAATCTCCAAAGCACTGGACAGCAAATGTGGGAAGTATCAGCAGTCCTTTACAATGTGCCAGGAATGACCAGAGGTGCTAAAAAATAAAAGCATAAGGGCAAGAAATTCCACATGATGTAATGGCAATCCTGTGTATTTATCATCTTCTGCATATGTAAATTATAAGAGGGAAGGGGACTGCTCTTGTGGTCAATTAAAATGCAAAATTAATGACCTAGTGTGCTGGTGATACTAAGTTGGGCTTGCTTCTTGGAAGCTCTGAGTAACACTGATTATGAAATGATCAACTGAAAGTGTGAGCTTGTCAAAAATTAAAAGAGCTCACAGAAAAATGTTGATTTTTGACACAATTTTCAGGGCGAGAGGCACTGAAAGGAATAGCCTCAGCCTTCTCCATTTCAGGTTTCTTCTTTGACCAGGATGTGTCTTACTAAACCAGCATATTACAGGGGTGGACACAGCCCTGATGCAATGTGAGCACAGCTGTGATCACATCAGGGGACGAAGGAGCACCCCTACCCACCTTTGTAGGCCGTGCAGTGGGGCATGTTTACTCCCCCAAACTGACTCAAGGGGTGGGATGGTGAGCACAGAGCTGCAGCTGGGGAGGTGTGTGTGATCCTGCAGGCACACAGCCATCCTGCTCCAGGAGCCTGCGGGCAAGAGGCAGCACCCCAAGGCCCATGATCAGAGCCTGCCACAGGACAGAGCCTGTACTGAGGATATGGAGGTGTCCAGGGTGGTGGGAAGGCAGAAGCCTGGGTTGAAGGACAGACTGAAGCTCCTTCAACTCTGCCAGTCCATGCTCCAACAGTGGGAGAAAGTATTAATGCAGAAGTATTAACGTGACTGAGCCTGTGGACACTGATCTCTGCACTTGTTCTGTAGCTGCAAGACTATCTAGTATAGGAGAGAGATTTATAGTCACGTTCAATGTTTTCTTTTTACTGTCATGCATATTTAATATGCATCTAATAAATTACTAAATTCCATGTCTTGCACCACTGCAGCTATGAAAATATGCACTAACCCAATGCCTCTTATCTTTGTTTCAGTTTTGGCTAATGACAATGAGAGGAGAAACCTGCCCGTCAGACACAGGTAAAAATGGTCTCTACTGAGGTCACTGGGGTCTCTGCATGTGATCTTTAAGGTTGCCCATCTTTATTACTGGCTAAATTATCTCATAGAATCTATTCTGGTATTTCCATCAGAACGTACAGATTAAAAAAACCCCAAGCCCAACATATTTTAAAAAATACCCACTAAAATCTGCTGGACAAAGGTGACAAATAAAAGACAAAGAGATGCTGTGTGATATGAAGGTAAAGGTTCCATGTGCCTATATGCATTTAAGGGCAGATAGGGGGAGGCAAATGGGGCTGTGACCCCTTAATTTCTTTTACACGCTGTGTCACAGTGATGAGGGCAAGTTATTCCTGTCACCAGCAGACTGCACCCTGACTACTAGAGTATTATCTACTAGGTGCTAGCACCTAGACGTGACCCACCTACTCTGCAGTGTCCAGCCCATCCCACCAGGTCCACTCAGTGTTTCTCAGCCTCAGGAAACCCTTTTTCATTAAAGCTACAGAAGCTCATGAATTGAACACCAGTGGTTTCCTGAAGTTGAATCCTTGGGCTTGGTCAGAGGATGCTGTCACATATGTGTGTGTCATGTACCCTGCAAACTCCAATGTTTTAAAGCAGATGCTAAGTAAGAAAGAAAATTAAGAGCACTGATCCACAGTGCTATCATCCAAACCTGTAATTTTCAAGTAATCACTGAGTTTTGTGTGTTGTCATGTTATTGCCAGCAGTAGCCAGCATTTGGAAAGGAGGCAGCAGAGAGTTTCTATTAACAAGCAATCAAATGTAGTTTTTATCAATGGCATGTTTAAAAGCTGAAGCATCAGAGTCATACCCTGTGAATCCCCATCTGTATTGGTGGCAGCAGAGCAAGCACGTAGCAAAGAGTGGGAAAAAATTTGATCATAAAGAATTAGAGACACCATGTGAGAGGTGTAATACTGTACTTTGCAGGTTGGGATGAAAAAATATCAATTCTCAATTCTGTGTATTGAGCTATTATGTGTAAGTTATTAACAGTATAATTGCTTGGCTCAGGTGCTGGTGGCAAGAGATTTCATGTGATAAATATGCCTCTGCTGTAACTCCATTCTCTTCACTGGTGTTTGGGGACAAATCAGGTTGTGCCTGGGAACGAATTTGGTGAAAACAGCCTATACCAAAGGGCCTGGAGAGTTCCAAAGGCAGAGTAAGGTGGGCCTAAGTGTTTCACAGTGCAACGTTTTCTTCCCCCCTCATAGCAAACCTTTTGGTACAGGATTCAAATATGTCAGTTTGACCCACTTGCCATAGCACCAACTCTTATTGTATCTTCTAACACTGAAACTATCAGCTTGATTTTCAGTGTTGAAAATACAGAGTCATTTTCACTTTAAACTTCACCTGTTGGAGCAGACACAATTCCTTTATCAATGCTCAGGGTGAACACTGTCTAATTATTATTTCAAAGCTGGATTGCTAAATGTCTTAAACTGTTTTGGAGGAATAGTAAAAATGATATGGTGGATGGCCTCAAGCTGGAGCACAGGGAGTTCCACACCAATATGGGAAGAACTTCTGGGTGAGGGAGCCCTGGGACAGGCTGCCCAGGGGTGTGTGTGGAGTCTCCTTCTCTGGAGATATTCCAGCCCTGTCTGGATGCCCACCTGTGCGACCTGTCCTAGGGACCCTGCTTTGGCAGGGGGTTGGACCCCACGGGCTCTGGAGGTCCCTTCCAACCCCTACAGCTCTGTGATTCTGTGTTTTGTTGTTATTTCTTCTCCATAAGTATCAGGGAGGAATGACTTTCCCTTAGTGCTTTCTGCAATAGTCTGTTATCATGAAGGACTATGCTGGCTTGCTAAAAAGAGGGAGGGAGGATAACACAGCAGTTGGGAAAGCTCTAGCTCCCTAAATTTATTTCCACATCAAGTTATTGCAGTCTGTGTTTCCATCAGTCTGGGTACCCTTTGGATAAGTTTTGCTCCAGATCTATCAGTTCAGTTTTGCTGCTGTTATTAAGCAGTACTGAAACGCTCTCGTCTTTTCCCTATGCCACAGGGAACCCAAAGTGCGTTCCGGGAGCCAAATGCATGACTCAGACGTTTCTTTCTTATTCCAGTGACTTGAACTGCCTGCTGCTCCGAGCGCTGGGAAACCAAACCTGTGGCAAACTCGGCAAAAACCTATTCTGGTCCCTGGCAGAGGAAGCGCAAGCGAAGGGGGCTCTGCGCGTTCAACGCGGCTGCTGTACAGGTACGGCCGGCCAGCGCCTGGCACTGCCTTGGGCTCCTTTTTGGCCGCACCTGGGATGTGCGGGTGTCAGCTAAGGGCTGGCCGGGCCCCCCCCCGAACCTGTCGCCGGGGCCCGCAGCAGCCCTGCAGGCCAGGGCAGCGCCCAGTACCGCCGGCTCACGGAAGTGTTTGCTGGCGAGGAAAGAACCAGGTTAACCTCAAGCAGAGGTGCTGGAGCCCTGCCTCGTGTTTGAGCCGCCTGGGGTCCAGCCCTCACCCCTCCATCAGGCCCTCCTGCCTCCCACTCCCCGCGCCGCGGGGAGCCCCGGGGGAAGCTCCGCGCCCCAGCCCCTGGGGGGTCCCAGGCGGCAGCCCCGGCGCAGCCCGGCGGGGACGCTCCCTTCAGGCGGAGCCGCACAGCCTCCCCCGCGCTCCCCTCCCCTCACCTCCCCTCACCCCCCCGCCGGGTTTCGGCGGCGCGCCCCGGCGCTGCCCGCGGCCCGCAGCGCGCCTGGCCGGCGGCGGCCACCCGACACCCGCCGCTTCCAGGAAGACGCCTCCCCCCTCCCCTTCCCCCCCGCCCCGGCCGCGCCGCGCCGTCTGGGGCCGCCGCCCTCCCGCGGGCTGCAGGCGCGGGGCCGGGGGAGCGGGGCGGGGGGTGGCTGGCGGCTCGCCCGCCGCGGCCGTGCCCTCGGCTGCCAGCCGCCGTGGGCGGCCCTGCGGCTCTCCCCGCTCGGGCGGGGTCCCGCTCCTAGTCCCCAGCCCGCCCCGAGAGCGCGGAGAGGCTCGGCCCCCGCAGAGAACCGCTCACGCCCGGGGGAGAAGCTGTTCTGGAATAAAGATTCCCCGGCCCCACCTGGAAGGCAGGGGTACGGGTCTACAGGGAAACGATGGAGTGAGGAGGGGCCGAGAAGGGCTTGTTCTGCAGCGTTTCTGTAATGTAATTACACAAGATTTAAATGAGTGAGTGTTTTCTACTGAAAAACAATCACTGTTGTTATCCCCCAGCTCCACTATTCTGGACTGCCTGATCTATACGTTTAGCCCCGTGTAGGAGCAAAGACTCAGAAAATCTAATTCTCAGTCTAAAAGAAAACCAGCCCTTTTAGAAAGAGTGTGTGTGTGTGTGTGTGTGACAGGCTGGCTTCCTGCCTTGCCGGGAACCTACAGTTCCTATATGAAAATCGGCTCATAATGCTTCCATATCTTATTTCTTCCTTCCACAGGATACGACCGTTGTTCTTGTCTGGATCCATCACTAACTCAATGAGAGTCCATGACAAACTATTGAATGTGTCTCCCCAAGAACCATCCAAGATGTTGAAGCCCTTATCCCCGCTTTCAGGAGGGGGAATTGAAACACACCCAAGGTCACCCAAGGAAATCTGCACTAGATTAGCACCCGAATCATTCATTCTGGTCACAGAAATGCTAATTTAATCAACCAACATCTGAGCAGAGGCTCGAACAATATGACTGTATGGAAGATGTAGGTATTTCTGGTCCTACTCCATTAAGCTCAGTGGTAAATTTCATTGGCAGTGGAATGAGATCTAACCAAATATTTTCTTTGGGTTTGGTTCTCTTTTCATTAATGTTGTTTTATGTAAAACTGATATAAGTAGAAAGGAATTGGACTTTTTATTTATTTCATTCTTTTATAAAGTATTTTCTTGAATTCCTGTGGAATTGTTCAGCAAACATGCTGATTTCTCCTAATGGACTGGGATATCTCAAATGAATGTCATAAACTTGTATGTGTGTGTGTGCAGTCCTTTATTTCTGCATTCTTTACAGCAGGAGTAGGAGATAATGGGGCTGGAATGCCCTTCTTGATTGTTCATGTTAGTTCTCTATGTCAAGGAGGATAAAACTCCAGCTAATCCTGCCATAAATTTAGATGTTCCTAATCCTTCAGTATTCCCACTTTTCTTCAGGCATTAGGCGTGTGATCAGCCCTGTGCCAAAAAAGAAAAAGAAAAAAAAAATTAAAGAAAATGTTGGGACTGTAAGCTGCTCTAAAAGAGGAAAAAAAATACAAGCTGCCCAGTATTGCACAAGTTCAGATGGTTTTAATAGCTCTCCCCTCTAACCTGTCTGGCTCTGCTGTCCCTTAGCAGAGGAAATTTGTATTTGGGAGCATGTGGAGATCTCTCTTGAGACTCTTTACATAGCTCAGTACTCTTAATACAGTGGTGTAATAGTGCTTTGCTCCCTCTGACTGCAGTGCCCATTAAAGGTTTATATCTCTGCTCTGTGTAAGTATGGTAGAATTAGACAAGTAGCCCCAGCTAATGTATGGGGCTAGTGAGAGAAGGGCCCGATATTTGGAGTTAAGAGTGTGGCTAAGCACATCCTCTTGGGATCTAAACAGAAGAGAGTGGTTCCAAGTGAGAGCAGACCTGCTGAGAACCTCTGCCTCGCAACCAGGGGCCTAGTTTTAAGATGAGCTACTCGTTGAAAAGGTGTGTTAACCCTTCTGCCCTGTAGAGCAGCGGGGGGGTGGGAGTATGCAGTGCTCCAGCCAGAGCTGCCCAGGGACTGGAACAGGACATGGAAAGGAACAGTGGGGACAGGGCACGTAGTGGGGTGTGGGTAGAAGGAAGGAGAGGGCTCAGAGCAGCTTCTCCAAAATAAAGGAAGAAGTAACACTGCTCTGGGGAGGAGAAACATGGGGATGTGGATGGTCATGCTGCTCATAGTGAGTAGGAACTGCATTCCTCCCACCCTGCACAGTGGTATTTCACTATGGTCTGCCCCATGGCTGCTAACCCCTTTCTGATGCCCTACCAGTAATTGGTGTTACATGACCCCTTGCAAAAGAACAATTCTCCCTACTTCCCCCTTCTTCTTAGCTTGTGTTGAGTTTGTTCTTCCCTCTTCTGCTTAGCCCATGGCTTATGTTACTGCTTTGTTTAAATAAGTGAGTTCATTTTCCTCTTCTAGGTTATATTTATTTCTTCAGGAGTTATCAGTTTGATGTATGTACACATTATGAGGTGCTGTGCTTCTTGGCCAGTGTTTTGCTGGGGGAGTCTGTTATTCTTGCTGTGGCTTGAAAGGGCTTGGGGGTGTATGTGTGTGTAATTTTTTTTATTAACAAAGAAAAGAAAACAAAAGGAAACCAACCTCAGCCTATGAAACTTCTCCAACGCAGTGAACTCGGTGATCAGAATTGCTAAATGGCTACTCCATTAAATGGCAGGCTGCAAATTATGAAAGCTTACAGTGAAAATTAGGCTAGCTATTGGTATAACAAACTGGTGGTTATTTTCAAGGCATCTACCTTTCCTTGAGTAGCAAGGAACAGGCAGCAAAAGCCAGTGCAGGGCACCAGCAGCATCCATGTGACTGCTGCAAGCTCAGAAGCAGCCCAGTGACTGCAATTCTCATACTACAGATGTTCCTGCTGTCCGTGGATGTGTTGGCACAGGCCAGGAGACTCTCAGGCAGACTTTGGCTTACCATCTTTTCCTTAGGATTTCTTTGGGTTCTTTCTGGGATCCATAGAAAAGGACCTGTTGGGTTTTGAATTGGAACTGTCAAGGAGGGTCCTGGCAGAATCCAAGGTGAAGCGCAGCCACAGTTCCCAGCTCTGGGCTGGAGTGGTGGCCAGTGCCTCTCACTGCACATTCCCAGGTAACCAGGGCTGTTTGCCTGAGTATCCATGGGGTTTTCCAACACAGCCGGGTCAGAGCTGACTTGGGGAGCTGTAGCACAAGGTCCCGTCTCTAATCGCAGCAGGAAGCCCCCCTCAGTGCACCACAGGCACAAAGGCGCTGTCCCAGCCTTAGCACCAAAGGGTATTTTCTCCCACTGGGAATGCTCTATGAACCACGTATCTGGTATGTCCTTCTGGCTGATGTGGAGGCTTTACAAACAAGCCAGCTGCTGTGAGGAGGCCACAGCCACACAGCTCCCAACTTTGGATTTTATAAACTCCAAAACAGACAATGGGGAAAAAAACAGCAATAAACAAGCTGGCTGCTTTTGATTAGGAAGAGCCCTTCTTCAGTCTGCACTAAGAGCACTCATGATTGCTTAACAGTACAAATAATTAATCATGTGAAAGTGGATTCCTGGACCAGGATAAGATGGCAGGACCTTTTACTTGCTCCCACAGATCCATTTCTGGGGGGGTTCCTCTAGCACCTTGCTGGCATTCTCTTGGGAGGGAAGCCTGTAAAAGTACAGGGATTAGTGAAACGGTTCTTTGTCATCAGGCAGTTCTGGATCAGGCCCACTGTGTGAGTTTCCCTTGTCTCCAGTCTGTGGGAGGTTGCTCCCTTTTGTGCTTGATGCTGCTAAAATAAGATTATGGGATTCTCTCCCTAAATCCATGAATCAAAATGACCGACCTGATTGGCCTTAGGGCCTGTGGGTTTATGTCTTGATCTGATTTTCACACTTGGCAGCACAGCATATCTCTTCTTTGCTTAGCAAATAGTGGGTCATCTGGTGTAAAAAAAAAAACCCCAGCATCACCTGCAAGGTCTGCCAAGGGCCTGTGAAATTTGGGGTTCTTGACTGCATTCCAAGCTTCTTCACCCACTCCTCATGAGCCTCAGTTTGTGCACCTGTAGAGAGCATTTGCCTGCACAGAACCTATCCTTGATTCTGCTGTCTTGCTGGTGTGGAAAAGCAAATTCTACTGGTGTCAGAGTGTTTCCATTGACATAAATCTAGTGTAAGTGAGAGTGTCGTGGAGCTCTGTGGTGGATGTTTTCTACCTTCCAGGATGAACATGGACTTCTCTCAAGCAGACAAGCCTCAACAGGCTCCTGCTTTGCCCGTGCCCATAATAGTTTGTTCTGCTTGCCTATGTTAACTGTGTGCATTTCAGAAGTCCATTCCATAAACGTGTCTTCCATAAACGCAGAGGTGGGCATTAAAATAAGCCATAATTAAACATTTTTCAGAAACTTTTCCATTTGCTACTGCTGATTCCTTACAGATTGGCATTAACATATGGATTTTGCTATCCATAGGCAGGCAGCTTTGCTGGGATTCATCATGATTACTAATGATAATTTTATTAATTCTTTTTGTAGCATTGAAGTGTTGGAAGCTTCCTGCAGATCAGACGAGCCCCTAACCCTGAGGAGCTTTGCAGCCAAGGTATGTCTGATAAAGAGTACTGAATTAGCCAGAGGTGTGAGTACATAAGGTCAAGCTTGCTATTCTGCTTTCATACAACTTCTCAAGAAACTCCCACAATAATAAATAATAATGATTACCTAATTAACTGTAAGGCATAATAGCAGCTTTCATCCAAGATTTTAAAAACGCTTTGAAAAGTGGATATTTTGCCAGTGTAGAACTGCAGCACAGGGATGAACAGCTTGGTTTCTATCAGACAATGTGGAACTTGCCAGAGGGTTGCAGAGGGGAGTGCATAGCGGAAAGGGGTTGAGTTCATGCTTCTTGCAGTGCTGTCCAGTGCCTCATTTTTGTGGGTAGTTGTGCCACACAGTCGCCAGACATCCTCCCCACAGTGTCTCTTCTAGCCTGCCTTTCTCTTTTTTACGTGACCTAAACCCCTGAGTGGTGTCTTTCAGGCTTATCTTTGAGACAGGTACTCCTAGAAACTCAGATCTGGCTGTGGAGACGTTGTTCTTCTGAGCAAGAGGGCTGTGTTATGAGCAGCCTCACGGGGTAACCTCACCCCTGGAGAACAGCAAAGTTCTGAGCTTGATGATGCCCAGTCACACACAGCATCATGCAGGCAGCAGTGCATACACTATCTTGAAAAATTTGAAAGAATAGAAGAAAATATTTACTGCTGGCCCCCTTCTCAACCATTCTGTTATTTGTGAAGGACGTGTGGAAGCAGTTTCTGTATGCAATTCAAACGTTTTTACTGTAGCTTTTCCCTCCCCCTCATAATTTCTGCCAAAAGAACTAGAGAGCTGTGGTCAGTGGCATCGCTGAAGGACATGTGGGCTGATAGACACTAAGTTTGCTCCAGCAAATATTGCAGTCTTTTCCAACAGAGGCAAAACAAATCACATGATGTCAGTGGTACTGCAGGTCAAGCATGAAGTTTTGCCAGCTTCCCCAGTCTGAGCAGAAACAAATCCAGGCAGTGAAGGGAGACAGAGGAGGTGGCTGATTGACTAGCTGGCTGCTCAGAGCTGCCGGTTTCATTTAGTTATCAGCTGTCTGTTGTTCTATACTTGTGTGGGCTTGTTTGGGTTTTGGTTTTTGGTTGGAGTTTTTTTAATGCACACAGTCCCCCAGTTTTCTGTTCCTGTAGCGAGGAGTTTCATTCTGTGCCCAGCACCAAAGCTCTCCCCATGGTAGCACATGTGGGACACCATTTTTTCCCTTCTGTTCTTACCAGTTTATTGTGTATATCATCCCGCCTCTGCTCAGTGCAGGTGTGAACACCTTTAATCCCTCTTGGCCAAAGAGGAAGGGTGGTGTAAATGAGAAAGTTGGTCTCAGCAGAGACCACCTTTTCCCTGCTTCACCTCTCCCTTTATGTTTCTCCTGTCCTTTCTCTTCCCTTCTGCTGTACTTATTGCTCTCTGGCCTGTGTTGTAGTGTGTCACTGGTGACCCTGCTGTCTTCTCCCCTGCCTCTCCTCTCTATCTGGGACAAGGTACTTGAGAGACTTGGGGCCCCATACAACTGGCAGAGCAGCCTGCTGAGTGTCCCTCCTCGTTCCAGCTGTGAATATGGCCCAGAGGGGCTTCTAATCACCTCTGTTCATTCCACGCACAATAAGCACAGCAGCAAAAGCTCACAACACAGGATAGAGAGGGAGAGAATTGGCAGAGGAAGAAAAGGATGGGAGGAGAGGGATGGGATTCTGTCTTTATCCATGAAGCTGGAGACTTCCCTCTTTGGGAAATGAAGGCCCTGTGACCCATGGAGTCTGTTCCCTCTAATTCAGACAGTGCAGATGCTCTGCCAGGCTTTGGTACACCCCTTTTGTAGCTATAAAGCCTTTGCATTTAATTCTATTGTTTGGCTCTTTCCCAAAGACATTAAATACACGTAAGAAATAAGAGCATTTTATAGTGCTAGAGCTGTTCGTTCCTCAGGAAAGCCCTAGAATTTTGTGGATAGAAGGCAGAGACTTCAGGAAAGCTATTTGTCTCCAAAATAATCTGGGGCAAGAAAGGAGAAAGTACGATCAGACTCATCTACAAGAGGAAGAGTTTGAAAAATATACTGGGGAAGTAAGAGAGGTTAGGGCTGGGAGCGGGAAAACATTATTTGTTAGAATTCCTAGGGTCATCCATGGAGGAGATGGGTGGGAAGCAGCAGTAGAATTGAAGAATAATGTGTACCTGGAAACCCAGCAGTCCATTTCACAAGGAAGCCCCTTCTAGAGGGGCTGTGTAAATGTTTCCAGCTTCCTGGACACGCTTAATTTGACAGCTTTCTCAGGGGTGAAGTCTCCAAATCACCTGTTGGAGCCTGGAAGAATGGTACATGTTCAACGTGAAAAGTTTTCAAGGTGCACCCGGCCCAGAAACGCTTCCCCCCATGTCTGCATGAGGTACTGTGATTACAAGTGCTCCCACAGAGGGGAAAATAAAACCAGCAGCCCAGGAACTCCTTGAAGAAAGATATTTATGTCCTAAGTTGTAAAACTAGCCAAGACCCCCAAAGAAACAACAGTAACAGAATTTAGCTGTTGGAACCCAAAGACGCATTGTTCAGATTTAATAATTAATGTGGAGTTAATTGAGGCTTTTACTGAACTGAAACGGGATAAAAGAAACCCGCCAGTCTGGCCGCCATGCCTCTCTGAGAATGAGTTTGTTCTGTTCCCCTGTGACCCCTGCCCACTCCCCCTTCCCTTTCCCCCTACATGGGTGGGGACTGTGGCTGCTGCTGTTGCCACGTCCACAGAGCAAGGAGGTAGTGAGGATGGGCACGGATGGGGTCAGGGTGAGCCACCAGAGAACCAGGCCTGGTGGTGAACAGAGCTTTCCAACAGAGCTTTCCTCCTTCCCTCTCCTGGGCTGTTGTTTGACTGGGATTTTCCATCTATGCACTGACTCAGGAATTACTGAGCCACAAAGAACACCTCTGAATGGCAGCAAAACAGAGACATGGAGAAGCTGGCTCCTTGTTATCTATAGGAAAGTAAATAATGACGTGGGTTTACAGCCTACCGTTTAGAAATCGAGTCACGCGATGTACACGAGTCACATGGAACGGCTTTTAACCCCTTGGAGTATGTGCAACGGGAAGGGAATAGGTTCTGCTCAGGTTTGTTGGGGAAAATGCCAGTATTTGGTGCCAGGGTTATTAGTCGAGAATGGAATGATCAGAGAAAGTTTTGGATTAGGCTTCTTAGATCCTCTGGAAGAAAGGCTGGAAGGCCTTCATCTCATTGTGTCAGTAGGAGTGTCTGTACCGACCTTGGGATGAGAATTTATCTGCCTGTGATGAAGGAAGGGCTGGGTTTTAGAATTGTATTTCCAATTGTAACAGGCTTGGGGGAACATGAGGTGCTAGGATGGATGAATCTTGGAGTAGATCTGCCCTAAGTTCTGGTCCAGCCTTCATTTCAGCCTGCTGACATATTGTGGTATGTTAGTGAGGTGAGGGAGTTCTGATCGGGAAAAGGTGAAAGAAGAGTCTCTGAGAAGGAATGGCTCTTCTTTTCAACACAGTCCCTCATACAGGGGGAGGGAACAGAAGTCAAGGGAACCTAGGGAGATTCTATTATTTAGCAATTTTTTTTTTTTAATTTAGGTTTGGTGAGGAAAGGGGAAGCAGAGACACTGGCTGGGACTCAAGACTGAACTGGATTCTTGTTCAGTAAACCTTCGTGCACATGCAAAATCAAGTTTATACACAAATATTGAATGGGTTTTAACTTCTTCCTCATCTCCAGCCTGTTATTCAAGTGATTTATTACGGAGTGATGGCTAGGAGAATTACACCACCAGTGCTGACCCAGAGTTAGTTCTCCTGCACTTTCCATTTTCAATTGCTGCTTTCCCTTTTTCCAACTAAAGTCTCTTGTGTTTCACATCCCTTTGTGCTTTCAGCCACCACTCATCCTCTTTGCTAACATACTGCAGAGGAAGGAGTGCCTTAGAATTCCTTTTGCCATGGCACTCCAGTTGGGACCTGTTCCCAGCTGGAAGTTGGATTATATTGGAAATGTGGGAGGACTTTTCTCCATTTTCCCATTTAGTAACTGCTCCTCAGCACCTGCCTGGGAGGTGAAACTTTTTATTGATGTTTTTCCTTTATTACTCTAGGTTCACTGAACATGGGGAGTGAAAACTTCTGCCTGGAGCACAGGAAACTCACAAAGCAAAGCTCTTCTGCATTGCTGCCACTTGATGGGATCATCAACACAAGTGAGGTATGTAACACTTCTTTTCTAACTTGGGATTCAGACTCTCTTTGGAAGTAGGAATGCTGGAACATTGGGTCCTTTTCCCTCCAAACGGAGTGGGATGACACAAAAGATTGCCAAGCTTGCAGGAAGTGCTTTTTCAGCATCTCTAAGTCCACAAAGCTTTATCTGTAGCTCTGCAAACCACCTAGGATGTCATCTCCAATGTATGTGCTGTTCTGAGAACACTTGTGTCCAGACCTCTCTAGAGTCTTCATGCTGGAGACAGCTACTAGGCACCTTAAACCTTGGCCAACTCTCCCCTGTGTCTGAATATATATTTTAGCAAATTAAATGTATCACATTTCTTATACAAAGCAAGCACTGCACGTGCATTCAGGAATCTACTGCACTCCCCCCTTGTTCTGCACAGGAACTGGAAGGAGTTAGGGAATGCTGCCAGTGATGGCATTTGCACAGCGAAGCCCAATGGTAAACGGCTGCTAATGCACACACCGCAGATGGGGGTTGGGGTCTGGTAGTATACAGGGCATGCACGTTCTGGTCATGGAACAGAGGCTCTCTGGTTAAAACTACACAGCCAGTTAATGTGCCATCTAAAAACTACTTTTATACCCTGAAGGGATAAGTGTCTGCCATTTGGGCTTTTACTTGAGAGTAAAAGCCCAAATGAGAGCTGGAGATTTAATCCCTTATTCAGAGAAATGATTCTCCTTCATATAAATAGGTCTGTTGGAGTCAGTGAGCTGAGCTCACTGAAGGAGGGATAGTCGGTTTTACCAGTCCAAGTCTCTACAGTGCTGTGCAATGAGTGATGTAGCATTTAGTACCTGTAGGAATGATGGAGTATATTGCTCTCTTTCAGTGGTTATGTGTGGAAGCATTCAGGTTTGGGTGCTGAGGACACAGTGCTTTGGGGGCTATCTACATGTGATATATATGTCTGTATCTGCCCTTTGCCAGTGATGGGTTGGATGACAGAACATGGCTCTTCCAGAAACTGGTGGTACACATGGTGAGCCTGCTTTGGAGCTGGGCTCACAGTCTCCAAATCCCACAGGTAGTTACTGCTGGGCCACCCGATGGGGTTTTGCTGAAGGAGTCTGGAGCTGTAGTTTTGCCCACCAAATAGAAACAAGCATCACCTCAGATTCCTTCATTTTTAACTACTAAATCCATTAGATGCTATTTTGGTGGCTTGAAATGAGTGAA
The DNA here is from genome assembly GCA_020800305.1 of Porphyrio hochstetteri. Classification (NCBI taxonomy): domain Eukaryota; kingdom Metazoa; phylum Chordata; class Aves; order Gruiformes; family Rallidae; genus Porphyrio; species Porphyrio hochstetteri. The sequence goes on along the minus strand of CM036926.1, from coordinate 5,662,906 downwards.
GTTTGCAGGAATTTATAGTGCTTTGTTTCTTTACTGCCTATTCCAGCTGGCAGCTGGGTCTGAGGGGATCCTGCAGCACTCCCACCCTTATCTCTCAGAGAGCATTCCTGGCAGCGGTGCTGGGGTTGTCATGCCAGGCCAGGAAGCAGACGTGCAGCAACAGAGCCTGTGATTCCTGCCTTCCTCCCACCTCCCTGCCGGGTAACTCCAGCAGCCATCAAGTGAAAATACTGCAGCACCTCTCTGAGGGTGGAAAAGGGGATGCTGGGCACTTGGGAGAAGACACAATCATAGACTTCTTGAGGCTCACATGTACATGCCTGCTTCAGGGCAGCAGTTAGGGATGTCCCTGTTAATTAAAAGGGATACTTTTTTTCATCTGAGTGTATGGAGAAAAACATACTTCTTCAAAGAATAGGAAGGTATGAGGAATGAGGATCTGGTTGTGGTCATTGTCACCAAAGAAGTCAATTTAAGAAAAAAACAACCCAACCCAAGCACCTGTGGGATGTTGTTATTCATGTGCAACCCAGTAGTAGCCAGGAGCCTGTAGCACTGATTAGAACCGTACCCTAACACACTGAACTCGGGCTCCTCTGCAGCCCTTAAATACTTGTGACTGTGTTTTCATTTCTGGTTTTAGTTTTGCTTTTCTCCTTGGTGCTGGTTTGTTTTTTCACTGTTGTCACTTCCTCTGGGGATTTATTGATTGTGTCTTTGAGTGAAATCTTGAACTGCAGTTGGTGCTGTTTTAGCCTTCTTGCCATTTAAGATAATAAGTTGGTCTGATTCTCTTCAGAGCATACTGGCTTCTATAGGAATGGAGTTATGCCAACACTGGTAGTTTTGGGAAATCATTTGCAAGTGTGTGCCAAACCCCTGGAGGGTTTGCTGTTTAGAAACACAGAAATCAGAAGAAAAGAGGGGGTCCACTGATCCAGTTCCTAAGCCTTTCGTTATGACTGTAGGCAGCTCAGTTAATTTCTTTGTGCCACAGTTTATCAAAAAATAGGGATTTTATCTATTTACCTCTTGCAGTAGGTTTGGAAATCTAATAAATGTTGACAATAAGCTTTTGATCCTGTAAAAAGTAAGAGAGCAGCTACATACACTATTATTTATAAATTCATGTTTCATTCTTCGTGTAATGGACATTGTTATGGTGCTGCTTGGAATTAAGCTGATGCTAAATATTTTTTCTGAAACAGAATCCAACAGACTCTTGATTCTGGCATGTGGGAGGTTCTAATGTGACTTACATTTAGAGTTTCTCTTTCATTTTAAGACAGTTGAATTAGGTCTTATTGGGTGTGCAACCCCAGGCATGTCAGCTTCCATGGATCCCACTTACACAGCACCACACGTCCTCACTGTTACAGGGATATAGGATACAGCCCTGGGGGCTGCACACAGGTCACCCAGGTGGCCTTTGGCTGCATCCTCTGTCGTTCTGGAGGTGATGCTGTGGTTTTGGCTTAGTTGGTGTAGAGAAGGGCCTTGATTGTGCTGTGCTTTTATATGAAAACCGGTCCATAAACAAAATAAATCGCAGACCCAGCTGGAGTTGGAGCTGTGAAAGCAAGCAGCCCTGGAAAATGAGCCTTGTTTAGGGAGATTTATTGAAATGAGCCATATACTCACACCAGTATATATTATCTATGTGTGTGTGCTTATCTGTATCTGTACATGTGTGTATATTAGAAAGGTGGAAATCTAATGGTCATAGAGTAACCACATAAAGCTTTAGGGAAGAAATGAACATAAATGACAAGGAAAATATTTCCTTCCCTAATGAGAAAATGAAAATAAATTAAAGAAAGAAATACACATACATTCTAGGAACAGAATGCTGTCAGCTAGGCTGGAGGTGCAAACAGGGGACATGTCTGGCTCCCAGGCTGGCTTCCTCAGGACTGTGGTCTGCCATTCCCCATGAACATCAAATTGGATGAGGAGAGCAGATCACAGATGAAGTCTCCTTCTCAAGGTCTCGCAGACCTTATGAAGGGCCCAAAGGGCACGTGTGCATCAAAGAGAAACAGGCAGAATCATGCTATACAGAGGGGGAGGATTTACTTCAGGCTTTGAAACACCCAAAAGGGGATTAATACCCGTAATTAAAAAAATAAATAAAATCTCCTGTCCATTGGAAAATCCTTTGCCTCCCTGCAGGAGAGAGAAGACTGGGAGCGGGACAGAACGTAGGATGTAAGAGCAAACTGTAACCCAGTGAATTAGTCTTAACTATAGCAAAAACAGCACTTGTGTAAATGAGGCCCCTAAGGGCCGATAACCAAGCAGTAAAATGTTACAGGAGGGAAGTAAGTCAGGGCTATAAACCTGGGAAGTCAGGACTGGGTAGCCAGGATCTGGAGCATAAAACAGGCGAGATTAAAGGATGACAGATGAGGGCTGGGAAGGATGCATGAATCCTCACCACCATAAGGATTCTAATTCCTGTGGCCTAAAGACAGTCTTGTTCCTCTGAGTACTGCCAGGTACCAGAAAATGACTGAGATGCCCACTGAGAACTTGAGAGGAGAATAGAAGAGTGAGCGACAGATGATAAATAAAATAAGGAAATATAATCAAATCAACATTGAGTGTATTTGATTTAGGAGGACACCAATGAACAGAGAAGGGGAAGAAAGCAGCAGGGTAAGAGTTGCTGTTGGATAGGACTGTGGCTTGAGTGAGATATAGTGCAAGCCCTAAATTATAATCATCATTATTTTTTGGCTGGGCTGTGTTGTGACATCAATACCAATTTACACTCTGGGTGAGTAGCACTTACTACCTTCTTGTCTTCATAAATTGTGCATTGTCCTTATTTATTTGCTTCCCTGTCCCCTTCCTCTCTTCCTGTATTGCCTCTCTCCTCCTTTATAAGCATGATGGGGATGGTGTATCATTGCTATGTCCTTGATGAATTTGACATTTAACCCCAGTTATGGATCCCCAGCTTCCCTCTCCTTTCTTTTGTGCCAGGTATGGGGATGTGCAACTCATATTCTTGCTTGTGAGGAGGGTGGTGTGTACAAAAGGAGGCAACGTTGGCATTACTCCTGATAGACCTGTGAGAATGTGACTCTTTTATCATCACGCAGCTGGTATTTCCATGGTACTTTGTGGTCTTCATGCCTAGCCCAGGAGTAGACCTGTTGGTTGTTCTGAGTCCAAGCTGTCTCTCTGACATCATGTGGTATGTGCTTAAAGGTCAGAGTTTTTATACTTGCTTTCTCTCCAAATTTAGTAAGCCACCTCATATTGTGAAGTCCCACAAAAGCATTGCTGTGGCATCACCAGGTATCTTTAAAATCACCTTCAAGCATGGAAGAAGTGGGTTGCATCATGTACTTTGTAGGAGAAAGGGTGTCTGTAACCACTAACAAGAATAATTATGGAAGGAGAAGAAATCTTGATTTGGGAAGCTGATAAACTGTCATTTTATGTCAGTCAGCAGAGATGCACTGGTTTTCACTGATAGTTTATGCTAAACCACTGGACTTTACACTGGAACAGCTGAATTATGAATATGTTCTACTGTTCTGGCTTCATGACTAGGTCAGTGATTAAATGAATTAGACAAAATCCATTTGGAAAGTGACTGTGTGCCAGTTTCATCTGAAACTCTGCTATAAATTAAACTGAAAAAAAGTCTGGTTCAAAATGGGAAATGTTTTTCAGTTGCTTAAAATCACACCTTAAATTGATCTGATATCTCTCAACATATGGGATAACTCTTAATCTCCTTGTGAATTGAAGTTTGGCTGTCAGAGGGGCAGATGGTAAAGCTGAAACTAACAGTCCTCAGGCTTACCTGTTCATGGTGATGGACAGAGTGGGAGACCAAATTTGGGAATGCCTCAGCCAATGTGTGTTACTGTGTTTGGCACATAGCTGCCAGGTGATGGGCAGTGTCACTAGTGGGAAAGGGACAGAGACTTCTCCTATGCTAAAGGATTACAGATTTAATCTGACAAAACCTGTCTCCTGTTTGTAGCAGAAACTCCACAACCTCTCCTGTTCTATTCTGCACCCGTGCTGAATATCTGTTACTTTATACAAGAAAGACAAGGTTTCTCCCTGATTCCTGTATGATCAGTTCATGCTCTGATCCTTAAGCCAACCCCCTAGAAAGTTGTGAATTTGCTTTCTTTTGAGAATCCTGCTTTGCTGAAAATGAACCAGGCTCAGATAATGTAAGAAGAACCTTGGTGCTGGTGCCTGGCGAAAGGAAACGGGCAAAGGGAGAGATAGACTGGGAAGAAACCACAACAATGACCTTATGGGGTAGTGGGTAGTAGATTTAGTAATCTCTAATGTAATTTCTGGTGAAGAATTTCCATGCTCATCTCTTTCCTGTAAAGGTTTTTTGACAGGTTTTTTTCCTTCCCTCTGGCCTGCTTTCCTCTGCAGGGAATCTGTATGTAGACATTCTCCTAGTACAGCAGCTGTGTGAGGGTACCCTCGCTGTAAGGTCGTGCCCTAGAATCATACATTATGAGGCAGTGGGTTAGAATATGCTTAACCCTGTGCAGGTGCACAGGGAAGAAGATGGATGCAAGGAACTTATTTTCTGCTGCCTCTGTGCAGGGGGCAGGGAGGAGGCACCGTCTCTGAAACTCCTTTTACACACTGTACGGTGCGGTGGGAATCTAGTCCAGACTAGACTGGAGTCTAGCCCCAGGCACAGTGCCTTGGGGAGCAGCTGCCAGTTTTGAGTCCTTCAGCTTCCTTACCCACCCCACATAAGCAGAGACCTGCAACTGTAGCTTTTCTTACAGTCATAACGATGCAAACTAATTGCCAGGATGCAGCAAAGAAAGCTGAATCACCTGCCAAAATGATGGAGCAGTTCACTTCTGTTTTCCTCCTGCATGAAGGTAGAGTAGGAATTAAAATCCTGAGGAGTCTGTGATGGAAATATTTGGGACTTCACTGTAAGTGCTGTGGTTTGTTTGATCTGGGGGAAGCAGGAGATGTAGCCCTCCCTAGTGCCCCATGTAGAATAACATGCCTTTCCTTAAACACCACTTCAGTAAATATTCTGGGTAAATATTGGGTAAAAAATGCCATGCTAGATTTTCCTGGAGGGATTTTTCTGGGGTTTGTCCCTAAGTCTTGGTGACAAGGAAATCTCCCTCTAGATAATGATATGAGATCACAGTGTCCTTTCAGTTCTTGTTGATGTCATGGTCTTGGACAAATATGAAAGATTAACAGCAAGAAGTGGTGGTTTGGTGGACAGTAGTTACACCCCCTGACTCCAAAGACATATAAATGGCAGCATTAAGTTTGGATTTTCCAAGAATGAAAGTTGAGCAGGTGAAATATGCAATTAGTTCACTCTGTTAATGGACTGCAGTCTTTTTGGTTTGTTGCTTGTCTGGATCCAAAACTGTGTAGATTCCTTGTTTAGCTTGAATTGGTTCTACAGAAAAATCACCTTCCTGCTTTCATTTCTAAATATCAATCCACCTAATGCTTCTGCAGTGAATGTCCCCATTGTAACCACTGGCCACCAGTCCGTAGTAATTCTTAGCTGGATTAAATCTTTAGGCCCTGATCCTGCTCACAGTATTGAATTATGGGTAACTTTACTCAGGGATTATCTGAACCAACACTTGTTGAGTCATTTGGGTGGAGCTGTTTGTAAACAACAAGTGTTTGCTAGACTTGAGGTATTAGTGAATTCAGCGCTGTGGCTCATTTACAGAGTATTAAATTCTATAGTGCTGAAAATTTGGGGCATTGAATGAGGTAAGGAGCCTCTGAAAGGAGTAGATCTATTTGTGCATATTTCATCCTACAAGTTTTGTAGGGGAAGGATGCCTTAAATTCAGCTATGTGAAGTGATTCCCTATGGCTAAAACAATCTAAGGACATTTAGATTATAGTAACTGTATAGGTGAGATCTTGTTATTCAACACGCAGAAAAATAATCTAAATTTTGAATGTCAGGATGGGGCCCAAACCTGGATGAGTCCCAAGACTTTGGGACTCCTTTGGAGTTACCAGACACTGTCTGCAGCAGGAGGCAGAGTGAATGCTGAACTCCTTAGAGCAGTGATGTGATCTAGGGGCAAATCTTCCATCCCTCTACAAGAAGCAAAGCCCAACTTTCAAACAAATGATAAACATCCAATAATTTGTGCTTCTGATAGAAATTCCAACAATCTCTTAGCTCCTTGGCATTGTGGCAACCCAACTGGCAGCAGACACCAGGGTTGTCTGGTTCCCAGATGCCAATCCTGGTTGTGGCTTCTGTGGTGCAATCAGCCTGGAGCAGGCTGATTTTGCTGTGTCCATAGCTGACTCACCCAAAGCCGTTCACACGGGCTTCTCACGATCCTAGAGACACCATTACCTCACACAGCACCCCTGGGCTTGATGGCTGAGATTACAGGACTGTTACTTGGGCCATGGGGACAGGTTCATGCCGTGAACACGTCACCTCTTTGCTCTGGAGGCTGAAGCATTCTGCTAATCCCCAGGTTTTACAGACCAACATCTCCCTCCTGCCCTCCTCCTGACCCCAACCTGATCTGGAGGAGCTGCTCCTCGTGAAGGTCAGAGATAATTCATGTGGTGTCATGCTGTGTCATTCATGATGAGTGACTGGATTGGTATGATGAATGTGGAAGGGTCAGTTCGGGCGCTCACCCTAGGAACACATTTGTGGGGCCACCACTGTCGTTTTACTTGGGGTCTGCATGGAGCCCTCCAGGCTTTCAGCCTCAAGAATGAACAGCTCATGCCTGAAATGAGCTTAGCTTTTTCCCCAGGGTTCCCCCCCCAACCCCGACTCCAGGAGAAGAAGAGACTGAGAAGCATTTGCAATTCTCTAAAAATCATGAGCACAAAGGGTAGCCCATCGAATTGATAAGAAGCCTTAAATCTTGTTTCTCAAGGGTTTATAATGTGGCACGGAAAACTGCTGGAACTTGGCATTCAAAACTCATCTAGGGAGCAGCTTTATTCTTCCCATCTTTCTTTTTTTTAAAAAAAAAATTATTTTCTCACATCCTCTTGGACCTCTTCTGCTCTGCACTCTCCCCTCCACCCCCCACCCCCAGTTATAATTCCTGGCAGAGTTTTGCAGTGAGCTATTGCTCATGAGGGCTCTGAGCTCTGCCATTTTTTCCTCTCAGTGGGAGCTGCATCCCAGCATTTTTCTGGAATTTAAAAAAAAAATAAAAAATTAGTTTCTCAGGATTTTCTTCCCTGAAACAGAGAACAAATGATGCAAAGGCCCAAACAGGGATTTCTGCCGTGCTATGTTCTTTGCACCTATGACCTCCATGTGAGTTAAAATCACATCTGCTGAGGGCCCACAAAAATGCCTTTAAGACAACTCATTTCCATTTTAGATCAGAAGTTAACCCTGTTTGTTTAAGGGTTCTACTCTGCTGACCATACCAATGTAATCGAAGCCATCTCACTTCTCTGAGCTGTGCTAAGGTAAAGAACGGGTCATGATGGTTTAGCTGGGTCCTTTCAAGGGTTGTACTTCTAGAATCTTCTGATGATACCAAATTCTTCTCTCCCCCCTCTCCCAAATATGATATTGGCACACTAAAACAGCATTTGAAGGCCATACCTGGATTGAGAGATTAACCTAGTTGCCACCTTTGGATTTTCAGTGTTTCTGAGGCAGTGCAGCAAGGAAGAGGGTTGGGTTCCAGGACCAACATGCAGGGAGTTCACATGGTACAGAGCACAGACCTGCATTTTGGGGAGTGCTTTGCATTAGGTGTTGGGCCCACCAGTAAAGTTGGGGGATGGACTGAGGAGCAGAATCCTACCCAGGTGATGTAGTTGTGTTTTCCAACCTTCCTCAGCTTTGTGCCCCAGGAACATGCTAACAGCATGCTATCTGTGCAGAGAGGAATCTCTGCTCGGATGTGATGAATGTGGCCCTTTGTCCTGAGCAGGTGACTTCCATGCCAGGGTGTGACATTTGCCACCTCTCCTTAGGTGGAGTTTTCAGTGAACTCAAGGAGAGTTTTGCCAGAATGAGATCTGCATTGTCAGGACTCTTGCTCCTGCCTGGCTTCTGCTTGCACAGCAGTATGATTAAAAGGCTCCACGCTTATCTCATTGCCGTTCATTATTCACCTGTTCTGGCAGGACAGGCAGCATGTTCCTGGCCAACACTGGGATGCACTTGGGTCAGATGACCTCAGATCCTTCCAGAAAGTTTGCCAGCCTCAGGTCTACGGGCATAAACACATAAACCCCTTTCTCGTGCTTCCACAATTCCAAACCAGCTTAAATTTTAATAATAAAATACTGTAGGTGTTTAGTCCACAATATAGTCCACCACCACCCCTTAGGAGAAGCAAACATGATTTAAGTGCAGATAGTTTTGTCATGTAAAAATTAGCTACTCTGTATCTGAAATCTCTTTTTTTTTTTTTTTGTGGTTGTTGGCATGGAAACAAGTATAGCCTGCAAGTCCTCCAGACACCTTTGTAACTCCAGGAGAAGTCAATAGGAACCTGTGGAAAGGCTCTACAGCTCTAAAATCCGATGTCAGATACCTTGCTTTGCTCCTCAGAAAGCATCTGATTTTGATAATTAGCTTCATTTGGAAGAAAGTCTTTCTGGAAGTTGTGACTTGGGTCAGTCTGAAGTCAGGATGTGTATTGTGAGTTGAGGTTAAATATTTTTTGGTATAACAGTTCTTCCACACCATCTGGTTCTTATGTATTGCCTACCAGTGAGATCAGATGCCTTCCCGTGGCTAAATGGAAACAAATTGGCTTTAATAGGTGTCATACTCCATTTTCCTGGAGCTGAGTGTTCCTTGTGACCACTCTTCCCAATCCTTGGGAAGAGAAGGGGACTTTGATAAGCATGGTAAGCTTTGTCCCATGTTTGGATCAGTGTTAGGCCAAGTTTAGTAGGATATTTTGCAGACCATTATGCTTAATTTTCTCAGCAATGCAGACTTGAGAGGAGAAAATCTCAGTATGTGACTTTATGGTGTGGGGCAAAACATCATTTTGTGATGAGAAGTGATGGCATTTTACTGAAATGTCATGGCTTGAGATACAATCTGTCTTTCCCATTCAAAAATTACTTCCAGGAAGGCAAAATTGAAAGTGGGACCATGATAAATGAGTGAGATTTTTAACTGTCTTGTTGAAATACAAAAAGCCCTTCCTCTTATTAACAGAAATATTTTTTAAACTGTATGAAAACGAAGCCAGGAGGAGGACATCTCCTTCAAAACCTGTCAGGCCAGACAAGGTGGTGATTAAAACAACACTCTTAGTCCTAATGTAGTGTTTTTAACTAACTGGCTTTTGTGGGATTGCATCAAATCTTTGGATTAAGGGAAGTGCTGACACAGGGAAAGAGGAACGTGCATAGAGGAAACAACTTTCATCATCTTCCTTACTTTCCCAGGAAACAAATGCATCCGTGTGAGGGAACAAGAGAATAAAATGCTTGCCCCAGTTTCATCTCTTGTACAGTGGAGACCCATCTCCCTTAAAGATGGTCCATCATGTCAAAAGAAGAGAGATGTGGGCAGAGAACACCAGGAGCCTGAGCTTGGTGTCACTGCATCATATCTGATGTTGGAAAGCTTCTGATGAGTGGTGTGTAACTGGGATGACTGGATGTGACTTGCAGCTGAGCGGTACGTCCTTTTGTGGGATAAATGGGGAAAACTGAACCTGGAAACTATTTCTTTAGTGCTGGAGTCTGCCTCCAGGAAAGGTCTTGCTAGGTATGGGGAATGGGATGGGGCTCTGATTGTGACTTCATCCTTTTGTCACACCACTGGTGCTTTGGACACTACTTACTACTAAGTTGAAGTGTGGCACTTGGTAATTGAGAAGACTTCTCCTATGTCTAACAGCTGTACCTATGTGTCCAAGGGTTAAAACAGAGATGGGAGTATTTCAGGATGGAAACTGTAGGTTTCTACAATGTTCAGAAAGGCACCAGTACTGATGTGCAAGATCCTGGTAAAGGTGCACTCCTCTGTGCTGGTGCAGCTGGATCATTCTGTGTACCAGCAATGCATCTTAACATCCCTTCAGGATGGGGCCACCACGTGTGACCAAGTTCTGTTGTTGTTGCCCAGAGAGGTTCTGTAGGTTGGTGCTTTGTGGTTGCTTGTACCGTACATGAAAGGCTTTCTGTGAGTGTGCTTGGTAAGCCGGTGTGGGCTGTATTTGCCCACGCAGCTTCCATGTTTGCTCTGTTGTGAGGCTGTCCACGCGTGTGGCAGTGCTCCCTCTGTGCCGGGTACACGCACTCCCTGCACTCTGCTCTCTCCTAGGCGGTGTGCGCCCTTGCCACGCTTCCCCAGTGCTGTTTCACCGAGGTGGGGTTCAGCGGCTGCGGGCAGGGAGTGGGTTGCACACTTCTACTCGCTGTGCGGCTTCCCGGACCCCCCGTAGTCCTCGGCACCCACCCCCGATGCCGCCTCGCGTGTTTCGCAGCCGCCGCTGGCTGCGTGCGAGGCTCCGGGGCTCCTGCGGGGTGCAGCTGTTTTCGCAAGCGTGTGTGTTTCCACGCTATCGCCCTTTTAAGTCTCCCCCCTCCCCGCCCCGCCGCTCCCCGCCGAGCGCCGGCCGCGCCGCTGGCTGCCTGGCCCCGGCCGCCCGGGGAGCGCGTAGGCGGCGGCGGCGGGGGGTGTGCCGAGCCGCGCCGTGCCCCACAGCGCCCCGGGGGAAGCAGCGGCCGGGGCCGCCGCGCTAATTGAAACGTGTCGGCGGCTCTTCGCCGCCTCGGCTCCGCTGACAGGGCGACTCCGACCGCGGCGGCGGCAGCGCCCCGGGGTCGGGCGGAGGGGGGTGATGGGGGGTGGAGGCGGGCGGCGCCAGTCCGGGCCGGCCCCGGGCAGCGCTCCCGGAGCCCAGCCCAGCCTGGCCGGGCCCCACGCAGGGTCCCGCTTTGCTTTTTCTTTCCCCCTTGTGTTCCCTCCCCCGCGTCCCGCTGCTGTGGGGCGGGCTGGCTCCTGGCTGCCGCCTCGGGTGACTCTGGTGCCGAGGCTCCCCGCTGGCCCCCGGTTGCTGCCTCAGTGGGAACCCCCGCGTCTGCTAATGGAGGGGGGATGCCAGCGGAAAACAGGAAAACCCTCCCCTAATTCCCATTCCCCTTTGTTGAGTAACGCTGCACGATAAACCATTCCCAGGGATGGCGCTGGGATTAGGGTAAAACCTCTCTCCCTGGCTATTTTGATTTCATAGAAGAGATAATCAGATTACTCACAAAGTCCATCTGATGTAGAGCCATCCGTGTGCAGTAGAATAAAGTACTGCTTTGCCTCCCCGTGGATTCTCCTGCACACAGTACAGAACAGACACCTCACAATGTTGTGCACCTATAACATCTATTTTTTGTATATTTTTTTCCTAAAAAAAAAAGGTGTGTAGTCACCACACAGATTCAGAGAGCCTTTTATGAGGGGTTTAACAGGTCTGTAGGAGGGGTGTGCATGTGAAGTATTTGGTTGGGAGGTTGAGTTTTCATGCTTTATGGACCTATTGTGAGATCAGTTAAAAACTGAGGTGTGTAAATTTATATATATATATATATATAAATCCAGTAGTCCACAGACCGAGCATGTATATTATTCTTTCTGGTCAGAGACTGAGAATGTTACAAGAGGTTTAGAAAAAATTCAAGAGGCTTCTATTTCCTGCTGTGGTGGTGTATGGTTGAAGGGATTAGGGAAGGTGGGTCAACACGTTGCTTGGTATCAGAGGCTGCTATCTGCGGTTCTCATTTCACCTTTTTAGGCATACACATGAAGGGTTTGTTGGCAGCAGAGTAGAGCTTCCAGGAGAACTGGGAGTATAGTTTATACTGGGTTTGAAGGTGAAACTTCCATTAGCTTTTGCTAGTTAAGTATGGGGGAGGCACAGATTTGGGATGAATGAAATGTTGAAGTGGGAGGGGAGTATGAGACTTTGGATGCTCTAATAATTCCTGCTGGTTTTTAATAACTTTGGATGCTTATCAGTAAATAAGATTGTGTCAGGTGCCTACATTTAGGCACCCAAGTTTGAAAAATGCAGCTTTCTTGGCTTCTTGTCAAGGTCACAACAGCTGGGTGACATTTGGAACAGAACCTGGGGGTTCTAACCCCTGAGCCTCTTGCCTCAGGCAGGAGGGAGAGGATCCATGGAGCTCTAGCTTAAGGAAAAAGAAGTGCCATAACAAAGATCGTGCAGGAGCCAACTCAGATGCCTGGAAGGGAGAAGCACAGAGCTAGAACTGAAAAGATGAAGGACCTCATTGAACCTGGAGTGCCTGATTAAATGCAGCACAGCTTGTGCGTGCACAGTGGCAGATTTTTCAGCAGATATGTGCAAACCTCAGACTGGGAAGGGTGGGAGAAATGGAGGAAAACAATTCCCCTTCTAGAAATACTAAAATCCAGTATCATTATCTATAAGGAAGAGAGTTGAATTATTTTATGCTTAATAGGTAATATGCATGGTCTGGTTTAGAAGAGTCGGGTCATGTGGACCTGCCTGCTCTAAGGAAACAGAGTTGTTTGCTGTTCCTGCCTCTTGACTGGGAAATGCTGAACGCTCGCTCTCTGCTGTTGTTTTTCCACAGATGAGTTGAGGGCAGTAAGTTGATTTCTGTGAATTTTTGTGCACAGAATTGTAAAGCAGCAAATATCCATTGGGTTGAACGCTGTGAGATACAAAAGCAGAATAGAGATGGGAAAATCATTTGGAAATTTAACTACATATTGAAATATTCAGCAGTACTGAAGAGCAAAATGCTTTTATGAAGTTTGTAGTATTTTGGGGCACTGCCCTGAATACATGGGGTTTCTTTGGCATTATTGCCATGCACATAAGAAATCACAGTGATTGCCTGTGTTTGGTGTTCCTTGGCTCCCCACAGTACTAACAGCTAGCTGAGAAGAGACTGCCAAAGTTTCATGAACTTCACGTGATGGTTGTTCCTGCCATTCAAAGAAGCATCATGAATTAAATCAATGGTGTGCTGGCTACAGGGGGAAAAAATAGAGACTGGGATGTGGAGAAAGGATGTTGCTTGAAGTGCTGACCTCTTAGGAAGAGGGTGACTGAGGAACTCCTGCCAGTGATGCTGCTACCGTGTTGAGATTTCAAGATGTGAAGACAGGAAGTGCAGTTTCTTTTAAAGGGTCTCAGCCACGTGCTGCTTAATTTATCTTCTTGGCTGGTCCTGCACTGTGATAGCATTTAGCCTTGTAGGGGCTATTTCTCTGTTATTATTCAGATTAAGCTGGCAAGGTTTGAGCAAATGATGTGGACCGGATTTCCAGGGACTTGTTTGGGAAGCAGACTACTCAGCTGGAGAGCTGTCAGTCAGCCATCTTTTAACCTTTAACTGGACCCTGAAGTCCAGGTCCTTGTTGGCTGTCATGTATTTTCTTGAGGTATCTGTCTGCTGCTTTTAAACTCAGAAACTTTGGTGGGTGGGTTCTGCTGTAACTTCCCCTCAATGTCTTGTCAGTGTCTCACCTGAAATTTTAAATACTTCTGCAGTTTGGTTTCATCTCTTGCCTGAGCACTGGGATTCATTCAGCCAGTTGTCTCAGGGAGGGACTTGAGGAAAGAATTGGGGAGGGCACAGAATTATCACCCAGGTGTGGTCCTCAAAGAGGCAGCATGGAGACAGTATTTTGACAAGTCCTGCCTGTGGCATGCTGCCAACTTATTTTACAGGAAGCGTGGCCTTGGCAGGTGTTGATGGCAGCAAAACAAATCTGGAATAGCTTGTGATAAAGGGAGTTTTCTGGGGAAGTGGAGAAAGGAGCGAGATAAATACCTTAAAACTGATCACAGGAAGAGGGAAGATGGGCTTGCTGGAACATTCAGGAACAATCCTTGAGGGCACCAAAGGTTGCAGTACAATTTAGGGGGCTGGTGAAAGCCTAAGGAGATTTCCATTGTGTTTTTTCAGCTTTTTTCTCTCCAAGGATAGAACTTTGCCTGTCCCAAGCACTTAGAATAAATTTCCCAGGCTTTTGGGTTCCTTGATCTTGAAGTCAGCTCTCTTCTAAATGCAGTGAATCAGAAGCCGTGATTTCAGGTACCCTCTCAGTTGATCGGGGTGGTGACAGAAATCAACCCAGTGAAACAGAGCCCTGATGCCGCTCCTTCGGCAGATCCTAAGAATTCAGAGTGGGCATTTGGACCATAGGATGTACGTGGATGTGTTGGATGCTACCCTGTAGACATGGGCATCATTCTGAAGTGATGAGTGACTCACCAGTGCAGTATAATCACCGGAGACAGGCCCAGCACTGCACCATCCATCACTCTTGAGCTGACAGAACACCCTTCTGCGTGTGCTGTGCCTGCCCAAGACCCCTGTTATAAATCCTCTCAGAATGGAGGAATGTGGGGTCCTTCTAACATACACACAGGGCTGCCCTAAGCATGTCACATCATGCTGTTACTGTTAGACGACGTCAGGCCTTGTAGGGCTGCTTGTGCTTAGCCACACTGGCAGGAGAAAGCGTTCTGGGAAGCTGAATAAAGTGCCCTGTGGTCTGCAACCTGTGGCTGGAGCTTGGCGTGTATATGCCCTTTGGACTAGGCACCTCCAGTACACACAGTCATCCTTAGCCTCCCACAGCCTGGTTTGTGCAGCAGGGATTTGGCATTTCAGGAATCTGGGAGGGAGAATGTGGCTGTGAGCAGAGGAGCAGCTAGAGTTGTTGATGGAGTGTGTAAGGAGAGAGTAAGAGAGCGTGGATCCAAAGACTGCTGTGAATGGGTGCTGTGTAGAAGAGCACTCTGGATGGTGGGCACCTATCTTTTAATGAAGAGAAGGCCAAGCTACTCCTCCACCTCCTGACTTCACTTATCTGTAGAAGCGTATGGCTTGCACAGCCCTTGGCAAGTTCCTTTGCAGATGCCAGACGTGCTCCGTCGTCTGGATCTGTCAGTACTTCTTTTGAAGTTAACCAGATGTTGGTGCAGATGTTCCTGGGACACAACTGAGACGTGCTGAATGGAGAAGACCATGAGGCTGACATATGGAAAGGTCCAAGAATTTTGGTGTGGCTTTTATATGAACTGCCGTATTTGACAAAACAATTAGCATCACCAGAGAGTGTTTCAGCGCTGTCTGTCACAGAAACAAGGAGGATGTTTTGATAGCTTTTATATGAGTTTGAATCCTTTGTGTATTTCCCCACTGAACTTCAAATACATTGGAAATGTGAAGCAGCCATTTTACAGAGGAGCACTGAGGCGTTCACCTGCTTAATGCTAGCAGAAGAGAAAGCCCAAGTGTTTCCTCAGCCTCATCCAAGACTCAGACTCCTCATGTATGACCCAATTCTGTGCCAGTATCATAGAATCATAGAATGGCATGGGTTGGAAGGGACCCCAAGGATCACAGAGTTCCAAGCCCCCTGAAACAGGCAGGGCCACCAACCTCCAGGCCTGGAGCTACAGAAGGTTGCCCAGGGCCCCATCCAACCTGGCCTTGAACACCCCCAGGGATGGGGCATCCACACCCTCTCTGGGCAGCCTGTTCCAGCTCCTCACCACTCTCTCTCTGTAAAGAACTTCCCCTAATGTCTAATCTAACCCTTCCCCCCTTCAGCTTCACTCCATCCCCCTTGTCCTGCCATTATCTACCCTTTTAACAAGCTGATTCCCCTCCTGTTCCTCTGCTCCCTTCAGGGACTGGAAGGCTGCAATGAGGTCTCCCTGCAGCCTTCTCCTCTCCAGGCTGAACAAGCCCAGCTCCCCCAGCCTCTCCTCGTAGGGGAAGTGTTCCAGCCCTCTGATCATCTTCGTGGCCCTCCTCTGAGCCCAGTGCTTTCCTCCCATTCTCTCAAGGATGGTATGAACTCCAGTCTCCTTTCATCCTCACACTGAGATGCACACATGCAGCTTCTCTGCTAGTATTCCAAACAGCTGTTGGCTAGAAGCTGGCAGGATGGTGGAAACCTGTCATTTCCATGCTCTGAGTGTTGTCAAAGAACAGTGCTTTCATTACACATGTAGCTGGCAATGGCAGAGTGGCTGCCCATCTCCCCAGAAGGCGCCGTACACATGGACACAACACACTGCACACGCCTGCCAGCGTTTAGGTGGGCGGGAGGGTTGGGGGAGAGGTGATGCAGAAGTGAGTTTGTGCAATTAAAGATGGAATAGCCATCTCTGCTGCCTTCCTCGTGCTGCATAAAATAAGACCGAGACTGAGGGGTTGGCTTCTGGCGATCTAGCTGTGGCAGCATGAAAAATGAGGAGGAGTGCGATAAGAAACTAATAATTTATGTTCCAAGCACAGGCTCACACCAGTGTGGAGGGAAATTTGTGCCAATAACTCCTACTAACTCAGAAAGGCACGCAATCTTTTATTGCACAAATTATTAACGACCAGAAAATAAATGACTCTCTAATCAGATTGGTGCTGCCGGCGCTTCTCATTTCTTCTTTTATTTGTATAAATTCTGAAGCCAGTCCACCCCTGAAGCTGAGGCAATGGGAACTTTTACTGGCCCAGTGCCCTGCCTGACAACAGAACAGATTAAACAACGATGAAACAGGAACGTCCTGGTATCTCATTGCCTATCAGAGATGGGTTTACTCAACAAACATTTTCTGGCTCCAGCAGTAACAGCTCTGTAGGTACACAGGGATCTCTGGTTTGGGATAGCGATGGGAAGAGCCAAACAGCAGCACAGTGAACCATTCTTTATGAAAATGTACAGAAAAAAGTAACAGCTCCTTGTCATCTCTTCTTGGCCCTGTTCCTTTGCAGGCTTCTTCAAGTCCTTCCTGTGCCCTCAGGGCTGCTGGTGTTGTGTTCCATCTGCTGCTGCTCTAGTGTTTCAGCACTGTGCTGAATATCCAGGCGTGCTGGGCACCTAGAGCAGTTCCTGGAGTGCACTGCCACTGTGGATTGCTGGGCCAAGGAGAATTCAGGCCTTGTGCTTCCATGGGGAAAGGAGTGTGAGGAGTTTGGTTTCTTTACCATACAGAAGCAAAGTGTGGAACTCTTTCCCTACCACCAAATGATTGCATCCTGGGGTTTGAAATATTTTTTTGTTACGATGAAGAAAAGGATTGATGAAGAATGGAAGATTTAAAAGAGAAAGGATGATGACTTCTGGATTCACTGCAGGTTTCCATCTGTTTACGTGGTGCTTTGTGTAATCGGGAGGGGGGTAGTGTTCTTGTATTTGGTGGGTGCAGTGAGGAGTTTGGATGTGATGCCAGAACAAGATGAGGAGCTTGTTTTGGGCTTGAACTAGTAGTTATCTTCAGGGAGACACAAAGTGAACTAGAATGGTAGAAGCAAACAACTTTGAGTCCACAAGTAACTTTGGCTGAATAATTGAGCATCACTTGATGCTCATGTTACCATGATAACACACTGAATGTAGAGCTTGGTCTGGGTTCCAGCCCTGGGCGATACTTGAATTGGAACATAAAGTTTGCAGGACCAACTGCATCCAACCTGTGGGCCAGACCAGCCCCATTTTGAAGCCCAAGCTTGTACTCTGAATGACAAGGCCCTAGGTCTGAATGCACCTCTGAGGCCTGCTTCTACTGTTTACGCAGGTTTGCTCTGATTTGGATGACCTACACAAGCCCGTGTGACCTGGCTAAGGCTCATTTAATCCTTGTGTTTCAGATTTTTAAGGTGGTGTTCAATAAACAGGGCTCCTTGAAGACAAAGGAGTTACTCTGGGTGTGACTAGAGGCCACTGGTCTGCGTTTAGTCCATATATTTTTCAGTTGGTGGGGCAGCCCCGTGTGTGAGCTCAGCCTTTTCTTCCCCCCTTCCCGTTTTGATGATGTGAACCAGATGATAAGGAAGAAAAGTGTTTCTGTTGTTAATTCAGCCCATTCGTTATCAGTGGCACCATCTCCCTGATGGCTTCATCTGAATAGGGAGGAGGGGGAGAATTACTTTTGCTCTCCCCCCCTTTTTTTTCATGGTGAGGGGGTGTTGGTGAAGGCAGCCTGGCTGCAATCATGAATAATGTGCAGATTGTTCCTGGGGACTGCAAGTGTTTTATTAACACAGGTTTTCTTAGACTGAATGCCCAATCACCACAGAACCATGAAACTCAAATTGCCTTACAGCTCTCTCATGAACATACTTTTAATCTCATTGACCTGTCGTTAGACTACAAGGCATAAATTCAGATTTGGAGATCTTATGTCCAATCATAAATTGGGCTGGCAGACTTCCGATCAACAGAATAAAACTGTCTTCTCTGAGGTGGGTTTTTTATTCCTCGGTGCTATTCCAGCAGCTGGAGTGGAGGTACAGTCAGCTTTTCTTAATAACCTATTCTTTAAAAAACGGAGGGATATAAGAAACCCAGCATGAAATTCACAGGAGAGAGAGAAGAAGGGGGAAAAAAAATGATGATTAAATAACATTAACGTTGGGCATAAACTTAGAATGTAGACAACTGTGAATTAAGGGGTGTTAGCTTCTGCTAACATCATGGAGAAGTGATAGAAAAATAGCAGAGTTTATGCAGTAGCATTCAGGCATATGGGTTTGGCCATAATTCTGTGTGCTTCTGGGGGGAGGGCACGTATATGCCAACTTCATAGGATTTCTTCCCCTTTTTCTATGTCTTTTCCTTCTTTTACTGGAATGAGAAACCCAGAAGAAATCTAATTTCTCCCTTTGGATTCAGCAGTGAGTGGGGGATTTGAAATTTCTATGGGTCAGTGGAAATTTGGTTACAAGGGGAGAGTTTGCTATGCTGTTATCAGGGATGGGTTCTCATGCAGAAGGGTCTCCTTGTGTTGAAGAAACATTGCAACCTGCTGAGTGCTGAGCGTGTGAAGGGTGGTGCAGCAGGCCCATCTGTGGGTGCTGTCATTGCATATGGACAATTCCTATTGTCCTCAGCAGAAGATGTGTCATCCTAAATGCTGGTAGAACTGGTCAGATTATTTGGTTTGTGCTTGTGCATTTCCTCTTCACAGGTCATTGTAGGAGAGTCTTGTGATGATCTGGAAGCTGCTATAGCAGTATTCTAATACTTTGAGTGGAGCACACAATGTTCACGTCGCATTTACATAAAAGCTACCTTTTTAGCACTCAGGTGTATGAGTTAGTCCATTGGATAATGCACATGAGGGAAAAAAAAGTGTATTATACACTTGCAGGGAGCTGAACCAGTATTTTTGTTCTCCAGAAGGGTTCTAACAGACAGACGTGTGGGCTTTCTCAAATACTGCTGCCCCAGATGTATTTTGCATCCTACCTGTTATGACCAGCTCTGCAGTTAAAAGAGTATGTCCGTAACATGCAAAATCATTCCACGTGGCTCTGCCAACCCAGGCTGGAGCTAAGCTGGCAGTCTAGAAGTCATGTGCATCCTTTCTCTGTGTGGCTTCACCTGGGGGTGCATTGCTGCTAAGGGGAATCCCTCCCTAAAGACAAAGAGCAGCTCAACTTGTGTATTCCTCAAAGTGTGGAGAACTTTCTCCAGCCTTTCTAGGAGAGTCTGTGGTGGTTCATTCAAAGAGTATCATGGGCTTTTCAGCATCTGGAGTGCGTTAGAAGGTGAGAGCAGTGCTGGAACCTGGAGACTTACTGTATTAATATACATCAGGCATCTCTACCTCACTTGCTCAGGATGCTGAGCAGACACTGGTTAGCCCCTGTGGCAGTATACCTGCTCTCAGACAGGTAAAGCAGGACAGCAAATTCTGGTTTTGGACAAAGGTGCAACTTCTGGCAACTGCTTTCCTTCAGGTGCTGTCCTGTGACATCGCAGCTGCCACTGGCTCTGGCTTCGTTCCACCCAGAACTCCATCCTTGTACCTGTAAGCAGCAGCCATTTGAGGAAATAGAGCACTTCGGACACCCTCCCCCAGGGTTTTCTGTCCTTACAGTAGTTTTTTGAGGGCCTCTCTTTTCCCAGCACTGGGATAGATGGACTCCTAAAATATACAGCTAATTACGTAGATAAATTTATTAGACTTTCTTCTGGTGCATGTTACATGGAGGGGGTTGGGGGGAGAAAGAGTGAACCCTGGAAGGAAACCCATAGCAACTGAAAATGTAAGTGTGAGGATTAGAAGTCCCCATAAATATACCTGACTTTGCCATCTCTTTTAATTAAATGCAAGTCACGAAACACAGGCACAGAGTGTGTCAGTGACAGGGTGTAGTAGTGCTCAGAGACAGGAAGGAAGAGTAAGTGGGGGGATCCAGCTGCGTGGCCTGGGGCTGAGATGCAGAGCAGAGCCAGGAGGGTTATATCTATGTGGGTGATAGAGAGCAAAGCTGTCACAGCAAGGCAAAGGGAACTCTCCAATCAGTTATTAACGTTCCCTGGTTTATCTTCTCCTCTTTATTGGTTTAATTGTAAATTAGCCAGCATGCTATACTTCTCCTCTGTGTTTTCTTCTCCCATCCCAGCTGGTTGGTAGAGGAGAACACACTGGTGCTAACAAGGAAAGAGGGGGTATAGGGAAGGCCCGTCCCCTCTTGAGCTTTGCCTCGGGGTTGTGCAGCTCTGAATTGTGAATCTCTTTGGGCCTTAAACTGTGATTCACTCAGCTTCTGAGGCTGCCTTCCCTCAAAATGCTGTGCCAGGACTTGGCTTCTGTGAGCAGTGGTGCTTGGTTTCCCTCCCAGAGGGCCCATGTCCGAGAGACCAGGATGAGGTACTGTGTTAATTCAATCCTCCTGTAAACAGCTTCCTCATTTTCTTCCCCTTCCACATATTCAAGTATTTTTTCCTTTCCCAGCTCTGTTTTGCCTTTGGTAATCTCCCCGGCATGTACTCCATCAGCACTCCTGTGGGGCTTCTCTGCGTAGGAAATAAAGCCCATAGTTCAGCACTATCCATCTAATATCTTCTGACTGCCTTTAATCATAGCATTTTCCATTTAATTGGGAAGGCAGGCACACTTTGCATATTAATACAGCACAGCCTGCACCTCCTCAGCATTAAAATCTTAGCTGGCTGGGATGTGTTATGCAGTGGCAGTGAACCTGCTGGGTGTCCTTTAGCATCTCTGAATGGGGGATTTTCAGCCAGACTCTTTTGCCCTCCTGATAGAATTCAATTAAAATAAACACAACAACTAATTCCCCCCCCCCCCTTAAAAAAAGAAAGGGAAAAAAAAACCAGGAAAAAAAGAAAAAAGTATGGATTCTCCATTGTGCAGACAGTGCTGCTGTGCCTCCATCTGTTGTGTCCATTGTCTGTCTTAGATCATAACACTGCTGGTCCCATTGTCTGCTCAGGACAGCCAAAGGGGAAAAGATGATCTTCCCCTCAGAACTGCTGGTTCTGTAGCATATTCCCATTCTGTGATCCATCTACCCATGCAAGACCCATTCTTGTTTTTCCTTGGCTTCATACTGCCACCCAGGAGCGAGTCTGTGTGAAACCAGTAGTTTTGTCTTAATGTAATTGTGGTTTTCATGACTCTCTTTCTTCTCCTTGATCAAAACTTGCCTTGGGAGAGACATATTGGGTTTGATTTGGAAGAGGTCTCAGTAGGTCTTTAGCTTTTATGTTGAAAGAGCTTTTCAAGAGCACACTCATACACACACCTTGCTATGTGTAAGACACAATGGCCAATTGTTGCTGTGATTTACTGTCACCGTTAGTTGATTTTGTTAGATGCTGCCCAGAAAGACAGCAAGTGTACAGTCTGTTCCAAAGAGGAGGTGGATGCTTTAGCCACCATTTACAGCTGAGGTCTCCCATTCTCCAGAGCTCGTGGTAAATATCTTTTAAAGTTCCTGTTCAAAGTCAGCAGAGCTGAGTCTGTACTAATGTTTGAATATTTATCAGATGGTTGACCATTGTGATTCCAGAGTGAGATCCACAGTATCCAGGGGTTTTACCTCTTGGCTTGAGTATCATCTAGGGATTATGACTCTCCTAAACTGCAGTGGGTGCCAGTAACTCAGCTAGAGGGGAATGTGTCAAGACCCAGCAGAGGCACACAGTTTAATTATAGGGGAAGGAGAGAGATGCTATGGAAGAAATCACAGCTCTTGGGAAGCTGATGACCTGATCATGGAGGGGATTTCAGTGGTCCAAAATGAGGCGCTTAAACACCAAACCTCTCTCTAACTCTCCTAATATCTCCACTGTTCTTTGAACAGAAGAGCCCTGAATCTTCCACATGTACATATTCTTTCATGTCTACATCCATTATCTCAATACCCTTTTATCTGATCCCCTCATTGCTACCCCACAGCACCAAGAGCACTCCCACTTGCATTTTTGGCTGCTCTGGTTTGCTCTGGCACAATTCTGCATGCATGTGTGGTGGGTGTGTGTGCCTGTGAGGAGATGGCATAGCATGGAGAGAGGCATCATCTGGTCAGACAGCAGCTTCTTCTCATCGCTCGCCAGGCTCTGTTTTTTAAGGTAGAGGATTTTGTCTCAAATGTGGGAAGGTACCAGGTGAGTGGCTTGGGGAACTATAATTCAGGGAGAAAGGGTAGAGGGTTTGCATCGCTGCCTTAGGTGATGAGAGAAAAAGAACGTGCTGGTCTCATGCTGTTGGTCCCATCTGTGGGTGCCACACACCCCCCTTCCTACATCCCACCATGGTTTGGCACAGCTTCTGCGTTGCATGAGTAAGGACTAGGGTTAAGAACAGCACTCTGGATGCTGCAGAGCAGGAATGAGGGGCTGGTCACAGTTTGGGACTGAAGAGGTACTGTGAGTTGCAGTGACACACTGTGTATGAGGAGCAGCTTGTGTTCCCTGTCTGGTATTAGCAAAGTAAGGAGAAAACTGGGCAAGATCTTACCTCTTTGGGAATCTTCTACTCCAGGAGCCACATCCATCCTGGAGTGTAGATTCCCCATTTCATGGAGCATTCTATTGATCTTGCTGATTACTCTTCTCTGTCAGAACTGGTGGCACTTCATGGAACTGTGACCTGTCCTTTTACAGAAATAACACCACTTCATCATTCCTGCTGCTTGGTTATCTCTGGGCTGTGTCTCAGTACTGGGTCCTGATCATTGTGATCCATTTGGCTGTAACAGTTGCTCACACATATGTAGAGACATGCAAATATTTTTATTTATCCTTAAAAGCAAAATTCAGCTGCCTTTTTCTTCTACTCCAGTCTGCTTATTCTGATGATAAAAAGTTGGTAGTTAGATTACCCCATCAGTATTTCAGGTATTGTGTTCCTATTTTGAGACCACTTCTGGGGTTTCCAGCCAGAATTTCAGAAGGACAGTTCTAGTTATAAAAATGAGTTGGGTGTTTTCCATAGCTATGAAAATACAGCTTGAAAAGGACAAAACAGAGCCAGATCTTGCTTGCTGTAAGTATTTTCTGTACTGATCTATCATTGTTCCTACAGAGTGTCAGTAGTCCTAGACATTCCTGTTTTTCTGGTCTAGCAAGAGCTGTGTCATTACTTCTCCTTCTTGACCTGCAGTTCCCTGCAGACTTCATAATTACGGCCTTCTTTAAAACGGACATCACTTACCATGCCAGAAATTGTCACAGTGTGGAGAAGTAGATCAAAATCCATTAGGGAACAAGAGGTGACTAGATTAATTTCCACCTGAAATTTCAATTAAGCTTTTCAAGTGTAGAGCTAGTGTGTAAACCAAGCCTAGGCATAATGACTCTGGGTTTTTAATTTTAGAATCGCTCTGATAGGAAGAAATAGATGGAGCTTTCTTGAGTTCTAAAGTGTGTGGTGCTGCTAAAGAGAAGCAGGTATAGCTGCAGATAGCTGTAAATAATAGATTCTCTTCATGTTAATGTGCCTGATGTGTTTAAAAGCTGGATATCCCACTGGAAACAAGTCACAGCAGACTCTTACACTCATTGTTACTTTAACTAGAGACCCAGTCCTATTTGTGTCTGTTGGGGTATGCAATAAGGTAGCCCCCAAGATAATATTGCTGAGCATCTATAACAGGTATTTGGTTTTCTGAAGCAACCAAGAGGTCTAGTAATCTGTAACTGTGTTTGGGCTCAGGGTATGTATATGTGCATTGCTGGAGCCTTTTCAAAATTTCAATAGCAAACAACTTTTGAAGAGGAATCTCCTGTAGAGGAACTAAAGTTCACCAATTACTGCTCTTCACTGCTCTTGTATGGGAAGGAGAGGGGCTGATAGCCAGCCCCCATCATCACTGCTGTTAGAGACAGCCTAAACAGGGCTCATGCTGCAGTGTCTAAACCATTTCTGAAGGGAGAGGCAGGATCCTGTGTGCTGGAACTCTTTGCTGTTTTAGTCCTGTTTTCTGAAGTACCAGACCTGTGGATGTATGGCTGCATCCCAGCAGTTGTTGGGCTAGAAAACTGGAGTTTTCAGCTGATTCCCAGTACCGTTGGGGAGGGCAGTTAGCTCTCTGTGTCTGTACAGCAGCGGGCAGAGCACTCGCATTCCGTGCCTTCAACACTGAGAAGCATCAGTTTGCAGCACCACTGGAGAAACAGAAGAGTAATACTGCTGGTGTTCTGCACCAGCACAGACTGCAGGATAAATTGAAATAGTAGTTGATCTGTTTTTTAAGGGGCTGTGGGTTTCATTGCCTTTTTAATATTTCTTGTCTCTTTTTTTTTAAAATAAATTTTACAGGTTTTAAAGGGCAAATTAACACTGACCATAGTGATTGAGCTTCTCAGAGCAGTTTGGAGCTTTCTTCTGATACATGACATTAGCTGCAGAGGTCTTGCATAGCCTTTAGCATCCATTAATGTTGAGCAGATGATGATGTATATCAGAAAGAGGGGAGGACCTGGGAGTCACACCACCTCAGGTCTTTCCCTGCCTCTGCCACTTCCCTCTTATGTGTCCCCTGGAGCCTTATTTAAGTTCTCTCTTCTTTATCAGAATGTAATACAAGTGTGATCACTGGCCACCTCTGTCACACTGAAATCATGAGACTTAGTTAGCAAGGACCTAGAGAAGTCTGAGGAAAGTTACAGAAACAAGAAGTTTCATATTCTCAATGGACAGAGGAGAAAGAAGGATTTTAGAGTTCAGTGGTATTTTTTTTTTTATAGCTTACAGTGAGACCATGAATTTCTCTAAAAGAGCAGAAGAGCCTGTTCCTAAGGCTGGAAGGCATTATGGACTTGATGGGGCTCTTCTCCTGGCTGCAGTATGGTTCTTTCAGTGGCTGTTACTGCTCAAAAGATGCCAACCTGTACATGCCACTAGCAGATTTGTGCTTTTGGAAGTTGGGAAGGAGAAGGGGGTGTTACATGCAGGATACCAGCGATCACAGGGCTGTGAGAATAGTTCTGTTTATTCTTTTGATGGGCAACAGGAGTAAGGTGCCTTCTCATTTACTAGACACTCATGAAGATGGATGGAGGGGAAAAAAGAAAAGAGAAACAACAGCTAGAAAGCTACTGAACAGGTTTTATCAACATCTTGTTACTGTGAAACAGTTAAAAAAAGGATACCCCTAAAATTTAGGGACTAGGAAGTCTCTGGACTACTTGGAGTCCTATTTTTTTTTTAAATTTAGCAGAATGGCCCATAATCCTGGCAGCTCCAGTACCCATCATCTGAACACATCCTTCCACGTTATCCCTGTGTGTATATAAAATTAGATTCATACAAACTTTGCATATACATCCATACAAACTATGTGCACACATACAGCCTTATGTGTGCACACACAGAGCCATGTATGAGCTGCAGATCTTGGGGACAGTCTCTGGAGTCCCTGGAGAACAGGCTGTTATTGCACTTATTTCGTGTCACCCTTATTTCTAATCAGACACACACACCCCCCCCCCTCTCACTGGCTCCCTTCAGCTCTATTTTCTTTTATTATGCTGGCAGGAGACGAGCTTCATTAGGGGAGTGGAGCCTCTAACAAGGATGGGGAATGGCAACAACAAAAGGATGGAGCAATATAAAGTTATGTCAAAAAATCTCTACAAGAAAAACGGCTGGCATTAGAAACAGTGTGCATTAAAAATTCAAGAAGGGTGGAAGGGGGAGGCAGGACTGGGGAGAGAGAAACAAATAAATACCCAGGCTTTAAACTAATAAATTCTTGTATTTGGGAAATGCATCAAACCCTGCATGCTATTAAAACTGGGTTTATTTCTATTATTGTTAATAATGATGATAAATACATTTTTTTCTTGGATCTCAGTGTGGGCTATCAGCATTTAAATACACATTTAACCAGCTAAGCAATCATTCCTTTGTACTGTCACTAATATCCAGTGACTGGGAAGTCTGTTTCACCCTACCTGAAATGGAACTGGCTAGCTCAGCCAGGAAATCATTTTGGATGTATCTTGACCAGTAACCCCAATTTAGTCAGCTCTGTAAAGTTATACCAACCCATCCACCTCATTTCCTTTGGCTAATCCAATGTGTTAGCAATCTAGTTACACCTGTTTTTTTCCCCCATCAAGCTCTTGTGGAGAATCAGTTGCCCCAAATATAAAAAAAACCCCAAACATTAGGTGATTAATCAGGTTTTGCAAGGAGCTGAGAAGGCCAAATCTACCTGTGAGGGAGAGGGACATGGAAGGGGAGTTAGGATGCTGTGCTACTGAAGTGCTGGGAAATGCACTTCTTGGCTTGATCTGTATCTAGCCCCAACGATCGTAGAATCAAAGATCTCACACAAGTATTTAATTTCCCTCCTTCTCTGCAAACTGACACACACACACATCTGTATGGAGTAAACCTGGATTGCTAATCCAGTTCTGCAGTTAGCAGAATTGGACAATGGAGCCTCCATTGGTTTCAGCAGCAGCTGGCTGCAGGCCACCAGATGTGTGACAGACATGAGGGGATTAAGGGATGGAGGAGAGGATAGGCATGTGCTCCAAGGTGGGGGAACAGTCGGGTGGGGAGGTGGCTCCTTTTTGGTTTAGATATAGATATTAAGGGGAAGTTCTTTACAGAGAGAGTGGTGAGGGGCTGGAACAGGCTGCCCGGAGAGGGGGTGGGTGCCCCGTCCCTGCGGGTGTCCAAGGCCAGGCTGGATGTGGCCCTGGGCAACCTTGTGTAGCTCCAGGCCTGGAGGTTGATGGCCCTGCCTGTGGCAGGGGGGTTGGAGCTCTGTGACCCTTGGGGTCCCTTCCAACCCAGACCTTCCTGTGACTCCACTTCTATCATCTGCTTGGTGGGAGTGGTGACGACTGGTGCTTCCCGGTTCCCATGGAGCTGAGCTGTACCCCTGAGCAGTGATGCCCTGAAGGACAGCAGTAGGGGTGAGTTTGCCATTTTTCTCCCCTAATTTTGAGACCGGTCTCATCCATCTCACCTACAGTAAATTCACATTAAAACTGTGATTACCCTCTCCCAGCTCCTGAGCCTGAATTTGCAGTTGCAGATAAGCACGTGGGGATGTTTTGCAGATGGAGAACCTCTTGTGTTGCTGTTTTTATGTGCCTCTCAGGGTGTGTTAGCAGATGCCTATGGGTTCCAGCATTGTGTTTGGATTTCCTGCAGTGGGCGGCCTGGTTTTCCAGCTTCTCTTTTGTGTCAGGTTTCTCCCACCTTTTACAAGGCTCATTCATGCTGTTGTAATTACAGAGTTTTACAGACTTTCACCAAACCAGTTCTCCCCACCTTTGGTTTGAAATGGGAGTTTAAAAATGACACAGCAACGCAGAGAGGTTACCAGTGGTACTTGGGAGTGCCAGAGGCTGAGCAGGGTGTGGGGGCAAAAGATTCCCCTTGTCAGAGAGGACAGCTTGTTTTGTTACCTTTGTGCAGCCAGCATGGAAAAATGGTGAAGGGAAAAAACCCCTCCCAAATCCATGTCAGGTGGTAGAACCACCATAGCCTCTCCTAATTTCAGATAGCTTCGGATTAAAAAGGTTCCACAAAACAAAGGAGGTAAAACCAGGAACCTCTTTCTTGGACACTTTCAGCTTTATTGCTGTACAAGTGGAAGCAGAAGAGCCATGCTTAATAAGTCCTGGGATTTAGGAAGTGTATCAAATTCTGCATGGTACTAAAGCCAGCTAAAATGCCTGGTGCTAGTGTCCGTTGTTCTGGTGACTTTCTGAATAGCTCCAACTCTGGCAGGTGCTCAAGACAGGTCAGAAAAGGAGACTCCTGCCCCTATCTGTCCTCTCTCCCTCCCAGTGCCTTTCTGTATTTCTTTGCATATTCATCCTCCTTTCCTCGCTTCTACCCTGGCAGACACTCATGGGCTTGTCTTTGTCTTTGGTATAAAAGCATTGGTTTTACATGAAGAATGGGGCATCCTGATGGGCACTGAGGATTTTTTCCTTTCCGTTTTCTTGTTACAACTGCTACATGTTTCTTGAGGTCTTTTTCTTGCCATTTGTGCTCCTCTTCTCCAGGTCTCTCTCCTCAGCAGTGTGAGGCTGGATATTTAGAGCTATTTGGGTGGCAGCTTTTTGAGGTCCCTTTATTACTACTGGAAGGAAAGAAAGGGTGAAGTATCAGAAAATACTCTGCAGTTTCTTCTAGCTTTCACAGAGCTGAATCTTCCCTGAACAGCCAAGCAGGATCTCTGTCATGCTCTCTGGAGTAGTAGCCGTGTGTAGAGAGTTATCCTGTTGTTCCAAAGCATTGGTGGAAGGGGACAATTGTGTGTTCTGGCTAGTGTACTACCCACTCCTTGATTAGTTCAGGTGACAAAATCCAACCCAGAGCAGAGGGAAAGCTGTGTGTAGAGACAGACACAGGACCTGCAGGAGCTGGTGGTTCTTAAACTCCCACTGTAACATCAGTTCACAACCCTCTGAGTAGCGTAATACCTGCACACATTTATTCACCAGCCTTCCCTGTGCATCAGGGCAGGGAAAGCAGGAAAAGAAGGTGGTGAGAGGGGGTTGGGGTCAATGTGTTGACAGCAAAATACCCACTGAGAAAAAATATGTTCACTTTGGAAAGCACTAACAGCCACTTTTTTCTGTCTGTAGGGTTGTAGGTATAGATGCGTGCCGGCTCTGGCTCTCACAGTGCTCCTCTTAATATTATTCATCCTTATTACGTATCATTATTCTGTATTATGATTTATATGCTGTGCCATGGCTTTATTATGATTTATACCCCTGCCCCCAAAAGAGCTTACAGAAGGCATCACATAGCAAAGACATCCCTGTTCAGGGGAAGAAACATGGCTTTCTCCCTAAGCAGTGGCTCTAATGTTTCTTCTAAGCTATAATGATCCTCATTTCTTGGCTTCTGCAAAAGGATTTGGTTTTAGTTGTACCAAGACTACAAGTCAATCTTTTCTCCAAGGTTATCCTCCTCAATTCCTTTGTTGCTGAGTGTGAGTTAACTGCCAACAATGTCAATAGGATCTGCTTGTTGTTGGCAGCAAAGAACAATGTCCCCCCCTTCTCCTGTTTATTCTTCTAGGTCTTGATTTTCATCTTGGCTATTAAAAGAGATTCATTTAGGGATTGCCCTTAAAACAGACTGATCCTTGTCCTGATTGGGGAGGAACTTTTCTTAGACTGCTTTCCAACAGAAGCTTCACTCAGTGCTACTCAAATCAGTCACAATGTAGGGACATTTAGGGGCAACACATCCATCCTAAGAGGCAGCATTACGTTTGGGTAGGCATGTGTTAATAACAATGATCAAGTGAATAATGCTTTTGGAGTTGCTGCTAATGTATCAGTGTTCACCTGGAGGAACCTTAGCCTGGCACTTGGTTTTGAGCAAAAGGATGCCCTGTTTTGCCAGTTGCATCACCTTGTTGAAAGACCTAAAGAAGTGAAGCGCTGTATCTCCAGAACCCTGGAAACTTTCTCCTCCCTTTGGTAACAGAATAACTTAGCTCCCCAAACCAGAAAGCTGGAAGAAGGAACCTGCTCTGCAGGCTAAAGGCAGAATCTTCAAAGAAATGTAAAGGAGACTGGAGCTGTCTCAGAAGGAGACTTTGAGAGCGGAGTATCTGGGGAGCCCAAGGACATGCGCTTTCCACTCCCTCAGACCTTTTGTCTGCACTGAGAAAAATATGTGTATTTTTGAAGTGTATAAACTTCAATTTTTTATGGCCAAGGCCTTACTGCTTCATCCACATAAAAATTTAAAGCTGGGCCAGTCCTTGAGCTCCTTTGGAAACGCCAGTCAAGGCCGCAGCAGGTAACAGAGGAAAAAGAGAGGAGATGCGAGACCATGGGAATAAGGAACCCATGACCTTTCCTTCAGAAAATACTGCTGTCTCCTTTGAGGTGACTCTGATTCTCCTTGTACACCTGATGTTTGCTTTCCCCACTGTACTCTGACCTAGTGTGCAGGCTCTGCCCCCCAGAAAGCCCATCCTCTGCCAAAGCTGCGCTCCCCATGGCCTCCTGCTCTCCTGCCCCTTGCTCATTACTCTGCTTCTAAGACTGGCCCCCAAATGCACACAGGAAGTGGTGAAGCTGTCAGAAAACCTGGATTTCCTGGAGCTGATGTAGTTTCTGGTAAGGAGGGTGAGATTTTGTGTGTTATGGGAAACCCATGACAACGATAAAAATAAGTGCCCTACCCTCCTGCATCTCTCCTGGCCATGGTTTAGATGATTGTGATGCAGGAACTGAGGGACAATCTCAGATGGGTCTAAGGCAGTTGGGAAAACCTTTTGAGAACCATTTTGGGGTTGGGAGTAGAGCAGTGAGCACGGTGCTGTTTGGTGACATGGAAGCTTGCTTTTTTTGCATGGGTTGTGTGTTGGAACATGGCAGAAATGATGTTTCCTGCGGGGCTCAGTGTGCAGCCCTCTGTGGCTTGTGGAGCCCCCCGCAATGGAACGATGCCAGGGAGGAGTAAATCAGGAGTTAACCAAAACTTTTATATCCAACCAGCTCCCCTATGGCAAAGCAAAGGAAACAAACTCTGAGCTTAGGTTTCTGTGCTGTGTTGGGGTTTTTGTGATCTGGCATCCAGTTTGGATGCCAGAAGTTTCTAAAGCTGGCCCAGTGTGACTCTGATCCTATTTGAAACATTGGCAAAACTCCTGTGGAATTCAGTAATGCAAAAAAACAACAGTCTTGGAGTGCATCAGCTAGCTGTTCAGGACCTTTGACCAGCACCTCATGGAACATGGTCCTGGTTCCAAAATGTAACAGCAATACAAACACTAAGTAATAATGGTTTGTGAATTGATCAGGGCTTAGGGCAAGCGTACACATATGCCCTGTGTCTGTATGTAGGAGTAAGTGACAGAATTAGGAAGTAGTGAATATTTAATCACAGTAAATAGACCTATTTTCTTCTCTTTTCCTGCAGAGCCGGTCAACCATCCAGCTATTTTATTTATTTATTAAATATCACTGGAGATGGTTCAGCAGCAGGGGAGCACTGCTCTGTCTCCTGAATGATGATTGCCATCAGGCTTGAGAAATCAGTCATTTCTGGCAAGAAAAAAACCTGGTGGGTTAATGATGCAGGGTAAATACTGACAGTGGCCAGTGGTCTGAGCGCACCAGACATGACCTAAGGGAATCATAGATTCTGTGGGGGCTGTTGCCGTTGCTTCTCTGTAATGTGATTGCTTCTTTATAATGGCTTCAACTTCTTCTTTTTTTCCCCCCTTTATCATTATTGACCAAGGAGCATCAGTAAGGGTAGAGAATAAATAGTTCCCTGATGGTTAACAACAGGCTCTCCACCAATTGGAATTCAAGCTGTGCTCCCTCTTATATTTTTTATAATCACACTTTATTGCATAGAGCAGAAAATAAAGCATCCCTCTATCCACCCCCCCCCCCCCTCCTTTCCTCCTCGCTGCCCCTGGGAAATTGGGTGCTGTCTACTCCTGAAGCAGGTGAGAGGCGGCTCTCGGGGGACGGGGTGTCCCCGCAGAGTGGGAGCCTGGCTCAGTGGGAGTCCCGCTCCCACCGGCGGGTGCAGGGAAACCCCTCTCCGCCGTGCGGCACGGCTCCCGCTCGGCACCCCGCGCTGCCGTAGGGCCGGGGAGGGGCAGCGCCGTCCCCCCTTGTCCCGGCATGGGGTTGGGAGGGAGCTCGGCAGCATACAGCCGCCGCAGCCCGGCCGGAAAACCCGAAGCGAGGTGCTGTGCGTGCGGTGCCGGGGGCCGCCCGCCTGCCCCCTCCGCAGCCGGCCCCGCTGCCGCCACCCCCGGCGGCGCGGCGCGGCTCGACGGGGCGGGCGGCGGGGCCGGCTGGCTCCTGCGCGCCCCAGTGTTTGCGCAGCCACCCCCCACCAGTCTGGGGCCGGGCTGGGGCTGGCTCCAGGCTCCCGGGGGCGGGAGGTGATGATTTTCCAGTGGGTATTTGTCAGGTCAGAGTCTGCGCCGCCCGCCGGGCTCCGCGCCTCGCTCCCCGCCTCGCTCCCCGGGTTATTTATTACCTCTCTCCCCGGCGGCAGCGCTGCGGCTCCGGGGCTGCTGCCAGCAACCCGCGGCGGCGGCGGCGGGGGCCCCGCCGGGGGGTTCCCGAGCAGCGACGGGCGGGCGGGCCGGCCGGCCGGGAGCGCTGCTCGTCTGGCCGCACCGCGCCAGACCCTGCGGCCCGGCTGCGCCCTCAGCCCCTCTCGGAACCGGCGCGCCTTTCTCTCTTTCGGTGCAGCGGGCTCCGGGAGCTTTTGCTGCTTGGCGAGGGAGAGGCAGCAGGGGAAAGGCTTCTCTGAGGGCTGGGAGAAAGCTGGTCGGTAAAAGCAGTCTGGGGATGAGTTAGAGGAATCTAATGTATTTCTAATCGTGATTCGATTTGGTGGAGCAGGAGACGCTGTTAGCGCCGAGCATCCCAGCCTCCACTGCTGTCCATCAGTTAGCTGAAACTCCCGATACCCTGAACGAGCTCATCCCCCTCCTTACTCATCATCTCAGAAGTTACTGTCAAGGAAGGGGGAAAATCCGGTTTTGCAGTCCTGTCTGACTACAGCCCATGCCTTCACATGGCTCAGAGCGAGCTATGCTCGGTGAGCACTGCGACCTATTGGGCTCCTAGCTGGGCAGAGCTGCTCTGGAAGACGTGTTGCAAAAGGCTGGTGCTGTAGCTCACTGCAGCAGTCATACCTGCAGGTCAAATGATAAGGGAGAGACAGACTTTGCCTGGGATAGCCTTTGAAGAGCTCTGGGATGGGTGCTTGTCTGTGTAAGCTCAAGTAGTGGACAGCCTAGGTCAGAGCTGTGTCATTTTGGCAACCCCACAGTATACTGTTTATGATGCAGAATCACTCAAAATCCACAACAATAACATGGTAGACATTTATTATATTTTGTTGAGTCATTGTATGTAAAGTTGGATTTTTAATACAAAACTGAACACAATCCTTACCTGCCCAAGTTATGTCTCAAGGATACTATTAACCTAAGGATTTCCTAGTGCTTTCCAGATCTTCGTTAACACTTCGCCCTTATTTCAGTGTGTTTGTTTCTTTGCATACACATCTCTTGTGTGCCCAGTTGGTTTGTTTCCCTTGTCAGAAGACAGTGTGACCAGTGTCCCTCCATGGGGTTTGTCGTGGGGTTTTGGGGTGAGCCTGCTCCGAGGGATGTGAGACAGCACTGTAGCATCAGGGAAAGACCTGATTTGTTGACTTGTCTGAAGGAAGAGTCTCTGTCTGGTGGAGAGTTGCCACCGCGTTTGGGGAAAAGTTGGATTTTTTTTGATGATGTTTTGTGATGCAGCCTGAGCTTTACCTCCCATACCCTGTGTGCTAATCTGTCCCTTGGATAGAGGAGAACTGCTGGCTGCTGCTCCTCCTGAAAAGAGTGGGCACTTAGACCCAATCCAGTGATCCAACTCTAGGGTCCCCACATGTGACAGACATTCAAACCCCATTTATTTTGCAAGGGCAAGCAGCTCGCAATTCAATCGGGCTCCTGACAGCTTGACTTCTTGCTATTGCTAAGGTGCCTTTCAGACTGAAAACTTCTCTGCTGCTTGCAATCTATTAGCCTCTTCAAAAAAACCCAGTGGGTTCCAGCGAGCAAATTTCTTTCTCAGGGTGAATTACACCTCTCTCCTGACC
The DNA here is from genome assembly GCA_020800305.1 of Porphyrio hochstetteri. NCBI lineage: Eukaryota > Metazoa > Chordata > Aves > Gruiformes > Rallidae > Porphyrio > Porphyrio hochstetteri. The sequence continues at coordinate 5,629,031 of CM036926.1, read as the reverse complement.
AGAACTCCTTGGGCCCAGGGGAATACAAGAAGCAAAGTCAATATTATTTTGTTACTGTTTGGCTGTATTTCTCTCCTGGTGTCACCCGCTTGTCTGCAGATGTGCCAGGATCCCCAGAGCTCCTGAACATCCCCAAACATCTGTTGTCCCTCACCCTTGCTCCCAAGCAGTGAAAACATGCCCCAAAAAGCTTTGCCTCTGGTTAATGGGGAGAGGAGAAAAGAGAGCGCTGTGAACTTCTGGGATGTGTCAGGACAACTGTTGTCACAGGCCATTTGAGAGAGACACACGTGGAGGGGAGCTCGGTGCTCTGGAGGCAGAGGGGGCTGCACATGCAGGTGGGAAGGCCAGGGAAAAATGCTAACAAGCAAGAGGTAGTTAGCAGCAGTCAGAAGCTGCTAATTATCCCACGCTCCAGCTTGTTCTCATGAGAGCTGGGAAACTCTCTCTTTGATCCTCCTGCATTTTGTCTTATAATTGGATGGGGGTTCCAGATGTTACTGCTGAGTGTTTTAGGGAGCTGATGGAAAGGTGGGTCTTGAATCAAGGGGCCTTGGACAATCCTGGAGGTATTTTCAGTGCTTTGCTAAAGGAGTTCTTGGGACACCATTCACCTTCTTGTCCCTGTTACCACTGGTTTTTTTTGTATTGTCTCTTGAATGGCCTTTTCTTTACCATACACATCCGTAAGGTTCCAGCTTTTTTTAACTCAAGTTTCATGGAAAACAGAACTGAATGTTTTATTTCCTCCTGCTTAGAAGAGCTTTGAATTGGATTAAGTTTGTGTCTTATTGCTGCAGTTCTGTATGACTATTCCAATAAATGGATTTACTGATTTAGTGGCATTTAGTGGTAGCTACTGCAGCAGCAAGTCTGAAGACAGCTCCAGGAGCATCGATGGAAAGGGAATTTTGAATTTGTCACTGCAAATAATGCATGTGGAAAGCCTGGTTCTGGCAGCTAGATCTTCTCATGAACAGTATATCCAATGTGAGAACAACAACTTGAAATGTGAAGATGAGATTTTTCCAGTAAGTTGCTCATTAGTGGGATACGGATCAAGGATAGCAGAGATCAGCTGCAGAGGAAGAGTCTCAGTTCCTGTCTGTTCCATGAGGAGACAGATCCTCTCCTGAAACACCTAGTCTCACAGAAGCTCTGAAGACAAACTCGCATTGCACTGGAGGTTTCTTCAGTATTTCCAGAAGAATTTCTCCTGCAGCACAGCACTGGTGGGATGAAGAATGATGGGGAATGTCTGCTTGCTTGGAAAAAAAATCCAGAAGTATCACTGTAGTTAAAGTACTGTAGGTATAACAGTATGATCCCTGTTATTATTCCAAATAATAATGCCTTTCCCTAGTTGAGTAATACAAATAAGATCAGAAAAGTACCTCTCTCAGAAAAGCTTCCCACGTTACGCAGTGGGAAACGGGTCTGTAATTTGAGTGGTACAGTTCTTAGTGTAGACAGTCCTGGGAACGTCACTAAAGAGGGCAGTAGTGGTTCTAAAGGGCCAGCAGGTTTTTTAAGGCAACGTTTTCCATAATCAGCTGCAACCTGAGGTGAGGTAAGAATGCCTAGATCTCATAGTGACATCGATAGATGGGCTGTGCCAGCTACTCCCTGTGACAACCTCTTGAGGATCTCCATGTGAATTAAAACACCCAGTCACACACTGACGGTGAAGGCTTCTAGCTCCAGATGGCAGGAAAAGCTGCCTTCACCCAGGCATGCACTCTCTTGTCGATCTTACTTGGCTGTGTTGATCATGAGCACTGCATGGAGCTGTGTCCCCCTCCAGGACTGCTGATAGAGAGGAGGCTGGGACCCATCATCCCTACATACTCATGAGGTAGGACAAGAGCACAGAGGGGAGAAAGTGTCGTTGTTCTCTGCAAAATGCTGTGTTGGCCTGCTGAGGTAAAGGTTAAAATGCACAGGAGGAACCTCAGCAAGGAGACCAAAGCTGACACTTCGGTAGTGCTGATACCCCCAGGGAACAGAGATGGGCAACCCTCAACCCTGAGCCAAACACTCTTGGATTACAGTTCAGGAGGCAAGTGGTGGAATCCAAAACTGGCTCGCACTGCAGAGTCTGTGAACACACTGTGGGTACCACACTCTTTGACTTCTTGGATATGAGCTCTGCTCCACAAAAAATCATGACAGAAAGCAAATATTGAGGGTAGCGGAAAGTGAAGCAGACACATTGCTGTGCTGTTCTCCATAATCAAGAGCAGGTTGTCTGTTGCTTTTGTAACTGAGGTTTGGAGCTGGTTTTATGGGGTTTTTTTAGGAACCTTTTGTTTTCTTAGATTATGTGAATTTTCATGTCTGGGCACTGGAGCATAAGCTGTTTCAAGTAGGTCATTCACATCTCTCTCCAACTTTGTCTCGATACAGGCGTTCTGGCTGCTGAAGCCACGTTGGAGCTTTCATGCAGCAGCAGCTACCATCAACTGCACATTAAAACCACACTGCTCAACAGTCTCAAATATTTGCAAAAAGGTGTGGAGCATGCCCAGAACTGTCTCAGTTTGAACTGTGTGCTTGCTCGCTTGTTTTACTGTCACCACGGTCAGTGGGACTGGGCCGGTGCCTGTACTTGGTGAGAGCTCCTCCAAAGGAACCCCCTCCGTGCTGATGATTCTGTAGGTTTCAGTCTGTTCTCAGAGGATGCTGGGCCTGTGGGTTCCTGGAACCCCCCCAAACAAACACACACACACACAAGGTGAATAATGGGATGACATTGGATTTGGAATTTCTGAGAGAGAGTAATTTGGTACAGTATAGTGCTGAAGGAGTAGTTCAAAGCCCTTTGTCTTTCAGTAGAATTAAGGGTCTGTCAGCTGTCTCAGACAGGACTCCAAGCTGCTGTTCCAGAGTTGACTTCTGCTCCCTAGAGCCTCCTGTTGTACCACAGGTACTGATACTGGACTGTACAGGTCCTGAGAGGAACAACGTGGGGATGGAAGCAAATCGTAGGGGTATACACAAACCATGAGCAGGAGCCCTGGGGACCAGCAAACTAAGGGAGGAAGGGAGAAAGAATGGGAGGCTTAGCCCAGAATAACACATATATGACATCCCTAAGAAAGTCTATTTACCTGGGTTTGCACATCATGGACTTCTCAGTGTTGATGCTAATAGGGTCATACTCATTTTGTAAAGAAAGGAAGGAATGGCTTAGTTTGCATTCCTGTGTTTTAAGAAGCAAGCTACAAATCAGATTAGAAGGAGGTATAAAATTGCAGAGGTGTGTGTGTTTATGTGTTTGTGGGTATGTGTGTGCAAACACACAGATTACTCCTACGAAGCACAGCGTGCTTGTGGTAATCTGAAGGTTAATCAAGACTGGGACTCAGTTTCCACATTCACTCAGTACTGATGCAGCCTCTGTAGTTACAGCAAAAATACCAAAGATGCTGGAACAATGAGCATTCTTGCAGGGAAATACAGCAGATTCCCTGGTGAGTTATGCTAGGTCTACTCTTTCGGGTATTAGTAGAAAGAGGGGGAGACTTGCACTCAATAATTTATGGATCCATAAAGATTTTTTTCTGAGCAAGTAATAATTCTTTGTAAATTAAGGCTAACTAAAAGCAATGCCGTCCCTATAAATGCATTTGGTTACTTTGTCAAGACAATTTTATATTTGTTTCCTATGATGTTCCCATGTGCATCCTAATCAGTGTTTTGCTGTAATTGTGATTAGAGGCCATACCACAGAGACAGACTCCTTAACAACGGAAGGAAGGTAACAAGCAGTCGGACAGTAATAGACTTCAGTGTCTTCTGGATATTTACAATGGATTAGGCTTTTTTTATTTTAGGGTCAGTGCAGCTTTAACCTATATGCAGTGGTTTATGGCTAATGCCAGCATAGCTTCTGGGTGCAAAGCACGTGTGAGAAATGTCTGCATGCTTGATATACTTAAAAGGAAAGACAGGAACTTAAAAAGATCCCTTTCCTCCACTCCTCATCCTCAGTAATTGGCCCCAACTTCCTCCTAAGTCTTTCCTGGATAGTGAAAAATGAAATGTGTGTTGGAACCCAGCTTTTTGCCCCTTCAGCTGTTGGCACATCTGTTAGTCTGCTGAGGATGAGATGCAAGTTACCATATGGCTGAAATGTTAGCGACTGAAATTCTGACGACTGCTCCCATAAAGCCAAACTAATATTTCAGCAGCCTGTCTCTTGGCAATTGATATGCACAGAACCCCAGGGTTGATATTTCAGCTCTTCCCTTCTTTCTCAGGGCACGAAACAAAGAAAACTTGGCTTTCTTGTTTACCCAGCACCTATTTTCTGAATGCACATGCCTGGGCATCTTTGTGTGTCGGTGTCTAGCAGCAGATGACCCTTGGTGCCAGGCTGTCACTACTACTGTGTGTGTCAGTTGCTACAGGACAGTGGCTCTTCCCATCATTTTATCCACAGCTCTCACTAACTCTGTGCTGTGGATGAAAGGAACAGCTTTTGTGTACAGTCTGATGTCCAAAAAGCCTTTTTATCTTTCCCTCCTGGAACAAAACTCCAAACTTTGTGACCACTTGCAGAGTAGTTTTTCCAAGTGTGTGCTGATGGTGTATTTATTTGCACGGTGACTTTTGAGTGTGAAGAGTGAGTGAAAATCATTTGTGCCATGTCTGGATGCAGATTAGGTTTGTGCTAAGGCTGGGAAGATGTATAACAAACAAAATCTTTCTCTCCTGCTGTGAACAAAATAGTTATTTGTAAGTATTTGCCATGGAGTTTGGATGAACAATTTTAGGCTTCAGGAATCAAAATGACTTGTAGACTGCTTGCTCTGGTGTTTCTGCATCTGCCACTTGGGGTGTGTTATGGCTCACAATTACATGGTTTTGCTCAGTGATTGAGTTATTGAACTTGAGAAAAGCAGAGATAGAGAAATCTATCGTATGAGATGGAAATGAATGAGGAGTGTGAGCACCTGAAGAGCTGTTCTTCTCCACTCTGCTTTACAGAGATGCTTCCTCTCTGTTTTATGAGTGAAGAGCCTGAGTCTGGAGTCACTGGGTGTATTGCTGCAGTCACACAGTAAAGCAAAACAGGCAGAAATAGAAGACAGGATGCCTGAACCCACAGGTAGAAAAGCCTAAAGTTTGGAAGTCTGACAAACAAACTCAACTTGGTGCAAACTTATCCCAGCAGGCAGTTCTCTGGTCAACACTCACACTGTTTGAGCTATGAAGGGAAGGAGCAGAGAAGTTGCCCTTCCAAGGAGCTCAGATCACCTTGAGAAGATTACAATGTGTAAATGCCAGTTGATGTATTTTTTAATTCCCTTTGTTTTGTTTTTGTTATTCTTTCCTTATGTTTTAATCTTAAGTTTTTGTTTGATTAAAGCACCCTGTTGCAGTGTAGTCATGGCAACGAGTTTACTTGAATGTGTCTCTCTTTCTAGGAATGTGGGATTGAAAAGAAATGAAAAACAAACCCAAACAAGACAAAGCTTCACGTGGTCCTGCCCCAGCACTTATTCCCAACCATGGAGGCGCAAGAGAACAGTGAGTGAAGAGTGAGTACAAAGTTGTTTCTGTGTGTTTGTCCCAATGAGTCCACTGGAGGCTCTGCTTATGCCTGTGACTGTTGTAGGTATGTCTTTGGGTATGTTTTGTTCAAATACAATGTACCTGTAGAAGAGACTGTGTAAGAGTTCTGGTCACAGTGACGCTGAAGTTACAACTGCCTCTCTGTGCTAGGTGGTAAGCACAGCAGCACAGTGAGAATTCCCTACAGGAACTGTAGGTCTGGGATGATGGAGCTTCTATGTGATGTCTTCTCAGAGTACCAGCATTGTAACCCTTAGCTATGGCAGGACACTGGCTACAGTCATATCTGAAACTGCAGTACAGGCATAGTCCTGCCCAGGGCCTGTCTGTACAGCAAGTTTCTCATTGCTCTAACAACAACTGTTCAGGAACATTCCTAGTGGAATTCACTCAGCTCTCTAGTGGGGTGCAGTTATACCAGTGGAGAGGTGATGTATGCTGAGGTATGTTAATCCTGTCATTACTGGGGCATTGACTACACTACATCAATTTCTAGAAAGGAGGATAATTAGAACAACACAAAACCTGTCTGCAGAGATGCCCAGTGATTTAAAGACTTTAGAAGATGTTAGCTCTAATTAATGTGTTCAAAAGCTGTAAGCCAACTCAGGTAGTGTGTACTTCAGCACCTCCTAAATTGGTTAAGGCTGGTTCTACCTAGTCTTTAATTTGATCTTCTAGCCTGTATTAAAAGCAGTCACACCTTGATTACACCAGGCTCTTCTGGCACATTACTTCCCCAGGATTAGCTAGCAAAGTTCATTTGTCTAACCTACCAACAGTGCTGTGTTTGTGCACATGTGTTTGTGTACAGTTGTGAGTTGAGAGAGACCCATGGCTCATTCTTTCACGTTGGGATGGCACACCTAATGTTATCTTTTCAATGGCCACTAATTTTTTATTGTTTGAACCCAGTGATAGATTCCAGCCCTACCCAGGTTGGTGGATACTCAGTTTTTCAGTGTGTCTTTCTGTTACTATGACTGTAGGAGGGGAGGCAGGCAGGAAGTTAGGGAAGCAGAGTAGCAAAGAGTCATCTACAAGCGCTGGGACACAGCCAAGCTTTAGATTAATACAACATGACCATCATTTCACCATCTTTTGATACAGTGAGTTTTTCTTAGCAGCAGAGCAGAGTAGCACAAACAAAGGGTTTAGGAAAAAGAGAGGAGAACCTGGGGGAGGCTTTCTTCTGCATTACAGCTCCAATATCTCAAGTCTTTCACAACAGTTACGAATTTGCAATAAATAACCTCTGAGGAGAAAGGCACAGCCAAGGGAGAAAGATGTATTTTTAATTGCAGTATGTGCAAAGAAGGGTAGTTAATGCAGAAGCCTGGGGAAGCTGTTCAACAACTAGAACTGCAAAGGCAGGAGCTCTTGCCTTTAAAGTGAAGGGTCAGAGAGAATGGCTACTGTAACAGCAGCTTTGACACTTCAGGCCTTATTCCATCCAGGATTTCTATAAGTGCTTTTTCTTTTACACCATGGAGGCATAACTTGGGTGTAGTTAAGCTGCTTGTTTTCCTGAACCTTTGCAGAGAAGGACTATCTCTTGCTATGTTATGGGGAACTAGGACACTGAAATGTGAAGTCAGTAAAAATTTGCCATTGGGTTGTGCCCTTTTACTTTAAACTTCTTGAAGAAATCTCAAGGCTGATTCTCATCTAAGTTACCACAACATACCTGAACTGCAAGGAGTAAGGAAGAGGGATGAATCACCCCTCCTATCATTTGCTCTGTTTTCTGTGCCATGTCCTCTGACAGCACGTCACAAAGGAAGAGGGTCAGTCGGACAAGCAGCCTCCCAGGGCAGCTGCAGAGCCATTCTTGCTGTGCAGTGTGTGTAGCAGCATGCAAAGTTCTCTGAGCTACAGGCCAGGTGACTCTTTGCAGCACAGCAAAACCACTCTACCGAGTCAGAGACAGAACAGAAAATGTGTCCCCTGCATGGCAAGCTATTATTATTTAAGAAGGGAATAGGTAGTTTAGAATTAGAGTCCTTGCCTCCCAGATAAAAATTCCTTCGCCTCTCCCCAAGAGACATTTATTTCCTCTAGATTTTTTGAGGACTGATCTACTTAGGCTGGTTACACAGATATACAGGGCACATGTAGGGAAGGTGATTTGGAAGAGGTATTTTGTGAAGATAATTTGCTGAGAAGAGAGTTCCTTACACTATCATTGACTGTCCCAGGCTGTTCTCTGGAAGCAAAGTGCCTGCTTTAGATAGGGATGTTTGCAACTTACAGCTCTGGTTTGCTGTGTAAGCTCATACTACCATGACCCTACATTCAAGCAAGACTGAAAAAAACTCGGAATTCCACGGTGCTCCTTTTTCTCTCCAATAAATTGGTGTAAAAGGCAGAGTTCTGTATCAGTGGGATTAAAAAGGGTACAGGGGTACAGCCCAGCAGTTCCCAAGAAAGCATTTTTTGAGAGGCAAAGCCCTTTCCAGTGTCCTCCTTGCCAACCCTCCTCCCCTCAATATCCACCTGTGCCCTCCCTGCTGTTGCTCTTGCTGCTGGGCTGTCAAAATATCTCTCATAATGAAGCAGTCTGGCCTGAGGCTACTATTACCTCCAATACTGATCCTGCTGAGCATGGCTCTGGCAGCATGGCTGGCTGTTCACATGCAGTGAGCATAGAGCTGGGCTACACCTGGCAAGGAGTAAAAGGCAGAAAGCGGTGAATCCTGGATGTTAGGCGGCCTTGATGTCCTCTGAGACTCTGAAAGAGACTGTGAAGGCACGAATACAGCTGGCTCAGGAGGTGGTAGTGTGGTTGTTGGATGTCCTTCTCTATCTTTCAGTAGGCTCAGAGATTTGGTAAGCACAGAGTTGTTGCTTTCCAACTCTGGTGTGATAGTGTCAGGGTAATTCTGTGGAAAGCTAGGGAAGTGGGGAGAGAAGCTGCTAACTTGCAGTCCTGACACCTTTGGGGGAAACAACATGATTCAGTGGATACTGTGCCAGCTGTTGAAAGACCTGTTTTATTACTGAAACTCTTCTGGTGCACAGGACAGAACTTTGCAGATTCCAGCACCCAGGTCCATAGCATGAGTTTCTCACAGTCCAAAACTAACTATGCCAGCAGAGACAGAAGCTCTGCATTAGTTTGTGAACTCAGGCTGGTCATTTTATGTGTGCCTGGGTGTCTCTCCTCACAGCCTCAACCTGTCTGTCCTGTAAAGGGGCAGGGCCTGCATCTGTAACGAGTTTGAAAACACATAGCACAAAGGACCTTTGATCTCAGTCAGAAATTCAGAGGTTTACTGTCACACAGGTAAATAACAAGTGTATGGGTAGAATAGTGGAGGCATATCCAGGATAAGTAATCTGTCCATGAAACTGGTGATAGAATAAGAACAAAAATCCTTATCTCTTAACTTTCAGACCTGTGTGTGAAGCACCATCCCTTCTTGTGAAATGCTTCCCAGCACAGCTGCTCTTTGTGGTTGTTGATGCATTTGACCTAAGAGAAATAAAAGATCCAGGTCTTGTTTCAGTCCAACATGATGTATTCCAGAGGTGGAGAACTAAATGCTGGAAAATGATGGCTATTTACTGTGCTTACTGTGGTGGTGCCTCTGTGAGCAAATTAAGAAACATGCTCTCACTTTGCCAGGTGCTGTGGAAATGCTCAACAAAACAACACTGTGATTTGTGTCCCCAGCCCTGAAAAAGTGTTCCAGTTCCTCAGTGTGGAGTTAGGGAAGCATACCTGCCTCTCTAATCACATGTGTGTGGATTTGCTTAGATCTGTCTGATCAGCTCTCCAGTAGTGAATCTGTTTACACTAATCCTGAAAGCTCTGCTGTTAAGAGACTGGAGCTGGACAGCTTCAGACTCCTGCTGTTGAACTTGGACATCCAGAGAGAGAGCTCTTGTTCTTTATTACAGTGGGGAGGGCTAGGGAGGACTTGTTAGTAGCATTCAGTGCTTGTGATGGACTAGGGTCAGCTGCAGTCTCTGCCTCTTGCATCTCCCCAGACTTCACTGAGTTCTGCCAGAAGGCCTTGTGTGTGTGTGTGGGAAACCCTGCCTGGTCCAAGTCATGAACCTCATGTTGAGCCACCATCATGAGGTCTTAATCTTCCAGTGCTGGACCGGTACACAGCTTGGCTGATGCACCTGTATCATGACTGGCACCAAGTTTTTCTGGGAACGAAACATGGCCAAGTAGATGCTGCCCCTCTAGAATGAAGACTCAGCATATTCACTTCATTTATGAGCCCGGTCCAGGGTTGAGCCCAGTCTCTTTAGAGGTAGAGAGAACTAGGCTGGCATGCAGGGGCAGGTCACCTTTAAAATAGAAGGTAAAAAGAAGGTTAGGAAAGGTTTAATTACAGCTGTTTGAGAGGGGCAGACAGGATGGTAATGCAAGGTACTGTTAGGAGATTTGAGTGGGCATCCAAACCAGAGATCTGAAAAGTGTACAGAAGGATTTGGTGCTAGAGGATGAAGGCCATTCTTGTTCTGCTCTCCTGTGACCCCTCCTGGAGGACGCATGGAGACTTGTCTTTGGAGAAGACTGCAGCCAAGCTCTCTCTACACTTGGAGAAAAAGTTGCCATTAGGTACAGAGGTGGAAGAAGAAGAGTGACCTTTATGGTTGTAAAAAGGAAAGAAGGCTTTGAGAAAAATACCCCCTCTCCTTTAAAAAATGAAAAGAAATCAGTCTCATGAAGCCAAGTTACAAAGAAGGTGGAGTCAAAGGAAGTTGGAAGTAGTTCTCAAGCTGTTGCAGAGAGCTCAGTGCTGTTCTAGGTGTACCAGGCACGAAGGTTTTGTGTGTGTGTGCAAGAGTGAGCAGTTCTCACTGTATGGTCTTCTCACCTGACCTCCATCCAGGATTCTCTTAGATGCTTTCACAGAGAAAGCCTGTGTCTCCCAGAGCCTCTTCCAAGTATTTTCCTTGGTTCATTAGGTGATAATAGAAAGTGATTTTCCCCCTGTCATCTTGAGCAATCAGAAGCATTAAGAGTAAGAGCCTAAGCCTGAAAGCCTAAATGAGAGGGTTTGATGGGTTTGTATATCTGCCTCCTTCATTACAGCAAGAAGCAGGGATGGCTCCCAGAGCTTGCATGTCTTGAGAATAAATAGGCAAGAACCAAGGATCATGGTCAAGTAGTGCTGAGAGAAAACTGAGGTTTGGGGCTGAGATTCCATTCCCAGAGAATGAACCCCAGAGAGGGAGTTTCCTTCCCCGTTACTGGTATGAAGCAATAGCTTGTTTCACAGTTGTCCGTCAGTGGACTTTTTATAGAGGGGGGTACCTATCAGCTGAGAGCTAAAGGGGGCAGAAGATAACACCTGTAAGATCTCAGGCAAATCACTTGGTGCACAAATGGGAACTCAGGAACCTATATTTACTCATAGCGGGACCGAGCAGCTGCACAACCCCAGCGTGGGTACAGCATTCAAGTTCTGGATCTCAGCCTCTTTATGCTTCAGTTTCTCCACCAGTAAATGAAGTTAGAAGCAGCTTCCTCAAAAAAAAAAAAAAAAAGGGTGCTAGCAGGTGGCCTTCTTTCTCCTTCTCTGGGAAAGGTCTGAGGTCATCTGAGGGATGGTGCTGAAGTGGCAGGGGCTATTACTGCTCAGAAACTCTGAGCCAACTCTGCCAATGGCTGATTGTCACACCACCAAATCCATTTCCTACTGTCTGGAAGACAAGTTCAACTTTCCCCCACCTCCCTCTGCAAGAAAGCAAGTAGTGAGGCACACCTTGGGACAAAGCTAAGAACTTCTGGTGGTTGTTCTGGGAACTCTTGAGACAAAATTCCTGCAGAACTCTGTTCTGCCACCTTGTCAGAACTGTGGGATACATTTCTTGTACTGTGTTTGTGGGGATAAAGTATTTTTATTTCTTTTCTAGGTAGGATTCTTCCTGCACAGTTGATCCTACTTAGCATCCAAAGGTAGGGAACTCTATCTTGTTGATGTGACAAATCTCTGTAACAACCATTCACCTTAATTTTGGGCTGTGTTGTCCTCTCGGGAGAGTATGGCATGGACCTTGAGCCATGTCTGCCGCAACTTGTAATGGAAAACAAATTTATACTGGCTCACCTAAGTCTTGCTACATCACTGTATGGGAAAAGAGAAGGCTCCATCCAACCTGCCTTCTCCAGGTGCAGCTGCTCACAACAGGAGTCTCGGCAAGCAGACTCTCACCAAGTATTCCTGCATGGGAGCCCACCAGGGATCCGGCGGGACGGGCACCCAGCCAGCTGGGTCCCCCCGCTGCAGCCCCCCGGAGCCGGGAGGGACCCCCGGGGTCGCCCCGCCGGCTCCTGTCGCGGCCGCGGCGCTGGCCCCGCCGTCCGTCGCTCACCCCCTCTCCCCGCCGCCGCCGCCGGCGCGGCGCTTGCAAAGCGCCTCTGCTGTTTAAATGGGCCAAGTTAGAGAAGCGGCGGCGGCGGTGGCGGCGGAGGGAAATCTTGTTTGGTCAGAGTCTCTGAACTATACTGTGACTTCTGAGCACAGATCGATATATGTCTGTCCCGGCTCGGAGGGGAACCCGGCCCAGTAGCCCCCACATAGCGAGGGGCTGGGAGCACTGGCGCAGGGAGCGCATGTGGTGCCGCGGGGGTGCAAATCGTGTCTGCGTGTCTCTGTGCGTGTCTCTGTGTGTATATATTTATATATAGAGAGAGATAGATAGATAGATAGATATACACGCGCGTAGATGTATGTAACGTAACACCGTGCTTTTTAAAATCTCGTGCAGGAGTGGAAATTAAATCCCAACTCGCGGCGATCATAAAGCCTTCGGTGGGAGCGGGGCGAGTCTGCACTTTGCAGGTGAAGGTGGGCGGCCCCCGGGAAACTTCTCCGCCCGGCTGCCGGGAGCCCCGCGGGTAGAGCAGGGAAGGCAGAGCCGGCAACCGGCCGGGGGCTCCGTCCTCCCTGCGCCCGGCGGGCGCCGGCGGCAGAGGGGAGGGGTTGGCGGAGCGGCGGCGGGGGCGCAGCGTTTAATTTTAATTATTGCATATAAATAAATAAACCAGGTGTCAGTTTAAAGGGGGGGGGGAGGGTGAAAGGGGGGCTGGGTGGGCGGCGGGGAACCCTCCAGCCTGGTGAGAAGGTGGGTCGATCTAGGGGAATCAATAAGCTTTTTTTTCTTTTTTTTTTTCCTCTTTTTTTTTTTTTTTTTAAACCAAAATAATGTCTACGGCAGCAGAGACCTCTCCGAGATGTCAGGTATTAGTCCGGAGGGGCAGATCTGCGAGCCACACAGCAGCTCCCGGGTCTACGGTACATTAGCTTCTCCGTGGGAGAGGGATCCCAGACAGCTCTGCTGGGGAGCCAGCCCAGGAGATTTGTTAGCGGGCTGCTCCGGGGGATACCAGCCACCTCCGGCACCCGAGCGCCAAAGGTGCTTGTGTTGCTGCTGCTGCTGCTGCTGCTGGCGCATTTCATCCAAACTCCAGCCAGAGCGGGGGCAAGTTGAACCGGAGACATTAGAGCCACTGTGCTTTGGAGAGACGAGGGCGCACGGGGAGCGCAGCAGCACCATGCCTGCTATCAAGAAGGAGCGACTTGACAGGGAAGAGATGGCCCTGGCAGCCTTTAACCAGCCCATGGAAACCTTACCTGACTATCTCGCCCCTCTGGCCGCCGCTGCCATTCCGGTGGTAACCCCGCACCCTCCGGCTTACGACCAGATCTTTGCCCACCGCGCGTACCTGGGCTTCCACGAGACCCACCACCCCCACCCCCACCACCCCCACCACCTCCCCGAGGACCTGATGCTGGAGAGGTTTTCCTCCATCCCGGATTTCCAGCCCTTCTTTGACAACGGAGAGCCTTGCATCGAGGTGGAGTGCGGGGAGAACAAGGCGCTGCTCTACATCAATAAGTTGTGCCAGGGGAGCAAAGGACCCTCTATCCGGTACCGGGGAGAGTGGCTCACCCCCAACGAGTTCCAGTTTGTCAGCGGCAGGGAGACAGCCAAGGACTGGAAGCGCAGCATCAGGCACAAAGGTAAAGGCGCTGCTCACCACCACTCGGCTTGTGCCGGGGTCCCCACGCTGCTCTGCTCTTCCTTCGCATCCTCCCGCTCGCCCCCATGCTTTGGGAGCAGGATCCAAGGGGGGGGGCTTACTGCCTATTAGCATTCTCACGGGGGAGAGCTCAGGACCTGATCTCCTGTGGCCGTGCCACCCCCCTCCCCCGCTCACCCCCGGTCCCTCTCTACCGGATCCCCTCACTGAGCGCCCCGGTACCGGGTTTCCCAGAGAATGGCGAAGTTTTCCGAGCGATTTGGGAACAGTTGCTTTGGGGTGGGTGGGAATTTGGGGGGGGGAGGATGGGGGGAAGGAAGAGGGGGGGGCGCCTGTCTTCTGGAGAGAAGTTTCGTTTCGCGCGGGCGGAGGTTTGAACACCAGGCAAATTGCGAGATGCGGGGTTAGCGCACCCCTAATCCCCCCCCTCCCCTTTCCTCCGCGGTTGTGCTCCGCGGGGGGCGGCCGGCCGCGGTGCCGGCGGCGGCGGGCAGAGCCGCGGCGCCGCGGGGAGCGGCAGTGCGCAGCCCCGTCGCGCCGGGTGAGGACAGGCACCGGCGGGGCGGCGGGCGGGGCGGAGGGGGCGGTTGTGGGGGGGGTGTTCCTCTCGCAGCTGGGTGGCGCGGGACCTCCGCGGCGCTGGCGGCTGCTGACGGGAGCCTGCCCTGCCTCCATCCCCTCCCCTCCCGCCCGCGGTGAAGCCCGAGCCAGCGCCGCAGTCCCGCCACCGGGGCTGGCGCGGCGGAGCTGCTGGTGCGGGCGGCAGGTGGAGAGCGGGGGGGACCCGGGCTGGCCCTGCGGGTCGGAGGAGCAGGGGCCGGGGGCAGCGGAGGGGGTGGGGGCGCGGGGGAGGAGGGGAGCCGATGCGGCACGTAATTAGCTGAGAGCCGGAGGTGTCAGCCCGGGGGTCTGAGGAGCTATTAGGAGGTGACTGACACCTCGCCTTGTTTATTGATCGCCAGAGAAAAGGGGAATAACTTCGGGGGCCGCGCTAATTGTCATTACTCCACTCATCTCTTCTGTTTCTTTTATTACCGGGCTCCTGGCTGCCTTCAGGAAATCTCAGTTCCTCTGGGGTGAGTCAGGAGGACCGAGGTGAAAGGGACGGAGGAGCAGGGGGGAAGAAGCGCCGAATGGGTTGTCCAGCTCTTACGGCCGTCCCCCGGCTTGGGGCTGGATGCGCGGGCGGCGTGGGCAGCGCGGAGCCCCGCGCGGGGATGCGCGCAGGTTGCGCGGGTTGGCCGCTGTGCCCGGGCGCGCCTTCTGTCTCGGCTCTCTCCAAGCTGCGGGAGCGGTGGTACCGAGGTTAGGCAGGGGCTAGCGAGGGCTGCGCCGGTGCTCCTTCCCACGGCTATCTGCAGGGGAGGAAGTTCGATGAAGGGGCAGGCGGGGTGGGGGTGGGTGCTGGTAGGCAGGCAGGCAGGCAAGGGGAGGGCTGTTGGTATGGAAGGAGACGCGTGCCTTCCCTCCACCCCTTCCCTAAATACTTTCCTTTTATAAAGGTGCTGATCCTTTCTCTTCTTCTCCTTCTTTTTATTCTCCTCTGCATCCAGGGAAAAGTTTGAAGACTCTTATGTCCAAAGGAATCTTACAGGTACATCCTCCAATCTGTGATTGCCCTGGGTGTCGAATTTCGTCTCCAGTGGTAAGATTATTGTTAAACTATGTGCTTTAGTTAAGACATCTCCCCTCTCCTCCACCTCCTTCCCTTAAAAAAACCCGTTTGCTTCTCTGATCATGAAACCATGATCTGTGAGGGCTAGGAACTGTCAGGCACTGAGATTTTGCCAGAGCACTGCGAGTGTACCTGCAGTCCAGTTAAAAGCTTGCAGGAGAGGAGTTTGCAGACAGAGCAGATGGGAAGAGCAGTGTTTGACCTAAAGGATGCTACATACGATGTGACTGCATGCTTTTCAGGGGGAACTGTCTATATGCAAACAGCAAATCATTCAGCAGCCTCTTCCCTGTCCTCACCCCATCGTTTTTCCGCATTGTGCAGAGGTGTAAAATGGGTAAATAAAGGAAAAGGGAATGATAATTGTACCCCTGTGTTAGAGTCAGAGCAGCCACAGTTTGCAAAGCATTAGTGATTTTTTTCAGGTAAACTGAAGGAGGAACAAGCTCATCTTAATCCTTACAACTTTTACGACATTCACATCATAGATCACAGTTAGAGCTTTTATAGATCTGCCCAGCTTTTGAGTTCCTTGTGCTTTCTGCTGCCTGCCTTTATTCTGAGACTTGCACAATCTCTATGTGACATCAACATTTTCATGAGAAAGATGTTGATGCTATAAATAAAAAGCTACTGAAATGGTACTAAACTAAGGCATTAGAAACAGTTCACCCTGTGTAAAAATATCCATAAAATACCAAAACATCTGAACAGGATGACAAAGCTGTTGGTTTGTGGAACTAAAGAAGGTCTTGGTCTGAAAAAACCATCATGACTTAAAACATTGTCAGCAGCGCTGTGGAAACAGATGCAGCTGGAAATCTATGTACTTTTATCCACTGAAATCAACCTTTTTTTCTTGTATTGTTTATATGAGATCCAGTGGACAGTCTGTTTTCACAGGCAGTATCTTTGTGATCCTGCATGACAAACCGCATTGTGAATTTAATTTGTTTCCTGCGTAGTGTATATATCTATAGATGTGTGCCTGTGTGCTTATGTATATGAATACACACATTCACAAGGGGCTCAGAGCAATAATCAACAGTTCCATAAATTAGTGTGAAGATGCCATCTCAGGGATGGGAGTCCCTTGTGTCTGTGTAGCAGCAGCCCATACCAAAGGAGTAACTGCCCATCGAGCTTACTAGTGCTAGTTACATTGCAGCATCGCCATGGTATTTTAAACCCAGCAAACCTGGCTTTTCCAACCCTGGTGTAGTTCCTCTGGGTTTATGGGGCAATGTGGGATGTGGTGGAATAAGCTTGCTCCAGTTTTGAGTTTTGCATATGGTTTAGTTACTGATCATGTGGATCAGAGGTCAACAAAGCAGTGATCTGCAGACCGAAGTGATACGCCACAGTTGGTGGTGGTGTTGAGAAGTGCCTGACCAGGTGACACTGTCTGCTGGCCACTTTCTGGGTACCAAGTTGGCAGTAGCCAAGGTGACACACTGCACTTCCAAGCACCAACATTTTTAAGAGTTGCAGAGGGATGCTGTGGGTTTCCAGGTGGGAAGGCAGCTCTGTGTGGAACGAGTGTCTTTGAACATAGAATGGAATTTGAAAGTTCAGATAGAGGTAAAGAGAGTTTGGTATAGTTTTGGGAAAGGAGTAATAGATCCTTCTGGACTTGCCTCCTGCTGCTTCCCCAGGTGTTAGGGGTTTGCATGTCAGAAATTGCATGGCAAGGAGGAAACCCCAAGGAGAGCTGTTATCAGAACTCTGTCTCTTGGTGCTTAATGCATTTTCTGTGCTTTTGGAGCCGATACCTGACCAAACAGCCACTTCCCATTTTGAACTTGAGATCTTTTGGTGGTGCCTTGTCATAGCTACATGCACTACACATCCAAAACAGTTACAAGAGGAGGAGGATTAAAAATTGGGCACAGTTTATCTTTCCCTATTTAGTGATCATTAATTTAAGCACCACTGAGATCAAAGGGCCGTCTCCCCTGGAGTGCAGAGATGCTTTGTATTCCAGTGTAGGTATGTCTCTAGACTTGCAGCACCAGGGCCCTTGTGGTACTTGCATCATCACGGGAGGGGGGTATGGAGATGGGGAGCTGGTTCTTCGGATCCTAAATCAGTCCTTGGACAGCAGGAATTTGTAACGGGACAAGCCAGCAGCCTGTAGGCATCTGCATCTTCCCCGGCTTCTAACTGCAGGGAGAAAAGGAAGCGCTCCCAAGGACCCGGCCCAGCTCTCCCTTCGGGAAAGGTTACATCCAATTTATCCAGCTCTGCCACCCTTGCCCAGGCAGGCCGGTCGTGTCAGGGGCTTTAATCAACAGCAGCGACTGTTCCGAGGCCCAGCCTGGGTCTCTTGCGGGGTTGGGGAGAGGAGGGTTTGATCTGGAGAGGAAATTGCATCGTGCCTCAGAGCCGGCTTGGGAAAGCTCCGAGGAGCCAGAGCCGAGGCTCGCACAAACTCCCCGTGTCCCACCCCTGCCCAGCCGCGCCGGGTCCCGCAGTAAACCGAGGCCGGCGGGCGGGACGTCCGCCCCTTCCCAGCCCCCCCTCCTCCCCACCGCGGCGAGCACCGAAGCAGCCGCGCAGCCGCCCCCGGCACTCCGGGGCTGGCGTCGCGCCGCTCCCGCCCGCTCGCTCCCCCCGGCCGCGGTGCCGGCAGTGCCGGGGGCGCCCCCGCGGCGGCCGGGGAAAGCGGCGCCCGGCCCCTGCCGAGCCCGGCTCCGCCGCCCCCCGCCGCCCCGTCGCAGCTCGTTTGCTGCAGCTGCAGACAGCGGCCGGCGCCGGGGCCAGCTCCGCCACCGACCGCCGGTTTCCTGCGAGGCGGAGGGGGAGCAGCCGCGTCGCGCCGGCCGCCCTGGCGCCTCCTCCCCCGGGCCGCGGCCGCCCCCGCGCCGGCATCCATCAATCAGCGGCGGGGCCGCCGGGGAGCGGAGCGGGGCGGGGGTCGGGGGGGTGGTGGTGGTGGGGAAGCCGCTGCCGGCCCTGGGGGGAAGGCAGGGGGATGCAGGAGGGCCCCTCTGGGCCGCTCCGAGCTTGGGGTGGGGGAATGCAGGAAGGACCCTCGGGAATGGAGGAGCGCAGGAGGCTTCCTGGGGGGGCTGGGGAAAGCACCCCCTGTGCCGCTTTGGGGCTGGAAGGGGAGAGACATCCTTCCCAGGCTGGGTGTGCAGCCAGCACTGCACAGGCTTTGGCGGGGAAGCAGTGCCTGCATGGCACAGCGCTATCTGCTTTTCTCCCCAGCCCCGCAGAGATGGGGAGTGGGGTGCTGTGTGTCCCCCCAACCCCGTGTTGTTCTGGAGAGTGGCTGTGCCTCTGATTTTCCTGCCCCCTTTTCTTTGTACCCTGGCCTTTACACCCGAGGTTTTTCAGATCTGGAGGGGAGTAATGACACAGGTCTCGGTGCCTTCAAGGTTTCAGAGGCACAGGATGCCAGGTATTCACGAAGTTGTCAGATGTGAACAGGGATCTTCCCCCATATTTAAACTTGTCAGTTCTGGGCAGACACCGTTCATCTTGTTGGGAGCCCTGGGTGGATTCCAGTCTATTCTGGTGGAACCCATTCACTATGGCATTCCCTCTGTCCCTGTCAAACTTCCCTCTGTGCTCCAAATACCACCCAAGCATTCTCTCCATCTCCACTTTCAAACCCACAGCCAGGGCTGGTCTTGACAGCGTGCTCACTGGCAGTGGTCTTTTTAGCCAGAGGGAGGGGGAAGCCTAATGGTCTTCAGAACAGTGCAAACATCTTTATTGCTAAACCAAAATATCTTGGATTTGCGAAGTCTAGCATCACACATCCCACGTAACACAGGAGAGGCATTTTTCTTAGAGTAGATATACTTTTTTCCCTTATGAGAGCGAGTGTGACCCTCACTGTGTTTTTCATACTAGCTGTGCTGCTTCTGAAAGCATGTTGGGGCTGGACACTGGCTGCTCCTCATCCTCTTTTCCCATCTTTTCCTGGACAGGGTTGTCTGTTTGAAAGTTAGACCCGTGTCGGGGTTTGATGCTTAGGTCACAAGTAAAGAAGGAAAAGCAAGCTTTAAAAAGCTGTTGTGATATGGCTGTATTCAAACAAAACAAAAATCAGGATGGAATTGCTATTTTTTTCTTAATCCAGTCTCCTTGGTTGCATGTCAGGGCACATGGTAATTGTGCATAACTTGGTCAATAACAATGGTAATTAATTTGCTTACTGGGGGCTGTATTTTGTTCTTGATTTGATTTACATGTGATTGTTTTTATTTGCTGCTCGTTGCTTTTCGTTGTCATCGTTGTTGTTTTCTTTTGATGCCCCCTGAGGTTAAGTCCAAGACTTTCTCAAGGATGGAAAAAGTAACTGTATCTGCTTACTTAAAACCCCAGCAATCAGCAAAGTCCCTTTTATTTAGCCGAAGATTTCTGAGCATTCTCCTGTCTCTCTGTTTTGGAGGTGCAGCAGTGGAAGGCAGCTCTGTGTCCCTACTCTATGCCTTTGTGTGACTTGTGCTGTTGGGTTCTGGCTGCGGGTGCATTCACTGCCCTTCCCAGCGATGCCACCTGGATGCTCTGCAGTTTGCCTGGAAAACCATGAACAGCAGGAATCAGGAGATCCCTGGGCCAGAAACAGCCAGAACAGGGAGAATCAGGAGATCCCTGAGCTACCAAGTAGGTCCCTGTGTTGTGGGATCCAAATTCAGCAGCTGGCCCTAAATGGGGGTGGACCTCCCACACTGGACATCAGTCTTTCAAGAGAACTTTCCAGTGAGAGGAGGACTTTGCGTGCTGGATAATTTAGTTGGCTGCCTGTAGAGGCAGGATTAAATCTGAAATTTTACTTTTAACTGAATAGATGAGGTTTAGGTTCCTTTCTGAGCTGCTGTGAACTTTGGGATCGGAGCTGGAGGATCTCGGGGTTTATGAGAAAGGGACTGTTTTCATAACTTTGCCTTTGTGTCTCTGGGGGCTGCCTTATGAATGTGGAAAAAGCCCCTCAGTAAAGCAGACTTATAAACCTTTTCATCCCCCCAAGGTATTTGGCACAGTCTGTTGATTTTTATTTGTGGTTTCATGCTGATTTGGATTGTTGCTTTTAATCCAGCACATTTTAGTTGAGGTTAGTGTTTGTTGGAGGTTTTTGGGTTGGATGGGGGTTTTGTTTGCTTGTGGGTTGGGGTTTTTTTGTTGGGTTTTTTTCATGGCCTTCGCTCTGGTGATCTTCAGAGTGTGTGTGTTGTACTCTGAGCTTGTACGTTAAAGTTGAGTGCTGAACAAACGTTTATTCAAAACCTGCCCTGCATCACTTCCAGAGAGAAGCTGGAGCTATGGTCTGCTGTGCTCATACATCGGGTGAGACACTCAGCCCATCCAGTGCTGGGGAGAGGTGCTGAGTTTGTGTTCTCAGTCTCAGCTCTGAGGGCAGTGGGAGCATCAACTGCCCATGGGTCACACAGCACCCAGCTGTCAGCATGAAATGGGAATTGGTGTAGATACAAGAGGTGCTCCTAAATGTATTCTGCACTGGAAGTTACTCCTAAGGGCCCTCAACCTCTGCTCATGGGCAGGGTGTGCTGTGATTGCCTCATGTCCTCTGCCAGAGGTTTGGAAGAAGGGTCCTGCACCAATAAAATGACTGGTTATTATTTTATGCAGAGGTGAAACAAACCCAGATCAATGGTGCTGAGAGTGCCAGCACAATACTGAAGGATTTAATTTTGTGGATTATTAAATACCCTCTGGAAAGGAAAATATTAATTGGATTGCAGTCTTGTGAGTGAACAGCAGAGATGTATAAGCAGCTGTGGCTTAGGAAAATAATTTTATCTTAGAGTGGGTTTTAAGGAGTTCCTAGTGGGGGAGGTTTGCTGTAGTGCTGGGGTGAAGATTTCTGCTCTTCCAGTGAGCAGTGATGAGAAAACTGATGCAAAAGGTTCTGCACAATGGAAGGACAGGGGAAGATCATCTGTGAGTTCAGTGTTTGTGAGTAAGGGCCAAGCTGACCCTCCCTGAAAGGGGTGAAAGGGTATTTCTGCTGAGGTTGGCGTGTGTGAGGGATTCTGCTTGGCCTGAACACATTTCCTCCTGCTGGGATTCCCTAAAGACCGCTGAGGGGGTTTCCTGGTCCCACAGGCTGCTTCCCTGGAAGAGCTGAGGCAGCGTGTCATTTCTGGCACCGTGGCTGTATGTTCTCTGGTAGGTTCTGCTGTAGGAAGAGGCAGTTTCCGAGCCCTCAGCCCCTTTGGGAGCAGGTTTTCCATGCTCAGTCAGCAGATGCAGGATGGGCTTTGAAGCTAGTGCTGCTTGCCTGGTGTATTGCACTGTGCTCCATCAGGTCTGGAAAACCTACTGGGCTGAGGAAAAGTTAAGCAAGGCAAGAAAGACAGAGAAATAAATATCTAGAAGTAGGGAAAGCAACATCATCTTGTTAGTCGTGTGTCAAGGGCAGTGTAAAGGTGACATAGGATAAGTAATTTTGCTGTCAAAATTATTTAGAGATGTCGTTAAACTGCTTAGGGCTGTCTGTGCTGCTTCGGGGCACAGACGCCTGGTTTTAATTTGCAGTGGTCTCCATCCAAACTTGCTGGCCTTACTCAAAGGGATCAGTGCTAATTTGGAGCCTGGTGGCAAATGCCTCTAGTGAACACGGGATCTAAATGGCAGAGGTGACTAAAGGATCAGGATTAACTCCCTCATAAACTTGGCCCATTTTTCTTTTCCTGAGGTTTAAAACTATCAACTAGTTTGAGTTTGCAGAGATGATGAACTTCTCAGATTGCTTCTCCTGGTTTGGTTATGGGATGGGGAGAACAGAGAAGCGGTTTCCTATTTGCTCTAGACTTTACAAAAGAGATCCACTCTGTTTGTCATGAAGTAATGCTTGGGCAGAATTGTATGCATGCAAAATCACTTTGTTTTGTCTTTTTTTCCCCTCTTATTCTATCTTTGGGTTTTGTGTTCTTGTTTAGCTTTTGTTTGGTTTTTTTATTTGCTCTTTTTTTCCCCTCTGCATTGTCCTAGCCTGTTTTTCTTACACGCAGTTTGTTTCCTTTATCTGAAAAATGTCTTGCCACGCAGCAGGCATCTATGTCCTCTCTTCTTCCTTGCTCCTCCACAGTGAAACACATCATCTCCACTTACCCAGCAGCTGAAGAATCACCATTCTCACCATTTCAAGGTTTTTTTTTTTCTGTTAGGAGATGCTCACCTTCCTCACTTCTGGTAGATAGATGACAGTGAAAAATCTCATTATAGGGCTGTGTGCCATAAAGTTCTGTTTTCCAGTTGAGGACAATCAAAGGCATCTCCTGAAGACTTACTTCTTGCAGGAATCATGTGTGATTTTGTAAATAAAACTCAGAGCATCTTTAGCACCTCTGCCTTATTCTTACGTGTGAAGGTAAATCTTCCATAGGTACCCCCTCCAATGTTGGAGCAATGTGTTTCTTTTATTTTTGACTCTGTTATTTTAACAAAACCAGGGAGAACAGAGGGGAAATTGCACATTCCCCTGGGTCATAAATATAATCTGATACGGGATTTTCTTGTAATGTGTCTGAGGACGCAGAGAGAAGGATGGGGGAATTCCCAAGCTTGGAAAGAAAGGTTCTTGCTCATTTATTTTACCTCTAGTGAAGGTTCTTGCTTATTTATTTTACCTCTAGTGAAGGTTCTTGCTTATTTATTTAATCTCTAGTAAATATGGAACTTTTGGCTTTTACTGATTTCACTTTATTTTGTAAAGTTGGAGACTCTGGGAATACCACCAGGCCCAAATGTGCCCTGTTCTTGCTTACCTGTACAAAAATACTCCCTCACATCAGATCCCTCACTTGAAGATCTCAGGAAAGCAGCAATCAGTATGCAAAATAGACTTTAAAAAATCTTATATCTTGAGCTAGAAAGAAACTTGCACCAGCATTCACCAACAAGCCAGCTCACCCAAGGCGGTCTCACCTCGGTGCCACACGTGCAGACATCACTGAAGGCTGCTGCCCCCATGCCCACTGTCCTGTGACATGAGACATCAGATGGTGTTTTTTTCAGTGGGGTGCTTGCCAGATAAAGGTGATGTTCATCTGTGTGTGTGCTGCTGTGGCAGCCTAGAGATGTCCTGTGTGTTGGGCTGCAGTCGCTGTGTTTACCAGCACACAGCTGGCTCAGCTCTTTGAGAGGGACGTAGGGGCAGAGCCTGGGTGCACATCGAAGGCAGTTGCCAGCGAGCGAGTCATGTGCGGATGCCCCCTCATAGAAAAAACCCAACCCTTGATGTGGCCTGTTGTTTATTGCTTTGTAAAATGGAAAAATTTAAAAATAGACTTCATAGTGAGGTTTAATCAAGGTTTCTAAGAGTAACAGCGTCTTCGGGCTTAGAGATGTAAGGTGATGGGCAGTACCTGTTATTTCTGGCATCGTGCCAATTAGGAAGGTAGAACTCAAGAGCTTTGGTGGAAGATGCTTTGACAGACTTTTGGTCTAGAAATAAGACTTCCAAAATGTTTCTGGTGATGACACTGCAGCAAAGCTGTGTGCTCGCTTGTAGTTGATCCCCATGTCAGTGCTGGGAGGTGTGATTGTTTCAGGTAATTCAAAAAGCAGCTCTGGGATTTTAAACAGCTTCAGTTACCTTGGGCCTCTTGGCACCGTGGCTTCTTGGTATAAAACTTTTCTCTTTTTCCAAAGCAAAGCAGACCACTGTACCAGCATAGTTTGCTGCCTGTGAGTGCATCACCTCTAGGAGCTTGTATTTGTCATCCAGTCTCTGGAGCCTTGCTAATTCTGAGTTAGGAGTAGATCCCACTCCCTGGTAGCTGCTGTTCTGCCTATCTCTACCCATCAAATTGCAAAAAGTCCCTTGTAACCCCATCCTTTCTTTTTATCCGGAGATGAATGTGATAGGTGGTACTCAGCTCTGTTGAAGCTGCTTTTGCCGTGTTGCTAGGGTAACCAGAGATAGCCCCTGAAGACAGGAAAGGGCAAGCATTCCTTTCTGCCACAGTCTGGAGCATCAGTGATTGAATGAGATTAGATAGAATTAGATAATCCTGAAATTCACAGTGGTTTGGTGCCAGACCTTTATTAAATAAGTAAAAGTACCAGCCCTTATAGTAAAAATGAATTCTTTTAGATCAATAACTTTTCCCACCATTTGTCACAGCTGTGATTCTTGAGATCTTTTTTGTGACATGGGGTGAACCACACAAACATACCTTTTTCTATTTCCTTTTTTTTTTTTCTCCCCAGAGGGACCTATGATATCAATTCCTCTTTTATTTCCCCCTTGTGATTCACCCACTTACCCATAAAGTACACTTACAAAGGGAGGCACTACAAGATTCTCCAGTGATGGTTCAGTGAACTAGAGTTTACAATAGTAGTGTGAGTTAAAAATTGTACCCCATTAGTCTGAAGTATTATAGTGGTTTAAGGTCAGTTAAAAGAAGAAAAAGGAAAATAAGTTGTATATTGTGAATGGCTGGGTGGGGTTTTTATTGCTCCTTGTGTGTTCAGTGCTTAAAACATCCATGCCTGGCATGTTGCTGCTTTGCTGTGATAGAATTGATAATATCATATTCTGCTCTAAAGTAAATGTGGGTTAAAATAAGCATGGTAGGATTGGACTTTGATCACAATCAGCTCAGTTGTGCATCAGTTTAACTCTGTTGACTTCTTTTTCATCTTCAGACTGGCATGGCTTGCATCAACATTTAGTGTTCATCAGAGGACACGTAGCAGAGCATGGAAAATCTGGGGTGTTCTGGCCCTCGAGCAGTTTTGTTTCTTCTCAAGCTAAATTGTCTTTTTCAGAGCAGAGGGGTGATTTATTTATTTCTTCCTTCAGTGGTGGAGCTGTCCTTCAGCTGCAGCTCCAAATACCACTGCTGAGGTCTTGCAGGCATAGTGGACAGTATGTGGTCTCAAAGTAGTCCAGAAACAGCCCATCTAGAATGAGAAGAGCAGCCTGTTTACTCCTTATACAACACCTTTCGTCTAGGTTTGGGGTTTTTTTTTTTTTTAATTCCCCAAATTAACAATGTGATTCCTTGAAACATTTTGGACTTGAAATTCATGAGCTGTTAATTCAGGGCTGGAAGTTTGTGGATCTTCACTTGTTTGCATCAGCGATGTGGGTCTGGTTTTTTGAAGTCTCACCTTGCTGTGATGGATTTCTCAGAAAGAAGTTCAGTAAAAGTAATTCTGCAAGGCTGGAGAGCATTTCTCTCCCCTGGTGTGTGCAGAGGGCAAAAATCATCCTTGCCTTGGGAGGATTTAGTTCTTCCATTGATGTCTCTGTTATTGTCTTTAAACCACTATAGAATCTAAAAAAAAGTATGTTTAAGGGATATTTGAAATTATGTGCTCTACAAGTTACTGTGCTTTTCCTTCAGCAGTGTGATGTCAAAAAACCTGAGAAGAATTTTGTTGGTGTGGTGGGACTCTTAATAATACCTTGGACTGCTTATCACACCAGGTGCTAGAAACAAGAGCAAAAACTAATTCCCCCCCCCCTCCCCGAATTGTAGGGAAATGCTTACATGCAGCAAAGTAAGAGAGAGGGGAGAACAGAGTCCAAAAAACGTTTCTCTGTGAGTACTATATCTTAAGACCAGACTCTACCTTGATCTGTAGACGTGTAGTTCCCCCCTTAATGGGCATGTTGGTGGTAGAGTGTTTGCTGGGTACATAAGGCTACAGGCAGTCTGAATTCCCACTCTGGCCTCTGCCCAGGATTCAGGCACACTGAAAAGAGGAGTTGACTGATAAAGTGTCAAATCCCACCAGGAACCAAAGCCAGGACTACTCCAAAATCCAGAAAAAGCTGGGATTCAGATCTTTATCCCACAACAGAAGCAAGATGATTCCACCTTGCAGCCAGGTTTCTCATCTGTCCTGCTGTTCACTGGCTCGGGCTGCTTTTGGAAACGAGGCTCTGACTATACCTGGAGTGGGTAAAGCAAACTCTGTGTCACACCCAGTGTAGCTGCTGGGAAAGTCGAAATCCTGTATGAAAGGAACAGACCCACGTGTTCATGGTTGTGGCAGGGGGCAGCTTTGGCTGGGATGATCATGCTGTGTTGCCCAGAGACCCACTCCGCGTGTTCCCTGTCCAGTTTTGGGAGGAATCCAAGATACAAGAAGGGGTAGCATCTGGCCTCGTAACTTTAGTAGTGGTATAGGAAAGACCACACATGGGTTCAATACATACTAAAGTCTGGGTATCAGTTGCTTCAGTGATTTCCCATGTTTGGAGACTAGCCTCCACCCAGGGAAATCTCCTGGCGCTGACAAGGAAAATCTCTTGGAAACATCCACAGTGCAGAATTCTTTGTGGTGAGGATTGCACTCCAGCTTTAAGTTGCTTGACTGTTTAAAACTGTACTCCAGAGAAGCTGCCCTTCATTTGTTGGAACTCTTTAATGTCATCTCAGTGCATGGTTCTTTTCCTAAAGGCTTGTTGTCTGGATGGATGGATGGATGGAGTTGGCTGACACTGGAGAGCATAATGAACTTGGGTACTTGGGGCTCTTTGGATTGGTGTTGGGGATCATATTAGATGGTGGCTAACCACATGCTTCAGAGGCAAAGCACTGGGCATTTGGAGAGAAAGATTTTGTTTGGCTGGCTGCTCTTTATTACCAGTGAACATACCCCCTGATGTAACAGACCTGAGATTTTGAGGTGTCAGTTGGCAGCAGTCCTGCTGCGTGTGCCTATGGACAGAGGAGCATCTAAAGACAAAGCTGTGCAAACTCAGTGTTTCGTTAACAAAACCTGATTTGTAACTTCAGAATCAGACCTGTAACCTGCACTTCAGGGTAATCATCCTGCAGGTACCAGCTCTGCTCACTTGTGGAGTAGAGTAGTGAACACTGTGAGCTGGCGATGGGGTGCCTGGGCCTCTGCCCTTTTCCCTGGTGAGGATAACCCAACCCACGTTTGTGTGTCACTCCTTGGATCTCCATAGGCCAGCATCAAGAAGGCTTTTAGCCTTCTCCATAGTGAGTGAAATAGTGAGGTCCTTCCCCCCTCCACACAATGATGCAATCCCAAGCCTTTAATCATCTGTGTGACTCTTCTGCAAACCCCCAACACTGTAGATCAGCATCTATCTTGAACTGCTGGCATTGTATTTGAGTAAAGCAAAGCGTGGGGTTTTTTATATATATATATATATATATATATTTATACACACACACACACACGCACACATCCTGCTCTGATTACTGCTCTGGCATTTATGTCCACGTTATTGATATGGACAGGGCATTGTCCATGATAAACCTCTGCACCTGATTCCCACCCTGACCCTTGCACCCTTTTTAGAGTCACTTTTTTCTGGGAAAAATATTCCCTGCTTTTAAAACGCCAACTTCACCCACCAGCCCACGCTGGTTTGTGTCTGTGACCTTGGGATTTCCTTACTTGCCTTTAACTCTGTGTTAACCATCAGCTGTGACTCTTTTGTTTGCTTCCAGCTCATTGATAAAAATATTAGGGAGAATTTGTTACATGCTTATATTCTGAGATCTTTTAATCACCTTTTAATCCATTTAATTTGTGCTGTGTTGACATGTAATACTCATTCAAGAAGTTGTGTGGTATAAGATCAAATAACTTGCAGAAATCTAAGCACATTACCCTAGCACTATTGTCTAAGCAAAAAAGATATATTACTTTAACTCTTTTTCATTAACAAGCTTCAATTTGCATAAATTATATCACTCTCCTTTAATTTATTATTACTTGTCCAGTTTCCTCTTTTATTATTTCTCCTGGGGGTTATAAAATTACTTGGATTATCCTGCTTATGCTTTTTAAAATACAGGCATGGTGCTATGTTTTCCCATTTACCTTGTATTTCCTCGTTGTTCTGAGGCTCATTAAAACTCTAAGTAACGTGTCTAAAGAACGTCTCTGGCTAACTCTTCTGAAACACTCAGAGCACATCATCTAAGGCTGCTGATTTAAAGCTAGAAAACCTGAGAAGCTTCTGTTTGGGAACCTTCTTATTCACCACTGGGATCAGAAGTATTTCATTTTCATACCATGTCAGAGCTGGCTTTTTAACCCAGTGCAGAAACAAAATATTTATTGAATATTCTTATTTTTTCAGTATTTCTGACCATTGCACCGTTCCCATCTGGGCTGAAACCATTGGTACCCTGTCCTTAATAAGCCAGTGTTTACAAACCAGTTTGGAGTTCTCCGGTGAATGAAGGTGTTATTATAATTACACGTGCAATTATTTAAGATTAAGATCTTTATAATGGGTGGGGAAGGGGAGGCCTTCACCACTACAAAGGCCCTTCACCACCTATTATGCTGATGAAGTGTCCAACTGTCTTAAAGCCTGTTTCTCCTCAGTGTTACCTTTATGTCTCCAGTGGGATTTCTGCCTGTTTAACTCCTGGTTTAATGGGAAGCCCAGCGTGTGGGTCAGCTGGTGGAGCATTAGACCTCTCTGAAGAGAATGATGCTTTCTCTTCATCTGCTCAGTGTGGTGTGTGCTGCTTGCCAGACTGAGTGTTTACGGCTTGCGGGTTTGGGTAATGAATAGATGCGTTGGGCTTAAAGAAAAAACAACCTCTGTGGCTTTCTCAGGAAAGCCAAGCCTTTTTCCCCTGCCTCGATGCTACTCTAGCTTCCACTCCTTGTCTGCTTGCTCTTGGTCTTTCAGTCAAATCTTGCTGTTTGGCTGCCAAACTAGGAAGCAATGTGGGATTTGAATTACCTGAAGAAGTGATCTCTCTGTGTGCTGTCAAAGTTGCAACTCCTTAAGCAGACACATCTACCTTCCTGTGATGCTTGCTTTAAATGATCTTGGAAAGGTGTCAGTACAGGGTTATACATGGAAGAGATGGGGTGGAGATGGTAGAACCCTCAACATCACTGCTTACTACAGTAACCATTAGGAAATACCCTGTTGTCCACCTCCTTCTTCCCAAGACTTGTATTCATCTGCACAGAGAAGCGTCCCCGACGTTGGCTTGCACTGAGATGCTGTGCTGTTAGCCTTGGCTGGCATGAAACATCTTGATATCCTACGAGCTGTGAAACTTGACATATGCTAAGGCAGTAACAGGAAGAGAATCTTCCCTCAAAGCTTCCCTGGGATGTTCTGACAGTATTTAATCTGTCGGGGTCTGCTATGTCATTCAGACTGATCCCAGTAGGCCAACGAGTTAGAATCAATAATAGCCTTGATCAGCAAATAATTCTACCTTGATCAGAGAATCCTGGTAATTAGAGCTGAAAAAGATGTGTGACATCACTCAGTCTGCTTCACAGAGTACTCTGAAACATGCTGGCATTTCTGTGTGTGTGTTTCTTGGGGCTTTTTTTGGCTGCTGCTGGGATATAATGTTAGCTAGGCTGTGGTTTTGGAGGAAGGCTGTGCTATTACTGCCAAGAAGTGACCAATATTAGGTGCTGTGTTGTTTTCCCTTAATATGAAATCCCCTGTTTTAAAAATGGGAGAAAGGAGGGAGAAGTGGGGATGAGGAGAGGAAATGACCCCTTGTAATAGTCCAGGAAGGGAGCTGGAAATGAAGTTCAGCCCCCACATCCCCGAGGCTCCATTCCCTTTTAGTAGATGCCCTGTTTGTTCTCAGCCCTCTCTTGTGCCAGCCCCAAAACTCCCTCCTCTGCTTCCCTGGACAGAAGGCATTATTCCTAGGGAGCAGAAGGGATGCTTGGTCTCCATGGCTTGCTCAGTGTTTACCTGTCAGCTAGAACTGACCAAGAGGAGAGGCTGTGCTGTGGCAGCACTTCAGTGTGACTTGACAGACTGGCCCAAAGGACCAGCATCAAGTCCAACCCACTACAACACACAGGCTACTAGACACCTACTCAGCAGTTGCCCTGTGACAGCATCACCAGACTGGGTTTGGCTGCAGATACTGAGGTAGATGTGAGTGGTTTCCCCTTCTCTTTCACTGATGCCTCCATCTCTCCTGGAGTTTGGAATCTGTGTAATTAAGAACTCATTTATTTGGAGTGAAATCGTGTCCATGGGATTCAGCTGAGCAGAGCTCAACGGGAAGAAGGTGGTGAAAGAAGATTGTTTTGTGGAGGTCTTTTGGGGTAGATTGAGAGCCTTTTTGTTCTGTGGCATAAATTAGAGCAGCTTGGGGCTGGCTGAAGGCTTGAACAGGTGGTAACGAGTGTGCAGGGAACGGGCTGGGGTGAAGGCTGCCCCAAAGACAATACACACGTGGAGTGTGTTACGTACCAGTCACGTCAGGTGTGGGGGGAAGGAGCTGTAGGTGTCACGTGCAGGAAGCCAATGATAGTTGCTCATTACAGACCTTTGAAAATGAGGAAATAAAGCCAGCTTTGCAGCTGGCTGTGGGAACCAATCAAACACGAATATGGCTGCTTGCCTACAAACAGATTAATTTTTATTGCTTTTGCCACCTCGGTGATGCTGTAAGGCCCAGCAAGGCTATATATAGCACAATAAATCTGCTTTATATCAATGTGAACTTTGATATATCTTATTAATATCGCACTCATGATTTGAATATTTAAATATGCACGGCACACACAAAACTGTGATTTAGCTTTAGGCTTTTTTTTATTTAATTATTTTAGATTTCTAGAGCACCTGTCATTGGCTCCTAAGTGCCATGCAATTAATTAAAAATACAGTCAGAAATTCCAACCCGCCTTTCTGGCCCATCCGGATTATCCCTCTCTCTTGATCACTCCCTCCTTCTCCTAAACTGGTCTTTTCCAGCATCATAAACTTGTTTGGGCTAATTTGGGATGAAGCGTGGGGAGGGCAGGGAGCTGGGCCTTAGGATGATGTGCTTGCAAGTACACAAAGCATTGAGAACCCTTAATGTGGATTCAGAGGGGTCAGAGGAGCCACAAAGATGATTAGAGGGCTGGAGAACCCTGTGAAGAGAGGCTGAGGGAGCTGGGCTGGTTCACCCTGGAGAAGAGAAGGCTGTGGGGGGACCTCATTGCAGCTTTCCAGTCCCTGAAGGGAGCAGAGAAACAGGAGGGGAATCAGCTTGTTAAAGGGCAGAGACTGGCAGGACAAGGGGGATGGAGTGAAGCTGAAGGAGGGAAGGGTTAGATGAGATATTAGGGCGAAGTTTTTTACAGAGAGAGTGATGAGGGGCTGGAACAGGCTGCCCAGAGAGGGGGTGGATGCCCCATCCCTGGGGTGTTCAAGGCCAGGTTGGATGGGGCCCTGGGCAACCTTGTGTAGCTCCAGGCCTGGAGGTTGGTGGCCCTGCCTGTGGCAGGGGGGTTGGACCCAATGATCTCTCAAGGTCCCTTCCAACCCCTATGGTATCTATGCTTGTCCCTGTCCTATAAGTCCCCAGCAGACCCTCAGACTGTTTCTCAACAGTTCTTTGCTCACAGTAATGTACAGTATGTGTTCTTTGCTGACAGTGATGTGTTGGCACCTTGTTTCTCCTGACCTCTTTGCCTGGTTTGTCCCCACTGCCCACCAGACCATGGTTATCAGTAGGATTATAGAAATAACATTATACTGGTTATTATTTTCTGGCATGTCTGGCCCATGTACCCCATCAGAACTTGCAGCCCTTTCCAAAGGTTTGCATTTGTGAAAAGTTGAGCTCTTACAGGTGGAAGCCAAAAAGCCCACTGAGAGAATTTACCCAACTTGGGTGAAGCACTCTTGACCAAAGCAGCCTGAAATGTATTTGAGATAATTCTCTTTCCCTTGTTATTGCTGAATTGCCTCTTAATGGGCTGCAGAGAGCTGCTGATGCTGAGTGCAGTGGGGGCTCCCTTCTTGTTGACTAAAGGTCAAGTGGAGCTCCTTTCTGTGCATGGCTGTTCTGAGTAATTAGTTTAAAAAATACATATGTATCTCTTTGTGGTACCAAAAATGCTGACTGAAATCCAGAAGGAAAGAGCAAAGCAGTTCACAGAATGGTTTGGGTTAGAAGGCACCTAAATGTCCACCCATCCCATCCCTGCCATCCAGCCCAGGGTGCCCCAAGCCCCATCCAACCTGGCCTTGAGCCCTGCCAGGATCCCGGGGCAGCCCCAGCATCTCTGGGCAGCCTGTGCCAGGGCCTCCCCCCTCCCCAGGAAGGATTTCTGCCTCCCAGCCCCTCTCCATCCCCCTCCTGTAGCTGAAGGCCGTTCCCCTGGGCCTGGCCCTCCCTGCCCTTGGCAACAGCCCCTCTCCAGCTCTCCTGGAGCCTCTCAAGGGGCTGAAAAGGGCTTGGAGCTCTCTCCAGAAGCAGCCTTCTCTTCTCCAGGCTGAACCACTGTTGCATTTACAATAAAATTAGCAAGAAATGAAAAAGCCAGGAAAATCTGAGGTTAAGTAGCCCTCAGGTACTTTCACAAGCGGTGGTGTCAAGCAGCAGAGAGCTTGGGGTCGGGTCTGTTCCTTTGTTCTGCTCATACAGCACCCAGCACCGTGGAGCTTTGCAGCCAAAAATATAAATAATGAAGATCTAGACAGGAGTTCGTGCTGCAGCAGTGGACTTGCCTCAGTGCTCCCCTGTACATTGGAAGGTGCAGTGCTAAGGATGGTGTGTACCTGGGTAAAAGGGGCTGGAAAAAGCCCATGTCTGGCAACACTGAAGAAGGATACTGGTAGATGCATTCGTGGGCAAGAGAGGTGGGATATGATCTATAGAAGACTGGGAGACATCTTCTGAAGACTAATGGGGCATTTGAGTTTCAGCCAGGATTGGTGTTTGACTGGAGAAGAACAGCTGGAGATGAGCCAGAAGAAACAGTTCAGTGCAGGTCCTGGAGAATCCAAGGATGTGTTACACACAGGTAACACATCCTTGCCATGCTTCCCTGTCACCTGTGCACTGTTTTCTCTGCAAATGGAAGGGCAGCAGCCCCTTGGACAGGACTAAAACTTTTTGGCCTTGTGCTTTGCTTCTTTGAAGAGAAGACTGCCCATAACTTTATTTTTGAGAAAAAGTAAGCTGGGCTCCAGGTGCAGACTGGCAGGTGAGGGAAGATAGGAATAAAAACTAGATGGTGGCTCTGAGGAAGAGATAACTGGTGAGAGGCAACAGCTGAGGAACTCCTGCTATGTGTTCCTGATTTAAAAACCATATTCACTGCTTGCCTAGTTGTTCCAAGGTCAGAAAGGCAGCAGCAGTGATGCCAGCACAACAGATCTACCTGTAAATAAGGTGCTCTTGTGCGGTTCCCTGCTCCAGGGGAGGTGGAGCTCTTCCAATCTCCTTCCCCTTATCCCTTTTCCAGCTGACCTCCTGGGCTTGGTAAATAACATTTCAGGGGCTGCAGGAATCAGTGAACAATGAGCAGCCTCCCAAGGATTAGAATTTCTTTCCACCTAAATTCCACCTTTGCAGCTAAAGAATCCACAGTGATTATTCCTTTAACCTGTATTTTTAAATACCATTCCTTGTCTTTCTTTTACCATCTCAACTTTAAATGTGATTTCAGAGGGCATTTTTCTAGAGTTCCACTGGCACTCAGCATCTAAAAGAAGCCAGCCCTGTCTGCAGGAGTGCCAGGGATGGCTTCACTCTTACCCTTTCCTGTTGGGGAGCTGCTTGCCTGCCTGAGTGCCGTGCAAAGGGAGAGTCAGCTGAGCCCTTCGAAATGTCTGGAGGGATTTGTCCATCTGATCCCTGTTTATTTTAATAGGGCATTTAGGTCTCAGGAGCAGTCTCTCAGGCTTGACCATGGGTCTCCAGAACCAACTGGATTAAGATTTTGGCTCTAACTTGATTAACTCTTATTTTGGCTGTTTCTCCGTGTGTCCTTCAGAGTTGTGGTTGTGCTGGGGTTTGGTTTGGTTTGGTTTTGCCAGTGCAGAGGCTTCACTGTGACTTCAGGTGATGTTGTGCTGTACTTTGGTGTTTGTATTCTGGTTGTCTGTTGGGCTGGAGTGAGGGAAATTCAGAGAAGCAGTTTAAATTCATTGGTAAGGGCCTGCATTCCCCTCCTGGCACAGGGGCTTTCCCTGGCAAGGCTGCTGTTGAGCTGCCTTTCGTTGGGGATCCCAGTACCATCCCAGCACAGTAGATCGACTGCAATTGGGTCCTGCATCCCTGCTCATCTTCCCTTCATAGAATCATAGAATGGCTTGGATTGGAAGGGACCCCAAGGATCACAGAGTTCCAACCCCCCTGCCACAGGCAGGGCCACCAGCCTCCAGGCCTGGATTCATCCCTCTGGCCCTTGTGTGTCTCTCTCTCCCTGGTGAGCATTGCTGTTTGCCATCATCTTCTTCACTGGCTGTGGTAAGGAAAGGGTTGTGTGGAAATTCCTACTGTGAGCCCCAACCCTTCCACCCCCACACCTAACCTGGGGAGAGACCCAGCTGGGCAAGGTGACTCACTGGCTGAATCCTGGGGCTGCAGGCGGGGAAGTGAAAGGCCCCAGCAAGGCAGTCAGGTGTCTGGGGGTGGTGGCTGCCACTTGGTTTGCTTCTCTTTTTACACAGCTGAAAGCACAGGGACTCGTAGGGTGCAGGGGAGAGGGTTTTCAGTCAGCTTTGGGAAGTGGGGGGAGAGGGGCACTGAAGGGAAGGAGGAGGGAAGCAGGAATGAATCCATGATGGACCTTCTGTAGTAGGTACCATCAGGGCCAGCTAATGTCGTGGGACATCTTCAGTACTGCTGCAGGTATCGTATGGAGCTGGCATGTACTGACATCCTCACCCCCACCGTTCTGTGGCCCTCCTGGTCTGTGAAGGCAGTGAGAATGCAGGAGCAGTAGCTGAGGTATGTTCCTGGCTTGGAGATCAGCCCCTGCTCCAGCTGCTCCTTCACTGGTCTCTCCTGAGCTCAGTTTTGAAGAGTCAGTGTCACAGCCTAGAGCATGGCTCTTCATCCTATGGTCTGTTGATCCTAGCTGGTGCATAGACTCGAAGTCACTGGGAAATAACCAGGGAAATCAAGTCTGTTACTGGGAAGTTTAAGTTTGTGCTGTAAGGATCAAGTCCTTCACTGAAAGTATTTAAGGTTCAGCAAATTAGAAGCAATTAGAACCTGGTAGCTCAATTTGTTAGGATTTTTGCATCACCTGGGCTGCTTTCTGGGGCAGGGTCCACACAAGCAGATGACCTGGAGCAAGTGTGGTCTGTGCCTCCATAATGCTCTCCAGACTGGAATTCAAGACCCATCTGGACACATACCTGTGTGACCTGTTCTAGGGAACCTGTTTTGGCAGGGGGGTTGGACTTGATGATCTCTTGAGGTCCCTTCCAACTTCTAAAATTCTGTGATTCTGTGAATGGAACTGACCCTATCTGCCTCTGGAGGTGGTGATCATGGAGAGAAGTCAGGTCTGCCTTCAGGATTTAAATAGCTTTAAACTTGGGTAGGGATAAGACAGGGAGAAGAGAATCCCCTCATTTCTTACCCCCTCTAGGAAATGTGGAAAAGGTTCTGGCTTTAACTGCCCCCTCCCCATGTCTTCTGATGTACAGGAGCACAGGTGTGCCTCTGGACATGTGTGAAGACACACACATGTGTTAATGGCACCTAAATATAGCAGCTGCTCTGTGCTCCTCTTAACCTGTCAAATGCCTACTCACTCCTCTAGGCTTTGGCAAATGGGAGATACTGCTCACCTCCAGGAGTAATTCCCTGTGGAGGGTCCCTAAAGAGGTTTAGAAAACAAGTCCCCTGTCGCTTCAGGGCACAAAACATTATGTCTTTTTTCCTGAATTTGGCTAATGAGAGCAGAAGCTTCTGGAGATAGACTTATCCTTGAGCTGCAGACAGGGTTTTCTCCAGCAGGTTTTCTCCCTGGCACCCTTAGGAGGAGGCATATGCACCCTTTCTTGCAACACACTGAAACCATATCCCTGGGTGTCTGCAGGAAAGACCAAAGCTGTTAATTGGAACTGGTGATTGCTGCAGGAGGGAAGATGTGATGGAAACATGCCTAGGCTGGGATTTCACTTTCATTTTCAGGGACTTCTCAAATGCAGCTGCTCTCTGGGTAAAACAGAGCTGCTTAACAGCACGCAAGAGGATCATGCGGCCGCAGAGAAGCCTGTGTCTTCTCGGAGCTGCGGGGGGGAATTAGGATTGGCAGGGTGTAATTGGTAAAGCTCGTGGTTGGCTGGGGTTTTTATTTTAACAGGCCCAGAAAATCACCAAGTAAATAAGAAGTCAGGACCTTCAATTTGCTCTCCAGCACCTCTGACGGCAAAGTACACCCAAGGAGGTTTATTCAAGAAGGAAGAGTGCCATCTATTGAGTCACAGGTTTCCCCTCCTTCCGAAGGCTCGGTGTAGGTGCAGGAGTGTCTGTCCCATCCAGGTCCTTTCCTAGCACAGCTCAGTGTCCTCCAGGCACTGGGAAGGAGCCACAGCCTGGGTGCTGTACTCATGCAAGAGGAAGCAAAAGTGCACCCACTAAAAAAAGCGGGGGGTTAGTTTAGATTTCTGTGGATGTGTGGTGATTTAAACTGAGTGTCAGCTGTGGCAGGTGCCATCAGCAAGCAGCCAAACATGGACCCTGTCTGGAGCATGTTCTTTGTTTAAAAAACCTGAAGAGAACCTACAGGATAGCACAGCTTTATGTACATCTGATTGTGTGATGATTTTGGTGAAAGAAACTACTAGACCTGCTTCAAAGTGTTGTGTGAGGAGGTTGGTTTGTTGTGTGACTGTCCTGAAGTCTCTGTCCATGGTTGAAGTGTTGCTGGAAGCCATTGAAGACCATGCTGTCTCTGGCAGCAGCTTAGCTGCAGACTTTCTTTCCCACTCAGAAATGCTTAAATGCCTAAGAGAGCAGGTACTGGTTTCCAGACAAAAGGTTTCACCTGTAAAAACATGTCATTGCACCCATCTGTCCCTCCCATTCTTACTCCAATCAATTTTGGTTCTGGTTTTCTCTCCCAGGAGAGACAAAGTTTTTTTTACCTGCTCAGAAAACTTCCCTTTGGTATTTCTTTTTTTTTTTTTTTTTTCCCTTTCAGCTTCATGTTTTTATTCTTTTGATGAATTATTTACCTCTCTTGGGTTTTCATTTTTTTATATTCTCTTTGTGTTTATCTTCAAAACATACAACTCCCAACACTCCCCTTACTTCCATTCAATACTCACCAGAAAGCCACTGTATTTGTTGGCCATTTATTTCCTAGTGTTATATTTATATATACAGATGTATTATACACCCTGCAGGATCATCTTGTGTTGCTTGTCATGAGTGGAGCCAACTAGTTGGATATTTCTATGAGTAGTTTTGCCTTCTCCTTCAGTTTTTTTAGTACACGCAGGCTAAGTGGAACCCATGGTTCTAGGCACTGCAGTCATGGTGAGTGATGAACACTACCCTCAGTGTGTGCAGGACACATGTATGAGGCAGTCAGCTAGACAGGAAGCTGTATTGGATCTTCCTTTGATGCTCATAAGTAGACCTCAGCTACGTTTCTTTGTCAGGGGTTACTGAGTGGTGGGACCACCAGGTCTGGAGACAGGACCATTATGCTCCAGTCTTGAATCCTCTACCATTTTACTGTCTGATGATGAGCAGGTTGTCCCACCATACTTCCCCTTGGTCTCACTGGCCTAGAAGATGGTATAAAAATACTTCATAGCAAGAAGCAAAAGCTGCAGGTCTTTCTTGGAGTGGCAGGCTGTGGCAGGCTGTGGACATTGCCAAGGGCTGTTATCGGTACGCTAGAGTTGGGCTTCAGTGTGTGCATCGTGTCTGTTGAGTGAGAAGAAGGAGTTTCACGTTGTGATTCCAGGGTCTGCACCTTGTGAAGCTGATAATCGGTTCCTTTTCGTTGTCCTTGTCAGAGCTGTTGCAACACCCACAGTAAATCATCAGCCCAACTCTCCAGGCCTTTATCCAGAGAACCCAAGCTCGGAAGTTCCCTGCGCTGTCTCTGGATTAGGTTCCCTCTCTCCTGGCACAATCAGCACTTGTAACCTGGTTTTTAGCAGTGGCGCATGAGAGCAACTTGACCTCCCTGTTGAGGTGGGACTTTCAAACCTGTTCTGGTGAGTGCCCATAAAAGCACACCACATCTACATGCTATTCCAGAAAGTTGTGGGAGATGCATCCTCGCCCTGACTTGCTTATGTTAAGGATGAGTTTCATCCTCAGTTGTGACATCCCTCTTTCTGGTGCTCTCAGCCATGCAGCGTTTTGATGGACTGAAGGCATGTCAGTCCCTAGCAGTGCCAAGAAGAAGGGAGGGATTCCCCTGAGTCAGAGAGGCTGAGGAGGAATTTGGCATGCTTTTAGCCTCGTGGCTGATACTTTCCGACTCACTTTCCTTTCATTAATTCCACTCTGTGCTGCAGCTGAAGAGCACGTATTAAAACTCTAAGGAGGCATGTCTAGTAGTTGTTCAAAATCAGTTAATTTTTTATTGGATTTGAAGTCAGACTTCATGGGCCAAACCCATCCCTGGAGGCCCAGGGATGGGGAATTGCAGGCAGTCGGGACTTATTCCGGATAATTGACTCTCTCTTCTGTGTCCACCCTCACGCTCAGGTTCACCTCAGAAACCTCCCTGTCTCTGCTTCTCTGCAGTGCTGAGGCCTTTGTCCCTAGCAGCCTCAGCCATCAAGATGTATTAAATTAAACATACACACACATCACAGCCCTGAGGCTGTTAACCCCCCATGCACACAAATAATCCGTCGTGGTCTAAGTGGAATAACTTATGTTTGGACCCTGATCTAGTCCAATTCATTCCCACACCTGTGGGAGTGACCTTCAAAACTTGCTCCAGGCTCTGTCTCAAAAGTTGTTTTCTCATTAGTGGAAATAAAATGTATTGTGGAGCTATTGCTCTTTCTTTGCATCTCTGGGGAAGCGAGTATAGAACAACACTCCTAGTCCCTGCCCACAAATCACACCAGGCTGCCATGCTCCTGCTTGGTTTTCTAGAAACCCTTCTGCCCTGACTCCTCCTCCTCCCTTTCCCTC
Source organism: Porphyrio hochstetteri (assembly GCA_020800305.1). Classification (NCBI taxonomy): domain Eukaryota; kingdom Metazoa; phylum Chordata; class Aves; order Gruiformes; family Rallidae; genus Porphyrio; species Porphyrio hochstetteri. The sequence goes on along the minus strand of CM036926.1, from coordinate 5,589,925 downwards.
CACAATAATGCAATTAAGATTAAAGAAGGGCCTTGCAGCCTCTCCCCAGAGGTTGCAAAGAGTAGGAGCTGCTGTTTCAAATGCTTTAGGCACCTGTGGCGGCTCACAGCCTCCTGCCATCCCTGCCCAGGATGGGCTGTCCTCCCGCTCTCCCCAATTGCTTCATCAGCTTTAGCTTGGCCTTGTGACTGGTGAGTCCCAGGATGGAACCTCTTAAAACAATACAATTTATTCCCATGGTAAACATGCTGTAGAATTGCTTGGCCTGGTACCAGTGTTTTCTTCCAGCTGTTGTCTCTGTAATACTGTTAGAGTGTAAGGGGGGGAACCCCCAACCCTCCTTTTGTGCTTGGAGTCCTTGCCATCCATCAACCAGGGGTCACACTAACTGCAGATCATACGCTCAGATCTCAAAAAACTGCAGGAAATCAGTCTTTGTTACATGGAAAATAGAGCAGTCCATGGGGAAAATAACCATAAATGTTCATTATTTGTACAGGAAAATCAATTTGTGGGCCAATTGACCAAATAAAGTAATACAATTTGCTGGGAAATCCCCCAGGTGTGGCAGGCAAATCGTGAAGCAGAAAGGGAAGCGGCGAGTTTCGAGGTAGGCTGGGGTGGTTTGGGGGTGGGAGGGATGTGGGGAAGGGAGACAAAGCTGAAGAAGATGAATAAAGCTTTGGAAAAGGGTACCTTCAGCTGTGCAGGCAGTTCAGGGAAAGGTGCTAGTGAGAGGAGAAGGAGAAATGGTCTTTTTCTTGGTTTTATATCACAGGGGGTGGTGGGAAGAGGGAACGGTGCCACCCTGCAGGGTGTGGTAGCAGGGAAGATGCTTTCTGGAAGGGGTTAGCAAATTGGGAAGCGGACCCCCTGGCAGCACGTGGTATCTAGCAGCCTGAGCAGGGCAGTGACAGACACACAGCCCTTCTCGGGTCTCTCTTGCTTTGCCATCTGCCCAGCAGGTCTTGGGCAAGTCATTTCTAGTGTGTGGCCTATGTGTGTGTATGGGGGTAAAATCAGATAATCACCCCAAAATGACTTTTAAGGTGGTTCTGTGAGTCTCATGTCAGCAGTAAATGCCATTGGCAGGCTCAGTGCAGACAATGACACCTGAGTCTAATGATGGGCACTCTGTGCCTTGGCAGCTGTTTGTCACAGCTGCACAGTGACACCGGTCAAGTTTAAAAAGCTAAGGATCAGTTTGTCAGGCTCTTCCAACCATCTCAACCAGGCCTTTTGTGCTTCTTTAAGTGGAGGCTGCAAGTCTGTGCACATAAGAAGGCAATGAGATTGGGAGGGAGGGAGAGGGACATCACCTTCAGCTGGTTTTTACTTGAAAGGATGCATTTATGACCACAGCAGTAGGATGCATTGCTAAGGTATTGTGGTCCAGTTCCTGTGATAGTTGAAAAGGGTCCACATAGCCTTTCTGGGTGTGAATATATTGTCCCTTTGGCTTTGGTAGTGCAACACACTGCTCCTGGCTCTGCAGTGGCCTCTCTGTACGACTTAGTTCATTGGCTTGCATACCTTCATCACACCTTGCACTGCTGTGAAAGGGATCTGCTGCTCCTCACTGGCCTCCCAGATGTGTTAAAAGCCTTTAAATAACAAAAGATTATAAAACATGGTGTGCTTTCCAAATGAGAAGCGTTGCATAACAGCAGGATCACTGTAGCAGACAACAGGCTTATTGGCTCCAGTTTCACTCGCTCTTGGTGCTTCGTGATAGGGAAGGGGCTCTGGGGAAGCTATGGCTTCACTCTTGTGTGTGCAGCAGTGTCTGAGGTGTTGATTTCTAAAAAAGAGGGTTTAAAAAAAGGTCCTTTCAAAACATCACGTGGCACTGTGGAATTCCTTCTGCTTAGACACCTGGCCAGTCATGAGCTGCACTGTTCTGTTTTGTTTCAGTGTTGGGAGTGAAGAGCACAATGTCTGCAGAAACACCAGGCTCTTTTCTTTTTTTAATTACAAAAGTGGAAACAATGCCTTAATATCTGTAGGTTTCTTGTTTGCTTTGGATTTTCAAAGTTTGCTTGGCAGTCCAGATGAAACTCAGTGAGCAGACCTGGCTCTTGCTTACTCGGTAAGTGGCAGATTTTTCTCACCTGCTCTTGGGTGCTGGATCAGCCTTGAAACACTATGTGGAGCTTCCTGCATCTTTATTAGTCTGAATGATCTCTGTGCAGGTGTTAACCAAAGGATTGGGCTCAAGGTTCTTGAAGAAGCTTGTCTACCATCCAGGGAGGATGGTGCTGTGCTGCTGGGTGGTCCTCTTAGGGAGGCAGATGTGGCTGGGTTTTGGCACCAGCTTCCCTGGGGAATCCTAGGATGTAATGCAAAGCTCTGGTTACTCTGGCTGTGCTGTGTGGAGCAGCTGCTGTTTCTCTGCTCTCACCAGTTTGGTTGTTTCTGGAAAGTACTGGGAAATCAAGTCTTTCAAAGCTGAGAAAAAGTTGCCCTCTGGTTAGTGTCCATCTCATGCTGCCCATGACAAGAGTGGTCCAGGTCTGGGGATGGACAGGAAGCCTGGGCCAGTCTAACACCAGAGCGTTTGAGGTGAGTGTGGCTGGGGTGAGGGACAGACAGCCTAGGTGGGGGTTCCACTGGTGCCTCTAGGAGCTCATGTTTCCAGAGTCACCAGTGATCATGGGGCACTTTGGTATTTTCAAAGCCCAGCTTTTAGGATGCTCTTGGACCTGATGTTTCCAAAGGAATTAGCTGTAGCTCTCAGTAACTACATGAGCAGCCAAATCTTCTTCCATGTGGACAACTAAAGAAAAGCAGGAACTGAGTCTCAACAAACCCAGGTGTGTCTATCCCATTAAGTGGAGATAATTATTGAATTTTTTCTCAGGTAAAGCCTGTTTTAAGTTTCTGTTTGATCTCTGTGGCAGTTGTTCTTTATGACAGTGAAGACTTGTCAAAAAATTAAAAGAAATGGCTCAAAACAGAACTTAAGGCAGTGGTTAAGTGCAGAAATTGCACTCTACCCAATGCAAAGCTGTGGTGGCTGGTCCTCGTTCCTTCAGGACTTGAGCAAAGCTTGGGTCTGTCTCCTTTTGACTGAGCAGGCTCTATGCCACACTTGGAAATCTCAAGGATCTCAAAGAAATGCTTTAAGCATGTGTCTCCAGAGCAAAATAAAAGTATAAACCCCAGTCAAATTCCTCTTGATGAAATATTTCAGGCTCACTGGGAAAGGCTGTGTTGTCTTGGACCTGATGTAATGAAACTCTGAAGTGGAACATGAATACCTGGGGGAATGATGGACAGTTATTTTGTGCTCTTGTCTTTCTGTTACTCAAAAGGTACAGCAGTGAGGTGTGCAGAGAAGGGAAGATGTCTGAAAGCATCCCTGCCCTTTTGCTCCTTGTCTCGTCACTGGAGAGGAGGAGCAGGAAAGGGAAGGAAAAAAGAGAAAAATCTTTAAGTTTTTCTTTTATTTAGGAGATAGAATCAGTGTACCACATCCTCAGCTGGTGTAAGTCGACTTTTACTCCATTAATACTGACCTACATTGCCTGAGGACCTGGCTTCACATCTCTGCTTCCTTCTTTGCAACCTCAGACTGAATGGACAGAGCTATTTGATGTGGAACAGACACAGAAAACAAAGGCTAGGCCACTATTCAGCCTCCTTCCAAAGAGTTTTGGAAAACACGTAGCTCCAAAGGACTGACAGATTTTCTATCTTAGAGTTACCTTCCTTCAAAGGCTCGAAATTCCAGTTGGCTTTTCCAAAAAAGCATAGCTCTCACCCTATTAACAAATTATCCTTTAGGCTTTATAACTCACTCAGAGGTAATAAATGGGAAATGTTCCCTTCTGTTCACAGATCTTGTTCATCTGTTTCCTTAAGGCTTCAGAAAATAATGTTGTTAATATTGATGGGAAGAGCTGCAGCTTCCCTTCTGGGTAACCTTCTTTTGGTTTAAAACATAGATATTTTCTCCAATTATAGTAGTAGGTACAGCCCTCTGTCTGCACAGCCTGAGAATAACTCATCCCTCTCTGCCTACAGTATAAACAGGAAAGAGAAACAGGTACAAGGGGGAGAAAGTGTTACTAAAGGCTTTTTATAGCAGGGAGGCTGAGCACAGTGGGGTCAGGTGAGTTGCCTAGGATCACCCAGGGAAGTTGTGGTTAGTTTTCCTCTTTGATCTTCCTCCCCTCCCTCTCTCAGAAGATAAAATACCCTAAGAAGGGGCCTGGGCTGTCTGTGCTGGAATGGAAAGCTGCTGTATAAACCTGTTGATGACAACTCACAACTGTTAATGAGGAATCACCACGTGTAGACCTAGAGAGCCAGCCAGGGTGCTGTTATTCCCCAAATCTGTGGTCCCCCTGGGTGCAGACCTTCCTGGCTATGCCAGATTCCCACCTCAGCTTGCCTCTAGCCATCTCCAGAAATGATAAACCACTTTAACAAGACTGATGAAGAACATGACACAGTTCCCAAAACCTGGAAGTCTTTGTGGGCTGTACCCCCTTAATTTTGGGTATCCATCACTGACTGGTCCCTTCTGCTCCTTTGAGCCCATACTGGGACAACTTCCAGCATTCACACTGGTGTCACTGGAAGATGATAAATAATAAACCTGTTAGTGGTCAGGTTAAAGGGCTGGACCTCAGCTCACAGGGAGGCAGAAAGATAGATGCAGTGGAGGCTGCTGAATAAACCAGTGGTGGTTTATTCCTTGTCCCTTACCACTGGAGCAGGAGGTATGATATCAGAGAGGCTGGACAGCTGCTTCTGCCTGGGACTGCAGCTCTGATGGAGAAGCTGGGAAGCACAGGGCAGCAGAGCTGTGCTTGTACCAGCTTTGCTACTGAAACAGAGGGTCTGGTAGTGTGTTTGCCTGGAACACCTAATGAAGGCCCTGGGGAGAGCAGAGGATTATCTTGGAAGGCAGCTGACCCTTTCTTAGGTGTTTCCACTAATCACAGCTGAAGGTAAACGCAAACTCTGTCGGTTATCCTATGGGGGATGTGTGGGCTCCATTGCTGGGTAATTTCCCTAATTAAAGCCATTTGACTGGGTTTATTATTCGAAAAAGTAAAAGAAAAAAATATTTCAGGCTCTCAGAACCTCCCCCTTTCCTTTTCCCTATCTTTATTATCAATAAAAAGAGAGAGAAAATGCTGTCTGGACTTGAGGATTTCCTTCACATATGGAAAAGATTTAGCATTCTTCAGCTCCCAGCATTGGCAGAGCACAAACCTCCCCCCAGCATTCCCTGTCTGCTCCCTGTATTTCCCACATCCACGGATACAGAAGGAATGCATGAGCTGTTGCTCCTGCAGGTTTTGGATTGGGTTTTGGGGTTTTTTTTATTAATCTGATAGAAATTATTTTGGAGAGTTGAATCACAGGCACGTGAATCATCTTGCAAAGGGGTTTGGTATTTTTATCAGCCTGTGTTTGCATTTCTCCTCTTTTTCCTGGTGCTGGTTTGGATGCTGAAGGAGCAGTGTCCATAGGGACTGCACCTGCTCATCTTCTTAGGTCAATTCCCAATGGGATCAGATGTCCAGAGTTTGGCTGGCAGTTAATATGGACTGGCAAAGGCTTTGTTTTTATGTGGTTTGGGTTTTTTTCCCCCCCCTGTTTTTTTCCATGGAGGTTTTTGCCTCGCAGCTCTCCTAGCAGAGGCCTTTCCATTGCTGGGATCAATTAAATGCTCACCAGGGACTCTCTCTGTGAGGAATCTTTCCTTTTCTGGCTGACTTTGAATGTCACACCAGGGTGTTCAGCTGTTTTGACCTTGTTGCAGTAGCTCCCAGGGCAGGAAACCTTTCCTAACCCTCCCTTTCCTGTCTCTCCCCCAAGTCCTATGCTCTCTGCCTGTCCTTCCATCTGCAAGCTCTCCCAGGGCTCTTATGCAACAGCTCAGTTTTTGGTATTCTTGGCTGGGAGAACAGGGCTCCAGGGGAGAGCTACAAGGAGGTTGGATGGGGTTGGGGGGGTGGAAGACAGATTTTATTTTGTAACTCTACTGACCTTGCTTAGCCACACAGAGTGGAATTTCCCCCCCTGCTCTCTGGAAGGGAAGAAATACCACCACTGTTTGCTTTTCCATCTTTCTGATGGTCCCTTGCTTTCATGATGGAACCATCAGGCTTCCCAGCTCCTCTGCTCAGGTAACACACCACTGTGGCCAAGTGGTTGGGGTTTTTTTTGTAACTTGTAGTTGCATCTTTAACCTTGGATTATCGGTGACTTTAAATTGTGTGTTGGTACCCATCTGATTCTTCCCAGGGAAAGGAAATCTGCCTGCCTCTGATTCTTAAAAACAAAGAAACCCCCGACCCAGGCAGTGCTTTGAGAGGTGATGAAAGCAATTAATGGTGTCAAAAGACCCTAGGGGGGTGAAGTGGTGAGTGTCTGAGGGCTGGACTGATGCAGGAACAGCTGGGTGGGTAGTTGAACGTGTCTGGGGAGCAGAGGGTTATTGACTCAAACTCCAGCCCTGGTTCTTTAGCTGGTACCATAACCCACCAAATTAATGTATAAAGAGGAGTCCTAATGTATAAGCCAGTTCTGCACCACCCTCAGCACTCACCCTTGCAAAAGCTTTGTCTATTGCAGAAATGTTTTACTTGCCAATTACACTAATTAAAGAGGGGATAAGGGATAATTCTGTTCTCACCCCCCCCCACCCTCTGTCCAAGGGGTGGGGGAAATCCTTGTGATATGAAAGAGGTGTAAGCTCTGAAGGGCTTTCCCCTGAGATGAGTCAGCCTGCTGAGAGCAAACAGGTGTTGACTTCTCTTGGGCACTGAAGAGGTTTTGGGGGTTTGTGGTGGGGAAGGGGAGAGCACCTGGGCAGTAACCATGGCAGTGTTCTGGCTGGCTGCTGGATCTTACCAACAGATGTGTGTGTTGAGATCAGGTCCTCAGAGGGGACCCTGCATGCCCCCTGCTCTCCTGGATATGATCTGTTCCCTGTAGCACCTTCTGTTGATGCTTCCTGGGGCAGGGAGCTGGCGGGCGGGCAGCCTGGCTTGGCTGGGCTGAGCTCTAGGATGTATTTACTGCTACACAGGCTTCATCTTTTTGCTGGGGGTGCTGCACCTGTATGAGCAGCTGCTGGCTCTGCAGCTATAGAAAATGTTCCTTCTGACCCATTGGCCAGGCAGTCCTAGCTGGAGCAAGCCAGCTGGCAAAGGAAACCTTCCCCTTCTCTTCATGTGTGTGGAAATGGAGTGAGCTAACGGGGGGGAGAGCTACAGCCCTGGCTCTCTGACAGTAGGTGACGATTATTTGGGTTGTTTTCTCAAGCATCAGACATCCTGATGAGTATCAACAAATGGGGAGGAGGTTTTCTTTTTAAAATATTCAAACCTGATAAGAGTTCATGGTTTAACAGCAGCATCCTGCTAATGTATGAGGTCACTCTGTAAAGACACTGTCACACAGCTGCATTAATGTGAGGTTATGAGGCTTACATCAAATATCAGTAAATCCTAATGCAGCTTCCTAGTGTACTGCAGTCTCTGGGTGTATCTGGCATGTAACACTGCTCTGCAAAGGGCAGACTTTACTACCTGCTGCTGTGTGCCAAGTGATAGTTGATCCCCCTGTGCCTGGGTACCTGTAGGTATCACAATAGCTCAGCTCTGAGGTACGTTCCTGTCCTGTAAGCTGTCTGTGCAACCAGCAAAAACCTTTAGGAAAAGCCAGAGTCATAGGGATGACTCCTTGGATGGAGTGCTGCTCACCAGGGAGTGGGCTTTATTTGCAGCTTGGACCAGGGCCCTTTCCAGTCAATGGAAAGACAATTGATTGTACCAGGTTCTGGACCAGGCTTCTGGCTACTTTTGTGCTTAATTTAAGAGTAATGTGGATCTGCTGGTCAATGCCTCTAAACAGATTAAGAAAGTGCAATTGATCCAGAACTGACTATGGATGGACATAAAAAAGCAGAATTGATTGGCTCAGTCTGTTTTAATATTCTGGGAATGGAGAAATGAATAAAACAAATAAAATGTCCCAAACCTAATCACAAAAATCCAAAGTACAGAGCAAACACAACTTTACCCCCTACACTGCCAGCCCTGGAACGTGGAGTTTTACAGGGCCTGGGACCTGTGACCCTACATCTGATGTCAGCATCTGGCCCTGGTCAGGCCCAGAGTAGGATGGGTCATTGTGACCACAGGTTGGTGCAGATGCAGATTCTCTTTCCCTTCATGTTCATTCATTTGTCTTTTAAGGGAAGAAGCTGTGTGCTAGGTGGTATCTATATAGACATGCATGTACCTGATAGTACATTACAGTTATAGGTGTATGTATGTGTGTGTGTGTGTGTATGTATATGTATGTGCAGCAGCTTTAGGTGTAAGGATGCAGTTTATAGAAAGGCGAAGAATAAGCACTCTGAGGAGGAGGGGAAGGGGGAACCTGTGTTCCTGGTCTGGTGGGCTGCTTCTCAAGGTTTAGTGCCTCCCTTTTGCTGCACTCTCACTCTTGTTAGGGCTGATGAGTCCCTGGGCAGTCACTGAGACCTGGTAACTGCTCGAAGGTGCCATAATGGCCATAAAATGATTTTTAGTATCTGATCGGTGCCGTTCTCTTTAGCCTGTGAAGTCACAGCAGAGAGTGAATTGCAATTATTCCGAAGCGGAAATTTGCACCCTGCCTCCCCTCCCCCCTTAATTGTTATGATAAATTGCAACTTCAGAAAAATATATCAAGCTTTGGCATGATAAAGCTCACGCTGATAGCAAGTCCTGGCTTTTCAGCATGACAGAAATCTGGTGCAAACGCTGCCCTCCTTGTGTTTCCCTTCCTTTCCCTCACTTTTCCCTTCTCCCCTCTTCTCCCTCCCATCCTGTGGATGCTGGGCAAGCTAGAGTCACTGTGGTGGCTTTAGAATAAGCCCTGTGTGTGTTCTCTGGATGTACTGGAGCAGGGAAGGGACAGGGGTGGAACACACCTCCTATGGGGAAAGTATTGAAGGGTGGGAGATGCGTGGTTTGTATTGTGTGTTCCTCCAGGGAGCAGACAGTGAGAAACCTCTTTGCAAAGGGCCATATGAGCAGGTCTCTGCGTGGGGAGCGCAGTGTTTGCTGTCTGTCACAGAAGCAGTCAGTCCCTCACAGCACAGCAACTCACCTTGTGCAGGTGGGTCTCTGCAAGTGCCCAGCAACATCCCAGTAAGGATGTTCTCCTGTGTCTGAGTCTGGGTGCTTCACTCACTACACAGCCTGCTGCACCTTGGTCCAAGCTTTGTACTTGGGACACTCAGAGATGGAGGAGCATTCACCTTGTTGCTGTCCAAGGGTGTGTTTTACTTCTTTACACCTCTATCAAGAAAAGGGCAGGCTTTTTTCCCTTGTATACGTGCTTTTTCCCATTCTTGAGCCAGTTTGGGCCACTGCTCTTCTCTCCCTTGGGTCCCTGCTGTGCAGGCAGCTGTGTTCTTCACATCAGAATGGGAAAGCTAGTGTGCCTCCTTGGGGTGATGTCTTCCAGATGGATGTAGCTAATTAACACAACAATTAGGATTCCCTTTAATGACCACAACTGGAATTTATTGACAGAGGTAAACAAGAAGTTTTTGCTTTGTATTTGTGGGAAGTTCTTAATTTGTTTAATTAAAAAACCATGGGCTGTTCTAGCACTTGGTCTTGCTCCGTTCTTCCCTGCAGAGAGCCTGACTGGCTCTCCCAGGGCGTTTGCATTTTGCTGGGTTTATTTGGAAAGTCAGACTCAGTGTTTCAGAGAAGCTGTTATTACTCAAACATTACTCTGCACTTGGCCTGTTCCACACACCTCTCTCCCGTTTGTTCCAGTCCATACTACAAAGATGTTTCTTTTCTCTGGTCCTACTGAAGGAAGGATGCCAACATACCTGCTGTGGTTTTATAGTTTCCCTGGGTTTCCAGTGTTCCTATTACAGTAGTCTTGGACAAGGAGAGATTGAGCTGAACATCCCAAGTGCTAGAAACATGTTCCATCACAGCAAGAGCTAAACCTCCAACACAGAATCACAGAACTGTAGGGGTTGGAAGGGACCTCCAGAGATTGAGTCCAACCCCCCTGCCCAAGCAGGGTCCCTAGGACAGGTCACACAGGTCGGTGTCCAGACGGGGCTGGAATCTCTCCAGAGAAGGAGACTCCACACCCCCTGGGCAGCCTGTCCCAGGGCTCCCTCACCATGAAGAAGTTCTTCTGCAGATGGGTGCAGAACTCCCTGTGCTCCAGCTTGAGGCCATCACCCCTTGTCCTGTCCCCACAGCCCATAGGCAGGAGGCTGGCAGTTTCCCCTGTGTCCCACACTTAAGATATAAACATTAATAAGATCCCCTCTCAGACATGCTCTAGCCTAGGCTGGGCTAGGCACAAATGTGTGCCAGGCACAAATGTGCTGGGATGGAGAAACCCATACTACACCCTCACGACTTGCAGAAGATCAGAGGTTGGGACCGTGTCGCGCAGTGCTTGGTTCTGTGTGCACACACACACAGTGAGAAAGCAGCTTTTGCCTCCTGGGTGTTTTCCTGCTCTTTGTGTTTTGTTGGGAGTGAGCTGTTGAGGGAAGGATGCTGCTAGGACCAGCGAGGGGAGGTCTGCACCAGGCAAGACCTGTGAGATTCAGCTAAACATACAAATGAGTGGTGACAAGTAGCATCAGTAATTCAAGTTGAAATTGATGTGGACAGTTCACTGGTGTGAGAGTAACCTACTGCTGGCTGGTGTAGGCACTTTTCCCTTTGCACCCAAAAGTGTTCTGGATTAGCTGGATCACATCTTCCCTGGGCTGCTGACAAAGTTTAATTTAACCTGTTGTGCTGTGTCAATGGGCAACGTTGGGTAGGAAATACTCTGGAGAAAGAGATCGGTTGCCTAATTCTGCTCCTGTCTTCCTTTCCTACTGGTGCGGATGAGACACAAGCTGGGAATAAGGAGGTGGGGAGAGGCAGGAAGTGTGTGACTTGAATATTAGAGCTGGAGGAGGTAGATAGAGGTATATCTCTGCTGAAAAGTCTTTTGCAAAGTGAACATAGCCTTTGCCCTCCCAGTGTACCCCTGTGAAACCCACAGTGACTAACAGCATTGCCTCTGCAGGGCAGCGTTTGAGAGGAGCTGCTTGGTTCTGGGTTGCTTAACCATATTCTTGTTTTCTTCTCTTTTCCTTCTGTCCTTCCCTGTTCCAACCAATTCCATCCTGTGCCAGAACCGGGGTCGCCTGGCAGAGAAGAGGACGATCCCCTTACCCCCAACCAGGATCCCGAAGAAAGAGCTGACCTCAATTTTCTCGCATAGTGACGACAGCGAAGAGAGTGATAAGAGCAATGGTCAACACCCTGAAGTAAAGCAGGAGGAGGATCTCCATATCAGTATCATGAAAAGAAGGTACTTTCCTGCCAGGGAGTGCTGCCTTGCAGGAGCAAAGACAGGGAATACTGGGCAGCAGGTGACCAACCTTTGCGGGCCAGTTCTGCCCATGCTGCCCAATGGAGTCACCTCCAGGGCCTGAAATTAAAGTGCAAATGTCACATTATAGCTCAGAAAGAGTTGCTGGGACCTCTTTTCTTCTTAGTCCTGTTTGGGCTGAGTGGGGTTCTCTGGGGCTTTGCACCATGGGCCTTATGTTTGCACTAAGGTGCCTGGATTTGCAGACTAACCTGTATTTCGCCCTCTGTCCAGCATTCTGTGTCTTTGTGCCTCATGAGGCTGGTGAATTGCATGACCAAGAAGTCATCTGTGGGCCTTTTACGTAGCTGTCTGAAGGTACCCAGAGGTGTATGGGTCCAAATACACCTTTTGCTTTCAATCATCCCAAATTTGGATGTAAGAGAAACTGGATAATGTAATGTTGGGGAACAAAGTTTGGGAAGGCGGCAGCAGTGGTTGTTGTTACATGTTCTTGGTTACAAGTGTCTAAGAGTGTAGCCGTGTCTCTCTGGTCCTGAGTGCCTCTGTAGTCTAGAAGTAGAAGTGATGGAGTTGCAGGAGGGGCAGAGTCTCTTGGATACTGGGGTTGCCCCACGGCTAAGGTACTTTGATATGTCTTTCTCAGTACCATATCCATTCATCCGGGAATCACCCAGGGTTACATGGAGAGGAGAAGGGACTGTCTTGAGTTGTATTCTGGGAACTGTCACTTGACCTCCCATGTGTGGTCTCAGTGCCCATAATACTCAGCTGCAACATTTTGGGTTCTCTTATCCCTCTGAAAAAAATATGATGTTTAGAAGACCTGTAACTACAGGAAAATAAATACCTAAAGGCACGGTGTCTCAGCCTTCCATGCATATCAATGCAACTCATCTTGATTGTCATCTTCCTCTGATGCATAAAATCATTCAGATTCTAAGGCAAGCCCTATAAAAACAGAGGAGTGGGAACTGAAGGCATGTAATTGCTTTTCTTATGTTTTATGTGTTCCTTGCTCCTGAGCAGATAAGCTGTTCCCCCCCCCTCCTTGCTTTCCAACAGATGCTGGTACCTTCAGCAACCCAGAGCTTGCAAGTAGGGAGACAAAACACTAACCAGCTCTTCTCATAAAACCCTCCTGTAATTAAAGTCTGGGTTTATCATTGCAGCTGCCCGACAGCTGCGTTCAAGGGTTATCACTTGGAAATGAAAAGGTGTTTGGGGAACACATCTGCACTGTGCACATGCACAGGAGCCACGGAGGAGAGGGAACCCTCCTAATCAGTTTTGGTAAACTGCCCTTCTTCTCCTGCCCCCTTTAATGATGCTTTTCATTTTGCAAAATTATAGTGCTAGATTGTCTCATTAGGAAGGAGAACAACATGATAACTATATAATTGATACGCTGGGCCCCCCAAATATAAAGTGCTCTTATCTTAGATCTTTAATTACTGTAATTGCTTTGCCTTGTTTATTAGGAAATGAAGAAAAAATACTTAATAGTTATTAGCCCCTGGTTCCCCCAGCTTACCATTTCAGTACTTGTCAGTCAGTTTGTCTGAAGTTCTCTCGTTTAAGCTTTAATTCCTTGGAGGAGTGCATGATGCTTACTGGGTGGGTTAGATTCTCATTGCTTTTGTGTGGTTGCTCTCCTTTTCATTTTCCTGGGAGCTCGGGTACAGGGGATTGGGAGGGAAGCTGGGATAGCTGGGAGAGAGGGGCCAGGCAGCACTCTGGATAAGTGCAGAAATAACAGGAAAAAAGAGCCCATAATTCAGTGCTTGGTGCCCAGGCAGGGAACATCTTCTGCTCCAACCCCTCAGCATTTCCAAGCAGTTTGTCCTTTGAAAATGGGTCTGCCAACCCTCCTGTCCCAAAGAGGGAGGGGGGCTTTGGCCATCTCCACCAGCTCGATGGAGGGAACACGACCTGAGTCCACTCGTGCACAGCGCTGCGGGAGGGAGCAGGCCCTGGCTCTGCTCCCAGTGTCATTAGCAGCCAGGGACTGGGGTGGAAGGTGTGATGGGGCTGGCTCCAGAGCCTGCAGCAGCATCGTAAAGGCTAGACAGCTTGCAGACATGACAGCTGGGGCCCGGCAGAGACGGGGCCCCATCTGGTTTTAATTCACCTGTTGTATCCTCCCCGATTGGTGATGGATTGGGCTGAGGTTTTATTGTCTCCCACTGAGAGGAAGAAATAGGTTAAACTGTGATAGTAGGAAAACAAGGTCAGGGCCTTGAACAAACCTGTGTTTTCCTCTTGTACCCCTGGATGGCCCTCGTGTGCATCTGCATGCACTTACATTGCAAACAGAGTTGTTGCTTTAAACACTGTTGCCTTTTCTTTTATCTCCTATTCCCAGTTTATATTGACTGTTTCCTTCCAGTGTTGGCACACGGGGATGCTTCCTGCTACTTTGAGCTCTGGCCATTGATGAAGAAAGGACTCTAGGGATTAGAACAGGAGTTGGAAGCTTAGTTTCTTGGCTAGTCCCTCACCCTAGCCTTTGACAGTGATTTCCTCTGTGATCTTAGGCAATTGCCCATGGTGATGGCCTTCAGAGGAGGTCTGGGGCAGAGAAAACCTGGCTGATGTCTTGGAGTCCTAGAAAGGGGCAGAGACCTGTAACTACCACTGAAGTTAGTGCATTTCTGTGCATGCCAAGAACCAAGTCCTTGCAAAACCACGTCACTTTGCTGCCTTGCACATAGATAATTAAGTTAAGGGAACTAAGCCTGACACTGAAGGGAGCTCGTCTCATCTGCTTGGAAATCCAGGTGACCCAAGCTTAAAGGTGAATGTTTTCATCTTGCAGTGAGACCCCTTTAGCCTGCTTTGCAGGGTGTGCTAAGTAGCCTTGGTGTTATGGGTGTTATGCCTCCTGTCTGGAAGACAAAGGGCTTAAAGTCTTGTCTCATATAACCAGAGGCATCTGCTGAGCTTGATACCGTAGGTTGATACCCAGACTGTAAGCGCTCAGCTCTGAAGATTATTGGGGCAGTGTAGCAGAGGAAAATCCTTTTTCTTATGATCAGATTTCGGGTTCCTGCAAATCTTGCTCTTTTACAGCCCTGCCTACACGCCACAGTTGCACTGCCTTAATTAGTGTGGCTTGGTTAAGTCGTACTGACTGATTCAATGAAATGCAATAATGCTGAGGAGATTGATGTGGATGGAGCTTAAGAGATGGAGCTTTTGGAGGCATCAGACTCCTTGTCATTGCTTGTCTGGCTATGAAAAGAGTTTCCTCTATTTGGGGAGAAGAATGATACCAGTTCAGGGCATTTCTATACTGACCCACTGATGTCACCTGTACTGTTATTTTACTCATAATACTGGCATAGCTGAGCTGGTACAGGGACTGCATAGAGCAGACTTCAGTTAGAAACTTTGGTGAGTCAGAAACTCACAGACAAACTGCCTCTCCCCAGCAAGCTAAACTAAAAGTTACACCAGTCTGGTTTTTCATTACCACTCTCTGGTTTGTCCTGGATGCAAAAGTAGCAATGCAGAGCAAGTTTGAGACTATGAATTCCAGTAGTTTTTATTCCTTAACTTCTTTACTCTCCTTGGGAGATCCCAGCCAACATGGATAAATGCATTCCCTCTGGAGCAGCCTGTGGGGTTCACACTGTGTCCTCCATAGAGGATCTCCATTACATTATCCCAGGAGCCTCCAAGCAGAGGAAAGCCATTGTAACCAAGGAGTAAGGTTCAGCTTTACCACTAAGATCCTCACACGCTGTTGGATTTAAGCCCAGGATTGTCTTGTGGGCATGAATTTAATTTCTGTTTTAAAGACTGGCCTTTTTCATTAGTATGGGAGGGGAGAGAGAGAGGAGAGGAGAAATGTAATGATAGCATCTGAGATTTAACAGGGCAGGTTAGGAGCTGCTCACGCACAGCTTTGTCTGAGGCCCCAGCAAAATGTGACGGCTTGGCCAGTAATTACACTCAGTAATACTTAAGCACCTGTTTAAAACAGGGAAAGTTTTTGACCTGACCTGTCTCTGAAGGAACCTGTATGGGATATCAGTAAATGTGGTGTGGACTGAGTAATGTGCAGGATAGGTGCAGATGGCCATGTATGGCTAAAAGGCCTTTGAAATCATTTTGTTATAGAAGAAAATTGGGAGCAAAAGTAGGAGCAGATTGTATGAGAGCACACAATGGGCTGGGTTCCCTGCCAAATCCTGCTCTGAAACAAACGCTATTTTCAGGAGCACTAACAAAAGTTGTCCTGTAACAGGGTGTCTCTGCACTGAGGAGCTGACTCCTGGGGAATCTCACACTGCCCTTGAGTCTTTACTCCCTTTTTTATGTCACTCCCCCCACACCCCAAGGCTTCACTGGCTGTGTCAGCAGGATGGCCCTGGTGTCAAGGCAGGGGAGACCACTTGAAATGAAGGTGCTTGCTCAGGGAATGGTGGGACACTTTCTCCTTGCCCCTGCTCACACATGAGCATGTGTAGAGCGCAGACAGGGACAGGTTGCTGTCCCCTGTCCCCAGCCTCCCTCACATCACAGAGCAGCTTTTACAGCATTCTCCTCACTCAGCGGCCACTTCCTAATAGTGAAATGACTGACCTCCACTAAGCCTTAATGGCCAGTGGCTGTCAGCCTTTCCACTGCCTGCCTTTCTAAGTGGAAAGCTATTTCTTACATCCCATAAGGCTGCTGCTCTTTGACTCCCTAATTGATTGAAGATCAAACCCAAGCACCCCCCATTATATTTGTCACATGCACCTGCTTGTAATTCAGAGCCGCCAGGTCCCCGTGCCTTCTCAGCGGACATGGCAGTGGGCACAGCACTGCCTTTGCCTTCCTTCCCTGCTTGGCCTCTTCCTGCAAGGCTCCCAAACAGCCCTGCCCTGGGATGAGAGCTGTGTGACATCCCTGCTCCTGGCAGAGCTCAGTTTTGTGGCAGGGTAAGCCTCCCAACACAGCTTTTTACCTGCTGCCAGAGCCGGAGCGTGGCTGGGGTCTGGGCTGGGCTGGTGAGGCTTTTCCAGGCAGCATCAACCAGAGAGAGACCAGACACGTCAGAGCAGAACTCTGGGCTCCAGCCATGAATCAGGCTCTCAGATTAGATTCGACAGCCCTTCCTAATTGCTGTGACTCCAGAGGAGGAGAGAGGCAGGGCCCCTCTTGTGGCTGGAGACATATTTCGCTGCTTTATGACACTTTTCTTTCACAGCTTCCACTGGTTATTTTCTGTCAGTCCCTTCTTCCTTCCCTCACAACCCTGTATTTTCTCTTCTCCTTTCTCTTGCCTCACTCCTTCCCCCTTTTTCTCTGAGCCATGCACTGCTTAATAACAGTCACCGTATTCAATAAATATATTAAAGATTCCTCTGGGAAGCAAAGGCTGGACTTGGTCCAGAGTGCCAGGAAGCATGTCATTGACCTAATGAGGACATACATTTGATGGGGAGGTGAGGGGGGAGAGAGAATGGCTACTTCTCAGTGATGTTGCAGGATAAACTGTAATAAAGAGCCAGAAATCCCTTCTTGCCCAGGAAGGAGATACGAGACCAGAAAGAAAGGTGAAGTGTGAAAATAAAAGCAAATGAAATCTTGACCTACAAGTGCTCTTGGCTGCTCTCTGTATCTCCTTGTATCAGACCCCTGCAACATCAATTCCATGGCAGAGAATAACCCGTATGCCCCAAGTCCAAGTCTCTGTCTTGCTGTAATCCTTAGGCCATTCTTCCAGCCCTCACGTGTGAGGAGTCCTGGAGGAGCCTGCATAGAGCCCACACCAGCTTCTTAACTCTGGCTGCCTGAAAGTAGGATGACATGGATATGGGGAGATGTGGAAGCTGAGACAGTGATACATGTGAAGGGCAGGGAGGAGAGGAGCCGGCTCTGACTAGCCAACCAAAGACCCTCCAAATACCTCTTCCCAAACTGCAGCATTGAGATGGGCATTGCACAGCCCTCACTGTATGCCTCAGTGCTCCGGGCTTCTGTGCAAAGAGGTGGCACATAAGGCCTGGCCTGGGGGACACTGGACTCCCAGGGAGCGTGGTGGTGGTGGGCTATGCCAGGAGAAGGCCTTAGCTCACCCTTTCGACAGCACTGTCCCTGCAGTGTGGTCTTCTAAACCAGAGGACGTGGGGAAACCTTATCAGTGTTTTTCTCCCCTGTGTCCTGTGCTAGAAAATGGCAAGGTGCAGACAGACTCCATCCCAAGAAAGTGTCGGTCTTATCAGTAAATGGGAGGAGGAGGGGACAGCAGGGGGTAGGAGATGGGGCCCTGATGGCAGTAATGACCTCTTGCTGTAGCTGGATGCTGCTCAGTATCCTCCACACTTACAGGTGTGTTTTGTTGATGCAGCTCACACCCAGGACGAAGTCAGGGCGATGTCTGACTCGCTCCATTGTCCTTTTCACCATGGAGCCACTCTGGTGCTGAAAGCTTGCAGGGACTTCCAGGGCAAAAAAGAAATGGCAGGAAAGGGAAAAATCCCAATTTGAAAATTAAAAACTATCCCAGCTGCTCTCCATGATGCTGCCAGCTCCATCGCTTTTCTGGGCTGGATTCTCATTCCAGCACAGGCTCCAGAAACACCTTGAACAGCCTCAGCTCTTCCTGTTGGTTTTTTTTTTGGCTGTTTCCCATATATATAAAAGCAATTTCAGTCTCTGCACAAACCAAACCCTGATGTCACCAGTCCCTGCTTGCTGAGGTGCATGACACAGTGGTTCGTTACTACCCCTCGGGCTCCCTCCCCACTTACAACGTGGTGCAGGAGCCTCTCTCCTGGTGCCACAGGGCCCATCTGATCATTCCTATCGAGTGCTGTCTGACTGATCACGCTGTCTGAGGCCTGGGGTGGGTGAGGAGGTGGGAGGGACAGTAGCAGCTCGTAGCACCTTTGCTTTCCTGGCTGGGTTTGTTATTCCCCCCCCTTTTCTGTTATTAATTTCTAAGGGACTGGCTCCTGCTCACCACTCTTTATACAACCCAAGGACGGGCTTGTGTGGCTGATAGTTTGAAAATTATTAGTAATTTGATTTCAATTGGATGAATAACCCGCTAAAGCAAGATGTACATTAGCCTCAGAAATCTAATTGGTGATAACAGCATAGAGATGTGGAATGAGTGCTTGGTTCTGCTCCCTGTCCCTCTCCTCTCCCCCCCCAAAAAAAGATAATTAGGATTTAATTTCATTCTCACCTATTCATTTGTCTAAATATGGGTGTTTAATTATCCATCTCAGCAGATAGATGTCTCTGCCTCTATGTGGATCGGAGCTATTCCTTTGGTGTGAGGTTTTCCCTCCCCCCTACTTAGAACTCTCTGATACTTTGAAGTCTGGCTGTGCTGAGGCTCATTATGAGCCCAGCGCTGAGGATCGCTATCTGCAGTCTGCTCGTGTCAGTAGCTGCAGCAGACCACGAGAAGTTAGGGGTTTATGGAAGGCTGAGAGCTTAACGTAGAGACTGAACCCCAAGCTGAGAGCCTGGAGTGATGACAGTCCCCTCTGTGGATGGAATGAGGTGCATGAGCTGAGCAGCTCACAGGAGCATTGCAGTGAAGAGCATCTCTCACCTGCCAGGGAGTGCTCCAATGGATGGGTGGCCACTCTGCAGTGTGAGCTCTAGAGCTGAGCATCTGTGGAATGGAGAGGTGTGTAGTTAGCTGAGGTTCAGGGTGAGGCAGAATGGTTAGTGGGATGCTCTGGTGCTCTGCTCCTTTGTGTGCCAGGCTCTGCGAGGCTCCTGGGAACACACCTCCTGGCAGGGGTGTAAGGGGGGTACGTATGTGCTCCAGGGTGGACTGTAGCCCACTGTTGTGTTCCAAACACTGCTTGGAGGAAATGCAGGTTGCCTTCAGAGGTGCCTGGGGCAGGTTACCTTAAACACAGGTTTTCTGAATTGAAATTTTTTCATCAGCAAAGGGACCACGGTATTTCAATCAGACAAAGGTGGTATTTAATCTCCTTATAGCTCAAGGCCAAAACCTTTCATGGTTTTTGAGGGCATTGGAGAATGTTTTATGGACAGAGAAACAGGAGAAGCACGAGGTTCCTTCTCAGACTTGCAGTTCGATTTCCAGCTGGTCCCACAGAGCTCACTGCGGTGCAGCGTCCGGATCTGCACGCATCCCACTGTGCAGCTGCAGGATCAGATTTGCACAGTGCAAAGTGCTGAGCTGGAATTAACAGGGATTTGTGAAGGTTTTGTGTATGTAGGAAATCTTGTATTCGAGGGAGCAGTGCAAAATCAGGCTTACCATCCTTACCAGCTCCACTCTTTTGTGAGCAGACCGGTCCCTCACTGGCCTGTTAATGCCATAAGGGCTTGGGCTGGCTCACGTGTGCTTTGAACTTTGGATTCAGATCAGTTTACCTGGAAAGTGCAAACGTGTCCTAGAGTTTCACAAAACTTTAGTTCGTGGAAATTTTGCTCAGTGCCCCAGTTTGGCCTGTCCTTTCAAGAAAGCTCTGAATTTTAACTCTGAAGAACAACTGTTACTGCTGTAAGCTCAGTAGCTGGGAAGCACCTACTCATTCATTTCTGCTTGCAATTAAAAATTTGGGAAGATGGAAAGCTGGGCTAGGTTCTTCTAAACTGTTACATACGAGGAAGAAGAAGAATAGGAAAAAGGGAGCACAAAAGTTATGCTACCACATTAGTAAAACCTGCAGCAGCATCATGTCTTGGCTGTGAAATTATTTCCGTGCTAAGAGTTGTTTTCCGTTGATTTCTGAGCTGGGCTGAGGCAGGGGCACCCATTCAGGAAAGCACTTAACTGAGGCTTGAGTGCCTGCTTAAGTCCCATTGACTTCACTGGTCATGCTTAAGTGTCTTCTGGCTCAATTCAAATGGGAAGAAAGGCTCTTTTTTAGTTCAGCAGGTTTTAGATGAAGCTTTCTCCCTGCTCAGGTGGTGTTCAGCCCCACATTGTTGCTTTTTCTAGTTGAGGACAGAGGCAGGAGTGTGGCAGGGGTACACAAAACATGCAGAAGTGCATTTGCCCTCTGGTACTTGTGCTATTTGCAGCCACTTCTGCTTAATGTTTTTGGGAACCTACATCTGCAGGAGCTGATTTATACACTCAGCTGGGAACCAGCGTGTTCACTGGCAGATGCTGAGGGATGCAGGAGTGGGTTTGTGCAAGGATAGGGGCTTGCTTGCCAGTTTGGTCTCGGATGGCCAGGGTTCTCATCAATCATGTTGACATGGAGAAACAGTGGTGGTCACGGACCTCCTCTGGATGGTGGGGGAGATCAGTGCTCCCTGGAACTGAGTGGAGACACCAGACCACAGAAGGTCAGGCATCTGCCTTAACCCTCTGGGTTGGTCTTGATGCTGTTTAGTAGCAAGGGGAAAAAAAAAAACCACAACCCAAACCCCAGCAACAAAAAACCCCAACTCCCTTGACTGCTCTGTCTTCATTTAGGGTATTTTTCATCCAGAATCTGCTATTCCTGCTTGTCAGCAGGCAGAGTGACAGAATATGTGAAATTAATTTCCAAGGTGGGAAATTGCTAATAATTTATTTACTGCTGGGGCGGGTGCAGAGGAGGGAGCACAGTGCAGCTGTATTGGGGTTTCTCTGTAAAATGTCAATGCTTAACTCTTTCTGCTGCTTCTGAACATGTCCAGGTTTCATGGGGCCCTGGCAACCTAGTGTAGCTCCAGGCCTGGAGGTTGGTGGCTCTGCCTGTGACAGGGGGGTTGGAACTGTGTGATCCTTGGTGTCCCTTCCAACCCAGACCAGTCTGTGATTCTATGTCCTGTTAGTTGACACAACATCCTACAGTCCCTACATCTAGTAGGGAGACTGCACGTGGCAAAGAAAAGTTCTGTCACTGCTGGTCTCTCACTTAGAGCCCTGTGAGTCCTGCTGCAGATGCTCAGGGCTGCTGTGTGTGCAGTGGGGCCTGTCACAGCATCCCACAGCTCAGAAGGAGGCAGTACTTGTGGTTGAGAGTGAGAGAGAGGGAGTTTTGAGAGGACCACGGGTGGGTTGTCATGATGGAGCAGATCTTTTTAAGTGGCAAGAGATGTGGTGTTCAGCATGTGCCATTGACCTCTCTGTTTGTTTGTTAACAGGATACACACCCACTGGGATTTAAACATCTCCTTCCGAGAGACCTCTTGCAGGTACCATTTTGGGGCACCCTCTTTGTATGGTAGGCTAAGAGTTTATGATCTGTTACTGGCATATGGATGCTCTTAGATGTAAATGAACATTTCTGACTGTCAGTGCTGTGGGGTGTTTTCTTCCTCCTTTGTTCCTCTTTGTCCCCTCACCATGTATTCTTTCTTTTGCTTTTATTTTGGGTGAAAGTTGTCTGGTGGGGGGAAAGAATCTCTTTTATGTTGGAAGAGAGAATTGATCAGACTTTTAAAGAAAGCCCATTATTGGTTTTGATATGTGTCCTCTGGTCTCTTTCTGGAGGAATGGAAGGTTGGGGTGGCCCAGATCTGTTTCCTGACATGAAACATGGGAGTCTGCATCTCATTTGCAGAAGGGATGGTTTGCACAGAAGGCCCATTGAAGGACAGACTAACTGGTGCTCCTGAATTGCTCAGGAGCTGCAGTGTTGTCCTTAGACTCTCAGGGCTGCCACCTTAAACGGTGGGCAAACGACACTAATCACTGGATGACGGAGAGTTTAGACAATGTGATACCACTGAGGCACCCCAGTCTGGCAGAACCTTACACATGTAGGTGTCCAACTGCCGTGCTGAAGTATTGGAACCATCAGGACTCTGTGTTTTGCAATGTGTAGTATGAACTGGGTGAACTACAGTGGCCAAAGGTGCAGCACAAGGGTAGTTACACGTCACCTGAGGAGAAGGTTGACATTCAAAAAGTGACAGGTGTTACAAAGCAGAAACAAAAGAAAGTACAAAGAAGTCTGAATGATGAGAAGGATTGCCAAACCAGCCCGGTATATTGGTTGTAAAGTCTGGTTTCCTGCAGTAACAGTTATCCTAAAAAGGTGAAAATTCCTAAATTGAAGATATCAAACATGAATATTCCTCTGTGACCTCTGGGTCAGTTGATAGGCTGAGCAAACTCATAAACTATTCTAACTCTTTAAAAATCTACCTGCAGAAATGTGCCACTGTGCTAGAAAAAGAAAACTGGAATTTTGAAATTTCTGTTCTCTACTCAGTTGCCACATCCAAGCAAAATAGTTGAGCCTGGTAGGTGCTGCTTGTTTTCTAAACTGGAAAAATTGATCTGGGCAGCTTTGAAACTTCTTGGGGAACATAGAAAGAAGTAGATAAGGTGCCAAGCAGTCCAGAACCTGGTTCTGTATGTGTGTCATACATGTGTGGATCTGGAGAAACGAGGGTCTGGTCCATTGGGTCTGCTTGCAGACAGCAGTCTGCTGATAACTTCTTTTGCTTTGCTAAAAGTAGTTTCTTTAACAGTTCTTAAAGAGTTTTAACTTTCTTAAACAGTTTTACTGTTTAAAAACAGTAGGCAAACATTACTGCTACTGCTGCTACTACTCGTGGAAGTGCCCACTGCACACTAGACACTTCACAGACATTTAAGAAACGATTCATACTCTGTAGAGGTCAGATTGTCTGGACAAGGGAGTGCACATGCTTTCATCTGATGACCTTTGTGACAAGACTTAATGTGCATAAGACCCAGTGCAGCAAATGTAGCATCTACCCAAGAGAAGGTTGTTGAAGAGCTTTGGAGAGCCATATCTATCAGTGTTGTGGGTGATGTGGGCACTTCTCTGTCATATCTTCAAGCCTTGGAATGTTTTGCAAATGTGAGCATGGGTTACAGGAGCAGAGAGCATTAGAAATCACTTCCATCTCCATCACATGCCCTTCAGATGCTGCGTGCTGTTCTGTGTGTCCCCCAAACCCTGTGGCACATGAGTGAAAGTGTGTGAAGTGAGTGACACATAATCTCTGCCATTTTAACCCATTTTAACTCACTCCCTCCCTCTCCCAAGCCAAGGACAATTCGGACTGTTGTTGGCAGCACCGGTGTGCAAAGGTTCTAGCCCAAACTGTGCACCTGGAGAGACAATTCCATCTATATTAAATCGTGTACCAGTGTGTGAATTAAGTCTTGGCATCCCCATGAGGCTCAGCAGAGGCAGTGAGGAGTGAAGGGGGGGAAATCTCTACTGATTCATGTTCCATTAGGGAAGGAGTGAGGGCAGAGGCAGTCCCTGGTATTTAAGTAAGCACAGACTTTGCCCCTGAAGCATAAAACCCTGTAATTCCTAAAATTTACAACGTTAAGAATACAACCCCCCACCCTGATCAGCAAGCTTCCAGAAGCCAGTCCAGAAAGCACATCTCACCCAGCGCTCCTATAAAGAAAGAGCTGAAGTTGTTTGCAGGGCAGCCTTTAGAACAAAATCCCTGGCTTGTTCCTAAAAGCTTTTGGGACTCTAAAATACAAAAGAATGGATTCCTTCCAGGCAGAGCCTTTTATGATAAATTTCAGCCTAGAGCAAAGTTTTATGGCTGAGTTATAAACTCCTAAAAGGCAGGGGTTTGTAATGGAAGTGCTGACGCAGGCCTTAATTAATAGCCATGTGAACCACCATTCTGCACAATGGCAGCTAAGGGTGCACACACCTTGGAAATTACAATCCCTACCTTAAAGAAATAAAATATATATATATACATACATTCTGAATGTGCAGTGCACAGAATGAAATGAAATAATGGTCTGATTTTTATGTCTACAAGTGCATTTCTTGGGCTTCCTCAGCTTAGTTGTTTGCTCCCTTCAGTTTATCTCTCTCTCTCTTGGTAGCTCCTCCTGGGAACAGAAGTTTTCCTTTTCAGACTGAACAGTTAGTCCAGCTATCAGGGTTGTACCCACCCTGCTAGTTCAGAGGAGAGCAACGCTGTTACACCCTGTAGGAAAGACATTGGGGTGTTTATGTGTCAGTAGGGAACAAGGTTGTATTTTTTGTGACCTGAGTTGGCAGGTGGTTCTGTAAAACATCTGGCATATGTAAAATACATTATGGGGTGGCAGAAGGGTTTAGCTGGCCTTTGTGTGCAGTGACCTGTGTGATTCAGGACATGGGAGTTCCACAGGTCACCCCAAACCCGCACCAGGAAGTCATCACGGTGGGTGAATAGACACAGTCACCACGCCACTGTAAATCCAGCAGGCCTGAGAACTGCCATCTCCATTTACCTGCCCTTTGTCCTAAGTTTGTCTTTGATCTTCTGTTCCAAGTTGTCAGCAGATACCTGGATTCAGTGGGTTTAGCCACCTTAGACCTGCTGGCTGTGTTGCCCTGGATAAAGAGATATTTAATTGGGTACAAATCATTCAATCTGCAAAAAAACCCAAGAGATAGGGGAACTGTCTTGAAAGGGCCGATTAGGATCTCTCCCTGTCTTGCCAGGTGCTTTTCTCCCTTCGAAGCTTTGAAGTTAATACCATGTTGAGGTTTTGTTTACAGCTAGTCTCCCTTCAAAATTGCCCTTCTAAGCTAGTGTCTCCTGTATGGACACACTGTTCCTGGAATAATTTGCTGCAATGTGTTAAAGTTGCTCAGTAAATAATACACTTCTTTTATTTCAAGACAAGCCTGTCAAATTTTGAAATGGGAAAGACAAGGTTAAAGCCTGGTCTCCACCAGATGCTTACTCTCTGCTCCCATTGATTCCAGCACGAGTCACAGTTGCTCAGCACCACGGGCAGGATTACCTTTCAGAGGCTGAGGCATCTCATGAAAATAAATTGTGGAATAAAAAAGGAGTTCCAGGGAGGAAAAGGATTTTCCTTCTATTTGTTGCCACTTGATGTCTTGAGGGAACTGCAGGGAGGTGAGTGAGAAATAGATAAGAGGCCATGCATGTTAATACCACGCAGCGATGGAGCTCAGGGTGGAATAAACATTTTGCCCACCTGAGAATTTCAAGACAGGCAGTGCAATTAAGCCATCCCTGTTTCCAGGGAAGTCAGGACTTGTTTAGTGTTGGCCTGACTGGTAGGAAATTTGGTTAAAAGCTGTGTAGAAAGATGAGGAGCACAGCAGAGAGCTGAAGCTCAGCACCTGGCTGTTCAGCCCCGTGTTTTAGCTTTGGGATGCACAGTGAGCAAACCCTGGACTTCAAAGTCCTGTGCTGGCCCAGAGATAAAACAGTGATAAAGAGGCAGGAGCGTGCAAGAGAATCTCTTTTAACAACCACAGTTTAAACAGAGATTACAGTGGTGTGTAACCAGCCTTTCTGGATGGGCACAAACCATATCACAATGTGTTTTAGACAGACAGACATCTGGCCAAGAGCCTGTGTATCCATGTGTGTGCATATATGGATGTTTAAATCTGATTATAACATACCTGGTGGGTCTTTCCACGTTGGCTTAACCCCAGCATAAATGCTCACTCAACCAGAACTGAGTTTAAACAGCAGTGCTTAAACTAGAATGCTACATGTGGATATTTGGGGTGCGTGGTGTGGCTGCAGCTTCTAGAACACTGTATTTAAGGAGGAATGAAACAGGTTAATCAAGAAGGAAAAAGATATTAAATAGGTTGGGCCAGGTGGAAGAAGCAGATGAAAAATAAATGGGAAACAGGACAGAGGAAGAAAACTAAAGGGAAATTCACTGATTTAGCTCATTCCTTTGGAAGATGCACGGAGAGAAAAAGAAAGCAGGAGAGGAGAATTGAAAAGTAGAAGGTTCTGAACATGTCAAGGCTGATCCTGACTCAGCAGGAAGTATTGCTGTGTGGTGCAAACACTGTTACCAATTGCCAGAGCACGCTGCTGCTCTGCCCTTTAAGGATTGATAGAGGATGGCTTCTGGGCTAGCTATTTATTTATTTATTTTCCCTAGTAAGCTTTTGCCTTTTAATCTACGAGACCTGAAGTAGGTACTAAAAGGTCTCAAGAAGTTTTTAGCAGCCAGAAGCTAGATGTCACCCCATAACACCTTGCAGTCTTGAGCATCTGCTACTAAAGAGCCAGTATTTGTCAGATAAGTGTCTTTG
This sequence comes from Porphyrio hochstetteri, assembly GCA_020800305.1. Classification (NCBI taxonomy): domain Eukaryota; kingdom Metazoa; phylum Chordata; class Aves; order Gruiformes; family Rallidae; genus Porphyrio; species Porphyrio hochstetteri. The sequence continues at coordinate 5,563,565 of CM036926.1, read as the reverse complement.
AGTTACAAAGAATCAGAAGAATCAGACAGGGGCAGAGGGACAGGAGTGCTTTCAGATGGTGGGGACCTGCCTTCGCCCTTCCATGTTGGTCACTGATTTCTGCCTGGACACCCAACGGGCAGCAGGGTGAAGCAGGAGCCCCAGTTGAAAAAGCAGCAGTGAGCTGAACTGAACAGGATGAGTCAGATTTTGCCCACCTGATTTCAGTCAGGGCAGAGAAGACTGGTGGGACACCAACCCTCTGTAGACCTGCAGAGCTGTTTCCATGACTCATGATGACACTGGAGGGGAACTGTGAAGCTGAGTCTCGACTGTATGCTACAGAAAGCTTAAAAAGATGCCAGTGAAAGGCTGCAGAGCGTGTTAATGGTGACTTCAGGCTTGGTGTGGAGAGCACACTTACTTAACACGAGGCTCAATTTATCCCTTACAGATTATTTCTGCTCTGGCTTTGGGACGTAGACTGCTCAAGGAAAAGTTTTAATCCTCATCTTGGCAGAATATACAAAGAACTCTCACCTTTGTAACTGTTAAAGCTAAAGCTGTGAACCAGGACATGCTTCCTGAAGGCAAAGCCAATAAATACAAGGAAGCTCCTGGCTAATTCCACTGATGTTGGCAGTCAAGGCATGGCTATGCAGAGACAATATGTTGGAAGGAAAAGACTTTCCAGATGGGTGAACTCAGTTTGTTCATCAAACAGTGACATACCTGTTTGACTTCAGACAATAGTTGCCCAACAAGTAAATGGATGTGTTCTTTTGTTTAACTGGAAGAGGAAAAGTAAAGTAAATCCACACCAAACCCACGTAGCTGACAGACATTAACAAGAACATTCTGTGTCAAAATGAGGAGCACTTGGGAAGGTTGAGCCAAGGAGCTAAGCCTCTAGTTCTTTAGAAGAAACTATGAATAACCTTTGCTTTTCTTGTGTTTGATCACCCACAAAGCATCCACGTAAAGTTTGAAAGTGTAGGTATTGACCTGTGATGTATGGGCTTGATGTTCCAGCAGCTGCATTTTGGGGACTTCAGGTGGCAACAGGATGGACTTCTGGCTCTACTCTGTGGAGTGGTTTCCTTTTATCTGGGGCTAAACCCCCCAAAAGACTGGTACTGGCAGAAAACACAGAAGGTCATTCTTGACCCCATCTTGCTGGAAGGCACTGATGAAGTTTAGTTCTAGATGCTGCTGGAGTTCCCAGACTCCTCAGAGGCCCCTGGCAGGACATTTCTCAAGCCCATGCAAGTGGGTGAATTAGGGTTGGGATTCAAGGAGTCACATAGAGCAGAGCTACCAGAGATGCTTTTATTCTCTCTTTCCTGTAGGGATAAGGCCAGACAAGGCTGTATCTCTGTCCTTGTTTGTGCAGAGAAGACTAGATGAACAGGGAGGAGAAAATCCGTGCCTGTTGGTTTGCTGAAAAGCATTATTCTGCCTGAAATAATGAGTGCATGATTATTTCATTAGCAGAACTTCTTGCTTATACTCATTTCCAAGAAGCCTCATTTGGCTATGGGATGGGTTAGGAAGGAGTCTGTTTATGTACTAGCAGATACTCAGGGAAATACTAAAGGTGAATAGGTAGCTGATAAACTACTTTCAGCTTGCATTTTAAAGCTAGAAGAGTGCAATTAGATTTCAAATAAGGTAGGTGAGAGAAGCTCTTAGATACCTACAAGGCAAGAGGGAATGTTTAATCAAGAGTAATACTCCATCTTTATCCCCAGTATGTTTTCATCTATGGTGGGGGAGTGTGTATAATGGACCTTTTCTAGGGCAACTGAAAGGATTCTGGATAAACTGAGCATGTGAAGGCATCTTAAGACCTTGGAATATTGTTGAGATACACGTGAGCCTGGTTGCAGCTTTGGGGAAGTGTTGCTGGTGTATTTCAGCTGTGTGCAGTGATCAAAAAGAGAATCATATCCTTCTGGGTTTGGATTGTGTGTTGGATCAAAGCTTCAAGGGTGTGTTTCTGGCTTAGGAGGTTCTCTGACCTCCCCCTTCACACCCTGCTGTGAAACTGAAACGATTCAGATGTCAGGGATTCAAATGTTAGTCTGTTTTGCCCTTAATACGTTGGGTATGTGAGTGAATCATGTAGATCATCAGTTCCCACCGCTCATGGCCTAAACTTATACCCTGTCACCCATTTCAAACCACTCATCTCAGTGTTTTAATATTTCATCAGTTCAAAGCAGGCAGCTTAATGAATTGAGCAAATGAGGAGAATTGGGGATATTTAAAGAGACCTTATATCCATTAGGCACAGCAGCTGCCTGCCAGCGACACATCCTTTTTATCAGCTGAGCAAAACAGTTCTGTGTGTCTCATACAGAGGAACACTGGAACGCCGCATCTAGGCAAGTCCAGAACTTCAGGGAACCTTTACATGTCAGCAGGATGGGCCCTTGGGTTTTGGTGCACATCAGATGTGCCAGAGAACCTGTCAGGAGAAAAATGAGGAGCTGCCTGGTGCTGCAAGCAGAGGAATTGTTGGGCCCTTCCCTGCACTTGGATGCATGCAGGAGGAGCAGCTGCTTGGCTAAGGGGGGGTGAGGCTGGGTCTGATTTGGGTTCTGACAAGTAAGGGAGTTTCAGAAGTACTTTTTAAGGGGTGAGTTTGGAGATCCAGCATGGGAGATGGAAGAACTTGGGGAGATTTGGGGTGAGTGGGTGTGATTAGGTTGGTGTTGATGACAAACTGGGGAACTGAAGAAGGGTTTAGAAATCTGTGTGGGAGCACGCTGAGCCCCTGGGAAAGGACAACAAAGAGATGCTGAAGCTCTGGGGTGAGGGAGGAATCTGATGTGAGCTGCAGGAGTCAGCGAAGTGGGGAGTACTGGAGCTTTGCTTGTGAGGTCTGTATGGTGAGGAGGCTGGGGAAGAGCAGAATGGAGACAGTGGATTTAGGTATTGATGAAATGCACTTGACTCACAATAAGGGGGTGTCACAGGCTGCATTGCTGCTTGCTGCTGTTGCCTTCATTATTCTCTTAATGAAACTTTTATTATGAGTGGCCAAGGTGAGCTGCAGCCAGTGCTTGAGGAGGGGAGGGGGTGATCAATAGCACGGGCCCGATGGATGTTCAGAGGAAAAATGTACAGACACTTGTAGTGGTTGTGGCAGATGAGCTGATGAAGATGGACCATTATGGAAAAATCCTTCTGAACTCTGGTGCATCTGTGTTGGGTTGGTGCCCAGCAAGGGCCTGTGTAGAGGGTGGAAGTCAGAGATGTGTGTACCTGGGTGCACATCTGCACTAAGAAACAATGGCAGGTGGGAGAAAAGAATCTAACTAACCTTCAGGCTGCTCACCAGCTTGGGGGTGCTGGTTTCTGTGTCCTGTTCAGAGGGAAATAGCACAGTATCTTCATGTTTCCAGCCTCAGGAGAGAGCCAGGGGCAGCGAGGCTGGCAGAAGGAGCAGCAGAGTGCTATGGACAGCAGTGCAAGCATCAAACGGTGCTTCCCAGGAGCTGCACCTTGCCAGTGACTGTCTTGCACAGTGCTGACACCATGCTTTTATAATCCACATGCTTTACTGAATTTCTTTACTGAAAGGGCTGTCAGTTGTTGGCACAGGCTGCCCAGGGAGGTGGTGGAGTCACCATCCCTGGAGGGGTTTAAAAGGTGTGTGGATGGAGTCCTTAAGGACATGGTCTAGAGGTGTGCTGGGCAGGGTCAGGCTGGGGTTGGACTCGATCTAAAGGGTCTTTTCCAACCCAGGTGATTCTGTGATTCTATGATACTTTTTACTCATCTGGGTAAGGTGTCTCATCTGGAGGGCCAGCATATCCTGGTGATGCAGGAGTAGCAAAGGGACCCACTGTCAAAGGTTTCCCCACATTGTTTGGATCCAGACTCCCATTTCTAAGGCTTTTCACCCTTCTCCTTTTCTCAGAAGACACCATGTTCCTTCACCCTGCTGCTCAGTAAGCTTCTTGGCTCCAAGATTACAATTGTGGTGGAAATGCAGGACTGAAGATCCATTAGGCCTGTCTGATAGATGTTCAAACTCAGAAGCCCTGTCTGCATTACTGCAGGCAGGAGAGGATATCTGAGGCTGAAATACCTAGTGTGGGCATCCCCCTTGCCAGATGCTTTTGTGGCACCTTAGCAGATGGACACATGTCAAAACCATCTATCAGAATAAGGTGCCAGTAGTAATAAGACTGGGTTTGTGCTTCATCTCAGTGCTTTATCTCTTCCCCATCTCCCATCCAGCATCAATGTGCTGTAGTTCCATCTTATTTTTATTTATGGGCTTGCAGAGAGCTGAATGACTAAGCAGGATTACAATAAAAACATCTTTATGCTTATTTCCACCTAATTTTGGAGTTGCCAGCTCTACTGATCATTTTTATGAACTGTCATGAGCATTAATGAAATTTTATGAGCATTTTGCTTGGGACATTGCAGGATGATTATTTTTTTCCCCCAAGATAAGTCTTCAGGGAGAATTAGGGCTGTATTGCCCATAGTTGGGGTTGGGATTTTCAGGCCTCTCAGCTCCCTCCTGTTGGTAAAACTTGTTTAACTTTTGTCCCTCTTTTCCCTTCCCTCACCTTGCCCCTTTCCTGCCCTTTTTGCCTATGTCTGATGGGTGATGTCTCATCAGCAAGTGGAGATGCCCAAGAGGCAGAAGTGGGGTGCTGGTAAATTGTTGGTGTCAAGGTCTATCAAGACTCATGTCTAAGAAGGACAGAGAGTGACCAAGAGGTATTTTTTTATTGATGATGACGTTTTAAAAGGCAACCTGAAGACTAAGCAATACAAATATAACTGGAGAGGCCAAGGGATGAGAGGACACTCTGCCCTGGGCTTTGCCTGCTAGAAACCATGCTTCTGCCTTGTGCCTAGAGTCCAAAATTCTCTCAGGGTATAGCTTGACTGCTGCAGCAGGGGGGGTAGGTGGGTGCCTCTGCAGTCCCCAAGGTGGATCCCTGAATGATAGGGTCATTTTTCACTTGGGTCAGCACGTGGAAGTGGTGGCTACCAGTGGGTCACCAGGCTGATGTGGGGTCTGTGCTTTCCCAGTGAATGGAGAAGTTAGAGATGAGCTGGGGAAATAAGGAGCTGGAACGTGGGTGGTGAGGTGACTTGCCTCACAGCAGTTTGCCATGCTGTGGTTCATGAAGTGGCTGGTCAGAGGGAGCTGAGAGGAGCTGAGCCTGCCAGAGAGATCCTGGAGGGTGGGAAGTGGGATGGGGAGAGGCAGTGTGGCACAGCGAGGTCTGGAGGAGGGAGGCAGCCCCTCTCTGCTCTCCCAAGCTGCACATACACATTCTCACTCGCATCCAGCTTCTTTGCCTGGGGCTTATCTGCCTGTCTCTGATGGAGGAGTGACACGGCCTGTCAGCGGGTCATGCTGCCTATTGTTTAATGGGGAAACAAACTGCTGCTCCCCCATGCACCCCCCAGCCCCATCCACATCTTCATCAGTCACCTGATCAGAGCCTTCAAATCCTTGACCCAAATCCTCCTGTGCCCAGCTTTAGGTCTTATCCTGCTCTGGCTGTTCTGTCCACGGTCGACCTGAGAGGAAAGGTATCGGCTGCGCGCTGGGTGATTAGGGAGATGCTGCTGGGTGTTTTGAGCTGTGTGCAAGGTGATAAGCAGGAGTGAGGGAGGAGGGGAAGAGCCCTTGATCGGTCTGAGCTGCGAGCTTTCCCTGATCCACATCCCTTCTCTCTTTCTGCTGACTCAGTGACCCTCGTTTTACTGCCTGAGATGGTGACCTTGCCTGTCTGCTCAAGGACCTGTGGCACTCGGAGGCCGTGCCCGGGCAAACCAAGGCATGCTGAGGAGAAAGTTATTTTGCAGAATTTCTTATCCCAAGCTGCCTCTCAGCTCTGCTGAACTGGAAGATGGTTAATCCCATGCTGATTTGGTGCGGTGTGTGTGGCAGGGAGTCAGAGCAGTGGGCTGGAGAGATGGGGTTTGTTTTTCTGGGTAGGAAGGTTTGCATCCCGCTGCGGAAGCGGCTGGAGGCGATTCATCAGGTCTTGGGAATAAACAAGTTCTTTTATTCCCAGAGCACTCAGTTCAGTGTGGCTGCCATTCTGAGATGGGGGGGTGTCTCTATTTGCTTCCTAGTGGGCAGAGACACGGGTCACACTTTTTTTGGGGGGTGGTTTCCCCTCTGAGCTGCCACCATTAACTGGGAGCACAACAGGGCGATTTTCTGACAGGTTCTGCGGAGGAGGTCAGACGAGGTAGATATAACAGTCCCTTCTGGGGCTTCAAATCAATGAATCCATGATTAAATGTCCCACAGAGGCTGGACATTGCAGGTTAAGGGAAAAGGAGTGATATTGGTGGTATTTTATGCAGAAGCAGCAGTCAGGTATTTCTCTTGCAGCAGCACAACAGCCAGCAATCCCGGGGTCATGTCTGTCTTCCAGGGTCATGTCTGTTTTCCCAGGTCATGTCTGTCTGTCTTCCCTGGTCCTTTCAACAAGCCCCAGATTAACCTATGTGTAGTAGGGAGACAGAAGGTAGGTATTTTTTTGAAGTGCTGGGCTGGAGTGTGTATGCTTCATTGGCAATTGGTTATTGGTTTTGTTTTGGGTTTAAAAAAAGGCTGCCTAAAAACCAGGAGAGCCTTTGAGTGGTTATTTTACACCAGTCCTGACAGTACGTAGCCGTGCTGTTACATAAGGTGGTTTCTCAGAGCTATAATGATGCAACAGTATTTATAGACCAATCTGGGTTTTCCTTTTAATGGCTTCCATAAAAAGCTCATTATTCCCTTCGCACAGCCACTGACTGATTTACATGCTTGTCCTGTCCCTGGGCGTATGCTCCAGTTTGGGTAGCCCTGAGCGACACGCTCACACTGTCTGCTTGTTGCTAAATGGCTCTGACAACAGCCTGGCTGTGACACCGGCCTGCTCCTTGCACCAGGAGCTTGTCTTTTGGGGAGAGGGCGAGGAGAGGAGGTCAGTGGAGGAGAAGAATTAAAAAAATCCCTTGTGTTTCTGCCAGCTCTGGCAATATTGTCATCTCCTTGGAGCTGCAAAGTGTCTGTCAGCCCTGATATATCGACCTGGCTGGGCAAGGGCCTTGGCCTGGCTGGCGTGGGTGCACGGTGTGTAGAAGGAAGTCACTGCAGAGTAAACAGAGTGTGTGTCTCTGCTGCCTGAGCCAGGGGTACCAGTGAAATCCACTCTTGAACCGGACCTGCATCCGGTCAGGCTGGGAATGAGGAAGGAAAAGAAACCCCCCTGTGTGTTGCTCTGGGTTTGTGTGGAGGATGCATGGGGCACAGACCTGTGCTGGTCACCACTTCCCCTGCCCCATTCAATGTCCATGCACCTTTCCCCCTGCAAGCCCTGGCATCCCTCCTTTTGCATATTGGATGATTTTTTTGCTTTATTGTAGGGAGGGGCAGAGGGCTGGGACAGTTTTATGGCAACTGTATCGATCAGTAAAATTTAATATAATCCCTGCACTTGCTGTGTGATCGTTAAGGGGATGGAAAGCTGGTGAAACATATTTAAAAAGAAATATTTTTGGGGTTTATTTCCTCCCATGCTACTTCTCTGAGTCTCTCTCTTCTATTCCAAACCTTGCATCAATCTCCTGCTTTGCATCCCTTCAAAGGCAGCTGTGCATTTTTGACTGGGTTTTCACAGGTTGCCTTTGGTTTGATTAAGTATTAGGAAAATACTTCCCCAGTCTGGTCGAGTGCTAGATTCATTCCCCATTTCCCCAGCCAGCTGCCTTGCAGTTTCTGGATCTATGCAATTCTGTGTCTACTGAGAATAACACTCCCTCTTTTTTCAGCTCAGATATATCTGGAACTCCTGTTGCTGAAGCACCAGGTTGCTTCTTGGTGTCTGATGCCTCCCACTCACACAGTGCCCCTGTACATCACCGTGAGAATAGTGGTGCAAAGGGTTAACTCACATACCTGCAAAGTCTGGGCAGGAAAATGGAGCAGAAAAATGACAGCTTGAGTTTCAAACTTCTGCTGAATGTCCTAAACCCTGGAGCAGCCTGTTTTGGGCACTGCCAAGTGGTGCTGCACAAGTGAAAGAGCTGTTCTGCAGAGTGACCTGCACTTTATGTGCCTGATATTGTAGAATCATAGAATGTGTTAGGTTGGAAGGGACCTCTAGGTCATCTAGTCCCACCCCTGCAGTGAGCAGGGACATCTTCACTAGATCAGGTTGCTCAGAGCCCCAGCAAGCCTGACCTTGAATATCTCCAGGGATGGGGCCTCCACCACCATTCTGGGCAACCTGTGCCAGTGATCCATCACCCTCATATTGAAGAGCTATTTCCTAATCTCCAACCTAAATCTCCCCTTTTCTAGTTTAAACCATCACCCTTCATCCTACTGCTACGTGCCCTTATGAACAGTTCTTCCCCAGCTTTCTTATAGGCACCTTTCAGGTACTGGAAGGCTGCTATAAGGTCCCCTTGGAGCCTTCTCCAGACTGAACAACCCCAGCTGTCTCAGCCTGTCTTCATAGCATGTCAAGCTTGGAAATATTACTCTGTGTGGTCTTGCAGGTCAGAGCAAACCCTGCCTGCCAGCAGGATGGACAGAGCTGAAGAGGCACAGAGGGCTCATTCTGCCTCACCCTGTGAGGAGATGGGGGCATGGCATTTGTAGTGAGGCTACTGCTACTGCTGCCCCCTTATTTTGGGGAGGGCTGCAGCAAACAGGCAGGCAGCTGCTATTGAAGATTATTTAAATTTTGACCGAATTTTCTCCTTCCCTTCTCCCACCCCCTCTTTGCAATCACTCTTTGCAGTCACTTGGAGCAGCGTGTTGCAAGAATCACCAGACCCTGCGGGCGCCTGGCTGCCTCTGCTAGATGCAGAGACTCTGACACTGATTTATATTTTGGTTAATTGTCTCCATCCATTAGTCTCCTCATCCTTCTCCTTGTTAAAGATGCAGTTGCTGCTAATGTCTGTAAATGAAACACATTTAAAAGGCATTGCTCCAGGTCTGAATCGGGCTTGGGTTGAAGCTTGAAGCTGGAGAGGATCTCGGGGTGGGATGTCTCCACTCCTGTTCCCTACGGGGTCAGGGATAGCCCAGGCATGTGTCAGCACCTCTCTGCTTACCCTCACTCAAGGGACAGAGGTGTGTGTCTGTCCTGTTTGCCTTGTCCCCTCTGTAGGTCAGCCCATGCTGAGTGTGCTGGCAGGGCTGGCTCCACATCCAGGCTGGGAAGATGCTTTTAGCAGAGGTAAGGGGACTAGTTTGCTGGGGCCATTTGAGTTTGAATAGAGGTGTCTGGATGCTGATCAGCTTGAGGACCAAGGGACAAGACAGGACCAGAAGGGGTCTTGGAGCAATTGCTGCTGGCATCGAACACTGACAGTTGGAGGCTGACAGAGCAGATGTTGCTCTAAAGAAGATCATTGTTTCCAGAAGTCAGTCACGCAGGATTGCTGCATGTCTGCTTGCCACAGCCTCCCTGAAAGGGCTTGCTCCTAATTCATTTATGTGTCCCAAGAGATGGCCACATGTAGCAGACTGCTCAGTGCTGGTCCCAGTGATAGACTTTTCCCTCCCTGAGCACAGGTTGTGGCTCATTACCCAGACTAGATGACGTTGCTCGTGCAGTGGATGCCAGGAACGCCAGCACTGCTGGTTCAGCTGTGGTTCTGCAGCTGCTCCTCTGCAAGCTCCACAGGTGAATCAACAGATCACCGTGGCATCTTGTCCCAAACAGGCACCTGCTGTCTGGGTGACATTCCCAGCAGCTGGTGGCTGTGTCTCTGCTGGACTGCCTTTTCCTGTAACTGATGCAGCTATCCAGTGACTGCCATTGCAGGAAGGCTCATTGGAAACACCTGGAAGACACAACCAGCTGGTTCCATTAAACCAGTAAAAGCCAGTGCAGCAATCAGTGTTTGTAGAGAACATCAGCAAGGTTTGGGTTTTTCCTCCAGTGGTAATTTTTGGAGCCATTAGTTGCTCATACCTCTCCCTGCTGCTTTGCAGAGCCAGCTCCTTGTATCAGAGCACTGAGATGTGACTGGGACCTTCAGACTGACAGCTCTGATCGTGTTGTCCTGACTATGCTTCCAGAGCCCTGCACTGGTGTTCACTGGGTTTGGGGGTGAGGTTTTAGGATGAGGATGACTTTTTGGGTTGTTTCCCAGCCCTAGCATGGAACCTGCAGCAGAACCTGCAGCACGTGCCCCCTGTGCTGTGCTCCCCTGTGGTTCTCCCTTGTTGCCAGTGTACAGTATTGTCAGAAGTGCCCTCCAAGGCAGCTTTCCTTTCATACTACACCCAGGTAAAGGAGCCGTTTGGTCTTGGCCCTTAAAGCTTTGCGGTTGCTGCTTGCACCATGCTGAGTTGCAGCTTGCTGGTGAGCTCTCGGTTGCCTGTGGCTTAGACAAACCCTTATCACAGCTTTCCTGTATTCCTGGTTAGTAGATCTGTTGCTCCTGTGCCCTCTCTTCATTAGAAAGTTGCTCCATCCGTAGCACCTCGCCACTTCTCCCAGCGTCGCTTTTGGCAGCAAGACAGTGGCAGAATGGGAATCCCATGGGGTGCAAGCAGCTCGCTGAGGCCTGGGGTGTTATTGTCAGTGGGTAAATGGGCAAGGCAAAGGCAGCATAGATCTGTGTCATGTTTGGTGGCATGGTTACTTCTCCATGCTACAAGGAGCTCAGCTATAAGCAGGCCCTTAGACATCACTGCCAGCTTTTCTCCTTGGTAACGTGTGTGCATTATGAGGCCAGGTTCATTACAAGGTTTGTGCCATTTGGAACTGTTCTCACAGCTGCAGAGTTGGCCTTGAGTGAAGCCTATGGTGTTGTTGGGTAGCTGCTGCCTTTCCCATATTTCTTAGCAGGAGGGATGTCTTTATGAGGATGGGATCTCACTCTTCCATCAGCCTTCATTCATTGTCATGCGAGATCTTTTTTCAACATCTTACTCCTCTCCACAGCTGCTGAGTACAATGTGGCAAAACCAGAGCGATGGATTCAAACTGAGAATGAGCAACAGCGTATCAGCTGTAATTGAAGGCAACAACAGGAGTTTATCTTTACTAGACGTGTTTAGATTCACTGCTCAGATATATGACAGGGCGAGATTTTGCATTCTGGATTGAAGTTAAATGTGTATTGAAGTTCAGATGAAAATACCTTTCAGTGCTGCAAGTTCTTCTGTAAAGCTGCCCACCAAAATAGCAGAAATAACTGAAAAAAAACATGCCTTGTGATCAGAGCTTCAGTCATCTGGAGCCACATATCGGAAGAAAGGTCTTATGAGACTGTCTGTAGCAGCAAGTCACTGCCCAGTTTGACAGCAGGTCGGGATGTGGCCAACCAGCCACGTGCCTTCTGGGATCCCTGCTCAGCTTCCTACCCTGTGTTTTACTGCAAGAGCAGAACTTGCTGCTAGGAGATGGAAGTGCCCAGCCAGTCGTACCTCAGAACATGTTCCCCTGCTGCTTGGAAACATACCTGTATTACCACGGGTCCCCAAACCATTAATTACCAAAACCCATGCAAACTGAACGTTGCCATGGCAACCTGCAAGCCCTACAGAAGGCTATTTGTCTCCTCCTTGACCTTTCAGGAGATCTGTATCTTGCTCAAGCCCCCTTCTCTAATCTGGTTTTTAAAATATAATATTATGCTACTGGAAGGGCTCAGACCTGTAATCTGATTGTGTGTGCATGTGTCAGTGCATGGACGGCAGCGCCTGCACTAACCCGCACCCAGGCAAGACAAAGGAAGAGCAAAGTGTGGCTCTGAGCACGGGGTGGAGTTACTGGCTTCAGCACACAGATGGGGAATCCTCCCCATGAGGGGATTGGAGAGGGCTGCTCCTTCCCACCGAGGTCACGCAAGAGCTGTGAGGACTTCTGAGGGGTGGTACCACACGGATTGCAGTTTCCCTTTGGTGAGGCTGGGTCCCTGCCTGTGGTGTCCTTAGCCACTGTGCTGACCAAGCAGCCACATTTTAGTCATCTAAGTTGGTATCCCCAAAGCACATCCTCTGGATTTTCACCTGAGGTCCTGCATGCTGGATTTTTGCCTGTCACATCCCCACCAAGGGAAGGATCTTTAATCCTGCCTGAGGGAGCCCTGAGCCTGTGAACTGTTTGCTGGTCCTGTCTACCACAGGGTTACTGTGAGCAAGTTCGGTGGTGTGTAAACCCAGAGGAGCAAATAGCCCTTGCCCCAAGAGACCTGCTGTCTTCTAGAAACACCCTCCTGTACTGTGAGGAAGTTGAATGCACAGAGAGCACCCTCTCTCCTGGGCTGAGGGTCTTGTTCCTGCACTGTGACACCAGTTTAGGTGATGGTTTGCCCTGCTCAGCTGGGTGCAGTGAGAGCTGTGTCTGCCTGTGAGGTGGGGTCCACTCTGGAGGGGCTGGGCTGGGCCTCCTGCACAGGATGTGGGCACAGAAAATCTAGAGCCAACAAGTCAGGAGTGAGAAATAGGGGACCAATTAGTGAAAGGGAATGGAAGCAGGGGGAGGGCCAGCCCCGGGGCTGCCTGCACAGGTGTGGGCACTGAGTGGGCACAGACACTCCCTGATCTGCAGAGGCTGGGTGGTGAGGGCAGCATGGAGGAAAGCATGTGGCTTGTCTCCAGAGGAAGGTGAGTGGTTGCTTGAGTTTTTCAACCGTGAAAGAACATGCAAAGTTGTTTCTAGGACTTTTATGGCAAATGGATGAGGTGGGGCTGAGGTAGATGTTTGCTTGTCTCCTATTAGTGATGGGGATTTGGCTGAGGTGTTTCCCTCAGGGTTGAAGGGGTAGAATAAGGTCTGTTCAGGACTGAGCTGTGAGGGAATTTGGCTGGGCTGGAGTTACAACTCATGTTTTGCAAGTTTTGGTATGTGGGCTGAGCGGCTCTCCCAATGCTTGTGGTACTGCTGTGTCTTTTGGGTCAAGCAGCAATGGGCTTGCAGGGCTGGGGGTGCAGTTGCAGTGCTGCAGCCCCAGGTAGTGAGCATACAAAAAGCAGGGTGATTTCTAAAGATGGCTGGTAGCTGGGAAAGCCCTTTGTTCCAGCTAAGGCATTGAGCAGCGGGTGGGGTACCCAAAGAGCTTCATTAAATGGCACTGGGATGAGAGCAGCTACTTGACCTTTGCTCTGTGTTGGTTCAGGAGGGTTTCTGGTGAAAATGAGGTTTGTTTGCTGTCTCGTGCGGTCGTGGTTACGTAAGGTGGAGGTGGCAGAGCCAAAGCTGGTGTTTCATTGTGTTGATCCAACTGAATGTCCTCTGTGGACTAAGCAGCTCCTTAGCAAGTAAGTCCCTGATTCGAGGGCCCACCCAGTCACTGGTGGCAGTTGTGGGGAGTTGTGTTTGCTGGTGCCAGCTTGGCCTGCAGCGTTTAAAAACAATGCTTAAAGTCATCGACTGCCCAGAAAGGTATCTTCATAAGAAGCTCTGGTTACCACAGAAAGGTATCTCAGCTTTTCATAAGAAGCTCTGGTTACCACTCACTCTCTCCTCATCCTCAGACCGAGCCCCAGCTGTAAGCAATCTCCCGTTGTGCCAGGTGTAGAACAAGCCCAGAACTAATAGGCAGCCTCTGCTTCAGTCCTCCCATGCACAAAGGCAAAAGGAAGGGCTCCTGGGGACGACGCTCTGATGTGTTAAAAGCTGTCTCAGCCTTATCTCTAGGCTTTCTTCCCTTTCCTCTCAATGTCACCTTGGTGTTCACTTTGCCTTCTGCAAAGGTATTCCAGCAAAGTCGTGTTTTCCTGGGATCCTGCCTGATTGTGTGGGTAGACTGAGTTGAGTTCAGAGTGTAGCAACCAGCCCTGTGGTACCTGCTCACATGTGGAGTTAGGACTTGCGAACACACCTTTGCATACCACCATGACTTGAGTTTTAAGACCATGGAAAATCTCTTAAAAACACAAGACTTGAGAGGAAGAAAAACACCACTTCTGGTGTGGCAGTGTTTCCTTCCATGTAGATCTCCTGGGTTTAGCTTTCCATGGCAGTACTGTGGTGTTCCACGTGTTTTGGAGAATCAAGTTGTATTAGGGAGTTGCTATGCTCTTTCCCAGAGAGAGGGAGAGGCAGCTGCATTTTAGTGGTGGATAAAACAACTCCTTCTTGCAGTTCTCTTCACATGTTTACGTATCAGAGGTGCTTTGGGCTCGACTGGGATGCGAGACGCTCTGTAAATGCAAAGATGTAATTATCCCATTTTTCTCTTCCTACTGCCTGCCTTTCTCCCTCTGCTCTTCTGGCTCATCTCCTCCGCCCTTTCCTGAGCATTGTGCTGATGGCAGCGTTTATCTGCGTTTGTCCTCTGTCCCTGACATCCAGTTATTGATTGGCATGATTAAAAAGAACTGATAATCACTTCACATTAATCCCATAAATGACTTAAGACACCAAAATATTTGCATAATGCATCTTAAAGGTGGCAGCTAAAAGAGGATAAGACCCAAAACTGCTTGGCACAGGAGAAATGGGCTTCCCACTCACCTGTGGGCTTGCTTAAGAAATTAGCCTTCTGCTTGCATAAGGAGGAATCTGAACTGGTTTAGCGGAGGAAGATGCAATGGGTGCTCAAAGGCTTTGAGAGCCGAGCATCCTATCTCCTTGCTGAGACTGGGGGTGGGGATAGCATGCAGGGGAAGGGGAGGAGGGGGGGTGGGAGCAGCAGGGAACATGACAGCGGCTGCTGAAATGAGAGTCTGTTTTTGTCTGCTACATCTTGCGAAAATCTGGAGCCAGACGCCCGCTGAAAGTACCTCTGTCTAAAGACTTTCTGTCATAAACTTATCTGATTAGCAGAGAGCTAGACGACAGATTAGCCCCTGCTTCTGCACTAGGGATGGGCCCTCTGGAGCATCTGAGCAGATCTGGTGCTGATAGCCTATAGGTGGGGGTGCAGCAGGTGGGGAGGAGGAAAGGGGGGGATAAGAGGGGGGGATATTTAAAGGAAGATCATTGCTAGGTAATTCTGCAGATAATGCACCCTCCGTGTTGTCCTGCTGGTCCCAGGTGAGGACACTCTCCTCTGCACCAGTGAGTTGGTGGTCATGTGCTGTGTGTCACAGCAGCACAGAGTGGGTGCCCTTGTCATGTGAGTAGAGGTTGGGAGGGAGCTGTGGATGTGGGAGGGAGGGCAATATTTGTAATATGTCTAATTTTTTTGTGTCTCTCTGGTTCTTCTGGCTGTCACCTCCCATTTAGAAAGAGGAGAGGAGGAAAAATAGCCACATTTAGCTTGGGGTGAGCACCTTGCTCTAGAAGGCTGTGGGTGATTTAACATCTACTGCAAACAAACAAAAGGGAGACATTCCAGCATTTCCATTTAGCATCATGGATACCTTTTAGCTGTTTCTTCCTCTTTGGTGTTTGTGTATCATTTCTTCAAAAATATTTTGCAAGTGGTAGTGGTTTGCAAGCAGAAAGCCTTTGCCAGCTGAACTGCAGTGTCTGCTACAGGGGATGTCTTTCTGTGTTTGCTTCTCCCTTTCCATAGAAGGGGGAGAGGAAAAAAACTGACTAAACTAGCCTACTTAACAGTGATCTGATGCAAGGATAACAGGCAAAATAATGCTGAACTGCTCTAACGGATTCTCTTGTCCAGAAAGGAAGGGAGCATTGTTTCAGGATCTGTTAGAATGAAGAGTTGAAAATTACTTTTGTTAAATAAATCTTTACCCTCAGCTCTGAGTAATGCTGATGGCTGGGCTCACAGTGCCTTTCTCTCTAAAAAGAAGAAAGGATTATTCAAATAAATAAAATAGCCTTATGTTCCAACAGTGATGGAATGGAAAAGCTTACTTTAAGAATAAGAGGGTGGCAACTGATAGAAAACTATCAGTTATTTCAGTTCAAGTTTCCTATTAATTCTGGAATAGATCTGCCAATTCCTACACTTTGAGTTTTTCCATCTGAGATGTAAGTTCTGGCCCACGCAAGTTATATCTGGCAAAACTGAAATCAGGAGCTCTGGCAGCTGCAGAATCCTTTATGGGAAATGAGAGTGCTGTTTGGGAAGTGCCTTGCACTCCGTCTCCGCTCCCCGAAACCGGAGGAGGTTACCTAGGAACCTGACAGGGTAGGACAGGGAGAAGCTTTCTTGCAGTGCAGCTCTGTCAGGGGCAAACAAAAGCACCTCGTGTGCACACACACACAGGCTCATACACACACAGAAATCAATTACGTGGTGGCAAATAGGATTTCCTTAACTTGGTGCTTTTCTGCTCTGTTGCAGCCGTGATAACGACCTTTCCACTATCATCTCCAACCTGCATCAGAGTCGTCAGCTCGTTATGCCAGAGACCCAGAGCCGCTGTGAATTCAAGAGAAGCAGCATCGACGTTGGCTTAGGAGCAGCAGGTAAGCAGCTGGAGCAGGTCCTGCTAGTTTGGGTTTGTTGACTTCCCTCCTCTCACTCCCTCATTTGTTCATTATTTGTTTCTTTTGAGCAGCTGTTTTTTATGTGGCTGTTTGTGTTGATGTGTTGGAATGAGGTTTTTAAATTCTGGCTAAAGATTAACGTGGCAAGGATTTCGTGGTGATGTTAAAGTCCTTTGGAGATCTCAGCCCGGTGTTATTCTCAAATCTAGGGGTCTGAGTTGAACCATTGGCAAAGGAGCTTGCGCCAGCAAAGAAGTGAAGTGTCCCCAGGGTTAGTGGCAAGCGAAGCAGAAAGCCCTTGCAGAGAGCATGGTTTGATTTGTAATTTCATTAATCAGAGGTTCCCCATGCTGCCTGTGTGCCTGCCAACTCCTTTACAAGCATGTTTGTTCGGTGTTGTAGTGCTACCTGGCTTTTTTTTTTTTTCCTTTCTTTTCCTTTTTTTTTTTCCTTTTGGAAGTTCACCTGGTTTCAGCTCAACATGGTGAAACCAGAAATGCTCCTCTTGGCTCCTGCACTGTGTCTCTCCTGATGTCAGTAAGGGAGCTGCGGGCAGGGATGCTCTGGTGATAGATAGGCATCAGTCAGCAAGTGAGGCACTGGTAAGAAATTAGACATCTCCTTCTTGATTGCAGAATCTAGGATTTGCTTTTAAAAGCTGAGGGGAAAAAAATCCTGGGAGTAATGCTAGTCTTTGTATTGGGTGATCCCTCTCTTCCCAACTCAGAATTGGCTCTCTCTGTGTATGTTAGCACAGGCCTTTCCTGAAAACTCATGGCTTTGTGGTTTTGGTTGTATTTTCTTGTCAGTCATTCCATTGAGTGTGTAACTTAAGCCTGGATCTGAAGGGAGCACCACATCTCATAGGCATTGGGAATGTCTGTGGAAGATGTTCAGTCATGTGCCAGGTACCTGGTTTGCCTTTCACATGAGGCCTGATCCCATTCCAGCAAGGTTCCTTCTGCCTGCAGTGAAATGTGTACTGGTGTGGCTCCTGGGGTGAATCTGTCCTGATGTGGCTCCTGGGGTGAATTTGTCCTGGTGTGGCTCCTCTTGCAGGGAAGTTTTCAGTCCCATGAGTTGTGCTGAATGGGGGAATTTGTGGTGTGTCTGCAGAGCAGCCACGGGCAGTTCTCAGTCTTTGCTTTCACAGCTGAATCTCCACATTCTCTTCATGATCCAACCTCCACAGCCCTTTTTCCTACGCAGTTCTACACGCCAGACTGGCCAAAGATGCACATTCATCTGCATGACCTTGCTTGTGCTTGTGTCTCAGGTGACCCCCTATGTTAAAATAGTTTTAAATATTGTGTGATTACAGAGGAACTCCTGGGCTTGATGGGTTTTTCTGGGATGCTCTGAGATTCACAGCGCTCCAGAAACGCAGAAGGGTCCTCTTCATTCCCATCAGTGTTAAATGAGAGACAAGAATAGATGTGGAGTCCTCACACTTTGTTAGAATGTATGTTTGAGGTTCTCTGGTAAGCTTCTTAACCCTAAGGAACAGTAAGAAATGGAAAATAGAGGCACTGCACATGTCATAGCAGTGAGGACAGTGGAGTGCTTGGCTGTGACCTCAGTGACTGTCTGAGCAATGAAAAAGAAAAGGGCTCAGTCACACAAGAGACCACCAAACAAATGGCAGAGCTTTTTGGGATGTGATCGATTTGGTGTGTCTAATGTTGACCAACAACAGAGTAGGTGGTTGGATGGTGAGGAGATTTGGTATCTAAAGGGAGAGGGGACGTTGTCACAGCTCCACAGGGACAGGTAAATGCTGGGGTTTTTTCTCCACTCTCTGGAACCAGCTTGCTCCACACACATGTTCAGTTAAGGGAAGACTCATTCACCAAAGTCTATGCAGAACCTGCCAGCTCTGGCTTTGCAGCAGGTACCTGGTACCTGTGTCACCACCTCCTGGACATGAAAGTCAAGGGGACAGAAACAGAATGTGCTGGGGTTTGTAACTGGTGCTGATTGTTGGGTTTGTGTCTGGGTTCTGTTTGTTTTTACTGGTGGGTTGGAAGAAGAGAATGGTAGAACTCATTATACATACCTAGTCTTAAGAGTGTTAGTGTTGGGCTACTCTGAAAGACTGGCTGTTGTTTAAACTACTTGCTTAGGACAATAAGGGAAAAAGAAACGTGCCCTGGGTTGCCTGCTGTTTGCACTGTATGCCTTTGAGAACAAAGCACTGTATTTGGGGTAGGAGAATCTCACCCTCAGAAAGGCATTTGGAGATGGGCAGTGCTGAATAAATGATGTTAATGCTGGTATGTTTAAAAACCTCCCACATCACTCATGGCTATAAGCTGTGCTGCTCTCAAAGCAAGTTGGAAACTGCTGCTGAAGTGTTTCTTGCTGGTTTAGCATGCATGGTTTGAATTTAGGCAAACAGCCCCAGCCAGGAGAGGCTGAACACTCTGAGGCTGCTCTGTAGCTCGCTGCAAGTTCTACGTGTGCAGGGTGAGCGTGTACAGCTACAGCAGGGTTCAGAAGTGAACGTGGCTTCATGGCTGAGGTTCAGGAGAGGATTGAGGACAAGGGTAGCGCGAATGGGAGAGATTTGCTTATTGTGGGGCCCGTGGGATTAAGGAGAGGGTTGAAGTTGGCAGGTTTGGTTGGTTTATGGTTAATTCTCTGAGGGAGTTCCTTGATGTGTAGTTAAACCAGGATTAGAGGCAGTCCTATGGTTTTGATCAGCATGGACTGGAAAATCAGAAATATTACTGGGTCTTTAGTGTCCTTTGAAATGCTGAAAGGGGCCAAAACAGGGAAAAAATGGTGTAGACTGAGTTCTGCGAGACAGGTGAGACCAGAGTCAGGGCTTGAGCCAGAGCTGGGCTGATGTTCAGGACAAAAGGGGCTTGGCCCTGGCTAGAAACGGATTTAATAACCGACCTGGGTGGGTGTGAAGCCTGTAGTGGTGGGCACGAGCCTTTTGGAACAATAAGCCTACACGAGGTGCAATCTTAGGGCTTGGGGTGGGGTAGATGGGACAAAAGGACTTGCCGTATTCTGGATCTTGTGAGGCCCAAAGAGCTGTGAAGAGTCTGGAGTTGTCAAGAGGGGGTGTGTATGCTCTCTGTCACATCATTTAGGTGTGATGAAGACCAGTGTAGTGACTGTGAGGTGCTGGGAGGTTTGGCATCTACAGAAATCTGGGCTAGTGAATCTGAGAGCTACAGTGCTTTGGAAACAGACTTATGGAAGGACTGTTATTGCTGGTCTGTGGTGGTAAAGGAGACAGGGACGTAGTTGTCAGCAAGCAAAAGATTCCATCAGAAATAGTGGACAAGATGCATAATGCCTTCCACTGTTTTTTGAGTACACTGAAGAGGTGCCCAAGGCAACCAGAAAGACCCAGAAAGATGAATTTGCCCAAGATGATAAAGCAAATGATGCCTGAGCCCCAGAGCTCAGTTCTTGTTCTTGTCCTGCTGAACTTCTCTGCTAGAGCTCTGTGTCGCTGCCCCACATGACAGTAAGGGATAGCCGTGGATTATGGGCTACTTCTGAGATTTGGCATGTGAGAGATTTGGGCTGCAGATGGTGTACCCCCTGCTAGTGCATGTACTGAAGCAAGACACCTAGATAAGGCCAGCTGACAGCTTAACTCATGTTTGAAGCGTACCCTAATGCTGGATCTTTAAAGGAAATACCAAATGAAGCAAAAATCTGCTCCAGCCAGTGCTTCTCCTTTCCATAAGGCGCCTGGAGGCCCAGAGCTGTGGGGTAACTCAGGCTTTTGCAACCACAGCAGTAGTAGGTGGCTGAGAGGCGTGTGCTGATAAAATCTAATTGCCCAATCGATTGGCTTCGGAGCCACCGTCAGCTGTGGTAATGATTGAGATATTCTTATGTGTTTGATGCATGTTAGCTGTACCACGCTGCCCTGGGCCCACCAGGGACCTTAAGGTATTACAGAGATCTCTTAATCACAGAGCAAACTTGCATGTGTTGGGCCTGCTCTGCAGCACTCCAGATTTATTACAATTACCACTCGCTGAGGCGCTCGGGTTTCCTGAGGTCCCAGGGGGTCCTGGGTTTCAGGAAGAGCTGCCCTGTTTGTAACTCTGAATTCTGAGCAGGCTGAGGAAACCCACCTCACTGGTTTAGGCTTGCACCCATCTGCACCCTCTCACCCTCTTCTTCCTTCCTTCCTTCTCGTCTGGGTTGACTGTTGGCAGTATCGTGCCCTCAGACTTTTAAAAATAGTAAACTGACACTTTTGTGCTCTCCACCTCCCTTTGACTGGGGGTGGAAGCGTTTGCACTTGGGAACTAGAGCACACTGGTTTCTGCCATCCCTGGATAATGTCTGTTCAGGAAATGGCTGTGCCAAGTCCAAGTGTGCAAGGGGACGTTGTTTCCAACAGATGGAAAGAGCAGTAAATTCTCGTGGAGGGCCAGAGCATGTTGTGTGAAGGAAGGGCACGTGCCTCTGCCAGCTCTGTTGCTCTTCTTTGATCAAAATGATATCCAGCTCCGATTTTGAAAGCTAAGTTATGTCTATGAGGGGTTATGTCTACGATGGGTTCATATCCAGCTGCTAGATTTAATCTCTTCCTACTTTTTTTGGCCAGTGTTGGACCATTAATTTTATTTTTCTTTAACCCAGGAGGTAGCTAATCCATGTGCTGAGAGGTAAGGCTGGATTTTGGGCAGAGAGGTGCTGGGAAGTGAGCTGCTTCATCTATGTGCCAACAGTTCACACAGTTGGGGTAACACATGTAGACCCTACCTGGCTTTGGCAATGTGCAGAGCTCCCAGGCCAGTTTACCTCAGAGATGTGAATGATCTCTCCTCTCCTAATGCGGTGAACTAGTTTTTCACTGCCTCCTTCCCTTCTGGTGGTATTCTGCAGTGGAAGATGCTGGAGAATGCTGTCCTTGGTGATAATTAAATTGCAGTCACGATGGGGATATAATATGCCAAATGGAGGAAGAAAGGCAAAGGACGTGTAATGGGCTCTGTACTTCCTTAGGAGCACACAGAGCCAGCCTGTGCTGGGGAGATTCAGTAAGAGGCTTAACAACATCTGCAAAGGTAGAGCAAGTCTGCTGAGATGCCTGGGGGGAGCGTGCGTGTGGGAGGAGAGGTGATGAGCCTAATGAGAATATAAAAGTCGTTTCCAAATGGATCAGATAAAGGCAAGGCAGCAGACAGGGTACAGCACTGGCACTACAGAGGGGCTTACCTTGAGAGAGGATGATGGCACAAGGAGCTTTTAATCTTAATTGAGACACACACACACACACACACACACACACAGATGAGCAGAGCCAGGGCTGCTTGACAAAAGGCACAGTAGCAAAGCTGCCGGTTTGCACATCAAACACGGATTTAGAGCCCCTTTAAGCAGCTAGCAGTGTGTCTGTAAACAACTCCAATCCCCTCTATCCAGTTTGGCTAATGCAGTCTGCCAGGGTACAGGTGGGGGGACAGAGGAGGCCTTCTCTCCGGGGCTCACAGGGAAGGTACAGGTCCCTTCTCCCTCCTGCATGTGTGCTTTGGTGTTTGAAAAAGCCTTTTGCAGTAGAGTCCTGGTCCCAGGCCCTAAGTAATTTCTCTCCTCCAAAAATCCTGTTAATTTCTCCTCTTTCTCTCCTCAAACACCCTCTGTTCTGCAGCACCAGGTTTCACGACTGTTTACATGGATAGAAGTGGAGGGGTCGGGCTCACTGATACTAGTGGAAGGTTGGTAGAGCTTCTCTCTCTTCCTTCTGCCCCTCGTGATCAGAGGGAGTTGGCTTGGTGGCTGAATATTGTCTGAGAGAGGGCACCTGATGGGGACAGGGTGGATGATCAGGTCTCCCTGCAAGCAGTTTGCTTTGGTTCTGCATAGAATATTTGGGGCTGCACACAGATTAAAGATCCCTCCCCCAGCAAGGAGAGGCTGTGGTGTGGGAAGCAGCAGAAGGCCAGCTTTCCAGTCTTGCAGAGCTCCCAGAGAGCCTGGATTTGTTTTCCTAGGGGTTGTTGGTCAATGTGATGGAGAGGACAAACCCTGAGAGCCTTGGCCTCAGAGGAGGCCACGTATACTTGGTGCTTTTGCAGTCCTGGGAGAACACTGTTCATCTACATGTCTCAAAAACATCCTGAGAGAGAGATCTTTATTTTCTCTCTGCGAGCTTACTTGTTCTTCTGTATCACTGCTCCTGTCTCATCTTTCTACTTGATGCTCTGTTGACTTAGGAAAGGAGAAGGAGAAATCTCAGGAGTGAACTGAGATTCGTGTTTAAAAATTGGTCTTGGAGTTTTTATTGACAGGGCAGTGCTTGTCACTCACACGTGTGGATCTGATGCTGATCAGACTAGTTGTCTCATTTTCCTTGGGCCTGTCCTTGAACTCAGTGTGCCTGCCATTGGGGGGCTTCCCAACGACTTGGCTTTGCCCTGAGACCTGGAGCTTTCATCCACTAAGGAGTTAATATTGGGGGTGAAAAACGATTGGGATCAGGGATGTTGCAGCTAATGCTGAGAGACAGAATCACAGCAAACGGCTGGTTCCTGAGCGTGTGATAATGAGCTGGGATGCAGACATGTTTTCATTTAACAAAGCCAAACAACAACAACAAAAAAAAAAGCAGCAGCCTTTATTGAACTACTGTCTCTTAAATTGAGCAGAAAATCAGTGCCACATGGGCATCTAGGAGTTGTAAGACCAGCCACCTTTTTTATGGGTTTTACCATGAAGGACAGTTGTTTACCTAGGCAACACGAGGGTCTAGGCTCTGTCAGGTGCCGTTCATCTTCTTGGCTGGGATCTGGAGGACTGTCCTTTCTTTGGGCTCTGTTTAAGTTCATTTTTATTTCTTCTGAAGCCTTGCTGGAGTGGGAGGTAACCAGCACCCTTTCATAAAGCAAACCAAAGTCTTGGGAGGTGAAGGAAAGATGGGAAAAGCCAATGTGGAAGTAATTCCTTGTGCTGCAGCTGAGCTTGCAGTGTGGGTTAGTGCACGGGCTTTTGCTGGTCTGAGCATTCAGGTTTTATGCAGGAGGAGAGGGAACTGAGGCAGCTTAGTGCCCTGTTCTTGGAGTTCAGTCAGCCTTGCTCTTGGCAGGGAGGTGAAGCCCATTCCTGGCAGGAGGGTTCCTGTAGGATGGCTCTGCAAGCACCTTCGGGAAGACAGGAGATGTGCCCTCACATGTAGGAAAGGAGGTGCTCAGCATGGCAGCTTCAGGAGCTCAGCTTCCCCTGTGCCTGGCGTGGAGAGGGCAGGCTGGCCATAGTCAGGACAATGAGTCCATCACTCTCTGGCAGCTGGATCAGCCTCTGAGCTCGTGGCCAGTGTATGTTACGGCTCTGAAACAGAAATAAACACCCACTCTTTCTTCCTTTCCTTGCAGCTCTGGGAAGAGCAAGATCATCCTGCTTCCAAAAATAACCTCCTCTCCACCCCCTGCTTCCACCTCCTTTCCCAGGTGCCTTACAGGCAGCTAGTAAAGAGCTGGAAACAAATCATGGGAGCGGTGACATCTCACTGATGTTATATATAGAAATCCAGCACGGATCCTAACGTGGCACCTGCCTTGTCCACTCTTGCTTGCTGCCAGGCAGGAGTGCAGGGACAGGAGGCAGTGAGCCCCTGCTCCTGACCCTGCCACAGCCCAGCTGATGATCTGCATCCAGGGTCTTGACACTGTTCCTGTGCTGGTGCATGTGTGTATGTCAGTGTCATCAGGTTTGGATGCTGCAGATTCAATCCCACAAAGCCTTTGGCTTCTGCTGTGCAGCGGGGGTAAAGTGTTCCCCTCCTACAAGGACCTCCCAGCTGGGTGTCTGGAGAGCTGGTGGTGTGACTAGCTGCCCAGGGAGCAGGTGGTGTGCTGCTGCTCTGCTCCTCATTCCTTCCAAGCCATCAGCAGGGTGCTGCGCTCCAGCTCACAGCTTTGAGAGGTCAAAGTGAGGGAGAAGTCCTGCTGAAGAGAAAGGGTTGCAGGCTGTGAGTGTGGGAGAGAGGTGTTGGAAGCAACAGGTAGAAATGTTGACCCAGCCTTTTGGATTAACAGACTTGGGAGGAACCCACCAGGAAATCAGACCTGAGCACAATGAGCCCTGTGCAGTGATGGCCATGGGGCAGGCAAACCTGACAGGGCAGCATGGGACCCACTGCTGCTCCTGCAGCCCTGCCAGCTGCCTTCTCCTGCAGCCCTGCCAGCTCAGCCGTGCCTCACAGCACTGCTCCAGCACTCCTTTCCCTCTGCTAAGCACGTCTGATGACTCTGTACAGTTATTAGCCGTGTCAGTGTAAATCAGGAAGATGGGGAGGGGTTCTCAAGGGTTAAGTTCTGTGTATATCACCCTGGGGAACAGACCCATGCATTAAACTGGAACCTGTCCTGATGATGCCCTCTCCCCAGATGCAAGCTTATGTTTTCAGACCTGGTCAGGGAGCTTGTGGTGCCACATGCTTTACGTTGGACATGAAGAGATTTGGGAGGAGCTGCCCTAGGATGGAGGGCTGGGGCTTGGAAATAAGCTATGAATGACTTGCTGTAAACAAGAAGAAGGTCAACTGCCTATTCCATGGATTTTTTTAGCTCTGCACGATCTTTTTGTTCACAACTCCTTTTTTTGTCTTTGCTTTTCTCTTTCCTGCTCTTTTCCTCCCTCCTTGCGTTCCTTTGGTTCTCAAACCCTTCTTTCCTCCATCCTTAATGTCATACCCTTGCCCTTCTTCCTTTCCATCTCACTTCCTCTCTTCAGTCCCCTTGTCCTCCTCCCTGTTCTCCCTTCCCCACCCTCCCTCCATCTCTGGGCTCCTCGGGAAGAAGACAATTTGAAGGCTTTCCGCTCCGCTCTCAGCTGAGAGGCTCCTTCCCTCAAGCCAATCAATGGCAGCCTTTCAGCCCCAGTGGGGCTTGGCAAACATTAGATCAATAAGTTATTAGCACCATTCTGTCAGCTGTAATGTGGAGATTGATCGGGGCCGGGGCTCCTGCATGGTGCCTGGCACTTCCCCAGCCTGATAAAGATGACAGATTAAGGGAATAAGAAAAAGGAATTAAGGAGTCTGGCTGTCAAAGCTGTCACGGGCTGGGGGAGCGCTGGTTTTTTCAGGGGCTGAATGAGTGCAATCGGACATTTAAATGGTGCTAAGGGTGCAGCACCACCAGCAGCTGCCTTGGAAATCACTGCCTTCAGAGCTCGCTCTCCTGAAGAAATGCTGGGAGCTTTGTAGAAGGAGCAGCCAGGGGAGGTGGTGTGGCTGGGTGTCAGAGAGGATACCAGCATGCTGGAGTGGACCACACGCAGACGTGGCACCAAGAACCCGTGGGGAATTAGGGATGCTGTCCCTGCTGTGTGGCCTTACCCTCCCTTTGGTGAGGCTGGGTGTGGTGTGGCATTCCCCAGGGCTGAGGTGGGTCTCTGTGTCTGAGGAATGATGCCAATTTTCATAGCTCTTTATCACAGGCCTATAAATCGAGGCCAAGCGACCTTTGCACGAGAGATTTGTGGTCGCTCAAGAAAAGCCTGATCCTCATTGGAACTGCCTCAAGTGTTCTGCTTTAACCAGCTGCCCCTTCTCCTCTCTTCCCTACTACAACTCACTCCTCTCTAGAGCTAGAGGGTGAGTCTCCAAAAGACCTGGACTTCCAGCCCCCCCTGCCAGCCTCATTCTTTAAAGCTTTTCTGGAAGAGAGTGGGGATTCACAATTTTGCAATTGCTAAAAAGCCTCTCTGCAGCACATAAAATTAATTCAGATCTCTCTCTTAAGTGCAGTATATCCTCTCCATGAGTGTTTTTCATACTATGAATATTTACCACCTTTCCGTGGCTTGCTGCATGCTGTAAAAATGAATTCAGTAAGAATCTGGGATACAAGAGGATGTTGGTGCACCTTCCCTAATAAACAGCCTCATGATAGACAGACAGACAGGATGATGACTCCAGCATGACCAGCACCTCCCTCTGTTTCACCCCCTGGGAGCTTGAAATACCGGCTGGTCCTTTGAGGAGCTGAGCTCCAGCTAGGAGTGAGAGCAAGGAGGTGGGAAGGAGCAGGATACTGTTTGCATAGTAGGAGGAAAGGCAGATGGCCAAGTGGTTAGAGCTGAGAAAGGGGATGCAGGCTCCTTCTGAAGCCTGGGGAAGGATGGTTGATGTGATATACATTGGGAATCCTTATACTCAACTGCTGTCCTGGTGCGTGCTCACACAGCTTTCGTGTATGCTGCAGTTAACTGGGGTTTGGGAAGGGGTTAGCACCCTAGACCTGTCTTTGGGGTGCTGCTTTAACTGCAGTGCAGTGAGGTCAGCTCAGTGAGCGATGGTCACTGACTTGCCTCCTGCTGTCCTCTGCTGTTGGGTGACTGCACAGGAAGTGAGCAGGAAAGAGCAAAACCTTTGATTACTCAATATTGCATCCTTCTTGCTGTGCAGTAAAAGACCAGCAGTGTGTCCCATTCCTCCCTCCCCCTTTGTTTTTCTTCCTGTTTCCAAGAGCTTCTTGTCTCAGGGAACTTGAAGCATGATGCTTAGGAAGCATGTGCAGCTACCTGGTCTAGGCTAGGGATGGTCCTGAGCCAGGAGTGCCCAGCTTGCTCTGCTGGTTTTACTATTTGTACTGTTAAGGCTGGTCCAGCAGCCAGGGAAAGGATGCTTCCTGCCCTGGAGTGCTCACAATCTAAATCTAAATGACAACCAACAAATAGATATAGATGTGGAGACATAAAAGAACAATGGCATAACCCAGTGCAGCAGCCAAGGTTTGAAGCCTGCTGCCTGCCGTGTCCCTCAAGCCATTAAGCTGACCTGCTGGGAGGAGGATGCTACCTTTATTTTGCTGTTGTTTGAACATCCCCTTTATGGAGATACAGTGGTATTTCCCCCTCCCTTGCTAGAACTAACCCTGCCTCACGAGCTGGCTTGCACTTGTATTGTTCTAGCATCCCAAGTCCCACAAGCCCTCTGCTTCCCTTCCCCCAGCTTCTCTCCAATAATTTTTTTTTCCCTTTTTCCATTCTCGTTGCCCTCAGTTAAATTATGGCCTGTTATTCCCATGACCTTGTGCATCACTCTCCCTTTGTTCCATTGATTCCTGCTGGCAAGGGATGGGGCCGATGTGCAGCCAGATTCCACGCTGCTGTGTGCAGCCTACTGCATGGCCCCTCGTACGCCAGCCTTTGTTGAGAGCAGCTCTGGGCCTGCTGGGACTCTGCAAGCTGGTGCAGCTTCTCACAAAGGCCCATTGCTGGGGAAGTAAGTCTCCAGGGTCCCAGCAAACCTGTCACATTCAGCACGGGAATGGGCTGAGCAGAGAGGCTGGAGCCCCAGCGTTGTTTGGGCAGGGCAGCTCCTCCCGTGGCAGCCTGTTTGTGCCAAAGGAAAGGGGAGAGCTGAATAAACTCAAATGCTGCCAAGACGTTTCAGGCTGGTCGGTGGGAATTGTCATCTTGAGGGTTTCAGTTGGATGGGGGAGTTAAGAGCAAGGGAGGATGTTTTCCTCCTCTTAAAATAATGTGAAAGGAGGTGAAAATAGGACTCTCCTCTTGTGAGATGTTGGCTATCTGAGCCTGGGTGCTTTCCCATGTAAGTTGGCTCAGTTCTTTGTTTACTCAGGACTTCTGGGTCCAAGAAGCTTTCAGAGCAAAACCAATGATACGGATAGGGAGCGTGAGATAGGTTTTGGTCTCTTCCCTTGTGTCTGTAGCATAGCCCAGTGCAGAAGAACTCGGTGCAGTACCTTGGCCATAACTGGGACACTCTCTATAGTCCACCCATTTAACAAGATCAGGAGGGGGGGAAACTTTTGTGACACCCTGATACTTTTTATTTCCCCTTGCGAGGTGAAACCCTGTGCTTGGTCACAGGGACGTGGGCTCAGTTCTCACCCTGCTGTTGATTCGATGTGCATCCTCTCTGGTGCAGAGAGTGGAGATAAACTCCCTCCTCCTTTGGGGAAACAGAGAGATAGGTTTTCTAATCTTGCCAGCTGACTTAGGCTCCAAAGTCCTCCCTTCAAAGCTGCTAATGAAGCTTGGGATCCTTAGTGGTGTTGGTGAACATGACTGTTAAGTCACCCGGCTGCGACGAGCTGAGGATTAGGGGCAGTGCAGGAGTACTGAGCACTGATCCTTCCCGATGACATTCCACCCATGGGCTCTGATCAGCGTGTCTCAAGTCCAAGGAGCTCTGTGACTAGATAAAGTCGACATTGCCCTGGCCTTTGAACAGGCTTATTTTGTGGTGTCAAACCCGCATCCTTTTCTCTTTGTGGCTGCAAAGCCATTGAGTGGTACTTGTCGCTGTAGAAGTGCAGCAGGTGAGTGCTGGACTTTCTCTTCCTGGAAAGAGGGGGGAGAAATCCACTTTGATTTGTGAATCTTTGGAGAAAATAGTTGACTTTGTTGCCAAAAAAACTTCTCTGAATCACTTCCTGTGCTGCCTTGTGAGGCTAGCAGGAGCCTTGAATGTAATGCAGGACCTGGGGACCTGTGTGGGGGACCTGGGGAGGGATGTGTGGTCAGGGCTGTGCTTCATTGGTGGCAGTAAGTGATCAGTATGCTCGGGGCTACCTCCAGCACTCCTTCCTCATGTTATTGCCTGGCCTCGCTTCATAACAGTACAGTTCCACTGATAATGTCTTTCATTTTCAGCTTTAATATTAAAAACCACCCTGATTTGGCTTCCTTTCAACTGAAACGCTCTGTAGCAGGTAGAGGGAGGAAGCAAAAGCAAGGGTCTGTGGGGAGAAAATATAAAAAAGGAAAAACTCCCCCTCAAGTATCTTTCCCCATCCTCTGTCTGTGGTGGAGCATTGCCTTTGGCAGGTGCCTGGGCTGAGCAAACAGGTAGTTAGTTACCTTTTGGCTTTCTGGTCAGTGAGTAGCACTGTACTCTAAATGCACAAACCTTCTCTGAGGGTGGTGAGACACCCAGAAACTACACTGCCAACTCGTTTGCAACTCATGCTTGGTTTTGCTGCTGCTGCTGCAGTCAGGAGGAGACGGACTGTGGTCGCTCCCATCCCAGCACGTTCGACCACCTGCCCGGCTCCTTGTGTGTCAGTGCAAAGATGGGTGGGATGGATGGCACAGGGATGGAGAGGGATGAGTTTAGAGTATAGGGTCCTGTAAAAGGGCACGTGTTCAGCAGATGTAAGTACTGTGCCAAAGATCTGTGTGTGGAGAGAGAAAAGGATTTGTGCTGTAGTACAGATATGTTGCTGTTTAGGTTGTACCCCCAGAATCTGAGAGCTTCCTAAATAAGTATGAAGGAGTGACCTGCCTCTTCACTGCTTTGCTGCTAAGAAAGCCAAGGGGGGGTATGACTTCTTACAATACTGGGCTGGAATTCAGAAGGCTGGTATTCACTCTTGTGCTTTCCTACTGACTTGGTAAATTTGGGGCAGATTGTTAGATCTTTGTGTCTCAGTACTGGCTACTGATGATAATTATCCCCTTTTCCTTGCCTGCTCTTTATCTTGTTGATTTAGTCCCCACACTTCTTGGGGCAGAGGCAGACTGACACATAAAAGAGAGAAACCCATGGAAATTTTAATTCTGTGATCTCAGCACCATAAAAAACTGCTGGGTGTCACCCACAGCACAGACTCCGTGTGTGGGATTCGGTGCTTCTGTACGATGTGAACCTGAGATGCTGGAAGGAAAACGCTGCAGATCAGATCATCCTAGAGATGAATCGACTCCTGTGGGATCTCCAGGGGGCCAAGTTCAAATCTTGACTGTGAGACATCAGGGACCTTTCCGACACCAGGCTGTCGGCTTGCTTGTGTGTGCGCTGAGTGTCTCGGAGACTTGGTGGGGTGTGGGTCTGATGGAGCTGGTGCCTCTTCAGAGTTACTGTATGATCTTGGTTCTTCCCCTGCACGAATGCAGCCGGTTGGGAGCGAGATGGGACTCAGCAACCTGTCCTGCTGACGTGCCTGGGAATAGCAGGGCACGGTGCTAGTCGGAGCGAATGTCTGCTGGCAGATGGGCGCGTGGGGGTGGGAGTGGAACAGCGAGAGAGGAGAAGTGATAGGAGGGTAATGAAGTGCCTTGGCAGAGCTGTGAAATCAAGGAATCTTCACTGCTCATATTCTAACTGCTGTCACATGTAACCGGGGCTTCTGTCACCAGTTCTTCCATGGAGTCTCTTCTGCCTGAAGTACATGGGAATGAGCCCGGTTGGGTTTTGCTGCCTGGGCTGGGAGGGGTGGGCTGAGCAACGGGACTTTGTTGTTTCAAAGCCGCAAATCCCGGATGAGAACCCTTCTGAGGAGGATATATGATCTTGGCCTCCAGCGCTGAGGGTTTGCAGCGTCAGACTAACATTTCCAGGAAAAGCAACATGAAGAATGAAGAGTTCTGTGGGGAGGGTGCTTGTGCCTCTGTCTGTGCTGTGTGGCCAGGTACTTCCCAGCTTTGGTGCTGCCTTGGCAAGCTGAGGCTGTCCGTGGCTTTGGGGAAGTTACTTAAAGGGTAAACTGAGGCAAGGGGGGTTGATAGCTTTTCAATACAATTTGAATTTTGATTCAGCCCCTGGAATGTAAAGTCCTGAGAAAACTTCAGTGTTGTCACTGGCTGACTCTGTCCGTTCCCATCTGCTTTCCAGTTGCCACTGTTCTGTTGTATTTACTTTGCTTTTGGTTAAGGATGGTTGCAGCCTCTGCAGTTCTTTCTGAGCTCCAGTTTCCTTAACGGGCTGGGTGACAGGGTCGTGGCAAGGCAAGATCAGAGGCAGCTTGTGCTCTTTAAAATCTTGAAATGCCACTTGTAACTTCACAGAGTTCCAGACTTGCTCTTTGGATGGAGGCAGAGCCTGGCAGGCTGTGCCCTGGGCATGCTGAGCATCTGCCCCCGTGGCAGCCACAGACCTGGGCTCTGCATCTCTTGATAAAAGCATCACAGAGGCAGCGACCTGAGCTTGCTTAGCTGAATTCCAAGTAACGTGGAGCAACTCTTGAGTATGAGGGACAGTTGCTTGGCTTAAAATGTCCCCTGGAACATAAATAATTTTGTTGTTCTTATAAATAGCACCAAGGGGGTTTGTAACCTTTCTTAACCAAGACACTTTGGGCAAACTGCAGCAGCTTTGCCTGCGTGTTGGCTCCCAGGCAGATGCAATGTATACCCCCTCAAATATGGTGCTTGTTTGTGAGAGAGATTTACCCCCCCCTCCCTATTTTATTTTAAGATGCTGCATCTTTAACAAGCCCTTGATAGATGGGAATTTGATGCTTGCAGTGACAAACAGTCTCTTCCTTCCTGCCCATATGCAACATCATGCTTTCAGTTTCCCCAGCATTATTATGGGAGGATATTGATTTTAAATCTGTTCGGGGACGCTGTAATTGTATATTAGGTATTTTGTGTTGGTTTGTAGGGCTGCAGTAATGCAAAAGGCTTGAGTGTTTCCGTACAATCTAGAGGGGGAAGATTGCTAAGGACCTTGAGGTTTTGAAGGAGGAGGAGGAGGGGGGGAGAAGGAGGGGAGGGGGGGAAGAGAGAGATTGAGAGAGAGAGAGAGAGATATACTGTGGTAGGAAGATTCAGAGATCTGTTGTGCTTTTTTTTTTTGTGTGTGTTGTTTTTTTCCTCCCCTTTCTCTCCCCCAGTTGCCTTGCATCAGGGCATGAAAGGAGTGGAAACACCGGGGGGACAAAAGGCAACAGAACAAATGATGAAACTCAGTAAGGAAATCAACTGGATTCAGAATTCATAGCTTGAAAAAGGGTGCATTGATCAGTGTGTGAATAGTCATTACGTGCTTTCGGACTGCGTGATTAGGAAAGCAGATCAAGGCTCTCAAGATGATGATTTTTCTTACTTTCATTTTTTTTTTTCCTCCTCTGCCTGTAATATATGTGTGTGTGTGTCTGTGTGTGTGTGTGTGCAGGAGAGAGGAGCAAAATACCAAAGTCTCTCTGGTTGCTTCTGCAAAGAGGAAAGTACAACCTTATCTGATACTCAGGTTTCTCATCTCTCTTCTAGATGAAATTTTAGGCAAGAGAAGAGTATGTTCTCCCAACAGCAGCAGTGAGTGTCCTTTAGAAAGCAAGAAAGCCAGAAGTGAGTCCCCAAAGGGTAAGTGCTGCTTCTCTCTCCTCCATCCCCTTCCCTTTTTCTTCTCCTTTCTTAAGAGTGGAACTTAATTGAAATTAAGGAGGGAGGGAAGGGAGGGTTTCAAGAGGCAGTGGTGTGGGAGCTGTAAGTATCCGGCTCTGAGGGTGCATGAAGGAGGCTACCGGTGCTTTCTTTATCTAATCGGAGGGAAGCTTGCAGTGCGAGAAAGGGATTACCTCTTAATTAGAATAATTGCTTTATGATTAAAAAAGCCAGCCGCAGCTTTTGAGGTAGATTTTAGGGGTGTTTCTACTCTTCAGGCAGAATGTCTTGATTACCTGTTTAATAGAAAAGATACACAGGGGCTTATCATGCTGGCATCTGTTCCTTTAAAGGGAAAAAAAAGAAGCCTAGCAGGGAGAATAGGGCTGCCTAGTTCTTTCTTATGCATTTATGGCACTGTTCCTATAGAGATGGAATCTGCAGAAGGCTTCTCTCTTTCCGGATTTTTTAAAATTTGTATTTTTTATTATTAAATCTCCTCATTTGTCTTACAGTTCTTTCCTATAAACGTGATTTTTAAACTTTTCTTTATGACTGGGAAAGTGGAGCGGGGCATGGAGCCTGCAGTTAATGAGTTTGTCTCCAGGTCGTGTAAATGAGGTTTTGCAGGCCGTTCACTTAAAGGCTTTGTTGTTAAGTTGGAACTAATTAGCTGTCAGTAATACCTATCTCCATCACTATGTTTAACCTGCACTCTTTGGTCACTAGAATAAATTAATAAAAGCAGCCTGGCTGTCTGAAGCTAGAGCCTGTTTCTGGGTTTGGAGTTCAGCAGCTGAGGCTGGAGGTGTATATTCTCAATAACCAATCTGGGGAGTCTCAAAGGGGACTTTTTGCTGCAGTTTGTCTCAAAACCTTCTTCAAACTACGTACCTTGTGTTATGATGTGTGAAGGTAGATTGTAGGGATCTGTACTGCACCCTCATTTCACATGACGTTCCTCTGTATTGTCTCTTCTCACTCCCAAATTATGATCCGAAAGGCAGCATACTCTGAGAAGGTGTTGAATGCCAGTGTCACTTAATATTGCTAACAGTACCTACCAAATACTTTCTTTCCTGTAACCCTCTCCTGCTTGTTAACTCTTCAATACAGGTAAAAGCACCTTAGCTTTTTACTGGGCTTTTCTGAAAGGTGTATGGAGGAAAGCTAAGTACTGCTACTCCTTACCTGGCTCTCTGGATTTTTTTCCTTTCATCTGCCCTGTTACCCTTGAAATGTTCCTGGTAGATGTGTGCAGATAAGTTCTAGGAGGATGCTTGTATAGACTCATTTGTTATACAGGGGTATGAGACTCTCTGTAGCACACCTAATATACCTGCTGTCATCTTTGCTGCTTCTCCTTAGTCTGTATCCTTTGTAATTCCAAGGCAGGGCATGCCTAGGAGCTGAATCCAGGTAACAGCAACCCATGTGGCCTGGTGAAGAACGGGCTAAACTCCAATCAAGCCATCTGAAACCAAGCCAGTGCCTTTGGATTCACCCTACTAAAGTGGCTGCCCTTGCCCAAACTGATGTGTTTGCCATGGGAGCAGCAGGGTCAAATGATCCCATCCCATTTCTCTCCTCTGGCCTTCCCACCGTTTTTGTTTCCCAAGGGACTGAGCTCAGTGTGAGGCAGAACAGCAGCCCTTGGCTCTGTGGTCTGCACTCAGGGTCTGAGTCCTGCTCCTGAACCCTGAATGCCTTGTGGATTCCCCCAACTCATTAAGAGAGGGGGTTCTAGGAAGCCCTGAATAAAAGCAGGCTTTCATTTTCTCCTCCCTCCCACTTTTTTCTCAGGAAGCCTTCCCTGCCCTTTAAGAGAGTGAGATAGAATGGAAATTCTGAGCTGGGCCTTTTACTAATCTCTAGTATTACCTGGGTTTTATTGTGTTAGATCTCTGGGGGACCCCTGTGCTCCCCAACACTGCAGCAGGCGTTTGAAGCCCAGGCTTAAAAATGGTGCTGTTGCTAATACACCACCAGAATAGTGCGGGGCTGAATAGGGGCAGAGACCTTCATGCTTTCAAGGC
Organism: Porphyrio hochstetteri; assembly: GCA_020800305.1. Taxonomy (NCBI): domain Eukaryota; kingdom Metazoa; phylum Chordata; class Aves; order Gruiformes; family Rallidae; genus Porphyrio; species Porphyrio hochstetteri. The sequence continues at coordinate 5,529,127 of CM036926.1, read as the reverse complement.
AGTTATCTACCCACCCTCAGCTATGAAAAGGGGGTCAAATGGGAGGGGATTGTAGCCAGTCTTTTGGTGTCCCAAAGTGGGAGCAACCTTGTGATTGAGAACTCCCAGGACACTGCCCATCCTGCGGTCCAACAGCGTTCCTGTGGCACGGCTGCTGTGAAGAACCAGGAGGGAAACGATACCCACTCGTTCCCAGCTCTGCACTGAGGAGCTGGCTGGGAACAGGAGGATCCATGTTGTGTGACGAGCTGTTTTCAAACACAGTGGACCCCAGTGGGTAGTGACCTGGAATTTGGGGACTGCTGCTGCAGAGGAGGGTTGTAAAGCAGGAGGTTGCTCCGGAGCCCCAAGCGTGGCTGGCACCCAGGCGCTGCGAGCACAGCTTGCGATTTAGGAGTGGGAAGAGAAGTGAGGACTGACTGGAGGCTCCTGGTAGGAGCCAGGTCTGCAGCGTCTCCCTGGGATGCACCATTCCCTTCCCTCTGGCCCGATGCCGTGCCTTGTGTGGGTGCTTTCTCTCTCCTGAGGTAGTCTGCAGCTCAAGGTGGGGACTCTCCTCCCTGTTGCACACCAGCCTTGGATGATGCCGCTCTCGTTCGGGGCACAGCTGCATTGTCTCTGAAACAGCCTTTTGAAGAGGAGAAGTGACCCCGTGCCCGTGGCACATCTCGTGCTGCTGTGGCTGCGCCTGACAAGGCAGGGAGAACAGAGGCAGCCGAGTAAATCACTCCCTCTCTCTGACTGAGTGAATAAACACCTGTAGGGCTGGAAACCCTTCCAGCAGGGAAGCTGTAACCTTCCCTTCCCCCTTCCCAATGCTTGCAGCGTGTGCACCAGAGATCAAAAGAGAGCCCTATCTGGGTGGAAACAGGGCCGTGCCGGCACTGCTGTCAAACAGAGCAGAACATTCTCGTGTCTAATATGGAAATGCAGGCATATCAGAGGCTCCGAGCGAGGGCTGTGCTGGCAGGTCACGGAGGAAGCTTTCTCCCTGGGAAGACAATTCCCCAAGTAAAAATAAAAACCCTGGCTCCTGTAGCAACAGCGTGGCTGGAGATCTGCTTCTCTGATACCTGGAGACATGAAATAAACCCCACCGATTGCAAAAAAGGGAAAATCAGTAAGATTTTGGTTGCTGTTTGAACTGCTGGGGAAAAAAGAAGCTGGTAGAAGCCTCATTATTTTGGGAGGGTTTGAATTTAGGCTGGACTAAGTGCTGGAAAACACACGTAGGGAACAATATTGCACTCACCCCCCTGGGGTGGAATGATGAGCTCATGCGCTGCTCCTTCTGCCATGCTCTGTTCTTTGCTGTTGTGGATCATTTAAAATATCTTACTGCATCTTTGGTTAATGAAGGAGGCTGGAACCAGAACTGGACCACAGCTGAGCGATTCAGATCCATCCTCTGTCCATTTGTCCCTCTACTCCAGGGGGAGATACCCCTGTGTCCGTTGGTTTTGTGGCTGTATGATTAGGCCAAATGAAGAAGTGATGTTTGGCCCCATTCTTGCAGACAGCTTCATTCCCCACCACCCTCACACTGCTGAATATGGAGGGAGTGGGCACAGGCCCTCTCTGCCCTGGTAAATGACAGCTCGGGCAGCAAAGACCCTAAAGCTCCTGCCTGAGACTGGCCTTGAACTCGGGCTGAGGTGCTTCTGCAGCAGAGTCCTTGAGCTTTTCCTGCTGGGGTTTGTGTGGTGAAGGAGAGGAGAGGGGCTGGGTGCTCCTGTCTTCTCTGAGGTTGCTTGGGGAGGACAAGATGTATAAAAGCTTGGTGGAAAGGTGGTGTGGTGATGACGTGTCCTTCAGGCTGACCAGAAAACCTGAATCCTCCAAGAGCCTGAATTCCCTGAGGCTGCTGCTATCAGGACCCTGTCATGTGGGTGGAGGGTGGGAGAGGTGGGCTCCCCTTGGCTTGGGTAAAGAGGGCATGAAGGCCCAGCAGACGCCTTCCTGGTGACCATGCCAGAGTCCATTTCACACCTGGCAGCTGGAAGAGATTTGGCAAGATCAGCCTCCCGCATTACCCCTGGTAATGACAAAAGCAGACAGCAAAGCTTCAGCAGAGCTGGAATTATCACTGGCTGAGTCATGTGAAATCTTCCAAGTTTTAAGTGTGGAAATCCAGCCTTTCCCTGGACGACTCCTTCCTCTTAGCTGCTCCTTGCCACCCTCATTCCCCCCCCCCCCCCCCCCTTGCACCTGAAATCTGCTCTGTGGCTGATCGGATAGAGTTTATGGTAATTAAGTGTTATTAAATCCCGTCCTCCCTCCCCCCCCCCCCTTTTTTTTTCTAATGACACAGCTGTGGAAAAAAAAAATCGGTGTTTTTCTAAATCAGGTCTGTGGCATGTGGCTTTCCTCCTTAGACCTCTGGTTAAGAGCATCAGAAGGGAACTGAAACAGTTGGTGAGCTGTTTCATTCCTGGGGGAGGTGGCAGGAGCGGCGAGAGAGCAGAAGAGGATGTGGGAATCTGTTTGAGGAGTGATCTGGCAGGAAGGTCCATGGAAGGGAGTTCTCCCCCCAGCTCTCCTGCTCCTTCCTCTGGTGTCTTGCAGGTTTGGGTACCGGTGGCAGGGAGTGGGAGGGAGCAGTCACGGCATGGCTGTTGTTTTATGCAGCCTCCTTCTTTTGGGTGTAGTTTCTAAGTGTGATGCACACAGTGTGGGGTGGGGACCCAGCTCCTGATGCTAAGCTAGCTTGAAGCAGGCCACGGACCTGTGATTGACACGGGAAGCCTGTGGTCCCTGAGATGCAGATACATGGTGCTGGGGTAGAGATCAGTGGTTGCAGATACAGCCACAAATTGCAGTGCTGGCTGTGACTCCTTGCTGAGCTGGATGACTGACCTGGGTTGGAGGGGACTGAAGTCATTTCCCTTTTGCAGAGGAAGAGAGCCTTGGGAGCCAGTGGTGCAACCCTCCTTTAGTGAAACTTTGGGCAGCTCAGGCTCATTATTATTCCCCTCTCTGATGTTATGAGGAAGAGGGGCTTTCATTACCACAGGTGAATGTTGCATCCCCAGTATCTGAGCCCCTGTATGCTGGAGTTGGGTGGCAGACAGCGCTTGCTGCTAATGGCCTCTGATTCTGGGCAAGGCCCTGTGGCAGCATCACCATGTACAGCTACTCCATCTCTTGGACTGTGTTTGCTTGCCACAGGCTATCTTTTCTGACAGCTAGCTCAGGGGCCTTTCTCTCACCTGAGAGAGATCCACAGCAAGGTGTCTGGTGCCTGTGTGTTCATTGTGGCACTGTCATCAAATAAATGGGCTGTGCTCAGAGCCACCACCCTGGATCTAAAGCTGGTCTGGCAGCAGAGTCCACCTGCAGCGAGCCTCTGAGGGACTGCCTCTGCCTTCAGAATGAGGTGGATGAAGGAGCCTGAATCTGGGGCACATGGTAGGGTGGTCTTGTCATTCACTGAACACAGCGGTGGTCTTGTGATTGCAGCATGGGGGGAGCCCTTCCCTCTCCCTCCCTCCCCTTCTGCCTGTTCAGGTTGTTACTGGGAGTTCCTCTCTCAGTAATGAAAAGGTTTTGCCTGTGGGGAAGATCCAAGATAAAGCAGTGTTAGAGCAGCCAGGACGGTAATTACTCTGAGCTGTGCTTACAGTAAACACAAAGCCTCTGTGGTTTCATCTCCCTGGTGTTAGACCGGGATCCTGGCTACCCAGGGAGCAGACAGGCCCTTCCTCGGAGCATCTCCCTCCTGGGCTTACAGTAAACACAAAGCCTCTGTGGTTTCATCTCCCTGGTGTTAGACCAGGATCCTGGCTACCCAGGGAGCAGGCAAGACCTTCCTCAGAGCATCTCCCCCCTGGGCTGCACACCCCTTGGGATGATGGAGGGGTTGGCATGTTGGGTGCAGTTATAATGCCCTGGGGTGCTGCTGTGTGTACAGACCTGACACAATCAGCTCTTGTGACTTCCCCCGAAGACCTAGGCAGATCATCACACTGTCATCACTGCCTGTTACGTGGCTGTCAGCATCGCCTGCACCAGGTGCTTGGACATCTTTTTTTTGGTTTTTGGAACACCAGTCTGATGAGGAGCAGCTGAGGGAGCTGGAGCTGGTTAGCCTGGAGAAGAGGAGGCTCAGGGAAGATGTTATGGCTCTCTCCAACTACCTGAACAGAGGTTGTGGTGAGCCGGGCGTCAGCCTCTCCTTGCAGATAACCAGCGACAGGACAAGAGGGGATGGCTGCAAGTTGTGCTGGGGATGTTCAAGTTAGAAATTAGAAGAAACTTATTCTCAGAAAGAGCAGTTGGGCATCAGAACAGGCTGCCCAGGGAGGTTGGGGAGTCACTGTCTCTCGGGGTGTTCAAGGAAAGGTTGGATGAGGTACTTAGGGATGTGTTTTAGTGAGTGATATAGGTGGTAGGGGGATGGTTGGACTGGATGATCTTGGAGGTCTTTTCTAACCTTAATGATTCTGTGAACTCTCATGTTATGGTGGCCTTGCAGGTATTCAGAAAGGTGGGGGAGAGAGGTGTATGTCTGATCACACGTTATTTGAAATAAAGAACTCACATCCCCTAAGATGAAGGGGTGAGAACTCGGTGAACTCCTTCATCCTGCCTGACCTCTTTGCCACCTTGGGGGTAGGGAGCTTGCTGGTAATTTTGTGTTGTTATAATTTATAATGCTTTTTTAGCTGTGGGGGGGATGTGTTCATGAGGTTTTTTTGGGATGCTGTGGCAGTTGAAGCCGCAGACTTTCCTGTATATAAACGTGCCCATGTTTGGAGGTTTAGCATATTGTAGGTGTGTCTTGACCACATTTAATGGTCCCTCTCGGAGCACAAGGACAGCTACATTTGGCTGTCTGGTACCTCAGGGTCAGCGGGTGCACTACAGAGCTGTGGGAAAGGCTATGAATATCCCTCTACCCCCCTTTCCCTACGTGTGTGATATTTCTCTTGGTAAAAATCAGACCAAACCTTTCTGCTCCTCAGAAAACTCCCACACGCCTCTGCTTGAGGACTCGGTGACTCAGATGACCCCAGAAGAGCACTACAGACGCATGATGTCAGCACTGAATGAGCATGGCACATTTGAAGAGCAACAGCAACAACGTCTCTACCAGCTGGCCAACAGCATGGCAGTGCCAAGCCATGGAGGTACGAATGGGAGAAGGAAGGGGCTCTCCGTGCTGGGCAGTGCAAGTCTTGTAAGATGTGAATTATGGGCTGTGGCGTTGTGTGTTTGTCATACAGTGAGTACAGGTGGTGCTGAAGAGGATCCTACAGACCATTTCTCCCACCATAGATGGCTGAGGGAACAGCTACCCTCAGCCATCTCTGAATGCTGCTCCCTTCTGTAGCTGTCTTGGGCTGCTCCAGGTGTGTTTACTGGAGTGGGCTGGCTGCAGCATCGCTGCTGTGTGTTTTGCAGTGTCAGTGAGGGGGGTCCTTTTCTTCCTTTGTTTCAAGAATTTGTGTTGGTCTTGAGTGCTCAGAATCTGTGGTGTTGTGTGGGTTGCAGTGTGGAGCTCTGGGAATGAGTGCTGGCATAACACAGGGGGAGAGTGAGATGCAAGCAGTGCCAGGTACCCCTGCCATTCAGCAGTGGATTCCTAAACAGCCAGGTGATGTTTAGCTGAGCATGGATAGTGAGAGGTTTAGAAAGGTGGTGCAGGAGTTGCTGCACATGGATGTAGCATAAATTGGTGTTAAAGACCCTTCACCTTGATGAGAATTAGATGTCTTACAATTTTATGGACAATTAAAATATGCATTGCAGTGAGGCAAACGCTGAAATCCATGGGACAGCTTCATCCATGGTATCATCTATGGAAAGCAGCTAGGTTTACATCACCAAAGACTGCTCTGGTTCCTCACCTGCTGAAACCGGATCTGCTGTGGAAAAGTGGGGATGCAGGAAGGCACAGAACTTCTTCCAGCCCACCACATGCTCACTTGGTAGGGGCTTCCTCAGGGCATTGATATAGGGACCCTGTAGGTTGCTAAGAAATTGTTCCCAGACCTTCTTTATTTACGAGCTGTTGTGTGCCCTGTGTTTCATGCCCCTGTACCTGGCTGCCTGCTGTTCCTAGGCTTTACCAGCACAGGATTAGTCCTGCATGGATATATCTGTGCTCAGAGGAAGGTGCTGCCATGCTGCTCCTCTGGCACTTGTAAGGAGAAGATCCCAAACCTGGTCCTGAAGCAGCCTCCTCATTATCAGATACCATTGTCTAACCTGCTGCCTTGTCCTGGGGCTGGAGTCCGAGGGGAGGGATAATGGCCCCACAGTACCAGGGCCTGATGGGCCCCACGCCAACTGAGGGATCGCTGGCCAGATTTCCAGGGCTGTGGGGGGAACTGGCTAAACCCAGCTCGACTGCAGCATCCTGCGCTGTGCCTAAAGGGGGCACTCGGCAGTTACAGGTTCCACCCTGGGAACGCTTGGCAGAGTGCAGGAAGGAGCCACAAGCATCGCTCCACAGGGCAAAGGCTCCACAGGGACCCTCCACCTTCCCTGGGGTGAGCAAAGCCTCTGGCGCGGGATGGGCATGTACAGAGTAAAGCCCTACATGGTACCCGAGCCCCCTTGTGTGGTACCCAAGTCCCCTTGTGTGGTACCCAGGTCCTCTTGCAGGAGTGAGGGGTGCTTGGAGTGACTTGTCTCTCTGGATCAGGCAAAGCTGGGGAGAAGGAAGAGCTGATGCTGCTCCAGCCTTGGAAGCAGGGGGGTTGAAGCATCACTGAAAAGCAGCACTTAGCAAGAATTTGTGGTCCCTGTGCTGCTCCCTACCCGGGGTGTGGAGGGCTGATACATACCTACCTGCCCTGGTGATCTGTGGAAGGAGTGCTAGTGACATCGGTGAAGCATCCAGCAAGAGCTGGAGGAGAATCTTCTGTCTAGAGTGTAAATCCCCAGGGCTCCTTGTTAAGTTAATGAAGAAGCTGTCGTCTTTTCCACTCTGTTTGATTTGATTGGCTTCTCTGGGGGCAGGAAGGCGATTCCTTTCGCTGTGGAGTTAAGGATTTGCTTATCAGCAGAGGCATGGCATAAACCTGTGCTGCAGCACGCTGTAGTGAACATGGCACACGCTTCTGTTTGTGGTGTTAGAGAGATGCAGAGCTCCTGCATGTGTGGTACCTAGGTACAGGGCAAAGCTACACTACTCTGCGCTTGTGAGGCCCCAGCTGGAGTCCTTTGTCCAGAGCTGGGGCCCCCAGTACAAGAAAGATGTGGGACTGCTGGAGAGAGTGGTTCAGAGGAGCCATGAAGATGCTCAGAGGGCTGGAGCAGCTCCCCTATGAAGAGAGGCTGAGGGAGCTGGGCTGGTTCAGCCTGGAGAGGAGAGGGCTGCGTGGGGACCTCATTGCAGCCCTTCCTGTCCCTGGAGGGAGCAGAGAAACAGGAGGGGAATCAGCTTGTTAAAAGGACAGAGACTGGCAGGACAAGGGGGATGGATTAAAGCTAAAGGAAGGCAGGTTTAAATTAGATATTAGGGGGAAATTTTTTACAGTGAGAGTGGTGAGGGGCTGGAACAGGCTGCCCAGAGAGGGGGTGGGTGCCCCATCCCTGGGGGTGTCCAAGGCCAGGTTGGATGGGGCCCTGGGCAACCTTGTGTAGCTCCAGGCCTGGAGGTTGGTGGCCCTGCCTGTGGCAGGGGGGTTGGAGCTCTGTGATCCTTGGGGTCCCTTCCAACCCAGACCATTCTGTGATTCTATGATTACATGCTGCAGGGCTGGAGTTCCCACACAAGAAACACAAGTGCAGAACACAAGAGGACAGTATATAACGTCCTCTTACATAGCATCAGGCACAAAAGGATTGCAGTGCAGACGTGCAAGTGCTGAACCTTCAGCCATAGTGTCCAGGTCTGTGTAGAGTGTGTTGGGTACAACAGAGCGTGTACTCAGCACACTCCTAATTACATGTACCAGCGTTGGAACAGCCCATCAGCACAGACCACTTAACCCGGGCACCGGATGGCTGCTGGACATGTGCAACGTGTACATCCAGGCAGACATGGTGCTGCAGAACAGTGGGTATAGCCCCCCACTCCCCCCATGTAATGAGCAAAACAGCTCATTGCATGAAAAGCCTGACGTATTTTTTTATGATTAAATTGTCCCATCAGCATTTGTTAGGTTGAGGGGGTCACGCTGAGGTTTTGGGGTGGGCAAGGGGAGAAGAGGGGTCTGCAGGGACTGACTCTCTCGTGTAACGTTGACAAGACAGAACTTGGTGTATTTTGGATTGTCTCCACACCACAGGCTCTGGTCGGGCTATAAATTATTAGTGCTGGTACAAAGCGCAGTTTATCTGCAGGCTCACATGGAGGCACCAATAACATTAATAATTTAAAAAATGTTAATAATTTAGAAATCTTTTTTTTTTAATTGCTTTTCAAACCCTTCCCCCCCCTCCTCCTCCTCCTCCTCCACCCCCATTCTCCCAGTGGCATTCATCCCACATTCTGAATTCAGTCTGTCTCCGTGCCTGGAACCTCCATCCGCCAGCGTCCCACTGTCAATCAATCTGATTTCCCAACTGTCAGAGTGCAGGATTGTAAATAACAGATCCTCGAGGGGGGGGGAATGGAGCTGTGTGAGGGGGTAGGGGCGCAGGGGAGGGAAGGAGGGAGAGAAAGGAGAGGAGAGGGTGTGTGTGCGGGGGGGTTGTTGCGGTCATTCAGGATCAATGCGGCTCCTGGAATTGGCTGCACGCCAGACTTCTAAATTACAGGCGCTGTGGCAATAAGGAGTGACCTGGGTTTTTCAGATAATTAATTTATAAACATTGGAGGTGCACGGGCCCCGGCTCAGAGAATTCTCTAGGCTTTTTATGGGCTCTGCTGGGGTTTGTTGTTTCGCTGGTTCTTACGTACTTTTGCTGCTCGAAACTGTGCGTCATTTTAATGTTTGTCCCCTTGGCTGGGGCACAGGGACAGGGATTGTGTGTGTATGAGTGTGGCCAAAACCTTCAGGTACTGCTGTCCCTACTGCCAGCAAAAATAGTGGCTATGTGAGTGTTTCCACCCCAAATTGCAGTCCCACCATGAGGCTTCAGCCTTGGCCATCACCAAAATGTTTGAGGAAGTGATTGGTGAAGCTCAAGCTGAACTGGGAACATGCTGTGGCTGATAGGAATATGGGTGGCTGGGATTTCCTTAGGAATATGGATGGCTGGGATTTCCAGAACCAAAGGGAAACAGCGTGGGGATATAAAGGAAGGCAAGGAGAGGTGGATGAGTGTCATTACCAGGGTCATGCAACGCTCTTATCTTAACCTAGCTTTATGAATCAGCTGTGGGGAGAGGACTGATGTGCTGCTGGATATGGAGTGTTTTGACATCTCTATGCAAGTTGAGCCTGCCCAAGGTGTGTTCATTAAGATAAATCTTGAAATCTTCCTCTCCTCCACTCCCCAGCTGTGCTTTGGTTTCCTTTCACGGAGTGGTACACAGTGAGCATCTGAAGGAGGTTTCCTCTAAGCCTGTAAGCACCTCCTGTGTGTCACATGGATGGCAGCAGAGGCTTTGTGGTAGGATAGAAGCAAGTTGTGTAGAGGGTGTTTTCAGACAGGTACAGGAACCAAGAGATGCCTGATTCTTTACTGTGAGAGTGCAGTGCTCCAGAAACAGCCTGTCAGTGCAGCTGGTACAGGGGGTCCACATCACTCCACCTTCTCACAGGTCTGTCCAGCTGCATTGTTCCCTGAAAAGGCGAGTGCAAGAGCAAACCAGCTGTACTTGCACCACCTGCCTTTCCTTGGAGTATGTTGTGGGCACCACTGACATGTGCTCGTGGTGTATCCCTGGCCATCCCTGCGTTGTCCATCACACAGTGCAGCTTGTCTACACTGGCACCCACCCTGGAAAGACCATGCATGTGTGTAACCCTTCATTGCACAGCCTGCCGCTGTGGCAGGTAGAGGGTTCTGCAGGGGTAACACACCAGTGCAGGTTCAACAAGGGGGGCATTTCTTTCTGCCCTACAGCCCATGCTCTGAGGAAGGGTTGTGCCTAGGGCTGGAAGGGGGCCCCTTTCTGTACCCTGTCCTCATCATCGCTGTGGCCCAGCCCTTTACTTGGATACAGCAGAGCTGTGATGGGGCTAGGTCTCCTCCCTTGCCCCATGAGGGCTGCAGCATGCCCCGGGGGCTGGGCAGCATGCTTAGGAACACAGCCCGTGGTGCCCTGCAGCAGGGTGGCCCCATTGCTGGGCTGGACCTGGTGAGTGGGGAGTGCTCTCTGGCCATGGGGGTAGGGGCTACCCAGAGAAACAGCCCCCCAGCCCCTGCTTTCCGTTCGGGCTGTGCAGGGGGAGGGAAGGCAAGGCTTCCCCCCGCTTTTCGCCAGCCCTCCCCACCGGCGGCTGGGGAGCTTCTGGGGGGACACCTTGCCCCTCCGGGGGTCCCGGGTGCAGGGCGTTGCCCATGACAAACCCTGCGACCCCCTGGACCGTCCCGCGGCCGAGTTTACTCGGCGATACCCAACGAGGGGCCCGCGGAGCCGCCGCGCATCGCTGTCCGTGCGCCTCGGCGGGGAGCTGAGCTCCTCGGACGGGAGGACGCAGCTGGCTTCTCGGCAGCGGGTCGGGTCAGCTCCGCGCCCCGCTGGGCACGGCGGGGCCGGGGCAGGTGCCGCCGCGACTCCGCTCGGGCATCCGGAGGCGGCGGTGCCGGGCTGCGCGCCCGCGGAGAGGAGAAGCGGGCGGTGGCTCGGGGAAAGCCTCCCTCTCCTTTTTGTCTTTCCCCCATCCATCCTTCCCTCCCTCCCTCTTTCTCTCCCTCCCTCCTTCCCTCCCTCCAACAGGAAGGCAATTAAACAGCAATCCACCCCCTCCCGTAGTTGCACAATTTCCTCCGCTGCCAAACTCCCTTGGCGGCGGAGGCGGATCCCGCTAAGAGTCCGCTCTGCCGGGTGAGTACCCGGGGCAGCCCGGGGCAGGGAGCCGCAGGACCGGCCGCTCTTCCCCCCCGCCTTTGCCGCTTCCTCGGCGCTTGACAGCTTGCCCGCACCGCGGAGACGGGCGGCGGGGGGGGAGAAGGAGGGGGGGTGTGTATGTATGTGTGTGTGTGGAAGGAGCACAAGAGCAGGCTGTCGCCCGAGGGGCTGCGGGGAGGGACGGGACGGGACGGCTGCAACCCCGGCGGCAGCCCTGTCGCCCGCGGGGAGCCGGGAGCAGCCCCGGAGCAGCCCTGCCGCCCGGGGGCTGCGGCGCTGCGCGGCTGCAGGCGGGGAGCCGGAGCAGCCCCCGCGGCGAAGGGAGGGAGGGCGGGCGGTGGGTGCCTCGGTGGGTCCGGGGGGGTGTATTGCGGGGGTGGGGGTAGTGGGGGGGAACGTCGGGGCCCGTGCCGGGCAGCAGCTCATCCCTTCCCTCTCCCCAGATCTCCTCCGGGCGCGGCAAGAGGTGGCGGCGGCGGCGCGCAACCCCGGCGCGATGGAAGCGCACATCCCCTCGGCCAGCAACTCTTCCAGCCAGCGGAGGAAGCAGGGCCTCCCCCAGCACAGGGACACCCACTTCCCCGAGAGGTACCGCGGGGGCGGCTCCGCCGGGGGATGGGGAAGGGCCGGCCGCGTCTCTCCCACGCCCCGGGGCGGGGTTTGCTCCAGCATCGCATGGGAGTACGGGGCGGGGAGGTGGGGAGGGGTGCGGCGAGGCTTGCGAGCCTGTCTAACGCGGGGAGCGGGGGATGTCTCGGCTCGGTTTGCACGCTGAGAGCCAGCGTGGGGCCGCCTGTGCACGGCTGGTGAGGGGTGCAGGAGGGCAGGGTGCGCCCGGGGTAGGGTGGCATGGGGCAGGCAGTAACCTCTACCGCAGGCGTTGGCACCCATGGGTGTTATGCAGGGGCACGAGTGTGGTTTTATGTGTGTGCCCGCCACACGCTGGGGTGTCCATGTGAATGGAGGGGTGATTTGTGCTTGTGCACATGGATGTTCCCAGCCAGGTTGGTGACTGAGTGATCCCAACCCTGCCTTGAATCTCCAGAGCAGATGCAAGTTTCTGGTCTGTTCTGTGGTACAGAGCAAGTTAAGATGTTTTAAGTTTGTGTTTTGAGGTGTCCCTAGATAAGGAGCAAGAATGGATGAATGAACAGATGCTCTAGAATAGAATAGAAAGAGAAGAAATGTTCTTCTTTGAGGAAGAAGCAGGCATGGGGCTTGCCTTTGCCATTGATAGAAGTGCTGGAAAACTGATCCCCCCCACTCCCACCTCCCGCCCCAGGAAATTCTAGCTCATTTATCTTGCTCTGCGCCAAAAGCCATTCCCTCTGCAATCAAGAACTTCAGAAGGAAATTAAATTAAAGCTGCGTGCAGTTCTTACAAGCATCACAGAGGCAGGAGAGGGCCTGGCAGCCGTGGGGACGCAGCAGCTTTGGGTATCACGGGACAAGCCGTGAAAGGCTCTTAGCATCTGGACGTTGGAGGCTTTCATCTGGGGTGGGGGCAGGCTGCAATATTCATTCTATACCATGCATACGTTTGTGTTGAGTTCCTAGTTGCCCCCTCCTCATTTATAGCCTTGGAGATCCTGTCTGGTTTTCCATCTTTGCAAGGTGTAGGGGCTGGGTAGACCTGGTAAACCTCTCTCCTTACGGGGTGTACTTTGGCTAACCCAACTAATAAAATCCAGCCCAGTCCATGTGGATTGTTAGGCAGACCTGTGAGGAATGTGGAGATAGACGAGTTTCAGTGCAGCCAGTCATCAGGAAAATTTCTCCGTCTCTGTGTGGCCTGGAGAAGCGCCAGGAGCCTGGCTGAAAAGGCAGGGAGGCACGTACGGAAGGGTGGAGGTTGCTTATGGGGAGGTGCAGGCTGAAAATGAATTAGATCTGTATCAGAGGTACTTGTAACTGCCAGGCAGGTGTTGTGGCTAATGGAGCCAGGAAATGTTAAATCGGTTGGGAAGGGGGTGTTGTCTAACAGTGTAAGGAGAGGACAGGAGTTAGGGATGGTGTTCCTCCCCAGTTATGGGAGGGGGAGAGAAGTTGCTTGCTAGATCAGGGAGTTATCTTTGGAAAAGACCCCTACTTTGCATCTTGATTCAGTTCTCCAGTTAGCCCAACAAATAGTTACACTGACCTAAGTGAGAGGGAAATCCCAGCACGGTGAGGTGGGGAAGGGAACACCTAGCGCCACAGCCTGCCTTTAATGTTGTTTCTGTCTCAGTTTCCCTTGCCACACCGTGACAGCAGATCTCATTTTGAAAGCCAGAGCAGTACAACATGGTACATTGCACGGAGCAAGGGTATTTGCACCCACTTGTAAAGGTCTAGTTATTTGTCTGTAAGCAAGACCAGCCTGTGGCTGTGTTGGTGGGAATGAAACAAGCTGGCTCTTTCTCTGGGCTATGTACTCTGTAGTCTTGTTTCCCCCCACGAGTCTGCAGATTGAAGCAAGGCTCATAGTGTGTTACCAGCTCTGGTTTTGTTTTCCCACACTGCTTTCACCTTGGACTGTACATGCAGGACCTGCTCTGAATGCCTGGGCAGAGTTGTCTTCCGAGGAGCTTTGAGATGAACCACGTGAAACATCACTGTGGTGGGCCCGGCTCAGCACGCTCCATGCTTCCTCCTTCCACCATGCCAAGGCACAGCAGACCAGACTGCCTGGTTTTTTCTGTGGCCATCTACTCCTGCAGGGAAGCTGTGAGAAAGCCCTGTGTGTCCTGGCTCTGTGGCCAGGCTCTCAGGTGTGATAATCCTCAGTTAGCAGAGCTGGGGAGTCCTGCTGGGAAACGGGAAGCTACGGCTATGCCCCATAGTCATGACTTCCTAAATCTGCTTGTCATTAGCTCCCGTGATGGTTATTTCTCCCCAGAGGTCTGCAGCCACCTGAGTGTCACTAAGGGTCACCATCACTCTCCTCCCACTCCGAAATGGCCTGGTTGGAGCTGTCAGGTGCAAACTGTTTCTTGCTGTTTTGCTAAAGCTCCACAGGCATTTCTGGGTATGTGAGGAGAGGCTGTGGCCATGTACTGTAAAGCAGTACAGCACTGCGTGGGTTAACATCTCCCTCCCATCCTCCCTGTGCTGTTAGCCTTGGGTTTTGTACTTGGCTGCCAGGGTGTTTGTCAACAGGGTAAATCAAAGCAGCCTCTGTGCACCTTTACTGTGAAGGTATAGGAATTTTAGAAGGTTCAGGTAGGCACCGACAGAGGCGAAGGTGACAGGGGAAGCTGGCACACATACATAGGCAAACCATAGGTAGATTTACGACCTCTCCTTTCCCAGGAGCAGAAGTAATAATGTGTGATGCAGGGGGATGTGGACTGTTTGGCATGGTGTTAAAATTCCATTTCAGCTTCCTATTGGGAGATCTGCAGGGATCAGGTCAGCTCTCCAGTGCGGTGGCTCTGTGGGCAGGAATAATTAGCTGCTCCAGACTTCAGCCAGGACGTCTGGCAAAGCAAGTGGGGAAAACCCATACTGGTGACCCAGTTTGATTTACCAGGGCAGCGCTGCTGGTTTTGCAAAGCCAGGAACACAGAGACCTCTGCCTGCTCATGGGAAGAGTGTGCAGACAGTTGTGGGGTTTCCAGTTGTGAAGAGGTGAGCGATGGATGCTTGGGAAGGGTGTTCAGGTGTTTGTCAGCTAGTTAGGAACAGCTTTGCAGGAACAGCCTGGTAGGTTGGCTGATACTGAAGGGGATGATACACACTTATGTGCCCACAGACAACACTGGATATGGATTTTCTTGGACCAGCTTCCAAGGTCCTTTAGCAGAGTAGTGGTCCTTTCACCTCTTTGCTCCAGCTTCCTCACCACCAAGCTGCAGGTTTGAGAATCCATTTGGTTTCATAGCTGTTGGTTTCCTAGATCCTTCTTTGGATCGATTCAGACTTGGATATAGAGTGCCCAGATCTGGTGGTTTGTTTGAAAAGATTGTTGAGTTCAGTGTTATAAAAAGACTTGGAAGAGGAAAGGGTACGACTAAAAGGTGTGATTGTAACTACTCCAGCCTGGAGTACTTCCCATTTCCAAACTGCTGTGTCTCTTGCAGGGATGGCAGGTGGCTGTGCCCTGCAGACATGCAGAGCTGCTTGGATCCTACTCCTTGGAGCTTGTCTTCAAAACTTGTTGGCAACGTGCTTGGTTTTGCTGGGGTCGTTTAGCTTGGCATGTTCTTACCCAAGGTGCTCATCTCCTACATGCTGCAGAGCACGGAGAAGGAAGATTAGAGTCAGAGGAGGGGCAAGAACAGGCAGATACTTTGGCAGTAGCATCCAGCTGTCGTTGGTACTGCCTATAAGAAGCATTAGGGATGCAATTTGTCTTCTGGGACCATAGACAATTATGGGGTGAGGACAGGAGGAACGCCAAGGAACAAGAAATACTGCCTGTGTGAGATGCCATCAGCATCCCGATGTGCTGGGGAGCTGGGAAGCCGAGCCCTTTGGCTGGAGTGTTCTGGGAGCAGGAGCCACCGGCTCTCAAAGATGCCCTTCCCTGGCAGAAAGCTGGCAAACACTGTGCCCCAGCCAGAGGCCTTTGTGCAGAGGTGTACCTGAGATACCCAGCAAGGATTTTTGGTTTGGCTTCCTTCCATGTGCTGTTGCTACCATTATTTTCCTTCACCACCTAATTCCTACCCCCAGCATCGCAGAGGCTTTCCTTTTCACTCCTAGCTCCTTGGGCACATTCTTCTGTCCTCTCCAGGCATCTCCTCTCTCCTACTCTTACCTCCCTTTCTCGGCTCCAAATGCCATATCCCTCTTTCTCCAATTGGGAAGATTCCTCTCCAGATCCCAGCTGGCTGAATGTTGTGCAGAGCAGAGGCCAGAGAGCTTGACCTGATTTAACTAATTTGGTTTTAGCACCAGTTTGGATTTTGAAGTAGCAATTTCCCCTGGCAGCCTAAACCAGCCCCTCTTCTATGTCCAAGCCTAGCTGCTGCTCAGGTAGGACAGTGAAGTATGCATGTCTCCCTGGAGATCCCAAACACTGTTTTTAGATAGCCCTTTCATTTTATTTCTTTTCCCTTCCTGGCACAGACAGTGTCTGTGGATGGGGAACCAGCAAGGAGCTGTGCGCCGCTTGCCTATTACCTCAGGTTTAAAGTGTCTCTTCCTATCAAATGCAAAGCAGAAGCAAGCAGAGCTTTCATGCATTCTTTTCTTTTTTTCCCCCCTCCTCTTCCATCCGTTCTAAATTTATTTCCATGCCTTGCCAGTTTCAATCTGCATTTCCTGACCCTCTCACATCTCCAGTCACAGCCTGTGCTCCCAGCCTTCCTTTGGAGCTTGGAGCCAGTCAAGGGGGAACACTGCTCTGGGCTTGGGAGGATACGATGGGGTTAAAGTGAAAGGCTTGGTTTTAACAGTATAATGTGTAACCCCATAATGACTTTAAATATTGATTATTTGAAGGCCATTAGTGCTTATTGTTAAAGAAAAGTCGATACTTTTTAAGCCTTGTGAACCATTTGTCTCCTGTTAAAGGACATATCAAATTTAGCAGCATGCAGTGCAAATCCCCTAATACCCTGCTCACAAGCCTCCAGCTGGCATATTGGGGGCGGGGATAGAAAGGAGGGTGGGGGGGAGGAATATGCAGTAACACAGAATTGCT
The DNA here is from genome assembly GCA_020800305.1 of Porphyrio hochstetteri. Taxonomy (NCBI): domain Eukaryota; kingdom Metazoa; phylum Chordata; class Aves; order Gruiformes; family Rallidae; genus Porphyrio; species Porphyrio hochstetteri. The sequence goes on along the minus strand of CM036926.1, from coordinate 5,512,583 downwards.
CTCTGCAAGGTAAGGACAAGGCTTATCAGATGTAATAGCCAAGGGCTAAACTCACATTCTCGGAGTGTGGGACTGTAATTCAGCCCTTACTCTGAGAGGGGGAAGAAGGAAATTAATGGAGGGCTGAAGGCTGATGTGTACCTGAGAAAGGATGCATGGATTTGTGTTTTGGTGTCTCCCCATCTAAAAGCCTTTCTTGAGGTCTCTGGGGCTTTTTACTCCAGGTCATTTCCAAGCTTGCTTGAAGCAATCGGCTCTATCTGTCCCAGGCAGCCTTGGGAGGGCTTCCCAGCTCTGTGCCAGGACAGGATCAGGTTGTACTCCTCCCCTCCTGTGCCAGGTTTCTGTGCCAAGGATCAGGCAGGTGGGCTGGAAGGTGACAATGGCAGGCTACGACAGGCCCTGCATCCCCACAGCCAGCAGATCGGGTCACGGGATGGAAGAAGGTGTCTCTCCTTCGTGGTGTGAAGCACTGCTCCTCAGGGGCTCTGCAGCATGGGCAGGGGAGCATCCATCTACCTGCAGGGAGAGGAGTCCCTTGTCCCCCAAATATTTATGGGCATACCCACTTTCTTTCTATGTTCTTTACTGCTGGGGACTGATGCTGAGCATCAGGCAGGAGGGGTCTGATGACTCCTTCACGTTCAGCATCCTTCTCTGACTTCAGATGCCATGTGTGTACCTGTGGAGGTTGTGGGACCTTTGGCTGGTCTTGTGGCCTCACCCAGCAGCTTTGCCCTACTTGTGTGTTCAGTGGAGAGCTCCAGTGTCACCGAGAACAGCTCTGGGGTTACGTGTGGTCTGCTGCACTGAGCAGGCACTATGACAGCGAGTGTGAATGTGTCTCCCTGGATTTTCTAAACCTGTGGACTCATCCACACTATATGTTGTGTGTGTATCAAGCAGCAACTGGCCTCTTATGTTCAAAGTTGCTCCTGATGTGTTTCGTACTGCTGCCTCCAGCCCTTTCAGAGCCACAGCAGGCTGCTGGGCCCAGCCATGTGCGTGGCAGCGAGATCGGGTCCCACAGCAAGTGCCACATCCCGCCGTGCCCCCTCCCCAAGGCTCACCAGCCAGCCCGAGGACTATTCCCAAGGGATCCCAGTTCCTGAGAGGCAGGGACGCTGCGCAGCTCTGATGAGAGGACAGAGTGAATGAGCTGCAGGGTCTCTCTCAAGCAGATGTGAATTCCTTCGGGATCCAAGTTGGGCCCTGTAGTGCAACCTCAAAGCATAAAAATAGTCTCTGGGCTACCTGAGGGGGAGAGAACCATTTCTTGTCCAGTGCCCAGTCCAGATCCCCGTCAAACATATGCTTCCTGGGCATAGATTGCCTCTTCTTGGCTAAAATCAAGGCCCTCTCTTTGTTTGTAGTGTTTCTTTCTGAGCTCTCTGCCCACATCCCACACCCAGGCCTTGTGTGCGCTGTTACCTGTTGGACAGCATCCCCCTTCCTACCTTTGGAAGAGGCAGGGAGGGCATGGCCACCGCTTGCCTGGCCAGGGAATGGTTAAAAGCGACTTGACTTCCTAAATTGCTTCTTATAAAACGAACAGCACGTCTGCCAGGCTCGTCTCCCCATGATTACAGCTAATTACGATCGAACGGACACCTCCTAGCCCCCGTCATGCCGCTTTAATTGTCCGTTATTCATCTGCAGGCTGTCCGGGGTGGCAAAGCACTTGGCAGCCCAGCGACCGAGGCCTCGGCTAATTGTGAGGCCTCGGGGATTAGGGCAGGTGATTACACACTTCATGGTGTAATTACATAAGCATCGCTTGGCTGCTGCCCCGGCTCGGAGCCGAAGGTCACGCGCTGCGTTACCTGAGATTAATTGGAGCTGCCACTGAAGTGCGAGGTGCTGGCGGAGCGGTTATACGATTAGCATTAACATTTCAACAGCGACGGATCGATCTGTGGCTCTCCTCCAGACACAGCGAGCTGTGCAATTAGTTTAGAGGAGAGCTAGGGGAGGAAGGAGGAGGAGGAGAGATGGGGAAGGGGGAGCAGAGGCAGACGGGGAAGGGAGGGAGGCAGAGGCAGGCAGATGGGGTGAAGGGGTAGGGTGAATTTTGGAGGGGGATCTGTGCCCTGGAGCGGTGTGTGGTGGTGGGGTTGTGTAGAGGCTGTTGCATTGAATGAGGATAAAACTACAGTGGGAGGAACTAGAGAAAGGACGGCAACCTTTCCCTTGCCCACCTCATCCCCAAAGAATCCTCATCTGGCTTTTCCTGAGCCACGGTGGTAATCCCTCCCTGACTCTTTGGGATGGGGATGGCTGGGCTTCTCACTGGGGTTCTCGCGTTATCCCATGCTCGCACGTCATCCCCCCACAGAGAGGGGAGCCTGGTTCCTCATATGGTGCATTTGTTGCAAAGTCACGTGCACTTTCTCACTCCCTTTCTCCTGCCCTCCAGTCTCTCCTGAAGCAGATTTTATAGGGAGATACTGTAAAATGAAAATAAACGGCACCGCACTTGGCTCTGCCTCTGGATGCCCTGGTGAAGGTAATAATGTTGTAAGTGGCCATCAAAAGGAATTAAGAGACGTGCAGCCGGAAAGCAGAGATTTGCTTGCAGGCTCCCGGGGCAGATTTGACTAATGGAAGAGACCTTGGCTCTTACTCCCTTCCTGCCACCTTTTTTTTCTTGTTTCTTATTCCCTTCTCCCCCCTGCAAGCAAGCGCTACCTGCCTTGCTTCCAGGCATCATCTCCTTCCCCATCCTCAGACCTGCCTCTTCCGGCTTACTGGCCACCTTATATCTGCTCTACCTGTTCTGGCCAGCATCTCCCACCCATTTTCCAGTTGTATTCCTTTCCACTGACCCTGTGGCACTTGCTGCTCACATCCCTCTCCCCGCCTCTCCCACCCCTGTCTTTCCCTGCCTCAGTCCCAGCTTTTCTCTCCAAAATTAAAGATCACCCCTTGTCCCAGCTAGGACAGTGGCTTTTCTCATGGCATGCCAGTGATGCCTTCTAATGTTCCAGACCCACTCTCCAGCTCCCAACACATAGAATGCCTTTTCACTTGGAAGGTAGTTGAGGTAGAAACCCAGGCTTGCAAAGAGGACAGGCCAATGCAGCATCTTCAGCTTTGCCATTGCCAGCCCTGGACTCCCTCTGAAGAGCCCAGTTAAACAGGCACAGCAGCAAACCTAGAAAGGTGGGAATTATATGGGACCTATGGATTCCTGTCCACTTTCTTCCCCTTCTGGTTCTGCTTCTTTTCTCCTTTTCTCTCCCTTCTAGAAGTTTTGCATCTGGGTGAACAGGCATCTTTCAGTCTCAGAACAGCCTCTGGTGCAGAATGCAGGTCATCTGTGGGAAGGATGTTTCCCCTGAGCCTGGGACCCTCTGGGCACTGTGGATGGAGCCTCCGGATTTTCAACATGAATTTATTTTCTGCTCTCTGCAGGGACATGTCCCACCCACCGCCTCTGCTTTCACCCCAGAATGCACCCCATATTGCCCTGGGGCCCCACTTGAGACCTCCTTTCCTTGGGGTGCCTTCAGCTCTGTGCCAGACACCAGGTGAGTGCAGAAGAAACGCTTGCAGTCAGCGGGGAAAGCGGGAAAGACATGGGCTGTGACAAACTGCCAGGGAGCCAAACAGCCCAGACGTGTTTTCTGTGTTTCCCTGTTACGGTTGTGCTGGCTTCACCCTTGTTTTACAGTGACAGGGGCAGGTTGTCTTGGCTGCTCCCTGTTTTCATCCCCACCAGCCTCCCTGATCCCCTGTTTCAGCAGCACCAGAACACACTGCCTTGGGAATGAGGGGATGGACGGGCTCTAGAAGAGAAAGGCAGCTCTGCTGCCCTTCCTTGCTCAGTTAGCCCTTCAGAGAGCTGGCCCTGACTTAACAGAGAGTCAGTGCTGAGATTAATAACCCTGTGTTATTGTTCTCCCTGTCCCCAGGTTATGGGTTCCTGCAGCCGGCACAAGCAGAGATGTTTGCGCGGCAACAAGAGATGCTGCGAAAGCAAAACCTGGCAAGGTAAAGAGTGCAGAGGGTCAGCCTGCCTGGGCTGGGTTTGGGGGCTCCCTTCCCTTCACTGGCAGTGGGGAGGGAAATGCTGGGGGCTGTGTTGGGACCTGTGTGCAGGCAACAGAGCGGTGTCCAAGTGATCCCAGTGGAAACAAGGTGCACAGGGAGTTCTGCACCAATATGTGGAAGAACTTCACAGTGAGGGTGACAGAGCCCTGGGACAGGCTGCCCAGGGGGATATCTCCTTCACTGGAGATATTCCAGACTGGTCTGAACACTGACCTGTGCGCCCTGTCCTAGGGACCCTGCTTTGGCAGGGGGTTGGACTCGATGAGCTCTGGAGGCCCCTTCCAACCCCTATGATTCTGTGATTCTGTGTGGGTGTGGAGGTGACTGCTTGATCCTGCAAGCTCAGGTTCAGCGTGGCCGGGGGTCAGCACACAAGTTACTCACAGAACCCCCCCATCCCAATGTTGTGTCCCTCCCAATTTAGGTTGGAGATGTCAGCTGAGATCATCCGCCAGAAGGAGCTGGAGAACCTCCACAGGCAACGGCTACTGGCCGGTGACCCGCTGAGCCTGCATCCTGGCTTGCCCCCCGACCACCCGGCCCTGCGCAACGTGCACGACATCCCCGAGGGCCACCCGCTGCGGGAGGAGCTGTCCCGGAGGAACGCCATGCTGGTGCTGCGGCACAACAACACTCCCCTGCTGTCCCTCAACCCCAGCGTCCCCAGCAGTGCCACGCCGCCGAAGGAGCAGCCGCGGCGGGGCAGCCGGAAGTCATCACACCACCGCGCTGAGCCGCAGGGGCTGAGCGAGGCCAAGGAGCTGGCGGAGCCGCGGGCACGGGATGGGGTGCCAGACTGTAACGACGAGGAGATGAAGGACTCTGAGAGCGACGCGGATGTGAGCGATGAGAAGCCGGAGAGCCTGAAGGCTGAGAGCAGCAGCTCGGCCGCCGAGCTCAAGGAGTGCAAAGAGTCGGGCAAAGTCTGCGAAGGGGCCAAGGAGCTGGGTGAAGCGTCCGCTGGCCAAAATGCCCCCTGCAGCTCCTCGAGCGCAGAGTCCCCCAGCCACTTGCTTGGCCCAGGCATCAACAAAAACGAGGTGAAATACCTCCCACCAGCCTCCATCCCACCACCTCAGCCGCTGCCCTTCGGATTCCCTTACACCATGAGCCCGTACTTCCATGCAGGTGAGTGCGTGAGGGCCAGTCGCCAGCGGCCATGGCAACATGCTTTGCAGCCTGCTGAAAGTCTTCCCACTCCTGTTGTGTCTTTGTAGTTCTTTTTCCTCTGTGGGGAGCCAAGCTCCTTCTTTTAATTCGTATAGAGGAGTCCATTTGCAGTGGAGCGAATCAGGGCTCATGGAGAGGGCCAGCAGGATCCCAAGCACAGGAGGACATCCCAAGGTGATGGACTAAGGGATCTCCCAATTGCTTGGGCCCTTTCTGGAAGCCATGGTTCAGGACAGGTGCCAGTGAACTATTGAGGGCTTTAGGGAAACGAGGTGTTGCCCCACAAATTAAAGGGCCAAGAATATTGTTGTATCTGGAAGGGTGGCCTGAAAGGCTCTAAAGTCTCTTGGGCTCCTGTGCTTGTGTGATTTCAAGGCGGTGAGGATTGAAGGGGCCATGTTGCAGAGGGACACCCAGACACACAGAGCTCCCCAGGGTGACTTGGATCTGCGCTGCGTGGGCAGAGGCTGCAGGCTGTTTGCAGGGAGAGCTGTAGATGGCCCTGGGGATGAGCTGGAGCATGGCTGGCTGGTTCCCACAGGCTCGATTCTCCCTCTGTGCATTGCCATGGCTCAAGGAGAGGGACACGAACGGCTAAATCTTCAGCTTTTCCCTCCCTGCTGCATCCCACAGCTGGGCCGTTCCCAGGATAGCGTGTGTGACAGTATCTGTGGTGGGATGTCAGAGTGTTCCCCAGCAGCAAATTGTCCACCTTGGCTGCCTCGTGTCCTTGGCAGGTGTCGAAGTCACCAGTCCCTTTTCCAGCATAGAGGGAGCTGGCCTCTTCCTGATGCCTGTGGCAGACTTCTTGGTCTCCCAGGCACTGGTGTAGCTGGATGGGTGCCCGTGGGATGGGACAGGCAGGCAGAGAAGTTGGTGCCAGCTCTCTGGTCCCCAAGGCACAGTCCCTTGGGCTGTGGAGAGGGGCAGCAGAGGCAGGCAGTGCTGGAGCCAGAAGGGAGCAGAGGCTACCAGCAGTGCAAAGCCAGTTTCCCACCCTGGGAGCTGCTCTGCCTGGGGGTCCGCTGTGGGCAGAGCAGGGTGGCAGCCCTACTAGCCTAGCCAAGAGGCAAAATCTGCCTCAGCTAATTGCTTGGCTGAACAATTAGCAGGAGGTAGGACCTCCTGCCACGTGGAGGAGAGAGAAAAGGGAAGGGGGGGCATGGCATGTGGGTCGCTGGGGCTGCCTGCTTTCTATGCAAAGAGCTGCTGCGGTTGCGAAGGCGGCTGCCCATCGCTCATTAGCGCTGCCTTCCAACCAGGAAGGAGGAAGCGATTTCTCTGTGACAGGCAGGTGGCCAACTTGATAAATATTCCTGCTGCCTTGGGCTGCTGAGACTGCCTCGCAGGAGCCTTTTTCTCCCTGCCATTAAAAAGGGAAGCGCGGGGCTGTGTGGCGCTCATGGCTTGCGTGAGGCTCTGCAGGGAGCCCGGGATTGTAGCTGGCTTTGCTCCCTCCCCCAGCAACGCGCCAGTTACTGTAATAGGCCATTTATTATCATCACTTCGAATTTATATCACGAGCGTGTGTCTCGAGGCCTCGGCGAACACCAGGGCTGTGTTTCACTGCCCGGTTTCCAGGCACTTCTGATTTGTGGAGCCTGTTCCAGAGCTTGCAGGTCTTTTTCCTGAGGGCTCCTTTGCTTGCAGCTAGCTTCACGTGACCGGTAACACTGCCAGTTTCAGGCACTGGTTTAGCCCCCCCCCGTTGTGCTATAGGTGCTGTACAACTCCACAGCAGTGAGGGCTCTCACCTGCAGCAGCTGTGGGAAGGCAGAGCATCTTCTTCAGCAGGGCTCAGCAGGGCTGGGGGTTCACTGACTGAAATAGCAAAGGCCATATCGATCCAAAGGCTGCAGGGATCCTGGGGTGTGCTGGGGTAACACCAGTCAATGGAAACTGTGCTGCTTTGACCCTTGGGGAGCACAAACCACCTGAACACAGGCAGGCAGACAGACAGAGGCTACCCACTTCTCCCCCCAGCACTGGATAATTCCCGTGATCCATCCTTGCACGACGGCTGCTCTTTCAGCCTGGCTGGCTGGGGTGTGAGGTTGTGCTGCACGCTGGAGGCTGCTATTACAAAGTGGGCACTGAAAGAAGGCAGGTAACGTGTCAGGGTGAGAGGAAGAGCCAGAGGGGAGGAGAGAAGTGGCCAGCTGAGAACAACCACCGAGGTTCAGGCAGCTCCTCTAGTCTTCCAGCAAGGGGAGGCTCCTCCTTTGGAGGCAGAGAGCTGTTTTCTATCCCTACTGGGAAGAATATCGATGAGGCAGCCAGAGCTGGGTCGATTCCCTGAGCTGCCTTCTGGGGATCTAGCGGCTGCTCGATGACCTCATCTCGTCAAGGTTTCAGCAGCCTTGCTCCCCTCCTCCTCCCACCACCCCCCCTCCAGCCCCGTCCTTTGGAAAAGGTGAAGGATGGAGTGTGCAGGAGGCTAAAATCCTTCTATCGATCTGTAGTCTGGAGAGCAATTAACGCAAGCCTTCCAGTGCCGCTCCGTGCCCCGAGCCCTCTCCAGTGTGTGGGAAGGAGGAGGTGCCTGCATGGGGAGGAACGGGTGAGGGGTGAGAGTGGTGGCAAAACTGATTAAACCCATAATCTGACTTCCAAGTGGGCTTGCTTTGCATGCTGGCCTCCCAGTTGGCACCTGGATTGTCTCCTGTGACACCAGGACCAAAAAGCCACGTGTCTCCATGCAGCAGAGACAGTCCCATCGCAGCCCGGCTGCTGGATTTGCAGCAGAGGTTCCCCTCACTGGGATGCTCACCCTGACCCGTTCAGCCTTTGGCTTCTCTTCTGAAGCAGCTGGATATCAGGAGGAGGGAGGGCAATTATAAATGGATTGCAGCACGGGTGGTGAGGGCTTTTACGTGGACACCTGTCTCCAAGACGCTGGCCTGGGACGATGGATTCTTCTCCGTCCGTGCACGCTGGGCCCCATCTGGTGAAACGCTCTGTAATCCATTACCAGTCTCTGGGCCCATCATTTATCATGGAGCAGGACAGAGGGGGCCTGGCAGGGAAGAGATGCTGCCCTTTACGCATCCGCGCGGGCCGGCAGCATCCGGTGACATGTCATTACTGTAACAGAAGGTGCGTCCCCTCCAGCAGCTTGGCACCGATTTGTTATCATTCCCCAGACTGCCAGAGCGGCACTGAGGGGGGGCAGCCGAGCACGGCGGTGCAGCAGACAGTGTGGTATCTTCCTGAGGAGGAACAGGAGGAAGGATGAAGGTCCTCCTGCTCTAGGGACTTCAGAATTAGAGAGGGATGGGGACTGGGATGCTGTGTGCTGGTCCTGTGCTAGTTGCAGATTTAGATGCACGCTGAGGGCAGAGGGACTGCTGCAATCAGCTGCTGTGTCCTCCTGCAGAAGTTCTTCTTCCCAGTGAGGGTGAGGGAGCCCTGGGACAGGCTGCCCAGGGGGTGTGGAGTCTCCTTCTCTGGAGATATTCCAGACCCATCTGGACACTGACCTGTGTGACCTGTCCTAGGGACCCTGCTTTGGCAGGGGGTTGGACCCCATGGGCTCTGGAGGTCCCTTCCAACCCCTACAATTCTGTGATTCTTGGTGTTATTCCTGCATCTGGTGACTTCAAGATGAGCGATAGAGCTGAGGTGGGAGCAGAAGGGATAAGGGGACACCTGAACACCAGGGTCCTTAGCCCTGGCTTCAGGGGTGCTGGGTACACAGAGTGGCAGCTGCATGTTGAGAGCTGCGAGGGCTGAGCTCTTCTGTGGTCACCATGAGATCTTCAGAGGGCTTTTCTGAAGGGAATGGGCGTGCTTTGCCACTAACTTCCACAGAGGTAGGCTTCCACCCTCCAGCCCTCCAGAACCTGCAAATGGGCCAGAACCCAGAGTATCAGCATTGACCTTCCCCCTCCTAAGGATATTTCCACCAGTCAGTCCCTGTTCCCCTGGAATAAACGGGAAGGGGAAAACAAACTCTCTGAGATAAATATTTTGGCAGAGTTCTGTTTCTCTGTGTGTGGGTACGTGGAAAGTATTTCTCCTCCTTGTACGGCAGGGCTGTCTTGCCCTCGCTCTTGGATACAGCAGGCTTACTGTGTGTGCATCTGTGTGTGCCTTGACCTCTCCCTTCCTGGGTTTGGGGGGGCACAAAGAGGCAAAGGAAAGAAAACCCCCAGTGAATGGTTTCTGATGGAGAAGCAGGCGGTAGCCCAGCTCTGCTGGTGATGTCCATAACCCTGCACATGATCCCACATTCCATCCGATTCCAGGATCACAAGCACGTGCACAGGAGAGGGACTGTGGGGAAGCTGGGAAGCCTCACACCTTTCCCCCCATCTCCCTGCCAGCTGTGAGTGCAACATCTGGGCTAAATCTCTGCCCGCACCGGTAGGGACCTGGCGAGAGTGTGTAGCTGGAAGGGACGGACCAGGCTGAGGTTAAACCCTGAGGATGGGTCTGGCTGGCTGGTGACTGGAGAATTCATTCCCAAGCCCTGTGTTGCTGCAATTCAATCCTTGGCTTGCTTTGGGAATAAGGAAGTACCTAATTTTAAAGCAGTTGGCTGTTACAGCCAGATCCCCTCCGAGACGCTCGCTCTGGCTGCAGATGGAGGTGTCTCGCCCGAGCATTGACTGTGCCTAGAATAATTGAGCTGGGTTTCACTTCCTCTATTTACTGAGCTGCAGCCGCCTTTCCAAAAAGGAGAAAGAGAATTTCCCCCCCACCCCTGAGGAAGCAAAATCCCTCCCCTGCAAGGGCAAAAAAAAAAATAACCCCCAAAACAAAACAAATCAGGAAAAAGAAAGCCCTCAGCCCTTTGGGTGCTGGGTGAATTTTAACATCAGCAGCTGCGGGTTTGTCTCCTGGCAAACAGAATGCAGCAGGAATGAGAATGAGGGCTCGTGTCCATCTGTCTGTCTGGTAGCTGGGGGTGGTGAGGGGAAGGGAAGTGCTCGCTGGCTCTTTGGCAGCAGCTTCTGCCTCCACCTCCCGTGCTGATGGGCGCCTAGCTTGTGGGGATGCTGATCTCGCTCCCTGCAGCTGCTCTGTCAGGCACCAAGAAGTGTTGGGAGGTGCTGGGGGGAGAAGGGGTGTGAAGAGAGCGAGGGGCTGCCTGGCGATGTGGGGGCGATGGGTTGTCCGTGCTCAGCGTGTCACAGCGGCATCTTGCAACCCTGATATTTAGAGGGGAGAGGGCTCTGTGCCTGCCCGGAGCAAGGGATGAGGTAGGGAGTAAGGAGGTGAAGGGGGTGTGAGAGGTCTGGGTGATGCCCAAAGTGAGTGCCTTGAGGGTCCTGGGGCAAAGACAGGCCTGTGTCCCCAAGGCATGGGGAGAGAGGGACAGCCCCATCCCCGCTCCAGAGGGACAGGATGAGCTGGCAGAGGAAGCAAGCCTTGCAGAGCTCCTGCCAAGACCTCCTGGCACTGGAGCTGGCACTCAGCCCTTGGCACTGGCCCGTGTCCTTAAGGAGAGCCGGGAGGTCAGGGCCGGCCCCTGCACAGGGGGCTGGTGGTCCTTGTGTGGCTGCTGCTGGATGGAGAAGATGCACATGGACTTCCCAGCACCACAGGCAGGCCATTAGTGGCTCCTTCCCTGAGGAGAGGTGGGAGGGGAGCAGTGCTGGGAAGGGAAGCAGGAAGCTGGGAGCGGAAATGTCAGGGAAACGATTACATCGCGTCTGCCTGCTGCTTGTGCAGACGGCTGTTGTTTGAAAAGCATCCTATTGGCATGATAACTTCCTCTGCAAATCCGGCCCTTTCCCCGTTGCCTGGGACCGTGCTGGCAGCTTTGCCACCCACCCAGGGGACACTCAGTGTGTGGCTTCGCCATGTGCCCTGTCTGCACCTCTCTCTGTGCCTCTTGCCTCTGACCTGCTGCGTTCCCCCAAGAACCAGCCGCTCCTCTGGGCTCGTGCTCCCCACCATGATGTTCTTGCACCCCACTTTACCTGGTCAGGACTTGCAGAAGTGCCCCCCAGGCAGGAGGAGGGAGGCGCAGCAAGGGGTTAACTCCATAGTGCTGATCAGATGCCTCGGGAAAACCTTAAGCCTGAGGAACTGACCATTTTGTGACCACAGACCCCGGGGAGAAAGAGGTTTTCTGGTCATTTCTTGCTTCGTGCCCTGAAGTGTAACTGTTCATACCCCTCAGAGTCTCTCCCTACTGTAATCATGGATGTTTGCACCCCTGAATGTCCCTTTGGCCTGAATGGTGTCACGCAGCAGTGAGTTCCACAGGTCAATAAGGCTCTTCTTCCCCATTCCTCAAAGTGGTGTTTCCTGGAGCTGGGTTTCTTCATCGCTTGGCCCTGCATTTCTCCTTTCACACGCTGCAGTAGGTGGGAGATACCTGGCCTCTGTGCCTCTCCTCCAGCTCCTCTCCAGTCTGGTTTCCTCCCCGCATGCACGTCCCGTGCTGTCTGGCGCCGGCGGGGAGGGGGGGCCCACTGCCACCCTTTTGGAACCCATCACCTCCGTCTCCACTGACAGGGCTGAGACCTGAACCGCTGTTGCGTTTCGGAGAATTGACACATCGGCTCTGAACTCTGAGCCACGCTGTCTTCAGGGTGTCACAGGGGCTGGCAGGGGTCATCCTGTCACCCGTCAGACACTGGCCTGGCAGAGATGCTCAGCTCCTGCGTGGAGGTGGGAGGGCAGCGTGCTCCGAGACAGCGTGCTGGGGCGGACCGATCCGATGGCTATTTTGGGTTGGGGAGGGATGGAAAGTGAACCCTTTGAAGGAGCAGGGTGTTCTCTGGTGCTTCACACTCCAGCAAGGCAGGAGGCCACGAGGGAGGGGTGTTGGGGCTGGTTACCATGCAGAGCACGTAGCCAGGAGAGGGTTGGGGGGGAAGGAACCCACAGGGCAGTCGGAGTTTTCCGCTTTGCAGCGTGTGTGGAGAAACAGTCCTTCAGGGCTTGGGGTGGTTTTTTTCCCTTTTCTTTCCCCTCCCCCTGTTTCTTCCCCCGCAGCTGAAGAACATTAAACACATGAAATGCATTAGTTGGGATTTTTCCTTTCCCCTGCCCCCCCCCCCCTTTCTAAGCTGGGGACCTCCAGGAGGAAGAGGCCTATGAATTGACCCTGCCCAGTGCTTTAATTGACAGGTCATTAAAGATGAATGTGTGGCTAGAGAGAAATATTCAGATTGCAGGCTAGTTGTTGTCCGTGTGGGATTTTAATGATTTATGTTTCTTTCTCCTCCCCTCCTTCCTACCCCCCCAACTCCAAACAATCCAGGCACCATGGGAGGTCTGTTTCTGGATGGCGAGGAAAGCCCTGCGCTGGAAGACATCAGCAAATGGACGGTGGAGGATGTGTGCAGCTTCGTGTCCAACTTGTCTGGCTGCACCGAGTACACTCAGGTAAATCTCCAAACAGCCTCAGGAACATCACAGGGGGGGAATCACCCTCCCTGCAAGCCCCCCTGCTCTGTCCCCCTGCTCTGTGCCTGTCCCTCCTAGGAGAAGGTGTATCTCGCAGCCCTGTGGGGCCTCAAGATATTTTTGGGCTTTTTTTTCCTAGTGAAATTGCTAAATAGACCCCAGGAAGGTGTGTGTGTGATGGGCCTTGCAGATGGGTGGCAGTAAGGAGAGAGTCCAGTGGGAGAGGACGGGAGCCAGGGCGAGGTTGGGAGCGAGCGATGCAGGGTTGATCGTGGATAGCAGCTCTCAGTGTCGCACGGCTCTCACTGCCCAGCTGGGGCTTCTAGAAGCTGCCCTGTGCTCTGCTGTGGAGCTGGGCTCAGCAGTGGGTTGTGTGGGGCAGCTGTGCTGTTGGATGGGCAGTTGCATGGTCCCTGGATTGGGATGGGCAGCTCGTGGAGCCGGCCAGCCAGGCCGAAGGTGCACCCAGAAAACTGGAGGGGGCAGAGCGGGGCTGTGGGTGACCCACCTGCACAAGACTCTGCCTGCACAAGCATCAGAGCAGCCTCCTCGTGCTCTGAGTGATGGTGGCTGTGATTTCTAAGCTCATTCCAGCAGAGTTGAAATACCCATCGGTCCTGGGGCTTCCTAAGGCCCACTCAGTGTGAGGTCGTGAGGTGCAATAGAAAAACCTGCCCTGTGTTTTTGGCTTCCACATCTGCTGGAGCCCATTATAAATGCCCCATTGAGAGAACACACCAACTGCAAAGGCAGAGAGAGATTCCTGAGCTGGCTGGGCAGCCTTGTGAAGAGGGATCCGTGTGCCTGGATGGGAGGGACTAAAAGCAGCAGAGATAGAGCGGCAAAGGGCCAAAGTTCAGGACAATCCAGCCTTTCAGCAGGGAGACATCCCAGGCTGAGCACAGGTCTTGAAGGGAGGAAGGAGAGCAGGGGCTGAGCTTCCTAGATAGAGGGGAGTTGAGCTGGGCTTTGACATCTACGCTGATGAAAACTGCTCCTCTGTTTGGCCCCCGCTGCCTCTCCCTCTGTTACTTGAGTTAGGCAGTGCCCTCTCCCAGAGCCCGTGCCTGTCCCCAGCCAGTTTGGGAAGGTTAGAGCTCAGTGCCTGTCCCCAGCCAGTTTGGGAAGGTTAGAGCTCAGTGCCTGTCCCCAGCCAGTTTGGGAAGGTTAGAGCTCAGTGCCTGTCCCCAGCCAGTTTGGGAAGGGTAGAGCTCAGTGCCTGTCCCCAGCCAGTTTGGGAAGGGTAGAGCTCAGTGCCTGTCCCCAGCCAGTTTGGGAAGGGTAGAGCTCAGTGCCTGTCCCCAGCCAGTTTGGGAAGGGTAGAGTTCAGTGCCTGTCCCCAGCCAGTTTGGGAAGGGTAGAGCTCAGCCCCCCACTCCTGCTGGGGCAGCATCTTAGGACAGCACCGTGTGTTCAATCCGATGGCTGTTTGGGTGTCCTTGCTCCTGGACCGTGATGCTGATCCCATCCCAACCTGCTTTGTTAAAACCACCCAAAAAAGCCCCCACCAGAGCTGCTGGGGAGCAAGTGGCTGCGCAGGGAGCAGGGAGGGGAATGTATGTTACAGGGATGGGCTCTGTGTGATGTTCCTGAGAGGAATGGCCGAGCTTGGGACTGGATCAGGGTGATGGGGTGTGTGGGGGAGAGACGGGTCTGCTGATGGAGGGAGGGAAAGGACACTGGTTAAACAGAGATGGGGGATGGATGGGTGTTTCTGAAGGGGAAGCAGCAGGTCCGTGTGTGCAGAGGGGACTTCTGGGCCTGGGTTTGTGAGGATGCTGTGAATGGGTGGTGGGTGCAGTGTACACACGTGGGCTGCAGCGTGTGCTGAAGGCAGCTCAAGCAAACAGCTCTGAACACAAAACACCCAGCTGCTCACATCGCTGCCCCCACCCAGCCTGCGCTCCTGTGCTGGTGGCATCGCCGTTTGTCCACATTCCTGTTAGGGAACGAGGACAGGAGTTGCCTGGAAGCTTCTGAATGAGGCCAGCAGGAAATGCACAGAAATCTTTACCACAAGCTCATCCATTTACACCTTCCCGTGCCAGCTCCTGGCCCATGGTGGGGAAGGAATCAATAGCTTGTGGAGACAAAGGTTCTGCAATCTTCTCACTGCATCACAAACAAAATGTTTTACGATAATGGGAGCTGCAGTAAAGAGCCTCCTGTCGTGGCCTTGCTGTGTTGCATTTCTGGGGGGTGGGATGGATGTGTGGCTTAAGGGACGATGTGTTTTTATGCGCTTAACAGGTTTTTTACTAGGTGAAAATGCCAGCGTTCAGGGGCGACCCAGCTCCACAGCTCCAAACTGCAGAGCTGTCTTGTGTTCTCTTCTCCAAAACCACAGCTGCTGGGGAGGTCTGGCACTGGGCTGCAGGCTTCTCCTGCCAGGAAAACCCAGCAAGAGTTTGGTGGTATGCTGTGCATTCAGAATCACAGTGCAGACAAACAAGAGAACTTGAGCAAAGGCAAAAGTTGCCATTCCCGAGTTCAGGCCTTGGCAATATTCTGCTCTGTCCCCGCAGCGGATCAGGACCTGTGGGACACCCAAGGGAGATGCTGTTTCTCAGGTTGAAGGCTTTTTTGTGGAGGGTTTTAGTGCTGAGCGAAGGGAAGCTTCTGGCTCCCAGCCACGTTGGCTTCAGAGGAAGGAAAAGAAATGAGTATAGCAAGTTTTGCTAGGTCAGAGAGCAGAAACACATGCTGCAGTCATGAGCAGCCTCGCTGGTGGAGTCCAGCAATGAAAAACACTTGCAGCAGCTCAGTTGCCTTGGCTCCAGCAGCTGCCACCGCTGCTCTCCGGAGGGATGGCTCCGGGGTGACAAAGCAGCCGTCAGTCAGCTGACCCCCCAGCCCTTGCTGAAGGGTGTAGTAGGAGTGACGCTGCGTGGGAGCTGCTGTGTGGAGAGCAGGATCAGGCCCTGCAGGCGGTGCTGGGGTGAGCACCCTGCACGAGCTGGGGCGTTGGAAGATGCTGTGGAGTGGAGGTGTGGTGTCGTAAGGGAAACCTGCCTTTAGGGAAGGGTTACATTAGGTATTAGGGGGAAGTGCTTTACAGAGGGAGAGGTGAGGGGCTGGAACAGGCTGCCCAGAGAGGTGATGGATGCCCCATCCCTGGGGGTGTTCAAGGCCAGGTTGGATGGGGCCCTGGGCAGCCTTGTGTAGCTCCAGGCCTGGAGGTTGGTGTCCCTGCCTGTGGCAGGGGGGTTGGAGCTCTGTGATCCTTGGGGTCCATTCCAACCCAGACCAGTCTGTGATTCTGTGACATCCAAGGGGAACCTGTCAGCTAAACTACCCAACGATGGCAGTTTGCCTGTGAAATATCGAGGCTGCAGGAGGCTGGTGCTACGTGTTGCACTGCCCTGGCTATGAAAAATGGAGTAATAAGCCCACATAGCCAGACCTTAACCTTTGTAACACGGTGCCTGTTGGGTGGGAAACTCCTGTGTGACCCGTGTGCTTGGAAGGGAAAGAGGCAAAGCAAAGGAAATTCTTTTTCTGTCCCTAAGAACAAGTTATGGGGGATGGTTTAGTGTGGCTGCTGGGCTGGGATGTGTTCATGCAGAACTGCTGATTTGTCAGACTCTGCCAGCTCTGCCATCATTTCTGTGCACATCGCTGGGCTCTGCCTCAGCCAACAGCAAGAGGGGTAAGAAACTTCAGCTGGAGAACGGGTTGTTGATGGGAACAGGCTGAAGGGCCAGTGCAGTTCGCTCAGCAGGATGGCAGCACATTTACTGGTACTGCTTGGCTGCATACAGAGGCACCACAGTGCTTGTCAGTCTGTGCTGCTCAAAGCACTGGGGAAGAAGGAAGGGCCTGGTGCTAAACGGGGTGTCCAGGGAGGCTGGGGAGTCACCGTCCCTCGGGGTGTTCAAAGAAAGGTTGGATGAGGTACTTAAGGATGTGGTGTAGTGAGTGATACAGGTGGTAGGGGAGTGGTTGGACTGGTCTTGGAGGTTTTTTCCAGCCTTGGTGATTCTGTAAAACAGACTGGTGAGGAGGGCTCAGCCCAGTCCCAGTTGGAGCGCTGGGTGTCGGGAGGCACAGCCAAACAGTGTGCCAGCCAGCCAGCATTCTCTCACGCCTCCTCGGAAGGGCTGTGATGTAGGACGGGCTAAGGAGGAACAGAACAACAGCACAGTGCAAACCTGAGTGCTACACATGAAGCCATGTGACCTGCAGGATGTGCTGCACGGGGCCATGTGTGTGACTGGCTGGTGACTGGTCTGGAAAAGAGCAGCTTTGAGAAGGGAACACGTGGACATGCGAGTTCCTCCTTTCACCAGTGACTGCAGGTACTTTGGTCATCTGCTGGGTCAGTTTTCCAGATACCCATGTGCATGTGAGCAACCCAGGATTTGCCCAACTGTAATTTGTTTCTCCTGTGTCCCCTGCCCTTTTTGCAGCTGGGTTAAGGCCTCTGGGCATGGCACTCTGCTTCTTCAAATCTGCCACTGTATGCTACCAGCGGGCGTGCTCAGGATGTCACACTCAGGGCAGCTGTTTTGCTTGCTAAAGCTGGAGACATTCCCCAGAGACAGAACTTCACACACCATCCCAGCACAGAGGAAAACCCAAACTCAAATGTGTTGCTGTACCTGAACTACCCCAACCAGCCCCAATTCCCATTCCCACCTGTCTCCTTGTGCACGGTGGGTCCTGGCTGTGAATACAGGACTAGGCACACCACTCATGTGCCAGTATGGACCTGCTGCACCACGGAGGCTTTTAGAGTCTGGCCTCTCTCCAGCACCCAGCAGCAAGGTGAGTGCAGCAGCGTTGCTAAGCCTGTGTTCTGGTTTCTCCCAGGTATTCCGTGAGCAGGCTATTGACGGCGAGACCCTGCCCCTCCTGACAGAAGAGCACTTACTGAACAACATGGGGCTGAAACTGGGACCTGCTCTGAAGATCAGGTCACAGGTAGGAAAATTTCCTATGTAGTAAGCTGTGGCACACCTTGAAGTTGTCCCTAGCTGGAGTAAGGACAGGAAGAAACACGGTTTGCTGAAGATAAGTTATCAAGCAAGGTTTGTTTATGTGTAATTATTTGAAGCAAGCTTGATCTGTCCTGCAAAACATTCCATGTCCTCATCTGAAGGATGTTAGGAGTCACCTAAGACTTTTGGGAAGGAAACACAGATGGTGTGTAGTGCCCAGGGGCAGAAGCCAATAGCTTGGGACAAGTGGTGGAGGGAATAACAGAGATGCAGGAGGAAACACCCAAAGCTGACCAGCTTCTGCTAGAGACGACGTGTTGGGCTGTTCCCACAAGGCCAGGAAGAAAGGAAAGCTTCTCAACGCAGGTGAGGCTAGTTAGATGGTTTCTAATCAGTGGGACCTGAAAATAGTTATCCCAAAGTACCTAAAGAACTGGGCAAAGCCACCTCAGGAACCAGCTGTCTCTTTTTTTCCTTAGACTGGTTGCAGGGCTGCTCATTTGCCCTGTAACTGTTTGGCTCTTGGTGGCTCTCCTTAGCAAGGCTTGAAGCACAAATATGTTTAACATGTCGCAGCAGCATCTGCTGATGGCTTCCCTCCCCAGTGAGCAACAGGCCAGCTCTTTCCCTTCTCTGCCCTGCTGGTAACAGGTTTCTGTGAAGTTTTTCTGTCCTGCTAGCTGTAGCTTAGTGGTCTCACCAATGGACTGTGCCCCCTCCCACCACACCCCCTGCTTGTGCTGTTCACTTGTCTTGTGATGCACTAGAAATAGAAATCCCCTTTGCCTCTGTGATGTGGTCATGTTGGCTCTTTGAGAGGGCTGTATTCCCACCTCAACAGCCTCGTTTGCTGTTGTGCCCTCTGAATGATGTCTTAGCTTCTCAAAATACCTTTTCTGGGCTCTGCCCAGGGAGTTCTGCTTTCCTAAAACCCCTGCACCCTGCTCCTCCCCTCCCTAGCAGGCACTCATGGGCAGGGCAACTTCCATTGCAGTTGCCTCCATTTCCCTTTGGTTGGCCTCAAATCCAGCAGCATCTCCTCTAGCTGCTTCCTTTCCCCATTTACTCAGCAGAAAAACAGCTTCTGACACACGTCAAGACCAGGCTGGTCCCTGGGAGACTGTGTCACACCTACAGCTCCACTGATGCCTGTGCACACAGGTTGCACACACAGTCACCACTCCAGTGTGGTTTCCCTAAGCCACAAGCTGTACATTTGTTACACAACATTAAAAACAATAAGAGTAACTTTACTACTTTCCCTACAGCCCTCGCTGTTTACGAGGGGTCTAATAAAAAGGTTCTGTGGGCAATTGTTCCCCACGGGTCAATTCAGGAGGAAATAAAACTCTGGACGTTTCTTAAAAACCAGAGAACTCAGCGTAGCTGAGAGCCACTCTCAGAGCAACTTTGGTGGGGAAAATGGGAGATAGGGGCTGAAAGGTTAAAAAAAACCAAACCCCACCCAACCCCACTTTGATGTAATCAGTAGTGTTTAGAGCTTGCTAATAAGGCTGGAGGGGGGGTAAGTGGGGAGCAAAGCCCCCATGTTGCTAACTGAATAATGCCCTGGCTGTCTGGGGTGAAGGCCAGCCTGTGGTTTTGTTTAAGCTCAAATGTGAAGCAGCTGTCTAGGTGTGGGGAGGCTGTGGGGCTGCAGGCTCTGCCTGGGAGGCCAGGCTGGCTGCTCGGGGCTGCAGGCGTAGAGCTTCCTGTGCAGTTAACAGCAGTCACCACGTAGCCAGATTTATCCCCCCCACCCCTTGTTGTGCTGTTCCCCCCCTCCAAGAGCAATTCCTGCCCTCTGGAAGCGGACATGGCATGCTGTCTGGCTGTGTGGACCCTGGGCTGGGTTAGCAGACAGGTTCTATCCAACTGTCCGTCTGGCAGCACCTGGTAATGAGCAGAAGCAGCAGGGATCAGTCAGCCCTCTTCCCCCAAAAGCTGTGACTGAGAGGCCTCTGCCCAAAGCCTCGCGGAGCGGTGATGAGCTAGAAACTGCTCCTCACTGCCATGTGTCCCCAGGAAGGGGACAAGCCAGGGTGCATGACAGATGATGAGCACTGTCATAGCTGTTCCTGCAGCCTCACCTCACTGCAGGTTTCCAGAGTCCCCTGGTCTCGATCTGGCCAAAAACCAGGGACACCCAAAACCCACCCGCAGCCTTAGCCTGGGCTGGACTTGCCAGCGCCAGCTGCACCTCAGGGCCACACACCACTGCCCAGGCTGAGTGCAGTGGGGAGCACCACTGTGGGACAGGGTGTCTTTAGGAGAGGAGACAGGAGGAAACTTCCCCTGGGTATCCTGGGTAAGTCTCCAAGGGTTTGGGGTGGGGTTTTTGTGGATTGGGAACAGTAGCTTTTCTATCTGCAGTTCACCTTGGTGTACCGAACCTGGGCGTGAAACCACAGCTTCTGTGGCCTTCACCCTCTGCCCATCCTCATCCCCTTTTCTCTCCAGCACCCGGCCTTTATTCCCTCCTTTCTTCTCCTTTTCACTAGGTCGCCAAGCGCGTGGGCAGAGTTCTCTACATGGCAGGCTTCCCCATGGCCTTCCCCCTGCAGCCTCCTGGTTTGCGGCCCCCGGAGCGGGACCTGCCCCAGGCCGACCTGCGACCGTCCTCCACAGGCAGCGTGGCCTCTCCCTTCAGCAGCGGCCTGCCCGCCGCCAGCCGCGTCTCACCAAAGCAGGAGAACGGGAACCCCTCCATCATCACCGGGCTCAACGACACCCCCAAACCTCCCTCCTAACTGCAGCTGACTGCTTCTGGAACTGAGGGGTCAGTGGAACGGACTGAAGGTGTGTGATGCATTGTGAGAGCCCAGGAGAGCCTCCTCCCTCAGCAGCGTGAGACACAGGAGTGAGGAAGGGGAGGGGGGTGTTTTTAAAAGTTTTTTTGGATGCATTTGCTTTTTTTTTGGTTAAAAAATAAAAAGAAGAAGAAGAAAAATAATATCAACCCATGGAAGTTCTAAAATGAAACTGTAAAAAGGGAAGACAACTATCCAAAGATGTACTGAGACAACGAAAACGGTTCTGGAGGATGGCAGCAGCATTCCCATTCCCTTTGGCACCAGGAAAGATGGAGCCGTGGCCAGGGAATGAACACTTTTCTTTGCCTTCAAAGAAACATGGCTTTCAGGAACTTCTGGGAGTGCCCCCCAGCAGGGAAGGGGACCGGGCGCTGCTCCCCCAAATGGTACTCAGCACCCCTGAGCAAAAAAAACCAACCCACCCCACAAAAACCCATCAAAAACGAAAGCAACAACCTTCCCAGATCTCTCCTCCTCCCTGGAAACTGTACTCAGTTCCTCATTCAGGTGTCTATGCATCTCTAGCAACTTTTAAAACAATACCAAAGACAGACAAAAAGAGAAAAAGAAAAAAAAAAAAGAGAAATATTAACTAAACCTAAGGCGAGTTCCTGTCCATGTTTACGTCAGTGTGGATGGTACGGCACAGGCGGCTCCGTGCTGACCCCCCCGGGCCAGGGGCTGCCCTCTTCCCTTTGAGCACACCCAGAGAACAGACTCTGCCTGTGCTCCAGCCCCACAGAGGTTGGTTTGTCCTTTGGTTGGTTGGGGTTTTTTGGGTTTTCTTCTCCCATTAGCTGTTTTGTTTCATAAAGAGAAGAAGAGGAGCGTGCGCTTCAGTGGGATGAAGGGTCCCAGGCCTCGCGCCCTCTGGCCCCTGTACAACAGACTGATGGATACATTTGGGGTGGGGGGTTTATTTTTTGTTCATAGGGTCAGTTTTGTTCTTTTTTTTTAATTTCTCAAGCCTTGTTACAGAGGTGGATGTAGTTGCACATTCTGGCCGGCCGTGGACCATGAGACAGATACCTGTGCGTTCCCAGAGGAGGGGGAGGGATGCTGGGGGGGGCTTCAGGTTAAAAAACAATGGGTAGAGTTTTTACTACTGTGAATGAGATGATGGTAACTCCTGGGGGTGACCTCCTGTGACTTGTACAGTTGTGAACAGCAATCACATGTGGTACTTTTCTCTTTCTCTCCCTCCCTCCCCCCCTTTTATTTTGTTTAACGTTGCACGTGCTGCCGTTTTTCTTACAGACTAGCTTGGTGGTACATTAGCTTCTTTATATTGTAAAAAGAACCAGAAGTCATTATCCATCCCATCACGATAAAAATGCTTTCCAGCAATCAATTTAAATAAAAAAAGAAAAAAAACCCACTTAATTTACAAATGGTACCTGGCTTCCTGAGCTCCTTGGAGGTGGTTGCCCTACGTGGGAGGGTCTCCTTTCCATCACTGTGTGTACACATCCCTCAGTGGGGGATTGGTACCTCTTCGTGCATCTGGCTGAAAGCCAAGCTGGGGGGGTGGGTTCACAGCTGCCAAAAGATCACTTTCCCAGCAAGGGAAGAAGCAAGGCTTTTTGTTTTTGGAAAGAAAGGTAAGGTAAAAATCTCTCCTGGAGTCACACACCTCTGGTCCTGTATGGAGCTGCCTGGACACAAGGCTTCACCAGCTGTGGGGACCTCAGTCTCAGGCACTCCTGAGCCCCTGAGGGAGCCCCTCAGAGCAGGCTACCAGTGACAACACCACTCCCACAAATTACGAATTTCTGAGCTTACTTCACAGACTCACAGAGGGTCAGGAGTTGGAAGGGGCCTGGAAAGATCATCCGTTGCAACCCCCCTGCCAGAGCAGGGTCACCCAGACTAAATCCCCCAGGAACACATCCAGGTGGGTTTGAATGTCTCCAGAGAAGGAGACTCCCCAACCTCTCTGGCAGCCTGTCCCAGGGCTCCATCACCCTCACAGGGACAAAGTTCCTCCTTACATTTCCATGGATGTTCCCCTGCTCCAGCTCCCACCCATTCCTTGCCCTGCCTTACCACATGACAGGTGCCTGGCTGGGAAGGGCAGCTTTAGAAGGTTCTGCAGCTGGGAAGAAGCAGCCCCCTCTGTCCTATTCCCACTGCTCAGCTCTGGAAAGACCTAACTGAATGAAGCCAACACCCCACCACACAGGAATTGCCTGTGCAGGAATGATGCCTGGCAGCAGGGCAGGAGCAGCACCCAGCGTAGGGCAGGAAGAGTGTGATCACCTCTTCATCTACTCGGAGTTGTTACTACATACACACGTGAGTGGGAGGCAGGGAGACCTCTGCCCAGCCACAGTACACGGGTTTTTAGCTGCAGAGGGCAAGGTAGCTGAGCTGGAGGTCTGGCCCCAGGAAAGTAGAACGTAAAAAGAAAGGGGTGGAGGGGGGAAATGTTGTTATTTCTTTTCATTAAAAAAAGCATCTTGTCCTCCTGTGAGGTGCAGGAGCGAGGCTGCCGCAGGGGAACATGCAGGCAGTGCAGCAGGCAGAGGTGAACATGTCTGTGCAGGCAGCTTGGCCACCCCCAGCGCTGACAGGGAGCTACTGGCCTCACTGAGCAGGGCAGAGATGAATAGAGGTGGTATTTAGGCTTAGCCCCTCTAGCTTCTTTCCAAAAATCTGCATTAACAACCAAGAGTGCTCTTGAAAGGCACAGTTAGCTTCCAGGAGCCATGCTGGCAGATAACACCTCAAGAATATTTAACTTTTCCCACCTACCTGAGCAAGTTCCCTCTGTTCCTGGTTTGGCTCCTGAAGCAGCATCCTCGGTGCCAGCCCAGCAGTGGGCTCAGGAGATAAGCTGTTTCTGCTTTCCCAGCACATCACAAATTGCCCTTAGGCACTCTGAGCTATGCAATGTCCCCCCCAAGCCCCACTCCTACAAGAGGAGCTTCACCTAGAAGCTGTGTGGGTGACATGGTCCTCGGCTCTGCAGTAACAAAGGTGGGCTGGGTGCTCAAGGCAGCCTGTGATCATCACAACTGGTTTCAGGACACAGAGAAGAGCCCAGTTCAGCACACAAGCAGCTGGGGCCGGCCCTCAGAGGGAATTTTTTTACCTCTTTAGGGATAAAAACAAACAGGTCTGTCATGACATAAGGGCACAGACTTGGCCCTTGGTTTTGCTAAGAAAATCCACCCCACACAAATCCAAGAGCCATCACTACATCAAAGTGTGTTCCCTACATACAAAACTAAACCAGTTTTGCCTTTCCTTATTCCTTCCTGCCTGCACACCCTCCCATCGCCCCCAGTACCCTGAGGCACTTAACATCCTCATGCTCAGAGCCACCTTGATTGAACTGTGCCGATGCTGATGTGACCGATAAAGGCTTCTGTTGGCATGACGAGCAGAGCTCTGAAACACCCTATGGGACCCTTGAGAACTTCTTGGCAAAAGGGAGGGATTGGTCAGGGCCCCAGAGCAAAATCCGGGGCTACATGGGTGGCTGGCTGAACACAGAAGGACCCTTAGACAAAAGAAGTTCTCCAGCCCCTTGGCCAGCTCACCTCTGCCCCAGCAGGACCCAAAACTGAGCCCTGTGCTATTTAATCAGCAGATTTTAATGAGGGATGTTTTTATTACCTACACTGAGTGGTTTTATGGGCTTTGATACGACAATTTTACTGTTACCAAAAATGTAACTGGTAGAAAAAGCTTTTGAGTCCCAGTAGCGTCTCTGCTGTGTCACTGTGACAGTCCTTGGTGGCACCTGGGGGCCGGCCTCCCCCCCTCCACGCTCCCCAGCTCTTACCACCTCTGAGAACCAGCTGGGTCTCCACTGAGCAGCAGCTCTGTAAGGAATAATCTTGGAGGGGATGGCTGGGAGGATGCTCAGTCATCATCAGAGAAGGTTAAGTCTGCCACAATGTCCTCTTCCCCTTGGGCCAGCTGTTCCAGGTCAGAGCGTGACATCCCACGAGCGCTGCTCCTCTGCTTCCGTGGCCCTTGGGAACCCTGAGCCGCTTCCTGGGCTTCCTCTGTGGGAGGAAAGAGTGAGAGGAGTAAATCCTGCTTTACTGAGAGCGAGAGTGAGGCGAGTCGAGGCAGCTCATTGCTAATTAATCCCAGACACTCATTAATTTATTGGCGCCGCTGCAGCTCCCAGATAGCGGTAGGGGAGCGCTGCAGGGTGCTCAGCATGGGGCTGGTTCTGAGGGACTCGGGGTGGTAGGAGAGAGGAGACTGAACTAACTGCTACGCCTGAGGCAAAGTAAGAACTGGGGGCATGAGGCAGGCTGTGCCTCCAAACCTTCAGCCCCCACAGCTCAGGTCAGTCTTCCTCGCTAGAGATGTCAGGCCAGGCATTAAGGGCTGACAGAAGCTGTCACAGGTAACAGCAAGACACCCAAATGCAGACCTAGCCCCAAGCTCCCTCCTGTTGGAAATGATAATTTAATAGCTGGGAGCACAAGGGAGAACTGTTTAACACGTTCCCAGCGCCCTTCCCTCTCATTCCAGAGCAGCAGGACCACCGAGGTGCCTCTCCCAGGCACTGAGAGGATGTGAGGAGTTCTCCCCTAAGGCCCTGGCCTGCTGGCAAGCTGTCACAGACACAAGCTCCTCGCTGTTTTGGTAAAAAGCACAATAGGGATGCTCAGTACACAGTGCTTCAGACTTGGGAGGGATGGATCTGCCTGGCTGATGCCTGGAAAAAAGTGCCACAGGCCAGGAGCACCTGGGCCTGACTGTCACCCCTGCTACACCACTGTACCCAGGCTGCCGGCTCCACGCCGTGTTCCTGCAGCTCAAGGCGAAAGAAGCTGCTGTTGGGGGTGAAGGGAGGGAGGATCAGAGCTCCTGCTCCCCCAGATACCAAGGAAAAGCACTGATCCTTCAGCCTTAGTACTCCAGTAGGCAGAGAGGGAAACGCTCCCTCTTCATCCTTTACAGCATTGTCAGAACATGCATCAAATCCCCATCTATTCTGGGCGCTGAGGTTTGGGTGCTCATGCCAAGCCACAGCCATCTGCCATGCTAAATCAGTCAGATTTTGCTCTCATTTGGACTCTTTCCCCCTTCCTGCTCTCCCTGCTCCCCCAACTAGTAAGGAAAGCCGGCACAGAGGAGCTTTTGTGGCTGCTCCCCACAACCACACATGGCACCCGATGGCACGCTGAGGAACGGAGGCTTGGCACACTAATACAAAGGCCTGAGCAAGGGGCACAAAGAAACCAGCAAAGGGACCCCACAGCAGCCAGAGCCCCAGCAGGCCCAGCTTCTGTCTGCTACGTTAGCTGAGCAATGGCAGATGCAGGCACGACCGAGCTGAATGCGGTTAGCTGCGCTCTGCTGGGGGCAGAGCAGGCTCTCTGCAAGGGATGGATGGGGAAGATACCCTCTCCTCAGCTGCAACAAAGCCTGGCTTGGTGGCACCACAGCCCTGGCAATGCCACTGGCATCAGCAGCCATTCAGGTGGCTGTTCTGAACCTCAGACACCCACACCCACCAGCCATGGCTCTGGGCAGCAGCTACAGCCTGGCAGAAGCGATCAGGACCACGCACGGAGCAAAGCCACAGGACCTCTACTCACACCAGCAACGGTCACCGTTCCAGTACAGAACGCCCAGAGCAATGATCTCCTACCCTGAGAAGCAGCAACTAAAGGGTTACCCCTGTGCAGCACCCCAAACCCCAGGCAGTGCTCAGATGGAAAGTGAAGCACACCCTCCGCACCCCCGTGCACGTGTAACCTGTGGCGAGCCTTGAAGCCAGGTTTCTGTGCCCCCGTTGGGCTGGGCTGTACTTCAAGAGTTTGTTTGAGCCTCTCTGCAGGAGGCCCCAGAAAAGAGATGAAAGGGACCGGTGGCTTGTTAGAGCAAGGCCTGCAAAGACCTTAACCCTTTCGCTCTCTTCGTGGTGTGAACTCAGAGCTGCCCTGTCTCCCTGGCCAGGGGGTGTGTGCGTGTTTAAGACCCTCCTGACACCCCACAGCGCAGAACAGCAGCACAGCAAGGGAAGCTGAGACAGGTCCTTTGCAGGGGAGCCCCCTCCCAGAAAGCAAAGGAGCTGCCAGTTACCAGTGAGGTCAGTAATTCCCTTCCCCTTTGCCCAACTTACCATCCGAGTCGCTGTCTTCCTCCAATTCTTCCTCCTCCTCCTCAACTTCATACTCTCCTTCTTCATCATCGTCATCCTCACCATAGTCCTTGCTGCTTGCTTCTGAACTGTCATCTGATGCCTGCTTGGCTTTGGCTTTACCTGCAAGTGTAAAGGGAACCATGAAGAGCAGCACACAAGCGTACGAGCAGGCAGTATGCACAAAGGGCGAGGTACTGCCACCCCAACACCTCAGGACTCTCTCACACACACACACACACACACACACACTCAAGCAGGTATTTACCCTGTTTCTCCAAAAGCCACATCCCCTTGTGCTAGAGGCCCAGAGGAGGATGCTTTTCATTTCAGAGGCACCCACTAGAGGCCAGGGAAGCCAGGCCACAGTCAGAGACATGACCTCAGAAGCCCCCAGCAGGGTTTGGCTGCTAAAGCCCAGGGTTTGTTGCTTCCTGGTATTTCTGGAGCACCACCAGTGCAGCACCCAAGTGCCTGTCATGGCAATACCTGTCTGCCCTGCCCAGAGACATGAAATCAAGGAGAGGAAGACAGACCAAAGAGTACAAGGAGAAGAAATGGGCCTACTGATCAGCCATGAGAAAGGAGAAGGAGTAAGTCCCAAAGCTGAGGGCAATGAAGGGCTGGCTCCACTAAGAAACAGTGCCTGTGTATACCTACCTGCACCCCTCCATGGCTACGTGCAACAGAAAACAGGGCAGACTCTCTGGTTTGGGACATCCCTGTAAACCTCCCTCAGCTTTATACTCTGCAGAGGGGGGTGCAGAAGAACTGGCTCCTTCTTGCCTCCTTCCAGCCATCCCTCCTGAGCTAAGCCCAGCTCTGCTGCGAGCTGCCTGCCTAAGGAGAAGCTATTTATTCACCCTTCAGACTCTGCTTGGAATCCAGCAGTACATCCTGCTCACTCTGTGAGTCTCAGGCCCCACCATGGCATCTATTTTCTTGCCCCATCCTCCCCTCCTCAGCAGCTGACCTATGTTACTCACTGAACTGGATCCAGAGCCATTAATAAGCTGGCTGCTCCCGTTCCCAGCTCCCCATCATCGCCCCGCTCGCTCTGCTCGCACCCATCTGTCAGCTCTGCCAGCAGGCAGCCTCTGTGCAACTGCCCCCCCGAGGGATGGGAAGCTGCATCTCAGGGCTGGAGCATCGCCCGCTGCACCGGAGATGGATGGTGGTGCTGCTCACCCCACCACAGCGTATTGATGGGCACCTGAGCAGCTCAGGCAACAACTGAGCAGGGCACGCTCTCATCCATCAAGCAGGAGCAGCAAAAGCACAGGCAGATCCAGCTACTGGCTCATCTGGGGCTATCAGGGATTGGGTGTCGGGGCCTCCAACTGCTGAACTGCATGTGCTGAACTGCTCCAGCCTCCTGCTCCCCTCCCCTAAGCTCAGCCCCTGCCTCCCCCCTTCCATCACCCACACAGGGAGGCCCCAAGACAGCCTTCAGGCAGAACGCAGCTTCCACCTCCTGAGGCAGAAGCGTAGCAGTGAGACCCCAGAAGCCAATGCTCAGGGTGCTCCAGCCAACCAGTGCTTCTCTCATCTGCCTCTAGGATCCCCAAGCTGACAGCCCACAGCAGGAGTATTTTGCCACGGAGAAGGGCTGCGATCACTCTGCCTGACCTCTCCTTCCACAGCCCAGCCCCCACCAGTCTGGCATTAAATTGATGTAATATGATTATGTGAGCGATAAATGAAGAAACCTATTCAAGTTCATTAGAGACAAACCAACACCTAATGTGGACAGATCACTCATCAGAGCCAGGCCCAGAGAGACGCCGCAGCCACGCTACCCTCTCGCCTTTAATTGCCTCCCGACAAGGCAGCCCAGCACCTCTCCCAAAGCCATTAATAATTTCCAGGAGCTTTTCCTCCCAGAGATCTGTCAGCTGGTAAATGAGAGGAACTTCCCCACCTCCACCAGCAACACACAGACTGATCAAATCCACGCTCTGTCCTCCCCAGCTCTCAGCTCTTTCTCTGCCCTGCTTGGGCGTTCCCAAAACGTGCCCTCTTGTTTCTCTCCCCCCCTTCAGACCTTGCACAGACCCAAGTCTCTCCTGCCTGGCACATGCTTTCTCCCTTCCAGGGGATCTACCTTGATGTGATGGATCTGTTTGTGTCCATCACCTTTCCCAGCCCCTCAGGGAGGATGCCAGGGTGTGGAATCCTGCCAAAAAGAGCAGGCAGCTTTCAGCTCCACCCTCACAAGGCAAACATAGAGGGAAGCCCTCTGCAGATCCATAGGATTAAAAGACAACTGCAAATCCATCACTTTCCTTCCTTTCCCTGTGCAGCCACATCTGCTGCATGCCATCAATATGCTGCTTCCTATTCATTCCCAGAGGTGTGGGCACCAGGGAATAACCAGGGACCAGCAGCATCCCCCACCAACCATGGAGGCTGAGATCTCTGGGAGCAACACAAGACACTCTAGCAGGGAGCTAACCAGTGCTCCCAGCTTCTGAAAGGAGAGAACCACCACCCTCTCCATCCTTTGAGGAACCCCCAAATAAAGAGCAGTGAGCTCCCCAAGCCCCTCAGTCTGGGAAAAACATGTGTGGGATTGGAAAGACTTCTCCAGAAGTCTACTCTGCTCTGAGAGACACAAAGGTCTTTGAGCTAGAAGTTAGTTAATGAGCAAGTTGTTCTGGCTAGCAGTGGTTAACCCAACAGCTCCAGCTGCTCTCCAGGCCTACCCTCTTCCAGAGGGATTAGGGACGGTGTAAACCACAATCAACATAATTTCAAGTGAAAGAAAAGGTGAGTGGCCTTTGAACAGCCGCTCAAGAGCAGAAAACTGATGATTTCCTGGACCTGAGCAGACAATTTTCCACTCTTGTGGATTTAGTCTGGGCCCTGACAGGCCAAAACAACTACTAATGGGAAGAAGAACATCCTGTCAACACCAGACAGACGGTGCCAAGCCAAACGCTGCGGCTGGGGAGCGATGGGAGCCACTCTCAGCATGCCTCCTGCCCACATCCAGAAAGCCATGTTGCTGCTGCACCAGGAGCAGGCTCTGAAACCCAGACTTTTATCTAGTCATCAGAGCTTCCCAGAGCAGAGCAACCACCCTGGAGCACTCAACCTGTGGGGTTGCCTCAGAGGATGAGTTACAGTACCAGACCACTGCAACTATCTAGCTAGGACTTTTCCTGGCAGGGAATTCCTTCCTTTCCAGAATCCCTCCCTCCCACTTCTTTGCAGAGACTTACAGGTCCCCAGGACCTGGAAACGGGTCTCTGCAGTGAGAACTCTGAACAGAGGTTTGGGTGCTGCTGCCAAGCTTTGCTACCAAGGAGAGCATGGACATCTCTTGGTATGGAGAGCTTCCTAATCTTTTCCCCACATCAGCCTTGGCATTCCCAACCCTCATCCCTGCTTCCATTCCCGGATCAGGGAGGACACAGCCATCTCTTCCTGCCCACGTCAGGAAGCAGGGTGGTGGCAGAAGGGCTGGTCTGCTCTGATGAGCATCCCAGATCCCCACAGCACTGTCACAGTTACTTCCACAGAACCCACCTCTCTAGCCTTAGTCTCTCCCTGTGCATTGCTGGGCATTTCTCAGCTGTATTTCTTGTTTTCCTCTTCCAGAAGGTCCATCCAAGGCAGTTTTATCTCTCTGCCCAGAGTCCTGCCATCAGCTGCTCCACACATCTCTCTTGGAAGTAGTTCAACGCTGATTCAAGATGAACCAAAGTCCTTCCACTGTCCCAGACTCTCCTTTTGTCTTCTCTGAGGAGAGGAGACTGTGATGCTTCAGACCTCACAGGTAAAGCAGCACAGCAGCCGCAGGGCCTCCCAAATTCCCTTCCATCTGGCCACCCAGCTGAACAACAGCCAGAACAGACAGGGAACTGCAGCAAATGGAAGCACTTGCTTCTCTGACTCCCATCTGCAGCCAGCCCTGACAGCTACTGAATGCAGAGCAGGGCTGGGAACATCTCACACCACACACAGAGGAAGAACAAGGATTCATTGTACACATGTCCCAAGACACAGGTGCTTTCCCCAACCTCCCTGCTCCTTGTCCTGTCCCTCTGTGGAGTCACACCAGTGCCTGGAGGGAACAGCACCAGTCCCTACAGTACAGAGCCAGTGCTCAGCTGCCTCCACCCAGCAGCTCAGGATCCATGGTGGGGCTGAGCACAGTTGCTCCTTGAGATGGAAGCTGCCTTCAGGGCTTGTTCCCTCCTTCAGAAAACACCCTGCTAAGAACAAAGGCTGCTGAGAGGCAGCTGACCCAGGAATGCTGGAAAGCAAGACCTATTACTGACACCATCCTGCTCTGTGACTAGGTACTGCAGACTGGATACCACAGCTGTGGGACGGGTACAAACAGAGCAGGAGAGCCCTTAGATGTCACGTGGACCTTACTCCTCATTTGCACTCCACAGTACCTGTCAGCCCCTTAAAGCTGTGGAAGAACCTCATGGGCAGATGTCCCAACCACACACAGACAGGAGAGGAAAAGCCATGCCTAACAAGGGGATTGCAAACCCTTACTTTCAACAGATTTCTTTTCTACAGGTAAACACCAGAAATAAGGTAGAAGCTGCCAGACAGCCAGCTGCCACAGACCTTGTATCCCTGCCTTTTGAGAAGCCACTGGAATTCTGCTAAGGCTGGAGGGCAGGACAACTCCAGATCTCAAGGATGTCTCGCATCAAATCATTTTGATGTCACACTCATCCCTCAGTACCTTGGTGGGGGATGTGCTCACTTTTGGTCTCCTCTTATTCTCTGCCAGATCACCTACAGAAAATCCACTAATTTCAACCTCAAGCTATCAAGAGAGAGTTTCCCAACCTTTCCTTCCTCCTATGTCACAGACATCTGTGAGGGAGCCAACTCTCATCAGTTCAGGGTTAAGTCCCAAGACGTATCCTCACACCTTACAACATGCACAACAGACCAGGACACCCAAGAAAACTCCATATTCCTGCCAGCTGCCCTACTATATGAATGACAATGGCTTTAGAAAACCTGTGATATCCCAAGCATTCCCAAAGTACAGAAAGAACATCCTAAGTTTTCCCTCAAACTACATGATGAGCTTCTCAGGCAGGTTCCACAATTTGCTGTGGCCCTCTCGTGGTCACAGCCAGAGGGTGACATCACCTCGTTTTCTCCAGAGGCTCTAGACTTTCTTGGCTCCTCAAGAACACTTGCAGCATCAGTCACTATAAAATAAATAAAGCAGAAGGGCATGCAAAGAGAGGATAACCATTCTTCCATCAAAGATCCTTGCTCTGGTAGCCAGCCCCTGTGGCAGCTACTGCTTGCAATGCCATACACAGCACAGACCCAGCATGCTGTCAGGTACAACAATGTTGTTCTTCTTTTATAGGTGCAGAGACAAAACATGGGCTTCTGCACCTCTGCTCACAATGAAAAATGACTTTTATGTTCTCCAAGGTGTGGCTTCAGCCCAGAACCTGCACAGGTTCTGAGGACATGAAGAACTCACTCTTTAGGAGATACAATATGAACCATGGCTGCTATTTGGAAGCAGGGTCTGTGTTCAGCCAAACATCATCCCCTGGTTCCTGGGCTATGGTGTTGAGGGTCAGTGTCTATGACAGAAGAAAGGTGCTACGGGGAGGAGAGAGTACAGTCATGTACTGAAGATGACTAATGCTGGACTAAGGCTTTAAAATGAGTTGGAGGGAGAAAGTAGGAGCAGGAAAGAGATACAAAAGCCTCCCAACTACCTGCTGTCTGTCCCTGCAAAGCCTCCAAAAGACATCATCATCCTGTGCTCTCTCTCCCAAACAGTGTATCTTGACTGGGACATGGCCAGCACACATCCCTCAGAGCAGAGCCATCTCAGCCCACAGCACACAGAGCTCTGGACAGGGAGAATGGATGCCCAGCTCCTTACCTTTTATAGGGAATCCATCATTCTCCTCATCAGAGTCACTGTCCAGCTCAAAGAGGTCCTTGAATTCCTTCTTATCTTCCTCCTTGTTTTCATTTTGCTTCTTACGTTTAATTTCTGGGAAGTTCAAGTCTTCAAGCTGGAAAAAACCAAAACCAACAGTAAGAACAAGCTTAATTTGTACTTTTAAACATAAAATGCTGAGCTTAAACACAGGAACTTGGCTTTGACCAGCTGCCTGCTGCCAGCTAGGGAAGGGAGAGATGAGATTCCTGAGAGAGTCACAAAGGTGAATGATACATGCAAAGCACCAC
This sequence comes from Porphyrio hochstetteri, assembly GCA_020800305.1. NCBI lineage: Eukaryota > Metazoa > Chordata > Aves > Gruiformes > Rallidae > Porphyrio > Porphyrio hochstetteri. The sequence continues at coordinate 5,479,923 of CM036926.1, read as the reverse complement.
TGATCTATTGATCTTTACCTAATCAACTACTTCTGCTAATGGGCCATCTACCTTAGCATGGCTGGGAAGGCATGCAGGACACCCAGGACAAGCTGGCTGGCTGAGCTCTCTGGACTGAAAGCCACACAGACCCTTGGGCAGCCACACACAATCCAGCCAGGCTGTGCTGGTCACCTCTGAGGTAGCTGTTTTCCACCAACTCCAGAAGCTGGGATGCCTACAGGAGAGGCTGTGTCTTTCTGGCTGCAGATTTCAGCCCTGTTAAAGGACAAGGTGCTGAAGATGCTTAAGGTCTGTCTCCACCAGGGCTTGCCAGGTTGATAGCCCTTAAGGAGATCAATGGGCCAAGAGCCTTGCTGCTGCAGCCAGCCAATATCAATGCCATTAAGCACTTGCAATTGACACCACCTCACTGCTCTTTACACCTCTCCGGAGGGGGATTAGGGGGAGGATTTACTTGCAAGGGCTCAGGCCAGCAGGGCAAAGATAATCAGAATGCAAATTAAATCCCAAGTGCTCTCTGCACATCAGCTGCCCGTGCCTGGCTGCACACCTCCTGGGAAGCACTCATGCATTAGCACACATTATCTTGCTTGGAAACATTCACCCTAAGAGTAATAACTCATTTGCTCTCTCCCACCCATCAGACCACCCCTCAACAGGCTCCTCTCTCTGCCCACATCTTGCTCCAACCCTCCTGTGAGCTTCCCCCAGCGGGAAGAGCAGCAAAGCAGGGTCTGTACAGGAAGGCAGCTCCCAGCAGAGAGGGGGGGAAAGGGGGAGTAGAGGGATGGGGGGGGGAAGATGAGAGACACAGAGAGGTGCATTTGCTCCTGCAGCCAATTCCAGCAATTTCTCCCAGCCTGTCTCATGGTTATGGTCCCCAGCTGGGCAATATTGATTCTGGGAGCCAAGCACTTACAAGCAATAATCTGCAGCACCAGGATTGGAAGTCAGAAGCTGGCCAGAGAAAGGAGCAAATCACCAACCCCCATTTGCAGGGTCCTAAATTTTAAACCCTCTCCCCACCAGCTCTCCTCCACTACGAGATGCCTCTCCTTCCACTGTCCCTGCAGAGACCTAAGGAGGGGATCCTCCCCCTCTGCTCTGCCCTGGTCAGGCCCCACCTGGAGTGTTGTGTCCAGTTCTGAGCTCCCTGGGATAAAAAAGCCAGGGATCTCCTGGAGAGAGTCCAGAGGAGGGACAAGGAGATGCTGAAGGGCCTGGAGCATCTCCCCTGTGAGGAAAGGCTGAGTGAGCTGGGGCTGTTCAGCCTGGAGAAAAGAAGACTGAGGAACCTTATTAATGTTTATCAATATCTGAAGGATGGGATGCAGGGGGAAATGGCCAGCCCCTTTTCAGTGTCTGTGGGGACAGGACAAGGGGCAATGGCTGCAAGTTGGAGCATAGGAAGTTCCACACCAACATGGGGAAGAACTTTTCCCCAGTGAGGGTGAGGGAGCCCTGGGACAGGCTGCCCAGGGGGTGTGGAGTCTCCCATCTCTGGAGAGATTCCAGCCCCGTCTGGACGCCGCCCTGTGCAATATGAGCTGGGGAGCTGCTTTGGCAGGGGGTTGGACCCCATGAGCTCTCAAGGGCCCTTCAAACCCCTTTGATTCTGTGATTCTGGGCTATCTCTGAGCTGGGAAGTCACATGAAGAAAGCAGCACACAACTGGCTTTCCAAACATGCCAGGGAGCAGAGTTGGGAAGCAAAACGCAGCAAGAGCAGTGATCCAGAGTCAGGGCCAACTGCCTGCCCTCAGCTGACCTAAGGATGGACTGTAACCATCCTCTTCCCCAGGGTGGTTATCTAATCCCTTTGAATTTAGGCATCCCTTGTGTCAGTGCCTTGGCCAGGTCATGCTGCCATCGTCCCAGCCTCAGGGAGAAGCACCAGTACTTCCAGCAGCACAAGACCTGGACCACCACGTTCTCCCTCAGTTGCTCCACCTGGGTGAAGGCCTCTCATGTCTCAGAGATGCATCACTCCAGCAGGTACTGGGGACTGTACCCCGTGGCGTGGAAACAGCATGGCTGAGCTGAAGCTGGAAGTCTCCCAGTCACTGGCAGCACCTTGGAGCCCACTTCTGTGCCAAGAGACTGGTAGCACTGGTAGCTATCACTCTTCAGCAATAGCAGCAGTTAAACAGGAGCCCAGCACTGCCTCACCAGGAACTACATGAGGTTGAAAGTGTCACAAACAGAAGGATAAAACCAGTTTTAACAACAAAACAACTGCTAACTGCTCCTAGTCCTGTTCTTCATGACCCTGGTTCACTGATATTGCTCAGCAACAGTAAATGAAATGCAAAAATCAGCCAAGGTCTCATTCTCCTTCCTCAGACATCCTGAACATGGGATGTTTCCATGGAACACATCACTCACTAGGTTCAAAGTGGAAATGGAGCAGTGAAATGTCTCATGTATGTGACATGGAACAACCTTTTCCAATACTCCAAGCCTCTCTGATTCAAGGGAGCAAAAGCAAGAGATGTATCTCCCCAGTATCCCATGCAGGGCAGGTACAGCAGGGAGCTGCTGGCTGGGACTTGTCTTTTCATACTGCCTAGGAGAAGTCCCCACTTCCAAAGGCACCTACAGGTCTGGGTGACATCAGTACTGGTTGAACTCAAAGGACCTGGTGTGATCCATGCTGAGTCGTGCTACCTCCAACTCCCTGAGACTCCAGGGGAGCACCTTCAGGGTGGGCACCTCAAAATAAAGGCCCCACAAAACCCCACTAGCTGCAGAGCCATCCCAAAGCAAAGGAATGAGATTAGCACTGAGCCCCAGCTCACAGCCACAGCCCCTGTTCATCACACAGGAGCAGTAATTAGGTAATTTGGGGGCCAGTCTTTTAATCCCCAGCTAGAAGGTTACTATCTCCTGAGTCTCACCAAGCCAATTAGTCCACATCCCATTAAAAACCATTGGGAAAAGCAAATGGAATGGGCAGAGGGGGCCAGTGTGGTGATAGAAGGAAAGCTGCAGCTCAGAGCAAGGCTGATCTTTTTTCTGTTATTATTTTCTTCCCCCCCAATGGCTGCTAATGGGACATGGATTTTCCCAGCCCTAATGGGCCTCATGGTGTTCACTCTCCTGCTGGGGCTCACAATGCTGCATCATTAAGCTAGCAGTCCCCACTGAGAGAGACAACAGCCCCATTCAGGAAGCAAAGATGTCAGGCAGCCACAAGCCTTTTGGAAAGCTAACTCCAAAGTCCGTGTCTCTACAGTTTATCTGTTCTCCAAGAGAAAACAAGTCCCTCTCTCTGCCCTTCAGACCTGCCCTGGCTTCACAAGTCACCTTCTTGAGCTTTGCTACAGCAGAGCAGTCCCTCTCAAGGAGATCTCATCACCTCAGCTGGTCCTGGTCACCCCAAGGAGCTCCTGCTCCCTTCAACATGAGATGAGGGCATGCCTACACTGAGACCTCATCTCCTCTCCCCTTGTGATAGCTGCTTCAGTATCACAAAGTGTCAGCTCACACCAGCACAGGCAGCTTTGGGCAGAGATCAGCCCTGCTCACAGCCACTGCTTCTTGCTGTTTCTTAGCTCTCCCCCTCCAATTTCCTCTCTGCAAAGGCCAAATCCTCCTGATGGGTTTGCACAGAAAACAAGTGTGCTTTTTGTTCCCTCTCCACAGCTGCCCCAGAGAATTACACCCTCCTGTCCTTATCTCAGGCAGTTAGATGATGCTGAGCATCGGAGAGGATCTCCCAGGTCTTCTACCATGCTCTGGGACCTGGCTCAGAGCCAAGCATCCTCATATCCCATCGATTATTTTAATTGTTCCCCACCATACGCTGGAGACACCAATTATATCTATTTCCTGCTCCCTGGCCAAGAGCCTAGCTCAGCCACTTTCATTGCATTAGCATCGAGACAGCTTGCCTTCACTCCTAATGTAAGCAAGCTCCCACCCCCATCTCCTGCATCCTGGTGGGCAGCACCACGAGGAGCCTTCCTCTGGGTGGGAGATGTGGGAAACAGCAGCCTGAGCTCTTCTGTCCAGAGAGCAAGTCCCACCTCACACCCAGCTCCCCACACACAGGTGAAATAAGAAAACACAAGTCAGAACTCATCTCTGGTAGTCCCTTTGCTAAGAGAGAGGCAGCTTCCCCTCTCTGCTGCCTTGGAAGGTTGGGGTTTAAGCACAGCAAGCCACTCATGTTCTGCAGAGCTGGGAAGAGCTGGAGGCTCAAGCCATTCACTTTTACTACAAGAAAGCAACAGAACATCCAAGGAAAGAAGCAAACTGGCTAACGCAATGTGAGAAGGCTCAGGAATGTGGGGTGAACACACAGAACCACCACTCTGTGTGGAGTCTAAACTTCAACACTACACCACATACTCTGCCCAAAGTAACACCCACAATTAGGCTGTTGCCCTGCTGCTCAGCCACAACTGAATCCATTTCCCAACACCAACCCCTGCCAGGATACACAGTTACTCTGTCACTACTATCTGTAGCTTCTTACCCTTGGATTACACAGGCTGCTGCACAAAGGGTTCTTGAACAGCACAAGCCTGAACATGGACAGAGGGGCAGATTTTCACCCAGCTCACCTACTCCAGACTGGGCAAAGGAACAGGCAACAAGCAGAGGGGACAGATTTTTGCTCTTAGAGATCCCTGTAAATCCTCAGGGAGATGAAGAGACTAGCTAGGCTGCTGGCCAACCACACTCGTGCTCTCTCCAAGAACACCCAGCCTCTGCCCTCACACAGCTCCAGCCAACTTCACTCACAGCCCTGGAGCTGGTGAACCAGCCACTATCCTGCTGCCAGGACTCTCTTGTCTTCCCAGGAAGTTAGAAGATGCCCAGGAAGTTAGGCATTTCATTCTTACCCTTTCTTTGCCACTGATTTCCAGCTGTATCTCCTTCTCTCTTAGCTTCTTCCACTGAGTATAATACTTGGTCAGAGGTGTCCCCTCCTCTTTGACCTGCTTCTCCCATTGCTCCTGTGGAGAGAAGGGGTGCAAATTTAAGAAAGGTTTCCAAAGCTGTTTTCCAACACAACTCCTGCCAAATACAGCAAGTCAAGAGCAGAGGTTAAGAGCCTTTCCCAAACCACCTTTTCCCAGCTTATGGGTAGGAAATTGGTGACTGTGACCAAGATTGCAAGCGGGACTGAGAGTGAATTCAGGGAAAATCATTTAAGCAACCACTGAATCAGGAGTGGTGTGACACCTCTCCTGAGGTAAAGCAACAGCTGACACAACACTAAAGCACAGATACCAATGGCACTGAAGGACAGCATCATGTCCTCATAAAGGAGCACCTAGATGGTTGTTTGTAAGATGCTTCAGCTTATGAAGATCACCAAATTTTCTCAGCATGGTGGCCCCAAACGTGGGTTCCCAGATTCCTGTTTCTCCCTTCTTGCAGAGATCTGATTCTCAGAACTGCTACAAACACACATCAGGCTCTCCTAAAACCAGCTCAGAGCCTTCCGGGATCCACTACTGCTATCTTGGCCTTGAACCTTCACTTCTACTCTAGCTCTAATGAGAAGAGACTAATACAGAAGTCATGTCAGATGATGCAATCTAAAAAAAACCAAATTCCTTCAACTGAAACCTGAAAGGAGCCCTGGGACAGGCTGCCCAGGGGGTGTGGAGTCTCCTTCTCTGGAGAGATTCCAGCCCCATCTGGACGCCGACCTGTGTGACCTGTCCTAGGGACCCTGCTTTGGCAGGGGGTTGGCCTAGATTGTCTCTGGAGGTCCCTTCCAACCCCTCTGATTCTGTGAATCAAAGACAGGACAAAATTTACTCCCTGCTCCTTCAATGGATGCATCTGATCACCTGCTCAGCACTTGCTTTTTAATTCAGGAAAACCTCACACAGGCATTTACAAGACCAAAGTACCAATGATGTCTGAGTGCCTTTTCCCCCTGTTCTACAGCCAAGTGTTTATTTCTCAAACAAACATTCCCCTGCAGGGTCTTGGACTCATCCCAACCTGGAGAAAGCAGAGCATAAAGAAGTGCTGAGCCTGTTTCTGCTGCCCAAGCAGGGAGAACCAGGAGTTGCAAACACTGTAAATGGTGGGAAGCAAATTAGATGGTTAAAAATTCTTCTCCACTTCAATCCTTTGGCCTGTTAGTGCTGAAAGGGGGTGGTGGTATGGCATAGCCTGTCATTCTTAACCTGCCCACACAGAGCCCTACCTGCTAACTGGATTACCACCATGCCCATGGGCTTTGAACTACCCCACAGTGAAAAGTCAATCTAAGGTAAGTAGAAAGACATGACATACAAGTGGGAATTGAAACAGGCAAAGGAGGAAGGGGATGAGCAACAGAAACAAAGGTTAGCCAAGATACACCCAAAGGTCAGCGTGGAGCTAAAAAGAGCATCCTGAATCCAGGGCTGAGGACAAATCCAGCTCTGTGTACACAATGCTCCTGTCTGAGGCTGGGAAAATAAGGCCAGACCAGCAGAAAACACAGCAGCAACAGCTCAAATATTCTTCAGTAGATCCCAAATCAACTACTTCTGGGGAGCTGACCCCCAAAACTTGGGAGCTATGGTGTGTTGGCTGCAGCCTGGGAGCCAAGGTGTGGGAAAGGTGGTTTAAAGAGCAGTGTGTAAGCAAGAAGGCAGAAGGAGAGAGCAGGACTCTGCAACAGACAGCAGCACAGAGCTCCCAGCTTACACAAAGAACCAAGTAGTGGTGCATGTTGTGGAGTGAAATACAGCAGGCTGTGCCCCATCACGGGGAGGGAAGCGGAGATGAGCTGTGGTCTCCCAGCTGGCACCAGGAGCTGAACTTTGGCAATTAAACAGCGACCAGCTCGTGTCACCTGCACTCTAATGGCACAGAATCTACTTATGCATCCTACAACAGGCACTATCAATACTGCATCGAGCCAAACAGGCCCTTTCTGGTAATCAGGGGTCCCAGACTCACATCCCCCAGGGGACTGTTTGTAACACGGCTCCAGGTCTGCAGGGCTGGAGCCTGTGTCTGCTCCCTGGGCTCCTCCCCAGCACACTGGCTGAAAGCACAGCTGATGTACTGCTGGCTCCAGCAGCACTCCCTGGCCAGCAGAGACGCCAGGCAGCAGACAGCACAGCCTTACCGCCCGTCTGACCCACCGCTACGGCAAGAGGAGTCATTCCCAGGGAGGACAAAGTCACCCCATCTATAGATCAGGCTCCTATCAGGCTGCCAGCTGCAATCAGGCAGTTTGTTGATGCTGTTTGGTATGGACAGACTTCTGAGAAAGACTCTTCTTACAGAGGGCAGAAGTCTGTTTGTGCTGTCTGATACAGCTCCTTTTGTTTTAAAGGTGTGCTGGAATGCAGAGATAAAAAGAAGACCATTAAAACACTCAGATCTTTCTAGCTAGAACACCTCAATGTGGATTTTGAGAGTGGATGCCATCACAGCCACCTTAACCATTTGCAAGTCTCCTTCTATCACCACTTCTGCATCGCTCTGCTGTCTCAGATAACACCCATGGATCAAGCCTGCAGTGCCAGCACTTGTATGAACGTAACAAGGATCATCACCCACCCTCGACAGGGATGAATGCAGAAGATCTGGAAATCCCATGGGAATGAGGCTTTCCATCAGCTCATTCTCTCACTTCACATTTCATTGGGCTGCTCAGTTCTAAAACAAAGGTTCCCCAGGTCAGTGCAGGGATCTGTCTGGGAGCCAGAGAGCTACAACACATCCCAGCACACATCCCAGGTTCCTGGTGCACTCTTTTCCTTCCCTGCATTTTCCCATGCCAATCCCAGGCCCACACCACTGCAGATAAGCCCAAAATCAGAGCTGCAATGTCATGCATCTGGATCCAACTTCAACTGCAGGCTCCACTTGTTTGGTTCCCCTCACAAAGACCTTTCAGCACTGGACTCTGCAGTCTGGACCTCCTAAGAACAACATCAGTAAAATGATAAAACCAAAAGAGTAAAGGTCTTAATCTTAAAATAACAGGAAAGAAGCCAGGCTGAACTGGCTCAATTTGGAGCTGTGGTATGGAGGGATAGGCACATCATATCTGGTGTGCCTATCCCTCCATACCACAGCTCCTGGGATGCAGGGAGGGATCTCTCCACATTATGTTAAGCACTTCACCACCACACTCCCTTACAGCACCAGGTTTAATCCTCAGGCTGTTTCTTAACAATAACATAACACAGCCCCTCAGGTAAAATCCAGTTTTCCAAAGCTTACCCACTGCTCAGGAGAGCAGATCCAATCACTTTCACCACCTTTACTCCCCCCACTTAAACCTATTCCTCTGTAATTCCCCCCAGGAAAGCTGCATTTTGGCACATTGCATGGAAGAATTAGCTCCAAATTTGGGCTCTGCTCCCTCCAGTGGAGCAGACACAAATACATGGGTGTGAATACCAGAGAGCATTTGCTTTCAATCGCTCTTGCTGGCAAGGGGGACATGCAAAAACCTCCCCTCACTCCTCTCAGTCCTCCCCCTTTTTCTGGAAGCCTTTGCTCACAAGAAGTGCCAATGCCCCATGTATCCCAGAGACAACCTGGCAAATTCAACCCAGACTTTGAGGGATATTCCAAATGGTTCTGGGAAAGCCAGTTGCTGTGGGAGCTTTGGCCCTTCTTGGGAATCCACACCATCTGCTTGCAAATGAGTAGGGGGAAAAGGCAGGACCTGCCCACTGGGCACAAAAGATAAGCCACTGCTGCTCTCCCACCCCACACAAGCACTGAGGGGGCTGTTTGCTCTGCTCCCAGGAGCACTGGAATCCTGTCAATTGAAGGAAGAGAAAGGCTTCTGTCTCCCACAGGACACCACAGTGTAAAAACAGATCATGGAGGCAACCCAGGCCCCCTCCCTGAGCAGGGCTCACTACTGCTCTAACCCCTTCAGTGGCAGAACAGCTGTCCCCAAACTGCTGCCTGCTTCCCACAGCCACCCCCCCGAATCCCCTTACTCAAGGCTGCCTGTTGCTGCCCAGCCAGAGCCAACCCAGCACTGTTCATGCTGCTCAGCCCCCCAGATGTTGCTGGGAAAGCAGGTGCACTGATGTCAACCAGGAGACACACAGGCAGCAAGATGTTAAAATAATCATCTAGTGCTGACACAAGGGACCCCAGGCAGAGCTGCTGCAAAAAGCAGGCAGTGGCAGGGCCCTTGGACACCCTGTTTTATTTAGCCAAGGACTTTCCCCAGCCCATCTGTTTCATGGAGAGCCCTGGAGGCTGGAATCTCTACCTCTGCAGAGTGGGTGGGTGGTCACAGCTCTGCCCACAAACACTACAAACCCACAAAGCCCAAACCACTTCACTCCAGGCAGGAAGTGTAATTCCTCCAGCAAAACAGTCCAACCCAGAAAGGCATTTACAGAACCAACCACCAGTCATCTCAAACCCAGCTCCAACAACCCTTTAATCCCAGAATAGCACTGCTGTGTCCTGGTGTGGAAATGTCAGGGTTTCAAAGGGTAATTCTCCTGCTGTCCCTGCCCCTGAGTGTCTGAAGACAAACTGGTCTCACTGCAACTTCTGCTCCATGCCCAGCTCCGTGCCAACAGGTGGAGCTTCCAGTGATGGAGAACTCCAGACCTTCCAATGATACCATGTGGCTGCAGAAGACTGCTCTGACCCATCAATCTCCTTGCAGACAGAGATACTTTCACCTCTTTCCTGCCAGGCAAGGAAGAATCAGACCCACTGCTTCCTCTCAGAGGCATGCACACATGCAGTTCACCCTCTATCAGGCTTGCAAAGGCTGCTGTGCTGGGTAAAAAGCAAAGATAAAAGATCTATCTCAAAGGAGACATAAATGAAGCCTCACTAACAAGGTTTCCTTCCCTTGGGCTTCATTTCCATAGGGCCTGGATTTCAAATACCTCAGGGTTGAGATCAGGTCAACAGGTCCCCAAAGAAGGATGGAGCAAAGCAAAAGGAAGAAAAGCTTCAAGCAAGGACAGCAAAAAGAACGCCCTGCATGGTTCCTAGGAGGATGTGGCTCAGGACAGGCAGACTCCTGGAGCAGGGAAAACAAGCAGAAAGACAGCATATAGCTCAGCCTGTTTCACCCAGAGCCACTGCAGCTTTCCTCAGTGTCACTGAGGAAAATGAGCACATGCTCAGTGTTTTCTCAACAGGCTGGATGCTCAAGCTTCAGAGAGAAGAACACACCAGCATATCTCCTGAGCAGCACACACAGTGCCTAGGATGCTTGACCACTGTTTTAAAGGCTCATAATGTTCCTGATTATATAGCTTTTCTCCACAAGGGCCCAGGAAAATGGGAAAAGGTTTGCCTCAGGATCCTCAACTGCCACGCTGGCTGCAGAGACTGGTCTCTACAGACTGGGAGGAAACAGAATCCCCCATTATCACTGGCACCTACTATCAGGAATGATGCAAAGCAAGAAACTTCTCAGCTGCCCCAGTAAAGTGAGGCCCTGCCAGGGGTGCATGTTAGAAATAACCCCAGGGTGTCATTTTTAAACTGTGTTTTCCATAAGAACTTGGCTGCAGAGTCCTGCCAGCTCCAGCATCAGAGACCTGCCAGCTCCAGCATCAGAGCCCTGCCCAGCTCAGCTCTTTGCAACATCTGCCCCACCCTACCCCCTCCCCATTTCCATGAGCTCCTTGGCCCCCTGCCACCCACTCAGCCCCAGCAGCTGGAGTCTGTGTGTCTTTCCAGGAAGCCCCAGTGGACGCAGCAGACTCACCACAGCCTCCCTGCTCGCCACGCCGAAGGTGGCTTTCTGACGCCTGCTAGAGATGTAGCCAGAGTTTTCCTGCAGCTTCTCCAGGAGCTGCCTGATGGGTTTGCAGTAGTTGGCAACCTTGCATTCCTTCAGGAAGGCTTTTAGCTGGGAGGAGGGAAAGGAGAGGAAGAATGAAAGCAATGTAATAGCTTCCCATCAGCAAAGAAACATTTCCCACCCACCCCACCCTCAAATTTACAAAATAACCCTCTGTGTGGACAATTAGTGCAGCACTATATATACTTAGATAATTCTTAGATAATTCTTTCTTTTACACCCAAGGCCTTATGTGTAACCATCAGGACAAGAGCCAGTGTCCCAGGAAACTACAAACCCTCCTGCTGCCTGAAAGGGCAAGGACCATCCAGCTCAGGGAACCTGCTCCTGCCCTCCCTGTCCCTAAAACACAATTTATTACTCTCATACAATGAAACTTCATTGTAAACAGAGCACATTTTTATGTGGGGTTATTTTTAACTCAGTAACCTTGTCCTGAAGCAAACCTCTTTCCTCCCCACCAAAGATTTCCCCTCCCAGTACAACCCCCCCTCCAACAGCACTGCACTGCTCTGACACCTCCAAACTAAAAGCTGAGGCAGCAGTGGTTCCTTTACTGACAGAGATGTCCAGCTTTCCCCAACCCCAAGACAAGCCTCTGGAGTTCTGTCCAAACTCTGCAGGCCAAGTTCTTTGCTAGAGCCATACATATATATACTCATGCAGGTCACAGACATTTGATGTAAAGAGATCCAACCAGGCACAAGAAAAATGCTAACCACAATGGAACCTTCATCTCAGCTGGGACCTGCAGATGCTATCACAATAAAGGGGTCTGAGGCAGCTAACATGGTACTGTCTTCTCTACTTAGGGCTTCAGATGCTCTGTCTCAAAAGACAGAGCTGAGGGAAGGAAGAGGTCTCCCTCCTTTCAAGCCTAGGTGTTGGCTTGATCTTACATGCCTGGTGGGTAGGTATTAAATGTTAATCAAGAGGCGGCAGTCACACCTAGTCTCTCTCTGTCAGGACACTGCTCTGCTGACAGGTTTATTGCTGCAGGATCTGCTACACACACAGAGAAGTCCCCCAGCACCTAGCTACAGGGACCTCTCTCATCCCTTTATCCCCAGCACATGCCCACCTGCCATCATGCACCCTGTTCCAAAAGATGGGAGCTAAACCCAACCTTCCCCCTTCCCCACAAAGCAAGCAGCCCATCAAACCAGTACAAAGGAACCATCAGCAAAACTATTCTTCTGCAGGCAAAGCCTGTCCTACCCTCACTCCCCCCTTTCTAAAATATTTATTTTTTATAGGTGCTGCATATTTATCTCCACTGAGAGATGCATTTGTCATTCCATTTATCTCCCTTGATCCCCACAGCTGCAGCCCCAGATCCATTTCATCCGCTGCCACATACATTATCATTTTTCTTTCCTTGCAGAAGTGTCACCAGAAATCCTGCAAAATCTCAGGCTCTATCTGTGCAGTTGGGTGTTGTGTGTTCACCCTCCCAGACATATGCTTCATTTCTTCTTTCCCCCCTCCTCTCTCCCACCCCTGCAATCCCTCACAGTCCCACCACTATCTGCCACAGATATTAACGAAATGTAATGAGATCTCGGTCCTGTGCTGAGAGGAGGGGAAGAACCAAGGAGGTAAAAGAAGACAGAGGAGAGAAAAAGGGACTCTGTGTATGCCTTTTTCTGCTCAGCCAAACACAACCACCACATCTTTCCAGAAGAAAAGCTATCAGAACATGCATGTGTGTGTGTGCACACGTATGTGTCATTAGCATCTCGTGTCAGTTCCTAGCAAAGCAGCTCTGTGATTAGAGGGATTGATTCTGTCGAGCTGCCAGCCTTAAACACCAATGGTTTATACCAGCAGAGACCACAGCAAAACCCCAGCTTCTCTTACTGTAAACGACACGGGGAACTCTAAATGATCGGAAGCAGCTGAGTGTTTGTGTTCCAGGGAACCCAAATCGAGCCCAATCCCTCAAAAAAAGCTGAGGGAATGTTTGACTACGGACAGAGAGCGAGCAGCAGCAGGAGTGGCTGCTGGCAAGGCAAAGCAGCACCTCCTGCCCTTCTGTCCAGCTGCAAGCCATGCCTACATCATGTCACCTCCTGCTTCCACCCAGCAGTACCTACCCCTTACCCATGCCTGCCCAGTTTTAGCCTGTATGTGCTGCTCTGTGAAGGCTGTCAGGGCTCTAGAGGAGGGAACAGTCAGTCCCTGCCAAGCATCCAGGCACAGACATCCCACACTCCGAGCTCCTTCCCAGCCCGTGGAGGCAACGACCGCCCTGGGGTTGTCCCAGCGGTGGGGCATGACAAGAGCCTTCAAACTGGCTCTCCCTGACTTTGATCTTCCTGCCTTCCAGGCAAGGAGGTTTTTAAAGCTCAGTCTGAAGGCAGCTCAGTCTGAAGGCAGCTCAGCCTAGCTTCTCCCGAAGCCGCTGACCAGAAGAAGAGGAACACAACCCTTGCCAGCTGGAACCCAGCCCCTCCGACACGGCACTGAGAGAAGCGTGAGCTCATCGGGGAGGAAGAATCAGGACAGATGGAGTTTTACAGTTAACTGGAACCATTCCAGGAGAAAAGCCTCCCCCCCCCTACCCCCACTTTCCCGAAGACTCTGAGATTTTGGGAAGCTACCCTCAGCACCCCCAGCCCAGCAGACGCCACGAGGCTGTGGTTAGTGGCAGCCAACTAGGAATCCAATAGCATTAATTTTCTGCAGAAATACAGACCGGTCCCAGGGTGTGTTTGGAAGCCACAGGGTGCTCGGTGCCAGAGGGCCCGTCAGCCGCTTTTCATTCCAGCTAGAACATCAGCTCCGACAGCTTCAGTGCTCTCAACAGCTGCTGGCTGAGAGGGAAGGGCTTTGTTTGCTGCCGATAAGTGAGAAGCACATGAAGCCAGAGCAAGCACAGGAACTGCTCTCCCAGCACGGAGTGCCTGTCAGCTCGCATTAGCCAAGGCTGCCTACTGCCAGCTCGGCGACAGGCCTGTGCCAGGCTGCAGGGCCCCCGCCAAGAGCCATGCGCCTCACAGATGCCAGCCTAAAACATCCAGCAGGAACAAGGAGATTTGCCTCCTGAGCAGCCTGGGGGGGTCCCAACTGAGTCACTGCTCCCACATCAACCAGCAGCGAGGTGTGCAGACATGGGGTCTCATGGGCAACCCCAAAGCAAAGCTGAGGTTCGTGTCCCCAAAGGGAATATGGCATCAGCCCTCTGCCAAACTTGTAGGACACCTGCCACTCCTGAGTTAAAAACAGGACTGGGAGGATGGGAGGGAATGAGTTCCAACATGTTTGCGCTGAGCAATGCGACTGTTCACAGCAGAGAAGCTCATTCAAACCTGAAGCCACCCAGCTAGCGAGGCGTTAGGGGGGGATTATGCACGCAGATGCGCAGCGCTGTCAGGCAGCTTTACTGCAGATGACAAAGGATGTAAACATGAGGTAGCCACCCTGCACCCTGGAATGCCAGGGAGAGGCAAAGGAGACTGCTTTGCAGCACTCACTGCTGTTAGGTGAACCAAGGAGGAGGGAGGGAGACAGGAATTGTACTGTTTTGTGTGGAGACTTGGGGGAAAAGTGCCCCAGTTGAGAGACACTGTGAAAGGAGAGAACATTGCCATCTTGTGGAAAGCACGGGAGGGAGGCTGTAAGGCAGGGAGAGAGACTACAGGCTCACAGGGCACAGATACTGCTCTGAGACAACACAGAGCTCATCTACACACACTAGTCAAAAACCTACCTCTACACTAGTTATGTGGCCCTCTGTTCCACTTTGGCTCCCAAAAGAGTAGCTAACTCCACAGCCACTTTCACCTACCTTCAGTCTCCTCATTACACGATGCCTCTGTTCCCCCCCCAAGAATTCCCCAAAACACAAAGAAAAACTCTAATTAAGAAAAGGTAAATGGCTCTTCCCCCACATTGTTAGCTTAAATGACTTTACCCCACTCTGTGTGCCTTCCTGGTGTGACTGAGGAGCATCTTGCACCTTACCTGAATGACAGTGGGGAGAACCAGCTCTGGGAATCCAATGCTGCAGGCTTGACAATGGAGATATTCAAGCATCAGGTCATAGAGCTGTTCAATGAGTCCATCCTGAGTAGGGAAAGCAGAAATAGAGATATCAGATAAGAACTAGACCCTAGGGCAGGCAGACTGGGAGTCTCCAGCATTAGAGGACAGGAAGACAAAGCCATGGCAACTCTGCTGATCAGAGAGCTGTGTGCTGCTGGCCAGAGCAGCTCCACTTACTCGGAAGGCCTTCTCCTGCAGGTTGGCATTGGAAAGCTTCAGGATCACTGCAAAGTTTATAGGCTTAGCACTGATACGTCCTGGCTTCTTGTTGAAATCCACTTGTTGGAAAACCTACAATGGGAAAAACTGAGTGTGAAGATGATCACAGTGCAACACAGAGCAAATGACTCAACTGAGATCATGCAGTTGGTGAGAGAGGTAGCTGAGAAGACAATCCAGAAATCCCAATTCCTGCTTGCCTGTTCTGATCACTGTCCTACAGCTTTCCTAAATACCCTAGCAAGGGACAGGGAGCAAACACCAACCAGGCTTGAAGCTTTACAGACCTGAGAGTGAAAGCTGCCACAGAAGTGTGAGGTAAAAAGAAACCAACACAAGCAACAGCACAAGAAACTAGAGGCTTGCTCCTCAGACCCATACTTGTAACAGTCAGAAAGATGGCATGGCAAAGTTTGAGGGCATTCTGGAGCTCTCCTTTAAGGCAAGAAACTTTTCAACAGTAAGCCTAAATATCACTTACACCAAACCCATTACCTTTACACCACCACTGAAGTAATTGCCCAAGGAAGCAGAGACACCATGAGGTCCTTTCCACAACCTCCCTTGCCAGGTGAGGCTTCTGTATTGACACATTTCCCATTAGCATCCCTCATGCCAACTGTGACCAACCAGCCTTTGAATGAGGGCATATTATCCTCCATAGACACACCTATTTCATTTTACAGCAAGGGACATGGAGACAAACTGGCCCGTTCCCAGAGCCTGAGAGGAGACAACACACCCTGCTCCTCAAAATGATGAGCACACACAAGCTCCAGGGTACAGCTGGATGCCCAGCAGACCAGTATGTACCATCAAAAGGCAGCCCTACACCTTTGCTTTTGTGTTTTTCCAGAGCTTGTTTCATGATAATAGTTGGGGAGAGCATTTCTAAAACAGGAGGTATGAAGATTATATAGTAGAACAAAAAAACAGAGAGGAAGTTCACATGTGTGTGTGACTGGCTCTCCAGGGTGGCACCTCAAGCCTGGCTTTATTTAAAAAGAGCCATTATTGCTTAGAATCTGTCTCAGTCCCTCTTACCCTGGGCAGGCATCAGGGTACACTATCCCAGTAAGCCCATGGTGGTCTTCCTCTGAAGCAGGGATACAGAAGGGAGCAAAAGGTTTCTAAACTGAGCAGTAATTAAACTGAGTGTGTCCTTTCCCAGCCTGGCAGGGGCAGATCTCAGGAGGAAGATGGCAAGAACTGTAAAACCCACTTGAGCTGGGGCAGAATCCTGGAGACCCCATCTGGGGGTAAAGCAGCAATCCAGTAAGGTGTTCACTAGGAATGGGCTCTCATTTTAACAAAAAACCCCACAAACCAAACAAAAAAAACCTGCCAATAATTAGTAATCATTTGCATATCCAATGATCACCACTTTAAGGGGCTGATGAGAAGCAGATCCTGCCCACCCATACTTTTGCTCACCTCAAAACCACTCTCCAGTTCCCCTCCCTGTCCCCAGCGCTTTTAAATCACACTCCTGAGCAGGAAATAATTTCTATTCCCTCTATACAGCAGCACCACATTCATCATCAGACCCCAACCAGCCCAGCAAGGTGGGGACAGAGCACAGTGATTGCTGGAGGGAGAGGTGAGGAGGAAAGGGAGGGTGTTTGGGTCACACAGATGCCCCCAGGCCAGAAAAGCATGGAGACGACTATTGATTTTTTACATTTTATTTGTCAATCCAGGTTATTTGGAAGGGAGGGGACAAGCTTGGTGGCTTGTGAAAACAAAGAGCCCCAGCCTGGGGAATCGATGCTATAAACCTCGTTATGCACAGTTATTTCTTTGGCCAAAACAGCAGTATTGATCCCTGAGGTCAGAGGCACTGAAGTGAAAGGCATGGGGCTCTGGGGGATCCTGACATGCTGCTAGGCAAGGGGGAAACCAGCCATGGGGTTTGAAACTCTCCCAGGAGGTGCTAAGGAACCAGTCAGGACATGTGGGAAGGGGGAAAAAAATGTGGTTCCCATCTCAAGACTGTGCAGAACGGATCAGCTAACAGCCAGACTCTGAAGGAGACGATGACTGATGTCTAGGAATCCTGTGGCAGGGCAGAAAGGTGATAATGAGGGACTAGAGGGCCAGAAAATGTCAAAAGCCAACAGCTTGGCTTAAGTGATAACCACTAGCAGACAGAGGAAAGGACAGGGCAACACAGGCAGGAAGGAGAGGGATTTTTGGCAGTCTCAAGCTCCCAGATGATTTCCACGTGGCTCGTGGGAAGGGTGCTCAGATACACAGTGTGCACTGCCAGACTGCAAGCCAGGGAACCAACTCTGCACCCACAGCATCACACCACCCACTCCCCATTTCCTTCTCCCAGGCTCCAGCAAAAGCCTCCTGGCATCTGCTTTTGATCCCCCCCAAAAGCCAGCTGCCCCAGGCCAGCTCACAGCAAGGATTTGGTGCTTTGCTGGGCCTGCCTGCAGCTCTCCTCAGGTCTGCCAGTCACTCTCCCTCTTCTCCAAGGGAATAGCTGAGTGCACCCAGCTAGGCTGCTCCAGCAGAATCTGGCTGCTGCCAAGTTCAGACAAGCTGCCCAACGTTCTGCAGAAGCTGGTCACAAACAGCTGAGGATGGAAGGGACCTCTGGAAGTCACAGAGCAGGGTCAGCTGGAACAGGTTGCTCAGGGTCATGTTTGGTCAGACTGTGAGTTTCTGCTCCACTACTTATCCAGGCAACCTGTTCTAGCCTCACCACAGAAAAGTGGTGGTTTGGTTTTTTGGTGTTTAAGTGGGACCTTAATACCTCCCTTATTTCATTTACTGTATAGTGCCTCTTGTCACTAATGGCCATTGAGAAAAATCTAGCTTCAACCTCTTTATTCACAGACTGGTTGAGGTTGGACAAGAGCTTTGGAGGTCATCTTGTCCAAACTGCTCTGCTCAAGCAGAGCCACCTAGAGCCAGCTGCCCAGGACTACATCAGGCTGCTTTGAGTATCTTTGAGTGACCCTCACAGTGAAATAAATTTCCCTGTGTTCAGACAGGCCCTCCTTTCAGACATTCTATACACATTAAGATTCTTCCTGAGCCTCCTCCAGACTTAACAGTCCCAGTTTTTGCAGCCTCACCTCACAGATGCTCCAATCCCTTCATCACTGGGGCTCTTCACTACTTGCTCCAGTATGGCCATGTCTTGCTCTGAACTAGACAGGGCACTCCAGCTGTGGTCTCACTAGTGCTCAGCACAGAGGAAAGACCAGAGTCTAACTGCCAGTAAAGCTCTGCCTAGCACAGCCCAGCATGCCATCAGTCCTTGTTACTGCAGGGACAGTACACTGGTGCTTGGTCAACTTGTCTGCATCCTCTTCTGCAAAGCTGCTTGCCACTCACCCCCCAGGATGGTGGTGTCATGGGGTTACTCCTCCCCAGGTGCAGGATGTGGCATTTCTCTCTGTTGAGCTACACAAGGTTTCTGCAGGGCCATTTCTCCAACCTGTCAAGGTCCCTCTGAACTGCAGGACATTTATCCAGCACATCAACAACTCCACCCAGCTTCACATCATCTGCAAGTTTGCTGATGGTGCCACTCTGCTCTATCATTCAAACCATTAATGAGTATGAAAACCAGTAGCAGTCCCAGTATGGATTTCCAGGTTATACCACCAGTGTCTAACCACTAGCTAGATGATCAGTGTGAGCCTGGAAATTCAGCCAGCTGTCAATGCACCTCACAGTCTGCTTATCTAGTCTGCAATTCATCAGCTTGTCTGGGAGGAAGTTATGGGAGATAGTATCCAAAACCTTGATAAAGAGAAGATAAACAACATCCCCTGCTCTCCCCTCATCTGCTGAGCCAATCATCTCATCATAGAAGTCTATTAGTTCGGTCAGGCATGATTTCACTCTCACAACCTCTGGTACCTGCAGGGCTGTGATCCAGAATTTAAGAGCTGCAATATAGTGGTGGAGGGAGGAGAATGAGGAAAAGGAAGGACAGGGCTTCAGTTCGTGCAGTGGTTTCACTCAGTCTGTCTGAAGCTGCAGCTTTTCCCCTCTATAAAGGGGGCAAAGAGTCCATATCTCATAGAAAACTAATTTCAGGTCTGTGTTTAAATGTGTAACATCTCACATTATCAATTCTTCAACTATAATCTTCACATCAGCCGACCTCCTCCAGTACCATCCAGGTCCCACTCCCATGTGTGTTGCACTCCAAGCCCCCAGGGACTTTGTCTGCAGCAAGCTGCACATCCAAAGCAAGAGTCAAGCCCTTTTTAAGTGTCCAAGTGGAAACACTCATGCCTTCCTAAGCATGTCAAGGTTAATTTTAAATTGGCATGCAAAGGCTGCCTGTGGGGAGATTTCCACCTTGTTTATCCACACCTGCCTTCCAGCAGAGGAACCACCAGTTTTCCTGCTGCAGAAACTGTTACACAATAATTGAAGTGATTAAAAAAGAGCCCGGGATCTCACAGTAACACCACAAAAATAAAAGCCTGTCTGATTTACACGCTCTCCCAAGCCACCTCCACCTATCTCAAAAGTAATTTTAGCAAGCTTCTTTTGCTCCATCCTGGAAAGCAGAGTCAGTGAAGAGACAGCACTGGATGCCCACGCTGGGGAGCATCAGCCCTTGTCAAGATGCATCAAGCAGCCAGCTCTCATTTCCACTGGCAGAGGCTTGGGGAATTCCTGTGCCTACGGGAATCACACAGCCGTTCAAGCTGCCAGCTCTTGAAAGCACAGCAGCAACTGAGCTGAGACAAGAGTTAGCAAGGGTTGGGTTTCCTTGATGGAGGGGGAAGGGAAACAGTCACAGTGTCACTATTTACACAAGGAGCTTCAGTACACTCTAAGGTCATGCTAAGCCTCCTCTAAGAAGTGCCCAGAACAGGGTCACCAACTCACCAGCCATTCTCTTATTGCACTTGGATTCAGGTCCCACAGTGACAGAGCAGCCTTCCCTCCTTCCTACCAAATGGTGCACACCTTATGTGGGGAAGGGTAGATGAGGTACTTAGGGATATGGTTTAGTTTAGGATGAGAATGGTTGGACTTGATGATCTTAAAGGTCTTTTCCAACCTTGTGATTCTGTGAAGGCTTCGTTCTGCTCCCCCAAGCCCAGTCACGCCTCTTGAGTTGACTCCTGCACCAAAACTCTGATCAGGCCCCTCAATCTCATGAGGGTTTGGATAATGGTCTTTAAATGGAATTTCTTTCATGACATGGGGTGGCATGGGATTAATGTCTACTGACTTAAGTCACTGCTGAATTTATGAGCTGGTAGAAACAGGCTCATAGTTAAAGGACTAGGGTGGACATCAGAACACAGATTTTCCTCCCACCATCACACCTTGGGACTGTGGGCTGGTCGCTCCCCCTCTGTTTGCTAAAGCTTCCTATCATCACCCACCCAGCCTGAAGACAGCTTGTGGAGATACATGAAGGGTTAAGTGTTCAGATACCTCTGTAACAGGGAGAAGAGAGTTTGAAGAGCTACAACAGGAAAAGCCCTGAATGCTGTTGGAAACTCCATGGAATATCTGAGGGATCCCTTGCAGGAGATGGGCAAGAAGAAGGGGAAGGCTGACAGCTGCAGGGAGATCTGGGAGTTTAACATCACACCAGGCACCTCGGGTTATAGAAGTTAAAGCAGAGTAATTGTTCAACTAACATAAAGGAACATGCAAGCAGCACACACAGACCTTACCCTGCCCCCAGCCCTCCCTTGTCTCCAGCACCTGGACAAGCTAAGCTGAGTAGTGCCTCTCAAGCACACCCAGCGTGCTCGGATGTGGCTGGGGGGTTGCGGAAGCTGGGAGGAAGCGCAGCGTGCGGCGTGGTAACACCCGGCTGGGGCCCGGCACACAGATTACAGCTGAGGTGTCAGGGCCAGAATGCAAAGAGGCCCTGAAGGGAAAAACACTTTATCTCTCAGAGCACTAAAAAGCAGAGAAACCATCCTCATCCCAAGCCCCACCACCCCAGAGCAGAGATGCCTCCCTCACTAAATCTGGCTGGCAGAACTTCAAATATGCATGAAGAGGAGGAAGGAAGCAGGAGAATGGCAAAGCCACACAGGCCAGGGAGAGGCAGAGGAGGGAGAGCAGGAGATTTATAAACATCGCTGCCTTCCACAGGCACAGAGGATGTGGTTTGCAAAGGACGTTTACAACAACACAAAACCACAAAAGCCTTTGCTTCAACAGAACTTGATTAGGAACGAGCCTGGCTGACTCAGGTCGTTTATTATAGAAGTCTGTCTCCCTCCCTCCCTCCCTCCTCCTCCTCTGTGTCCAGCCTCATGCTGACCTACTGGGGCTCCTGTGCTCCTCACCCCACCTCACTCAGGCTTCTTCAGTGACATTTTGCCACACCACTTCTGTACTGCCTTCTTGGAACAGCAAGGCTGGAAAGGCCTACATGGACAGATCACAGACTCACAGAGCTGTAGGGGTTAGAAGGGACCTCCAGAGCTCATCAGGTCCAACCCCCTGCCCAAGCAGGGTCCTTGGGACAGGGCGCACAGGTCAGTGTGTCCAGACAGGGCTGGAATCTCTTCAGAGAAGGAGACTCCACACCCCCTGGGCAGCCTGTCCCAGGGCTCCCTCACCAGGTTCCCCAGATTAGGGTGGAACTCCCTGTGCTCCAACTTGAGGCCATCGCCCCTTGTCCTGTCCCCACAGCCACTGAGAAGAGGCTGGTCATTTCCCCTGTGTCCCACACTTCAGATATTGATAACCATTGATCAGATCCCCTCTCAGTCTCCTTTTCTCCAGGCTGAACAGCCCTGGTTCATTCAGCCTTTAGGTGTCCAAGATGTGGGAAAGCTGGATGGTCTCTCAGCACTGGTATTTCACCAAACACTGTATTTTACCAGGCTGCATTTGCAGAGATCTTTATCCTAAATAAATTCTTAATCCTTGAAAGGCTTTTCCCTTCCCTTTGTCTGCAGTTAGGAGAACCTCTTCCTTTTGCTAAGATATGAACACATTATAGCAGGATCAAGTAGCAACAGCTCGGGGAGTTACCACCACCAGTTGAGCCTCTGACTCTCCTCTTAGGCAAACTCTTTGCCTACTCCAGAGGCATTAGTTAAGCCACCTAGGAATGTATTTCTGCACCCAGCTGATCTCAGATATTCTCTTCTCACAGGCCAATAAAAAAATTAATCCTATTTGCTAACTAAACAATACATTCTGTCTGATGCTGTGTGCCAGAGGTTTTAGGAAGCAAGCAAACTGGGAGATCTGAGGAGCTGCTGGTGAGTACAGTTAAGTGATGTGTTTATTAGGGAGTCTGCACCAGCCATCACTAGGTCAGCAGGAACCAACTAACCTCCAGGATAAATGGCAACACTGGAATGAAGGTCCTGGTGTTCTCAGACAAGAGTGTAAGTGCTCGGATGCAGTGCATGCGCAGCGGGTAGAAACGAGCCATTGGGACCAGCCTAGAGAGGGGAAAAGAGAAGAATATTAGGCCATGTCTTTGGAGGAGCTGTACCTGCAGCCCTTGGTGACACCTGAGAGCCTTTCCTACACTACAGGATCACAGGGGTTGGAAGGGACCTCCAGAGCTCCTGGGGTCCAACCCCCTGCCAAAGCAGCTCCCCAGCTCATATTGCACAGGGCGGCATCCAGACGGGGCTGGAATCTCTCCAGAGATGGAGACTCCACACCCCCTGGGCAGCCTGTCCCAGGGCTCCCTCACCCTCACTGGGGAAAAGTTCTTCCCCATGTAGGTGTGGAACTCCCCGTGCTCCAACTTGCAGCCATTGCCCCTTGTCCTGTCCCCACAGACACTGAAAAGGGGCTGGCCATTTCCCCTGCATCCCATCCTTCAGATATTTATAAACATTAATTAGGTCCCCCCTGAGTCTTCTTCTCTCCAGGCTGAACAGCCCCAGCTCACTCAGCCTTTCCTCACAGGGGAGATGCTCCAGGCCCTTCAGCATCTCTGTAGCCTCCTCTGGACTCTCTCCAGGAGATCCCTGGCTTTTTTATCCCAGGGAGCCCAGCACTGGACACAACACTCCAGGTGGGGCCTGACCAGGGCAGAGCAGAGGGGGAGGATCCCCTCCTGTGACCTGCTGGCCACACTCTTCCTGATGCATCCCAGGATCCCACTGGCTCTCTTAGCCACCAGTGCACACTGCTGGCTCATGGCCAACCTGTCATCAACCAGGACCCCCAGGTCAGACAGCTTTAGGACTGCACAGCAAACTGAGCTGCTGAAGCTATCCCACAGTTGGAAACAGAATTCACACATGTTAAAGCTGTACAACACACAAATTCCTGCCATCAAAAAGGTTTCAGCTTCTGCTGGGAGAAAGTGCTACAAGACATGAAGTTCATCACTGATGCTGTAGTCACGTTCAACCCTTGCAGCTCTTGTGCTCCCAGCACAGGCAGCCACACAAGGAAAAGTGGCAGAACTGGCACTAAAATGCCCATGTAAAGCAGCAAGTTTGACCAAGAAAAGGGCTCCCCCAGGATACCAGAGGGACTACAAGGAAGATGAGCTCATGCTGCCACCTGAACAGTGAACCCTCTTAGTGTGGGCTGTTACTGAGGCAGAAGGACCTGTGCTAGCAGTGACCAGCACACCCAGAGGGACTGAGGGGCAATCAGTGTGACCCCTCACAGCCAAATCCAGACAGCCCTCTCCAATCCAAAGGAGCACCTGTACATTTGAACAGTCAGTAATCAGCATGGAGGGGAAGAGGCCAGATTTTCTGACCCACCTTCCAAGCCATTGCACACTTAGGTGTTAAGCAAGAAGTCCAGCCAACTCCCTTTGTGAGGCTGGGACTGAGAAGCATCAGCAGCCCCAGCCCCACATGAGCCAGGAGCAGCAGGGAGGATACAGAGCCATCCCTAAAAGCCACCAGACCTCATTATTGCACCACTCCAGAAACCTCTCAGGCTGAATGACCTGCACTTGAAGACATGGATGCCTCCAGCATTAACAAGAATTTATTTTTATTCTTAAAAAAACCCCACAGTTCCCAGACAACAGGCTCAAGTCTGATAAATGAATACCTCCCCTCCCCAAAGAGCTTGCAGAACAATCCAGGAGGTGAAAAAAAAAAAAGCTTTACCAGGCATCATAAATCACCTGCATCTCCCCCCCCCCCTCCCCAAATAGTGAAATAATTATCATTGGATCCATTATAGAAATAAATCTACCTTGCACCCCTGATCTGGCACCACTGGAGATGACGAAAGCCATTCTCAGGAATTAATTGATCGAGGAATAAACCTGTTAAGTGTATAGATTTACTGTAAACCAAGACCATTAATTTTAGAGTGCATGGCGATGCAACAATCTGCTCAGCTTCCCAATGGCTGGATGCACAGGGAATACAAAACACAGCTGGGTCCCAGCTCTGCTGAGGAAGATCCAACTGCCTAGTCATTCCAGGGCGCAGCCAGGGGGGTCAAACCAGCTCACATTGTCTCTGTGGAGAGTGCTCTGTAATGTCTTACCATCACTACCTCCTGGAATGCCTGCTGTACTTCCCCCATGCAGCCTGGGCACAGGCTGTGGTGTAGAGAACAGCCTAAAGGCTCCTCAAGGTTTACTTTTACTCATCATAGCTCTTTCTGTTACACTCCTGAGTGACCACAGTCTTCCTCTGGCTAGAGGGGACAGAGGAAGCTTCTTTTAACATCAGCCACCACCCCCTCAGGACAGATTCTGAAGGGATGCCACTCAGGCACACCAAGGCTATGCTTGCTTCTCCAAGGAGGTGGTTGTACCTGCTTTCTTCCCTGTACATGCTGAGAGGCTGGAAACTAAAACTTAAATGTGGATTTTTAATGCCTGTTAACTATAAACCAAGAAGGAACTTCATTTTTATAGCTTAGACTGTCAGCAAGATAGAGATCCAAGCAGACATGTTAAGAAAACCACTTTGAGATGAGTGAAAAAAAGGGGTAACACAGAACAGGACCTTCAGCAACAACTCTGCTGCATAATAGACAATGAACTTGGACATACACAAGCACACAGATCAAAAGGGGGGACTTGGAGGCAGAGAAAAAGCACAAAGAAGAGAAAGGAAGGGGAGGAAAAAAAATCACCTCTTCTACATCCTACTATCTCTGCAATACCCACAGCACCACTCTGTTGGTCAAGCTAACTGTAACCTTTCAGCTGCTTGAGAGAACATCATCACTCATCATTACATGGCAATCCCATGAGGAAAACTCAGCAATGAGGCTCTTCCCAGCATCCCAGAAGTCAGAAACCATCAATTCCAGCACTTCTGTCAATATCCCAACTTTCCCAAACCAACACCTTGAGCACAGGGAACTTCAGACACAGATGGGATCCTCTTATGAAATACGTTGTTATTAAAAGTAGTTTCAATGCATTTTACAGTCTGGAAAGCAGAAAGAGACAGCAAGGAAACAAGGGAGCTAATTCTGATCAGAGCAGACAACCCTTTTCTACTCATTATCTCATTTAAAACAAGTTCTGCCCTAGTCCTTGCATGGAGCAAAAAAGCCCCTGATGGGTGGTGGTTCCTCCCCATTCCTCTCCTGTAAGAGGCCCAGGCAGCACGAGCACCTGACAGGGCCCCACAGACAGACAGACAGACACCCCAGTGCTGCCCTTTCGCTGGAGCCAAGCGCCACCTCCCGGTACAAGAGGCACTGGGGAAGGGGAGGCCCCTCCCGGCACTACCCCCCCTCCAGATGTGCCCGAGGGCACTATGCCACATCTGGAGCAGCAGTGAAAGAAGCTATTCCAGATGTTACACAGCATCCTGCCCCATCACCTCCTGGCAGACACCTCGTAAAGCAGAGCAGCCCAGAGAGACAAAGAGAGGGCTCCATCTCCATGAGAAGGGCTGATTACCAGGCAGCACCCACGCAGATGCACCCCCTAAAGAGACCTTCTGGAAACACACAAATTGGTATGTGAAGCAGAAACCCCCTTGACCCACAGGCTAGGTTATTTCCTCCTCTCACCTCAAGCAAACAACTCGAGTTCTTCTGTCAACACTCAGCTGCCACAGATGTTTATCTGCTCCAGGGGATGCGGGGATGACCCTCACTGGTCAGTCTCTGTGCCACAAAGACTGCCCATAGTCAGGAAGGAGACACTACATATAGGGGAATCAACGTTTTAAAAAGGTAGATAATGGCAGGACAAGGGGGATGGAGTGAAGCTGAAGTGGGGAAGGGTTGGATTAGATATTAGAGGGAAGTTTTTTACAGAGGGAGTGGTGAGGGGCTGGAACAGCCTGCCCGGAGAGGGGGTGGGTGCACCACCACTGGAAGTGTTCAAGGCCAGGTTGGATGGGGCCCTGGGCAACCTTGTGTAGCTCCAGGCCTGGAGGTTGGTGGCCCTGCCTGTGGCAGGGGGGTTGGAGCTCTGTGATCCTTGAGGTCCCTTCCAACCCAGACCAGTCTGGGATTCTACAGACTGAAGCTCATGGAGCCACATCATTCCCACATCTGCTAACCTACCCACCCTCCTTTACACCCCAGGCACCAGCTTGGCTCAGTAACAAAGCCAGACTGGGATCTTGTTCCCCATCCTAGAACCCATCTGGTGGGTTCCCAAATCCCTGCAGTTACTATACTTCATGCCAAACAGCCCTGTCCATTGTGGATGCCAACAAATACTATCTGCTGCTCCTACATGAAATTCACCCCACTCACCTTTCCTCAGCCTCAGACAGCTGATTTATCTGCCTGGACAGGTAGAAAACTGCCTGGATGAGTCTGCAGGACAACTGGAGCTCTACAACAGCAGCAGGAAGCAGCCTGTGTCATCCATGGGGGATGGGAAGAGGGATGTATGCATAGCCTAACAATCATTTAAATCTGCTTATCTTCATCACCACTTGGGAGTTTTTCAGACCAGGTGGGTGGTGTTTTAAAGCTGAGAATCTGGTTAACAGCACTAACAGGATTTCAAAGATCACCAGAGATTCAGAAATTCCCACAATGCTCATTAGTAACAACCATTTCAAAGCACAAAGTTTCATCTATCAACTGATGGGGGGAAGAAAGAGAGATACATTTACTGTTTTGAGTTTGTATCTGCTGAGAATTTGTCCTAGTTTTTTAAATTCTAGAAAATATGCATAAAAAGTACCTTCTAACTGTATTTACAGAGCTAGGAATGAGGACTGGAGTGTGTACTTGAGCACTAGTGGGTCCTGAGGCAAGTTGGGACATTTTTCCTTGCCACTTTGTACAACTGGGAGAATAATCTGCCCAAGTTATTCAGGTTGAACGTCTGTGGAGCAGAGCTCCATCACCTACCCTGCACACCAGCTCAAAAAAGAGCCTCACTACTGCACAACATAATTACTGGTTGGTATTAAGAGATCATCTCCCCTTGGTCTCCAATTGCACACACACATTAACAACACTGGGATTCCATGATAACCACTGGGAAAAATTCCATCGTGGTTCAACTTCATTAACGGACCTACTGGAGTTCAGCAAGCTTAAATGCAGACTGCTACACCTGGCCAATACTCTATAAAGAAAGGAAAAACCTC
Source organism: Porphyrio hochstetteri (assembly GCA_020800305.1). Taxonomy (NCBI): domain Eukaryota; kingdom Metazoa; phylum Chordata; class Aves; order Gruiformes; family Rallidae; genus Porphyrio; species Porphyrio hochstetteri. Next base: position 5,452,390 of record CM036926.1, on the reverse strand, counting down.
AAACCCCTAAAAATACAAAGAAACCCACCCAAAACTCAACCACCCACAAATGAGGATAGTTTTGATACTGCCAAAGATACCTGAGCAGGCTTTCCCACTGGTGTGTGTGATCCGACCATGCTTAGACTCCAAACCTGAATCCTCATCTCCTCCCTCCTATTTTTTTCCAAGCAGCTCAGCTCTGAGACAGCCAGAAACTGCTAGACACAGCACACCTGCACTTGGATGGTTCTCCATGGAAATACTGAGGCTGCTATAACCTCCTGGAAGCAGCACTCAGCAACACAGCCACACTACCTGGTGCTGCAACCGCTCTACACGTGACAAAGCATTCTGATGGGTGTTAAAGGCTAAGCTTCCCCACTTGGACTAGTTCTTCAGATGAATGCTTGGGAACTACTCAGTTATTTCAAGCTTTTCTGGACAAGGACACTATCTAGAAACTTCTTGGAGATAGAGTTCTCCAGCAATAGAGGTGCTGTGCCTTTTTAGCAGCACAATTGCATTGCTTTAGGTCTCCACAGCTCCCCACTCAGACATGTGCCCAGACCACATAAATCCTGCAAGTATTCTGGACCATAAAGGAAGAGAAATGCAAGAGTATTCTCTGTTCTCACTGCTGGGCACTTCTTAGCTACTTCTCAGATTAGCCCAGAACTGGCAGCAGTTTGACACCAGTCACAGACCAGATTCTCTTTCAAGAAGGAAGGACTGGAACTGGACACCAAGTTACACAGAACTGAAATTCCTTATGCAGACAATTTAGCTGTGGTGTAGGTTATCATCTCCAAGGCTTTCTTGCCTCCTAAACACACAGGTGCTCACAACATCTTCAGCTCAAATACTTCAACCAAAAGCAGCTCTCAAGACAGTTCCTCACAATGCCAAGTTGAATTCAATTTGTGTAACAGTAACACCCCTTGGTAAGTGCTCTGCCACAGCAAGCAAGAGAAAGAACTGCCAAAATAAGAAAGACTCCTACTTACTTTATACAGCCAATGATGACCTGTGTCAGAGGGTAGATCAGTGGCTCCATGACCTCGCTGGGATAGATCGTGCTGAGAACCCGACACCAGAAATACAGGCAGTGGATGTACTGCCAGTTATAGACAGACTGGAAGTTCTCCTGCAGAAAAGGGACAAAGGCACAAACATGAAAGCAGGGCATTTAAGAGGAGTTCACTCTGGTTTCTCCAAGAGGAGATTGTGTATTAGTAAGAGGAATAACTAACATTCTAGCTGTTGCTTTGGTATTAGTGGCTGACCCACCACCCAGCAAGTCCAGATGCTGCACTGGCAACGTTATGATTTGGTACTAGTTAGTGCCTTAAAGGAAATAATGGCCAACACAGACTGCTTTTCTTCACAAGCATGGCTCATTAGAGAAGGAAGATTTAATGGCCCAGCTCACAGCAGATGGTGGGATGAGGCCAAGTGTTAATAAACCTTTAACTCTTCCACTCACCCATAATCCCTGGGATAGTCCCTGATGTCCCATAGGTAGGGAGTCTGGAAAGTAGTGCCCCTCTGATACCCTCATGAGTTGCATTTTGGTCTCTACAGACCAGAGGAGGGGGAAAAGGCATGTAAAGCTACACCACAGAATGAAACTAGTAAGAAGTTCACCTGAATTCATCTGGATTTCCCCTCTCTGCACTCAAATGCCTCTGGCAGCTATGTAGCAGCTTTCCTTCCCTCAGCTGTATCGATCAAAACCCTCAACCATCACACCCCTAACTCTAAAAAATAATGTTAGTCCTCATTTTAAAGATGCTCCTATGAATGTTCACTGTCAAAGCCAGGACCAAATCATCATCCCAGCACTCCTCCCTGCTTCTGGAGAGGACACTACCCAGGGTAGTTTGATCTTTCAGTTGTAGAGTAAGAGTGAGAGAGAGCAGAGCTGAGAACAAACTTTCAGCTCTTTCTCAAACAGCCTTTGTGGTTACCAGCAAAAACAGCACAACAGGCCAGCAGCATGCCTGACACACAGTGACACATTGAACCAGACTGCAGGATGGGTAGGTGGGGGTCAGGTCTTGCTTGTTCTTGAAGACAATGTCTCTTAGATTGGTGCAAGTGCCTACTCCCTCCCTGCTATGTGTTTTAGCAGCCCATAGGGCCAGATGAAATAAAAGTCCAGAAGAGCACGGAAGTCTCTTATGGACACCCTTTCCAAAAAGTTCTGCAGGCCCAGAATTACACTGAGACCTCAGGTTACATTTAAGGTGCCTCAGCTCCAACTCATTTCAGACAAACTTTCAAAACCCAGGTCACCTCCTCTTTTGCATGGATGAAGCAGGATGTCCAAGTCCTGACACAAGACCAGAAACCCTCAACTGCAGCCACTGGGCCCAACCTTGCAGCAGGGACTTAAGCCACAGCTGGAAACAGTAGAGCTTTCCCAGCTCCCAACAGGTCACTGTGATGTACCAAGCTCTGTTCTCAGCTTCTCTTGCACTGAAGAGATAAGCAATCTGCTCTTGTAATCACCTTCCACAACCACCCACTGCTTAACTTAAATTAATTGGCTTATTGCTTGGATTTGTACATTTTGGTGGTGCTGTTGTCATTTAAAGTCCCTACAACCCTCCCCAGCTGTGAAATCAAGAGGATTTAATTCTTGTCTGGGCCAGGACTGAGGGTGTAAGCAGCCAACACAATCCAATTAGGGTATATGCAGCCCAGACTTCATTTATCTCTGCTCATTTATCCCCCATGTCTGAACAGTCAGGAGATTTAACTGGTCACCAATCCCACGATGTTTGGGAGCGGCCGAACAATTAATTTCCAGGGGTCTGTTTTGCTAAACAGGAATAAAGCTAGGATTAGCAATCTGACTCAGATTTCCCAGGTCAGACTGGAGGTGGCTGAAATCAGGGCTGTTCCCAAAGGTCTGAGCTGCTTTGTTCAATTAAGTCTTTTAAATAGCGTGGACTTCAGTGGAAAGACACACGCACCAGGGTGGTTCCTAATCTTCTTTACCTTGAGGTTTTGCAGCAGAGGCTGCAAACAGCAGTTTCAGAGAGTGAAAAAAAGGGTGCTCAAGGCAAAAGACTGAAAGCACATCACCAATTCTCACAAGCTGGGAAGAGGAAAGTGACTTCCAGCCTACAGATGTCTTTCCACAGAATCACAGAATGACAGAATTGTGGGGGTTGGAAAGGACCTCCAGAGCTCACTGGGTCCAACCCCCCTGCCAAAGCAGGGTCCCTAGGACAGGTCACAAAGGTTGTGTCCAGACGGGGCTGGAATATCTCCAGAGAAGGAGACTCCACACCCCCTGGGCAGCCTGTCCCAGGGCTCCCTCACCCTCACTGTGAAAAAGTTCTTCCACAGATTGGTGCGGAACTCCCTGTGCTCCAGCTTGAGGCCATCACCCCTTGTCCTGTCCCCACAGACACTGAAAAGGGGCTGGCCATTTCCCCCTGTGTCCCACACTTCAGATATTGATAACCATTGATCAGATCCCCTCTCAGTCTCCTTTTCTCCAGGCTGAACAGCCCCAGTTCTTTCAGCCTATCCTCACAGGGGAGATGCTCCAGGCCTTTAATCATCCTCTCCTTTCTTGTTGCAATTCTAGATAGGAGCAGTTACATGGGGATCTCAAACTCCCAGCCCCTTGCAAAACAAACTCCTTGGCACATTACAAAACAGGTCAGACAAGCCCCTTTAGAGAGACTATGAAAAGCCCACATTGGCTAACTACCCTTTTCCCCTCCCCACACATTCCCAGTGAGCAGGATACACTCTTCCCACACTGAGGGGTACCTACCTTCTTCTTCACAGTCATGGCACTGCGCAAGTGAATGGCCAGCTGGCGGATGTAGATGAAGGCGTGCTGGTAAGAGGTGTGCGTGTCCAGGGCGTACATCTCTGTCAGCGTGCGCTGCATGAAGTTGATCAGTGGCAGGGCGTTGGGAGAAGTGAACCTGGAGTTCTTCACAAATGCAATGTACATTTGCTGCATGGGAAAAGAAATCACAGAATCACGAGGTTGGAAAAGATCTTTGAAGATCATCAGGTCCAACCATTCTCATCCTAAACTAAACCATATCCTTAAGTACTTCATCTACCCTTTTTTTGAACACATCCAGGGAAGGCGACTCAACCACATCCCTGGGCAGCCTGTTCCAGGCCCTGACAACTCTTTCAGTAACAAATTTTCTTCTAATGGCCAATCTAAACCTGCCCTGGCACAGCTTGAGGCCATTGCCCCTTGTCCTATCACCTGTCACCTGGCTGAAGAGACCATCACCTACCTCTCTACAACATCCCTTCAGGTAGTTGTAGCTGGTGATAAGGTCTCCCCTCAGCCTCCTCTTCTCTAAGCTAAACATAAACCAGAACAAAAACATGCTTGCACCAGCCTCCACCCAGCTATGCCCAAACCAGGGGTGAAGTGTTCCTTTTATAAGGCAAGGCTCTTCAAAAGAGCACACAAAAATAATCTGCCTGCTCCTTCTTCAGAGGAGACAGAATCTGTTTGTGCTCACACATTGTTCAGCACAGAGCTTGCAGATGCCCCTGTCATTGCTTTTCTGCAAGAAGAGAGGAACTGCAGGAGGGCTTTGAGCTATACATGCTTACAGTTGGTCCCAGCTCTCTTTCTGTAACAGTGGTACCTCAGCAAACTCCACGTGGGAACCTCAGCTCAGAGATCAGAGTATCACCAAGTAGTGTGGCAGCACTTGATGAAAACCCTCAAGATTTTGGAAGATGAATATTTATCCAGCAGACAGAGAAGTACCAGAGACCTTTCCTGCTAAGACCCTGTGTACCTCCAGTGGGAAGGGCAGGTTGTAGGAAGCAGGAGATCACTCTGACCTAGAAGAATTTCTTCTCTGTTTCTGGAGTAATGAGCATTATCTCCAGCTCCTACCCTGGCTGCAGCTCATCCTCTAAGGTCTTTGCATATAATGTGAGAAGGAAAAGTTGCAGAGTACAGCAAGCACCAGCCTTACCTTGAGCAAGGGACTTAGGTACACCTCTTTCTTGTAGCGGCAGATCTTGTTCAGCACAAGGAAGGCCAATACTCTCACTGTTTCCTCACCCGTGCTCCACAAATTAATTGCTTGCTAGAACACAAAATAAGACACAGATAAGGGACAAAGAACCCCTTCCTTGTTGTAGATGTTGGAGTAGGAGTTTCCTTCCTTCACACCTTTAGTCTGCACAAAGCTCTAGGCTAACAGACAGCCCACCAGTGACATGTAAATGCATTAAGCTGAGTTTCATGTATCTCTGCATTGTGTAAAGCAGGCATATACTGGTCTCCCTCACCAAGTTCTCAAGAAGCAAATGAATGGATTTTGTTCTTCCCAGGCCTGCCTGCACTTGCCTGTTCAGAATACAGATTCACTTGGACATGGCTGGCCCTATCAGGAAGCATCTGGTACAACCGGACCACAGTTGTGATCGATGTCTCCAAAAACTAGTTACCTGCACTAACAAACTCCATGGGAAATCAGGAAAATTCCAGCTGCAGGGCTGAAAAGGCCTTCTCAAAAATCCCTACTATAGCAGAATCCCTACTACAGCATCGAGCAGACTGCCAGACTTTCAGATAGGAGCTGTACCAGCCTCCCATCGCTGCACACCAGTCATCTATCACCAAAGGTTCCCAGCCTCATTTAAATGTTGTGTTGCAGCTTTTCATTTAAATGTCACCCTGTTGCTGTCTCCTGCAATTCCACACCTCCTTTGTTGTTCTTAAGAGCTCAGCAGTTGTGACTTCAGTTTCTGCAAAAATATTCCACCCCCGGCTCTGAAGAGGGAAATTCTCTCCCAGCCACACACACAGACTCAGCACACAGGCAGCAATTACTCCATCTGCTCTGAGGAAGCAGACAGCTTCCCCAGAACCCCTCTGTGGCACTTTGTGTGGGGATTAGCAGTAGCTACACACAGAGCTACCCACTCACCTCAGCATGCAAGCTCTTCACAGCACCTAGAGGAGGAGTGCTTTCCAGGACCAAAAGAAAAACAAGGGAAGAGGAGGACAAGAGACTGGAGGTGTCATGGGATCCAGCCCAAATACCACAAAAGGCTCATCTGAAGGGGTAAAGTGCCTCAGATCCAAGTGACCTATCATACAGCATGTCACCTTACCTTGAGAAGTGCACGGCACTGCTTTGGGAAGGACAGATAATAAGGCACTGTGGAAATCACATGCTGAAGGACTGCTGCACCAACTGAGGCTTCTGTTAAACAAGACAGGAGCTAGAGATGGAAAACAAAACATGATCTCATTCAGTGTGTAGTCCTCATCACCTCTTCCTTTACCATTAAGCATCTGTATTTTGCTGTTTACAAGAGCTTCTGCATTACCAAGGGACTGGAAGAGCAACCTCCCCTAGGAAGAAGCTCAGATAAAGCCCAAAAGCTGTTCAGGAAAGGAGCAGACATGTGGTGGGTGAAATAACTCCCCCTGCAAGTACATCATCCTGGCAGATGTGAGCTTGGTCTACTGGACTTGGATGGCTAATGGCACCCAAGCTCATGACACAGAACTTCATTTGTGTCACAAGTCTATCTACAGTTTAAGACCTCTTACAGTTGGCACAACACCAATGCCTCTGTCACCTCACTACACATGGTCAAGACATAGTGAAGACCACCTCAGAAACAGACCATCTGAGCCACATGATGACTTACTGGACTTCACTAGGATTTCTATAATGGGAAGCTAGAATACTATCAGGTATCAAAAGGTTAACTCCAGCTCAGGAAAGGTCAAACATTTAAGAAACATCTTGGTGTTTCCAGGTTGTCCAGCTTAGTTCACCTGGAGCCAAACCCAGAGACTTTTGCAGTTCCTAATGTGAAGTAACAGTAAGCTCCAAGTGATTTCAGATGGAGACAGGTTCTGCCTGATGCAGTGCCCCTTCCTGCCTGTGATCGCAGTTGCTGGAAGCAGAGGCCTTTTTTTCTACTTTTAACTTTCCTCCTCATTCTCCTCCTCGAACTGCAGAGATCCTGGACTGAGCAGGTCTCCTTTGCAAAGTCCTTCACATACAAAAAGGAGAAGAGATTGTTCAGAAACTACCATGCCAGAAAAAACACTGTAGTGAAGCTGGGACTGAGGGCACTCAGCACAGAACCAGGGATTGCTTCAACAGGACTGCATTGCCAGCTTTCCCTTTTTACTGCAATCTTTAGCTCTGCTGCTGGCGAGCAGCACCACAGCTTGAGGGAAAAAAGCTCTACTGATCAAAATGCTCTTTCTGCTAAGTCATTCTGCCAGCTTACAGCTAAGAGACATCAGTACTTCTTTCTTATATCCTCTTCCCTCAGCCCCTGAAGAATGAGTATTTCAATGTCATTCTTTTGGGTTTGTTAGTCCCAGTTTGGGGATGTGTGATGAAGCAATCTCAAAAAGAAAAAGCTTTAATGGGGGCAGGAATTTCCTTCAGAATTATTCATGATTTGTCTGCTGTTTGAGACACATCAGCAACTTCAGATGGACTATCCTAGTGGGATGGGGCACAATCCTACTTGGAGATGTCATATGTGAGGAGCAGAGTCTGTCAATGTAACGTCTTCTTAGTATTTATGACAAGAGGAGGTGAGATCACAGAGCCAAAAATTGAATTGAAGATGCAGAATGCAGAAGCACAGTACTGCAAAATACTTCAGAGCTCACTAAATACTCATTTGTCCAACAAATTAAACCAGAAAGAACTGCCAGAACACTAACCCATGACAGGCCACCTATATTTTGACCCAACCATCCTCCAGAACCCCCAGCTAGACCAAACACTGCCAAAACAAGACAGGGAACAGGGTTGGCATACAAGTATGACACCCAAGGCTTCAAGACTCAGTCAGACTGCTTTCTGCTCACTGCAGCCTCAGCCAGTAAGTCTTACTTATTCTCCACTACAGGAGGAAGCTTAAAAACCAATATCCAAGGTTCCCCATATTGTGATGGCCAGAAAGTTACCCTCAAACTGGAGGAACTCTCCTTTTGAAAGGAAAAGCACCCAAAGCTCTGTTACCTGCTTGTGAATTATCTTCTTGATCTCCTGACTTTACCAGTAGTGTTTACAGATGCAAAAGCCCATCTGCCTCACTCCAAGTCACCCCAAACCAAAGCCCAGCAATGCACAGAGCAACCTCAGTAACACAAACACCCCAAGTTTCTTACCTGTATAGTACAGCTGAGGTATGCTTTTATGTCCAGTCGCAGCTTGCTCCAAAGTGGGCTGGTGGAAGGGAGAACCATTCTGCAAAGAGCAACAGTTGGGTTTAACTTTAAAGAGATAAAAACCCCACTAAATCTATTCGATTTCAGCAGCACAACAAACAGCAAGCTCACTTCCTCAGAGCTGCCAGTGAGAAAAGACAACTGCTTGCAAAGCAAGGAGTAGAAGCAGTAACAATTTCATCATGGGGGAAAAGAAGTACTTTTACTCTGTAGAAGTGCTGCCTGAAGGACAGTACTGGAAAAGTCAATTCAAAGAGCTTCCCAGCAGAGTACCCAGCTCTCTGGAAGTGTGATACAAGGAGCTGTAACAGGCTGGTGGAGACCCAAATCCCTCACACTGCTATTACCTTTCACTCACTGCCTGAGAACAGAGCAGGCTGGCCCATAGCATGAAAACCTATATTGGGGATCAAACTAGTTAGGAGACATCAACTCAGTGTCTTCTAAACTTTCGCCCCTGCACTGGAAGTAGTACCCCCAGACCATCCCAAAACTCTGCTGCTGTCTGTACAAGTCAGGCCTGGGGAAGAAAGAGGTTGGCATTTACACGGAGAACTGGAATTTACTCCTCAGACTAGGCACCACTGTCAACAAGGAATTTAAAGTTTAGCTCACCTCCCTTCATCTGTGACAGGGAAATTAAAAACAACTGCCACAGAAATTACCCTGGAACTGAAAGAGCTTCCAAAAGGCAACAAATTCTCACTCTGCCCAACAATGGGAAAAACAGACTAGGAAGAAAGTAGTAAAACTGTGTCCAGCTGAAACTCCAGAGAAGGCTGAGGTTAAAAGCTTCTGTGGATGTCCAGCAGGAAACAGGCACTGGGGCTAAATAAGGCTGCAGCAGCCTGTAAAACATACTGGGAGCTTCACAGCTTGTTTTGTGAAACCAGGCTCCTAGTCCCCAGCTATGGTACCAGTTCATCCAGCAAGAGTTCATACTGGCACTGGCTGAGCTGCCAGCACCTTTTCTGGTTGTTCCTGGGTAAGCCACACCAATGCCTATTCAATTATGGGACAGCCTGACCCTGAAACTCTTTGAGCACCAACCCATACAATACCCACAGAATTCCCAGCTCCCAGGCAGCAGTTGAGACTTCAAAAATTGTCATTTTTCCTTTCTAGTCAAATGAAATTGCATCAGCAAACGTGATACAGATACTGGACCAACGCTGTCATTCTGGAAAAACATTACTGGTACCATTCTTTGCCCAGTTGCATGTTTGTTTCCATTCCATCCATGCTTTAACACTGAACAGCTCAAACTCAGATGATCAAGCCCTCAGGCTGCCAAACCCTGAGCTGCTAAAGCCCTGGATCAACCGAAGTCACATACTTGTGACACTGCCTACATGTGGGCAGAAGGCTTGGTCCCTTTCTCATAATGCTTTTACAGCACTCTTGAGTGCAAGCAAATGCAATTCCAGATCTGCTGAAGTCATACATCCTCTGCAAATGGCTGGAGTCTCATACAGAGGATACACTTCCAGGGAACCAACCTAGCTAATATGACTGTGAATGAGACAGCTCTGCTTGTGTTTGGGTAGACCTGCTGTCTTTTTCCAGCTTCACAGCCACAGTTGCAGCTCCAAAACACCCCAACCTGCTTTGTCTCACCTCAAATCTCCCCAGACTGACTTACTTCTGTTTGTTCTTTGGGGTTTTCAGAAGCAGCACCTTCTGCAGGCAGCGGAAGAGGTCCCGGATGCAGAAGGACACAAGGGCATTGAACACTGGTTAAAAAAGAAGTCAATAAAGCATTTCTCAATTATTTTCCACATATTCCTCATTTCTCAGCTAATCTAAAGAGAGTTCCACAAGGAATTGAAGCCAGTAATTCCCATAGCAGAACTGCATTTCCACAAGCTTCTGGAAAACATCAGTTTCTCTTATGCTAGGTCTTTTTTATCCAAGCAGCAAGATTACAGCTGACAGCTTTCTGGCACAGGGACCTTCTCTTTGCTCTCTGAGTAAAAGAGCACCAAGCACAAAAGCAGCCTGACCCATGACTAGGAGTCTATACTACCATGAATCTCCCCCAAACCATAATGAGAATTAAAGTGTGACTTTAATAAAGAGTCACAGAAACAGATATGTAAATTCTATGTAATGTCTTACATTAAAGAATGAAACTTTATCAAAGGCAATGGAAGAGAGATAAAAAAACCCTACACTGGGCAAGAAAGGATTAAGGAGAACACGTGGGTTTAAGCAGTCCCACTCTACAGTGCCAGTTCCAGATGGCACACAGCAACAAGCTCATAAAACACAGCAAGAAAGCACCTGCTAATTCAGTGGTAAAAGTAGGCAGGCTGCAGGTCCTGTAGGAGACACTAACAGAGATGTTTCCTGCTCAGCCATGCTGTTGTGAGTCTAAAACAGGATTGCCTGTGAAGCCTGGAGCTTATGCAAAACAGGGCTAGGCTGGAGAGAGAAGCTGTGTCTCCTTTGTTCTCCAGGCATAACCCTGTAGAGAAGGAGATCCAGGAATGCAGCATTTTGAGAGGTTCTGGCTACATGAACCTGATAGGGCAACTGAGCTCTGAGCTGTTGCGAGGTTACAGGACGCTGTTTGGCAAGAAATAGTCTTGTAGGATTAGTTTTAGGAGGGATCAGCAAGAACCACACAGCAGTTGCCCAAAAGAAGTTCACTACAAGTATATAAACAGTACCCAGCTTCAACTCCACTCTACAATGCTGGTGAATGAAGCATGGTACCTCCCTCAGGAGCCTGCAAGCCCAGCTGCTCCAGGCGTGCACACCAAGAGGCACGCTTACACACTGGGACACCAGAAGAGACACCACTGCACAGACCCACCCCCAGGGAGAAGATAAGCTGCTTAAGTGAAAGGAAGCCTATAAGAGGGTAAGTTCACTCCTGCCAGTGCTCATCCCTCCCAACAGCTAAACCTTCCCTACCAAAAGACTTCCCTTCTCTCACAGAATTAGGACAGCGACCAACTCACCTGCAGCATCAGTGACTTGAAACTTGCTGGGATCAGCCCCACCACTGTCTCCTTTGGTGGTTGCTACAGCTGCTTTAAAGGCTTGAGTGATTTCATGGAAAAGCTTTGGTGTTAGCCTTCTCTGGGGAGAGAAGAAAAGGGATGGCTGAGGAGAAAAGGCAAGCAACACTCTGAAATTCGGAAGCACTTCACAGGGATAGGAGTATTGGAATTCATGGTTTGACTGCAGACACAGCTCCATCCTCTAAGAGGACAGAATAACATCAGGACTGGTAAATGCTAGTAGCCTTCACCTGCTTTAAAACAGGCTTCCAGGGTTTTTAATTGGCCAGGGGTTGAGAAGCAATGAATCAGCTGCAAGCAACTATCCAATCTGACTTTGCCCCCCACCCTTAGTCAGCAGCAAGCTGTTTCATCTCCACTCAAAACATGACTAAAGAAGTTCTTGGATCTGCCAAAGACACAATATTTAGCAGGAAGATGAATAATCAAAGCTTAATCATTCAGACCTCTTCTGAACCACACAAGTTCCTCCAGCTTCTCCCTCAGATGAAGTGCAAGTAAGCTAATCTTGCAGCAGCCCAAGCGAAAATATGACCTTTAGGTAGGACATAATCATCTCTGTAGATTTGTGTGGAAAATGAACAAATTAAAAGTTGGTCTTTTAGCAGCAGCAACACATAGGGAAGAGTATTTAAAGGAGAACACTCAAGCAACCCCCTGCTCACCTCTGCATCTTTTTTCCATTCTTCAACCATTTTCAAGCTCACGGAGATGAGAGAAACTTTCTTCCGTTTGACTGGCTGTTGTTCTTCATCATCTTCATCCTCATCACTTGCTACCTAGAGAAGTCAGTACCAAGACTGAGAAAAGGCCTACACAACACTCCTTTTCTGGCCCCACCTCTTTTGCTGAGTAGCTACTGAAGAGGAAGGCAGCTGAGAATTCTCTTAGTGTCAAGTGAATCAGCACTTCATGTAAAGCACTAACAGAGTTACAGGTACTACAAACTCCAAACAAAGCTACTTAAGCCCCACAGCTTCAGTACATAAATACAACAGGGAGTAACATCAAACATCAAGGAGAAAGCATATTGCCTGAGGCAAAGCAAATTCTCACTGGGAAAGGAGTCACAAAAGCAAAACTACAGAGAAAACACAACTCAAGGCTCCATTTTCAGAGTCTTTTGACAAACTCCTTGCACTCAGTTCTAGTCCTCAGCTGACTTAGGATTTACAAGGCTGTACACTGTCAGGTGGGTCTTTGGGGAAGCCCCTCCCCAGCCACTTGTACCATTATAAGCCCAGAAGTTCCTTGCACAGGAACTCAAACACTCAACACTTAACTAATTGCAATCACTGATCTCAGCACTCCAAAACAGCACTGTACCTCCAGGGTATCAGGTGGTTTGTGCAACGGCTCCTCCTCAGAACTGTCTGAATCATCAAAATTCAGCAATGTACGGTCATTTTCCTCCAAAAACTTGTAAAATTCAGGATCTCTGTCCTTCAGCCGGGAGAGCTGATCCTTATGTTCCGATGCCTTTCCCTTCTTCCTGGGAGATAAAAATTAACACTCATTTATTCATTACTCAAGCTTCTGCTGATGCTGTAAGAAAAGGAAGCAACTTCTGGGCACCAAAGCACACCTGGGGGTTATCTGAATGGTGATGATTTATCAGGGCTGTGGCTCTGTATCTCGTTTAACACCTGCTCTAGAGGACTTGCAAAAGGTTGTTTTCATTAAGCATTAAGAAGCCTTGATTGCAAACAACTGTGTTGTATCAGGACACCAACCAGAAGTCTTGCAAGCAGAAAAAAATCCTTTCCTCAATTTCTCAGCATTACTCTTACAAGCTTTTCATAAAAAATACTGAAAGCTGTATTGCTATAGGAATCAAAGAATTGTGGGGCTTGCAAGGGACCTCCAGAGACCATTGAGTCCAACCCCCTGCCAAAGCAGGGTCCCTAGGACAGGTCACACAGGTCGGTGTCCAGACAGGGCTGGAATATCTCCAGAGATGGAGACTCCACACCCCCTGGGCAGCCTGTCCCAGGGCTCCCTCACCTGGAAGAAGTTCTTCCCCAGATTGGTGTGGAACATCCTGTGCTCCAGCTTGAGGCCATCACCCCTTGTCCCGTCCCCACAGACACTGAGAAGAGGCTGGCCATTTCCCCCTGTGTCCCACGCTTCAGATATTGATAACCATTGATCAGATCCCCTCTTAGTTTCTTTTCTCAAGGCTCAACAGCCCCAAGTCATTCAGCCTTTCCTTGTAGGGAAGATGCTCCAGGCCCTTCAGCATCTTCATTGGACTCTCTCCAGGAGATCCCTGTCTTTTTTATACCAGGGAGCCCAGAACTGGACACAAAACTCCAGGTGAGGCCTGACCAAGGCAGAGCAAAGGGGCAGGATCCCCTCCTTTGACCTGCTGACCATGCTCCTTTTAACGTGCCCCAGGAAATCAGACAATAAGAGCTCAGTAAAACATTATCCAGCACCGAAGAATTGTTTTGGCTTCTAATAACAATTAGCAGTGCCTAAGGACTACTTCATCATGTTCTAGTTGTAGATACTCCAGTGTCTTTCAGTAAGAGCAAGTCCACGCAAACAGAAGAAAAGCAACGTAAGCTTTGCCCAACACCAATACAACCTGTAAGAGATTAAAAGCACACACAAGCTTTCCTCTACAGGCATGACAGAAACCCAACTGTCCTGTATCCCACGCCACGTTGCTGAACACTGCCCCAACCCTGCCTGTTCCAGAACAAGCCTACTGAGTATTTATTGTGCATTTATATAGAAACGTTACGGTTGGAAAAGGCCTTTAAGATAATCACATCCAACCGTCGGCACCACCCCACCGTAACCTCTAAACCACCCCCTGAAGCACCCCATCTGTTCCTTTTTTTAACGGGTCCAGGGACGGGGAGTCCACCACCTCCCTGGGCAGCCTGTCCCGACGCCTCACCGCCCTTTCGCTGTGGCGCTTTTGCCTAATATCCAACCCGAACCCATCCCCTCCTGTCCCGTCGCTGGCTGTTAGGGAGAAGAGGCCAACCCCCGCCTCGGACAAAGCCCCAGCCGCTCACCAATGGCGGTACTAAGGGCCCGCTGCCCGGAGAGGCAGCCCGGGCAGTACCGGCAGCACCCCCTTACCTCCCCGCCGGGCGGGCCTGGCGCAGCCGCCTCTCCTTGCCGCCCTGCCGCCGCTGCGCCGCGGCCCCCTCGGCGGGCCTGGCGGCCTCCTCCTGCTCCGAGCCACCGTCTGGCTCCGACTCGGAGCCGCCAGCGAGGAACTCATCCAGGCTCAGCTCCGCCAGCTTCCTGGGGACGGAGAGGAGAAGAGAGGAGCTGGGGTGCGCTCCGCGGGGGGACAGGCAGCGCTGGGCCTGCCCGCTCGCCTTGGCCCCAAGGCCGGCAGCGCGGGGCTGCCGAGCTCAGCCGAGCCGAGCCGAGCCAAGCCTGGACCGGGGCCACCCCGCGGGCCTCCCCGCCACCCGGCGGTACTCCAGCCCGGGGATCGGCCCGGCCTAACCCACCCCCGCCGCCGCTAACCTCTTGCCGGTGGGTGCCATGCCGCCCGCTCGCTGCAACGCGGCCGCCGCTTCCGCTCCCAACGTGCCGCGCGGCTCGGCGGGGCGGAGCGGGACGGGCCGGTCCCACCCCCGCCCGGCCCCCGGCGGCCGGGCCGCGGGGCTGCTTCGGCGGGGCCGGTGCCACGCGTGTCCCCGCCTCCTCCCGCCCTCCCGCAGGACGGGCCCCCGCGCCCGGTAAGGGAGCGGCGGGGCGGAGCAAACACCCTTTACACCACCACCCCCCCACCCTCCTTCCCCCGCAGCCCGGTGACATGTGCGTGGCGGGATTTAGCTGCGGGGAGGCGCGGCGCAGCGGCACGCCGTGCCGCGGCCAGCTCTCGCACGGCTCCGTGGCGGGGTTATTCCGGGTGAGGGAGGAAGCCGCAGCCGTGGGGCCGCCCCGTCTCCATCCCCATCCCTGTCCCGCCGCGGCCCGAGGAGGAGCTGTGCACCTGCCCGCCCCTCAGCTCCCGCCGCGTCTCCCCGCCGCGGGGCGGGCGGTAGCGGTGCGGGTGTAGCGGCGCCCGCAGCATCCCGCGGGCCGGGTCGGGCCGGGCCGTCGCTGCGCCGGAGCCGTGAGTACCGCCGGGGCACGGCCCTGCTGCCGCCCCCTCCTCTCTCCCTCTCGCCGCAGCGGCAGGGCCGGGCGCTCGGACGCGGCGGCGGGAGGAGGGCGGGCGTGCGGGCCGGAGGGGTTACGAGGAGGGGGGCGGCGGCCGGAGGGTACCCCCGGAGGAGCTCTCCATCGCTCCCCCTCCGCTGCTTCTGCGCAAGTTTGCTTGTCGGGGTACGAGGCGGCACGTCCGGAGGAACACCCGGTGCCGTCCCCGAACGGCTGCCGCTGCTGCCGGTGCTCCGCAGCCGAGGGCCGGCAGCGTTTCTGCGCTCTCCTTTCCCCGTCCTCTGCCAAGTTTGTGGAGCGATCCCCTTTGGTTAAAGGAAAACGCCGCAGCTTCGAGCCTCGCAGGATGCTGGGGCGCGGGGAACAGCGGCACAGAGGTTCTGCCGGTGTTGGTGTGGCTTTACCCTCGGTGGGAGCTCAGGGGCTGCTCGGTGCCGTTGGCTGTGGGGGAGCTGAAGGGCACGGGGAGAAACCCAGCCTCGGGTTTTCTGGGAACTTGCAGGGGGAAGCGGGAGGCAGCTTTTTTCCTGGCCTCTGCAGTGACCATAAGGGCAGAGGGCTGTCCTGGAGCTATAGCATCTCTTGCTGGGGGGTTGGCCCTCAGGAGCAGCAGGGCCGGCAGCTGGCTTGGCTCTGCTGCCTGAGCAAACACCTCCCTCTCCGTGGAGTGTCGGGCCTGGGACCTCGGCTCCTCCAGAGCAAGGCAGAAATGCAGCGCTCGGGTGGCTGTCCCTGCTCTCGGTGCGTCAGTGCACAGCCACCGGCTGACCAGGCTTTTGTGCCAAGCTCGGAAAGTGCAGGAACAGCCACCTTGCTTCCGTGGGATCTGTTTATAAAGGAAGCCTCCCTCAAGATAGCACACCTCAGACAGCAGCCTCTGAAGTCAAAGGGGAACAGTGGAAGCCTCTTTATTATAAGGGAAGCCTTCCACTGTTCTCCTTTGACTTCATGGCTTCTGTCTGAGGTGTGCTATCTTGGGGTGCTCTCTGTTGCTGGAGACCACAGGGGAGGGTGTTAGCTCTGGAGTGATTCAGCAACATGTGGATATTTGGGTACTTTGGATCCTGACAGCTTCCAGGCGTGCTAGGCTGATGCAGGTGACTTGTTGCCCCTAGGGCAGGGCACAGCTGAAATGAGCCTCAGAGAGCTACAGCCCCTTTTCAGTATGGATAGTGTGAAGACAACACGTTTGGGATGTCTGTGTGCTAGGGTTATGCACCAGGAGGGGCTGGTTTGTCATATGTTCGCTGTTATGTGGCTTCCCAATGCTTCAGTGCACAACAGCCTTCTGGTTATGGTCAGTATGGGCTGGCAATCACCTCTCTGGAATCTCTCCCCTCTGTACCCCAAGTTTCTCTCCTGACCCGTGAGCATCTGCTGGAAATACTTTATTCGACACGGCAGTGAGTAAGACTCCTGGGAATCTTGGGTGTAAAGATCTGAGTTTCCTTCCTGAGAACTGACTCATTCATGAATCCCAGCAAACAGCATTCAGCTCAGAGCAGACCGGGAGCTGGCAGGTGTAATAGTTGCCTGCTGTCTTGGCTTGGCAATCTGGGATCCAAATGGTGCTGCTTCTTAGCATCTTGGGTAGCTGGGCTGGTCCCTTATGCCTTCTGTCAGCTAAGGTCAGCTTGGTAAGGGTGGCAGTGGAACCTCTGCTCTGCCAGCCCATCTGGTGGCCATCTGCCTTTGCTCTCATCGGCGTCAGTCGGGGTCTCTGTAGATGGAGCAGCATGTGAAAACTCAGGCAGGCGTGCTCTGAAGACTGGAGATCTGCTGGGGAGACTGTTCCGAGTTCTGGTCTTGCCTTGCTGCATTTCAGGCTCAGCAGCTAACAAAAAAAGAAAAAAAGGAAAAGAAAAGAAAGTCAAGGAGCTGTGCTGGTCTCCATGCTGGCTTCTGTATTTCCTCAGGTGCTGGAGCCTTGTCTCCAAACCCTTAGGCAGGTTGGACTTGGTAGCAAGAGAGGCTTCACCTTTTCCCCGGCTGCTAGAACTGGCTGCAAACCACACAGGGTGTGACTCCTCAGGGACAGGAATTGAAGCTCCTTCAGCTGGAATTCCCATGGTCTGGGACCCGCTGGCCTTGGCAGGCCCCTGATGTACCAGCAAACTGGAGGCCATTATGTCACCTGCTCCTCATAGCTCAGTTTTCACGTACGTGGCCTGTGCTGCTGCCTGCAAGAAGACGTGAGGGAATTCTCTTAATTGTTTTTTGGCTTGGAAACAGGATCCCACCACTCCACAAAGCCCTGAGCTTGTTCTGAAGTGGAAATTCAGATCTGCTTACGCAGCCCAGTACATCTACACTGCCAACGCTCACTATTGGCTGGGGCTGGTAGGAGGTGTTGTAGGCCACGGGCCTCAGAGTCTCTGTGACAGGGATGAGGCTGGGGTGCAGCTGGTGAGCTCTGCTGGTTTCCCCCTGGTTTGGAGAGTCGCTCATGAGCAGCACCTCGGAGGACGTCGGTGGCAGCACCGTTCCCTGGCTTATCACAGAATCGTAGGGGTTGGAAGTGACCTCAAGAGATCATCAAGTCCAACTCCCAACTGTAAAAAGAACCCCATCTGTAAAAGTTCTACTTGCCCATTTGCAGCCAGCAGAACTCCACTTCACCCTAGTCTGGAGCCACCAGGCCACGCTGCCTCCCATCATGGAGTCAGCTTTCCCTTTAGAAGCCAAGTAGGACCTCACACTGAGTCTCACCAAGTTCATTGCTGTTGTCTGACATCAGGGTGTTGCTGAGAGGTAACGACCTGCTCTGAACTGGCCCCCTGACACCTCCTTGAGACACCATCACCTTGCACAGTGGACAGGTAGAGGGCATGATCCCTCTTTGAATAGCTGCTGGCCAAGGATGATGGAGGCAGGAAGCTCCTGGGCAAGTCTAGGAGCCAGGAATATTGAGCTCCCGTGATATGGGCTGTCTTGAGTGACCTAAGTGCTCTCATCTTGTCTGTTTACCTGTCTGAAAAATGAGCTGGGGACAGAGAATCCTGTCATGGAGGAGGCTAGAGGGAGATCGGGAGTGCCACAGTGATAGATAGCACAGCTGAAGCTGTTGACTATCACTGTGCCTGGAGAGGAGACCTGCTTGGTGCCTATGTGCAGAGGTTTGGCACTGCCTGTGCCATAATATAACACTGGATGCAACAGTAGCTCCTCTCCTTTGTCTGCTGGGGGGATGCTGGGAGGGGGGAATTAGGACATGACCCACATTTCCAGCCCTTGTCAGAGGCAAAGGGCTCCTTTTGCTTAGATTTTGGTGTGCTTTGTGCTGGACTGCAGGAACTGCTGTCTAATCCCAGTGCAGCTGGAGAGCTGCACATTTTGCTGAATGCCTCAAGGCATCAATTAGTTTCCATTTCTTATTTCTCCCTAACCTGGGAATTCAGCAGTCCCAAACCTATTTGGGTCCCGATGCTTACAACCACCGGTGACTCAGTGACCCAAATGTAGCACAGATGCCTCTAAATCCCTCAGCCACGGAGTCCTGCTTGGAGCTGCTGCCATCCTCTAAGTGCAAAATAGGGAAGGTGAAAGCTGAGCTTGAAGATGTCTGCAGGAAGCATGCTCAGGAGAGGGGGGAGATGGTGTACCCAGCTGGCACTCAGCACGCTGGATAGCCTTATTGCTTTCGGGTATGGGACTGTCCCCATGCAGGCATTGGGGCTCTGCCTTGCACTCCCTCCTCTCTCAGCTAAAACACTTCGGAGCATGAGCTGGGGTAACAGAGAGCAACGTTGAGCTGAGTTTCCAAACAAAACTCCCCACGAGTGATGGGGAGAGAGGCTTTAATTACAAAAGACCTCCAGCCTTCTGTGCGCACCAGAGCCGACTGATGACAACCCACTGAGCTGCTGAAAGACACTGACTAGGTCAATGTGCTGAATGCCCTTCTTGCCTGAAGCCAGCACTGTCTCTGCTGTAGAGCTGGCAACTGTGTGCAGTTTTCCCCCCCCCCTCCACATCCTCCCCCCTCCCTGCCTTGCTGAGGCTCCACATCCTCTCTGGCAGCTTGTCATTTCTCTGCAGATGTCTAGACAGGAGGATTCGGTGCGTGTCAGTTATGCCTAATTCATTAAAAAAAAAAAACCCCAACCCCAAACCCTACTGGGAGCTGGGGAATCTCAGTCCTGCAGACTCAGCGCTGTCTGCCGTGCCCCGTGCTGCCTTGAGGCAAGCTCAGAGCAGATTAATTCCACCCATGGCAGCAGCAGCGTGCGCCTCGACCTCCTGCCTGTGATGGGGGGGGCTCAGGGAATCAAAGGCAGGGGGAGCACTGGCAGCAGGCTCAGGGAGGAAGGTTTGGGGTTGAGGTGTGTGTGCTCCTTAACCTCTCCTTGCTTCTCACCCCAGTTGTGTGTTCCTGGCATGCTCGTGTCTGCTGGGAGCTGGCAGAGGGGTGCAAAGTGTCAAAGTCCTCAGTCTGGCTGGCTGAAACTGTCAGCTTCCCAATTCTTCTGTCCCTCCTGCCACCTCTGAAGGCAGAGCTGGTGCCAGGAATGACAGCTCCCCTTGCCACAGTAAGTCACAGTGCCATCAATATTTGCTGCCCTGACCCCTGTGTGGGTGCAGCTGTAAATCCACAATCACAGGACCAGCAGTTGGGAGCAGCTACTTCCCTCTGCTCCTGAACTTTGGGTCCTCACAGTTGCTGCCCCTTCTAGGCTGAGCACACAACTAACCTGATATTTAAAAGACTGAACATGAGCCCTTGCACGCTCTCAGTGTCTGTTTGAATTCCCTGGATGCAGTTAAAATGTTACAGGGGCTGAGAAGGGCCTGAGCCCCAAAGTGTATTGGGGGGGTGGGAGGGTAGAGTTTTCTGTCTGTATCAGTGATGCTAATGACAATTGCCTAGATTTAGCACCTGGATTGTATTTGGTATATACAGCTGGATGATTTCCAACCCTCTTTGGTCGTGTTTAGTGTGGGGAGGGGAGCAGGAAAAGTGAGGATGCAATAGATTCTGTAATGGGCACTGAAAGCTCAAAAGAAGGAGAAAGAACCAGTGAAATGGGCTCTGAAAGAATCAAGAGTTTAGGATATCCAAATTTGAGGTGTAAGGGCAGGTAGTATAAACCTGCTGTAGCTTGTGAGCCCAGCCCTGGCATCTTCCACTTGCCTGCTGCAAGGGGATGACTGATGCAGGAATACTGCTGGTTTGTCTGGTAGTTTAAAGCTTCCCTCTAGACAT
Source organism: Porphyrio hochstetteri (assembly GCA_020800305.1). Lineage (NCBI taxonomy): Eukaryota > Metazoa > Chordata > Aves > Gruiformes > Rallidae > Porphyrio > Porphyrio hochstetteri. The sequence continues at coordinate 5,431,812 of CM036926.1, read as the reverse complement.
GGGCTTCAGAGCTGTGGATGGGGTGCAGCAAAGGGGCAGCTCAGCTGAATTATTGGGGCCTCCACAGAGCAGTGAGGAAGCTGCATATTTTGCAGGCCTGATGAGTACTCAGCTGCATCCCTGGATGCTGGTCTGAGCTGTGTTAGTGGTTTTACTTCGCAACAGCAGCTATTGTTACTGCCAGCTCAGCTGTTTGTGTCCCTTGTCTGCTGAAGGGAAAGAACACAGGAGCACATCTTCTTCCCAGCCCTGCTCCCAGGAGGGAAGAAGCTACTTATGCTTGTGTGCACACCCAAAGAGCTGGGGCTTGCCTGTGTCCCTTAGGCTGCCCTGGTCTGGTCCTGCTCCGAGCTTTAATGTGTATTGCACATTTTGGGTTCTTTGGGGGAATTGTGGGAGGCTGCTTAGGGGTAAAGGGTCCTGTGGTTCCTCTCAGAGGGGTTAAAAACAGGATTTGTGGTGTTAGGGAGATGGAGATGGACTTGGAAGCAGCAATTCCTGCCTGTGACTCCATTCCCCCCTGTGGAGGGGGAAAAAGGGAGCTTGGCAAGGGAGTCACAGGCAGGATGCTCTGCCCCAGGATGGGTTTAGCTGTGCCATTGTGGAGGGCACTGCTTTGGCTTCACCGCCCCAGTGAAGATCTGCAGCTGCTGGGCACAGCGCTGCCAGCAGCCCCTTCCTGCCTGGGGATGGAGCCAGAGGAGGTCTGTAGGCAAAGAAAAGGGCTGTATGCCTGGGAGATGGACCCTCAAGGCCAAGGAAGGGGGAGAAATGCTCTTCTGAAAAGGAAACTGGCAACATGGTGACACTTAGTGACCTAGTTTGTGCTGCCCTCTGCTCTGTTACTGCTGTGATGTGCTGGGGTGGGGGGAGAGCCAGCAAGGACCCCCTTATCCTGGGAGCCTGACAGCAGCATGTGTGTGGGAAATGCAGTGCCATGCAAAAGCAGGGCTTTGTAGCCCATTTACCAGAAAACAGGTACTGGGATGACACCAACACAGGGACAGGTCACACATGGGACTGACAGCTTGTGTGTCAGGCTTTAGGGCACGTCATGCCTTGGAGTAGGGGATGTCACCTTATCCACAGCAGAGACTCATCCCCAACATCTGACCAGCTGTACAGGATATATCTTTGCAGTCTCCTACCTAGCCTGGCAGGCACAAAAGGTCCATCCAGGCTGTCAACAAAAAGCCATTCTCCAGTGCCTTCCTGGAGAAAGGGCAGGCTCTGAACTTTTCCCCAGAGGATGCTCTGTTCCCTTTTTTATTACTCAGCACGCTTCTTTTCCCTCTCAGCAAAATATGGGAGGGTTTTTTTGTGCAAGGAGAACAGACCTCCCTTTGGGCAGGGATCATTTGCATTAATTAAGGGAGCTGTTATGCATGGCCACTCTCTGTCTCACAGGAGCCAAACAAATGCTGCCTTTTCTTTTTTTTGTCATAACCTAAGAGTTATTCCAAGTCACCCACCGCCTCCGTGGTGGCTGGTGGGTGACACGTGTGGTCACGCTGCTGGGTGCTCCACAAAAGTGAGCCTGTGTTTACTTCCCCCCTCGCTGGAGCTCTGGACACTGCTTTACTGTCTGGTGTGGTCCAGGCACTGTACCCCATTAATTATATCTTAGCAACACTCATAGACCTTCATTTCCTGCGAATTTCCAAGGAATATTTAGTGCTGCTCATGAGGCTGAGAGTTCAGGCATGGGGAGCAGCCCAAGCAGCACTGGGGTGTCCTTTGCCTTCCCCCACCCTGTCCTGCTGGGATTATATTCTGACCTGTGAAAGCTGTGATGAACACAAGTCATTGCAGACTGGAGGGGACACTGGGAGGTGGAACTGAAGGGGTTGTACCCACTGCCAGCATCAGAGCAGACCCACGCCAGTGCTCCCTGTGCTGTGGGACAGTGACCTGTTCCCAAGGTGGTCGGGGGAAGCACTCTTCAGGGAAGGGATTGCTGGGGCCTTAGTGGAAAACTATGGAGCAGAGTTGGTTGAGGCTGCCTGCAGCCATGAGTCAGGTCAGCTGTGGAGTGTCCCGTGGTGCAGGGATGCTCTTGGGAGCCCTGTGGCAGGGCAGTGGCTGGGTTGGCATCTCCCCGTGGTTCTGCTCCTTGCTTGGTTGCATCAGACTGGCATGGCAATGGTGTAACTTGGGGTGCTACACGATGAGGGAGGCACTGGTGGGGTTTCTGGTGGTGCTTCAGAGCTCTGTGAGGTGCACACCAGCCCTTGCTGGTGACAGCAGGAGGGTGTGGGTGAAGAAGGGGATGAGCAATAGCTGGTCTTTACCTCTTGGCTATGGGAATCATTGCAAGGAAAGGTAATGTCACCCTTGTCACTCTCTGCATTTGTACTTCCCCAGACTCGTGCAATGACTCAGTGGCAGGGCTGGGAAGAGAGCCCAATGCTTCTGACCCTCTTTGGAAATGCGTTTGATTACTGTGATGCCAACGCATCGGCTGCAGCAACCTTCAGTCTGCTGTGCCCCACCTCTGTGTCTCCCTGCTGACTGCTGGAGGTGTGTGCTACCCCCCTGCCTGTCCTGGGCAGCACACCTTTCCTCAGTGTCCCCAAGAGCAGTCCCATTTTCTCCCTGCTCCTCTGTCCTGTCCCCTGGTCCTCCTGCTGCCATGGAGCTGGGAGCTCCCATCCTTTGGTACCAGCACCTAGGAGGGGTGAGGCAAGAGCTCTCATTTAGGTCTGGAGCAAGATGTAAATACTGATGGGGAGCACATAAAAGATAAACCAGCTGGAGCAGGTGAGGAAATCCTTCAGGCTTGCAGCCAGGGAGGGGGATACAGGTGAGAAAGCACTGACTGCTCTGCCACTAAACCAGATCTGGGAAAGGCTGGGGTAGAGATGCTGATAACTACAAACCACCTTCATGCAGGCGCTTCTCATCCCTCCGTGGTAACTGAGGGTGTCCTGGGGATGCTCCTGCTTTCTGAAAAGCTCAGCTGAGGGGCGTGGGAGGAGAAGTTCACTTCATGAGCTCCTCTTCCCTGTCAAGGGCACTATGGCATCCTCCTGTCATTGCTGGAAAGCATCAACAGGCATTGCCTTTGTTGTGTGCCCCTGAGTCTTCCCCGCTGACGGGGAGATGAGGAATCTCGTATCATGCAGGGTGATGCAAATAGAAGAGGGCATTGCAGGCTTCTCTCCTGCTCAGGAAAGATGTTTATTCATCTCTTTTCCTCCCCCAGACTCTAGTACGTGCTACAGTTGCTATTTAAAAAACGAAGAGATGGCTGCATTTGTGGCTGAGCAGGCACAGCATGGTGGGTTTCTATTTTTAGGCTCAGCACGGCTGGCGACGTGTAGGTGTCGTGAGGAGCACAGAGGCTGAGGGGATTCTCTCGCCGCAGGGATGCGGGGGCAGGCGCACGAGTGCAGCACACAGGCTTTTCTTTTTCCTTCAAGCTGCCTCTTTCTCCTACTCCCTCCCCCTTCTCCTTCCTGCTGCTCAGTCATTCTTCACTCCCCCACCTTTCCTCCCTGTGCTGCTGCCAGGGAGACAGTCAGATGCCGTTAGAAGCACCGTGAGCAGCCTGGATGCAGCCAGCATGGGAAGAGGAAGCATTTCAGCACAAATCAATGCCCTTGTTCCTTGGTAAGGCAATTTTTGTTTGCTGTCAGCCAGTCAAGTTTATACCCCTGCTCCCTGCTTGGGCTGTCCCAGATGCTGTGGAAGGACTGTCCTGCTCCATCGGTGCAGTGTCTGTGCAGACTGAGTTCTGCATCGGGTCCCTGCTGCCTGACCAGCATCTCTGTTCTTCGCTGTCTGTCATAGAATCACAAACTGATTGGGGTTGGAAGGGACCTTGTTAGGTGGATTTGGGGGCAGTGTAACTTCAAGGGAGCCCAGTGTGTGGTAGAGCAGTACCCTTCTGAAGGCAGGTAAGGAGGGCATCGATCCAGAGATGAGTGCAGCTGGGAAGCAGTGAGTGTCACGGAACAGAGAAGGGTCTCAGCATTGCTTTGTGTTGCTTGTGCTTTTCCAGGCACTGCCTCCTCCCTGTCAGTGGTTAATGAGCAGGATGATGTTTCCCTGGTTAGATGGGAGCTGTTCTTGTGCAAGGTCTTTGAGCAGTGCCAAGTGTACTATGGGAATTGTCTGGAGCTAGAGCAATTCCTGCCTGGGTAACGCTTTGGTTTTCCCCCTTGGCAGTGCTGCTGAGAAGGGAAAGCCCACCATCCACCACCTGCAGCCATGGAAGGGGGTGTGCAGCTCCTCAACCGTGACGGCCACAGCATCTCCCACAACTCCAAGCGACACTATCACGACGCCTTCGTGTGCATGAACCGCATGCGTCAGCGCGGGCTGCTCTGCGACATCGTGCTCCATGTGGGCACCAAGGAGATCAAGGCCCACAAGGTGGTGCTGGCGTCGTGCAGCCCGTACTTCCACGCCATGTTCACAAGCAAGTAGTGTCCTCTCTTCCCCATGGCCAGGGTCTCCTGCTCTTCAAACCCTCTCTTCCCTGCACACCCCTCTCTCTATCCTGCTCTGCTCCCATTCTTACTGCCCTACCCCATGGAAGTAGGAAGCCTCTGTATCATCTCTGTGAGCAAATCCCTGGGGTGAGGAGAGGTATTTTGGTGCCCATCCTCAGACAGACCCTTTCCCCAGAGTATACTGCTGCTGCTCCTTGCTAAGAGGTGGGCAGGAGACCTTTGTGGGCTGTGATGTTGGGCTATGGAGGTGGCTTGTCCCATGCACGGTCAAGTCTTCCTGTGGGGAAACAATCCTGCTGTGGGACTTGGTTCATGTGTAGCTATCTGTGTTGTCCCAGATGAGATGAGTGAGAGCCGCCAGACCCACGTGACGCTCCATGACATTGACCCACAGGCCCTGGAGCAGCTGGTGCAATACGCTTACACGGCGGAGATAGTGGTGGGCGAGGGGAACGTGCAGGTAGGAGCTTCCCCCCAAATCCCTCCTCTCCACAAACCCCTAATGTATGAGACTTCCCTCCTGGGGACTCCTCTCTCCCTCTGCTCAGCGCTTTCAGCTGTTGTTCTGTGATGGCATCTTGCAGTGAGCAGGGAGTTCATCTCAGAGGTGCAGGTCCTGCGACTGCTGTGGCTGGGAATGGCCCCTCAGAGTGCTCTGTGATGGGCAGGTCTAGTCCTGAGCATCTGCCATTCTCCTGCCATTCCCTCACCCTGTGGGGAGTTACAGGTGCCCTTCTCAGCTCTTCTTAGCTTGGTCCTGTTGGAAGCAAAGAATGCTTTGTCCTCTGTGTGCCTGAAGGTGCTCAGTAAGCCTGTTCTGTTACTGACTTGCAGGGTGAAAATGGTTTCCTTGCCCTGGAAACTCTCTTTCCCCACCCTTTCTTTTCCACTGCCAGACACTTCTTCCTGCTGCCAGCCTGCTTCAGCTCAATGGTGTGCGGGATGCTTGCTGCAAGTTCCTCCTCAGCCAGCTCGACCCATCCAACTGCCTGGGGATCCGGGGTTTCGCTGACACACACTCCTGCAGTGACCTCCTCAAGTCTGCACACAAGTATGTCCTCCAACACTTCGTGGAGGTGTCCAAGACAGAGGAGTTCATGTTGCTGCCTCTTAAACAGGTGAGGTCCTGACAGGAGTGTGAAGGTATGGCTGGGGCAAGGCTGTTCGTGTCTGCTCGGGAAGGAACAGTGTCTGTCTTGGGAGCCCAAGGAACCTGCCCTGAGGGGCAGGATTTGCAGGGGAATGTACCCAGACTCTGTGCTTTGGTCCTCTCTGCTCGATGGAGAGACAATACCTGGAAGAGTGCTGTCAGAGAGAGAGCTTAATCCCATGTGAAGCGGGGATGGAAGGGTAGCACAGGGGATAATTGCCATTGCCCAGTGCTTGCCACGTGAGCTCTGAGCACACCACCCTCCCTCTGGGAGCACGGGCCAAGGAATAAGTCCTGGCTGCCCTGGTCACATAGCTGTGATGTTTAATTCAGAGCTCAGCTAACGTTTCCTGCTGCTTTTCATGTGGTGCCAGTACAGCCTTGGGCTCACACTGCGTGTGGGGTGCTGTGCCCTGACTGCAGGCATTCCCAGCCCTTGCTCTGCATCTCATGACCCTTTGTGGTCCTTCATCAGGAGACAGACGCTTCCCTTCACCCGTTCTCAGGGCAGTGGGGTGTCTGGCAGCAGGAGGAGGGTATGTATCTCCACTTGCTCCAGCTCTGTTGTCCTTGGCAGATGAAGTGAGCACTGGGAACAGCCAGAGCACCTGGCTCTGTCCCATGAAATATTGAAGGGACTCGTGCAAGCTCCTTTGCCTGGTCTCGGTGATGTTGATTGGAATTGTCAGGCACTGCAGCAGCCTCAGACGCAGAAGGGGGGGATGAGCCAAGGAGGGTGATGGAGGGCAGAGCTGTCCCCACACCAGTGCTGCACGGAGAGGAGGGGGCACAGCTGCACCTGCCTGCTTTGGGGACCTGGTTTCTCTTTGGATCCTTCCACCTCCAGTGAAACCACTAACATCTACAGGGGACAGGGGTTCTACCTCTGTTCTGCTGGGCCCATTATCTGTCTATGTGAACATGTCTGTTCCTCCCAAACCACACCAAACCTCCCTTCCCACCCCACTCTGCAGGTGCTGGACCTCATTTCTAGTGACAGCCTTAATGTGCCATCAGAGGAAGAGGTGTACCGGGCTGTGCTCAGCTGGGTCAAGCATGATGTGGACAGCAGAAGACAGCACGTCCCCAGGGTGAGTCTGCTGCAGAAGGTGGCCTGGTTTTACCCACCAGCTCTGGGTGGATACAGAGCTGAGGGATGCTGCAGGGTGGCCAGGTTTGTAGGGAGGTGTGGGGGTGGCACTGGGATGAACCCTTCCCACCCTGCCAGTGGGGTCTGACTCCTTTCCCCTCAGCTTATGAAGTGTGTCCGGCTGCCCCTGCTGAGCCGGGACTTCCTCATGAGCAACGTGGACACGGAGCTGCTGGTGCGGCACCACTCGGAGTGCAAGGACCTGCTGATCGAAGCCCTCAAGTACCACCTCATGCCAGAGCAGAGAGGGGTCCTCAGCAACAGCAGGACAAGGCCGCGGCGCTGCGAGGGGGCCAGCACCGTGCTCTTCGCCGTGGGTAAGGCCCTGCCACGCACTCAGGTGCCTGCAAACCCCTTCCCAGGGCCTGGCACTGTTGTTTGCTCTGTTTGCCATCCCGTGTGCAGGTGGGGGGAGCCTGTTCGCCATCCACGGGGACTGCGAGGCCTACGACACACGGACGGACCGGTGGCACATGGTGGCCTCCATGTCGACCCGCAGGGCCCGAGTGGGCGTCGCTGCCATTGGGAACAAGCTGTATGCTGTGGGCGGGTAAGGAGGGCGCAGAGCCGTGCACAGGCAGCTGGCAGCCATGCCTGTGGCAGCACAAGCTGCTCTGGGAGCAGAGATGGACAGCGGTGCCTCCCAGGGCCTGCCTCCGGCTGAGCCAATCCTCTATCTGGGTTACTGGCTGCAGGAGCAGCAACTCAAAACTAAACTGATGTCCCTGCCCTCACAGTTCTGAGCAGGGAGTCTGGTGATGGCCCTGTCCTGGGCTTGTGATGTTTCCTTCCGTTTGCCTTCACCTTTTGCTGCAGCCTGTTAAGAGGCTCCTAACTCCCCAGCCCACCTCCATCCCCATATGTGGGGCCAGCCGAGCCCTGCTTTCTTTGCAGACCCCCAGGAGAGCTCAGCTATGGGCTCTGCGCTTTCCCCAAGTGCTTTGGTGCACTCTGCCTTGACAGAGCTGGGAAAGGGGGCAGAGGGGAGGGTTGGTGACAGGGACCTGAGGCTCTTGGTTGACTCCGGAGCTGTAGGACCAGTCCAGAACCTCACCAGCAATTCAGGCTTCCCACCTCTTACATGTTTTCCCTTTTGCTCCCTACAGCTACGACGGGACCTCTGATTTGGCCACAGTGGAGTCCTATGATCCTGTCACCAATTCCTGGCAACCTGAGGTGTCCATGGGCACCAGGAGGAGCTGCCTGGGTGTAGCAGCGCTCCATGGGCTTCTCTACGCTGCTGGAGGATATGATGGGGCCTCATGCCTAAACAGGTAGGGGATTGCCTCACTACAGGCTGCTCTGCTGCTTTGCATGCACTGTTCTTGGTGCTGGGTGCCTGCTCCTGACAGACAGACTGGCCCCAGAGTAGATGCTTTGCAATCCAGCTCTGTCTTCCAGTGTCTGGCCTGGGAAATGTTTCTTCAGGGGGGAAAAAATCATTGTGTAGCCCTCTGCCAGGAGAGAACACAGCCTTTGTCAGTTCTTCCCTCCATTTTCCCTGTCTATTCCCAAGCTTCCTTGGGAGCTGTCCCTGAGGGCCTGTGTCAAAGAGCTTTGACCTGGGCTTTGCCAGTGTCACACCTTATGTTCCTGTGTCCCTGCCTGCTGCAGCGCAGAGCGGTACGACCCTCTGACAGGCACCTGGACATCCATCGCTGCCATGAGCACCAGGAGACGCTACGTCCGGGTGGCAACGCTAGGTGGGTGATGGCATGAGGACCTGACTGACCATGCAGACTGTCTCTTGTGTTTCCAGTGGTTCCTTTTGGTGTTGTTCTGTTCCAATTCCTGCCCCTTCCCCTTAGATTCCCTACCTGTGAGTCTGGGTACCCCAGTCATTCCTCTGCCATGTCCTGATGTGCTCCGTGCCTCTGCCTTCCTCCTTGGTGTCCTGAGTAACTGGGTTTCATCACATTCTGGAGGGGACCCACAACTTGTTCCTCAGCTCCTTTATGCCCCTTCTACTTTGGAGCAAGAGAGCTGGCTGTGGATGATCACCTATCCCTAGAAAGGAAGAGACAACCTCATTACTCCCTTGTTATGAAAGCAGGACTGTCCTTTTAATGATGATCCAAGCAGTAGTGTGGGGTCAAAACTGTCTCTACCAGTGATGTCACAACATTAGGTGCCATGCTGTGTTGTCTCCTGGCTCCACTGAGCAAGTTCTGTCCTTAAGGAGGCTGCAACCTGAAAACTGTCCCTCTCACTGTTTAGAGTAGCTATGGGGTTAATGCAGGTACCACCCTAGGAGGTGCTGGACCTCCCTGGGGATGCCACAGCAGCTCCCCACTGTCCCAGGAACTGCCGTGCAGCGTCCCAGTGGTGCGTCTCCCTTGCCCTGCTCTCTGGTTTCAGCTCTCAGTGCTGACTCAGAGGTTCCCTCCCCTCCCTCCCCAGTTTGTACTCTGCCTGCCACAGCCTTTATTGGCATTCCCCCACTCCAGCCTCTGCTGCTAAAAATAACCTGTTCCTCAGGCAGCTCCCATAATGAGAAGGTCAAGAAGCGGCAGGCGAGCAACCGACCTCTTTGGGCAGCCTGCAGCACGGCAGAGAAACTGCCTGATGAATATTTCACAATGCCCCGTGCTGTGAGGGGAGGGGGAGCTGGGGGAGCCCTGCTGAGAGGAGCGTGGCTGCCTGGGGAGGGAGGCACTGCAGCTCAGGCCTGTGCTGAGGTGGGCACCCTGTGCAGGATCTGGGGGAGGCTGTGCTGGGATGGGGCCCTGCGCTTTAGCTAACGCCTCTGTGTGTGTGTGTGTTTGTGACTGTCTTTGCAGAAGGCAACCTCTATGCCGTTGGGGGATATGACAGCTCATCCCACTTAGCCACAGTAGAAAAGTATGAGCCCCAGGTAAATACATGAGAGCGTGCCTGGGGATCCTTCTCCCCTCCTGATGGGAGCCTGAAATGGCCCTGCAGAAAGCTGAGTGCCACACGAGTTGCCTGAGAGCTTGGCAGACACTGAGCCATCAGCCACATGTGGTCTTTTAGCAAACCTCTGTGGTAGCTGAAGATGGGACTGCTTCCTAGAGAAGTATTGCACAGGGGCAGGAGGGGTGCCCACATGAGCCCTGCCTGCCGCCTCCGGGGCCAAAGCCGCCGTGCGTGACTCTGAGATGGAGTGGGGTAGCAGCCCTCACCCCAGCTCTTCTGCAGGGGTGGAGTATCTGGGGTGCAGTCTGGAGCAAAATGAGCCAAAGCTCATCCATATCTTCAACCAGCAGGGCACTCTGTATCCCTGTTGCCTGCAGGCCAGCTTGGATTCTCTGGGAAGAGCAGTTGTTGTTCATGCCTGGAGCTGTTTCCAGCTCCCAGCTGAGGCCGTTGCTGCATGGGCATCCAGGGTTAGGCAGGCTGGGGATGTGTGTTGTGCCCAGGGTCTCACAGCTCTGTTAGAGCAGGCTAATCACTGTGAAAAGATCAAAGGGAAGAGCCTGGGGGCGTTTCATGAGCGGTAAAGCCACAGCCCTGAACTTCTACGGATTTGAATATCGACACAGCTCAGCCCCCATGACTGGGCTGGGGTTCAGCTGTGATGGGACTGGTGGGCTGGCACTGAGATGTGCTCGGGCCCCCAGGATGGCAGCACTGCCCCCAGCTGTGGCTGTGCTTTTCTGAGCCAGGCTGCAGAGGTCTCCCCTGGGGCTCTTCCAGCAGGCAAATTAAAGGGAGAGAACCCCCCCAGAAAGTCTTTTTGGGAGAAGGCCATTACAGCAGGAGCTGTGTGGTTGGAGCAGGAGTAATTTCACAGCACCGGGGTGGAAGGGCTATGTGAAAAATGACTTCTACATCTGGCTAACAAATAAAACTTTGCCTCTTCCCAGATCAACACCTGGACACCCATTGCCAACATGCTGAGCCGCCGGAGCAGTGCAGGAGTGGCCGTGCTGGAAGGGATGCTCTACGTGGCTGGTGGCAACGATGGGACCAGCTGCCTTAACTCTGTTGAGCGTTACAACCCCAAAACCAACACGTGGGAGAGCGTGGCGCCTATGAACATCCGTAGGTAAGGAGCTCTGCCCCTGCCATGCTCCTGAGCTGCAGCAGAGCCTCAGCTGCTGCAGTCAGGAATGGGGATCCCATCTCAGTGAGAGCTTTGCTTTGCCTGGCACTGTGAGCTGTAAAATGCCCCAGGGTCTGGCTCCCGCTGCGGCTGGCTGGCTCTGTGCTCCCTGCTGCACTGGGAGGGACTGGTGCCTGTGTGCCAGGAGGGCAGAGCAGGCACCTTCTGCAGCAGGCGTTTTCTGCAGAGGGATCTTTTCTCAGCAGTCTGTGTGGCTGTAAAGAACCAGGTGGTAGAGCTGGCTGAGGGCACTTAGGAGATGTGGTTTGGCTGCGGGAGGATTTAAGGCTCGGAAGCCCAAGGGTTTGAGGCTTCTAGGGCCTCTTATTTAGAGGTGGCACTTCTCCAGTGGGAGAAGGGTATGAGAGTGAAGGGGAAGATCTGAAGCTCTGAACAGGCTGCCCAGAGAGGTAGTGGATGCCCCATCCCTGGAGGTGTTCAAGGCCAGGTTGGCTGGGGCCCTGGGCAACCTTGTGTAGATCCAGGCCTGAGGTTGGTGGCCCTGCCTGTGGCAGGGGGGTTGGAGCTCTGTGATCCTTGGGGTCCCTTCCAACTCATACCATTCTATGATTCTATGATTCTCTGTGCTGCACTCTGCCATGGACTCTCTGAACCCCAGTAGTTCATTTTCACTGGGTATTTGTGAAGCTGGGTGCTCTGCTTAGTGGGTGGCAGAGCTCTGGCCAGTTCATCTGAGATGCCCAGCTCCCCCGTGCCCCACGTACACTGTGTTTGAGCTTCACACCCCTGTGGTCTCTGCATGGTCGTTCCAGGAGCACCCACGACTTGGTGGCCATGGATGGGTGGCTGTATGCAGTGGGTGGCAACGATGGGAGCTCCAGCCTCAACTCCATCGAGAAGTACAACCCCCGTACCAACAAGTGGGTGGCAGCCTCGTGCATGTTCACACGCCGGAGCAGCGTGGGGGTGGCTGTGCTGGAACTCCTCAACTTCCCACCCCCCTCCTCGCCCACCCTGTCGGTGTCTTCGACGAGCCTTTGACAAAGGATCAGGACCTACCTTACCTCAAGGGGACAGGGGTGCCTGGCAGAGCCCTAGGCCAGCGTGGCCCGCCCCGCGGGGCAGCCGGTCGCTGTAGGAGAGCAAAGGTACCAGCTGCTGCCTCCAGCCCCAGCGCTCCTGTGCAGCCCTGAGAGCCATCCCCACTCTTGGTGCACACATCGGATCAGCACGACCACAGCAGTTAGAAAAGTGCTTCCTGGACAAGCACCCTCCTTCTAGAGGACATGGGGAGGGGGATGCTCTCTGCTCCGTTCAGACCCATCCCACCTCTCACCCCAAAGAGCTTATATTTTCTTTGGGGAGGGGAGAGACTTCAAACCATTGCTGCTTCTTGGATTCACCTGATCCAGCTGGTGCCACACATATGAGCACAGCCAGCCTTGGAAGCTTCCAGGAGTCCTGGAGGGTGGCAGAGGTGGACAGCACTCCTCCCAAGGACATGGCTGAATGTGCAACCGCTCCTCTGAATGTCACTGTAGCCAAACTCTTTACCAAGCCTATTGTGCACTGTTAAAGACTCTGAGGCCGCTGTACGGTTCTCGTTGGTGTCTAATTGATGCCTTAAAATACACAAACAGAAGCAGCCCAGCGAAGGGGCAGGGCCTGGAGGAGGGGAGCTTTGGAGACAAAACTGGATGCAGCATCTCGAACCCTCTGGTGTTTCCATACTCAGCTGGCCCCACCTCATTCACTAAGATCCCAGCTGACTGTTGCTCTGGGCAGTCCCCAGCCAGGCAGAGGGGTTGAAGGACCTTATCTGCAGCCATGCCACCACTGTCCCAGGTCCAAGTGACTCTGCAGCTGCCTGCCCTCTGTGCGTGGTCCTGGGTTGCAGTTTGGCTGGGGATAGATCGGCCTGTTTGCTGTTTCCCTCTCTGCAAAGCAGATCCTGGGTTCGTGGAAAGGTGTCAGTTCTTGAAGAACAGTCCAGCCTTCTGAGTGAGGAGGATTTCCTGGCATCACACTTTTTGGTGATACTTTTTTTTTTGGCCTTTTTTTATTTTGATGCTAATATTTTAATTTTTAATGACTTCATATCCCTTTATTTTTTATGCTGTCCTGGTATTCCCCATCCCATCTGCTTTTAAGGCAGCAGAAGGGATGCAATTACTCTTCTCACTTCTTGATGAGATGATGACTGTCCTGGAAGACATTCTCTGTATGTGTGGGTATGTGTGAAATACCTTAGGTACAGCGAAAACAGCATGGAAGGGACCATTTGCAATTAGCAACTCCCTGGTAATTAAGCAACCACTTTAATTAACAAAAGGGTGAATAAATTAGTACTGTAAGTCACAGGCCTGTCCTAGACCCAACCTGTGCCATGGAACCTCTTGGGTGGTGTTTTCAGTGCGTATGCTGTCGGGTATGTGCATGAGCCTTGGACTGAGACACACCATCAGGTGTTCTCCACATGGTAGAGGAGTGACTCAACCACTGGTACCTCAATAGTGTTCAAATGTAGCATTGGAAATGTGGTCTGTTTGTTCTGAACTAATTCCTTCCTCCTTTTTTTCCCTGGCTCCTTCTCAATTCTCACTTTGCAGAGTTCAGGTTTCACTCGTGATGGTGTTTGTTGGCCCAAATTTGTTGGCTAGGGATGTCTTGTCTCTTTTCTTTGAGGTGAGAGTTTGAGATGAGATAGGGACTCCCCAACTGAAAGACAATTTTTACAGTGATCTGATTTCTCCTGGCCAGGTGCCTGCATGCTTTACAAGCCCGCTTACAGTGCCTAATATTAGACACCTGAAATTACCAGAAGCTTCTGGAAATCTGGGCTGCTTCTCCCCCCAAGGCAGTCAGGGCTTCTCAGGCTGTGGACACCTTTTTGGCTCTTAGAACAGACTCTGAATTTGCTTTTCATCTCCCTCTTGCTTGCCAAGCCCCCACCCCAGCCTGTCCCAGCTCAGGAGCTCTCCCATCCCTCTATTGCAGAGGACCCTGCGAATGTCCAGGCTTTGCTCATGCAGGTTGCCCCTTGGTCACTGTGGTGGTTGGGCTGCCCTAAGTGAATGAATCCACTTTCTTTGAAGTAATGATGGAATTGGTGAAGTCTGTGTACGCCTGAGCGAGGTCTTGATCCTTTCCTTCCCGTTCCTACAAGCAACATCAGGATTTTAGTCGTCTGCTGGACTCATATCACCCAGCACCTTCAAGGTGCCCCTGGCTCCAGGGTCCTTTTTGGAGGAGGATCAGCCTAAAACCCTCATGGCTGTGTCAGAAGTGAAAGGTGCTGGTGCTGAGGGAGGAACAGGGCTGGTTTCTAACAGGGAATGAGTTGTTACAACAGTAGCTTGGCTTCTGGTCCAACTGTGGCTGCTGTAGTGCAAAGGGAGGATGCTGCCGGAGTGGGACGGTAGGCTGGCTGAACCAGAGGGGTAGCAAGTGGTGTAGCAGGCTGAGGGGAGTTTTGTGCCACGTGCCCTTGGCTGTAGCTGTGATCTTTAGCAATTTATACTACAAATGGTGTGCAATGCTGTCCTGCCTCTTGGGGATAAGGGAAACAGGTGGTGTGACACCCATCACCCACCAATCGGGTCCTGAGCAATATCACCACTGAGCCTGTTCTGCAGAAACCAGGGGAGGAGGGAGCCTTTGTGTCTCTGATGTACTAACTATGCAGGTGCTCACTGCTTTCCTGTAAAGGAGAAAGAAGGAAGGAAAGGGAAAAATAGTTCCCCAGCAGCTCGCAGGGGTCCAGAGCACCCCAACCCACACTGTGTGGACACGAGGTGTCAGCATCTGCCCTGGGAGATCCCAGGGTGGAATCGCTTCTGGTGCTGCACATCCCTGCTGAGCAGGAGGCCTCAGAGGGGATGTGTGTCTGTGTCTGTCTGTCTGTGCGTAGTACCCTATCTGAGGGGAGGAGAACTGTCCCTGTGTGTGGATTCTCTGCCAGTTTTACTTAGCAGTGTCTCACCCAAAGTCTTGTTTGTGCGATTTCCCATGTGAGCTTTTCCCAGCAGAGGAGCAGCCCCGAGCGGGTGGCTCCGGGCTCTGTGTGTTGATGTGTTCTGCCCAGGGACCCCAGTGTCAGTCTGCAGCGAGGTGGTGAGGCTAGGCAGGAGCCCTCACCCCGACGTGGGGGGAGAGGTTTGCTTGGCCTTACCAGGAGGCAGACTCAGTCTACTCCATGTCCAACCGTTGTCACTTTGATTTCTCTGTAAGTTATCTGACTTATTTATGTGGAACTCTGTTTCTCTGAATTTTTTGCACTACATGGGATTGGGGAAGGGATACAAGCAATAGAAGCCAACATGTACAATAAAGACGTTTTCTTGAATACTGGATCCTGCCTCTTGCATCCTTCCTTTCCTCTTCCCTGGCCCTGCTCCCGTGGAGGCTGGGAGCTGCTGTATTGCCCTCTGCAGAGGTGGGGAAGGAGCTCTGGGCAGAAGGTACGTGTAGCAGCAGGCTGCTGGGTTGGAGGGAGACCTATTGTGAATGCAAACAGTTTGCACTGAGTTCTCCAGCACACTTGAGCAGCCACAGATGGGATCTCATCTGCCTGGTCATCGCCACTCCAGGCTTTGAGGGGTTTTGTCCAAGAGCAGGGACAGGCACCCGTCTGGAGGCCACTGGGGACTGGCCCTGCTGCTGCGTGCATTGGCAGAGGAGCCAAAAACAGCTTTGAAGGAACTGCTGCACTGCAGGTGAGCTAAAAGGAACAACTCTCTTAGCCCAGCTCCTGGCCCCATGCTCATCGGGGAGGGTGCTGTTCTGCTGACAAGGTGCTTTGTATTTTCAGTAAGGGTGCTGTGCTGGGACTGTCTACAGCTCTATGCACCTTCACCCACTCCCAGAAGAAGAGCAGGGCAAAGATAGTGATGGTTTTGGAGACTGCTGGGAAAAGCCCAGCCCAAAGCATCGGGACTTTAGGGGCAGACTGATTTACACCTCTCCCCCCCTTAAAATTCTAGCTTGGTCTCCCTAGGACTCCCCATCTCCAGGACTCTCTGTCTCCATCACTGTTGACAGCTTCCCCCTGCAGTGGAAATGAAAAGCAGGTAAGGAACAGCCTCCTTCACCTCCAGCTGCCCCACACACCTTGCTTGGGGGCAGGCATTGCCTGGGGCCAGGCAGAGCTGGTTTATCAGCCAGGAGGTCTGGAGCAGATCCTATCAGCCTTCCCTGGCTGCTGCCAGTCCCTGCTGCCTGTGGGGGAAATACTAAACCCATTTCACGGTGGTGGGAGTGCAGGGGGTGAAAAGAGCAAGGAGAAGCTGTGTGGCAACATCCCGTGGGGCCTGGGAGGGAACTTTCCCATGCGTGTGTACTCCAAGCCCTGCTGTTAAGCCAGACTTGGCTACAGCCAGGCAGTGTCCCCTTTCTCACTGCTCTCTAGGCTCTTGCTTCTCTTTCAGCTTCTATAAATACCCACTGGACTGCAAAAGCCTTTCCAAAGTGAAGCCTGGCTGTTTCCCCACCCAGCTCACCCCCCAGGCACAGAGCAGGGGGAGCCAAGAGAGCCCTGCAAGCCCAGCACACAGAGGGACCCATCCTCAGCCATCAGTCACGCTCAGCCCTGCCAGCCATGGTGACATCCCAGCAAGGAAGGTGATGCATATTTGCAGGACCCACACACAATAAGGGCAGGAGAGAAGGGGTTCTGTCACTGTCTGGAGCTGTAAGGTTTTATTTAGGACCGTGTTGGAGGAGCAGCACATTTCTGGTCACAGTGCTGCCCGTGTTAGCTACGGCCCTTAAGAGGAATCATGTTTTTTTCCTGAATAAAACCCAGTTGTTACTGTTCACTGTAATTTTTTGGTCTCTGCCAGGAGGTGCTGGGATGTGGATTTGCTGTTGGAAAGTTATCTCACAGCTGCCAGAGAAGCAGCTTTGCAGAAGCACCTGGCCATAGAAATGATGGCGTTTCTGATAGGAGCCCTTGGGGGGAGTGTGGGGGGGTGTCCTGTTGCTTTGCCTGGCTGTGAAGGGTTAATGGATTACACAGACCCAAATGGGAAGGGGATAAAGAGGCTGTTCTTAAAGGTCAAAGATGTGGAGGACTTCAAGAAATTTCATGGCATGACCACTGTTAGCAGCAGCCTCTCAGGGCAAATCCCAGTTTGATTCAAACAGGTTTTCTGGGAAAGCATCCTCTCCTGGTTTTAAGAATCCCTTGTTGAAGAAGCCATGAGGTCCTCTGGGAGTTACTTGGGTAAGAAATGACCTCCCTGGTCACAACACATGTTCCTAGGTTCAAATCATCCAGCCTCACGTTCTCAGCATCTCCTCTTGCTGTCTCTTTGCCAGCCCATGTTAAAGCTCCCGTTCCCTGTGCAGGCACTTCCAGCCTCCCTGCATCCCTGTATCCTCTCTGCTACCGTAGCAAGATGGAGCTGCTGGACTGTCACTCCAAACAGCCTGGAGACAAGACCTGGAGCAGCCAGAGGAAACACTATTCCCAGAGAACAGTCACATTTGCTGTTCCCTCTCCCTGACTGGCCAGTGTACAATAGATCTGTGGATCTTGTGGTCTTGGTAGGGCTTCAGAGTCTCACTAAAAGGTGTGTGACTCATGGTAGTTTCTTAGATAAGTGCTATTATTTATCTTAACTAAATATCTTTTTAATTTTTTCAAATGCAATAGCAAATTAGCTTGACAGAATCTAATTCCCATAACCTTGAGTTGTTTGTATTAATTACCTTCTATTCCTTTCATTCTTAATCAAACTCCCTAACAGCTATTGCATCACATTCCTAGGAATCAGTATCCACTGACAAAGCCATAATTACCACCAGCACGGTTGTCTTTACCCATTGAAACATTGGCAGCCCATTAAATTATGGAGCTTCTTTGCAAATTCCATAGTCCTGCAAGACTTTCTTCTCAAAATACGCCATTTAGTTTTGCTGGGTGTACACACCTCCTTGTGATCTTTGCTTCCTTTATCAATTTTCCATAATTCCTAGATTTCCATACAAGTTGGCACTACGTAGAGGGCCACATCTTGATATATCCTCACCAGCTCAATACCAGCTTTCCCCTGTTTGTTGTATTTTTATTCAGTTTGTTTCACTTCACCTCCTTTTTTTGTAACTAATCAACCTTTTCTATTGCAGCTTTTTGAATACCTTGGAGAAACCTGGAACAATAATCACTGATATCAGCTCTCTGCATCCATATCTTCTCCAGCCAAACCATCCAGTGACTGATTGCTTTTGGGAAAACACTCCAGACCCATTTATTAGGGGCTCTGGCTTTGTCCTGTTTGCTGCTGAGAAGTGTTAGGGTGCTGCCATGGCACCTAGGCACTGCTGGGTTGTTAATCCTGTGGTTAATTCCTCTTTCCAGGGATAATGAGGTCAAAAACCAGATTCGTCCACCTTGAGGGCACCACACTGTGAGTTGAGAGAACCCCAAGCTTGAAGCGCTTCCAGTAAGGAGAGATGGGACTGGGCGTGGAGGGGAGCTCGGGGGGGGGGAGGTGGTGGGGACCTGGCCCAGGTCTCCGAGGGAGGCTGTGGGGACCCAGCCTGGCTTCCCATAGAACACAGCAAGGACCCGGACTTGGTTTCCGAGGGAGGTGGTGGGGACCCTGCCTGGCTTCCCATGGGAGAAATGGTGGGGACCCTGCCTGGCTTTCCATGGGGGAAACGGTGGGGACCCAGCCCAGCTTCCCATGGGAGAAATAGTGGGGACCCAGCCCGGCTTCCCATGGGAGAAATAGTGGGGGCCCAGCCCAGCTTCCCATGGGAGGCTGTGGGGGACCCTGCCCGGCTTCCCATGGGAGAAATGGTGGGGACCCTGCCCGGCTTTCCATGGGGGAAACGGTGGGGACCCAGCCCAGCTTCCCATGGGAGAAATAGTGGGGACCCAGCCCAGCTTCCCATGGGAGACTGTGGGGGACCCTGCTTGGCTTCCCATAGGAGACTGTGGGGACCCTGCCTGGCTTCCCATGGGGGAAATGGTGGGGACCCAGCCCAGCTTCCCATGGGAGGCTGTGGGGACGCAGCCCAGCTCCCATGGGACGCAGCAGTGACCGAGCCTGGCTTCCCATGGGGACGCGGCGGGGCCCCAGCCCGGCTCCCCGGGAGCGCTCCCGCCCGCGGCAGGACGATGCGTCCGCTCCCCCGGGGCACCGGCTGCCCTCCCTCCTCCGGGGCCGCTGCCGCTCACCTGGCTCGCCCCTCCCAGCGCCGGCGGGGCGGGGGAGAGGGGCCGGGGCAGGAGCGGGGAACCTCGGCCGAAAGCCACGCAGAGCCCACACCCACACGAGTCACCGCGGGCGGAAGGGGAGCGTCTGCCCGCCCGACACAGGCACAAACCTCCCCGGCTCCCCAGCTGCTCCCGTCGCTGCCGGCATGGGGAACATAACTTGTGTGCCTCAGGCCCCGGGCAGGCTCAGGAGCTCCTTCAGAAGGAAGCCTTCGCTGAAGAAAGAGTAAGTAGGCTGGCTTTTACCTTGGGCTGCTTTACAAGGGGTGCTGAGTTTCCCGGTGCGATGCCCGGCGCAGACCCACTCCCACACCCCAGGAGCTCTTTATGTGGGTAGCAGAATGGGGGGCTGCGTGGTTTTATGGGGTATGTGTGGGTTTTGTGGGGTCTGCCTGGTTTTGTGGGGTTTGCCTGGTTTTGTGGGGTCTGCAGGGGTTTTTTGTGGGGTGCTGGGCAGTGCTAAATGTGATCAGCCCCACCACAAATTCCCTGGGAAGGAATCCCAGGGCTCTGCCAGCAGAGTATATCCCAGGGGCACTGTCCCTCCCTGGGAGAAATCATTTCATTTTGAAAACTCAAACTCCTTCCTACAGGACAGGCAGGACAAGGTGTGGAATGCCTGACGCTCCTTGTTTTCACTTACAATTGTTGGGGGTTTTTTCTTTGTATTCACAACAGCCAGAGTTGTGGTGCTGTGAGAAAACATTCCCACTCCTCTTCCTTCAGGGAGAAAGCCCCAAATCCCAACGCTCTGCTCAGTGTGGTTTGATCTGCCTACATAAACCCTAAAGGAAGGCATGATGTGTATGTCTGTGAAATCCTCTGGGGATTTGGGTGCTGGGCTGGCTGGGGCAGCGCTCAGGTACCACAGCGATGGGTGGCTGTCCCAAAATAGAGTGAAATGGGGAGTGTGGAGCAGCCTTCCCCGAGTGCTGCCTCTCCCGCTGCTCGTGGCCCCATCAGCATGGTGACAGTGTTGCTGCTGGTACCCAAGCACACCCAAAGCAGAACCCTCCCCATCCTGAGCACCCCAGGCTGGCAAGGAGCTCTGTTGGGAACCAGTATGGTTCCTCGTGAACCCACTGGCCCCATCTACCTTGGATTCAGTCTACATGCTGGGCTTTGAGACAAGCCCTATAAACTCTGCTAGGCTGAGGGATTCCCAGGCACCAGGAGGTGCTGAAACTGTCCCCTTGGTCTCCTGTGCTGCCATAACTCAGGAGTAAACCCATAGGGATCCATGGAGCCACTGTGGGGTAAAAAAGAGGGGATCATTTGGGGAATTTTGACCCCAGAGGGTGGACATCAGGTAGCTGCAGCGCAGCGGCCAAGCCCCAGAGCACCTCCTGTCCCTGCTGACTCCCAGCTTCCCATGCTCAGGGCTCTCTGTGGAGGTGAGGCTGGGTTCTGTAAGCTGGTTGAAAGAGAGAGCAACTGCTGGGAAGTCCCAACAAAGCGATCCTAGTGCTTCCTAAAGGGCATCGGGGACTGGTGTTAATGGTGTGGAGGCAGAGAGAAACTGGGGGCCTTGCTGGGGGGGTGGTGGAAGGAAAGAGAGGAAAGCCACAAAGAGAGAAATGAAACCTGTCTGTGTCTGTACATCGTGTGTGTGTGTGTGTGTGTGTACACATGCATCCCCACGCTTCAGAATAGTCGCCAGGACTGGATTTGGTCTTTGTGTTTTGCAATGGAACATCTGGTCCCCACGCTGATTTGGAGATAGGGGTGAGCCTAGCTGATCATTTGGTGAGGCAAAGACATACAAAAGAAAGCAAAGAAATGCCACAAGTGCACTACAAACCCCATTCTGATTCTCCCAGGCTGTTTCTCCCAGGCTGGGATGATTAGAAAGCCCGTGACAGATTGCTTGCTTAGCTTTCTGGCTTCCTTATTTCTGGGCAGAATTCATTGTGCATCAGCCTAGATCTGTGTTTTATTCCTGTTTGGGTTTTTGTATGTGTGGTTTATTTCTGGTTGGGTTCTTTTCTCTCCCCTCTGTAGACAAAATGGCAAGAAAAAGCTGCCCAGCTTTTTTGGGATAGAAGGAGGGCAGGAGAGAGATACGACCACGGACAAAATCCTGCAGTATATTCCAGGAAAGGCAAGTACAAACACATCTAACCCCCATTCCCCACTGCTCCCAGAGGTTATTCCCACAAACCCCAAGGACAGCTCTTGTGCACAAGAGGGTCTGGATCAGGGTGGGTTAGCACCATGTCTGGAGGTCACATCTGCAGCGTGGGAAAGGATGAGCCTTGTGCCCTTCCCAGCAGCAGAACTGGCTGCCCCAGAGTCCCTGTGGAGGTGTTGAGGGGGACACCTGCCATCAGCTGAAATGTTTGTGATGGGGTGAGGGTAGCAGGCAGCTTGGCAGGGGCACCACATGCACCCCTTTGCTCTTGGGTCTTCTGGCTGTGAGGGAAGGGAAAACTAGAGCAAGCATTCAAAGGTAGGATGATTCATTCCCACGCTGGAATGAGACGGAGCAGGCAGCGTATTAGCAATAAGCCCTGGGAAGGTGGTAATCAGGAAGGGCAGGTCTGTCCCAGGCACGTACCAGCCTTGTGGCCATATGGCCCGTTTCCCAGCACGGCTCAGGGAAAGCAGAGATGGAGCGATGAATCCCAGTGTGTTTGCTCAGTCCCTCTGGGTGGGATGTGGGCTAAGCTTAGGGGTGTGTTGGGCTGGGCTGTGCATCACCCCCACATCATGGCAAGTAGGCTGTGTGGGTATGGTAAAAGGGGGAAACTGAGGCAGGGACTTGCAGCTAGACAGAGGTCATTTCAGAGAGGGTCAGCAGCAGGATGTTATCTCTTGGCTTCAAGCTGCTGGTTAGGTGGGTTCTACTGGTGATGAGGTCAAAGGATTGCTGTAAGGCAGGACCCAGCTCTGAGCAGCCCTGCTAATGTACTTCTGGTTGCTGTGGGAATTCAAATGTCTGCTCCCCACACGCTGGGACCCTGTGATCCTTTTCCATTCGGTAGCTCCCAGGTTGGCCCTTTCCAACCCAAAGGCCCTTTGCTTTTCCTCATGTGATCCTGAGAGAGGAGCAGGACTGGGATCCTACTCCTGGCTTGTGAGGTGGCCATGGGGGAATGCCATCCCCTCTCTTGGGGAATATGTCCTAGGCTGTACAGGTGGGAAACACAGCAGAACTGGGAGTGTTTCAGTGCTGCCTGTTCTTTATGAACGAGGGTCTTGGGCACGTGGCGAGGGCACGGTTCCCCATGGCCTCAGCTCCATCCAGAAGAGCTGGGTGGTACTTGATGGGACCCAGCCCCAAATGGACCCTGGATGTTTCCCTTTGGGAAGGAGGGAGAGCTGTAATGTCAGCAGATCCTGGAAAATGAATCCTGGAAAATGAATCCTGCAAGCTGACAGATCAAAGGTCACCGGGAGATTATTCATTTGGGAGCACAGGAGAGTGTGGGATCTCTTCAGGGAAAGCAGGAGGGTGGAGCAGTTGTTACCCTCGCCTGGGGCAGATGAGATTCAAACTCCCTGCTCAGCCACAAGCTTCTTGTGTGGCCTGGAGAAAGCCTTGGCTTAGTCCCTTTCCCATTCCCTTTTTTCCAGAAGAGACACCTCCAAGAGCAGGAGGTGACCAGATTAAGCAGGAACTGTCAGCGCTGAACTCTTCTGATGCAATCCCAGAGGAGATGGGGTTGTCAAACTGCTGGCCATGGCAGCCAGTTTGGGACTGGGACAAGTGACATCCCTAAAAACCAGTCCTCCCCAGGACCCTGCCATGGGCAGCTGGCACAGGAAGCCTTTTGCTCCCACCTGCCTTCTGCCCAGTTCCCACACCTCCCAGTTAGGTCTCCTGCGAAGGCTAAAGCAGAAGTTAGGGGAAAGGATGTGCCAGAAGAGTGGTAACTCTCATTAGCTTTTTTTATCATTAAACAGCAGTTTTTGGGGCCCCAGGGCACCAGCCTCACAAAGCTGAGCTCTTCCTGCTGCCAGGATCAGTGATTCAGCTGGGAGTCACTGGGGTCTGCAGGGGCTGGGGCAGGTTAATTATTAACTCGCTCTACCTGTAGGATGAGGAATCTGAGACAGAGGGATAAGAGTGAGAGAACATGTCAGGGCACTTGTAAAGCCTGAGACCTGCTGCTTCTCCAAACCCTGACAGAAACCAGGTTCCCAGAGGTCTGCTTTGCCTCAAAGCCAGAGGGAGGGCTGAGATAACGGGAACGGTGCTGAGCAGGATGGGGCTGGGGGAGGAGAGTGCTTCCCACCAGCCCAGCCCAGCTCAGCCAGGGGAGCAGATGGCTGTCTGGGGAGGGTTTCAGAGGGATGACACACGCTCATTCCCTTTCATTTTGGCTGCACGCTGAGGCATCCCCATGATTTGGGGGGGGTACATGGGCCAGGGAGATAAGTGATGTTCTTGGAAGAGGCTGTGACAGTGCTGGTCCCTGGCCTTCCAGGACATAGAATCATAGGATCATAGAATCACAGACTGGTCTGGGTTGGAAGGGACCCCAAGGATCACAGAGTTCCAACCCCCCTGCCACAGGCAGGGCCACCAACCTCCAGGCCTGGAGCTACACAAGGTTGCCCAGGGCCACATCCAACCTGGCCTTGAACACCCCCAGGGATGGGGCACCCACCCCCTCTCTGGGCAGCCTGTTCCAGCACCTCACCACTCTCTCTCTGTAAAGAACTTCCCCCTAATATCTCATCTAACCCTTCCCCCCTTCAGCTTCACTCCATCCCCCTTGTCCTGCCATTATCTATCCTTCTAAAAAGCTGATTCCATCATGGGGTTCCAGTGCTGTTTTTGGGGGGATGGCCAGATGCAGGCTCTGATGGTGGCTATAAACCTGTCTCAGGGATGCCCTTGTGGGTCTGAGCCCAGAGACATCTGAGATTCAGCAGGAGCTGTTTTCTCCAGAGCTTGGGTTCAGGCAAGTCTTCCACGTCATGGGAAATCGCTGCTGTGCCCAGACAGACGATAAGGCGTTTATGGGAAGTACCAGCAACCTTAAAGAGGCTTGTTGCTCTGAGGCAGCCTGCTTCTCCAAACTGGGGACAAAGAAACCACAGGAATCACCAACGGGAAGCACAGATGAGCTCATGCCCAGCTCCCCAGGCTCCTGCTGTGGCCAGGACAGGATGGTGTCCCATGCCACCACCCAGCCTGAGAGAAAACCACAGAATTGGAAGTGGCAGCTGTGGCACCTTCATCTGCCCTTACTACCTGCCCAAAAGACCTGAACCATCCTGCTTTGTCCCATGCAATACTTGACCATGAGTGATAAGATTTCTGGGGCTCCAAAACCTGGTGTGGCACAGGTGGACAGGGATGCTGAGGGAGCCTGCAGCTGGAAGGGTGGCTGGAAGTTTCACGGAATCACAGAATTGTAGGGGTTGGAAGGGACCTCAAGAGATCATCGGGTCCAACCCACCTGCCAAAGCAGCTCCCCAGCTCATATTGCACAGATAGGCATCCAGGTGAGTCTTGAATATCTCCAGAGAAGAAGACTCCACCACCTCCCTGGGCACTTCCATGAAGTGATCCCATTTTGTCCATGAGGACCATGAAGATGCCCAAAGCTTAGCCACTAAATCCAGCTGTCTGCTCAGTCTTGCTGCAAACCTGCACAAGCTGGGGGTGCTAGATGCTTGCTTGGGAGAGGAAGGTATTCCCTTTAATTCATTTCTTGCCATGTGAACAGTGGCAGTGGAAGTTCTCCTTTTCCCTCCCAACTCTGGGAGGATCCCTGCAGAAGCTGGTGGATAAGCTGAACGCTGCCAAAGCTACAGCTTTGGATTCACAGCTCCCAGGTTACTTTTGCTTCATGGGGCCTTACTTATTTCTGGGAAATTTGGCTGCCACGTTCCAGGCAGCAACATGGCCTGGGCAGCTGGTAGCCTGGGCACTGCTGCTTATCTCTGTGTCTCCATAATTTCATTACTTTATCCTCTTCTCCCCTCCCTGTTGCTCGTTGTTGCCCTTATCCAAGCAGTGTTTTGCTTTTGCTGCTGCAGCTGTCAGGTGATCAGTTGCTCTTTGTTCTGACATGGGTTTGTAGCACAGATGTAATCTGTAATGTGGAATTGCCTCCCCGTGAGTCCATTGATCAGCAGCCTGCAGGTCCCACCTCCGGGTTGGTGTTTGTGGGTACAGCGTGGAGCCCGATGGAAAAGCTGGAGGGAGACTGAGCAGGGAAGATGTTGTGTCGTAAAGAGACTTGTCTAAATTCAGTGGGGACCCCCCTGAGCTTTGCAGGTGAAAGGGTCCCCACAGCATTAGGCTCCTGTCAGCAGTTCACCAGCTCCCCTCTGGCCCGGTACTGCTGATGTCCCTGGCATGGCCATGAGGGGTTAATCTCATGCCAGAGGGGTGAGTCACAGATGCCCCAGCAAGACAGATCTGGTTAGCTCTGCTGGCTCTTCATTTATCATGGGGCTTATGCAGCTGTTTCCTTGGCAGGGTGCACTGGGGGACAGGTTGGGCAGTGGGGAAGCACTGGCTGCTGGAAGCCCCTGGCTGTGCGGGGTGATGGGCTGTCACTCCATCCCCACTGAGCCCTGGCAGCCTGCTCCCTGCTCATTCCTGGAAATGCTGTTTGGACAGGAATATATGAACCCCAGGGAGCCACATGCCACTGCTACACCCTGCCTCCCAGCCCCAGCACTGCCCTGCCCTTGGCAGGAGCATCCCAGGGAAGCGCAGGCACTGGTACTAGCAGTGGGGTCCCACCGAGGTGGCCTCACAGCCTGCAGACAGAGCACCAGGGCAAACTGTGCATCACCCACCTTCTTCTTTTGGGAATTAATATCCCAGAGTCTGTGATGTGTCTCACCAAGACTCAGATATGCAAGTGGGGGGACAACCTGGGGGAAATCAGTGGTGTCCATGGCCTCACTGGAATACAGCCCTTCCCTTCTCCCCAGGGAAGCTGGAGGCAGAGCTTTTCACCCCTGGAATTTATGCTGTATCCAGACAGTGCAACAGCTGTGCCAGGCTGTGAGCAGCAGAGTGCTGTAGGGAAAAGGGTTTGTGCCATTGCACAGAAGGAAGAATTTCCATATAGCCAGAGTGAGGAAAGAAGGGATCCCCCAGCCCCAAGTGCCATCTCCCTCTCGCATCTCCCTGGCTCTTGCTGTGGCTTTAGGACTTGGAGCCTTCCAGCTCCTTCGGTGGCTGTGGGACTACCTGGAAAGTGCCTGGGCACCAAACTTCACCTTGAGAAATCAAGGGCTCTGAGCAGGTGGGAGAGTGAGCAATCCAGGTGGAACTAGAGCAAAGAAAACCTTTCCACTAACCCCAGCGGAAGGCAAGCTGTGTTTGCTTAGCCTTGGTTGGTCCTTGTTCCAGGGACTTTGCTTAGGATGGCAGGAGGTCATCCATGGAGTTGGGAGACCCTAGGATGTTCTTCTCCACCCCCTCTTTCCCAACCTAGAAACTCTCCCTTTGGGTCGGTATCTCCCCCTGCCTAGGGAGGACAAGCCTCCCAGCAGTAACCCAATCCCATGCTGGCATGGAGACCCAACAACAAACAGCTTGGCCTGGGACCCTGCCTAGGGCACCTAACCAAGGAAACCCTTCTGGGTAGGTATTATGTGAATGTCTCTTCTAGACATCAGGCCCTGATCTGTTTTTCCCCTGAATCCTTTGTACAGAGTATCCATAACCAGGAAAACCAGAAGGAAAACTCAGACCTGAGCTTGGCCAGCCTGTTCAAGAAGAATGGACGGAGGAAAACAGTTGTCAGGAATCTGGGCCAAATGATCTATTACTCCAAGGTCAAGTTTAAGTTCCAGCACTGCCAGGTAAGCTGCAGCACCTGCTTGTGGGCGTTTCTCTTCCCAGGCGTGGAGTGACTCTGCAGAACTGGGAAGTAACGTGTGATTCTGGGAAATGTGACTCACAGACACTTCCTTGGGCTACTGCCTGGCCCAGGCACCTGCTGCCACGGGTGCTATGGTGCCCACCAGCTCCCATCCCAGTGGGGACTGAGCTTCCATGCCACGTGGTCAGAGATGAGGGCCACTGGATAAGAGACTGCTGGTTTTTCTGTGCGTGGATCAGTCTGAGATGCAGAGGGAAGCTGGGAGGGGAGGAAGGTGTCCTGAGATAACCCCCCAGACATGTCTCTTCTGCAGGAGGTGAATGACTGCTTCTTGGAGCTGTTCCAGTCTTACCTGTACTTCCAGTCTATGGGCTCCAATGGACTCACCTATCAGGTAGGGCATTGCCCGGACACGCCAGGGCAAGCACTGGGGAGTCGGGCAGTGTGGCCAAACTGGGGGCACTGGGTGGAAGGAATGGGGCAGGACATGGGGCTTTGCTCCTGGGGCTTCCACTGGCCTCACCTCAATGATCTCAGCAAGTCCCTTCCCATGGATGCCAAGCTCAAAATCCCATTGGCCTCAGTGCCAGTGGGGGACTTGGCCCTGGCTTTGAACCGAGGGGGAGTTCTTCATCTGCAGGGCAGAGATAGATGTGGGAGGGGGTGGAAACAAAACATCGAGGGCAGCTCTAGGGAGCTCTCCTGGCAAACAGTTCATCACAGTGTTTTAACCTGGTGCAACAGGCTGTTTTGTATGTACAGCAAAGAAGTCACCACAGAACGAACAGGAAGCCCTGAATGTGCTCTCCCTCCATGTGAGCAAGTAACTAAAACTGGCCATGGATGTTTTGTAGGTGTTTGTAAACCTCCTTCCTTTCAGAAATGATTTATTGTCTTCTAGGTGACTTGAGGTTAATGCAATATGCCAATACAACCTCTCAAGTCATCCAGCAAGTCAGCCTTCAACTGGAAAGACACACGTCAGGGTGCAAACAGTGTTACAAAATCCCCCGTCTGCTTTTATAAAAAGCTCCTTATATTATTAATTATACAGGAATTAAAAAGGAATTAATATACCAGTACCAGCCCCTAGACATTACAGCAATTAGCATCTTTTACAGTTCTTGATTAGAAAGCCCAAGACAGGGAGGACAAGCTTGTCATCTCTTCCTGTGCTTTGTAACTCTGGGACTCTGAAGAATGGGAGTATAGAAACTGGACAGTTTTATTCTGCTTTTTTTTTTTGGTCATTGTCACCTTCTGGGCTTTCTTGTGTGAAATCAGCATTGTTTTGCTGAGGTTTCTTTTAGAACTTGAAATACTTGGAATATAAAGGAAGTGTTCTTGCCAGCACAGCAGCTGATTACTGCAGTGTACTGGCATCATGGAGCCCCAGGAGCTGCTGAACCTTCCTCCTCTGGGGACTGTGCTGGATTGGAGCCCCAAATGTTTCCCCACAGAGCTATGATTTGCCATCTAATGCTGTGAGCCACAGCGACCTGCTGGTGCTGAACCTGGGCTTCCAGTCACCTAAAGCAAAGGGGCATTAATTGCAGAGCCTGCCCCCAAAATGACAGCATGTTCTTCTGACACAGGGAACGCTGCCTTTGAAAGAGCTGAATGTGTGTGAAATTGAGACTGGGAAGAGCACTGGGCAGGAGGAGCACGCGTTCCGCATTGCAGGTTGGTGCCTCTTCGTTTGCTTTGAACAGAGAACAGAGGGGCTTTGAGTGTTTGAATCACAGCTGCCTCTGCTCTTGATCCTGCTCTGACCTAGTCCCAGAGAAGGAACCACACTGTGAAAAGAGGCTGCAGGGAGCCAAAACTCTTCCTCCCAGCATCTTGCCCCTTCAAGGCTTCCCTGCTGCTAAACACCCGGACGGACAGTGATGCTCAGGGCTGCAGGCAGGGAAGGGACTGGACAGGGGGCTCAGAGGAAGGATGCTCCTGTGCTGGTTAGTGCTTAGGATACATGGTGACAATGCCTAGCTTTGCCCACTCATTTGCTCTTTGTGCACTACATTTAAATGAAGGCATGGAAGAAAACTTCTCCCAGCTCTTGTCACCGAATAAAACCCTGAGGCTGGGGAGTGACACTGAGCAGGCGTGTGTGCAGCACTGTGTATAGCACTGCTCGAGTGTACAGGGTGAGGAATGGTGCTGAGGTGCCTCTACCAGTAATGCCAGGCTGGTGCAAACCCCCAGGAGCATGTTAAAGTTAAAGCATGAGGTCAGTAAATAACCTGGTAACAATTCAGAGTTGAGAAAGCTCATTTGTAGGCCCCACTGCCTACGTGCTCTGGTTTCCCTTGGTCAGAAGGAAAGTTATACAATGGCCACTGAAACAAAAAGATTTCATCAATTATAAATTATAAAAAGGAGCTGGTACAAATGACCCATTAATTTTTAAGGGCTGCCAAGTGGTGGTCTTGTTGCACTGTACCAGGCAGGGCTCTCCATTGCTTTTGGGGAGTCTATAAAAGGACAGAAAGCTTCCCCCAGGCAAAACCCGTCAGGGGCATCTGCACTGGGGGGGTGCGGACTTGTTCTGCTTGTATGAAAACACCCTGGAGAGGGGCTGGGTGGAAAATTGCCTGAAGCTTTGTTGGCTTCATGTCCTGCTTAGGGAAAGAAAAAACCCAAGACCTTTCTGCTAAAGAGGGCCATCCATGTCGGGGTGGTGTAGATTGCCAGGAGATCAAAGCAGCAGTTTTCTTTTCCTGCTAGAGGGGGGAGAACTCGAGGCACAGAAGGGGCAAGAGCCCTGTCTGTGGCCGCACACAGGGTCAGCGTGGAGGTCTTTTGTCTCATGACTCTTAGACACAAAAACACAACCCCATTCTCTTGTGAAATCCTGTGGTGTCAGTAGTTCCCCATGAGCTGCATTTCCAGGGTGGTTCAGTGCATCAGAAGATGCCGACACCAGTCACTGGATGTGTGGAGGTGAAGTGGGAGGTCAAAGCCCAGCAGCGTCCCCTCCATCCACTGCTACGGAGAAGCAGCTGGTGGCTGGCCATCACCAGCTGATGGACTTTGTGGTCCATCTCTTGCACGGCCTCTGATGCTGATGAACTTGTCGAGCACCTTGAGTTACCTCTGCCTGGCCTACACATGCTGCATGTTTTTAATGTCTTCAGCCAGAGACATTTGGGTGGGAATAGACCAAAAAGACTGCTGCTGCTCTGGGAAGGGGCTTTCTTGCCTCCCTTTTCTCTCAGAGCATTCACAGGGAAAGAGGAAGGACGGGACAGAAGAAGAAAGCACGAGGGCCTGCACAGGTTACTGGGCATGGCTGTGTCACGGCCCTGCCTCAGGCATGCACTTGGGCCTGAGGGAAATGGCAGCCACTGAATTAGCGGCAGCATTTCAGGCTCTGCTCCCCAGCTGCCCCTTGCACGAGCTTCAGGCCTGTCTCAGGCTTCAGGCAGGAGTTTCCCTTCTCGTTTTCTCTTCCTTTGAAGCCCCGTTTTGACGTGGCAGCCCTCAGGATACATCCCGAAGGCCGGCCTTAGGGGACATGGAGGCGCAGCGCCATGTTACAGGCCGTGCCTGTAACCAGGCAGATTCCTGCCGTCTGTAAGGGCTTGGCTGTCCAGGGCAGTGTTTGGAGCTATCGGAGCATCTAGATAATGCCAGCATCTTTACAGCAGCCCAGCAGTTCTGTGACGTGGGGAATGGCTTTTTCACAGAGGCAGGAAGGCAAGAGGAGGCCAGAGAACTCCAGGGCCGCAGTGACACAGAGTAGGCCTGACACGTGACATGACGTAGACACTTGGATGCCCAGTCATGCTGGACACCTTATCAATGTAATGGGCCTGAACAGAGTGGTTTATGGAAAGTAAGGCAGGGAGTGCCTGCCTCAGTTTCCCCACCTCTGTATTAGCGCATTTCCTGCCCCACAGAGGTGTTTCAAAGTCTCAATTAACTGTTGTTCATAAATTCTGCAGGATTTATGGGATGAAAGACTCAACAGAAGGGCAAAGTATCATGCTTATCCGGTGTACTTGCTTATCTGAATCCTTCCAAGTCTCACAAAGCCAGATCTTACTGAGCATTCACCAAGTAAATATGAGTTCACTGGTAAATTATTAATCATAACATACATTCTACAGCCTGACAGAAATTGTTATTAATGTCACTAGGTTATGACTGTAGTGAGTAGCAGAGGGTGTGTGAGATCTCTCTTGCTTATGCTATTAAGCAAATGATAGCTGGAAACATTAAAATCAACAAGATACAGGGGCTGTTCCTCCCTTCAGGAGAATGTCTGAGAGCAGCCTCAGCTTATCTGGCACAGATTATGTTTGTGAAGTGATAAATAAACAATGTCAGAAAGCTCCTGATATTCCACATCTTGAGGGCCAAAGTGAAACCAAGAAATCCCATGGAAGGTTTGTGTTGGGCTGCCTGCAGTAGCACATTGTGATGTTCTCTGCCGGCTGAGATGTTTTTTCTGAAGTGATGGGGACTTCCGAAGCTGAGATCTGTTGATTTTGGTTCTTGGCCTGGGTTTGGGCTGAGAAGTGACTGACGGTCAGGGCTAGCTGTGGTGGCATGGGCAGGAGGTGAGAAGGTGCTGAGCAGTCTGTGCCAGGGAGTTTCACAGCAGCTGATGGGAGGCAATGCATGGAAGGTACTGGAGCACAATGTCAACAGAGCAACATACTCACCAGCAACCCACGGTGTGATGTACCGAGTGTGTAACAGCTCTGGGCAGCTGATTGCTTGTTGATGCTGCAACTGGTGCCTTTATCTGCTCAGCTCATCTTGTGTCTCGCATACCTAGGTCCTCTGCTGAATCCCCTTATTGTGTTCTGCTCCACTGAGTCAGAGCTGAAGCAGTGGCTTTATTACCTGGAGAAACAGATCCAGCTGAATGGAGGAAGGCTTGGCTTGCCCTTCCTCTCTCAGGTTGGTGTCTTGGGACAGTGAGGGGTGCAGCTATTTCCTGCACTCAGAGCTGAACAACTGGGATCAGTTGGGTGGATGCTGCACTGCTCGTGCTGCGTTCAGGGGGAGGGGGGAGAATAATCTCTGCAGCCAGCCTCTCTCACCCATTTTTGATGCACTTCCAGACACTCACCTTCCTCTTCCTGAATCCCACATGCCCCGCGGGGCTCTAGGCACCTCCTCCAGGCTGGGGATGGAAAGGGAGAGGGGCTCTGGGGTGCACTTCCAAATGCTCCTTGCTGTGCTTGTTGCTCTTTCCAAATGTTGGAAGGAGGTGGGTAGGTAACTCCAGGCTTAATCCCTCCAGGGCCGTGCAGGGGCTGTAGTGCAGCCCTGCCAACATGTGGCAATGGCCCCTCTCCACCAGCAGCACCGACCAGCCTCACCAGAGCACCGGCCAGGGCAGCAGCAGGGCAAGATGCTGTGTGCCACCCCGGCTGCTCGCTGCCTGTCTGCCAGTGCCTAGAGCTGGCCCAGGGCAATACACCACGCTCTCCCTTCCTTTAGTTCTTCCACCTCCCCTAAATAACCATGGATAGACGTGCAAGTTGCTCACGTTGACAGACACGGTGTGTTTGCCCCGTGTATTTGTGTTCAGACGTCCTTTAGGGGCTTAGGTCCGTGCAACGAGCACAGGAGGGAATGGAGGATTCCAGTCCAAAAGCAACCCCAGAGGTGCTCAGTACCGCTGAGGCCTGACAACAGCTCGCTGCATTCCTGCTGCGTGTGGGCACGTGCACAGCTTCTAAGGTTGGAGCTTGATGTTTGTGCAGTCTCGTGCGAGGGAAGGGGGCGGTAAGAAAGGGTTTGAGAGGTGGGGGGTGCTGTCAGGCTGGTGCTGAAAGGGAAACCAGGGACCCAGAGGTGCCAGCACCACAGCCTCTGAAGGGTCAAGGGTGTGGGTCTGCATCAGAGTTCTCGTGCAATGGGCTGCTTGTGCAATTATCCAGAGTTTACTAAACATTTGAAAGGGAAGACTGGAACTGAGGCCTGGAAAACAGGGCCAGATTCAAGAGATGTGTCTTCTCTTCCAGTCCCTGCAGGGTGTTTCACTTCCCTCCTGTCTCCCTCTCCCCAGCTGTAAAGTTGTATTCCCCTTTGAAAGGCGATGTACAGATGATGCTAGGTACCAAGTATGATTATTCACTCCCAGGTGGAAAACTGGCTCCTGCACAGATTTATTTACTCTTTCCTGTTTCTGCCACACTTGAAAAGTGTCCTGAGATGGGCCATGTGCTCGCTGAGCTCTGAGGCGAGGCCACGTCTACCCTGCTCATTCTGCTCCTGTCCTTAGGATGACTGGAAGCAGAGCTCCATGGGCAAGGAGGAGCTGCGGTGGTCTGTGCAGAACATGCCCGTTCAGGAGTGGAGAGGGACCCAACGGGAATCCCTAGGTGATGTCCTCTGTGTTTCCAGAGTGAAGCTTCAGCATCTGCCTTTCCAGGTAGGACACCTCTGGGGAGGAAACCTCCCATCAGCGTGGCTCGGAGAAGGTGAGGGATGGAGTGACTGGTGCAGGTCCTGCCTACCTGCTGCCACTAACCCAACAGGGCCCTGAGGGGTCCTTTTACCCACATCCTGATAAATCAAAAAGGGTTTGTTACTGCTCTGTGGCTCAGCGGTGGTGCTTAGGGACAGCACGTGCCTAAGTGTTTGCGGGAGAGGGCTGGCAGCTGGAGCTGGCAGGAATCTCCTGTGGAGCCTGGCTGCAGGGAAGCAGCTCTTCTGTTAACAGAGCCCTTGCCTCAGGCTGCTGTCAGAGAGAAATAAAGGGCTCTCCAGACCTGAGCCCGGTCTGCATGTTCACAGGGAACCCTCTTCCTCTTTCCTTTCCAAGGAGCAACACGACCGGCTGCTGGTGCTTTACCCATCCACCCTGGTGATAGTATCTGAAGAGCGCAACAGCCTCTGCTTTAAGGTAAGTTCATTCTGGAGCACCTTCCTGCTCTCTCCCACCCATCCCCTCACAGTAGCTGTTTCAGCATCTCTTTGGCTTGTTGCTCCCCTCCACCCAGGCTCCCTCATGCTCCTCGTGTTGGCAAGGGCTTTCCCTGCACGCTGTGCCCATGCCAGCTGGCAGGTGAGCAGCAGGCGGAGGGATGGTGCAAGCTATCTTCCCATGAGAAACACCTTGCCCTCCTACAAAAGCCGGGTGGGAAAGGAGCTGGCTGCCAAGGAATCTGAGTCTCTGGGAGGAGGGAGGCTGGCATGTTTCTGTGTGGTTATGCTGGCAGAGAGCCTGGCTCGCTTGCTTGAGACGGGAGCTGGAAGAGCCCCAGAGAGCACCCTGGGGGGGCGGAGAGGGGCTTGGCTTCCCAGGCCCTGCTCTGTGGGACCACTTGAAAGCAGGTAGCATCCAGGCATCACATCTGATGCTTGTGGGGAAGGATGAAGGCAGTTAGTTGGCTGGCAGGCAGAAAGGAGAGGCTGCTGCTGGTGCCCTGTGTTTGCTCGTGCCCCACGTTTGCAGCTTTTCCCCTCTGGAGCAAGGGCCCTGAGCAATGCCTGGGCATGCCAGTGAAAGGGCCAACAAGGACACAGGGGCCTGAGTACCCCAGGGAGTGTGAGATGAGCTTCTGTAGCCTGCCAGTGTGTCTTTGCACACAGGAGCAATGCTGGGAGCCCCAGCATAGGCAGGCAGTGGCACTGTGGGCCCTGGAGCTGCCTGCAGTCTGAACAGCCCCAAAATTTGATTGCCAACATCCATTTTAGGCATCACTGTGATGGCTGCTTAACAGCCCTGTGCTTTCTGGCCTTGTTTTCCCCTGGTAGAACGAGCATGCCCAAAAAAGCACTGAGCTGTTTCTGCATGTGCAGGTGCAGCACCAGTGGCACCTGACAGAGCACATCCGAGCTGCTCCTTCATCACCGAGAGAGGAGCCAGCAAGCAAGGGAGCCCTGCAGGGATTGAGAGCTTTGGAACACAGTGTGAACTCACTGGGGTCCTTTTTAACGTGATCTCCAGGCCCTGAGCTGAGCAGGCTGCTTTTAATTCAAGGGCTACCCCTGGGAAAACCTCTCTGGGCAGAGGAGATGGCTGTGCCAGCCACGGGAAGCAGGGTGAGGAGGGACAGATACCAGTCAGAGCTCCTCCATCCCCAGTGCAGCAACAGAGGGTGTCTTCCAACAGCTGGTGGCTTGTGTGACACACCTCAGAGAGAGCTTGTTTTCGGGAACATGTTGTTTGCAGTTCCTGGGAATGGGGCACCGTGCAAGGGGGCCTGGGGCTGGGCTCTCAGATTAACTCATCTCTTTTGAAATCTTAAACCAGATTTGTCTGCCCTGTCCGTGCAATGTTCCCTTCCCACGGTGCACGAGCGTGGGTCCCCAGGCATCTCGCTGGCTGGGGTAATGGCAGGCTCTGCAGCTGAGGGCAGGAGGAGGTGATTCACCAGCCTGTGACACTGCGGTGGGAACCTGATTTTCCACAGGCATGTCAGGGCACAGGAGCCTTCTCCCAGGGCTTCTGCAAATTAACTTCCCTTCCCTGCAAGCAGATGCTGAGCCCTACGGTTTGTGCGTGAAGGAATAGCCCGGCCCTTTTGTTCTTCAGCTGCACACAAACCACAGGAGCCGCTGTTGCCAAGTTTGTGTGTGGGACGGGGAAGGGGAAGGCAGGGGCTGAGCTTGCCGGGACGGGGCTCACCCAAAGCAGCAGGCTCTGCCTCACCGCTGGTGGGAAAAGGCCCTGGGCGAGGCTTAAATCAGCAAGGGGGGAAGCTGCTGGGGTGACGGCAGGTTCCCACCGTGCCTGGGGAAAGCCGGAGGGGTTCTCCGTGGCTGACGTGCAGTGTTTGTGGGATGCTACTGCACTTCCCGAGGTGGGACTCTAGTCTCTGGGTGTTTCACGGGACAGGGGGGCTGTTGCCTGAGGGAGGATGGGGCAGCGGGCACTTGGGGGAAGTCCTATGCACTTGTCCTTGCTGTGATGTGCTGGGGAGCTGAGGAGTGGCAGGAGGAGGTGGTGCCGGCTCCATCCACACGCAGTCTTGCAGCACCTGCACCAGCCAAAGCATCAAAGTCCATTTCTTGGAGCGTGAGCTCTCGCTCCCAAGGTCAGCCTTCCTGCTCTGCTCAGCCCATGAATCACTTCTGGGGCAGGAAAACGCCACGGAAGCCGGTGTGTGCCCACAGGCTATTGCAGAGAGGCAGCTGGCCAGCACAAACCACGGACACCTGTCTGAGCTCCACGTTCTCCTCGTGGCACAGCTGTCCCATCAGCAATATTCTCCATTTGCAGTGAGGACGTGATGAGGTGTTTCTGCTGGGTACCTTCTTTTGTAGCCCTTAAACTCAGGCAAACGAATCCCAAACCACTGCACCTCTTGGGAGGATCTTGGGCTAAAGGACAGGGCTTTGCTCACGCTTCCTGTGCTTCCTCCACTGCCAGGCATGGGGGGGTGTGGTGTGAAGTGGGAAATTTGCTTCCTCAGCTCTCTCCAGAGCTGTGTTTGCCATCCTGGCCAGGAGCTACTCCAGGGTTGTTGCTACCACCTGCCCCTGCCTAGTGCTCCATGCCCACAGAGATGCTTAGGGTCACATCCAGCTGAGGAGAACATATGCTCAAGGAGCAAAGAAACTATGAAAGAACCTTGGTTTCCCCTGCTCAGAGAAAGAGAGAGATGAGAAGTAAAGCAAGGAGCTAACCTGTGAGGTGGCTCTGGTGCAAAATCTGCTTCAGCTGCTCTCCCGGGGCCATTCTTGTTCCATTTATGTAAGGAAAATTCAGCTTGGGGAGCCCCTAAGAAAGAAGAGACCTAGATCCGAATTCAGTGTTGACAAGGCCTTCTACCAGGTTGCCCATCACAGAGAGTTAAACTGTCTGTCAGCGATGACACCAAAGGACATCTGTCAGCAGTCAGCAGAGCAGGGCTCTGGTGCTGAGCTGAGGATGGGGTGCCAGAGATTTGGTATGGCTTGTCCCTGCCTGTCCTGCACAGCGGGATGGAGACCTGGTCCCAGTACAGACTGACACCCAGGCAGTGGCAGGGATGACCAAGAGACACCAGGGATCACAGGCAGTGAGGACAGTGGTGGATGTGCATGCACAGGCACTTGGGGGTAACAGCACGTGGTATCTTCTAACTTGTTTTTCCAGGGACAGGCTGCTTCAGCTTCTCTGCCTCAGCTCCCTGCTAACAGGAACATCCATGCAGTGCCTGCCAGGAGCAAGCCCTGCTCCTGTTGCAGGAGTGGCATTCACAACTGGGCTGCACAGCACAGGAGCTCACGTTTCACCCACTGGCATTTACAGGGCTCCAGCCCATCTTTGTTAAGACTTTGCAGGGTAGAGATTGTGGGCATTCCTGTGTGCAAGGCTGGAAGTGCCAATCCAGCAACTAAACCCCTGTTTGGGACCATGTCTGCAAAACATCCCAGAGAAATCAGCCATTAAACTGCTGGAAACAGAGCTAGAAGGGAGGGAGTGTCTTTCCAAGCTCAGGTCTCAGGAGGGACTTTGTAAGAACAAAGCTCACAGAAAGGGCTCGTGCAGTCACGCTGGCTTTCGAGGCGTCACTCCTGTGATAAGGCTGGTGGTGGGAGAGCTATGAGTGGGGAGGCTGAGATGACTGGGACAAGGCTGAGTCAGTCTGCTGGAGACTGAGCTCTCAACATGCCTGTGCCCCACACCTATGAAAGTGCAGAGGTACCCAAGTCCTCACACAGAACAGCAGCAGCTTGGGTGCCTCTCACCTCCTGCAAACCTAGCCTAGGGGATTTAGGTGCTGAGCTTCCCCTTCCCTGCAGAAGATCCCAAGGGGATTGCTAGCAGGGATGAGCTGCACCTTCCCCTCACGCCACACCACAAGCAGCCAGGCTCCAGCTAGCATTGCCCTGTCCTCGCTGCTGGCCCTGTGCTGGGAGCTTCCCTCCTCGCCCTTCCAGCTAAGCTGGCAAGACTTTGCAGCAGGCTCCTAAAACTTCTTGGATCCCCTGATGGGAAAGTCCCTGAAGAAGCAGAGTTTCACCAGCCAGGTGCTGGCAGGGACAGCCTGGGCATCCTCCCCACAGGGGCTGTGAGCTGCGTGGTCCTAAGCTGCTTCTCTCTCGACAGGGCGAGCTGCCACTCAACGCCATCCAAGTGCTTTTTGAAGAGAACGACAAAACCTCCTTTTTAATAGAAGGTGCGTGTCCGGCATGCCAAGGGGTGTGCTGGCAGCAGCCACGGAGGTCTCTGGGGTTGGGCTAAGCTGCTGTGGCCATCTTCCTGGCTCTGCTGGCTCACATCGGCCCCCAAGCTTGGTGAACTGAACTGCTTGGAAGTCTCGGATCATCTGGGTCCATCAGGGCTCAGCTTTGCTGGCAAGGAGAGGCTGTGAGCCTGCAGCAGCCCTCACACCCGGGTGTGCGCTTGTCCCAGTGCAGCTGCATGGGTTCTTCTCATGTAGGTCTGGCCAGTGTTTGTCCAATGTTCAGAGGGGCACATGGTCAGCACAGTTCCTGTTGTCCCTGCACCGGTGTCAGTATCTCCAGACCCTGGGAGAAGATGGGGAGGGGATGGAGCAGGGGGAGTCCCATGGGTGTCTGAAGGAAGCGGCACAGACCAAAGCCAGTGACAGCAGCGAGTGGTGTTTCCACAGGCCGGCTGATCAATTCGATCCGGGTGATCTGCCGAAGCTACAATGATTACCAGGAGTGGCTCTACTGTCTCAAAACAGCCCAGTTTCGAAACGCTGACTCCTCCCTCTCTGGATCAGAGGGTTTCTCAGGATCAAAGCTGCCACACCCCGGCCAGGTAAGAGATGA
The DNA here is from genome assembly GCA_020800305.1 of Porphyrio hochstetteri. Classification (NCBI taxonomy): domain Eukaryota; kingdom Metazoa; phylum Chordata; class Aves; order Gruiformes; family Rallidae; genus Porphyrio; species Porphyrio hochstetteri. The sequence continues at coordinate 5,393,305 of CM036926.1, read as the reverse complement.
TGTGGGTTTGCGTGGTCATCAGTAGATGTCTCCCAGGGTTCCTGTCTGTCCTATCTCTGGCCATGTGTGAGTACTCTTGTGACACAAGTCTTTGCTTCAAGTCCCCTGCTTGAAGCCTGACAGAAGTTGCTGGTCCTCATGAATAATTTTGGAGCTCTATATTACGTCATGTGGGTAGATTTTATGTGAAGCTCCTTCAAAAGCAGAGCCCTGGCCATAGACCCTGACAGCATTGTGCAGTGGGCCACTGGCACAAGGACAGTAACAGGTCCTGCAAGGAAGGGGGGACTCACGCTGCCAGCACTCAGCCAGGATGGGGTCAGGGTGCCTGAGCACCCTTCTCCTGAGCCCTGCTCATTCACCCTGCAAGCCAGACTTGTCTGGCCTGGCAGCCCGAGATCACAGCTCACCATGCCACACCAGGCATGGTTCCCAGGGCAGCTGCTGGCCATGCATGCAGAGCCAAGCTCCAGGCCTGACCCAGGTGTGTGGGATGGAGGGACGGGCTGGACCAGTGATGCTTGGGAGGGATGTGCCTGCAGCCACACCAAAGGCTGTTCCAATGTGCTGTTCTTCTCCCCTCTGTAGTTTGCCAGCAGCGGGAGAGGGTCGCTCACTTCGGATGGCCGTACAAACTCCTGGGCGTCAGGAGGGAGAGTGGCCACCTTAACACACGTCTCCCAGAACAGCAGCTCCCTCCCAGATGGACAGCCCTTTGTGCCGATGCCCGAGAGCAGGCTGCTTGAAGAACCTGGCTATTCCCAGCCACTCAATGTAAGTGAGTCCCCAAAAGCCTGGGACACACATGGAACAGACAGGGACACACATGGGACACCTTTGTCCAGGTGCCCGGATGGGCTGAGCTCCTGGGGTCAGTGTTTGCATAGTGAATCCATGCCCAGAGCCTGTGTTTGCCCTGGCTCAGCTTTGGCATTGCCGATAAAGGAAAAGTCTGCTGGAGCTGCCGGCTCAGGCCTGCACCCTGCCTAAGGGACTGTTTGTGCAGATTGCAAAAGGGCAAACGGGGCTGTTCAAAGGTCAGGAAATCCCACAGTAAAAGCCCATGAGTGGGAGGAGGCAATGGGCTAAGCAGGCCTTTGCTCTGAGCCCACACAGCATTCATACATCCAGGGGTGGTGCATCCATGGGACATGAGCCTGGCTGCAGGACCGTGCCGATGCACGAGCTTGATGCCCCCAGCATCAGCCATAGCTGGGGAGTGCTTTGCATTGGCTGCAGGTGGGTCTGCATACCTGGGGCTTACCTGAGGAGAGCCAGCTCTGGGGTCTGCTGTCTTGTTTCAGTGCCTGGCACAAGCCAACTGGCAGGACCTGCGGAGGGGAGGCAGTGCCAGGAAGTCCAAGGGCAAATGTGGACCCTGTGGCCAGCAGCTGCAAAGCCAGGACACGGAGAGGACCACCTGCAGCCTCATTCCTGAGAACCCCAACGGCGAGCTCCTCTCCTCAGTGTACAACGAGCCGTACTCCGCACGCAGCTTGCACCATCACCCTTCACCACACCTGGACCTGAGCAGTGTAAGGGGGCTGGGACGCAGGGGAGGTGCCCTCCTGCCTGGGAAGTGCCAAGAGGAACTGATGCATGGTTCGCATCTTCTATACAGTGCTACTGGCAGGAGTAGCTGTGCTGGCAGCAGGAGATGTGGCACCCCTTTCAGTAGGTCTGAAACCTGTATCCGTTTGAAAATGGCCCATGGGAGGTGAGGTTAATGGAGCAACATCTCCTGGAGCCCTGGGAACTGATTCCCGAGGCATCATGAGCTCTGCAAGTAGGAGTGTTCTAACTTCATAGGACAGAGCCTCTTCTGAGGGCTTTCCAGCATGTCTCCATCACTGGTTTAGTGTGTGTGATGCCACATTTCCCTCCCCTCAGCCTCACTGAGTGTGCATCTGCCCTACACCCAGGGAAGTCCCCTTGTCAGCCCCACCATCCCTCAGGGCTAAAGCAGCACTTGGGACAAATTGCTGGGACATTCCCCTGCTCTGATCCCTCCCGGAGATGAATCGCAAGGAGAGAATGGCATTGTCATGTTCCTGTTTCAATTCTGCCTTTCAGCTGAACAGATGGAGCTTGGTGAGAAGTCAGCCCTCAACAGCTTCCAGCTCCCTGGAGAGGCCAGCCGTGTCCTGCTCCCCCCTGTACGCTGACCCCTATACACCCAGCTCCCCCAGTGCCCGCAGCCTGGCAGGCTCCAGCCGCCTGGAAGAGGTACCCTGAGCCTGGTTACAGCCCTGACTCAGCACACAGGCTTTTGGCTCCAGAAATCCTGCCTCAGGCCACTTCTTTTCCTGCTGTCTGCCCGAGTGGGGTTGTGGAAACGCCAGGCTTGTGTTTCGGGGAGGGGCAGGGCACAGCATAGTTCTCTCCATTGTGTTTTTTTCAAGCCAGGACAGAGTCAGAGGGGAACAGGTTTCCCCTGTCTTATCACTGGGTGCCAAAGGCAGAGACAGAGATGTGATCCAGCCTATAGAAACTAGGGATGAGTCAGACACAGAGACAACTTCATCCACCCCCAAAAGTTCCAGCTCTGATAGCCTTTTAAAGGCTAGTTTTGCACATCTCTTGGGAAGAGACTGTTTCTGAGTCTGTGGCTGGTATCCCCCATGCTGCTGAAGTCCTTCCCTCAGAGGGGTCTCCTGGCTGTTCTTGCTCCATCTTTGTCCCCTGAGTAGTAGGTTTCACCCTACTATCTGGCCAACTTCCATCCTCTATGGGTCATTGCAAGGGACCCACAACCATTCTTCCTTCCTTTCCCATACAAGGCCTTCAGGGCCAGGATGTAGTAGAATTTTCTTGGTAAGCAGAAAACGTTGGCTTGCCTCAGTTTGGTAGGTCAGCAGGGTTGGCTTAGTCAGTGTTCCCCAACTCTCCATAACGGTATCAAATATGGAGTTTGTTTTGGTTAAGTTCCTGCAGTCTCCCAGACAGGCGGGTTCAGCAGAGGTGAACGGGTGCCCAGGCATCCCAGCAGCTCAACATCTCTCTCTGCAGAAGAGGAACTGCCAGCCCCTGCCCAGCAGCCACAGCAGAGAGGTGCCTGTGGCTCCGAGTTACAGCATCCCCAGCACCTCTTGCCGCCTCCAGATGCGTCCTCCTGCCGATCCTTCTTATTTTGAAGATGTGAGTATGTAAATGCAGCCCACACTGTGCAGGCTGCAGGGGAACACACAGGGGTGTGGGGTCCTGCCTTGCCTTTCCCTGGGTTGGCAGGGTGGCCAGTCACTGCAGGGCTCTGAGCCCTTTGCTCTGTGGTGGGTGCTTCCTGGGGAGCTGGGGTGGGGGAACCAAGAGAGGACCGATTCGTGGTGTGCAGTATCCCAGGAGTGCAGCGCTAAGGCATCTTCATCAGCGAGTCTCTCTTTTCAGGTCTCTTCTCTGCAAGATGAACATCTGGGCCCTTTGTCACAGCTGTCAGGTGAGACTCTTGGGAGGGTGCTGGCATGCTGCAGCCCATCCCACCTTGCTGGTGTCTGTCTCCATAAGCATCCTGCAGTCTGTCTCCATAAGCATCACCCAAAGCAGGGCTGAGAGGGATCGTGGGGACTTGTGCATGCCCCTCCTTCCTCCTGCTTCCCTGTGGTGGGCCTGTGTCTGTTGCCATTCCTGTCTGGTGGAGGCAGTCGCCTTGACTTCCACTCGCTGCCCACTGGCTCTGGCCACCCATCACCCATGTGGTTTGTAGCTTCCACTGCTTTGCTTGGGTCTAGTTGCATTTGGGCTGTAAATTTTGTTGGCCCTTATGTATTAACCGCTGGCGAAGGGGTCTGCAGCCACTAGCTGGCTTGTGAGCTCTCTGGGTGCATGGGCTGTGTCTCTGCAGGTGGGAATATCGTCACTTATGACCTTCCAGAGGCTGGCTGCTCACACCATGACTCAGAAGCCTACCACGACTATGCTGAGCTCCAGAGCTTCCAGAGCGACTTCAGCTATGACAATCTGTGGGAAGCCGAGGCAAAGGAGCTGGACACCCTGCACACCTCCCCAGCACCTGGCCAGCAGTTTTACCAGGCCTGAGGGAAGGACTCCATAGCATGGCAAAGCCCCGGGGCTCTTTTCTCACTGGGCTTCCCTCCAGGGTGAGGAGCCTGAGGGATACCAAACAAAGGGAGAGGCCCCACTCTGCGAAAGGCTGGTTTCCGTGTCTGGCAGGTCCAGAGTTCAAACTTCTTCCCTAAATCTGAGGATGGGGTTAAAGCACAAAAGTGACAGCCTCTGCAGAGCTGGAGGAGGAGGAGCAGCGTGCATGCTGTGCTAAGGAGCATGCTCTGCAGCTGCCCCAGCTTGGGGAGCCCTGGGTAGGAAACAGCGTTGGCCTCCTGAAAATGAAAGGAAGAACAAAAAGCTGGTCAGGCTCCCTCAGATAACAGGGACTGGCTGTTCAGGCACTCAAAGGCCAATGGAATGGGCTGTTTGGTGGCTGGGTTAGGTTGATCATTTTCCTTTTTACCAGAGCCCTCAGGCTGGTCACTTTGAGGATCCATCGATCCCCATTAAGCTGAACCTTCTCCCATCAAGCCCCGAAGTCTGCAAGGGTGTGTGAGCCATGCCCCATTGTGGTCTGTGAGGTTGGTAGCAATAGCTGTGCTCATAGGATTGTCTTCCTGCAAGAACAGTTACCTGACAGGGATGGAGGGAAATATCCAGATCTGGCCTGAATGGGATGTTCTTTCACTTCATGCAAAAAGTTCTTCGGTGCCAGCGCTGGCTCCAAACCATGGTGGTGATCCTGCAGTGTTACAAGCCTGACACCTTGGCAGATGGAACCAAGAAATGTGCAGCCAGCAAATACGCCAAGTGGCTTGTGTTTACCAAGGTCTTCCCTGGAAAGGATGCTCTGGATTCCCCTTAGGGGACTGTGTCCTTTCCCCCCTACATCCCTCTGGCACATTACTGGACTCAGACTAAATGCTGCCTGTGAATATCTGGGCAGGGAGGGAAGGAAGAGAATCCACTACAAGACAAACTCCAGGTACAGCTGTAACACTCCAGTGGTCAGAGCAATGCCAGCACAGGCTGCAGTCTCTCTCTTTCCCCCTCCACAGCAGCAGCAGGACCAGGACACAAACAACCAGAGACAGAGTCTCAGTGCTATCATTTTCCAGCCTCTTAGGCAGATCCTTTAGCACATATAAGGTCAGCCCCAAATCCAAATGTTTTTAACCTGAGGCTCTAAATTCTTAACCTTTGTTCCCTAAAGAGGCTTCAAACCAAACACATTAGCAAAATCTCTATTTCCATTCTTTCACTGGTGCAAACAAAACAATCCAGGAGCTCTTTGTACTTGAATATCTACATACGACATTGTACTTTTTTGTTTCACAGAAGGTATCCAACAGAGTTTACATGAAAGGTTTGAGTGGATTATATGTATTTAATGTGTAAATGTGGCAGAACTGAAGATCTATTTAATTTTCCAGCTGCAGATGACGTTCAGTGCTGTAGAATGGGCACCTTGTCTGCACGTGTGAGTGTGTGTGTGTGTGTTGGTTTGGGTCTTCTAGCTGTTATTGTTTTGTTTCAGGTTTACTTTTATTTTGGGAAGATTTGTATCTAATAACTTAACCACCAAAGGATCTATTTATTCAGAACAAAATTGCACTAGGGAACACTAGAAACACGTGGCACGCTGCGAGGCAGCCATGAGCATGAGCTCCTGTCAACACATTGGCTTTGAAAATGGTCACCATCACCTTTTTAATTGGGCTGGGACAGCGGTATCTGCAGTGTATGGAAAGGGGAAAGTCCCTCCCTCTCACTGTGAAAGTTCCCTGGTGCATTTCTCTGAGAGAATCACAATACACGTTCTTCTGCAATACTTTTCTTCTCTCTTTCTTCGCCGTCATGTGGTTAAATGCAGGTGGATTTGTGTCTGTCGCTGCTATCCTGTCCAAAGCCTTTCCTCCCTTGAGGACTTTGGGTCCAGGAGGATTTCCAGAGTGCTGACTGCCTGTTGGTCGGGTCAGGCACTTGTAAACACCTAATCCTAGAGCAAAGTGCCCCCTGTGCATGTCAGGCAACGAGACCTGGCTGGAGGTTTAATGCCAAAGCTAATCAGACTTTGCTTCAGCCCTGAGTCTTGGGGGTCTGGGGAAAGTGAATCATCAGTTGGTGACTCCAAGTGGGTCCATGCACTCAAGCAGCCTGTGCCATGACATGGGGATGGTCCATGCTGTCTGCTCTAGGGCAAGCCTGAGTGAACTGGATGGGATGCACTGGCCAGCACCAGAGTTGGAGATGGAGCTGAGCCCTCTGTGGCTGCTGGACAGTGCAGGGTTTGGTTCTGCCTTTGCCCTCGTGTCAGTCAGACCTCACTTTGTGGCAGATGCTTTCTAAGAAAGCTGGTTGGGAAGGGGAGCTGACCACGGCAGGGGCTTGCTTGGCAAGGAAATACCACCCTGAGGACTGCACCCCATGTCTGAAGGCCACTTTTGTCCCTGCATCCACTCTGGGCAGCAAACCAGGTGTCCTTGTTGCCCCTGCACAGTCATTCTGCAGAGATGACCAGCGAGTTAAGACTCAGCAATCTCTTGGGGCTGGGAGCAGCAGGTGATCAAATGATCGAGGTGATTCAAATTCCAAGGCTTCCCAGGGCAGGCACCCGGTTTGCCCTCCCACACACTCAGCTCTCTGCAAGACACTGACCCACAGCAGCGGCTACTGGAAGGTGCTAGCACTCAGAAATGTGGCAGGTGTTGGTGCTGCAGCCAGAGATGCTCAGGACTGAATAACCAGGTGAGACGTAGATGTTTGGCCACAGGAGCCCAGGGTATCTGTGCCCTGGTGAGCAGCTCTCCCAAGCTGCGATCACATCGATTGGTGACAGTGACACCACCGGTAGGAAGGTCATGGATTTCCAAACACTGCAGAGACACAGCACAGCTTCTAAAGTCATTTTAGTCCTGCTTGGAGAGTGGCAGCTTCCCTCCCCAGCTACATCTGGGCTAAATTTGTCACTCTTTCGAGCGCTGCCCTTTCGACACGCAGGCTGCTCGTTTCTCACACTTCCAGCACGCCTTTGTGAGCAGCTGCTGTGGTCTGTCCGGCTCTTATTTCAGGTCCTGAACTCCGTCTCTGTGCCTGAGTTACTGCCTTGTTCCAGCAGTACTTCTGGGTGCAGAGCTTTGCCACTTCCCAGCTGCCCCCCGGCGCAGAACATAGCGTGTCGGGATGGAATGCGAGCCTGCTCTTAGCGAACGGGCACCAGAGAGCAGGGCTGTGGGGGTAACCACAACCCAAGTGTCCCATCCCTGAATGCTGATGTCCAGCTGCCTGCTACAGCCAGCTCTCTGCCATGCCTTCCATGCTACCCTGTAGGAATTGAGGGCTGTGGCAACAAACTGCCACTGAAATGGTTGCACAGCCCCTGCCATGAAAGCAGCTAGAGGAGTTTTACTTACACCCTTTCCCAGCTGGGCTTAGCTCCCTGAGAATAAGCCCTTCTGCTTGCTCTCCCTCCATCAGTCCCTACTTTAGAAGGCTGTACAGCTTTGATAAGTTGGTATAATTAATGCAGAGCAATTTAGCTGTGTGTACAGGCCCTTATGTGTTTCCAAACCAGCTCCACACAAGCGTTAGATTGGTCAAGACCCACACCCCAGCTCCTCTGCACCGCCTGGCTTCCCTGCTGGGTCATCAGCTTTGCTGGCCATTCGTTTTCCCCTGATGGTTTCCTACCCATATCCTGACCCGGGCAGCTCCATGGCAGGTGGGAACAGGGCAGTGTTTGGGAGCTGTGTTTACAGGCACATGAAATCCCCACTCTTGATTTTCCTCCAATGCTTTTCTCAGCAAATCCAGACCATAAAAACTGAGCATTTACTTAAAGTGACACCAGATGTCTCAGTGCAGGTTGCATCAAGCTGCGAAGCGTAGCACCTATAAACACACAAAACACCTCTTGTGTCCTGAAAAATGTATTTATCCTTCAAAGCCTGGCTGCAGCGGGGCTACATCTGAACCAGGTCCCCCCAAAACTGCAGCACCAGGGCTCTGGAGCTGCCAGCAAGCCTGTACACATCCCGCTGCTCTGCCTGGTCACAGGGTAGCTGCACCTTTACTCACAGAGGCAGATGAAAGACATTGGATGATACAAGCTGCCAACAATTCACTCTCTGACAAATGATGTCTCTGTCCCCCACCCCCACCTCCAGTCCCTCCATGTGCTAAAAGTCCTGAATCACGTCCTTCCCTCCCAGCCATAGCTGGAAAACTCGAGCTATTGAAATGCTGTGTTTGTCTCCCTCTGCTTTCTCATTTCCAAGCCACGATGTCAAACTACTTTTGCTCAAAGAATAACCAGCAGAGAGGGGGCTTTAAAAAAGATAATGGAACCTGTGACCGTATCCTTTGGCTTCAGGAGGTTTGGAGAAGAAGCCCCCATAACTGAAGGTGTAGCGCTGAGGTACTGACAGGCTGACTCCTCTTCTTACCTCCGCCGTCAGAGTGGTTTCAAGGGATGTTTATAAATATGGTTATAGGCACTTTATAGATATAAATATAACTATAAATATAGCTAGAAATAGAAATATTATATATATGTGTATATATATGTATCCAGTGCAGCATCAGCAGAGCAGCCCGCTCAGCCAGCTCCCGCTCCTTCGCTGTGTGTGGACTCACTGATGGTTTTACTGTTTGTACAAAGACACTTGAGGTGGGAATTCCTTGGTGAGCACTTTGCATAAGCATGTCTCTTCCCACCAGCTGCCTAAAACCACGGCTGAGATTGGGGAAGGACCTGCTGGGCAATTCCATGCCCCATTCCTGCTCAGAAAACCCAGCGCCTTCCTTGCAGAGCCCTCAGTCCCGCCGAGGACTTGAAGATTTGCTCTGCTCTGTGATGAGCAACTCCCTCACTGCCCTGTGGGTGGGGGAATCCACCCAAATATGTCATGCTCTGACTGCCAGACGCGAAGCAACTGGCATTTCTGCCAGTGTGGGATAAAAGAGAGGTCACTGCTCCACTGCCTGTCACTCCCGGATCGGCACGGCACCACGAGCCTCCCAAAATCTCACACTGGGAGAAGACAGCCATGAGTCAGAAATATCCACAAGCTTTGCTCTGGCTTTACTACAGAGAGATGAAGGAACAAGAAGAGCAAAGGAGCTGCCCTGGGAAAACCAATTGCTACAGAAAGGAGGTGCACAGCCCTTTCCCAGGGCAGGAGTCCGGCAGCCAGACAGCACATGGTGTATCACGGCGAGATGAAATACGGAGGCAGTTCTGGAGGGCTGCACCTGCCTGACTTTTTCATCTGCTTGGCAAGACAAGGTGTCAGATGTAGGAGCTACGTGCAAGGCAAGGAAGCGGGGTGGGATGGCAGGACTCCCACCTCCAGCACTGGCACCCACTCTGGTGAAGTGGAAAGGGTCTCATGGCAGCCAGGATGCACTGAGAAGGTCGCTTCTATTGTGGTGGCTGCTGATTGATGATGCAAAAGATGGAGAGTTCCTGGTTCCTCCCTCCAGGGTGAGACATGGGTGAGATGACCTCGTCGTGGAGGGAGAGGAGAGAGCTTAAAAGGTCGGGGAATAAACCAAGCATTAAGATTGCAGGCAAGTCCAGGCTGGTTTATTTGAAGGACACTAGAGACACTGCTGCTTGACTGAGCACAGCAGACGCTCCCAGAGCTGATTTCCTGATACCAAGAAGATCTTTCAATTTTTCCTTTTGCTTCTGCAGCAGACTGAAAACATCTATCATCTTCTGAAATATTTATCTCAGCCACTTCTTCCAGCAGGGACCAAAATGTGTGCGAACCACACCGACAGCCTGACGGATCATGCAGCATGTTGGGGAACTTTTAGCAGGGGCAGGTGCCAAATCACATTTACATCCCCAAGCCCTAAAGGATCAGACACCAGTTATCACAGATAAGCAAAGGGCACTCGCTGGTAGGGGTGACAGGCACCTCATGTTACCTACAGCATCACATGAGCGCTGAACTCCCCTGGGAAGAAGCTTATCAGGGAGTTTTTGCATGCTAGGATAGAGGCAGTGAGAGAGCAAGACACACTCCACGTCCCTCAGGGTGGGAAAACAGGTGCTGGGAGCCACTGTGCCTTTCCCAGCTCAAGGGGTCAGGGGCAGCCAGGACTCATCCCACCCTGAGGATGGTGGCTTGGCTGTGCATGGCAGGGTGTTACTGACCAGTCCTGCTTCTTACAACAGCTAAGTGATTACTTTCTGGATCCAATCTGGTATTACTACTCACACCCAAACCACTCCTAAACTAGTTGTGTGCCCAGCAGCTTTCCTGCAGCCACCTGTCAGCACCATGCCCACCCTGTGCAGGGCAGGAAAACTGATGGTACTCTCTGACTGTAGCCTGATTGTCCACAAGCAGTGGAACAAGTTGGCTTCCTGCAAAAGCCAAGCATGGAGCTGTCAGGCACAAGTCTCTTCCCAGCAGCAACTGAGCAGCTTGACATTCACTGTGGGGATCTCCAGCTCCCCCGCTCCTCACACAGCACCTGAGCAGCGAGCTGAACAGCAGCATCCCCATCACAGCAAGCACCTGCAGCTTTGGCTTGTGGGGCATTACTGAGAACAAAACTGCTTCTCCAGGAGAGATGATGTCCCCAAAGCAAGGACAGTGCTGGAAAAGATCCAGCTGACATGGGTGAGCAGACCCCCAACATCCCAGCACAGAGCCCTGCCCCATCCAAACCACAATGGAGGGGCTAAGGACATCAAAAGTGCTTTCAACATTATGGTTTCTGGCCAGAAAGTCTCCCAGGTCCAGTGAGGTCTTCAGGCCAGCTTTGCAGTCCCTGAGACAAACCAAAGAGCTCTCCAAAACATTAAATTCAGCGATTTTTAGCATGATCATTTAACTGCCAGCACAGCACCTGGGAGTACTGTACATGGCAGGGAGAGAAACCAGCTGTTCCTGCACCTACAATGGTGGTTATTTCCTCCAGATTTGTGTGACAAGGCTTAAAAACACAAGAAAAGCCAGAATCCCCCTTAAATAGGAGCTGGCAGCCCTGGAGACCCTTTCCCATCAGCAAAACTGTCTGCTGCCCTCCTCTGACCCTCTTCTGCTTTGCTCTGCTCCACATTACAGTCTCCCAGGAAAGCTGGGAATAATGAAACTGCCGGATCCCTCCAGCTGTTCCCCCATTACCCACCCACCATGCCAAGGCTGCTGTATTTCCACCTGCCACTGAGAACGCAGAGGGTGCTTAATGGCTTATGGCTGGATAAACAGTAAACCCCAGCATATGTGAACCCTTTGGCTGTCCCTGTGCCTTGCTGCTGCTGGTTGGAGGGAGTGGGGTGGTCTGCTGGGCATCTTTCAGGGCCTGAGGCTGCAGTGCCAGGCGTTCCTGGATGCAGATCAGACTGGAGATGTGTTGAGGGGGGCTGGGGAGCGGAGAGGCGATGGGGATCGATGGACTGAACCTGCGTGATGCTGTGTGCTGATGTGTGCTCACTGATCTGTTCAGGGACCCTGGGAGATGCTGGCTGGAGGGCTGGCAAGAGCAGGACTCTGCTCGAGTCCTGAGTGGTTTTGAGACAGGAAAGAGAGCAGGACCCTCTGGATCAGGCCCTCAGCAACAGCCATGATGTGTCCCAGAGGGGCAGGCATGGGGATGGAGCGGAAGAGGAGGCGAAGCAGCCCATCTCCCTGCATGCTCTGTCCCCTGGGGCTCCTCAACCAGCACATCAACACCTACAGTTCTGTATCAGCAAGACATGTAATGGATCAATTTCTCCTTCTTTAAATCTCAGCACTCGGCCAGCAGTTACACACACACAGTGTAGACACAGGAATGTAGACAAAAGTATTCCATGAGATAGATCTTTATTAGAAGCTTCCAGCATATTCTGTCTGTTCTCCTCCTCCACAAAAAGTCCTTCTGGATATACCACACAGAGCCTGTATCTCTCTCTCACTATTTACTACTACATACTTTACTGTACAATTGCACAGTGTGCTCTCTTCCCAGCAATAATACATGGTCTTCAATACCACCCTACACACATTAAAGTTGCATGGCACTCTGCATTACAAGGAAAGAGCTAAACTTCTCCTCTCTGGTTTCCTAGGACAAACATGGCCACAGTGTTCCTCTACAGCTCCCCAGCAGATCCACACAGGTATTCTGGGCAGACTTCCCCCAGCACCTCTGTGGATCTGGTCCCTAAGTGCTTAACAAATCTCATGCTTGTGCTGTTATCAGACATGGGAGCAAAGAAAAACCCTCATGAGTAATGCCCTCAAGTGATGGGGAAGGCACTAGAGATGTGGAAAATAAATGAGCTGCTTCCTTTTCATTTTTCACCCACCTTCCATTCTAGGTGCCCTGCAGCCCCATGAGGTTACACGCTCTGCCATGGCACCTCCTCACCCCACATCTCTTGCCAGCCAGCTTTGTACCTCTAGGATGAGAGGCATCAGAGGGACTAAACCACATATCCAGACCCTTCATCTGGTGACTGTCAGAGCCAAACATGTACATGTGCCTTTTCCTCTTCTCCAACATGCTCCTGTCCTGGTCAGGGCTCTCTCCTGAGGCTTTCCTGAGCTCAGCCCCTCTCCCTGCTGCCCCCACAGCTCCCTTCCATCCCATGCAGCCTCTTGCAGGGCCCTTCCTGGCCACCCTTCCCCTGGCTCTGGCTGTGTGATACCCGTCCATCCTCTGCTAACAGGAGTGAGATGTGTTCTTGAGGTGGGTTCTCCTCACCCCTAGAGACACCACATCCACAGCCCTGGTTCACAGAATCACAAGGTTCAGCAGGGCTGAGGCAGCCACGTGCAGCAGAAACCACACCTCAGCCTCCTGAACCGTTAAGACCGAGATGTGACTTCTTGGAGTGAAATCCAAGAGGATGAGTCCTCCTGCAGTGAGCCAAACCAGTCATGGGAGACCTGGGCCTTGCCAAGCAAGCAGCCCCTCCATCCCCCCTTAGCTGTGCACAGCCGGCACATCTCAAAGCACCATGTTTGGACAGAGACAGCCCGTCCCAAAGCTCTCTCCTCTCTTCCTTCACAGATAACCCAGCTCTTTCATAGGAACGAAGGACTTCCTTGGTTTCTTTGGCCCTCTCCTCCCTCCACCACCTCAGGGCCTTCGTTTGCCACCCGGTGACTTCAGCAGGGAGGACGGACAAGCAGCACCCTGGAACAGACACTGTGACTACTCCTAGGAGATAGCACAAGTATGCAAGAAGTGTGCAAAGAAAGAACAGAGCCAGCCCATGCTGGGCACCTCTTCTGTCCAGTGCAGGTACAATCTGCCTACAGTATTGCAAACGACTGTCACTGGAAGGATCCTGCTTCCTGTGACATCCTGTCCCATTTAGGGATGGGTCCAGAGAAGTCTTGGTGCTGGGATCCAGGCTTCTCATGTTGCCCAAGAACAAAGTCCCCAGCCTTTGCCTCCACCATCCTCACCTGTCCTCAGGAAGCACCTCTGGTGCGTGCTGAGCCTAGGATTGGGGGTGTCCTTCTCTGACCTGCCTTCTGAAGTAGCGGATGGCAGAAAGCGTGCCAAAGCTTGCCAGGAACACTGGAAAAGAGCCCAACACATTTCCAGAGTGAGTCTGGGTGCTTCTTCCAAATATTAAGATCTTTTTCCAAACTTGAAGATCACAAGCTACATGGCTCACCCCGGTCTCAGTTCCCTCCTACCTTTGCTTTCCATCCCCACCACTCTGTGCTTGTTCCCAGTGCTTTCAGCCTGGAGCTGCCCACAGCCTGGACCACCACACCTGGTCCTGTGACTTGGGTGCATGGAGCCCACCACCATTTCCCAAGAAACAGCTGTTTTTAAGTGGAAACCTGACATAGACTTCATGAGTGTGGTAGAGATGGGTGGTGATTAGATATACAGGTTGAGGAGGTCTAATGTGTCTAGTTTCATATGAGAAGACTACAGCAGGAAATTTCACCAGGGCTTCAGGACAGTCCCTTCCTTTTCTATTTCTGTTTGGACCAGGAAGAGGGTGAAAATGATTTTATTTATCATTTTGTGGGTTATCTGTGAAGACCCTGATCCCAGCCAAAAGCAGAAAATAACCAAAGCTTGGAATCAGAACATGTAGACATAGAAAAAAAAAAAAACCTAATGGAGATTTTACACAGAATTAAGCTCTTCTCTGTACTCTCAGGTAATATTTTTAGCTTGCCTTCTAAGAGAGGTCAAATTCCCCTGATCTGGGCCCAAGCAAAACTGGGAACCCAAGCCACGCCTTTGAACTTCCCCGCTTAAATTCAGACTTAATTTTGATTAAGCCTGAGACAGAGGGAAATTCAACTTGCTAGAAGCTAAAATGCCAAAGGAGAGCTGCTAGTCCAGGATGTCCAAGGGCCTCCTGCCTCTCCTCTCACCGGGGTGCTCACTGCAGGCCTCGTTATGCAATCGTGAGGGCACGAGGCCTGTATCCTGCTTTTCACACCCTCTCTGAGGCCAAGTTTACCATCTAATACTAAGAAGGCAAGGAGGAGCAGGCCAAAAGCTCCTTGTGATGATTGCATTGAGCAACTTAGCTAATGGGCTATTCTCAGCCTGGGGTGTCAGCTTCCTGTGTGACCTTAGTGAGGAACATTCCTCCCCTGGACAGACGGAAGGCCTGGCCCCGGCGTTTCGCCCCGTGATGGGGCCTGCGGTGCCCAGGGACTGGACCCCACACTCTGCTGCTGCAGCTGCATTTGCTGTCCCATGCCCTGTGCGACCTGCACCCCCTGGGCCATGGCTCAGACAATTCATGCTGGCCAAGCTGCTTCTCTCCCCAGCAGTTATGCAGATGCTGTGCTTGGAGAGGAGAGGAACTGAGGGAGCTCTGTTTACTTGCAGGACTCAGTGCAACAGGATAATACTTCAGCTTAGCTGCATTTAGAAAGAAGATTATACCTTTGCAGCACATTAGAAAAACTGGTGTGTTCCAGCAGAGATGAAGAAGTATAAAGCTGCATATGTAAGGTCCTGACTCAGCTTCTACCCAGCACAGGTCCTAAAGAAGCCTTTCTTCCCCTGACATATTGGTACTGGTCCCTGTCAGAGGTTGGATGGAGCAGGGCTAAAGCTAGGAGTACAGACTTGTCCTATGTCTGCTCACCCAGCAGTCATTTTGAGTGGGGAAAGGACAACCTAAGTGAATAGAATCATAGGATATACTGAGTTGGATGGGACCCATAAGGATCACCAAGTCCCATTCCTAGGAATCAGGACTGACACTCTCATAGGGGAGAGAAGGTATGAGAAAGTAACAGGACACTATGGAAAAGCAGGAAAATGACTGCATTTTCCCACAGGTAATGGTAGGTGGGTTAGTATCCCTGCCTTTCTCTCCACCGTGTCTTCCATGAGGTCCACCCCAACCCTCTCCCACCAGGCTGGGTACCATACGTACTGGTCTTCCAGGCATCCGGGGCCTGCAGGTCGGAGGTCTTCACTGCCCAGGATGCAAAGGCACAGAAGACGAGACACATGTCTTTGTGGGTCAGCGCCAGTGGAGCCTCAGGCCTCCCTGCAAGAAGAGCATGAGGCTTGGAGTCTGATGATGCTTCCTCTGCCACAGCCAGCTCCAGTCCCTCTGGGGCAGCGAGTCCCTTGCACTCCCAGAGACAGATATCTTTGTCACACCCGTTTCCCTCCCAGACCTTTTTTTCACCATTGGTCAAGTTAAATGTGTCTCATTAGGACTCAGGTTTCCTAAGGGGAGGGGCAGGCACCTTTTACACCCCTCTCAGTTTCACACTTTGTTGAGAGCCCAAAGCTCTCAATACCTGTAATGCTACCCACAGGCCTGGGAGGCACAGCCAGGGGCCATGCCACCTCCAGCACCCCTGACTGCCCCACACCTCCCTGCCTTTCTTCCCAGCACACGCCTTTGCGGTGATTGGCAGCAGGGATTTAGCAGAGAGATGGACTGGCTGCTGATGCACTGGGGCTGCAGGTGGGTCCAACTGGGCAGGGTCCCCTTCTTGCAAGACAATGCCCTGAGATGCACGCAGCTCTAGGACAACACACACTGCCCCCAGAAGCCCCAGTGCATCTCAGCACCTCTGCGCAGCTCCCATCTCATTCCCACCACCTGCTCGGTCCAGGGGGAGGGATCCAGCCCTGAATACTGGGCATTTCTTTTCTCTGCTGGAGTTCCAGTCTGGCACAACTTGCAGACGTGTTGCAAGAGTAGGTTATTTTTGCTCCTGTGTTTATTTGATCAGGCTTTAAATTAAAGCTGGCTTATTAATTAGCTGCGACCATGGCGAAGGGGTTTTTCTCTCTGCAAATAGACTGGAAGCAGTATTTTGAGGCACCCTTTTGGATGACTCATTCATTGTTTGGTTTTAATATTAACTGTGAAGCACTGTGGCTGTAAGCATCATTAAAGCTTTAAGATAAATACACTGGCTGTCTTAGTGGGTCAGACTTGCTCAGCCTTTATTCCTGTTTCACTTACCTGCCTCCAGTAACAGCCCACGTTCAGGTAACATCTGAGGTCTCTGGAGGGTGTTTATCTAATTAGTGTGTGTTTTCAAGTCCCCCTCACCTCTTTCAGCTGGAAGCCCTGGACATGACTGACTCTGGCAAACCTTTTCCCCTCACCAATATTAGATGGATGAGCAGCCCAGCCTTAAAGCAGGACAGCAGTTCAGCATCCATTACCTTATCTCAGGGCCATGAGTTCTCTGATACGGATTTCGCTCCCATTTGCTCATCAGAAAGACAGGGATGTGGTTCTGTGGGCAGCTGGATGGCTCTGGCATGAGGGATCCTATCTCTACCTCACAATAACACCAGCCACGTTCAGTGCCACCCGCTTCAGGAGGTTTTTCTTGGTGACAGTGCAAAAGAACAGATCAGATCCACTGGGACTTTGGGTCAGGCTGAGTTTCAGCATGTTGCATGCATCCTGTCACGACCGCCTCTGCCCCAGTGCTGCAGCAAAGCAAGTTATGCACAGACTACACCCAGTTTCCCCATCCATGCCTCCTGGAGCACTGGGAGCCAGCCTGAGGGCCTGGCCAGCAGTACTGGCTTGGCACAGGGACAGCATGAGCATCGCAGGAAAGAGCCGATGCAACCCAGCGTGTCATGGTGGTGGCTTTACACAGGCTTCCAGAGATCCCTGCTAAAGCCCAGGGCTGCTGTGAGGCAAGGAAATGTGCTGGGAATGTGATGTCAGAGCAGCTCTACCTGTCAGAGCCCACCAAGATGCTCCCCAGTGTACAGCAGCCTTAATGCTGCTGCAGCAGGAGTGGAGCTGGCTGCAGGAGAGCCGGGGCTGGCTGCCAGGCTTCCGAGGGGCGACCACACAAGGCAGAGGCACATCCCGACGTGCAGCAGAAGCACATCCCTGCGAGCAGGGCCATGGGGTGGGGGTCACAGTGCTTTACCTGTCAGTGCAAGGGCCATATCCAAACCTTCCGGCTGTGCCTGGCCTCTTCCCAGCGGAGCCAGCGGGATGAGGGGCAGCTTCTCTCCAGATCCTCTCCGCATGAGAGCCTGGGGGGCTGGGGCTTGGCCTCTGACAAGACGTATTGGCCTTTGCAGAAGGGACTTCAAAGCCCCCACAGCTTTCTTCACCTCGGAGGCTGGAGTGATTGAGAAAATCCCTCTCCAGCCCACCCTGTTTCCAGGCCTATCTGGAAAGAAGTGTTCATACACCTCAGGGACTGAGATAACCAGGGAGTCTTTGACTGGAGTAGAGTCGGGATCCTCATTTTGCAGCTGAGCCTGGTCTAAGCTGCTGAACTTCTTTCGCTTCCTGTCTTTAACCTTGACTTTTCTCCTGTTTCCTTCTGGTTCATTGAAAAAATATTCATACAGTTCAGGCAAGGATATTTCCCTTTCCAAGGGTGTTTTCTCCCCCTCCACTGAGTTCCCCATTCCTTCTTCTTCCCCTTGGGAGTCACAGAACAAATAGTCGTACATCTCTGGCCAAGTCACATCCAGGGTGTCTGTCTTTGCGGACGCCCCGACTGCAAAGCAAGGCAGGGGCAGATCCCTGGGGATCTCAGCTGCAGGTTCCCCATGAGCTCCCTTAGCAGCATCCCCTCCAGAAGCCACCATGCTTGTGGGATGGAGAGGCTTCCCTGGAACTTCCTGGCATGCCTCTCCCTGAGGAGCTGTGGCTCCATTGGCAGGGACCACAGGCACATTGTCACGTACGCCCAAGCCACCAGCCTGCCCTGGTTTTGAATGCTTGGTGGCCTTTGCCTTCCCTGGGGACTGTGCCCCCGGCTCCTTCGCCTTCTGCTTTGGGGAAGTGCTCAGGGCTGGATTGCTCTCCTCCATGCCAGGGCTGGGCACCAGGCATTTGCTCTCCGCTGCCTCCTCACTCCCCAGCTTCACAAGAGCTGGCTTGGCTGCCTTCTCCTTCCCTTTGCTCTTTCGTGAGGTCAGTGGCGAGCTTAGAGGTGCCTTCGTGGGTACCACAGTGCCCTGTGTCACAGTGCCCACAGCCTCCCTGTCCCCCTGGGCTGCCTCAGTGGCACTGGCTCCACGCTGCTTGCGGCTCTTTCTCGACTGTCCTGGCACCTTGGGCCTCACAACGTCCGGGGACCCAGATGGGGTGCTTGGCTTGGCACCCACTCTCTCCCCACTTGCCTCCTCCCGTGCTGGGCAGCTGGGTGCTCCGGGCACAGTCTCCGGGGCTGGGCTCGGGGGGTGGTCACGCAGGGGTCCCCGTAGCCCAGGCTCCAAGCGGGAAGCACTGCTAGGACTTTTCCTGGCTGAGCTCTCCGGAGAAGCAGCCAGTGCCGGCGAGTTGCCCTGCACCGGGGCTCCCAGCTGTGCCACTGCAGGGCTGCTGCGGGGCTGTTCTCCTCCTGCATCCCCTCCCTGCTCAGGGGAGCTTGTTCCAGCTGGGTGGCTGAGAGGCTCCATGGCCTGACTGCTGCTGGCTGCTCCTTTCTCCGGCGCTGATGCTGGCTGCGGTGCTGCTGCTTCACATGCTGTGTCCTGCCCTGGGCTGCTCTCGGCTGTGCCGTCAGCTGTGCCGGCGAGGCTGGGTGCAGGTGGACAAGGGGGGTGCCTCTCCTGTGCACTGGGCATTGGAGCAGATGAAGGGCAGCCGGGCTTGTCGCTCTCACACAGAAACCTGCTGACCGAGCCCAGGTCCGCTTTGTCCTTGCTCCCAGAGAGAAGCTCCGTCGGGGCGAGATGCCCACCGTTGGGCCAGTGCAGGGAGGCGTCTCCGGGCACCCCACGTGGGGCAGAGCTTCCCGTGCCAAGCCCTGGCCTGCTGCCCACCCTTGCTGTGATCTGCCCATTTGTGCTGGTGTGATAGTCCCTCCCCAGCACGCTGTCCCCTTGTTCAATGTCACTGAGACACTGCTCCTCGGCCGTGGCCAGGGCAGCCGGTGCGAGGTTGCATTCCTCCGATGCCAAGAAGAACTCAGCCCACTCCCTGTCACTCAGCTGGATGCTGTACTCGAAGTTATCCATGCCTGCAGCAGCAAAGCAAGGGGAGGGGAGCGGAGAGATCAGGGCATGAGGAGGGGGGCACCAGCACCAGCAGACAAAGCTGAGGTGTGTGCCCCTAATCCGCTGCTCCCGGGTTCCTGCCCTGCCTCCCTGGCATCTGTATCCACTCGTTTCCAGCTGAAATCAGTGGGAGGCAAGGGCAGCTCCTGGCAGACTTAGCAGGACAGATATCCCGGTGCTGGACCAGCAACCAGCCAGCAGAGACCACTACTACCCCCCTCAGGTCCCTTCTGCCTCTGCTCCAGGAGCACGGCAGGTTTGGGATTCTCTCCATAGCAGCATCACCCCTCACATGCCCCTTTCCTACTCCCTTTGCCTACAGCCCATTTTAAAAAGTGGGGGATCTATGGTCATGAGCATTCCCACTGCCATGGCACCGTGCATGAAGGCAGCATGAAGCACAGTCCAAACAAGGACATTTCAGCAAGCCACAGGGCAGCCCATGGCTCTGAGGACAGAGATGCACCAGAGCCCAAAACCGGCAGGGGAGATCCAGCAGTAGGAGAAGAAGCAGAGAGAGATACCACAAAGCTGCATCCTACCTGTACCACAATCTAAGCCGGTGATGGAGCCATTCAAAGAGCCACGCAGAAAAATCCTCCCAGAACAACATGATGCTGTACCCTTGACAGGGGCAGAGAGCTGGGCTCCAGCACAGATCCATTCAGAGGCTAAAAATAGACACACCCCCTCCCTCCCCAGTGTGTCACTTGAGATCCGAGGAGTGTGATGGGTTCAGAGAGGGCAGACCCATATATAGAAGCTGGTGGGGAAGATGTGAGGGTGCCAGCCAATGTGTTTCTGTCCCTCTGGGGTCTCTGGGACCACTCCTGATGCCCACTGCTCGCTTCTGCCCTCTGCCTGGGGTTGCTCCATGGGATAGCCAGCAGAGAAGGGGCCCAGACCCAGACTGCAGAGCTCACAGCCTCCAGCAGAAGCTCAGTTTGTAGGTTAAATGTTTCTAGGGTGAATAAAACCATCCTCAGGGGCATCATTTGCCTATTGATGGCACTCCCAGGGTTCTTACTTGCCAGCCTACTGCAAAGCTATATCAAAAGCTCACAGCCAGTGTCACGGTCTTGTTGCAAACCTTGCATGGTGCATGGCACGTCCCCACCACCCAGGGGCACGTGGTGCAGGTAGCAGAGGGAGCTTAGGGTCAGGGACTCTGGGTGAGCCTGGCACGAGGGAGTTACAGGGCAAGCGACTGGCTGAGGTGGCCTGTCAGGTCAGCAACCAGAGCCAGAAATAGCCCTCAGCTCCTGCGAGTCCCGGAGGCTGCCTCCCACCGCATGCCCTCCTCTGTCCTGAGGCCAGAAATAGATGCCCTGAAGTAGCTGTCTGCAGCACAGTGCCCCTGAGTGGGAGCCCAAGCCCAGCTCCAGGCCCTGCTGCCCTGTGGGGGTTAGGGGGGAAGCGCTGCCCCAAGGCTCCAGCCACCCCCGGGGTCCCCAGGCTGCTGTAGCACCCAAACTGGAGATGGCTCCCTGTGTAGGTGCTGCAGGGACCAAGAGGGTTGCGCTGCAACCACCCTGGTGCTCCTCATTGTGGCTGACATCCCATGCTGGATGCTCCAGGGAGCTGGGGTCCAGCACCAACTTCTACCCCACAGCTGCCCCTTGCCCAGCCCCTCCAGCACCCACCATCCTGCAGCAAGGAAGCTCCCCATTGTGGCTGCCTTCCCGCACTGCACTGCCAAGGAGGGAGCCAGAAGCACACAGCCCACCCACAGCTGGAGCTGGAGCGCTCAGCCCCGTGCCATCGGGAAAATATTGACCAGGACACACTTCCTTTCCCCCTGCTCCGGGCTGACGCACACGAGGAGCTTGCTGAGCCAAGAAAATATGGAAGGAAAGAGGTCTGCTGTCTTCCCATCCTATCTCGTTTCTGATCTGGCTACACCCTTCTCCCGCTCCCCCCTCACACGCGCTCGCAGACGCAGAAGGGAAACCAACTGGCTTCCTTTTCTTGGCTGCAGTCAACTTCCTTCCCTTTGAGTCCGGCAGCCAGGGTTAGTCAGAGAAACCTTTAAACTCTGCCTTGCAAACCGCAGCAGAGAACATAAAAGGAGGCAGAGGCAGCGAGACGGAACTGGAAGCCAGCAGCGGGCTGGCGGCCCGCATTATCAGTGTCACATTTAAAACCAACAGCGGGGCAGCCACACACCAAACCCAAGAGGAACTGCACGCACCCCCCGCCACACGCTGCACCCTGGGGCCTCAGAGACACAAACAAGTCTCAGAGCAGGAGATAGCCAAGTATTTATTTTAGCTGTCCCAGGGCAGAGCCCACACACCGTCCTTGGGGAAATTACACATCTGCTTCCCTGCCTTTATCTGAGGGGGGTGAAGCACAGTGTGGACTTCAAGGACAAGGCAGGCTGCCCCAAGCCGGGCAGGCTGTGGAAGGGGCATCACGCCACCTGCAAAGGACATCCAGAAGTTGCAGCCTGGACAGAGAGTCTCCAATTACCTCCTGGCGTGTGGTGCGTGACCCTGTGCCTCTCTGGGATACCTGGCTCCACTCCTGAGCTGTCTCCAGTGGAGTTGATGCCAGATGCTGGGATGCTCCAGCACCTTCCAACCAACGTGAACAGTGGATGCCACCTGCTGAGCTGCAGGCAGGTGGGCACAGGCGTCCCCATCACCTCCCAGCACCCCTAGTAGCGATGCTTTGGTATTAAGGGCATTATATAAATAACTAATGTCACCGTGTAATTAGAGAAGGGCCTGATATAAAGCAGCAGATGAGGCCCCTTTCTGCCTGATGACATAGGACACAGCGTGGGAGAAAGGAGCCAGAATCAAGGGCATGGAAAAGGGAGCTAGGCAAAAAAAACCCAACCCCAGGAGTGGCATGAAGGGGCACTTCCTTTGGCATAAACACCCTTCTGTGGCGTTGGGCTCCACATCTGCTACTCCCAGTGCAGAGAGACTTCAACAGACTGAGGAGGGGAGAAGGAGCTATCAATCAGAGCTGTATAGTGTAAGACTCTAAGATAAATAATTTCCTATGCAGAAAACTCCACGTGGGAAAAAATTCGACCTTCACTGAGCTTTTAAAATCAGCACAAACCATCATGAGTGCAGGGTTCTGGCTGGATTCACTGCTGGGAGAGCGCAGAGGAGAAATTGCAACACGTCCTCCCTGCCCTGGTCTAGACCCATCACATGCTGTGTGTTAGGGGATGGAGAGAGTGATGAGTTTGCAGGAAAAGCAATGGAAAGAGAAATATGTCCCCAGCTTCAGGAGCAAGATTAATCTGGCCCTTGCTGCTTCCCAGTGCCCTGGGACAGGCAGCTCACTTTGGGGCCATCTTCTCATCACTCCTGTTTTCACTTGCTTCAGCCTTGGTCACTGATACAGCATGGCCTTGGTTGCCCATCTCTGGCTCATCCCTGGACTCTGGTCTTCTGCTCTCATAGCACCAGCCTTTCCATCTCGTGATCTCCCCCCCAGTTTGATTCATTTCTCCCCTTCCATAAATTCCTGCGAGGTACAAACTGCCATATAGATAGCTCAGACCTTTGCAGCCAGGAGCAGGGAATGCTGAGCTGCTTTGACCTTGCAGGACTAACAGCCATGAGGTATCCCTTGTGACAGGGAGAGAGCAAACAGGGAACTTTGATCTACCCCAGAGAAAGCCTTCAAGTTAACAATACTCCGTGCTGAGGAAGGGGTTAAGTCTGTATTGAAACTCAGAGTGCAACGGAGCTGTAACCACCAGTCTGGTTTTGCTGGTTTGGGGGCAGGTGAGTGGTTAGGAATTATCACCCCCAAACCATAAGAGGTCTGCATTGTTTTTGCCTAAACCCTTTAACTGTTGTGTTGGGTTTTTTTTTTTTTTCTGCCTGAAACTCCCTCCCCAGGCTCTCTTAAAATTCAGGCCCATGCTTCCCCAGCAGCCAGCAGCGGGCTCACTCAAAGGTCAGCCTGAGCTGACTTGAAACTCAGCCCGCACTTGCCTGAAACTCTGCCAAGCTCTTCCAAAAGGCTCGTATCCTGGACTGAGTTTCGGGTTGCTAATCCAAGTCTCACTGGGTTTCAAGTTTCCATGCAAGCTTTGGCAAGAATAGCTTCAGGCCACATCAATTCTGTTGGCTGGACCCTTCCTGCCCGGGGAAGGGGTGGCAGCAGGAGACCCCCTCCAATGCCAAGAGACCAGGAGGCAGGGCAAACAGGGCATGCCACTGCCGCAGAGGCACAGGACACAGATGAGTCCTGGACTTGGCATCCCTGAGGGACAATGTTCTGCAACTCTCTGGCGTTGCTCCTCTCTGGAAGAGCCAAAGGGCTGTGGGGCCACCACCCCCTGTCCCAGCACGGTGCACAGAAGGACATACAGCCCTATGAGCCACAGGAGCAGTTGCCAGCTGTGTGGAGGGGACAGGCAAGACCTGAACTGGCACAATGCTCAGCAGGCTCAAACTTAGCCCACTGCTTTAACTGGTACAGTAACACCAGACCAGTGTGTCATCTGGAGTGGCTGTAGTGTGTCTGGCTTGGGACCAGCAGCCAGGTGACTGCTGTCATGTAACAGCCATCTCTGTGTTCCAAGCTCAAAGGAATCAAGCGCTTCACCACTGACTCTAACACCATCAGTGTTTTTACCTGTGGAACTCATTTTTCCTGCCGTTTCCACTAGATGTCACTTCCAGCCAGAAAGTTAGCAGTTTCCCTAGATTTTTTAACCACCTCCTGACGCACAGGTCTGTGTTAAACCCAAAAAGGGACCTTAGATGTCCAGGATATGAGGACTGTAATGGTATTAGAGCAGTCAGGATTGCAGGCTGCAAGGGAGGGGTGTAGGGGAAGCTAACATCTCTTGAGCATCCCATCCATCTGGTGAAGTCCCTCAAGGGAAAAGGAAAACGTGGTGTTCCATATGGCTGGAGGACCAGGGTCTGTGCTAACACTGACTCCTGTGTGTTGGGAGGCTCTACAGCAAGGCTGTCCTGCTTTGTGCTGCGTTAGAGACTCAGCAATCCACACAGGTAGGTCACCAGCTGCCACATGTGGGTGTCCGAATCCTGGAGCCAGCAGGCAGTCACCAACCGGTCCCCTAAAGCGCTTTAGGGTAAGGCCTGTGCACATCACTTCACACATGAGGGATTTGGCCCCAGGCAGGGGCTCAGAGGTGCTGCTGCAAGGCAAGGCAGTGATACCAGTGGTGTCCCGACCATGGGACATCAAGGCATGTCCATGCTGGTGTCAAAGCAGCTGCCTCCCTCCCCCCACAGACCTTCCCTTTGGGGATCTTCATGCACAAAACCGAGGGGTGCAGGACAGCCCAGGGCATTGCTGAGCCACCCCTTAAACCTACCCCACCTGCAGCCAGGTCCTGCCTCCCCTCCCCACAGCCCCATCATCCCCTTTGAAAGGCTGAGCTGGGGTGCAGCTCCTCTCCTGGCTTTCCTGGGGTGGCTGCTGGGGGCTCAAGGGCAAGACAAAAAGCTCCTTGGTGTGCACTACCCCTGCTGATCCTGCTGCCCCACCACACTCCACCCCTACTTCCTCGGCTGCTGGGGAAGTAGCCTGGGAAGGAGTGAGGGCTGCTGGAGCTCAGGGTGGGAGAGGTGAAATTGCACCTCTCCCTTCTGGGATCAGTCTCTCTGCAAAACAGATGCCACTCTATCAGCTACTTTCAACTTGGCCCTAAAGGTTTAACCAGCTGTTTCACCTGTGCTTAGCCCAAAAAAAAAGGTATTTTTGGCAATCCCAGATGGGGATGAGGAGGTCCCTGGAGCAAAACTCACAGGAGCCTGAGCTGGTGCCTTGGGTGACCTCTTTGGTGCTCTTCTCCAGCACCCAACATTGTGATGTGAAGGCTGGAGGCCGCTTTGGGCTGGAGCAGTGGAGGGGAAGACACTGCTGGCCAGCACGCTGACCCTGGCCCTCTGGAGCAAGAGCAAGCTCAGGGATGAGATGCAGAAAGCCAGGAGGACCCAAGTGTCTTCTCACAGAGTGTCAACTTGATGAAGCCCTCCCCTCCCTGTTCTGGCTGTGGGCCTGGAAAGGGCAACGGTAGCTGGACCTGCAGCCACAACTCCTTTTTCTGTCCAAGTCACTGATTAATTATGTTTTGGGATGAAAGGGCCTCCCCTCCCACCCCAGCTCCTAATGCGAGCTGCTCCACATCTGCAGGGCTCTGTCAAGTCCTCAAGGTCCCAAATCCCTCGCCCCTGTGCTGCCCACCCCCTTCCAAACAGATCCTGTTCCCAGCCGAACAGGGCACGGTGGTTATGTTATTCTAACTCCCGGCAGATCGGCCACTCCACTGATCTCAGCCCACCCACTGTCAGCAGCTTCAAAGAGCAAAGGAGAGGTCAGGTTGCAAGCACAACAGACACCGGTAGCTCCTTGCACACAAGCTGCTCCACTCACCCTCTGTCCCAGGGGGTGGGTAGGGGGATGGGAGAGTCCCCCAGCACAGGCTCCAGCTCTGGGGGAGGCTGCCTTGTGCAGCACTCCACTCTGGCTTGAATTAAATCAACCGATGACATTAACCCTCCGAAGGCTGGGGCTGTAACATGAGAATCCCCGAGTATGTGTTTGCTATGGGGAGCTGCACTCCTTTCTGCCCACGGGAGGTGCCTTCAAAGCTCCTACAGACATGCCAGCACTGCGAGAAGGGACAGTGGAACTTGTGCCAGCTGCTGAGGAGGGAGCGGTGCCAACCAGCAGCGCTGCAGAGCATCGCACTGCACAGGCTGATCCCCAAAGCCCGGGGAGTCCAAATGCCGCTGTCAAGAAAGGTAAAGCTCTCTGCAAGCTGAAGGCTCCCAAGGACCTGACTACATCCTTCACCTTGCTTTTGAAATACGCTGCTTTGGGTCTCCCTGTGAATTAAAAGCCCCAATCCTCTGATTAGCTCTTTCCAGGGAGTTAATTTGTTTCCACAAGGCCAGGAGAATAACAACCAGTGGTCCTTATCTCCTCAGGTTGAAGATTATTAGAGAGGTTTCTGAGACAAAATTAGGATTAGAGCCTGGCCAATACCACATCAACAATTCTCTATTACCCATTCGAGTGCCTAAGGCAGCATGCATGCTTGGAGGCCTCTCAGCAGCCAGGGTAGAGCAGCAAGTGTAAAGCCTGAGCCTGGACAAAGGAAGGAGCTTTATTTACATCCCAGTAACACCAAGAGCTCCCAGGGGGCTGATTCTGCTGGGGGAGCCCAGCACAAGGGAGAAAAGCAATGCAGGACATGGAGACAAGAGTCAAACACGAGGTGACATGCGACACAGAAGCGCATGGCTGGGACGCAGTGTTCCAGTGATCACTGGTGTCCCGGTTACGCTCGCAAAATCAGAGATCAGAGCTTGGCTGGCTCCAGGGCTCCATGTGCTGCTCTTGTCCATAGGCTGGTGGGGCCTTCACGAGTCCTGATTGTAGCTGTAGGATGGCTTTGTAGTCCTGCAGTGGGGGAATGGAAACATCTGGGCATGATTCCTCTGCCCTATCTGCCAGGCAATAAACAGTGATTAGGGACAGAGCGTTATTCAGGACCATTTAACTGTGCTGTAAACATGCAAGCGAGCACATCCCAACAGAGTACCATGTTAGGGAGAAAACGAGTCCTCCCACAGCTCTCACCTTCACCTGCTCCCTGTTTCTGACTATTCCAGCACAAGTCAGGCTAGGGATGTTCACACTAACATGTTCTTACTCCCCATAACCAGATCTGGGAGCTCCCACACACACGGGCAGCTTGAGCTGTGCTGCTGTCAATAACGCAGAGCTGCTTCCTTCCAGCGGGCTCCTCCACCTCCATTCCTGCACTCATCCCCAGTTGCACCAGTTCAGAGCTCCACAATTCCCAGCACAAAGACCAGTGCCCCTCAGCACACACATACTGTACACGGGTTTGCTGGCTGTGGATCAATCTGCCTCCGAGCAGAACCAAACAAACCCATCTCCCCTCCACCAGGCTATTGTCTTCTGAGGAAATCTTATTGTTCCAGCCTTTGATATAATGCTTCAGTGAAGCCCTTCCAACCTCAGCGACTTCTTCCCATCTTCCTGTCTCCTTACACCACATCTGGGAATCCTGTTTGAAGTAGACAGGTTTTTTCCCTCCCTTCCTCACTGAAAGGAAGATATTTCTTCCCCCAATTCCTTGTCAGCGGGGTGGGTGTGTAGCTCGCATTTGTATTTGCATACCAGTTATTTGGGTTCTGACTGGAGAGCGGGTGTTTCTGAGCTGCTGGGTTCCTTTGCATGCTGCAAGAATTCTTGTGCTGCCTTGAAAAGAACTGAAGGTAGCAAAACCTGGCCTGGGGTGATAAGGAAGACTGTGTTTCCCAGCTCTAGTCAGGTTTTTTTCACTTGCAAGGCCACAGAGAAGGCAGTTTGAGGACCCATGCACTGGAAAATAGATGGAGCCTGGGGTGCTTTGTAGGTCATCCCAGTCGTTTTGCATGACCTTGCTGGGGACTCACTCTCTCTCTACTTGTGTTTCAGTGCCCTGGCAGTAAAAAAAAGGGACGCAATAGCTCCTTTGCCTGTTCAGCACATCAGCACTGGCACTCTTCTCCCCTTCTGCTCTGTGCCAAGCACAACAAAGTGCCACTCTGGACCGGAGCCTCCAGACGCTGCCGTAATAACAGTGCTAATAATAATGACAGCCCAGATGCATGGCACTAATGGAAATCTCCGTGCTACCTGGGGCTGCCAATGACTAATCTCTGGCCATTGATTTAGCAGCTGAGACCAAGCTGAAGAGATAATAACAACTGCAAAGACAGGAGCAGGCACCAGAATTACAGCTGGAGGGAGATGAAAGGCTTGGGAGGAGCATGGTCTATCCCTTCTCCCTTGCAGCAGTGTGTAGGTCTCCTCTGTGCTTTGATAGCCAAGATGAGCATAGCATTATGGGATTTCTACCTTGCATCTACCCCATCTAAGTGAGATGTGACCTGCAGACATGACCACTACCAGCCCTGGAAGCAGCTCCCAGCCCTGGAAGCAGCTCCCAGCCTTGAGTCCCCTTCTGAGCCCTTTCTCGAGATGGCACCAAGAGCTGCTCTTTCCTCTGCAAGCAAAAGGTCGGCACCACACAGCCCTGTCTCCCCTACCCCCATGGGCACCACGGGCTGGGAGGGGGTACCCAGCTAATCAGCTCTGTGCAGGGCAGCCAGAGGTAATTGCCCAGGCAGCAGCCTGGAGTAGGGGGCGGGCAAGGGGCTGGTGAAAACAGAGGCTGAAACAAGTCAGGCAGCAGCTGACTGTTCATGCACCTTTTTATTTCTCCCCTGGGGGACAGGGGCTTAGAAAATCCCGGCATGGGACCAGGGCTCCCCTGTTCTGGCATCTTAACAAGAAGCAGCTGCTTGAGGCAGAGTGAGGAATCGCACAAGGAAAAGGCCCCATTGCATTAATTAAAGGTCACGGGGCCATTCCAGAGGCTTCCCAATTACCTCTGGAAGAGTGTCGCTAATGTGAGATAATGATGTCATACAGCCACTAATGAGGCAGGTTATCCAAACCCACGGCCCCCCACAGCCCCCCCCCTTCCCTGAGAGGATGTGCTATCACCAGCAGACGAGCCAGAGGGAAAATGGCCACTCTTCCCCCCCTCACTCCCCTTCCCTGACGATGAGGCAGCCCTGGCAGATAATGGAGCCGGGGGAGGCAGGAGGAGAGGCTAAAGCCCTCTTTGAGGTTTTTGTGCTGAGGAGCGTCTCAGCAAGGCCCCTTCTCCTCTTGCCTGGTGAATTGCTCCTCAGAAGCAATGTCAACAGGATATTGTTCAGCACTGACCCCGCTCCCTTGTTGCTCAGGCCAAATCCAGCCCCATTAGCGCTCCTTAATTGAACGTAATTTGGAGATGAAAATCTGCCTCCTGGTACGAAGGGCTCTGGCACCTCGACTCTTTGTACCCCCAAGCAGGAGCATCTCCAGACAGCTAGCTGGGGAGAAAGGCTCTGCCCTGGCAAGGGACACACCATCCCGATGGGATAGTCCCCTCTGGGAAGCAGCCATGTCCTCACCTCCCCTCAGACCTGAGCTCTGGGGTGGGAGGTAGGGGGGCTGTGATCCCAAGAGCGGCTTTGTCTGGTAAAACTTTGACTAAAGCAGCCACACAGGGGTCTTGGGTCAATATTGGTTTTTGGGACAGATGGAAAAAATGTTGAAATGTTCACTTCTATCCGCCCTCTGCTGTGCTGCTTGTCTCCAGCCTCAAAGCCTGGGCAGCCCAGGAGTGTAAACACCTCTTTGTCTTAACAGCTCAGGCACCAGGCAGGAGGTAAGGAGACAAAACGCTGTAACAGAGATTAAAGTAAGCCCACAAATGGAAAAAAGCCACAGGGCCCCCAAGTTCTTTCAATGGGAAGAGGAAAGGGGACAGGGAGTAAGAGAAGCACCCAACCCAAACCAACCAAACCACGTGTATCTGGAGTTGTCCATGCTGAGCTTCAAAGCCTGTGTGGAAGTGGGACAGCTCATGAGGGGCTGCAGGACCCACACTTTCTGCCCTGGTTCCTCATGGCTGCCAAGGCAGCATCACACGGGCTCTGGGCCCTGCCTGGAGCTATTTGGCTGGTCCCAGCCTCTCTCCTCACAAGGACAGGGCTGGAAAGGGCTGAAAGCTGCGTGGTTGCACCAGAGCCCTGGCCTCAGCCCCGGTTGCAGGAGGCAGTGGAGGAGCACTGACCCAGTCCCTGAGTGTATTCTCCAGGGTTCTGCCAAACAGGAAGGTTTCTGGTGACGAGGCTTCTGCAAAATCGATGCTTACAAGAAATCACGCTTCAGAGAGAGAGGGAGAGAGGGAGGGAGGGAGCGCGTGAGCGCAATTCAGCACCCGCCTGGCTGCTCCCTCTTGAACACAAACCGATCCAGCACTGAATTTACCATGCAGCTCTTGGGAGGTGATTAGAGGTTATCAGCAGCTTCTCCTTGGCCTCTCCCTGCTGCGTTTCCTGCTGTTTGCTCAGGTAGTTTCTGCAGCAGCACTGATTTCTTCCCCCTGTGAGGCACTGTCCCAAGCCTCCTCTTCCCTCAGGTCCTGCCTTTTTGCCTTTCCAGATAATCCATCTTTCAACACAAAGCACTTATTTCCAGCCGACTCAACGGTAGGAAAGCACACGAGGAATCAAGAAAGAACAGGAGCTGGCAGACAAGGAGAGCCCATGCCCTTGCCCGGAGCCTGAATGACCTGCAGAGCTGCTGGAAACCAGCTGGAAGGGGCAGAACAGGAGAGAGAGGGGGGCAGGAGGAGGAGGGGTGATTCCTGCCAGCTTTGGGGCTAGGGAGATGGGAAGTCTCTGCTACCCCAACATGGCTTTACCCAAGGTCTTGGCAAAGCCCTAACAGACAGAATTGTAGGGGTTCAAAGGGACCTCCAGAAACCATTGAGTCCACAATGACCCACAGCAAGAAGCTGCTTCTGTACATAGGGGCTGCCTATGGATAAAATGACACCCATGTCCAGAAGACCTGCTAAGCCAACCCCCCCCGTCCCTAGCTCAAAGTGAATCCTTACCCATGAGCACACACATAAAATAAGCCAAGTCTTTTGGAGCAGGAGCTGCCAGCTGCGATTTATCAGGCACTGGGAACAGACAGCACATGACTGGAAGTGAGAGAGCGTTTGCAGGGGGAGGCAGAGGTGGAGGGAGCAGGAATCTCTGAGTTCTCCCAGGAAGACAGCAGAGAAGTGCTGGGGTTATTAATTATCTGCAGCTTTCATCCCTCCCACATTCTGCAAGGGGGGGGGAAAAAAAGAAAAAAGGGGGGAAAAAAAGAAAACAAAGTTGTCAGAGCAAAATGAAAATGGGCAGGAGAGAGGAAAGAGATGAAAAGACGAGAGGCAGAGAAAAGGAGGAGCTGGGGTGGTATGCTGGGATGGAGGTTTGCTGGAGAGAGGGTGCCAGGACCAGGAGAACACAGTGTTTGCTGATAAGGAGCTTTCTTGCCCATAGGGATCCCATTAATTCCCCTAACACGCTGCAGCAGCCAAGGGGTGGGGTATTTTCCGTTTGCCAGCATGATTACATCTGCTGCAGGAATTCTGCTCCCATGGCTCCCCCAGACTGGGTGGGATTTTTTCCATGCACTTCCAGATCAGGCTAAATCAACAAAAATTTTCAAGTGTAGCCCTAACCTGCAGTAAAGGAAGAGACTGGGAAGGGCTGGAGCACTAAACCCTGACCTTTGCTAATCCACAGGCAATAACTCCAGGCGAGAAGTATGCTGCAGGCGATGTCAGGCTATGCTCTCCCTATGGGCAACATTTTTAACCTTAATAGCAGACGGGTTTTCCTGTCAACTTGTAGGCAGCAGCTGTGGGTCAGGGAGTTACTGCGGAACTGTGAAGCTGTCAGCTGCCCTGTGAGCGATGGGTTTGCTCCTAGGACAATTCCAGCAGTGTCTGGTGGGAAGGCCACGGGGCTGGGACCTTCAGGAAAACTGTGATGTGCTGCTAGGGCCTCCCAGGAGACCTTATTCAAAACAGCACCTCCCTTTGCTTACTTCTTCATTTCTAAAATGGGGATAATGAGGCTGAGACCCTGGAGATGTTGCTATAAAAAAACCAACCACTGTGTAGGAACTGAAGTTGTTATGTGGATTAGGAAGATGCTAAAGGTTCCAACCAAAATATGGATGTTCTGAGAAAATTCCTCTAAAAATCTGTTAGCATCAGGACCCTTATCAGTGAGCCAAAGCCTCATGTTTGGTTCAAGTTTTTTGGTCCCCTGTGTCCCTCCTCACTCATAATGCAAATATAGACTGTCACCAAGCACCAGTTTTATGTAAAAGCATGCCTGTTGCTGCATACAAAATATCTCCCAGCTAAAAATAATAATAAAATTAAATAGATAGCTACAAAGATGAGTAAAACCTGCACACAAATCCATCCTGAGCCCTCCTCCCTTCTTGCCCATCCCCGTCACGGGGCAGCTGCTGGCCTACAGCAGAGTCAGGAGCAGAGATTTCTCTTTTCTGCTCCCTGATGGGCACACTGCTGTCCAGATGCACATTGATCTGTCGGTGCTGGCACATTCCCATGCAGCAGGGAAGGGGTGCAGAGAAGTTTATGTTATAAACAAGAGGCAGTTGGAGCGATCTGATGGTGTCCTAGGGCTCGCTCCAGCAGTTCCCCAGCTCTGTGCTGCCTAATGACAAAATCAAAGCCCTTCTCCCAGCTGGGAGCAAGGATGCACAGTTCCCACTGGATGCACTGCAAGTTATGGTCCTTGCCCCTAGACATGTAAAAGGTAAGATGCCAGTCTGTGACAGATGAGCAGATGTGCCTTGCTCACAGAGCTCCAGGACACAGCAAGACCTAACCTGGTTTTAACCATACCCTGAGACTGCCACATCGTAATTGGCACTGCTGCCCTTTACATGCAGTTCCTGCTCCTGCCAGGCAGGGACAAAGATGGTGACATGACTGGTACAAGGCCTGGGCCAGGTCTGTGCTGATAGGATTGTTCCCTCCATGCCCGTTTCTGCAGACAAGGACCTGGCCTTCAGCTATTCAAGCCTTTGTCCCAGGATCTGCCTGGAAGCCCGACTATAAATCTGGGGAAGGGCTGTTTTTCCTTTGGACCTTACGACTGATTTCTCTTTAGGCACAAAATAAACACCCAGTCTGTCACCTCTGAGTTATGGGGGGAGTTTAGAGGCTGCAAGTGTGAAAAAGTTAATTGCCTAACACTCCACTTAATCACCCTGAGCCTACCAAAGTGCTTTGCTTCATTTGCAGGGCCCAGCGTGCCACCAAGCACCACAGTGAGCTGTGCCAGGGCCACCCCTGGAGCTGGGGCCGGTGTTAGACCTGGCACGGTCACGACCAAGGGCTGGTTGCCAAGAGATGCCGCTGAAGGATGATAACCCCTGCCCGCCTCTGCGCACCGTGGCACACGCTAACCCGGCTGCACATCCTGATTTTGCAATCCCACCAGGTACAGAGGCTTGGAGGCTTTTGTGCTCGTGTGGATCTGCACGAATAGAGATGTGGCAGAAAAAAACACTTGGTGGCTCTCTCTCAGCTCCCCCCAAATATTAGGGAAGCCATCAGGGCCTGTCAGGGAGCCTGGGCCTAGCGCGGTGCTGTCCGCAGTGATACACCCAGCTCCAGTGAGTCCCATCCATGGGGGAAAAAAGCAAGTGGTTGTTGGCAGTGAGTTGCTCTGGAGTGGATTCCCCTTTCCCAAGCAACACATTTCATGTGTCCCCTGTGTGCCCTGCTCGCACGCAGGGCCCCGGGGACGGGCACAGCAGCGCTTGGGCCTGATTTCACAAGGCGAGGCGTCTCCTGACAGAGCCAAGGGCTGGGGGTGGTGCTGGTGGTTGTTTCTGGTTCTCGTTCGCATTGAGCAAAGGGCTAATGGGATCCATGTGACTCCGCTGTTTCTCTGGGGGAAGAGCTCCTTTGCTGATGGGAGAGCGACTGTCAGGGAGCCTGCCTGCAGTTTGTAGCTCCCGGGGAGGCCACGGCTGCGAGTGCCAGACACGCAGAGCCAGCGGTAATGCCTCCGGAGGTAGGCAGCTCATTAACGTCCCTCTGCACGGCACCCCCGGAGAAGGTGCGTCACCGGGAGCTGTCGTGCTCTCTGCTTGCCCTGGGTGGGATTAGCGGCTCCCTGAGGAGCTGCTGCAGTTTCGGAGCCAGGAACGCATCCTGCTTTTGAAGCTCCCCTTTTGCGGCGCGCCTGTGCGCACACGTGAGGGGGAAGCGAGCACGCATTGCAGCTCTGCTAATCACGGAGGCTGGTGGATCACGGATGGGGAGCTGGGGGAGGAGGGCGACTGGAGGAGGGCAGGCAGGACTTGGCTGCTGCCAGGCTCCAGGAAGAGAACATCTGCCTTTTAATCATGTCGACAAAGCGCCTTTGTGCGATGCTGCGTGGAGCCAGGCGCTGCCCCGTGCATCTCGAGGCTGGAGGAAAGGAGGGTGAGTCCTTCCACCAGCTTCAGGATGTGATTTTCAGGAGAAACATTTTACCTGAGCTGGTGTTGGCACAGCACAGCCCGAACCCCAGCAGCTGCAACGCCTACAGCCTCCCTGCAGACAGCACTGGGATCCGTTGCTCTCCTGAGGGAGACAGCCTACTCCAGGAGCAGATGAGCTGCTCTCACAGAAAGAAGACAGCTTGACTCAGTGTTCCCCATTGATTCCGGGAGCTACTGAGGCTGGACTAGGCGATGGAGTCAGCTGGTCCTTCCTCTCCTGTGAGATCTGGCCACTTAGCCACTGACACTCATCATTTCAGCCCCAGTTTCCCTGGGTCTCTGCTCCTCAGTGCTGGAATTTTGTTGCTCAGTTTGTCCAGCTGGATGGCAGGGGCTTGCCCCTGTAGCAGCCCTGGGACAGCATCTGGCACAGCATCTGGCACAGGAGGAGATGGGAGCAGTATCCCCTTGGCTAGTGGCAGCGGGGAGGCTGGAAGGAAGAGATGCTTATTTCCAGACCTGGTATGGTAGCAGCTCCTTAGTGCCACCTTCTCACCCCATCACCTAGGTCTTCTGCTCCACACATGGTCCATGGGGCTTCACCAGGTAACGTGCAAAATGCTTTCAGAAGCATTCCCAGCCCTTGTATTCACACACATCCTGCCACAGGTAGCAGGAGTGGGAGGGAGCCTGCCAGCTGCTATGGTTGAGAACTGCACTTCAGTCCTGCCAGCTCCTGATAAAAAGTCTGGCAGTTACAGGAGGAAAGTGCCACTTCTGTGGAACCCTAATGTCCCACCTCCCTAAAATGTTAAGCACCTATTTTTCTTCTCATCACACAAGTGCCAAGCAGGAGCCAGTCAGCCATGACCCATCAACGCTGTCAGAAGCAACAAGAGAACTTTGAAAGCCAAATTTCAACCAGAAGCAACGAATTGCCTTACTGACAGGACGTGTTTGCCCTTGCACATAGACCTCCTCTCATGCTGGTTTAGTTGTACCTGCTCCACACTCCCAGGACAGAAAATTGCAGCCGTTTCCTGTTCCTCTGCAAGGCACCCTTCAAGATGGGCTCAGCTCAGCTCTGCCTTAGGTGACTCATGCTAAGCAGCAGCCTGGTGAGCGTGGCTGTAAGAGCACTCCCACAGCCTTTTGCACAGAGCTCACACTAACATCGGCTTCCCTCTGAAGTGATGCAGCTTTGCATGGAGCTAAGCACTAATGCCTGGGGCCTCCCCCCCACCCCCAGTCAATAACTGCAAAGCAACAAGAGGGGGGGGAACAAGAAAATGTGTGGGATGGAGCACCTTTCCCACCAAGCTGCAAACTTCTCTTGACAAAGCAATGGCATTAGAAGGCATTGTTCTGCTTCCTCCCCCTCCTCCCTGTCTGGCACTCTTTCCCAGGCAGCCCAGCACTGCTTGGTTACTTGTGAATGTTTATCCCCCTCTCAGGCCGAGTGTGAAACACTAATTGCTGTTGACACTTGCCAGGCTGGGATATTTAGCTCTCTCTCCCCCCACCCAACACAGATATGTTGGGTGCTGAAAACTCCCCTGGAAGTGGCAATGCTGGGTGCAAAGTCTGACCCTGCCCTCACCCACTCACACCTCTTGGGCAAGAGCCTGACCTGGTCTCCTCTGCCCCTGTCCAAAGCACGTGGCAGTTTCAGCTGGGCTTTTCCCCATCTCCATGGTGCTCCCTGCCACCTCCTCTGGGCAGAGGTACCCAGCAGCACTGGGACTGGATGGTGTATGAAAGGCTGGCACTTCCCTGGGCCTGCCAGAGTGTGTTTGTCCACACTCCTCCTCGGCTCACAGCTTTCTGGCACATGGAGAACCTCTGCTTGTGCTTCCCTGCACCTCAGGTCACACACGAGGAGACACAGCCTTTCCCCTGTCCTGCATATGCCTGGGTACATCCTCTGCTTTGGAATTGGGTGTTTCTGAACATCTCCATCCAGCCTGTGTTTGGGGTCTGCAGGCACAGCTCAGCCCTGGTTTGGACCAAGCATTTCTCCTACAGCCAGAAATGTCATCTGGGGATGTGACAGAAGGGAAAGTGGTGACAGAGTGGATGGGAAGACGCTGTAGTAGGACTGGGATGCAGGGTGGTGCCAGGGGAAGGAAATGGGCCCAGCTGAGGCAAAGGGGCAGAAGACTTAAGCCCCCCTCTCTGAGCATCAAGTGTGGAAGGAGCTAGTCCCATCACTTCACAGCGCTGCACTCAATCCATCAACAAAAAGTCTTTCAGAGCCCTTTAAAGAGGAACCAAGGGCAGCAGTTGGTGTCTGGAGCCAAAACCCACAGTGTGAGGGTGGCCAAGCTGCTGCTCAGGCTGGACCCATTGTCTCCTTCAGAGACATTGTCCCCTGCTAACGGAGAGCCCAGTCCCAGGAGGGGAGATAAGGCCTCCAAGCAGGCCCCAAGGGATGTGCTTCACTGGGAAAGGTCTGTTCCTCTGCCACATGTCTGGCCATCCCGTCAGACACGGGAGATGCACTTGAAGCCGTGCCAGCATCCTTCTCCAGCTCTCCAGGGACCAGCCAAGTGCAAGGAGCCTGTTTCTGCAGCAGAGAGGAGGAAGGCAGCTGGACCAGGGAAGCAAAGTGACCTCTGGGACCCAGTGGCACTGTCCAGGTCCATCCTATCCAAAACAAAGGGGTGACAGCTCTGCCCTGCCTCCCTGCGCTGCTGCCCTCCCTCCTGTCACTGAAAAGGTTAAGCACTTGCAGATGAAAGGCATCCTGGGGATAGGAGAAGTGTTATAAACAAATAAATAAAATCTCTGTGTGCAAGAGAGAAAGGGGAGGGGAAGGGGGCTCCCGGGGAACGATGCAGCCTCATAAAGCGATGACGCATGCACTGAGAGCAGTGGAAGGATGCCAGGGGATCTGGAAAACAGGTTCTCTGGAAATAAACCCTCTTGCTGATTCCTTCTGACGTAGGCAGGGGCAGGAGGTGGAGGCACCCAGGCTGACGGTGCTGATGGAGGTACCCCCTGCCCCTTTGGCTACCCCTCGTTTATGGTCTGTGGTGTGGAGCCTCCCCAGCAAGGCTCAAGTCTTTCTTTGCTGCCCAAAGCCTCAAGTTGCCAGCGTGCATCCCGCTGCAGGACCCAACAAGCCTGGTTGCAGGAGAGCCCAAAACACTTCAAAAAGCAGCTCAGGGGGGAGCAATCACCCTTTCTCCAGCGCTGTGGACAAAGCTGAGCCCTTTCCCACCCAGCTGTGCCCTCACTGCTGAGGTGCTAATCCCCAAGTGCCCGATTAAACCTTGAAACAATGAGGATAATGACTCCAACTTCCTTCCCACCATTGTCTCCCTGGCCAGGGATGGGGAAATCTTCACTGAAATGCCTCTATAGGAGGTTTTTTCTTTATGAGGCTGCTGCTTTGTTTTTCAGGAGTATCTCCCAGCCCACTGAACATCCCCAAGTCTGAGAGGGAGCATGAACCAGAGCAGGGAGGATGTCAGGCCATGGGTGCAGCGCCTCTGATCCAGGCTGGGGCACAGATAATGTGTCTTGGTGATATAAAGTTGATCTGGATGCAGTGGGCATGTGTGTAGACAAGCCTGGTGTGTCCATCTCTTCTACTCCAAAATGAACAGAAGAAATGCCTAACAGCTAGGAGGGAAGAAGAGAGGTGAGGGAATTGTCATGGCATGTTCTAAACTTCGCCCCATCGGTTTTGGCGTGGCTGTGCTTTAATTCAGTAGGTCAGACCTGTGGTTCAGCTGGTGGTGATGGATCCAGCAACCCAAAGTGGGCAGGACTGGGCTGCAAAAATAAACCCAAACCCGAAAGAAAATCAGATTTAAACTCCTGCCAGCAGTTACCTGTGAGGAGAAGAGGTTTCTTCCTGAGCCTTGTGAATCACAGCTTGTCTATTCATCTGTTAAGGCCAGATACAGAGAATCTGTCTGAAGGGCTGAAAGGCAGCGAGCAAGTCCCAGAGCCTTCGGTGTTACCATGCACCAGCTGAGCCTTGGCAACTGCCTGCCCATCAGCTCTGCCCCTGCGGCAAGCGCCGTGTAACACAACCCAGCTTCGGTTTGCTGGGGCTGCCAAGCTGAGCTAAACTGAATTAACCCGCTGAATAAGAGCAATGCACACTCCAGTTACCTCGGTGGATTTCTCTCGTGGCAGTAATTTGAGCGTGGATCTGAGCCCTGTCCTGCCTGTGAGATGTCAGAGCAGCAGAAAGGCAGAATTGAGATGCTGACAGCGTGCGCGCCGCTTCCCTCTTGCAGGATCCCAGAGCGCCTGGAGAATCGCTGTGTACAAGGGGTAAGGATGGGGGTGCTGCCCCAGCCCCTGCAGAACAGGCAGCTCTGAGGCTGGAATGCACCAGTTAGCTATGTCTTACTGGAAGCCTGGGAGGAACTGGGTAGCCCAGAGCTGCTCCCAGTCTCTCAAGTGCCCGTGGTAGCCTCACTGGTGCTGATTCCATGGGAAGTCCTGCAGAGCTGGGATTTGCATCTGGGAGGGAGAACTGGTTTTTCAGTTTAGTCCCTGGAGATCTGGGTTTCATCCCTTGCTCCTCATCCAGCTCACTACATGCCCCTGGGCAAGTCCCTCAGCACCTCCCATGTCAGGAAAACGAGAAGAATAATAATTTATATGAGAAGAATAATCATTTATACATCTGCATTGTCCAAGCTCTTTGGGCTAGGGACTTTCCCTTGTTCTGTATGTGCAGTGCCAGGCACAACGGGGACCTGGCTTTGGACAGGAGCCTGTAATCCAAATAAACACTGGAATGAACTCCCAGCACTCTTCCCATGTGGCCCCAAGTTTCTGAGCCCAAGAGGCTGCATTACTCTGGAACCAGAATGACATTCCTAGGGGGTGGGGGATGGGGTTATTCATCGTTATTTAATGAGGACATTAAACCACAGTGTTCAGCCGTGGCCTGTGCATTCGATGGCTCTTTGGGGAGTAATTGTGCTGCGAAATGCTTGCTCCTAGGGATGGACATTTGATATATTAACTTTGGCAATACTTGCAAACCGTGTCATGCCAATAAGGCTACTGAGATTGAAAAAGAGCTGAACTGGAAAGGTGGCGAGAGCGGAAAAGTCCTGGAGACAATTGACAGAGACAGGGCAGAGGGAAGGTACCGGTGGTTCCTCACTCCATCCAGATGACACTGCTTTAGGACTTAAGGAAAACTGACAGCAGCCAAAAAAAAAAAAACCAAGTCTTCCCTGTCTTCCAGCACCAGCAGCCTGAGAAGTCCTCAACAGAGCCACAGCCGAGCTGTAAAAGGCCTTTGTGTTAGAAGCAGTGGGATCAGCATCTCTGAGCCCTGTGATGCAAAGCCATGCAGCGCAGGGGCTGGGACCCACCTGCCTGTTAGCAGCCGATGCAGGCTGGGGGGAGCCCCCCCCCATGTCGCTCCTGCCTGGGGCCCAGGGGTCTGTGGCAGGAAATGCTCCCATCTTCCAAAGGCTTTTATCTGCTCACACTGGGGGAACAGAAACCAGTTGCCATTTAACCCCTTCAGAAGCATGGCCAATGTTCCTAAAGCAGTCTGGGATGTGCAAGGACCATGTCTGCTCAGTACCATCCCTTCTCCTGGCACCAGAGCAAGCCACCCTGGCAGGCAGGCGCTGATCAGCCATCCTTCTGTGATGATTTTCCTCACAAATTAGCAGTGGCTTGGCAAAACCCATCCCTATCCCCCTTAGAGAGTAGTAGCCTGTCCTTGCTGTTGATCTTGGCTGAGGGGGGAGCTCGCAGTATTTTTTCAGCTGCAGAGTTTGGGGGTTGCTCTTTCTGTCTTTCCTTTTCTTTCCCCGTTTTTTCAGGCCAGACTCAGATCAAGTTGTGTCATTCCATATGCCAAGTGTAAACATCATCCCGGGTGCCAAAGGCAACACCACACACGTGCACACACACACACACACACACACAAGGAAATAAGGCACAGGCAGCATGTGGCAGGATAAGCAGCATGAGCCAAAGGCTGGAATGAGCAGGCATCCTGGCTTCCCTCTTCTCTGGACACGAACTCCCTGACACGGAAACCACTGCTGCTGCATGAGGGCATGGCCACAGAGACTGTTTCTCCTGAGTCTCTCTTCTTCCTCTGCTCACTTCCCCATCCCCTGCAAATCACTGCAGGGGAGTGAGCGGGCATCTGGAGCTCAGAGTGCACTGGGGTTAAGTCTGAAGCACAAGGAACTAAGCAGGGCACTTGTGATTAACCATTCCATTCCTGGATGGGGTTTTTTTTTTTCCTGGGACATCAGCCTGTGTGGTGACAGTGGCAACTGGGGCTTTGGCAAGAAGCAGCCTGAGGGCCTGGCTCCATCCTGACCTCTGCACAATCGCTCCATGCTCACAGAAAATACCACAATACTTCACCTTCCCTCTCACAGCTGAGTCCCTCACGCTCTCTAGCAGGAGCTCCAGCAAAGCCCTTGCCCACAGCGTGCCACCACAGCAGTACAGTGAAGCGGATCTTCATGCCCACCCAGAACAGGCTCCGTGCAGCACAGCAGCTCTAGGAACCGGTGTTACCAATCCATCTCTGCCAGTGCCCAGGGACCTGCCAGGCTGGTGGAGGTCTGCTGGGTGAAATCACTCCCTGCACCCCTCCCGAGGCAGCATGAGGCAGCCCTGGGAGCTGCAGCACCTTGTAGAATGCCCCGTGGCTGCAGACAGGGCTCTGGACCCTGCTCTGCCACCGCCTCTGCTTGCTGTCCTTCCCCAGAGCCTTTGAGGACCTGTCTCGTGGCATGCTGACTACAATAAATCACCAACGCCTGCCGCTGCGCTCAGGGTGGAGCACCCAGCCCTTGGGTGGATGTCTTGGAGACAAGCTTGCCTCTATTACTCCATCCTCCTGTTTTTGCCTGGGGACTTAGGGACTGGCCCGGGTGAGCAACACACATTCTCAAGCTGCTGGAGATGTCCAGAGCCTGAACTTCACCCAGAGTCTGTTGGGATCTCGCCACTGGCACGGTCAGCCCTTGGACTAGGTCCACAGGGTGCAAGGCAGAAACCTCAGGCTGTCTGGCTCATGGAAGAGGGGTCAGGTCTGCAGGCAAAGGTGATCCTGTCCTCTTATGGCCAGCTTCAGACTGGGGCCACAAAGGATGGAAAAGCTGCATCTCAAAGCACAAGGAAGATTCAGACATCCTTGTTGCACACCTTGGGTGTCTCTACAGCTGGATGCTCCTCATTTTGGTTGGCAAGGGCATCCAAGAAGGAGCAGGAGGGGAAAAGGAAGGTGAAGGGAGAAGTGTGGCTGTGGGATGCTCCTGGGTCTCTGTGGGCCATTTATGACGTCATGTAGTGTGTGTTCTGTGGCATTTCA
The DNA here is from genome assembly GCA_020800305.1 of Porphyrio hochstetteri. Taxonomy (NCBI): domain Eukaryota; kingdom Metazoa; phylum Chordata; class Aves; order Gruiformes; family Rallidae; genus Porphyrio; species Porphyrio hochstetteri. Next base: position 5,351,616 of record CM036926.1, on the reverse strand, counting down.
AAGGCTGAACCTTGGAGAAACCAGAGGTCTCAGCTGAGTTTGTTTCAAGTGGATTGATGTAGTGTTTGGAGGGTTTTAAAGCCCTGTGGTCACAGCAAAAACGCTCCCATTGATACTCAAAGCTCCAGTGACAAGTTCTCTGTCGCTCTTTGAGATCGCAGCGCCCTCAGCCTGGGACAGGCAGTTCCCATTAGCATCTTCTGCTCTGGCCAGGGCAGCACAAGGACACCTTTGTCATGAGAAAAATACACAGCCACCGTTCACCTCTCATCACCTGCCACAGTCTTCATCCCCTGCACGTGGCAGCCCCTTCTCCCAGCCCTGTGAGCCTGCCAACGTGCTCCTGCCTCGCTCCAGGGCTGACAGCAGCCAACATCACCCCGGAGCGGGCGGATTTCTTTCCCTCTTCACAGGGTTAAAGCAACTTCTGCTGGGAGACAGGGTGCTGATAAGAGACAGGGCATAAAATGTGTTTAAGGGCTTTGCATACTCATCTCCTCAGAGCAGTCCCTTTCTTCCCCTCCCCCCCCCGCCCTCGCTGGCGGGTGCAATTCATTAACCTGGGCGTCCGGGTTCAGCCCCAAGACCCACAGGAGGTCTGGCAGCATAGAGCAGAGGGGTGGAGAGTTCCCACGGCGTGGCCCCACGCCTCCCAGCAGCAGGTTGAGGGCTCAGGCTGCCGGTGGTGCGGGTATCCGTGCCGGCGTGCGCGGTGCCCACGGCCACAGGTGCAGCCCAGCGAGGAACCGGGCCGTTTCCGCCCTCCGCGGCGGCAGCGCCCGCCTCCACCCTTTGTGCCGGGGAGGACAATTCCCCTTGTGTTAGGTCAGCCAGTCTGCTGGGAAGAAAGGAGCTTTGTTCCACAGATACTCGCCAAAGAAAAAAAAACCCTAAAAAGAAAAAACCAAACCAAGAGGGAGCCCCAGCGCTGCGTTTCCTCTCTGAAACAGCACAACCAGGGCGCTGGTTAAAGCAGATTAGCCATGGTGTGCCAGATCATAGAGTCATAGAATCATAGAATCATCATTGGGGTTGGAAGGGACCTCGAGAGATCATCGGGTCCAACCCCCCTGCCAAAGATGCCTGCTCCACAGCCTGGTCGCAGAGGAAGACTTGTCCCCAACTTGAGCAGCCACAGTGGCAATCTCAGCTGAGGAGCGGATGCAGGGGAGCAGCTAGGATGCTTCTTGTTCTGCTGTCGCTGCTCAGCGTAGCTGCACATGCTACAGCAGCCTGGCTGGGAAATCAAGCCTGCTTCTCTGGTCATAACCCCACGGGGCTTCGGGAGCCGCAGATCCCATCGCATACCAGGCACTGGCAGCAGGTCCTAGCCTAGGGCCATGGTTGCACCGGGGACTGGACGTCACCGGCTGCTTCAGGTTTCCTACCCATTAGTAATATCGCTAATTACTCAGTGACCTGCTCCTGAGAGCTGTAGGCTGCTACAGCAGCCAGACTGCCGATACCTGGAGTATCAACAGCCTCTGCGGTTTTGGCAGCCGGGGTAGCTTTGAGAAGCCAGCAGCACCTGGGCACCCGGGCTCTGTCACCGAATGTCAAACACGCAGGGCCGCCCGGCACCTGGGGTGTTTACAGTAATTATCAGCTTGATTCAGAAAGAGGGACTTACACCTAGACTCCTTTTATTTGTTGTAATAGCCAGATTCCTATCTCCGTAGGGACGCATGCACACGCGCAGGCGGATGGACACACACGATACACGCAGATTTCACTGCTGGAGAGGGGTCAGAGGAGCCACGAAGATGATTATAGAGGGCTGGAGCAGCTCCCCTATGAAGAGAGGCTGGGGGAGCTGAGCTTGTGCAGCCTGGAGAAGAGAAGGCTGCGGGGGGACCTCACTGCAGCCTTCCAGTCCCTGAAGGGAGCAGAGAAACAAGAGAGGATTCAAGTTTTTCAAAGGATAGACAATGGCAGGACAAGGGGGATGGATTAAAACTAAAGGAAGGAAGGATTAGATTAGATATTAGGGGGAAGTTTTTTACAGAGAGAGTGGTGAGGGGCTGGAACAGGCTGCCCAGAGAGGGGGTGGGTGCCCCATCCCTGGGGGTGTTCAAGGCCAGGTTGGATGGGGCCCTGGGCAACCTTGTGTAGCTCCAGGCCTGGAGGTTGGTGGCCCTGCCTGTGGCAGGGGTTTGGAGCTCTGTGATCCTTGGGGTCCCTTCCAACCCAGACCAGTCTGTGATTCTATGATTCACACACTGTCTTGATGAGACACTCTCATTACTGATGTTCACACATGCAGATGTGTTGTACACACTGCACATCCTTATTGGAGAGGCAGGAATGTAAGAAGGTTGTCATCCATCCTCCTCCCTGGTTCAAGAAAGCGCTTAAACAGGCGCTTTGTTTTGTTGAATCTAAAAGCACTTAAGAAAACACTTAAATGCCATCTCAAAGGCGGCTGCTTTCCAGAACTGCAGATAAATGGCAGAGCTCGTGGAGAGGAAGCTGTTGTGTTAAGGTAGAAATTGAATTATTTATTTTGCCTGACTTCAAATGCTTTCCTGTAACATCTGAGATGCTAAGAGCAGAGATACTCCGACTTCCCGAGGATGCCAAACCCCTTGTTATTTCCGTCTGAGAAATCGAAGCTCCCATCCCCACCCCAGTGAGGGTGCCTCTCTCTGTGAAGATCATTTACAGAAAGACTCTTTGTTTTGGTGCTGCACCTGAGTAAGGGGGGGGAAGTGAAGACTTCAGCAGTCTCTGCTCATTCCAGAGCTCTCCCGTGCTCCAGGAAGGAAGGGTTTTTCACACAGCTGGTTGTTTCCCAGGTGCTCCAAAGGGTTTCCCAGTCATTTTTCTGCCCCAGTTTATATCGTCCCTAATTTGAGACACGTCAGTTCGTTTCCTCTAGCCCTCAACAAAGTGATGCTCATCATTTGCAACCTGCAAAATGAAGGCTGTGTGGGAAGAGCCACGGGGAGAAGAGGTAGAGAAGGAAGGGATGTGGTTGCTAAGGCTGTCAGGGAGCTCGTGCAAAAGGGACAGCACCTAAAACCTGGGTTACTTGAAAATCTGGAGCAGCATGGTAGTCATCCTTTGCCATGTGCTCCACAGTGAGGAGTGTTTTGCAGGGAGAGCTCTAAGATGCAAAGGGCAGCCTTTCAAGGGGTAGAAGCCCTCACTCAAATGCTGTGTGTTGGTTCCCACCAGCAATGACACTGAGCCCTTGGAAGTGCCCTGGCATCACCCAGCTGGAATTGCTGCTCGGAGCTGCACCTGGAGGCAGCTGGTTGAGGGGATGGGGGCTCAGAGAGGTGCCTGTCAGTCAGGGCACGAGGCAATTCTGCCTTTCTCCTTTCAGAGCCTTTGGGGTGGCATCAATGCCCCTTTACACCACGCAACATCCCGTTGCTGACTGGTTTGTGGCCTGTTTCCAAAAATCTTTAGCAAGAGATGTTCCACTGCTTTCTCCAGATAAAGCTGCTCACAGACAATGAGGTCTCAGCGACAGGAGGTTCTTCTGCCCTTCACTAGGGAGGTTTCCACGCGTAATTTAAAACTCTCAGGGAAAAATGTGACCAGGAGGAATGTGACAAGGAACTTTCCTCGCCTCAAGTGAGGTGATGGAAAGCCCACAGCACACCAGGGAAGCCTGGGGCGCTTAGCAAGGAGTTAAATTGCACAGAAATAATCAGCAAACAAGTGGATAATGGTGGGTTTGGTTGGTGTGTCTCCCCTCCTTCTTCTCCACTGCAAAGTATTCCACCTGCCAGCTCCAGCCATAAAGTCATTCCCAGGGCTGCAAGGAGCACTTGTAAAATCAACAGGGCTTATCGGACCTAAACTTTGGTAAATACTCGGACAATCACTTCCCTTGTGCTTTCATCCTGGGAGTGTGTTAGAAGCTAACAGGCTCAATAATGTACCAGTAAAGATGAAGTGTCTCAGCAGCATGACCCTTATCCCTTTGCTCCGAGCTCCCAGTGCCACTCCTGGACGTCAGCGTGATATTAGTGCTGCTGCGTGGGTCTGACCCACGGGGGAGGTGATCCACACAGCCTGCTGCACCCCTCTCGGCAGCTGTGCAGCTCCACAGAGGGATGGAGCTGGTTGGGGAAGGAGAGAGGTGCTGGTGGGTTCCTCTGAGGAGATGATGGAGGGTTGCAGCCAGCTGTGGGGGTGACTTTGGCTGTCCTCTGAGCTGCAGTGTGGGCCTCTGCTGCTCAGCTGCCTTGACTATGGAGAGCAAGGTGGCCTGTGCTAACTCCCAGTTGTGCTTGCTCCCAGAGCTGGGGTGGGTGGGGAACCAAGCTTACATACCCCAGGGCTGCTCCTTTGAGATGCTGCTGCCTTTTCACCACAGCTCCCAGGTCCAGTCAGTCCCTGTGAGCAGCCCAGCATTCAGCTGCACAGCTCTGCACACATCCTGTACCAGAGCTTACTCCAGAAGCAAAAACATCTGCACTCACTCCTCAGTGCTATTAGGAGTATTCATGCCATGAGGGGATGTAGAGGATGGAAACATCTGGGACAGGATGGAGTGAGTCCACAGAGCCTGGAAAACGAGGAGGGTGATGTGGAACAGATGCTGAAAAGGCTGGGGATCCAGCGGAGCCTCTGGAAGGGCCAGGCGAGGGGTGCGTGCCTGCGTGCACGTGTGTGCAATATCTCCGTGGCTTCTCCTGGGGCAGCACTGCTGAGAGATCCAGCTGTGTTTGATACCTGCCACCCAGGGAGGAAGTTGCCCTCCCGAAACCAGCTGTGCCAGGCAACAGGGGTTGCTTTGCCAAGAGCGCACGTTTCTCATGCCGCCGCAGGAAAGAAAGACGGCTTTGTGGCTGAGCAGACACTGCACGTGCTGTGCTCAGCCGGCCCCTGGAAAGCTCCAGGAAGACAGCTGGGTGCTCTCCTCAGTCATGAAAAGAGAAGAGCTCCATCCTGGCTGCAGTTAGCTCTCTTGGAGGATACGCTTAGCAGCTGGACAGAGTGCCCGGCTTCTGGGCAGCAGTCATCTGATCTATGACTTGACGGGACTGGCGTCAGCAGGAGAGCTGCATGTTCCAGAGCAACCAGCTTGTTTGTTTGCAGGGCTCCAGACAGGGTTGCATAACGTGGTGAGGTCTGGCTTGGGCTCCGGGGAGGAAGAGATGAGGACAAAGCAGAAGACTCTGCACCTCCTGCTGCCTCCCCTGCTAGGAGCAGGATGCTTAGGGGAGGAGGGACATGCATTTTGTGTGCAGATCCCACTTGCAGATTCAGTGCCCCAACTCCTCTGTCCCTTTCACAGTTCCTGGAGCCTGGTCTACACCAGCCACTGCTTTGGCTGTACTTACCCTAGGACTGCATTTCCCATTCTAACCTAAGTGTTTCTCTCCTCCATGCAATCTTTAGGCTTCCTTTCAAACCTGTGTGTGGGTTTGGAACATATCCAGTATAACACTGCAGAGCCACTCTGCATCTTGACAGTGTTTTTACTGTGGCTTCTGGATGGCTTTCTTATCATTTGGCATCCCCAGCTCTCTGTCCCTCTTGGGGCTGTAATGACTGGGGGTGCACTACAGCACGGGGTTATATAGAATCACCTGACAGCTCGAATCCTGGCTCTGTCACCCATTCCTTTGGGTGCTACCCAGTTCAGAGGAACTTCGCTGAACTAATGCCAAAGAGCTGAGGCTGACACAGGACACGGCATCAGAGAGAGGGGGACAGGGCGAGCAAGTGCCAAGACCTTTGAGATTATGGAAAGGCTGCTCGCCCTGAGCAGACCGGTGATGGAAGGCCCTCACAGGCCAAGCAGGATCAAATCAGGACAAAATGTGCTTCTTTAATTGCAGGTGAAACCACAGATGCTGCAATGGCTCAGGATCGGGAGCAGAGAAGGCAGGTTAAGGCTAAGAGCTAAGACTGTTCCTCTGTAAAAGCCAAGAGCCAGCTTTCCTTTCCCAAGTGGGACACAGCCTGTAATTGCAATCCTCAATACACCAAACAGCAAAGAGCAGGGAAGCTCTACTATGCCAAGGCTTGTATTGTCTGAGGAACGGCTTCCTTCATATCCACCAAGCCCAAATGCTAGAGCCAAGTGCAAGCCAGAAGAAGGCAGCAATCCAGACACTTGAATTTGCTCTCTGTTACAAATTACACACGCCCAAACGAGGCAGGGCCTCTGCTCTTTGAAAATCTATCCCCGAGTGTTTATTATAGAAACCAGTTGCCCTCTTTGTTGACAGCCAAATTGCAAAGGGCTGTTGGAGCTGCAAGGTCCATGTGGAGCCACGGCCTCAGCCGAAACACCCACAAAACTCCCTCTCTGCATCTAGCAACACGAAGCTCTCATTAGATCCTGCTGGGATTTGAACCTAATGCTTGGGAACGTCTAGCTGTTCCGGGCATGAGGCTAAAACCACCCCCTCCAGCACCACAGAGCACTCTCACTAAGGAGAAAACCCTCTGTATTAATACAGGCAGTAAGCTGCCGAGTTCCCAAACGTTTGCCATGCCAGAAAGAACACAGACGGTAATAATTAAATAAGAGTGGCGATGTGAGTTCCCTTTCATCCCAGCAATGCTAGCTGGCCACATTTTTCTATGCCTCTATTGCCTTCAGCTACCTGACTGCCAAGGATAAGAGATACATGTCTCCCTGGCTGCTGAGCTTGAGACTGAAGGTTATCTTGGGAAGGATTTTCCTTGAAGCATTTTGTTGTTAAATTTGTTAAAACAGCAACCATGGCCCTCCCAAGGTAAGCACCGCGCTGCGCCGCACGCCAGGCCCCCGGGCTCTGCTGTTAAATGGCTTTGCACCCTGGGTTAAACCACAGCAGAGCCTCTCAGGGTTTGCAGAAGGGGGGGTCCCAGGTCCCCAGTTCCTTGCTGGGCTGAATGTATGTGCGGGGCGTACAAAGCCCGTGGGTTATCGCAGGCAGAGTCAGGAAGGTTGGTTCCTGGCCGTGCTGCTGCCTTGCTGTGTGAGTCACTTCCCTTCTATCTCACGAGTTTCCCACTGGTAAAACGGACTCGATAACCACAGGTGTGTGTATGGGATTTAACTCCAGAGTGACCACAGAGTCCTGGGGGACAGCGGCAAAGGCCAAAACGCCTCCCTGGAGCAGCTGGGCTCTCTCAGGGGTGTGTAGCCCCGGCTCTTCCTTGCGTTTATCTGCCAGGGTTTTGTGAAAAGGAAGCAGCAAGGGCAACCAGAGTGGCCAGTGACTCAGTGGCCAGTGAAATGGTGCTGCTGGTGGCAGAGAGCTCCTTCACGGGGCTTTTTCTTTATCCCTGGGCACCACACGCTGGGCTGCGTGACCTAGACCAGCGGCAGTGACTTGGAGCAAGCCCTCCCAGTCATCACCTTCCTCCAGCCTTTCCATAAGAATATCACCTGCCCCAGTGCACCCAGTGCCACCTGCTAGAAACACCCCAGCGAGCCTCGTGCTTCCCTTCCTAGCACAGCATTTGCTGGGCTGGGGAATTATCCAGTGAAAAGCACTCAAAGGGTGCTGATGGGGAGGGAGGTGAAGCAACTTGCCCCTGGGGGCCAGTGCAGCACAGCCTCCCCTGAGGCAGCCATCCCAGGCAGGTGCCTCACGCAGGACAGTCCCCCTGGGGGGCTGGCACCCAGCTTGTCCCATGGCCACATCCCTGCCCAGGCTGTCCCACAGCCACATCCCTGACCTCGCCGTGGCCAGGTGAAGAAGCACTCCGGCTTCGCTCCCTGGCAATTCCCACCCCAGAGAGCCCCGCACACCTGCAAGGCACACCCTCTGCTCTGCCTGGCATGGCTGTGAGCCCAGGCACCAGCAAAAGAGGCCTGAAAACCCATCTTTAGCTCATGTTAACCGAGGTGCAGACCCCAGCCCACCCCCAGGAAACTGGGAGCCCATTCCCCATCCAGGCGAGGTGCTGGGATCTCTCTTCCCTCCTCTGCGACCTGGGAGTCTCTCTCCCCCTCTCCCCCAGCTTTGCTGGTGTCTGCCTGCTGACTGAAGCTGTCATTATCAGCTCAATAAATCTCTGGCGCGGGTTTTATTGAATCACTGCCTGAGGGGGAACAAGCCTGTAAAGGTTGAGGAGAGCAGAGCTTTCCCACGCCTAAGACACGCTGCCGGAGCTCTTGCACACATTCCGGGCCTGCCAGCGCTCCGCAAATGTTTGGACAGCCTTGAACAAATAACACACCTTTAAAGAGGCCAGCATGAAATTTTTCCTCACCACCCAGCCACCCTCCCACCACCGCTTCCCCCTCCGCCTCCCCCCACCCCAGCATCCCCCCCACCCCCCCCCATCCTGGCCCTGAACATCCTAGCGCTCTGTGTCTCTGTGTGTGTGTGTGTGTGTGTGTGTGCATGGGTGTGCGTGCCTGTTTATTTTAGGCTTGTCTTCCCCTTTGTGTTTAGGTTGAGCGGTTCGTGGCTGCGTTCCAGCTGTATTTTCTGGGGAGGAATTCTGGCCTCCGCTTCGGTGCTTGCGAGCGCTGACTCCGGGCAGTGCGGGGGAGAGGGAGGGGAGGGGGGAAGGCGGGGGCCGGGATGGGACAGAGCATGGAAAAGGGAGGAGGTTTGGCTTTTCTCCTGCACAGATTTCCTTCAGCAGGTAGAAACCAGCCAACAGGGATTTTCTGCTGACAGCGTGCCAGCCTGCAGTGGTCACCTCTGGATGCCAAGGTTTTTCCACGGAGGCCCAGCCGCCTTGCATGCTGTCCCAGCGACAGTCTGCTGGGCCTGGCACGCTCTGCTTACCCACAGAACTCCTCTAATTAATGCCATGGCTTCCTTCACACAGCCCTGCTGATGTGTCTTGACCCTGACCTTAAAGGAACTTCCCTGGGGCGCGGGGGGCTTGCGGGTGGAGGTGGAGGCAAGCTTCTCTGCAGGGTGATGGTGCTTGGGGTGTCCATGTGGCCTCAGGAGGGGTGCTGTGCTCCACAGCTTTCTCAGACACAGCCCTTGGGATGCTAGCTTTTGCATGGGGCAAGGAGACTGTCCCGCGACGTATCCAAGGTTGCTTGGGGGGTCTGGAAAGGATCTTCAGCAGTCGGGCCAAGGAGGAAGAAAAACAAGGATGTAACAGCAACATCCAGCTGAGAATAGCGCGGCGCAGCTCGCTCCAGCTCAGGCAGGGAGCCTTTCCTGTGCCTTCCCAAGGGAAAAAATGGCATCTCCCTCTGAGCTTTTCCCTTCAGCTCCGCACAGCCTGACTGCCACGGGAAATCCAGCTGGGAATAGGGAACCCTGAAACCACACAGGTTTAATCCAAGCCTGTGGTAGGCAAGCACAACAGGCACACAGGTCCTGTTCTGCCTCTCAGGCGAGATGGAACACAGCTGCTGGTGTTTCCCCATCGCGGTGAGCAAGGGGATAATGCCGGGATGGGACTGTGCCTTGCATGTTCCATGGGCATAATAGGAAAGCATTTGTGGGGCAAAAGAGAAACTGGTAAAGGATTAATAGACCAGACAGCTGCCTGCCTGCTGAGTTCTGGGAATGTAAAACACTGCAGCCATCTCAACAGCTCCTAAAATTCCCCCTGACTTGTTTCCTGTTGCTGCTTTCCCAATGCTGAAAGGCTTGGGCTCCCGTGGATAAAAAGTTGGAGGGAATCCAGAATTGAGATTTCTGCCTACTCGATCTTTCCTGTCAACGGATCGTTAAATAAGAAGCAGAAACTTTGTATTCGCCATACACTCATCACCAAAGAGCTAAGTGAAAATCCTGCTTTAGGAAACAAGTGACAATTAGTTTGATGGTTCTGTGCTCCTTAGGTTATGTTGGCTGGCTCAACCGAGCCACTGCAGGCTCTAGGTAGCGAGGCACCACGGTCGTGCCTGCTCTGAAGGGAATAGTGGGAGATGGGGGTTAGAAGGAGCTGTCAAGATAAAAGTTTAGCTCTCTTTGGGGAAATAAAGATGAAACATGGATGCTGCAAGTCACAGTGGCAAGAAGCAAGCTGTTGCATGTACCCATTGACAGCCCCGCCTTGGACGTGGTGGTGAAGGAGCCACAAAGGTACCAGGACAAACACTGAAGTGCAGAAGTACGCTAACCGACACACGGAAAGAGCCAGGACGAGGTGGCGGGGGCAAGGCAGCAGAGGAAGGAGTCATGTGGGAGGCGTGGGGGTGTCCGGGCTGTCTGCTCCGCAGCGGCACACAGAGCAGAGGGCTGGCTGGGAGCTGTAGCACTGTCAGGTGGGAATGAAGGTTGAGGTGTGCCAGCAGAGCGCAATGCAGAGCTCCGTGCAAAGTTCATTGCCACCACACTCATAAAAACGGCGGATAAGGAAGCTCTGAAAGTCTCTACAATGCCCCCAGCTTGGACACTTCTGGGAGGGGGAGTTCAGTTTTCACAGCTCCCCTTTGATCCATGTTGGCCTTTACACAGCAGCCACTCAGGCTGTGCTTAGTTGGGGCCTGCCACAGAGGATGGTATCAACCCACGCTGCCTTGATAGGCCGTGAATTTGCTCACTGGCCTTTGCTGTCCCTTTGAATCACACCGGGCACACGCAGTGATGGGAACACATGTGTGTGGCTGCTATTATTAGCGTTAAACAAGGAGTTTAACACCATGGGGCAGGAGCTGTCACCCAAACACCCCACAGCCGAGCAGAAGAAGCCACAGCAAGCCTGGGGACATGGTATGGGAGTGACACAGGGCTGGCCTGGCCATCCCTGAGGCTGCGCCCTTGCAGCCCTCTCTCAGGCAGAGGGACTGGTGGCTCCGGGCTGGGTGCCGGGCCCGCCCTGCTGCAGCGTGCAGGCACACGCCTGGCACGGGGCTGCTGGCCTCACTGTGCTCTGGGCTGTGTGTGCCCCAGCCAGGGCTGCCCGCTCGGTGTGTGTTGTCTCTGCAGCACGCCACATCCACGTGTGCGTTGCACTGCTCCACACCACCTCACACGTGTGCGTTACCGCAGCCATGGGTGCTGCCATGTGTGCATCCCCCTGCTGTGCTCACAGCCCCCAGCACTGCATCCCTGAGGGATTGCATCCCTGGGTAAAGCAGGAGGCACAAGAAAACCCCTGGTTGTGTCTCCATGGTTGGGAAGATAGGCTGTGTGGCCAGGGGCTGAGGGCTGCAGGCTCTTCTCCAGGACAGCCTGGAGGAACCTGATGCCAAGAGCTGGGACCTCAGGAGCATCTCCCCCGGGGAGGTTTGTGCCCCTGGCGATGCCCAGGCTGGACCAGGAATGCCAGCAGCTCCCTGGACAAGGACCGGGAGTGATGTGCTGCCAGACAAGGCTGGTTGCAGGGCTTCTAGAGGTGTTGGTCTTTCTCTCTGGCCCATCACTTGGTGAGCCATGGTGCCTGGCTGCGCTGTGCTTGCACTTTGCATGCTGGTCTGTTTTTTACAGGTTGCCCTCTCCTCCTTTCTGTATCAGCTCTAGAGGACACTGGCCTTCACTGGCAAGGGCTGAGATTCCCCCATAGGTCTGGTTTCACCATTTAAGCCCCTGTGGAAGACAAGGCATGCGTCTCAGTGGGGATGAGGGGGTTAATGTTTCCTTCCTCTGACAGCATGTGCAGCTTTTAAGTTGCTTTTGAGTGATGATGCTGATCGGAGGTTGGGCTGCTTCCTTCGGAGCCTGGGGTTTGGAGCATCCCAGAAACCACCCTGGGCTGAAACTCGGAAGGTTCAGACAAGGTCTCAGTCTGGTTAACTGGTGCAGCTGCTCCCAAAAAAGCACAGGAACCAGTAATTTACAACAGGAGGCAGACAAAATCGTCTGTTTACTTTCAAGCCTTAAATTGTCTGTTAGCAAACTGCAGACCACAAAATGGGTGGCCCCTTTCCTGAAGAAACTGTGAAAACCTGCTTAGTTCCTGCACTAGTAAAGCAAACAAACAAACACAACCCAGAGTTGGGTTTCAGCACGCCTTGCTTCTCACCAGTCCATGGGAGCATCCGAAAACAAACTCAGAAAACCCTGCCTTGCTGATAAGAACCAGCCATGACAACAACCGGTGGGAGAACCCAGCGATGCAATTAGGAATTTGAAATGTTTGAAACAAAGGGCAAAAGCAATCAGCAAAAGGTAATTAAAATGGATTAAATGAAGCAAAATCATCTGAGCAAAATGCTGGGAACCGGTCCAGCCAGGCAGGGTAGATAACCACGTGAAATGTGTGCTCTGAGTTTGTGCATTAATATTACTTTGAGCTTCTGCAAATCTTTGAGGACCTCGGAGCAGTCTGCAAGCAATTAAACCTCACAACACCCCAGGGAAGCAGAGGTTATTGTACGCACTTACAAGGTGGCTGTACAGAGAGGGTAGAAATGATTTATGCTGGGCCCAGATGGCAAGTTAGAGACCGAGTGGGAAATAAACCTAGGAGCCCTGAGTTGGAGCAGTTTATTTTACCAGTGAGGCAGAGGGACGGTGCCATCCAAAGAGAGTATTTTGGCTTTCATGGTAGACATGATGTGAGTTCATTCCTCTTGTTTATTTTTAGCCCTGAAGTTTATATCAGGAATGACAAATTTGGCGTTTGCGCTCGGATGCGGCTAGGACAGGAGCTGCTTGCAACAATAAAGTCTTAAACACGGTGTGGCTGCCTCTTCCTGTCCCTTTCTGTGGGGCTCAGAGCTTCGATCGCTGCTGGAGCCTGGTGTGACCATTTGCCTCTGCTTAAGAGGAGTGGGAAATCCACTGGAGACCCTTGCACGGAGGGATGTGACATTCAGCAGTAACAGATGAAAGGGAAGAGTTTTCTTGCTGGTGCTTGGAAAACCCCAAATAAAAATGTCTTATACCTGCATTTTAAAAAGCAAACTGGTGCAGCTGGAAAATGAATCAGGTTTCTGGGATACTGGCTGATGCATTTGGTCTGTGGGCTTGTCTTTGGAAAACTAAAGAGGAGATAGGAAAAAAACCCCAACCCAACAAGAAACCCCGAGGTTTCTTGTTTTCTTCTTTGACAGAAACCTGGGACAGGCTGCCCAGGGGGTGTGGAGTCTCCTTCTCTGGAGATATTCCAGCCCTGTCTGGATGCCGACCTGTGCGACCTGTCCTAGGGACCCTGCTTTGGCAGGGGGTTGGACCTGATGATCTCTGGAGGTCCCTTCCTACCCCTACGATTCTGTGAGTCTGTGATTCCACTGAAGCAAAGCAGAAAGAGCTCTGCTTGCCACAGGTCTCAGACTCTGTAAACTTTGGGTTTCGCTTCTTCAGGGGGCAGGCTCTTCGAACCCGGGGTGGGGGGGGGCTAAGAGGCATCACTGTAGAGCCTCTCCTGTCCTTCAGGCCAGCTCCTAGGCTTCTTTTTAAAGGTAATTTGTTTAATTGCTTGTCATTTTTATTTTAACACATGTGCTGAAGTGGAGGGCTGGGCAGTGTCCTGTCTGTTGGGAAGGGAGGATTAGACAGCAATTAAAGGGGGATTCACACTTCGACCTCTTAAGAGTGCAGCCAGAACAGGGGATCCATCAATCACCCCGGGGCTGAGGCCACTGTCCTGCAGCTGACCACGCATGAGCTGATCCTTGTGCTGTGTCACACTGGGGCTGGTGAGTTTCAGTTCCACATTCTTTGAGTACCTTGAGGGACAGAGAGATCTGAATCTCCCCTCCCTTTGAAGATAGCCACCGCTATTTGCATCCAGCTCTTTTAAGAATTAGCTTCCCCAGCCTAGACCCATTACACCTCATGTTCTCAGTGTGAGACTTGTGTGTTTGGCCTCCATTTCTTGGTCTCCATACGCAGCTGAGCGTGCCACTGCAGCATGCACAAGGTGTTTTAAATCCCACAGCAGAAGGGGCACCGTGGCAGTCATTGCTGTGTTGTGAGCAAGCAGACTGGACACTTAGCATCCTCATCCTGCATCCCATGGGTACCTGGATGCCTCTGTGAGTCGTAAGACTGCAGGGTCTCAGTTGCACAGGTTTGTACAGCACCTCCAGACAGGTGCCCAAAATCCAACATCTAAGAATCCCCTGAAGCAGCCTGGCAGGACCCACGCAGGATGCATTTCACCTAGGCCAAGGGGATCCTCTGGCTTTGGTTTCCACATAAGGTGCTCCATGTGGGATTGTTGAGCACAAGGCAGGCAGTGAGCAGCTGGGATTAGACAGAGCAAGGATTAGGCCCTCACATGCAATCACCAGGATTAGGCATTCGCTTGAATAACAAGGAAAACATCCAGTTACAGACAGCAGGATGAAGCGCTGTGCTTGGGGCATGAACTAATCCAGAACAGTCTGTGTGTAGGGAGACTTTTTGCTCGAGGGCAGTAGGTTATCCAGGAGGAGGCTGCTGTTCTGAGAGGGTGTTTTAGGGGCACTCCATCCTCAGCAGTGACTCGTGCTGCTCACTGTCGGAGTTAGGAGACTGTGCTGAGCAGACCATTAGTCTTATCCAGCCTAGCAGCTCCCTGTGTTTTGGCTAGAGTGTGTAGATAGGAATTAGCGACTGTGCAATGTTTGTTCTCACAGAGCAGGGGGGCAGGCTGACAGAGAAAGAAATACAGAGCAAGAGAAAAAAATAGCAAGGGAGAAAAGGAAGGAAGGGGAGGGGATGTGTGCAAACATATAAATATACATCACGCTTTCAGGATGAGCTGGGCACAATGGAGAAGTCCCCCAGCTCCATCCCACACAGAAATTTCAGAGCAAACAGTTTTGGGAAGGGGGATGTGCCTGGCTGTGTGGACCTTGGCAGGTCTTAAGTGCTGGGTAGGGTGCTGCAACACCCCCCCCCCACACACACACACCCCTGGCGTGTGTGCTGCACGAGTGACAGTGATGATGAGGGAGGAGGAGAGCGGGAGGCGTGGAGCGAGGAGCGAGCGGAGGAGGAGGTGGGGTAAGCGGGGAGGTTGACGAGGTTCTCCTCTGACACACGACAGCAGCTCCAGTCCCAGGCTGCGTGGGTGGCAGCGCGGGCGGCGTGCCTGGCTTGCCTTTCCCAGGCACGAAGCAGACAGCCTACCGCACAAAGAATGTGGTCATTATGTGCCTGGTGCTCCCACCTCGCTCGCCCTGCTCAGCTCCCCTCCCTCCCCAGAGCAGCTCCTCTTTCAGTGCCTTTTCAAAGCACCGGAGCCACCCGATTCATTACAGCGTTTGGGATGGGACAGGATGGGATGGTGATGGGGGCAGCAGGGCAAGGAACATGACATCATTAATTCCCAAGGCAGGGATGGGAGCCAGGCCTGCTCAGGAAGAGGTGTCAGGGCAGAGCGTGGGTGATTCAGGCAGTTTTGCTGAGGGAGACTCCTTTCCAATCAACGTGCAAACTGGTGTAACCTTGTCACCTTGGCACTAAGGTGAGGACAAGAAGTCCAAGCCAGGGGTAAACAGTGTGTCTGGCTCACAGGACACTGAATCCAAATGTTCTCTGGATGGCAGGGTGAGGTTAGAGCCTCTACAGTTAATTTAGTCAGAGGGGTGGGGGGTTTAAAGAAACTTCTCTCTCCAGATTACAGCCTGTCTGTGACTGCCAGACGTCAGTTCACTTGGGGTAATGCATTTTTCATGTTGGTCCTGGAGTCCCAGATACACCTCATCAGAAGAGGGGTGTGGGATCGTACGAGAGGTAGCGTGGTGACTCTGAAAGCTTTGGCAGCCCCGGGAGAGAGCCTGTTCAAAGTATCGATTCGATAATATAGGTCAGCTTTAGTCATTATGCAGAGGGATCAATCGCACCAACCAGGCTGAGTGCAACTTTCATCAGTGTGACAAAATCAGAGGTGAGGGGGAGTCTGAGCATGGTTTTGCCCTAGATTTTTTTTTTCTCCCTTTATCTCCAGCTCTGCTGCTGTCAGTTGGTGAGACAGGGTACAAGCTGAAGCAGCAAAATGCTTTGGGTTTCTTAACGCTGTAGCACTGGGTAGGCAAGAAGGGACCAGCGATTCCTCCACAGGCTCTGCAACAGATCCCAGTTACTGCAGGAGGACACTTCCATTCTTAAAGGGATTGATTGTTCAAATTGTCTCCCTGCTGCCTGAGGATGGGAATGCCACCTCCTTATCTTTGAGGGATCAGCTCTGAGAGGCTGGGGGTTTGGGAGGGCTATGCAAAAGCTTCATCTTGGGTCCCCAGGATGCGCTTTACATCACACATACTCCCTTGGCAGATGCAGAGGGGTTTTTTTTTTTCCCAAACTGCGGTTCCTGGAAGCAACTTGCACTGTAGGGTCTTTCCCTCTTTCTCTGGTGCACTAGCCAGCAGCTATATATCCTATAGAGCCTCTGTGAGTGAGCTCTGAGCCAGGCAGACACGAGCTAGCTCCAAACCACAAGCTCTGTGGCCTCAGTTAGCACAGCGCCAAGCAAAAGACCATGCAGATGTGCTCTCAGAGGGGATGTGTGCTATTCTTATGCAGTTCACACTCTGCCCTGAGTGCTCCTGGAGCAAACAATAACTCTCAAAAGTTGCACAAGGAGCAACTGCATCCCCCTTCCATCTCCCCTCTAAGGTTTATCTGCAATCTGCTCCAGCTCTGCCAGGCTGATGGGTGAGCAGCAGACAAAACCCCTGCTCCTACACAGACAAGGGTGTGCAGCTCTCAATACACGTAATTTCCAGGCTTCTCGAGGAGAAAGGTCCAGTTTCCACGTAGTCCCTGTGCAAAACAGAGCTGGTGGGGAGAGAGCACGTTTCCTTTGCATGGGGCTTATCATTCCCATTGCTTTTCTGCCCCTCCCTGTCTGTCTGGCAGGCTACCTGGACTGCAAGCAGAGATGGTATCACACAGGAGACTGATAAGGGCAGTGGGGATGTGGCAATCAATGGTCAGAACCTCCCCTTTAATCGGCTCTGGTAGGACTGCCCATTGGCAAACAGCTTTGCAGGCTTCCCCCGCGCCCGTCTGTGCTGCTTTCTGTACTGAAACCAGTCATTTCCTTTAGAAGGCTCGGGGCAGGTGACTCATGCCATGTACCTTGACTTCTCGTTTTGAACTGCCAACACCAATGTGCTTGCTCTCTTTCTCTCTCTCTCTCCCTTTTTTTTTTTTTATGGCTGGAATTTGTCCCCTTTGCTGTGACCCTGACACAGACAAACACCACCACCCCCCATGTGCCCCTGGCTTGCCAGTAATTTTATGGGAGGTCAACTCTTCTCTGCGTGTTGGGACATGGATAAGGAGTGCAGTGGCGGGAGAGTCCACCTGTCTGATCTCAAGGAGGGACTGGCTGTCTCTGAGGAGAAGTCATGGATGGAGCAGCTCCCCCTGTGCCCACCCTCCTGGGCAGGAGCTGGACCAAAGGCTATTGCTGCCTGTGTTTGCTGCAGGTAGGAAACGGCCAGGCAGCTGTGGTCCATCGCATGCACGTGTCTTTCTGATGGAGAAGGGTGATGATTTCAGGGGCTGCCAATGGGCTGCACGACGGACAGTCCCAGCAGAGGAGCCAAAGGCAGAGAGGGATGGAGAGCTGGAGACCTGGCTCTCATCCCTTTTTCACAGCAGGCCTTCAGCTCCCCTTTGCAGATGCTCCTCCTCCACCTGCACTCCCTGTTCTGCATACAAAGGGACAGCTTGGGTGTCAGCACAGTCAACCCTGCACATCTCCCCAGTCCTTAGACAACACTTTACACAGGTCTTTTTTCTTTTTCTTACAGTCTTTACAGTACTTCTGGAAATAAACACTTCCTCCTGTGTTAGTAGGAAACAATTGGCAGCCTGTAGAAAGTCCTCCCGATACCACCACTCTCATGCTTCACTCATTGTGTTTGAGGTGACCTAACCCAGGGGGTACTAGAAGACAGAGGAGTGGAATGTGGCTGGGATGGGCAAATAACTATTTTTGAGGCATCTCACCTTCAGCAATACCATGGTGATGGCTGTGGCTGTCAAGCTAATTTCTCAGGTTGATATTAATTGAAAGAGCACATGCAGAACTCAAAACCGCTGCGATGGGAAGTCTGCCTCAGATTTATGGTCCCTCTAACATTAGCTAGTTAAAAAAGTAGTACAAACATTTAAACACCAGTGGCAGTAAAGATAAAAATGTAAGCTCGATTAGATAAAGAATAAAGATATGTGTTTTATGTTTACACCTGGACCATAACCTTTGTTTGCTTCAAGTTAAGGCCACTCAAGTGCACAAGTATTAAGCAGAGATTTCCCGGAGGCCCAAACACCTCCTCGTGTAAATGAACTTTTGGGGTGTGGGTGCACAATCACTTTGAAAACAACCCAAGCGCTTGTGACTTCCCGCCTGCAGAAGAAGGGAAGAAAGGAGGATGTGAGCTCTCTTTGGGACAGAGCCAGCAGCGTTAGGGTAAGCCTCTCCCAGCGGGAAATTCAACCGAGCTGTGGGGATAATGTCCTGGAGCAGAGAGGTGGCTTGGGAATGGGGACACCTTTAGCAGGGGATGTGTCTCCTGCAAAGCTATGGGATCTTTAGTGAAGTCTGAGGACTCTTTTGGCTGAAAATTTCTCAGGAAGAAGCAAGGTTGCTGTGCTGCTGGGTCTCCAACACCACGTCTCTGCCCGTGGGACAAGCAAGTGATCTGGTGTCCCCGCTCCCCATGAGCCAGGGAGGGTAATAAGAGGCAGAGGCCCTCTCCCCGGGGGGAAGGTGTGGGTTATCACATGCCCGGAGCTGTGGCAAGGCGGGGGCAAAGAGCACTTCCCTTCAGATCCACATCACAGCCTGCTGGGTGCGAAGCTGAGGTCGCATCAGACTCCTCACCCACTTATTAATCTCCTGCGTGCGCTGATGTGCAATTAGCAGTGTCCTCCCTGCTGTCATCGCCACAGCTACCAGAACAACCAGCCAAGCCCAAGCTCAGACCCATGGTCTGACAGGTCTGGTGTCCCTGCTATCTGCCAGGACCGGGTGTGTTGTAGGAGGGACAGACCCTTGCGCCCGCTTTCACAATGGGTGCAATCACCACTCGCACCGCAGAAGCCCCGGATTTTTTGGCTCCATCCTCCTCTGTGTTGACATCGAGGTTAAATTAGTGCAGCTCCATGGACTTGGTGGCACTGCCTGCCTCTAAGACACGTGTCAAGGGCACAGAGAAACGGGCCTTGGGGACACAGTGGCACATGTCTCCCTTTTTAATTTTTTTTTAAAATTTTTATTTTTTTCTCTTTTTTTTTTTCCTCCTTGCAGACGTCAATGGAGCAGATTCCATTTTAATGTCACGCCTGTGCGGTGGTGGTGCATTCCTCTGAGCGTTGCCGTGTGAGGCCAGGATGGTGTTTGGCTGCGGTTAAAGTGCTTTATCAGTTTCTGAAGTCACTTTGTAAATAGCGGCAGCCAAGAAGCCAGAGGGAGGGTGGTGGGGCAGGGCGGGGGGGGGGGGGGCGGGGGGGGAAGAAGGGAGGGAAATAAAAGCAGGAAGAAAAAGGGCTTTGTTAATTTTAATAGGGTGTGTTATGTTCCTCCTTCATCTCCCAGCTCCACCACACTCGGCGATGACAACCCAGCTTCATGGAGACCTCGATCTCCCCTAAACCCCCCCCCCCCCAAGCCTAGTTAAAAATCCCCCACTGCATAGCAGAGGGAATAACTCGCGTTGCACTTCTGGCAGGCGAGGGTGAAGCGCGGCTCTGTTTTCATCACGGAAAAGCCTCCGGGCGCATATTTTTGTAATTAGGCTTTTCTGCTCAGCAGTTTTTGCAGCTGTGATGACACTGGGGTGTCGCCCCCTTGTTTCTCACGCTCTCCCTGCCAAGGCGCACAGCGGTTGGGCCCAAGCCAACGCTGAGGTCGGTCGGGCCGGCCGGCCGGCCTGCGGCCCCCACGCCGCCTGCACGCGCGGAGGAGAAGGTGCCGTGCTAAAACCCTGCGGCTGGTGGAAATGGGCCATGGTTCCTGCTTGAGGTCGCTGCCAATGCCTGTTCTCGCCCTGCTTGGGATGGCAGTGTGGGGGAGCAAGCTGGGGGCTTTGGGGATGGGGGCGCTGCTCCCCACCCCCCACCTCTGCCTCAGGATATGCTGCCATTTCTCCCTTTCCTTCCAGCAACCCTTCCTCTTCCGCTGCCTTCCCCCCTTAGCGCTTGGCTTTTAAGCAGGCTTTTCTTAGCCCGGGGAGCCCCTGGGGAGCCTTCCCTCCCCTGCCTGCGTGGGGATGAGGAAGGAGGAGGAGACGGGAGGGCCTGGAGCATGTCCCACGCTCGCGGGGGTTGCGAGGCTCCTTCCTCCCCGCCAGCTCCGGCTCCGGGAAACGGCAGGCGTGAGCTGGACACCGACAGGCTCTGCGCCGCCTGCTTGCGCTCCCTCTCCCCCTCAGCTGCCGGCCCGGAAACCTCACTCCAGCTGTGGCTTATTAAAGCCGGAATGTCTCTGCGGGACTGGGGCGAGCCAGAAGGATCATTAATAACAACTAACTATGCTGCCTTGCGTGCCAGCCCAGGCCTGAAACAGCAGCTCCCACACAAGAGGCAAGGAAAGGCAGCATCGCACCCACCTCCCCAGCCCGGCTGCTAGGCTGCCGTGCCCCCTTCCCATCCAGGGGCAAGACAGACAGATGTCCTCCTTCCTGCCCGAGCTGAGAGCATGACAGGCATCCCTTCGCTGGGATCTCACACTCGTGAAATGCGTGTGGCTTTAGCGGGAGGCGAAATCTGGTAGGAGCCTGACCCCTCTGTGCTTGTCCTCCCCCGGGGGTAAGGGCTGATCTGGAGCGATGCTTTGGAAAGCATCTGGAGCAGCCAAGGCTCTGACCGGATGCACTTTGTGTCCTAAGAAGCTCTTTAGCCTCCAAGCTTGGGCTCTGCACTCAGATGTTGATCTACCAAGGGGTCACAGGCATGCAAATGCAGTTTTCTGCCCTCAGTTTCTCCTCTGCCTCATTTATTTAGTAGTGTGTTATTCGGAGGAGGGGTGGCTTCTCTCCGCTTGCAGGGGCCCTGATGTTTTACATGTTCCTGGCCTCTACCAGTCCATTTAGTAGCAGTCATAAAGCATTCAGTGAATTTGCACTTCCCCCCCCCCTTTGTGAGTGTGTCGGAACTAAATCCTTAGCTCTGCGATTGCAGACGCTGGCCCAGAGCCAGTCCTCATGTAAGTGGGTGGATGTCGTCTCATCGAGGCCACTTAACTCTGCATTTCAGCATCCACCGCAACAACCGACCGCCTGTGCTTTGGCGAGTCACTGGGCTTTTCCATTTGCAAAAAAACCCCAAAGAGCAACACAGCAGCTCTCCCTTGTGCAAATACCATATGCCACCGTGCGAACTAAGAGAGCCTGACCCTCCTTTGCAAGAAAGAAGGGCTTCACTCAGTGAAGCGGAGCCAAGGATCACAAACCCAGCTCTTGTCGGGTAGTTTTTCATGCCTCTTGTACAGTTGCCATCTCACCATCCAAATCTGATGGCAGCAACGAAGATCACAGACTGGACTTTGGGGACCAGCAGGATTTCGGCTCCTCTAGCAGAGCATTAAACCCTGAGAATCTTCCCGGTGATTTATCTGCTGTAACTAAGCATCTTTTATATAGAAAAATACAGGTTTTCATTCTACACAGGACTTTCTTTCCAGTGTAGTAGATTGAGCAGTCAGACACATGGAGAAAACACCTTTAAAGCACAGCGCTTAAAAACCAGATCATCTTTTGACACTGGGCTATTTGTTGTAACTAAGAAGGCTCTAGACATGCTTTTTTTTTTTTAATATAAATTTCAAATGAAAGCTGATGTTTCTGCTGAGATCAGTTGACTCCAGGAGCTGGAGTAAAACCACTTCATCCTGTAAAACGCTCTGCTCAAACCAGAGTTAGCAGCAGCATGCTCTCCCTCAAACTCAATCTTCTGATAGTAAAGGTGGCAGCAGCTTTGAAAGAGCTTACCAGAGTGCTCTCAGTTACTCTTACTACTAAGTCTTGCACGCCAGCTTCCTTGTAAAACTCTTCTGTAAAAAATATCTTGAAGGAAATTAGAGTTTAAAAAAAAAAATATCAAAAAACCCCCTTTCCTACCAACGTGCAAAGCAGCTTGTTCAGAACTAAAGCAACAAGATGCTTTTCTGGCCTTGGTTTTATTATGTGACAGAGTGGCTTTATTCAGAGCAGACTGAAACAGCAGTTTCTGCTCAGGAGTCACAGGATCTACCCCCTGGGTAGAACTCCACATGAGACCTTGCTGGCTCTAGAGCTCGTGCTGTCGTTTGGTGTGAGGGATTTCACCCTCTGAGCTGCATCTTCATGTGTTTGATCACACGTTCTCCTCCTTCTCACATGATACCAGCAGCTGGGTCCATCACTGGAGAAGCTAATTCTGCTCACAGCAGAAGCTAATTTGGCCCCTCTGGCTTTTCCCTTCCTATTTTAGTCAGCTGGCTTCAGCTGTAGCTGTTTCCTGCTCTCAGAATGGAGAACTGGGTCTGTGTTCAGCACTGTTAGAAAGCTGTGTTGACACCATGAGTGGCTGCTGTGATTCCTGTAAGATCTGTTTGGTACCTGGCTCAAGCCCTCTGAGGTGCTGGAGGTAAGCTTAAACCTGGGCGCTGCTGAGGGAAGAGTTGATGGTTTCCTTTGGGCTGAAGGATGTTGGTTAGGTCTGTCTTTCACCAATCTGCTCACATGGACTAGTCAAACACTACTGTTTGTGTTGTGAAGTGTGAATCCCAGATGTGTTTTAGGGTCATCTTCCCAAGCAAGTGTTGTGTGCCCTTGTCCCTCAGGGTCATAGCTGGGCAGCACAGGGACAGGTTATTGCCTTGCAGAGTCCCCTGGCCGTGCCACACTGTTGGTTGGATTTTGGGTGGTCACACAGTGTCCTGGTGCCTCAGCTCCCTGTCTGTCCTATGTCTGAAAATCAAACAACTTGTGTGTACTGAAGTTCTGGGGTTGGGCATAATAAGCAGTTTGGTCAAAGAGGGGAAAAGGGTGAGGATGGGGCCAAGGCAATGGGCTTGACTGGATCACAATGCTCAAACTGGTGGCTTTGCAAGATCCCTGTGTTGCTTCTGCATGTCTCAGGCAGGGAAGATCCAACTCTGACCACTTTAATATCTGCTCCTGGGGATCTGGTTCCCAACCCTTGGTGCAGCGTCGGGGAGTCGGTGGCAGAGAGCTGATGAGTTCAGGTGCTGTGGCTCCGTTGGTGTTTTGTGGAAAGGATATATTATATCCCTTAGGTTGAACACTGCTTACCTTGGTTTGTGCAAATTCATGAGTGTCTTTAAGCCCCAGCAGACCCAGAGCTCTATAAATGAACACGCTGCTCAAAGCTGGCGGCTCCCGACCCCGAGACAATTATGTAAAAGTACGTTCCAAATAAATTACAGAGGGAGAGGATGGGGGATCAAGGAAGAGAAGATTTTGGGAAAGCCTGTATAATTGGCCTAGGCCTTTTGACCCTGTCTATTATAGAGGATCTAAGGCTCCTTCATTACCCGGCTCCACGTGCATTGTAAGTGTCAGCTCTCTCCGTGAGCAAGCTTTTGGAGGCATTTAGAATCAGACAAGTGTAGAAAATCCTCCGAGTTCTCCCAGATAAAGTCCCTGGAGGATTCAGGTCTCCAGGCCACTCTTAGGCCTTGCGTTTGGCCTTTTCATTTTGGCACACAAACCTGCCATTAGTCACTGACCCTTCAATAAAGCTTAGTCAGAGTTCATCGGAGGCGAAGGAAATCGCACAGCCTGCTCGCTGCTCTAGAGCCCTGGGGAGGGTGGGGGCAAAGGGTGCCAGCTCTGGGAGACACTGGGAATTGTCCCCTTACAAAAGGAATATTTAGCTGATGTCATTTCTGTGAAATTCCTTTCTCCCTTTTCTTTGTTGTTGTTTTTTTTGGTCAGAGAGCAGCTCTTTTGGGGGAGGGTGGTGAGGGCGGGAGAGGTTCTTCAGCATCCCGCACCTAAGAAGTGTTGGCTGTGTGTGGGGTGAGGAGGGCACAGAGCAGGGGCTGGGTCCTTCCCCTACAAACTCACTGTAGGGGAATCCAGCCCTTCTGCTGCCAGTGGGGAAACATGGCATTAAAGAACTCAGATCCCAGACAGCATCCATGCTGCTGAGCCTCTCCAAACTGAGAGCTTGGAATGGTGCTGGCCCAAACAGCTTGTAGCGCTGGGAGGAAGAGGAGGCTGGTGGCCCTTCTGAGGCTGCCTTAAGCTCCTCAAGATATCTTGAAAATCACTCATGTGCTTTGCTTGTGAGTCTGCTGATGGGCAAAGTCTGGCAGGAACCCGTCCCAACGCGCGTGCCTCCTCCTATTTTGAACCATGCCATGCCATGAATTAATGGGAATGATGGATGTCTGGCCCAGCCCCAGGGATAATGTGATTCGAAAGGAGTAGCAGCACGGGATTCACTGTGGAACAAGGACCAGAAAAAGCATGAACATAGGGCTGTTTTTTCTTCCCTGAGCCCAGATCTTAAAATACTCTCAGGGTACAGCAATTTTCTCTGAGTCCTCAAGACAGTCTGTCACAGTAAGCAGGTAATAATACAGATCAGAATTCCCACACTTCACTCAGTTGTTAGCCAACGGGTGTCTTCCCTGCTGAAATGGCAGGCAGGGACACACTTGTGTTTTCCAGACCAATCCCCAGCTGTTAGCAGGTGAGAGCTGGTGTTTGGGAGCAGGTTTAGTTTCCTTCGGACTTTTCTCCTCTCTCTCTTGTGATTGCTAAATATTTCTGAGTGGCTTTTACAACTGACTGATGCAGTTTTTAAAAATAGCCCTTTCATGCATTTAATATCACCTACTTTTGAGGCAGCCTGTGACACAGACCTGTCTGTTCCCAGCTCGGAGTGTTTCTCCAAATTTCTAATAAATCAGCAATCCTCCTGCAGCTGACACCATTTTAACTCGTTGCCAAATAGGGATGAATTATGATATATCCACATTTAGAAAGAACTTTGAGATCTTCCAGTTACAAATAGCTCACAGAGAAGGAGAAAGATTCAGTGAACCTGACAGGCACTCTTTATGAAGGTTACAGAAAAGTACTATGGGCTGATCTGGACCATTTTTATGATGATGTATGCTTCTAGGGTAGCTTTGTTCTTGCCAGCAGTAGTTTGGGGGTTCCTTCTTTTGGTTTCTTTTTATTTTCTTCTGCCTCTGTGCTTTGCTTGTCTTCACTATTGTGTTTTATTGCTTCTGGTTGAACTCTGTGCTTCAAACTGTGGATGAGCCAACCAGAACGTAGCAGAAAGCATCTCTGGATGTTGCGTGTTGGAAAGCATCTGTCACAAATGCAGTTGTGGGAAATCCCATGCTTGATTAATTTAAAACTAGTGTGGAAACAGCACAGGACTGAACTCAGTAGTGGTTAAACCCCCTCTGTTTTGCAGTGATCTCCCAGGAATTCTCCTACCGTTCCGTGTGTTGGCATGTAAAAAGGAGTGACACCAGTGTCCCCAGGCACTCAGAAAATCACGAGTCAGGCTCCTACATACAGAGATTGGGAAATGAAATGTAAAGTCGTGAGGCTTAGAAGAAAGGAACGTGTGTGGGGGGGTTGGTTGGCCTTGCAGTTTTCTTTGCTTCTGATGTTTCCTCAAATTGCATTTTCCAGCTTTCCTCATAGCCACAAGGGCCATATTTTGATCACTTTTTAAATGAAAACTGAGCTTCTCACAGTCATTTGACAGCAGAAACCATGTCCTCATGCAGAGTGGAGCATACGCTGTAGTAAGATGTGGATTTATCTACTGTGAGAGCTCAATGAGGAGCAGCAATGGGTGGTTTAGATGTGCTGGAGCTATAGTAGCAAAGAGGCTCAATATGTCCTAGGAAGTTTCAAATGGATTTTGTTTAAAAAAATGAGTGTGTGTTGAAGCTGTACCTCCTGCAGAGTCAGTACAGTCTTTGCCAGAACCTGCTAGATGCCAGGGAGCGCCCTTTCCATGTAAGGCTTGAGACCTGATGTCTGTGTGGCTGTCAGGACAGAGGAAAGGAGTCAGCCTTCTCTCTGCCGAGCTGGCTGAGCTGTAGAGGTTAGCAGGCTTGCAGAGCCCAGCCTTTGTGGTTCAGCACTTTGGAATATTCAGAGCTGTAGAATATTCAGAGACACGGGTGGGCTGTGTTTGGATGAAGGCCTCACTTGGGTGGATGGCCACCAAGTAAATACAGGCCCTTAGAAATTAATCTTCCTCATAGAGTTGCCTCTAAACAGAGAGCTTTTGGCACAGCCTCCGTGCCTCAGTGTCCCCATCTCAGCAATGATGCTCTGTGGTCACAAGAAGCACCTGTTGTAAGTTACTCCACAGAGGAGTAAAAGGCTGGATTCTCAGGGGGTTTTGATTGTGGGCTCCTGGTTTCCTTTGGTCAGGAGCTGCCACTTGGCTTATTTACTGTGATGCTTTGAAAGGAGGCGCGTTTATCGCTGTCAGAGTGCCTCGTTCAGTAACACTTTTGTTTAGTTCCTTTTCCAAGGTGAAATGCGACACGGTATAAAGGGGTCAAGGCAGCAGGGAACCCCGCTGGAGAGGAGGGCGGGAAAACACAGGCCAGAAGCCGTGGTCATCCATATATTATGAGTGGGAGGGGAAAAAAAAAACCCAAGGAGAAAACAGGCTGGGTTTTGGTAGAGTGCCCCCTCCTTGGCTGCTTCATCCTCCCCTAGAAGCAGGTTCTCATGGATGGAGCATGGAGATCCAGAGTTTGGCTCTGCTCTGCTACCACTGAGTCCCACAGCCTTGGAGAAGCACCCCTCCCTCCAGATGCATCAGCACCCTCCCAGAAAGTGCCTCCAAGCTGCAGCAAGGGCTGTAAAGCACAGGTATCCTTGGTGTGGGCAGCCAAGGACTGCATTCTGTGGCATGTGGTCCCACAGTGCTGATGTCACACAGAGGGCATGGAGATCCTCCTTCCTTCATCTGCTCATGGAACAGATGCTCCAGGTCCCTGCCAGCGTTGCTGCTGCATCCAGGGGAGTGCAGTGGGAGGAAGGAGCTGCGTGTGTTTCTTCTGCAGCTCTGTTTCAAGGAAAATTTGCCCTTTCACAGTTGCTTAAGCGAAATGTCAGTGAATGCCAAATGCCCGGAGCCACATATGCTCTACACAAGAGAAGCTCCATAAATCAGGGAGCAGTTAGTGGGAAAAAATCAGGTTCCAAGGAGGAAAGCAGTGGGATACGCTTTTTTTCTCCCCCTTAAAGCCAGGGCAGCAGCGTTTCAGTTTATTATGCGACCCAGCAGTGAAGGAATTCATCACATTGTCACTCCCCCCCCCCCCCTTTTTTTTTTATCCCAGAGGAAAGTATGTGTGTGTACGTGTGTGAGGTGGGGGAGGAACAAAGCAGCCGTGCAATCAACTTTGTATAAAATTGGCGCCGTGTCCCCCTCACAATGCGGGACAAAGGCTGGGGGGCTGGTGGCTCAGCTGGGAGTCAAGGCAGCACAGCTGTGACCAATGCCAACACAGTTTCCGTCAATATGGAGTGACCCTGGCTCTTTTTGCAACCTGCTTCCAGGCTCATCTCCAATAATTCTCACAAAAGACGGGAACAAACAAAACCTTTGTCAGCACTTCCAAGACTCTCCCTCAAAAATCTTAAATATTTCATTAGGCTCTTCTCATCCCTTCTTTTTTTTCTTCCCCCCCCCCCACCTGATCTGGGCTTAAAAAGAAGTAAATGTGGATACTAAAACTCTGGGTCAACAGATGATAAAAGGAAAGGCTTAAAAGGCAAAGGGATGGGTTTAGTAGTAGGGGAAGCTACTTGTGCTGCTGTCCCGCACGGGGCACTACAAAGGCAAGAGAGAAAGAAACTCTCCCACTTGTTAGTTAGCACTTGAGGCAGGTACAGTATTTTTTTTAAACCTGTTTGCTTAGAGAGGCCTGGACTGAAATACAGGAGCTGGGGGGAAGCTGGGATGTGTGGTAGCCCAGGGTGAGGGGAGGCTGTGTGGTCAGCAGAGAGCCCGTGCTCTGGGCTCTGCATCCCTGTGGCTGGTGGGTACCATGCCACTGGTGCTGGTACCCCAGGGAGGCCATCACCACCAAGGAGTGATGCTAGCTGTGCCAAGGGAGCACTCCTGGGGATCCCCTCTCTGGAATAGGTCTGCTAGCTGGCAGCAGGTCATACTCCACCTGGCTTTGACAGCTCCCAAGATGTGCTAAGGAGCTATGGCAATACATATGCAAACCGGTGCTGGCCTCCCTGCTTTCCCTCTGCCACAGCAGCTCTGAGAGAAACACTGTGCCATTCCTTTGCCACAGGAATAAGCTTGAGACCAGTTGGGTCAGGGGAGGGAAAAAAAAAACCCCAATATAAAAATGTTGTCCCATATCTGGGAAGAAGGATTTGGGAAAACAGTGTTTGGCTGTCACTGTTGTGCATCCTCTTTGATATTATGGGGCTGCTCCTCAAGCCAATGCAGAGCAAAGCCAGGGAAACTGTGCATCCAAAACCAATCAGGATGACAGGCCCTAACTGGTTCTGAGGTAGTGCCAGCCAGAGGATGTAAATGCTGCAGAAAGAGGAGGTGGAAAAGGGAAAGAAGTCAAATCCTGCCTCTCCTAACCTTGACCAAGTCAGTAAAATGACCCTGTTCCTAGGTTATGGGGGCTCTGATTTGCTCCACAGGCTCTCCCGGGCATCCCTGAGCTAACAAAAGGCTCTGGTTACAAATATTAAACACTTCTTAATAACTCTGCCATGCCATGAAACAGAGTCCATTCTGGTTCGCTAAATGACTCTGAAAGGACCTTTTCCCTCCCCTGCTTCCCTTCTCTTGCCTGGTTTTAAATAGGCCACGAGTGGTAGGAGCCAGCACAATGGCATCACTCCGGCTTTGTTTCAGCCTTGATTTAGCCACCCTTTTAAGGACCCTACTGAATAATTCAGTGTTATCATTCAGGATGACGCTGGATTATTACAAGGGTTCCTTCCCTCCCTTCCCCCTCCTCTTTTTTTTCCTCCCTCCCCACATCCCCCTCCCCTCCCACCCCCCATAACCTTTAAATTCTTTTCACACGTGAATGGGTTCAAAGGAAGTCGCGTAAGGAAAACACACAACGAGGAGGTTGCCGCTCTCCCCCTCTGCTGTCAGCTTGATAAATATAATGTGTCACCAATTAAAAACTCATTGCCATTCTCCTGCTGCAGCCATTGCCTCGTTAAGGTCCTCCTCCCGGGGTGGCTCCCAGGATCCGCTGCTATCATTGTTGATAACAGAGGGCCTGTTTTTTTCCCATCCTGGGCCATTTCAGTGCTACACATTGGCATGTAAATAAGTTATTCACTCGACATCACTTTCTGATAGAAAAATGACCATGAAACTCTTTGATTTTGGGTTTGCTCTTGTCACAAGCGCACAATGAAATCAAGAGTTTCAGTTTTGTGTCTGTGGCTTGTGGAGGGCTTTTATTTTATTGGGTTTTTTTTTTTTTTTTGGCTTTTCTCTTTTGCAACTGCCTCTTTTCAGCATTTGTATGGAAATTGTCCCATCACACAACTTAATGCGGGCATAGTTTGACCTGGTAGGTGTCCCAACTTCAATCCAGCAGAACGTTGTTTATTTTTTGCCCTCCCCAGGAACATTAAAACCCCCTCAATCTGGGTCATCAATAAAAAGTTTTCTTTTTTCACCCTTTTTTTTTCCTTTTCCCCTCTTGCCTCTGAAGAAGAGAGGTTTGGCTGGCACCAGAGAGCCCCCCCCCCCCCTGAATCTTCCCCATCAGGGATACATGGAAAGGACCTGACTGGGACAGCCCCACAGCTCTGCTTAGCTGCAGGGTGCAGCAAGGGGGAGTAGATTCCAGGGAAGGCCAGTGATTATGGAGTGGTACCTCTCCCTGGAATATTAATACAAACCTTCGGTCTCCCTGCCTCTTTTCCTCTTGGTATCTCATTTGTCACATTCCAGTTTGCTTCTTGGAGCAGTTCCCAAACCAACACTTTTTTCTTTCTTTTTTTTCACTGTTTCCTTCTGTTTTCTCCTCAATTCTTGGCTACTGGACACCTTTCCCAGCAGCAAGCTCCAGTGGACACCACCAGCTGGTTCCCCAACCACTAAAATCAACTTTCCCTCAGGCCAATGCATGGCAGTGAAGCCAGGTCTGCCATCCCATTGTTCCTTCTGGATCCCAACATGCTCGTGAGGTTTTGTGTATAGCAGCTGGGCAAAGAGGATGGGGAGAGTTTTCTAAGAGGTGTTAAATAGCATCCTTCTAATGCCTCAGTCTGGCTGGAAAGTTTCCTTCCAAACTTCTTTGTTCCAGGATTTGGGGCTGTTACTGGTACCTGTTTCTGCACTGAGATGGTCGAAATCTCCCTTCTTTTCTCCCCCTCTAATCTGCCTGGTTTTCATCTCAATGCCACCGGCTGCCTTTTCATTTGCTCACTTATATTTGGCAACAAGCTATTCCTGTATTATAGGAAAATTGTCCAAGATACTGGTCAAAGGCAGAAGGTCTAGGTCCTTGGCTGCTGTGTGCCTTGGTTTCATGCTGAACACTGAGATCCACCTTTGGGAATCCATCTCTACAGCTCTGCTGTGGTCACATCTACTCATTTCCTCACCTTGAGAGCATCAGTGCTCTGAGCTGGAGTTGCAGTAACCTGGCAGGGAATGCTTCCAGGCAGGGAAAGCATCACTAAGCTTTGGGGCTTCATTTTAATTTTTTTTTACTCTTTTTTTTTTTATTTTTTTACTTTATCCTTTTTATTTTTTTCCTTCCCTTCAGCTGAGCTTTTGGAGAGGGATTGGAGAAGCTTTCGTTTTGGGGAGCTGGGACACCGGTTTTAGCAACAAGGATGGTTCTGTGCAGTGTTTGAAGTGGAAATGCATGCAGATTTGAAGCATGTATGCTCCCAGCAACGTTCTGGAAAGCCTTGATTGTTAGAACAATTTAATAAAGCGATGAGCTTCTCCCACCCGCCCCACCCCCTGCTCACCCATCCTCTCTCCAGGGCTCAGCCTGAAATCTGCTGTGAAGTTCCCCCTCATCTGCCAAGCGCTACCTTCAATAGGGGGAGTTCCCTGGAGCTGAAAGACAAAAGGATTTGTAATCAAAGCTTCAAAATACGGAAATATAAGAGAAGGAAAGGCTTTAAAATTCTTTTTCTCTGTACATCCGTGCTGTCTGGGCAGCTGGAGCAGGGAGAACTGTGGATTCTTCTTGCCCCACTTACAGTGAGGATGTGTGGCCACATCCTCATCATTTTTCTCTATTCTCATAGAATCATGGAATCACAGACTGGTTTGGGTTGGAAGGGACCTGAAATCCCATCTAGTTCCAACACCACTACCATGGGCAGGGACACTCTCCACTAGCCTAGGGTGCCCAAAGGCCCATCCAACCTGGCCTTAAACACTGCCAGGGATCCAGGGGCAGCTACAGCTTCTCTTGGCACCCTGTGCCAGGGCCTTACCCTGTGCCAGGGCCTCACCTCCCTCAGAGGGAAGGATTTCTTCCTAATATCTTATCTAAATCTAATCTGTGCCATGGGGGCACAGTTGCCTCCTGCGACGCTGGATCCCTCAGCTGATAGATCTATTGAGTGTTGGCTGCCAAAGTCTCTTCCTTCCTTCCTTCCTTCCATGTCCCCATGATGGAAAGAGGATGATGGAGTTGAATCACATGGGATGTGAGCTTGCCTTGCTGTGTGCTGCCGTGCCTGCTGGACTTCCAGGAGAACATCCCTCTAGTTTGGTGCAGAGAAAATAAGGATCAAGCTCTGTGGGTGAAGCAGCTGGGAGGGGAATGGGCTGTGTGTTAGAGGAGGGACTCTTGCTCTGTGTGCCCAGTCTCGCTCTCCTCCCTAAACTAAATGCATTTTGAGAGAGTTGAGAGGTAAAAAACATCCCACAGCTGAAGTCTCTGACTAAAGTCAGCTGTATTTTCAAAAAGCCCTAAAAATGAAGCGAGGGGGAAGAAGAACCATAACCTGGAAGAGGAGATGTGATGGAAGAAAAGCGATCTAGAGATCTGTATGAAGAGAGCAGACCAACCTTGTTTCACTCTCAGGTCTGCAGTGCTGGGGTAACTCTGTGCCTGGCAGCTCAGCCAGGCTTGGGGCATTCCCCCAGAATGATTGTAGGGTGTTTTAAAACAAGCACAGCCCTCGTGGCACCTCTGAAATGCCTTTGTGAGGTTCGTCTCCTGTTGTGAAAAGAAGCCTTCGTTGGTTGCTGACACAGCCGAAAAGCCACCTCTGTAACCAGCACGATGACTTTTGCCTTCCTCCCTCCTGATATTATTTACCTCCCTCTTGGTTTGAAGTCCCCAAAGCCAGGATGAAGCCCCGCGCGTTTCTCCCCACCCCTCCTCCCCCTCCTCCCTCGTTATTCTTTAACTTTCTAAGGCGACTGTCCTCTCTGTTTACCCGGCTCCGGTGCCAAAGGCGAGGGATCCGGGGAGACTCTTTATCTGCTGTCAGTCTATAACGCAGCATCCCTCACCCCTGGGGTCACCCGAGGGATTGACACCTTAACCCAGGGTCCTGGATTCCGCACTGCCCTCCTTAGAGATGCACCAGGCTGTCAGTAACAAGGCCACAGGTTTATTCAACTGAGATCTCTAGATCTCAAAAGATAATCTGGGAATAATTGGGACTTAAGGAACTTGTGGGAATCTGATTTCTTCCCCCCCCCCCCCCCCCCCCCCCCCTTTGCAGCGCTGCCATTCATGAAACAGATGGACATCTTATTTCTCTCTAATTTGATGGGCTTTCTTGACAAAATGGCAGAGGTTGCACTTTGCTACAATAATAACCTGCCACTCAGACTTTGTAAGGGGGTTTGTGTAGATTTCTTCTTAATTAGAGCGTGTCTCGCTATCAGCGAGGAGATGCGTGCGTGTGTGTGGAGCAGGGATATTCTGAGCAGCTTCTCTGCATGAGGGAGCCTAGAAAGGAGTGGAGAAAAATCAGGGAGCTTTCATGTTTGTGTCAGGGTGGGTTTGTGGTTTGTTGGTTTTTTGTTTTTTTTTTTTTTAAAGTCTCATTTGAAAAAGAAAGATTGGGGTGTGAGCTCATTGTCTAGATGATAATGTATTCATGGATTTGCTCCTTCTCGCCCTGGGACTGAACAACAGTGAGGGGCAGCTTTCCATGGGCTGGGGGGTAAGTTGGAAAGCTTTGCAAACCATTTGGATTACTCTCAGGTTTGCAAAACCCACTTTTCACTTGCAAAAATCTTTCCAATGCTGCCATTTAACCCCTGACCTTCTCTTCTGCTTCCCTTTCCCTCCTCTCTCCCACCAAAGTGGATCCTCTGGTCAAAGCATGGGATCCGAGTCTCCTCTCGAGCACACCGGTGTAAGTCAGCAGTGTGCCTTCTTGCTATCCACGAGTAGAAAGCAAGGAAAAAGGGAACTTTTTTAATTATTCAGATGTTCAGGCTCCTTAATCAAGCTCCAAGTAGTGCTGAATGGGTAAAGAACCAAACAAAACCAAACCACTACCAAAAAAAGACATATTTAATGGTATTTTTACTTAATTTTTGTTCCTTTAGGGACTGGTTTTAGTTTTTTTTTCTCTGTGGCCAGATGAATGAGCAATTTACTTGTTGGAAGCTGAGCTTAGTGTGCAATTGGTGACTTTAGAAACTGGATGCCCGGTACCGTGAGATGGTACCACTCCAAAGTGCAGCCAGCTCTGCGTACAAGGAAATGAAGCAACTTTGCACTCAGAGGTGGGGCGAGCATAACACCAGCTTGACAACTTCACCAGCGTTTCCTTCCCCTCACATTCACCACTCAGAAGCAGAACCTAACGCTTGCAGGATGCACGAGTCCCTAAGGAAAGAGGAGCCAACAGAGGTGACAACCACGTCTAATCATACACTCTGCCAATAACTCTGCAGCATCTCCATCCGATTTATCCTTTATTTTGTTTCCAGTGTGTTTTGTCAGCAGTTGTAACCAGGTTTCCCACAACACATCCAGTTCCTGGCAGGGCTGACTCCGTCCTTCCTCCATCTGTGGCAAGGATGAGAGGCTTTCTGAAGAACACCTAAAAAGTGCATGTCCCAGGTGTTTTGTGCTGCTTTTTCAGGCAAGCTGGCTAAAGCTGCCTTCATGAGACTGTCAGCCCCTGCTTCCAGGGAGCTGTTCCAGCAAGATCTACAGACTAGGATGTGCAGGGTGCACAGGCACCAGACTTTCACTGAGGGCTGATCTTTCCCCTTATTAATACAAAACTGTTCCCATCAAGAATCAGAAACCAGGCGGATGCATACTCTTCCCCCACACCAGGACTTTTAACCAGTGTTGGGATAACATCCCTTTCCCCCTGCTTTGTGCATCTGTGCAGCAGACTGCATGAGGTGAGAGTTCTGGCCAGCATTTGGGGCCTGCTTCCATGACCAGATGGCCCATGTGCTTTTTGCCACAGGTTCCTTTCCTTAGCAGAGGATGATACAGTAAACCTAGTAACCATTAGTTGAGTTGCTGTATCTTAGCAGGACTTAGTTTTATCTTCTACTGTCTGTCTCAAGGGTCCAATTAATTCCTCCCTGAGCTTGCTTTGGCTGGGATGGTATTCCTGGGAGGATTTTTGGAGGGTGTTTGAGGGGGTTTGGGGTATGTTTTGTAGAATAAAGGGCCTGCTGCTCCCCCATCATATCTAGCAACTCTTGGCTACCCTGGGTTGCCATTAAGATGTGATGTTTCTTGGTAGGGACAGCGTGTAAGAGCACACTGAGCACTTTGTGCCTCCCTTGTCTGCTGCCCATTAGCAGCTCGGGGTACTGAGGGGTGTTGAGCAGCTCCTCTGTGGCTCTCTGCTCCGTGGCTGTGCCACGCAGCTCCTCTGTGCCTCTTTGCTCCATGGCCGTGCCATGCAGACTCCAAGCCTCTACATCCCTCCTTGGTACTCACTTCCCCTAAAGAGCTATCTAGAGCAACGAGCCCTCCTCCTCCACTGAGATCGTTCCAGCTAAAATAAGTTTTCTCCACACTTCCCATATACCTTGGGCTCAAGAAATTTCCTCTCTGACTCTCTCAACCCTCTGAGGCTACTGTGTTTAAACAACCCAGGGCTCTCCTCCAGGCTGCAGAGGAGCAAAAGTTTACAAGGAGGTCAGAGCCCTTGTACCACCTTCTGCAAACACAGCCCTGACGTGCCTAAATGGAGCCACGCTGCGGAACGCCTGCCAGGAGGCTCTTCCAGCCCCTTTTCCATGAGCACATGTACCAACCCGAAGGATCTGGGCTTTGATTTATTCCTTCCCAGAGATGAGGTGGCATGGAGGGTTTAAAGAAGCCTATCTAATAGAGTGCTGGAAATTATAAATCAGTGGGGCTTTGTAAAGGTTATTACTTTAAACAAAGAGGGGGCTGAATGGAGCCAATTAAACGGCACCTGAATTGATAAACAAACTGGTTATTGTAGGGGGCTATTCTGCAGCTCTGGCGGTCCCCCCTTGGCCGGAGGCCGATGAATACGGAGCAAGGCCTGGGGAGAAATTTACATGTGATTGGAGTTTAATGGGCCGCAACAGGCCTCCCATCCCATCGCCATGGAAACGGGCCCTTTCTCAAGATTTTAAACAGTCTGAAATGTCCTTTTATTGTCTGCTTCGAATGTGTCATGTGAGCCCCAACGGGGTGGGCGCTTGTATGTATCAATTTGTTTCTGTCTCCGGGCATGGCATTGCGAGGCCATGAATATATGTGGGGGGACGTGGGGACAAAGGGCCCAGCTGATGGGGCTCCATGGAGACCCCGCCGCCCTGCGCGCAGGAATGGTGACATATGGTCCGACCTGACCCCGGGCAGCCCCACAATAGGCAACCACGCTGTCCTGCTCAACCATGCCATCCGTGTCCCCCCCTTTAGCATGGGCTATTCATCCCTCGGCCAAGTCAACTTGCTGGGCCTGCTACCCCACTCGTTGGGTTGTTGTTGTGTCTTGGGGTGGGTTGTGTTGTTTGAAATCCAGGCCGTTGATCACCACAGTCTGGCAAAAGGAAGAATGAGAGAGAGAGAAAAGGAGTAGAGGCAGAAAGAAAAGGCTCTCCATGTCCCAGAGATGTTTGCTTTCCACTTGACTGGAAGCTGAATGAAGGTGAATATCAGAGCAGCACTAGAACCAGGCAGGAGTGGGAGAAACATTCTCTGGTGCTTGAATGGTTAAGATGGAGCAGGCCGAGGGTCCACCTTGCTCCAGATCATATCTGTTACAGTAGTTAGCATAAAGCCTGTCTGAGGAGGATGAGGGACCTGCAGGGATCATAGAATCATAGAATGGCATGGGTTGGAAGGGACCCCAAGGATCACAGAGCTCCAACCCCCCTGCCACAGGCAGGGCCACCAACCTCAGGCCTGGAGCTACAGGGATGTTCACCCCCCACACCCAAATTAGAATTTTTCCAGGTGACTCGCATGTCAAACCGGATTGTTTTGCATGGTTTTACCTCCCTGACAAAAATGTGAGCTGTGTAACTCTGAAACCTGTTTGCTGATGAACGCCCCACCTGTAAGCTCTGCTCAGCCCTTGGCTGCGATGGGCAGTGAGTCCTCCAGCCCATGGTGGACATGTAACCCAGCTACCTGTTGCCTTCCTCCTGTGGGAACACTCATTTGAGGGAGACACACAGGTATGGATAATCTATACATGAATCCAAAAGTTGGACACACAAAAGCCATCAGAAGTAGGCAGCCACGCTAACGATGTGCAGGCACAAGTTAGAGAACTCCAAGGGGGCTGGGTGAGTGGGCATACCCATTGCAGCCAGTTGAACAGCTTGCCATCAAGAATACAAGGGGACTGGGCTGTGAACAAACAGGATCTGGTGAAACTGGGGAAGGAATACTGTCAAAATAATCTCCCAAAGAAAACCTACCACAAGGAAAAAAATCTCCAGCCATTTGCTGCAACTTATTTTCCTGACATTAACGTGATGCTCACAATATAATGTGGTTATCCTGCCTCTTGAGAGAATTTTTTTCCAAGCCTGCCTACGAGACAGGATGCTGTCTGTGGGATTAAAAGATCAGTCAGTTCTTCTCTGCTTTCCACTCCTAGTCGTCTTCTGCTTTCAAAGCCATCCTGTATTCTGCTGTGGACATGCAACTGGTGTTAAAGGGGGACTGGAGATAAGCTGCATTCCCCCTTTCATCTCTGGGGTGTGAGCTTGTCTACAGCTGCATGAGGAGAGGAAGTTATTTCCTGGCAGTTTGGTAGTCTTGCATGCATCGAGTCCATCAGATCTGAGAGAGCAAAAGAATCCGGTGTTCCCTGTACCTCTTGTCTCAGAAAAGCTACAGCAGCAGGAACAGAAACTGAGAGGGAATTCCTGATGGTCAGGAACTTTGTAGCCTCAGTCAGGAGACCTGTTGTAATGCCTGCTTGAGCAGGAGCTGGGCTACAGGAGATCTAGACCCCAGAGCCGGTCTTTCCAGCAGCATTTCAGGCACTTGTAAACCAGTTTATTTTACATGGTCTTGGTGTTATCCTCTCCCACTGTTCTGCTTTCCCTACCAGAGGGGTATGAGCAGACAGAGTAAGCCAGCAAATAGGTGCTGAGGTGAGCCACAGCAGCACCCACAGCTGATGAATAGAGTTTAGCTGCCCTGGGGGAACTCTGGAAGTCACCATACCCCATCCCTTGCAGGTTTCTCTGCATGTCTATGACACAGGTAAATCGCTTGGCATCAGGGTAACCGTATGGTTTTAAAGTCTGATTGAAATTAAACTGGTGTGATCCCCTTAGTTTGGGGGTGGAGGGATTCTTTGGCCTCACTTTTAATTAAATATATTCCAGAGGTGAGCTTATTGTGTGATTTAATGCCTTAGTTTGAAAGCTGCCAGCTTCTCCTGAGGAAAACTAGTTCTTATCCTTGGAAGACCTTACTGAAAAGTCTTTATTCATTACAGCTGCTAGTCCATTTTGATTTATTTCTTTTTAAAAAAAATCCCTTTTTAAAGGAGTCTGATCCTGCTCTTAAGCCTGGAGGTCAGGCAATCAGCAATACATCTGCCCCTGACAGCGAAGCCCCCTCTCTTTTGCATGTAACGGGGTTACCATTTGCTTAGGAGGGGTTTTCCTGCCAAGTTTATTGCCATTCCTTGCATTTGAAAGAAAATTGCTGTTGTTTAGCCGGTGGCTTCCTAGCAAGAGACTAACACTGAGCAAAAGGGAAAGTTAAAATCCTGCAAAAGACCTTCACCTGCAAGAGGAAGCTGGAGCATAATGGGTTTGTTTTCACATTGTAGCTCCTAAATCCAGCGAGTTTCAGTTTTAAACAGGATCTGGGTAAGGCACTGTGGCCACAGCCCTCTGCAGAATGGTTTAATTGTCGGCTGAAGAGAAAAGGAAGGTTGTAAGGTGAGGCTGAAAGAGAGGAAGTGACGCCAATACAACATCACATCCTGACATTTAGCACGCTCCATGGCTTCAAAGTTCAGGAATGAATCCTCTCTTGCTAGCTAATTACCCAAGGTACTTCCAACATCCCTTCTGCTAATCAAGAGTAGTGCATGCTATAAATGGCCAGGGAGGAAATGGCTAGCATGCAGCACGTGGGAACTGCAGTTTCATCTCTCTTTCGTCTCTGGGATTGCTGCAGACACAAGAGCACCTGGCCAGGCGTAGTCTTTAAGGGATAGATGAAAGGAGATAATTTTTTTTTCCTGATGGAAATGTGCACAGTGAGGAAACTACCATCATAAGAAACTCCTTCCTTACTAAAGTCTGGTTGACAAAGCCTGCGCAGGAGGCTAAGACTTAGTTTCTCCTTTGCAGGCTGGCTAAATGCTTAATATCGTGAAGTTATAATCAAAGCAATAGGAATAACCCAAAAATTCCTGGTTTATGGCATCCATTTGGCCCTTAATGGATTAATGTTCTCTGTGTTTCTCGCCGGCTTTAACATTTGTGCCTGTCGTAAACTGCATTTTTCTCTCTTCTGCTCTTGTTTGCTCTCCAAATGGCTGCTGCACTCACCCTCCCACGCTGGGTCACAGTCCCTTCAGAAAGTCATTTAACAAAAGCTGCTGCCTTGTGGACTCCGTGTCTTGACAATGTCAGCAGAGTTCAAACGCTGCGAAGAGGCCTGGGACAGAGAGCAGGACTGGAGGATGTGTTCACCCAGGCCTGGATAGACAGAGGTTGACACTGATGCTGCTGAGGGTTATAGCTGAGGGATCAAGACTTATTTATTTTAAAGTCTGTAAGCAGCACAATAGCTCTGGTGGGCCCCAGGCTGCTGAACACATCTCCCCTTGTAGTGAAGAAAGTCATTCTGCACGGCGATGACAATGTGGCCACACAGTTATTCCCTCTGTGAGGTCCCCATCAGCTTGGCTCAGTTTAACACTGAAAATGCACATAGGGGTGGTAGCTCTTAAAGATAACATTGGCCATCTTATTCTTCCTTATGTCACTGTGTTAGCTGGGACAGGAATGAATCCCAGTTCAGCTCTGCTCTCATGGTGGTCAGTCACTGATGAGTCAGCTTTCTTCCCAGTGGGTGAGGATGGAAAGTCCCTTGCCCTGCCACAGTCAGGATGGCATGCTGGTGGGTGCTCTTTGGATGCACTTGAGGTTTAGCAAAAGTTCTTTGGCCCAGGTACTTCTGTAGAAGCTGTGAAAATTGTTCAGGATGTGCACCTCTACAGCGATCTGCAGAGCTGGGTGGGAACCCAGAGCACTGAAGAAGCCAGTGCAGGGGATGGAAGCATCTCCTGCCTCTGTTACTGCAGTGGAAGGCCATCTGCTCGGGCAGCAGTCAGCCCCAACACAGCTCTGTGCTGAGATAGCCACAGTCTTTTAGCTCAGCTCCATGTTTCATTCTGCCTCCCTTTCTGAAGCACCTTTGAGAGTGGCAGACCCCATCTTCCTGCCACAGTGGGTCAAAAGCTTTGTGAAAAGTGACTTAGCCAAGCTGTTAAACCCTAATAACTCAAGGATTGCTCCTCACAGTAAATAGCAACTCAAATTACCTGCTGGGGGTGGAGAATCTGTTGTTGGCGCTTCTTTGTGGGCTGTGAGGCTGGGACATTGTTTGGGATTCCCTGGTGAGCCTTCACGCACCCTTACTGACCATTTCCTCCTCGTAGAGCTGAGGGAGGCAGCTCTTGAACACGTGTCAGATGGTGGAGAGTGTTTCCAGATCTCAGCTGGGGTGACTGGGTTCATTGCTAAGGAGAGGGCTAACAAAGGTGGGATTCAATGCTTTTACTGCCAACAGCGATGGTGACTGTGCTGGCAAAGAGCTTAAAACACAAGCCAGGAAGTGGCCCCAGCCCCAAAGGATGGACATACCAAGGAGAAGAAAGGGCTATTCAGAGCGTGTCAGGGCTCCTCTAAAGCAAAGCATGCACCTTCCCACCCCAGCCTGGCTTTTAGGGTTTGGTACTTGTGGTGGAGAGCATTGCAAGTGAGAAAACACCTGGGCTGGAGGCAGGAAAGCGTTGGTTCGGGTTCTGTGTGTGAGGCAGGTGAAGGTGGAGGCAGAGCTGCTGGGGACAGTCAGGCTCAGAGGTGCTGAGGTGACTGAATGCAGATCTCCTCTTCCCAGGATGCATTTCTGGAAGAGATGGGTGAAGGTTTGTATTTGTTCTGGGCAAAGTAGAGATGGGGAGGGGGGGGAAGGCAAGGTAGCCAGCACTCCATTCCCGTGCATCACTGTCAGGTTCACGGGCAGTTGTCAGACTCTGTTTTTCAGGCTTGCTTTGATGCTGACTGAGCACCAGTGAGCACCCCAAAGGGAAGTGTCCAGGGGGCTTAGCTGGGATCCACAGGAACCTGGCCAGCTCTCTGGAATCAGACAGCATGGTTCCCATTGGATACCAGTTTCACATTCTGGGAATTAGATATTAGGGGGAAGCTCTTTACAGAGGGAGTGGTGAGGGGTTGGAACAGGCTGCCCAGAGAGGGGGTGGGTGCCCCATCCCTGGGGGTGTTCAAGGCCAGGTTGGATGGGGCCCTGGGCAACCTTGTGTAGATCCAAGCCTGGAGGTTGGTGGCCCTGCCTGTGGCAGGGGGTTGGAGCTCTGTGATCCTTGGGATCCCTTCCAACCCAGACCAGCCTGGGATTCTATGATTCTATTCTATGAATTACACTGACCTCAGCAAACCTGCACCTGATTTACACTGTACTGCTAATTTTCACTCTTCTATCACCATTTCTTCCTGTAACCCAGTAATGGGGACTCTGTGCCTAAATGCCTTCGGAGAGCTGCAGCCAACTGGCACTTGCACCAGTGATGAGTGGGAAGGAAAATGCTGAGCCCAGAGTCCTGAGCTTTATCCACAGGAGCATCCTCCTCCTTGAAGCCTCAGTGCAAAACCTGGGTTATATTTAGTAAACATTTGGCAAATTCCTGTTGCTAGCTCACCCCTTGAGTTTGGATGGGTGTGAACAGACCTTGGGGAATCAAACCCAGGGAGATTTTGCAAAGTTTAAAGCAACCAGCAAGACACAGACGTTCTTTTGTCTCCCCCACAGATGGAATAGTGCTGGGTTATTCCCCCCCAGAAGGAAAGGATGCTGGCAACATATATATAGGGGAGGTCCTGGCTATTCCCAGTTGTTGTGAGATAGGAGATGAAGCAGGAAAAGGGGGAAGGCATCCACCCAGCATCCTGACACGCTGCCTTTAGGAAGAACTGAGCTGCCCTGGGAGTCGAGACCTAAGCCAGAAATCCCAGGCATTTCCCAGCTCCCCACTGCATGGCTGCTCCCATTCAGAGAAGAATCCTTTCTCTTTAAAGAGAGGGCTTCAAGTGTGTCTAATTTAGTCTCCAAGGTGGGCACAGGAAATTGTGGATGAAGCAAGGCGAGCTGTTGTCTGTGAAACTCATTTGCAGTCCTCCATAGTCTCAGCAAGATGTGCTGCCGTCCTCTTTGTCCAAACCACCAATTTGAGGGATTAAATACCTAGCAATTCCATGGAAAATACTCTCATATTTGCTTTTGGTCTTGAGAGTGGGACAAATTATTTCTTCCCTTGTGAAAATCAGCTTGGTGCTGTTAAGGGTAATGGGTTTTGTCTCTGAATCAGGGGGGGCTCTCTCTGCGAGCGGGTTTAATTTAGGAGTATCTACATTGCAGACACTTTAAATGACTCTTCCTCATGCTCTCTTCCTCAGATGCATACTGCTATCTCCATATCTGTGTAAAAGCTTTAGAGTCCAAATATTTTTAACATATCCCACAGGACAATTCCTATAGTGAGTGCTCTCTCCAGTCAAAAATGTTTCCGGGCTCAGGCTGTGAGACCACTGTGTGTGTATGCTACAGGAAAAAACAAATCCATACTTGTAAACAGACAGACTTCCTACCCTCTTCTGAGCAAACACCACTTCTGACCCAAATTTACCCTCTTTCCTAGAAAAAAATCCTTGTTACTTTAATGTATTTTAAACATAGTGTAAATGTCAGCTTGCTTTCTCTGGGGCTTGAGCGTTCCAAGAGACTTTCCCAGCAAGATCCCTGTGGTACCCCACTTTTGAATTCCCTTTGCTTCAGAGAGGAGGAATAAACTCTCTTACACACCTGAGCTGAGTCTCTGGGGTTCTGTGGCTTTGGCATCGTGATGAGTTGGCAGGAGGGCTCTGCAGGCCCTCTCTGCAGCAGCCAAAATGTCCCAAGGTGTTGGGGTACTGCACAAGAAGAAGGAAAAACATGAAGGAATCGCTGCTTGGGAAGGGTGAAATATCTTGGGGAGGGGGTGGGTGTTCAAAGGTAAATCTTCCTGCAGAACGCCTGCAAATGAAACTCGGTGAGCTCTGTGCCTTGTCTTTCCTCAGTGTCTGCCTGAAATGCAATAAAACCTACATCAAAGGCAGGGAGAAGGGCTGGGTCTCCTTCTACTGTGTAATCTTTGTGCTTGGCTGCTGCCTGGCTGCTCGGCAGCATGTGAACAGTATCGCAACCTCAGTCACTCCCATGGCCGGGTCCTGGCGTGCGTCACGCTCAGACACGCAGCCGGCCCGACGTGCGCCCAGGGAGCCTGAGCACCTTCACCTCTCCCTCCCGTCGCTCAGGCTGCCAGGGTGTGGGAGGCATTAGTGCTGGGGGGTGTTTTGGGGCAGGTTTAGGGTTTCTCTGCTGTTCCAAAGCAGAAGTAGGTCTCACTCAGTGGCTGGACCTGAGGGGGTAAATGAAAGCCAGTGCCAGCCAAGGCAACCAGGCTGGGGAAGGGGCTGGAGGGCAAATCCTCTGAGGAGCAGCTGAGGGAGCTGGGGGTGTTCAGCCTGGAGAAGATGAGGCTGAGGGGAGACCTTCTCACCCCTACACTGCCCTGCTAGGAGGGTGCAGGGAGGTGGGCGATGGTCTCTTCAGCCAGGGGACAGGAGATGGGACAAGGGGGAATGGGCTCAAGCTGCCCCAGGGCAGGTTTAGATTAGATATTAGAAAAAAAATGTTTACTGAAAGAGTTGTCAGGGCCTGGCACAGGCTGCCCAGGGAGGGGGTTGAGTCACCTGCCCTGGATGTGGCACTTAGAGATATGGTTTAGCACAGGACTGGAACGGTTGGACTTGATGGTCTTAAAAATCTTTCCCAACCTTGTGATTCTGTGATTCTTTAGGATGTGTGTTCTCACAGCTCCTACACAAGGAGCTGTATCACCCTAAAATCCACTCCCCCAGAAATTTCCCAGGTTGTGGGGGTGTGTTTAGGCTGCGAGATGCTGCTCCCTGAGGATTAAGTGTGCCCATGTGTGCCACCGAGCTTCCTGCTGTTGGCTTCGGTGTCGGAGTTCAGCTCCAAGCTCGCTGGGTCGGGGTGTTGTGTTTATACAGCACCAAGCACAACTGCAGCAAGAGCTCTGAACAGGAAAGTGCAGATGTGCTCTAATGGCTCGGTTCTGTGGCTTAGCCTGTGTTTGTGTGGAATATATAGGTCTGAAAAATGTCTTGTCTCTTTTTTTTGGTGGATTGTTTTAACTTCGCTTGCTGGTGCCTCCTGCCCCCGTTTCTAATATAACAGGAGAGATGGAGCCAGGTTTGAGTTAGTGCCTCTGGAACAAGTCCCATCCTTCCTCTACTGTTTTTTTCCTTCCTGGCACCACTCTTATCAGCTGCACTGATCACAAACTGAAGCTGAAGGTACCAACCAGGTGTCCGAGCTGCACTGAGAAGGGGCTCAGCCCCCCAGCCTGCTCTTTGCTCGGACACACCACCATCCTCCAGAGCTCCTCAGAGACATCCCTGACCTGGGAGGAACCAGTTTGTGGTTCAAACATCAGGGAACATCCAACCAGGAGTGGAGATGGGAGCTGCATACATGGTGAGGTAGAAGGAGTTGCTTTTAATGTTGGCTTTATTTCTGTAATCACTGAGCAAATAATGCAGCCACGCCTGAGCAGGGACTGGATGGGCAAGATGAGCAGGTCCCTTCTGCTGGAGTGCTAGCACAAATGAGTCAGCAGGTCAGAGAGATCAGTATTGGGGCGCTGGCATCTCAGTGATCAGTTCAAGGAACTGCTCAGGGGCTGCTTGGAGTGACTCTGAAGGAGGCCAGACCTGGTACCCCACTGTGATACCCCCAAGTACCCCTTTGCCCCCAGATTTCTGTGCTGCTGCGTCTTTTGGATGCCAGACACGCTCTGCATCAGTGGTGGCTTTGTTGTACTGGTGGTCCCTCTGCATAGGTGGTAAAGCTTAGGATGGGGCCCTGGGCAACCTTGTGTAGCTCCAGGCCTGAGGTTGGTGGCCCTGCCTGTGGCAGGGGGGTTGGAGCTCTGTGATCCTTGGGGTCCCTTCCAACTCAGACCATTCTATGATTCTAAGCTCTCCAGGTTATTCCTCTAGGGACTGCAGCATAATGCTGTGATGAGCAGGGTGGATGGGATGGACCTTGACTGTTGTAAACCAGAAAACCTGTGGTGAGGCCTCTGAACCTGTGAGGGCTGATACCAGCCTGTGCCCCTCGTGGTACATCACTTTGTTGAGGGTTGGCTGTGGAGCACTGGAGACAATTTTATGCAGCTTATAAGCAGAAAAG
This sequence comes from Porphyrio hochstetteri, assembly GCA_020800305.1. Lineage (NCBI taxonomy): Eukaryota > Metazoa > Chordata > Aves > Gruiformes > Rallidae > Porphyrio > Porphyrio hochstetteri. The sequence continues at coordinate 5,306,904 of CM036926.1, read as the reverse complement.
CCCTTCCTCTCTTCAGCCTTGCTCTTCACCGTGGTTCCTTTCTGCTGCTCCTGAGGGGATGTTCATTTAGAGAGCTAAATCATTCCTTTCTCCCTGGGAAACAAACCCCACAGCAGATCAGATTCTGTCTTTTCATCTCTCTGGATCAGCCAGCGAAGAGAAGCTGGCACATCCCAGCTGCTGTGGGGATAACTTTGGGATGTTGTGCTTTTCCAGCACCTCCTTTGGTACTCAGATGTGAGCAGAGCTCTCTAGAAAGTCTGGCTCCATGCATACATGTAGGTCTTCTGTGCTTTCCTCAATCACCAAGTAGCCAGGATCACAGCCTGGCCCTGTGATGTCTCAGGGGGAGCTGGCAGTTCAGCCCCTTGCTCCCCTCTCTGCTCTGCTGTGTGGGCACATAGCTGTCACCACACTCCCATTCCAAGTCTTGGGTACTGGTGAAGTCCACAGCATTTACTGGACACATCCTCTTTGATATAAAGAGTTTGACTACTCTAAAGCAGTCACCAATAGGAAAAAACCCACCCCAAACCAAAACCACATCGTTTTCCGTGCTGTCACCCTTCGAATGAGCCCTGTAGCTGCTGTGGATGTTCTGCCTCAATGGCTAATGCCAAGCAGGGAGGGGGATAAACAAGCAAACAGAGTGACAAGGAAAAAATAAAGCCCTGTAAGAGGGGGGGGAAAAAAAAAGCAACGTGTCTAGAAGACAACTCAAGGGCAGCCAGTGATGGGCAAGAGAAATCCTGCCACTTCCAGTCATATCAGGGGAGAGGAAAGCCATGCAGACGTTGTGTTGTCATCCTTAAATTACTCAGGTTAGGGCAAATTATGACAGCTGTGTTCAGAGTGTGTGTGAGCACGGGCAAAGAGCTGAGGAGGGCTCTGGCTTCTCCTGCCAGAGTGTGCTGGCTGTGGGCAGCAGGAGAGGCGAAGGGCAGAGTGGCTGCTGCATGGACTGTGTCACTCAGTCACCCCTGTCCTGCAGCAACGCAGCCCTGGGGTGGGGGGGTTGTGTTACCAGCCTGGAGGATGAGTGGGAAGCCCACCACCTGCATCCCGAGTGGGATGCTCACCTTCTTGGGGAGTGTGGGTGGTTGGAAAGCTTGAACCAGGGCTTGAACACTTCTTGAACGCTTCTAAGTGAGATCCCTCCCTGGGGGAGAAGACCCCTGTAATTGCAGCAGCCTGCTTTGGAAAATCACCCATTTCTGTGCAAATTCAGGGTCTGTTCCTTTTTTTTTCTAGGAGAGTCAGAATAAAATCCATTGTGATTCACTCCTGGGATGGTGAAAGTGAGCTGGGAAAGACATGAGCAACTACTTAATCCCCTTCCCATAGCTCCCAGGCAGCCAGATACCAGAGCTAATAACTGCTCCTAGGCTGGGATGGTGAGCAGGGATGCTGGGCTCTGTCACAGCTTGGCAGCAGCCAGGATGCGTGCAAGGCATGTCTGGAGGAAAGAGAGACCCTGCAACATGGGAAAGGTGCAGGAGATGTGGGGGTGGCAGCAGATGGCACCTAAGGTTTTTGGATAACTCAAACCACGGCTGCTGTGTATGCACAGCATGGAGCAGCCAGTGACCCAGCAGCACTTGGTCCTGCATGGACAGTCATTCCCTGAATGAGGAGATTTGCAGGAGGTCACCTGGCAGGGCAGAACGGGGGAGTCAGGAAAGAGGAGGGCACTCCATAGGTGGGCAACAGAAGGAAAAACCTGGGATGCAGAGAGAGGTAAAGAGTCACGGGACTCTGAATGGGAAGCTGAAGCATCCAGCCAGCAACTGCTGTGTGAGCCCCAGATCTGACTTGCTGGGGAGTAGGGCAAGCCTCCACTATCACATGCAAACAATTTAGTTGGAGAAACATGATTTTACTGCCTGCTGAGTGCTTTTCCAAATGGGACCTGAAGCTTTCACACACTTCTCTGCCTCTCCTGCATTCTCTTATTCCTCAGAGGCAGAGGGATTTTTATCTTCATCCAGCATTTACCAAAAAAGAAATATTCATAAACCCAGCTGCCTTAAAAAATAAAGCCCCTTTCCTAGTCTATGCTAATAATTTACTGTTATTCCAGGTTTTATTACAAGCTCTTTCAAGGGCTGCCCAGAGCCCCATCCGTAAATAGCACATAACTCAGGCCATGAGGATTTCCTCCCCAGTGGGACTTTTAATGTCTAAACCAGAGGTGTCAAACAAGCAGCTCAAAGACCCATTGTGGCCCTGGAGAGTTCTACATCTGGACTGTATCTCAGTGCTTAACACATTAGCTTTTGCCCCAAGCAGCTCTGGATTTCCCTCGTCAGTCTGTGCTGAACCCGAGTTAGGTTTGATTTAAGAGGCTAAGCATTCAAAGGAAAAGAGAAGGTACCTGCTGAAACGTTCAAAGTGCTGCCCTGAAGGCTCCCAGGGTTTTGGAGCAGGGTGCGGGCACCTATCTCCCCTGAAGCGATGCGCATTGCACCCGGACCTGCTTGGAGGGAGGAAGGGCTCCCTGTGCCAGGGGCTGGTCCCAGGCACCATCCATCCCTTCCTTCTCTCTGGCTATTGCTGCATCTCCAGATGGCTGTGTGCACTCGAGGGCTGGGGCTGCCCTCAGAACACGGTCCGTGTTGTTGTTAGAGGGTGACTCTGCCATCCCCAGCTCTGGTGCCCTGGCTGTGTGGGCAGGGAGCAGGCAGAAGGGAGAGGAGGGGGTAGCTCCTCTGTCCTGCCCTGGGACAGGGAGCACTAGTGGCTCCATGTCCTCCTTGCCTCTTGCAGGAGGTGGAGTGTGGCCTCAGGGAGGCAACTTGGGAGACTCTGACTCCCTTCCTCCCTCTTCCATTACCTTCATGGGTGGCACCATGCCGTTTTCTTATCTGCTTTCTCTCTTGCTCAGTCTCAGGCCTGTCCCCTTCCCCTGTTCCCACAGTGTCCAGCATGGGAAGACTCCAATCTCAGCTGGGCCATTGGGGTGCAACAGTGCAAGGCAGGGAAACACTCAAGTGCCACTCATACAAGGAGAGATGGAGACTGTGCTGCACCCCTCTGCCTGCTGCAGAAGTGCCTGTCACTAGGAATAAAAGCTGGTTTAATGTTTAGGGACTAGTTCCTTTCTTGGTTAGAGCACTCTTTAGCTTGGCAAATCCAGTCCCAAACTGGGCAGCTGGTCTGGAATGACAATGAGAAGGGTACTGGGGTAGGTGATTTGAGTCTCTTGGCACTTTTGATCAGAGCCCAGCCCAAACTGGATGCTCAGCCTTGGGATTTGCCCCCACGCTGGGTCCTTTGCAATGCAAAGATCAGGCTTAGGGGACAAAAGAGAAACTCCGTTTCTGTGGGGGGGTTATTTTCTGTCCTAACTCCTTTTGATGCATTAAATCCGTGGCCTGGACCCACCTGAAGTATGGTATTTCATGAGAGCATGGCAGTGTCACCATACTGGGTCGGGTTAGGGGATGGGCCTTTGGTTATAGCAGCCTGACCACACTCAGTCCCTGCAGAAGGAGACTTGGGTGCTCAGCACCAGCCAGCATCTGGCTCATCCCTTGGGGAGGGCACTCCTGGTTTCACCACAGCACTGCCCCAAATGCCAGTGTGGTGTGAACGGGTTCACCCATCACGGAGGGGCCGGGGAGAGCACCCAGCCATCCCATACACCCTGAGGAGGCCTGGTGCCTTTTCCTCTCTTCCCTTGGAGGTTCACATCTCCACACCCGGGCGCTGGGGAAGCCAGCCCAGACAACCATCCCGTGCCTCTTCCATGCAGCACCTGCTGCCTTTCTGGAGTGCTTCTGCCCCGGATGCCTCCACGTGAGGTCCGGGTGGATCCTGTTAGACTACCCAGCAGAAGGCAGGAAGGGCAGACAGCTGCCAGCACCCAGGTCTGCTGCCAGCACCAGGTCTGCAAACTCCCCAGCGACTCGGCTGCCTTTCATCCCTGGATGATCCCTCATTTCCCTCCCCTTCTCCTGACTCCCTCCCCGTGCTCCTTCTCGCCTGCCTGCAGCAGGTTGATAGGCGAAACCTGCTGCTCCCGTGTAAGTGTTGTAATGACATTAACAATCTGCCACCGGCAAGTTTCCAGCGTGAGGCGAGCAGCCTCCGCTCCGAGCGTGCAATCTTGGCAGGCTGACACTTTCCCATGCCTTCTGCCCTCTGTCAGCGGGGAGGTGGGCCACTCCCAGCCTGACAGCTCCGACAGGATACCTTCACAATGACTGAAATAATAGGCCGGGCGATGGGAAAATGAGGCCAAGAGAACCCAAGGGTGAGTTACAAGATGAATAACTTCCCCCAAGCCACGTCCCAGAGCATGCCTTGGCCTGCTCTTGATTCACCAGCTGACTTCCCCCTCCTTCGCCTTGCTCCACCGCCCTCCGCTCCCCTTCCCCGGGGGACAGACCTGTCTGGATTCCGTCACTTGCCTAAAATAACTGAGAGGGTTCAGGGAGGAGAGGAAAAGGCAGCAGAGGGGACAGGCACAGAGGGAGCGCAGAGCCCTGCGGAGCCTCAGCCCCGGGGGGGTGTGAAGAAACAGGGTGGGACAAGTGAGGAGCCAGGTGAGGATGATGCCAGCAAGGATTGCAGAAGTTGCATCTTGGGCCCATCCTTTTTTGGGCCTTCTGCTGCCCTGCTTTAACTTAAAGCTTCAGATGGAGTCCCTGAGCCATGTTTGCTCAGGTACCGGTTCTGGTGCTGCCAAGAAGCTGTAGTTTCTGTGGCTCTGCTCTGGAGAATTACGTGCTCTCCAAACTGAGAGCCCCCAGCCCCAGGCAGCGCAGTGGGAGCTGCTGGCAGAGGTGAAGATGCAAAGAAACGCAGGGCAAAGAGGGCAGCACCTCACCAAATGCCAAAGTCGGTGTGGGAGCAGAAGGGTCCCCCCCACCAGCCCTCCCACCCTGCAGAGAGATGGCTGCTTTGGTTTTCTAGGAAGCAGCCAGTCCCGGGGCTAAGCAGGGAGATTAGGAGACAGCTCATTATCTGGTGAGTGACACCAGGAGCCCTGCCTATGCAGCAGCCTGCAGTGTCAGCACAGGCCTGTCTTACAGCAGCACCGGGCAGGTGCTAGTCTGCCTGCCACCTCCAGCACTTGGACTTCCCACCAGGTTGCTATTAGCAGTAAAAGAGCCCTGAGAGAAAGCTTAACAACACTCCCCAGCAGGTAATCAGGCCAGCGCAGCGGCGTTACGGGGAGGTGCTTTGCCCACCCTACCTTCCAACTCGCCTGCTTCTCACCCTGGGTTTTAACATGCACCAGGGCTGTGTCCAGTTGGAGCCGAGTCCTGTTTCTATCCCCATTCCATATTCTGCAATTCGTCTGCACGTCAATCAAACCTGTTGTTAGCCACAGCTGTCACGTCAAGTCCACGTCTAGCAACACGAGTGATTGACAGCAAAGTTTGTTATCTGCGGATGTGTCATCCCATCCAGCACCCAGTGCTGGAGTGCTGCCTGACAGGTCATCAGTGGGAGACTTCCATCATCCATATATTATGAGATGGTTCGAACAAATCATTTCTCAGCCCGTCTCCGACACACGCGTTCCTCTGCATCCCTGTTAAGCTGAGAGATAGGATTTGACAGCAGAAGGGGGTGGAGGCCGATGGACCTTGGTCAGACAAATCCTGGAGGGTCAGCAAATAAAAACAGGCTGTATCCATTTCCGTCCTGGCTCCTCTGAAGGAATTTGAGGCAGCAGGTTCGCAAAGCAATGGGAAGAAAAATCAGGAGGAGTAGAAATGTGAGGGCCTTTTGTTAGCCCTACAGAGGCTAAGCAGATTTTTCCACAGACTGTGAGAGCTCAAGAAGAGCTCTCTGATTTGCTTTCTTGCTCACTTCTTGTCCATAAGAACCAGCCCAAACCCTCCTTTGCAAAGAGCCGTGTAGGAAAAGGCAGGGATAGATAGATAGAGGGTGACCCTCACCTGTCAGCCAAAAGAAAGTTGGGATGTGGAATGGGAGTTTGTGTTACCACTTAATTGCTTTCAGACACTGGTGCACTGGCCTTAGAAACCAGTGGAATGGAAAGACTCCACTTAATCTTGATAAACTTCAGTGCAACATGATCCCAAGGAGGATTCGTTGTGTTTCAGGACTTGATGTTAGTGGGGCTGTTCTCCTCTGAGAGCAGCTGCATGCAAAACAGGGTGAGAACTGGGGGATGAAGTCATGATCCAGTGTCTGCAATTAATGTGTCAGGCAATATGAGAATACAGTGACTTGTTCAATTCATTGTTTGAAGCTTTTTCCCCCCCCCTTCATATTATAAATGGTATTTCATACACATTTAAATGCTCTTAGACAAAAGGGTTGTTCCCAAATTGATATTTTTTCACAATTTTTTTTCTTCCCAAGCAGACCTTTTCTTCCCAGGGACCTTTGAAAATCCCTCTGTTTGGAATGAAAATGATATATCAATTGTGGTAGAAAAGCTTCATGTCCTCTGGGGTAGAAATGATGTCCTCCACAGAGGCACAGCCACCAGCAGATTCATGGCCTGGAGTTAGTTGGGCTCAGGAACAGTTGGATCTCAGGTCCCCTGCAAACTTTTCCATCCTTTTTATGGCACTAGCAACTCTCAGTGGGATCTGGATTCTTGTTAAAGCCAGTGGAATTATTGAACTGACACATATCAGCCTCTTGCCCAGTACTGGGGACTTACCTCTGTTTGCATCCCTGTTTGGGTACTACAGGGAAGTGACATCTATATCTGGAGGCTTTTTGTGTTCCCAGGAATGGGATCGGCTCACCCAGGTATCATTGGAAGCCTCCAACACTGTTGGGTTGTGTGTTAGTTTGTGAACATAGAGGTCAGCTTATAACACCCAGTATCAAAGAGATATTAAAGGCAAATCATAAAAATAGCTTCCCCCATCCCACACAACCCTTGTGTTTTGATTTCCTGGTGTAGAAACCCAAAAGTTTGTTTGGACTGTAACTAGTGAGGTTTAGAGTCACAACTCGCTCCTAACGACTTCAGTTGGTTCAGGGGGGGAGTTTAAACCCAGCAAACAGAGAATTAAACCCACAACTGGCTTTATAATTCTGCACTTAAAAATAACACTCACAAACACTCTGATCTGCTACATTTTGGAAGCTGCCAAATTTGGATACAGGGCTTTCCAGTGGGGCAGAGGGTGGGGGGAGGAAAATGGTATTTGACAGTTCTCCAAACACCAGGGGACACTAAATCAGGGTGTTTTGATTAGTATATCTATTAGATAGGTGATTACAGATGGATGGGTATCTAGGTAGGTAAATAGATGGACAGATAAAGAGACTGAGTCACCAAGTCACAGAATGATGGGGTTTGGAAGGAACCTCTGGAGATCATCTAGTCCAACCCCCTGCCAAAGCTGGATCACCTCGATCAGTCTGCACAGGAGAGTGTCCAGGTGGGGTTTGAATGTCTCCAGAGATGCAGATTCCACAACCTTTCCAGGCAGCCTGTCCCAGGGCTCTGCTGCTTTCCCAGTAAGGAAGTTCTTCCTCAGGGTTAGATGGAACTGCCTCTGGTCCAGTTTGTGCCCATGTCCTGTCCCTGGGCACCGCTGAAAAAAGACTGACCCCCATCTCCCTGACCCCCAGCCCTCAAGAATTTATCAGCACTGAAAAGATTCCCCTCAGTCTTCTCTCCAGGCTAAACAGCCCCAAACCCCTCAGCCTCATCAGAGAGACGTTCCAGTCCCCTCATCACCTCCATAGCTCTTTGTTGTCCCCTCCCAGAGAGGGATGCATGCACAAGTCCCCAGCACAGGTATGTATATACAGCCTGCTCCTTCTCCAGACCACGCTCCTGCTCTGCAGAGCACACAGGGAGGGTTTCCTGGGTGGCACTGGTGTGCCACAGGCCAGGAGCACACACACAGGTAGTGTGGACCTGCGGAGCAGCTGCCCTGCTGCTGTTTGCTCGTAGGTGATGGCCTGTTTTGCATCCACACCAGAGCTGCATGTTGCATTATGGAGGGTGTTTTCCCCTCTGGGCTGAGCCCTCCTACCCTCCAAGGCCACATATAAAGAAAAGGAGCCCTAGAAACAAATCTTTCTCCTGCATATTTATAATTAAGCACCCTCCTTGCTTGCACGACCTACAGCCCTGGGAGCGGGTCGCGCTCCCCTGAGAGCAGACCTCCTCATGCTAACACATGCTGTCAGCTGTTTTAACAGCCACAACCCGAATGGCAACAGGAGAAAGAGGGGGGGAAAAAAGGCTTCTAAAGGATGTGGCTGTGTCTCTTGTTAGTGAGCTGACCTTGTGCTTCCAGAATCACGTGCGTGCAAGGGGCACAGTCAGCTCGGCGCTCCTCTAGCCAGGGGCCAGGGCACTTCAAGATGTGTAAACGTGCTGGGGCTGAAGGATGGTGCACTTTGGCAGGAGGGAGAAAGACCGTGAGGTCCATAGCACAGGTCACATTGGTAGGTGAAACAATCAGCAGCCAGGATCCTTCCTAACAGCTCCCTCCCATCAAGCTGAGTTGCTCTGAGGCAGCTGAATTTACCCTCCTCGCAGCCAGGTCACTGCACTTTGGGCCCCACTAAAAATAACCAGGCAATAGATGTGTCTTAGTCTATCTGAATCTGAAAGAGCAGTTGGTGTCATCATCCCATAGCTGTTGTGTACACTTCTGCACCAATGCTGTTCCAAAGTCGTTATGCCAAGAAAGCAACGAAGCTTTTGATGGTCAGTGGTGATGGAAAGAGAATTCCTGCTTGGACTTAGAGTGGAAAAAGCTGTTTCACAAAGCAAAACGTGCTAAGAAATGACTTGCTGGCTATGGCTGTTCTTCACATCCTCTCTAATTTCTTGAGGTGTCAGTGCCTTGCAGAGTAGGGCCCCATTCCTTGGCTGGAGGACACCAACATACCATGTGCAGGTAACAGCAGCAATGTCACTGCCCTTGGCTATGAGCCTCTGGATTTGTTCCACCTTCTCACCTCCTAATTTCTTGCCCTAGGACCTTGGATGCAGAGGGACTGGAAGATGTAAGAGGAGACCCTACAGAACCCAAGCAGCCTTCGGGGCATCCTTCCCTGCATGGCATCAGTGCAGAACCAAGCAAGTAGAGTGCCAGGAGCAGTGAGGGAAGAAGGATGGAGGGGACACGGATGGGGAATAGCAAGGATGCAAAGTGTCCATCTTCTGACTGGATCTGGGTGAGTCTCACACTGTTGCTCTTGTGAAAAATACAGCAGTGGGCCAGGACTTCATGGTTCATAAAGAAAAGGTGGAACTTTGGTATCATTTTTGTCCTCCAAGAGAACAGGATCTAAACCCAGTTACATCAACCACAGGATCTGAATCTGACCCCCTCTCTCCATACTGATGCTTCTTTGTTTTCCCAGAGAAAATCCATTGGCTCTAGCAATCACCCCTTTGTGAGCAGAGTGCTTCATGCTTGTTTTATCTTCTCCAGATTTTGAGGGAGGGGAGGGGGGGGAGAGAACAAAATCTCTACACATGTAAACAGCCTTAATGAGAAAAACTATAAACCAAGATCTGCCTGCTTTCAGAAACAGAGTTAAATATAGCTCCTAAATGCTGCTAATTGATTTTAGCTGTCTGGGGAAAGCTTTTGCCTTCACACCATCCCACCCACGCTGCTCAACAGTTCCTCACCTGCCCCTGTCGCTCCATAGGGCACGGGGAATCGGTAGCAGGGCCCCTGCACTCAATATTTGTCAGCTGTTTTAGCACCCAGGGAAACACGGGCTGCTCAGAGACCCTGACTTAGGCCTTCGTTGCACCTATGTGGCTTCTCATGCCTTCTTTCCATCTGCCACACTCTATTTTTAGGTTCTGCCCTTGAAATTTCTCTCTTTCTCTTTTTTTTTTTTCCCCTTCTTTTTCTTTTTTCTTCCAGCACAAGTCTGTTTACAAATATTTGCCTCTGAGAAGTTCTGCTGCTCAAACAGGCAGAAGAGGGGAGAAAAAACCCACCACACTCATCATCTCATCTCGTCTCTGCATGGACAACACATACACCCAGGTGGGTAGGATCTTGCAAGCAGCCAGAAAGGCTCTGTTCATGAAGGAAAGGATGGCTCCTTTCTTCATGTCCAGGAGACAGGGATCTCCTGGAAAGAGCTGTCTGCTAATAGCTCAGAAAATAGAAAGAAGTGCAAAGGTGGAGGTGGGTTTCTTGCTCTCTGAGGCAGTGAGGAATAACCTGTGGATGTGTGGTCAGTAGTGTGGGGGTTTTTTACTAGGCAGGAGGTGTGAATAAGAGGGTGGTTATTGGTAGAAAATTATTGTATAATGTATTTCCCCCTCTGCTCTGCCCTGGTCAGGCCCCACCTGGAGTGTTGTGGCCTGTTCTGGGCTCCCTGGGATAGAAAAGCTAGGGATCTCCTGGAGAGAGTCCAGAGGAGGCTACAGAGATGATGAAGGGCCTGAAGCATCTCCCCTGTGAGGAAAGGCTGAGTGAGCTGGGGCTGTTCAGCCTGGAGAAAAGAAGACTCAGGGGGGACCTGATTAATGTTTATCAATATCTGAAGGGTGGGATGCAGGGGAAATGGCCAGCCCCTTTTCAGTGTCTGTGGGGACAGGACAAGGGGTGATGGCCTCAAGCTGGAGCACAGGGAGTTCCACACCAACATGGGGAAGAACTTCCTGGTGAGGGTGAGGGAGCCCTGGGACAGGCTGCCCAGGGGGTTTGGAGTCTCCTTCTCTGGAGATATTCCAGCCCTGTCTGGACACCAACCTGTGTGACCTGTCCTAGGGACCCTGCTTTGGCAGGGGGTTGGACTCTATGATCTCTGGAGGTCCCTTCCAACCCCTACATCTCTGTGAGTCTGTGATTCTGTGATATATATTGTGCTTCTAATCCGCCCCCCCTAGAATTATAAACATCCTGCTGTAAGGCAACAGGGAGATACTGGCCCCACATCATCTGCTGGGATAGAGAGAGAGATGCAATTACCTTATTATCAATCAACGTGGTCAGATGTAGGAAACATCCTCCTGCTTACAGGGACAGAAGTAGGAAGGGGAGAGGTCCACAGAAGCGTGCGTGCTGATGGGGTATGCAAACTCCTGGCTGATGGGTTATACAATGGAGGAGCTTTTCAGCGCGTGTGGGATCGGGCTTGTCTGTTGCATAAGAGCCCTGCCGTGGCCATACAGGAGTGATTTATCTCTGGGTAATATGATGGGCTCTTGAATCGCAGTGAAAAAACCCCCTTTCCTTAACAATAGTTCGGGGTAACCTTATAATAACCTCCTCCACCTTCCCCAGAGAAACGCTTCAGCCAGATAAAGGAATTTGTTATCCACACAGAAACATCTGCCCCCTTCCTCTGAAAGGACCAGCTTAGAGTGACAGTTACCCTTTCCACACCGTTCTGCATCGCTCTTTTAAACAGCAGCAGGATCAAGCTTGGATGGAGATGTTGTTTGTGGTGGGGTTTAATTCAATAATAATAATAATAATAATAATAATAATAATAATAATAATAATAAAAAAAATGTATGTATTATCATTTACATATTAATTTATTTTTAAATAAAAATAAAAATAAATTTAATAATAATTATTACTTAATAATAATAAAACTAATAAGATAATTATAATAAAAAAGAAATAATTATTAAATTATTAATAAGTAAATAAGTATTGAATAATAATAATTATTAAATTTATTATACTATTTTTATTTTTATTTAAAAATAAATTATAAAAAGGATAAAAATAAATATTAAAATAATAAATAGATTTAATAATTATCATTAAATTTATTATTTTAATATTTATATTTATATTAATAAATTATAAAAAGGATAAAAATAAATATTAAAATAAAAATATATTTAATAATATTATCATTAAATTTATTTTATTATTTTTATTTTTATTTAAAATAAATTATAGAAAGGAGAAAATTTATTATAAAAATTTAATTATTATTATTAAATTTATTTTATTATCTTTATTTAAAAATTATAAAAAGGATACAAATAAAAAAGATAATAAAAATTTAATAATAATAATTATTGTTCTTATTATTATTAAATTTATTTTATTATTTTTATTTTTATCCTTTCTTTTTTTTTTTTTTCACCTACAGGCTTTGGTTGTGGATGGCTCACCTGAGCTGGATTTGCAGAGTTGGGGGGGTTTTTTATTTCATAATGATGGATGTGCTGGTTAAATGTAATGGAAGAGGCAAGATAGCAGAGCAGAAATTTGGCGCCAAGTGCCTTGCTTTGAAAGAGCCTGCATTCCAGCCTGCCTAAGAGGGGCTAAATGGAAAGATCTGATTAAGCGTCTCAGTGTTGTGACCCTGACCTCAAAGAACACGCCGATTCTCTGGAGGAACTTCATTTCAATTAATCAACTTAACAGCCTGAGTAAATCTGGCTGCATCCATTGAGCCAGGGGAACTGCTCCCTCTCCTCGGAGGGGCCTGGGGATGCTCGACCCGAAAGGACGAGGCAGTGTGTTGCTGGTATGTGTGCCTTGGCTGCCCTGGCTTGAGGGATTTAGGGATTGCCAGTGTCTCCCTCTCCATGACAGGTAGCAGGCTGGCTGGGGAATAATGGGGAGATGACCCCTGAGCCCCCCCTGCCCACCTGTAAAACCACACAGCAGTTGGCCTCCTCCCAGTGAGGCTGGGGGTGGGATGGGATGGGATGGGATGGGATGGGATGGGATGGGATGGGATGCTCTCACCTGCCCTATGAAGAGAGGCTGAGGGAGCTGGGCTGGTTCAGCCTGGAGAAGAGAAGGCTGTGGGGGGACCTCATTGCAGCTTTCCAGTGCCTGAAGGGAGCAGAGAAACAGGAGGGGAATCAGCTTGTTAAAAGGGTAGATAATGGCAGGACAAGGGGGAATGGATTAAAACTAAAGGAAGGAAGGTTTAAATTAGATATTAGGGGGAAGTTTTTTACAGAGAGTGGTGAGGGGCTGGAACAGGCTGCCCAGAGAGGGGGTGGGTGCCCCATCCCTGGGGTGTTCAAGGCCAGGTTGGATGGGGCCCTGGGCAACCTTGTGTAGCTCCAGGCCTGGAGGTTGGTGGCCCTGCCTGTGGCAGGGGGTTGGAGCTCTGTGATCCTTGGGGTCCCTTCCAACTCAGACCATTCTATGATTCTATGGGATGGTTTGGGATGGGATGGAGGGGCTAGACCCCATGCAGAAAGGGAGGAGGGGTGGGCAGCTTCCACCCCTCCACCCCATGGGCCATGCCTCCCTCACCCCAGCTTCTCCTGTGCACCAGTGATGCACTGGTGCCCGTCCTGCCCAGTGCTGCGTGCTGCATCACTCCCTCCCAGGCAGGGAAGGGGAATAGTGAAGCAGCAGCAGAGCAGGAGATGGAACCATAGTCAGAAGAGGCAGACAGTGAGGAAGCAGCTGTGAGAGGCAGGGAGTGGAGTGCAGGGAGGAGGATAACCCAAAAAACCCCTTTCATCTCTGGGGAACTTGCAGGCAGAAGGATAAAAGGCACCAGGGCAGGAGATGGGAAGGGGAAAAGACTTCAGCTGGAGCCTCTGGTGCTTTTCCTGGGTGGTTCTTTGCCAGCTGGTGACGTGGGCCAGCCCAGAAGCTGAAAGGGACTTTTCTTCTTGCCTGGGGTCTTGCAGGAGGCTCTTTCCTTGCACCCAACAGCCCCTTGTAGGGGATGTCTGCCGGGGCCACAGCAGCACCATGGAGATGTGGCTGACCTAGTGCTAACCATGTCACTGGGGTTTCCTGCTGGAACTGAATTCCCTGCTCCAGTTCTCCTTCTGCCAGCTCTGGAAACGGGCAGTTAACAGCTTTTCCCCCTGGAAGAAGGTAGGGTTGTTGCAGTGAAATTCAGATGAAGGGGACATCACGGTCCAGCTGGGTTTCACCACCATCTTCCTCCCACCTCACCTTGCTCCACCACACCTAGATCATGCCATCACACCCATGGACCTCTGGCTGCCTGTGCTCTGCCTAACCATTATCAACTTGGCGCCGTGTCCATCCCTTTGGACTTTTACCTTTCAGCAGCGGCACACTTTGCTCTTTTACTGCACCTTTAAAGGCATAAGACCAAATTTAGCTCAATCTGGGAAAGCAGCTGTATAGGAAGCCTTGAAGGAGCATGGCAGCCACCCAGCTGCAGAGGAATACCTGGCAGAGGGAGTAGAGCAGTTGCAGAAGGATGGGGGTCTGGGGAGGGCAGGCACAGCGATGGCACCCGAGTTGTGCATCTTCTGATGTGATCTGGAGTTAAGGGCAGCAATGTCCCCTGCTGCAGAAGGATTTTGGAAGTCACAGAATCACAGGATAAGTAGGGGTTGGAAGGGACCTCCAGAGATCAGAGTCCAACCCCCCTGCCAAAGCAGGGTCCCTAGGACAGGGCGCACAGGTCAGTGTCCAGATGGGGCTGGAATATCTCCAGAGAAGGAGACTCCACACCCCCTGGGCAGCCTGTCCCAGGGCTCCCTCACCCTCACTGGGGAAAAGTTCTTCCCCATGTTGGTGTGGAACTCCCTGTGCTCCAACTTGAGCCCATCGCCCCCTGTCCTGTCCCCACAGCCACTGAGAAGAGGCTGCCCATGTCCCCGTGTCCCACCCTTCAGCTATTGATCCCCATTGATCAGATCCCCTCTCAGTCTCCTTTTCTCCAGGCTGAACAGCCCCAGTTCTTTCAGCCTTTCCAAGTCTGTTGGTGCCACACATCTCATGACCGAGACACAGAGAAACCTACGACTTGGCCAAAAAACCAAGGAGCAGGTGGTGGTGCTGGACTCAGATGTGGGGTGCTGAGTATGGGGGGGCTCTGCTCCCTCAGTGCAGTGCTTCTCTGGAGGCTGCAAGGGCAGCAGCACCCTTTGGTGCCAGCATCTCAGGGTCTCCCTTAAGAGGCAGAGCAGTGACTGACTGCTTCCCTCACGCTGGGAGATGAGCATCCCCAAGGAACACCATGGCATGTGGCATGTTTGCACTGCTGCAATCATTCAAAACCCACTCAGAAAAGAGGGTGGGCTTTTTTTTTTCCCCCCCTCCCTGTACCAGAGCTCAGCTCTTTTGGCCCCAGTACCTTGTCACTAAAAAAAAATCTGCTGAATCTAGGGGTGATCTGGAAGGGGACAGGGCAGTGAGGGACAGGTCCAGAGCCACGGTGCTGCCCTGGGGAAGTATACAGTTACAGACAGGCGACAGGCAGGCTTTCATCTGCTCTTCCAAGCCTTCTTCAGACAGAAGAGGAGGGGTGGTAACTGGCTGTGGGGGATTGAAGAGAATTGCTGTAACATGATTTTATGTCTGCTATTGCATAACAAAACCTCCTGGGAAGCTCCTGATTCAAATGGATCACTGGCTGTGGGATGGAGGACTTTCAGCATCGATCCCTTGCCCACGCATTGGTGCAGAGGGGTTGCTGGGCTGGATGGGTATCAAGCTCTGAGCAGGCTGTGCTCCTGCCTCTTAACCTCAGCTGCAACCTCAGGAAGGTGTAAGCAAGCCTCCAGCAGCAGATAATCTGCTTTACATACCCACTGCCACGCACATCCACAGCGCCTTTGCTCTCCCTGCAGCCTGACTGCTGCTATAGAACCAGCCCTTGGAAGGTGTAAAATGTGTTTCCCTTCCAAAAAAACAAAAAAAAATAAAAGGGGTTAATTCCCTAAACCTGTTTAATTAATGAGATGTTCTACAAACATCGCTCCCACCACCACACAACCCACCTAGCCCAGTCCCTGGGAGCCAGGAGGAGGGAAAGCAGCTTTGCCTGTGGGGATCCCAGGGAGCAGAGCTGGGAAGAAGCCCAGCCAAGATGGGTTATACCTCTGGCCGTGGCTTTGGCACCCACGCTGTCATCCTGTTCAGGCTGGGAGATTACCCAGATAGCCCCACCTCATAAATTTGGAGCAGAGCACACAAAGCTTTCCCTTCCATCCCCCTGGCATTCACTCCCTCCTAATGGTCTTTCTCCCCTCTCCTCGGCCTTATTAATTGGTGACAATTGGAAGTGGTTAATTCTCTGTGTGTGTGTGTGTGTGTGTGTGTGTGTGAGGCTGCAATTGCTTCCACTTGGCCAGGATTCAAGTACCAGGGGGTGAGGCAGAATGGGTGGCAAAACTGTCTTTTCCTCAGTTCCCTTGCTTACTGGGGGGAGGTTAAAAAAAGAAAAAGCAGCAGCCACAACCCCGAGTTATTCTCTTTTATGAGGTGGGCATTGTGCAGCCAGGCAATTGAATTTACAACAGCATTGAGTATCAGAGTCTATCTGGCCCTGTCAATGAGAGTGGCGAGGGGGGGAAAAAAAAAAAGACACACATTAACCCTCAGCTCGCAGTTCCCAGGCGTTTCAATAGGGTTCCCAACTTCCCAAAGAGCCCGCTGCATACTCGATGAGACCCTTTATACCTTCTAATTACCCTCCCCACAATAGGGACAGACTCTCTTGGCTCTTTTGTAGGCGAGATAGTAACTTTTGAGCACACCACCCCCTCTGGATCCCTATGGCAAGGTGGGAAGGAGCAGGAGCCCAGGAGCTTTCTGAGTGCTGGAGTTTTCCAAGCTGGCAGCATATCCTCAGGTGCCAGGAAAAGATTTTTTTTTGGGTTTTTATAGGAACCTGTTTATTCTTGCAGAGCTCTCTGGAGACATTTAACACTGCCAAGTCTTCCCTCTTAACCCCATCACCTTCCCCCCAATTCTTTTCCCCCCCCCCCCAGGAATCCCTTCCAACAGCCTTATTTAAAGCCATAAAGTTCACTCTTATTTTTTTAAAGGGGGTTGCACGCCCAGGATGAGCTCAGCCCTGCCCACTCTCACCCAACAAAACAAAAGGAAGGGGAAGAAAAAAAAAGTTAAAAATCTATTTCAAAGAGTTTATTTATTTAAACACCTGTATTTTTTTCCTTTTTCCTTGTTTTTTCTTTTTTTGGAAGTCTTCAACACAGGCAACACACACACACACACAGACAAACTCGATACAAACAACTTTGGCATTATACTTTTGAATATTTGTTACAAAACTATTTCTCATTTATTTTTTATTTATTTTTTTTTTAAAAAAAGTATCTCAAATAAAGGCATTTTTAAGGAGTAAAAATACAAGTCGAGATCCCAACCTCTGAAAATAATAAATAGCACGTTCATAGCCAGGTCCTTTTCTCCTTTTTCTGTTTAAATCTGCTTTTAAAAAAAAACAAACAACCCCCAAATGTAACAGGGCTCCATAGAACGGAGCCAACAGAAGAGTTCTGGTTGTTTTTTGGGGTGGTGGGGAATGTTTTAGGCAAGTCACCAAGGCCTCCAGACTGATTCACTGCGCTCTCCGATGGGACTTCCCGCTTGGGATGCTGGAACAATGCTGCCCCCAAATGATGTCAAGCCCTGTACTGGGGATGCTGATGGGGTGGCAGCTGCGTTCCCTGATCCACTGCTGGATGACACTGGGACGTTGGTGTTGGCATAGAGGGGGATAACTGGTCCGGAGCTGGGAGGAAAAGCTGGGTTTGGGATGAGGAAAGCAAACTGGCCGTCGGTGGCAGGGACGAGCTGGAAGCCCCCGTAGACCTTGGGGGACAGAGCTTCAGCAGGGTTCAGTTTGCAGGGCACGGGCACGGCGCCGGGGGCTGCGGGGGGGAGCTGGACGTGCAGAGGTTGCTGTGGCAGATGTGTGGGCTGGCTGGACGGCGGGGGGGGGCGGTGGGTAGTTCATGGCCACGATCTGACCCAGGCAAGCGGAGAGGTGACTGAGGAGGCGGGTACGGACATCGGTGTTGACCCCTTCACAGGTGGACAGGAACCGTGTCACCTCGTTCATGCACTCGTTGAATCCAGCCCGGTACTTGCCCAGGACGGTGGGGTCAGCGCTGAGAGCAGCTGAGGGGGGGAAGAGGCAGGTGAGCATTGCATCAGGTCAGATCAGTCCCCAAACCGCGGTGTGGAGCTCTCAACCCCCCACACTCCCCATAATCCCCCCCAACACCCCCCCACCAACCCCAACACCCCCCCATCCCATCACACCCCCTCCAATCCCAACATCCCCCTACCCCCCCATCCCATCACGACCCCCCTAACCCCCCCCATCCCATCACGCCCCCCCCAACCCCTTTCCCCCCCAAACCCCATCACGCCCCCCCCAACCCAAACACCCCCCTATCCCCATCGCACCCCCCCCAACCCCCCACATCCCATCACGCCCCCCCAACCCCTTTCCCTCTCAAACCCCATCACACCCCTCTCAACCCCAACACCACCCTATCCCATCACGCCCCCCCCCAACCCTTTCCCCCCCAAACCCCATCACACCCCCCTCAACCCCAACACCCCCCTATCCCATCACGCCCCCTCCAACCCCAACACCCCCCTATCCCATCACGCCCCCTCCAACCCCAACACCCCCCTATCCCATCACGCCCCCCACCTCCCCCCAACCCTTTCCCCCCAAACCCCATCACGCCCCCCCCCAACCCCAACACCCCCCTATCCCATCACGCCCCTCCAACCCTTTCCCCCCCCAAACCCCATCACCCCCCCCCACCTCCCCCGCTTGGCCGGGCCCCTCTTACCCGTCATCTGCGCTCGCTGCAGGTTCCGCAAGTGCTTGACGGTCATCTCCAGGATGTCTGCCTTCTCCAGCTTGGAGTGCCGGGAGCTCTGCGGGACGAGAGCGGCACCGTCAGGGCCACCCGCGGCTGGCACGACCCTCACATACCCCCCACCCTTACACACCCCCCCTCCCCGCTTACATCCTTCTTCAGCGCATCCAGGATCAGGGTCTTCAGCTGCCCCAGGCTCTCGTTGATCCGCGCCCGGCGCCGCTTCTCCATGATGGGCTTGGACGACTGCAGGAGTGGGGAGGGGGGAAGAGCGGAGCCGCTGAGCCTTCCCCTGCCAGCCCGGTTCCCCCGCTTCCCCCCCACCCCCAGCACCGACCTCAGCACGGCCGCGGGTTCGCCGCCATCCAGCGCCTCCGCCGTTGCTCCCCGACCGGCACCCTCCATTTACCTTCCGGTGTTCGCTGGCGCTCCGCGGCTTGTCCGGTGTGTGGCTGGCGCTGGCCGGTGCCCCCGCGATGGGGGAAGCGGTCGGTTTCTCCGCGCCCGTGTCTGCGGGCATGGCGCGGCGGCGGGGCGCGTGCGGCGGCGGGCGCGGGGCGCGTGCGGCACGGCGGCGGCGGCAGCGCGACGGGACCGGCGGTACCGGCTGCCGGCGCCTGGCGCCTTTATACCCGGCGGCGGCTCCCCATTCGTGTGAAACCGCCGCCGCGGCCGTTCCCACACTCCCGGCAGCCAATAGGAACACGGCGGCCTCGCTCAACGCTTTGCTATTGGCCGCTGACACGCCGCCTGTCCGTCACCCGCGCCAACCCGCCCCGCGCCTGGCGCCCGCCGAGAGCGCGGCCACGTGGGGGGGGGGGGGGGGGGAGAGGACGAGGGGAGGGAGAGGGAAGGAGGAAGGGGGGGGGGGGGGGGGGGGGGAGTAGAAGCGGGAGGGGCAGCCCCGGGGCACGGCCTCACCCCCCGCGCTGTTTCACCCCTCACGCTCCAGCGGGGATGCCGCGGGCGGCAGCGCGCAGGGGGAGCGCGGCCCCGTCCGGCCTCGCTCCTTCCCTCCTTCCCTCCCAGGCGCTGCTTGCGACACCCCGCCGGGCACGGGCTGGCAGCGGCGGCCCGAACCTCGGCGGAGGAGGAGGGAGGGGGGCTCCCGCGGGTAGCTCCCGCGGCAGCCCCGCCCGCGGTGTCGCCAGGGGCCGAGGCTGCGCCGGGGGCGGCCGGGGCGGAGGCGGCGGCGGCAGCAGCAGCGGCGGCGGCGGGCGGCGCGGCACGCGAGGCCGCGGCCGGCGGGCGGCCAATGGGTGTGGGCCCGCCGGCGGCGCTGTCCTCCTATTGGCTGGCTGCCGCCCCCGCTGTCAATCAAGCGGGCGGGCGGCGGCGCTCGTGCCTCCGCCCCCGAGACGCGGCCCCGCCGCGCGCCCCCCCGCCCGGAGCACGTGCCGGAGCGCTCGCGGCTCCCCGCGCCCTGGGAAAACCCCGCCCCGCCGCGCCGCGCGCCGGGAAGCGCCCCCCCCCCCCGCTCCCCCCCCCGCACGGAGCCCACTCGCTCCCCCCCACCTGCACGGAGCCCCCCCCCCCTTCTCGTTCCCCCCCCCCCCCGCACGGAGCCCCCCCCTTCTCGCCCCCCCCCCCGCACGGAGCCACCCCCTTCTCGCCCCCCCCCCTTCTCACTCCCCCCCCTGCACGGAACCCCCCCCCCCCCGCACGGAGCCCCCCCCCTTCTCGCCCCCCCCCCCCCTTCTCACTCCCCCCCCCTGCACGGAGCCGCCCCCCCCCTTCTCGCTCCCCCCTCCCCGCCCGGAGCCCCCAGCCGCCCCCCCGCCGCCTCTCCCGGGCCCCGCTGCGCTTCTGCAGGCGGCGGCAGGGAGCGGAGGCCGGTGCGGGAGGCCGGACACACGCGTGGGAGCCGCCGGGCTGGGCTGGGGGGTTACCGGGGGGGGGGGTGGGTTCTCTCCACCGGGCGCGGGTGTGTGCGCAGCCCCCGCGGCCTGGGAAAGGCGAAAGCGAAGGGGAACCGGAGCCCCCGGTGCCTTCCCGGTGAGAACTTGCCGCCTCCCAGCTCCCCGCGACCCTCCTCGGGTTGGCCGGCACGGACAGTGCCTGAGGATGGAGGCGCCCACCCCTCACCCCAGTGCCCCCCCTTGTCGCCCCCCGAGAGGAAGAGATTCCCTCCCCGATCCCTGTGGAGGCACCGACGCAGCCCGGCAGCTGCGATCCCCGCAGCAGGGCCGGGGGGGGGGTTGGTGCTGGGGGGAAGCCCACCCCTCTCCCCCCATTCCCTGCTCTTTCCCATTAAGGGTGGTGGAAGCTGCACCCCACTCCCACCTGAGCACGGGGTGTGCTTAAGGACACGGGCTCAGGGTGTTGAGGCCACAGGGGGTCAGGCTGTGGGTGGGTCTCTTCCAACCCAGGACATTCCATGATCCTGTGGGACATGCAGATGGGAGACCCCAAACCTCCCCTGTTCTCCCACAGGCAGATTGCAGGGGGGTCCTGCAGTTGGACAACACTGGGCAGCAGCGTGGGTGGGCTCCGGGGCAACCCCAACCCATATGATGCTGGGTGATGCTCCTGGTGACATCACTCCTTGGCTCCATACCCACCCCTCACCGTGGCTACGTGGGTCCCTGTGCAGCTCCAGTGGGGGCTGGCAGTGGCTTTGCACAGCCAGGAGGGTCTCCCATGCTGTGCTGCCTCCGTGCCCAGCGCTGCACAGCCCCTCAGCTCCACTCCCACATCCAAGTCGCTGCCTTTAATGTGGGGCTGGGATCATTAAGTGGCCTTCAAGCTCGGGGCTAATTTCAACCCCTGCCTATTTAAAGGCCTTTTTAGGGAATGCAGCATTAAATCTCTGTGCTGCTGCCTGAAATCTTTTAATAATCATAAATTGGGGATTAGCTTCCTGTCTGAAACTGGGCAAGATACAGCTCAGCTTGGAAGGTGTGATGCCTTCCTTCCTCTTCCTCACCAAAGCAAGGGTGAAGGAGCTGGCTGCTAACATGCAGGAAAGCTCACCCATGGAATTATCTTTCCCTCTGGAAACCGAGCAGGAGGCACCTTAGTTTGGGGGAATTTCTGTTGGGGTATTTTTTTCCCAGCCAGGGAAGGTAACCATGCACTGCCTTTAATCCCTATTGTTGGCCTGTCTCCTGCTTTGCTTTTAATTTGCTCTGGTGAATCATCCCAGTTTGCCTTAACCATTTCTGCAGCCAGGGCTGGAATTTGCCTGCTTCCCAGTGCTGTGGTGATGGTCCCACACCTAAGCTGGGAATGAGGTTTTTGGGACAGCCCTGGAATGCCATGTTCCCCTTGCTCCTGGGCAAGCTGGGTCCATGGGGCTGGAAAGAACTTTTCTCTCGGCTCCAAAAGCACAAGTGTGGTGAGTTTGCTGGCCTCAGCCCACCCTGGTGTGGGGGGAGGCTGCAGGAGGGGCAGCCAGAGCTGGAGGTGTGAAGCAGTGGGAGAATCCAAACCCTGCGGGTGGCAGGCTCACCTCCAGCCTCCCCCCGACCCGCTCCTCACAAGGGGATGCCAGAAGTGGGATGAATGCCTGGAGTGTGTCCCAGATTCCCACCTCCCCAGGAAAAAGGGGGGGGAACAGGGGAAGTGAGAGGAGGGGGGTGGGTTCTCCCCTCCTTCCCCTGGCCAGGCTGATCCCTGCGTGGGTCTTGCAGGATGCGCCGCCTCCGTTCTCCTGCGCTGGGTGCTGTGGCATGGCTGAGAGGGGGGCTGGAGGGACCCAGCAGCCAGGCAGGAGGAAGAAAGGAAAACAAAAGGAAAGCAAAACTCCTGGGAGATGTTTCCCCTTCCCGTTGCTGCATTCAATCCCTTTCCTTTCAGGTGTGCCACATCCAGGCTGCGATACGTGCACAGGTGAGGTACAGAGCAGCATCCTCCTCCCACCAACATCACAGGATCCAGGGGATGCCTTCCCTCCTGGAGCCTTTTCCCCCATCGTGGGACCATGGAGACAGCAAGGGGTTCTTGGCTGGATCATGATTCCAGGTTTGTTTTCCTGGGGTAACCTCTATCCCAAGCTGAGCCTGGAGCTGTGCACAACAGCCCTCTGGGGTGCACAGGGTGTTGCTGATGGGTGAGAAGTGGCTTTGCAGGTCCCACCAGGAAGGTTTGGGGATCTGTTTCCTTATGAGCCCAATAAAATGCAGAACAACGGCCCTTTGTGTGCTCTCCCCCTACCCATGGGAGAGCTCTGTGAGGAAAGAGCTAATAACAAAAGTAGTGTCCCTCCTCTGGCTGTTAATTGGGAAGGTGTTAATTATGTCATTCTAGTGAAAATTATATATATGCAATATATATATAAAGATTATATATATAGGATGTATAAAAATGTTATATATATAATAAATATATATTATAAGTTATATATATTATATATATAATTGTATATATATATATAATTTACCCAAACATTCAACCAGCAAGTTTTACTGACAGAATCCACATCCACTGATGCCATTCCCAGGCTGGGAGCAGGATTATTGACTCTGCTCCTCTCTGGAGGGAATTCTTCTCCACATGACAGGTTGGGAGGTTTTTTGTTGCTCAGGAACAACTGGGGAATAACAACCCCAGGTACCAGTATAGGTTGGGGACTGGCCCATTGGGGAACTGTGTAGGGGAGAGGGATCTGGGGGTCCTGGGGGCAGCAGGATGACCGTGACCAGCAATGTGCCCTCGTGGCTAAGAGGGACAGTGGCATCCTGGGGTGTGGTTAGGAGGTTGAGAGAGGTCCTTCTCCCCCTCTGCTCTGCCCTGGTGAGACCACACCTGGAATGTTGTGTCCAGTTCTGAGCCCCTCAGCTCAAGAAGGGCACAGAACTCCTTGAAAGAGCCCAGTGCAGGACCACCAAGGTGGTGGAGTGGAACACCTTCCTTATGGGGATGGGCTGAGGGAGCTGGGGCTCTTTAGTTTGGGGAAGAGGAGACTGGGGGATGACCTCATTAATGTTGATAAATATGTAAAGGGTGAGAGACAGGAGGATGGAGCCAGGCTCTGCTCAGGGATGGCAGCGACAGGACAAGGGGCAGTGGGTGCAGCTGGAGCAGAGGAGGTTCCATGTGAACATAAGGAGAAACTTTGTCCCTGTGAGGGTGATGGAGCCCTGGGACAGGCTGCCCAGAGAGGCTGGGGAGTCTCCTTCTCTGGAGACATTCAAACCCACCTGGATGTGTTCCTGTGGGATTTGGTCTGGGTGACCCTGCTGTGGCAGGGGGTGGGACTGGCTGAGCTTTTGAGGTCCCTTCCAACTCCTGACATCCTGTGGGTCTGTGATGACATTTCCATGCCTAGTGATGCTCCAGCTGGAGGATGCTGCCCGTGGGCAGAATTGGTTCATTCACTGGATTTTGTGGGTGCACCATCAGGCCCCATCCTTGTCCCCCCTTTAGCTTTGTGACTGGGGGGTGGGTGGTTAAAGGAGATGGGGATATTTCCCAGCCTGGCCCCTTCTGCAGTATTTTACATCCCTTTAGCAGCAATTTAACTCACACAATGGTGACAGGGCAGCTCAGCTCCGGCCTGACTCTGAGCTGGTGAGAGATGGAGATGCACAGCTGCAGGCAGCTGGTCCCACTCAGCTTCCCATCCCTGGGGCAGCCAGGCAGGGAGCACACAGGCACTGGAAAACTCCCCTCTGTGCCCCCCCCATTACACCTCCAGCCATGGTGCAAGGAGCACAGGAACTGCCCAGGGGGTGAGGAGCAATGGGATGTCCTGTTTGCTGCTCCCTTTGCTTTTGGGAGGTGTGCAAGGGTTAGAGAATCACAGAATCACCTGGGTTGGAAAAGACCCTTTAGATCATCGAGTCCAACCCCAGCCTAACCCTGCCCAGCCCACCTCTAGACCATGTCCTTAAGGGCTCCATCCACACACCTTTTAAACCCCTCCAGGGATGGTGACCCCACCACCTCCCTGGGCAGCCTGTGCCAACACCTGACAACCCATCAGGACTGGCTGGAGTGTGCCACATCCTTGGGGACTTGGGCTGCCTGCAGGGTGGCAGAGAACTAGGGTAAGGGGGGCTGTTGAGACATGAGGGCAGAGAGTGATGCTGAGCAGGGGGTGGGGAGACTTTCTGCCTCACAGAGGCTTTTCTCCTCATAAGCAGCTTTTCCCCATCACAGGTCACATGCATCTTGTTTATGTCCTGTTTTCTCATCAGTGTCCTTGGCTGGCAAGGTCTGTAGGAGATGCCAGGGAAACAGAAGGCATGGCTGGTGAGGATGCAGCCCAACTAGAACCACTTGCAGCCAGTACCAGCTCCAGCTTGGTACCATTTGCTTTTACACTTTGTGTCCCCAGCAACCTGCCCTGAATAGGCACAGGGAAAGTGAAAGTCTTTAACCTGTCTTTGGATGGAGACCTGGGATTTTCCTTCTTAAGGCTTATATGAAAAGTCCCTGGGATTCCTCTCTGGGCATGATGCCTACATATTTAACCTTGAACCCTTAAAGCCCCATCGTGTTCATACACATGGTGGCTTGTTTGGTTTGGGGTTTGGGGTTTTGGTTTGGTTAAAGGCTCTTTCTGCCTAAAGACTGGCAACATGAGATGACTTCTTAACCCTAATATTGGTGTTTGGTTAGATGAGAGAGAACAGAGGAGGACAAACTGCTTGTGGCAGCCTCCACTTGTCCTTGCCCAGCCCGGATACGTGCTGGATCTCCAGTTCTCTTTGATCACTAAACCCAATTTTATTACAGCCAGGGCTTCTGAAATTTTCAAGCACAACTCAAAAGGCTGCAGCTGGGGTGAAAAGGCTCATAAAAGGCCCTGAATCCCAGGGGGCTGAATGCAGGTTTTGTCTCCTTGCTTGCCTGTGCCCCTGGCCGTGCCTTGTTCCCCAGGCACTGTTTGTTCTGGGTATTGTTGGGCAGACAGCTGTGGCTGTGTTCAGCCACTCCAGCTCCTGTTTGCCCAGGGATTGGGCTGTAATCCCTCCTGGATTTCCCTCTGCTTGATCCCATGCAATCATCCCCCCCCCCACCCCGCCATACATCACTTTGGATAGTGTGTCAAAGGGAATGCTGAAGGAGAAATTAAGACATTAAGGGCTGGCAGATTGTGAGGAGGTTCTTTAGCAGGCTATAATGTGTAACAAATTACAGTACAGCCTTCTGCCCCGAGCATCCTTTTCAAACCTAGCACGGCCTCTTTTGTCCCTCTGGAGCTTAGTGCTCTAATCAGCCAAAATTAATTCTCAGGGTCGCATGACTTGTGAAACCCCCCAGACAAGCCCAGGGCTGGAAAGGGGTTTGGGGACCCATGATGTTTGTGTGTGTGCCCACCTCCCTCTGACCCCACAGCCCATTGCTGCTGCTCTCCACTGCTCTGTTTCTCCCTGGTGCCTCTTGGAGTTGTCTCTGAACATCTTGGGACGGGGAGGAAACCACAGGCTGGGACATCAGGGCAGCCACATCCCCCTTCTCCACAGAGCCAGGCTGGGACCAGGCGCTTCACAAAAAGGTTGGGAGTGGAGGTTGGGTCTCACAAGGTGAAACCTCTTCTTTAGCTGTGTCTCAGGGTGTGCAAAAGCTTTTCCTCCCTCCCCAGTGCTTGGTTTCATGCTCAGGGATCTTCATGCTTGGCACATTCCTGGCATCCAACACGTGCTGCCCTCCCAGGCTGCACCATCCTGCAACACACAGGGACACAATTAGACCTGAACTGAAGGTGGTTCTTTCACTCTGAGGAGATGCTGAGGCTCTTTCAGCTTAAAGCAAAGAGATTTCAAGGAAAATGACAGTCTGTGCTAATAAACTATTACTCATCATGCCTCCTGCCATTGAGGACATCCCTTTTCAGGGCTGTGAAACTGGCTGTGGCAGCGTGGTAGGAATTCTGCCACGTTAGAAATGCAGATTTTATATATATATATATATATATATATATATATATATAAAAATATAATTTTTCATTTCTTTTTCCCCCTGGGGCTCTTTTTTTGCTAGGAAGCAAAATGGGGTTTGATTTCTTTTCTCCCCCTCCCTTCCTCTTTCCCCGCCCCTTGGAAATTGTAGCCAAAGGAAATTGCAACCACACACACACACACACACACACAAAACAACCCCCTTTCTGAAGACATCACCCCAGTTTTGTCTCCCTGTGCTGAGCAGCCTCCATGGAGCTGCAGCTACAGAATAGACCAGCTGATTGAGACAGATGTTCTCTTCTTTTAGAGAGTGCCAACGCTTTGCCCAAACACATATTTGCTGACTTACCCCTTAAACTGGGGAAAACATCTTGCAGAGGCGGTGGAGATGAAAAGGAAAAGGGAATGGAGCTGTGTTGTGTCCAGATTTAACACAGCCCAGTGCTCCATTCTCTAAACCCAGCCCTGGTTGAAGAGGGCCCTTTCACTGGATCCTGTTCATTTGTTGATGGATAATAGGGGCTGAGTTGCAGCAATCCGTGTGCAGAAAGCAGAAAATAGAGTCAATTACATCTGTATTAGGTGGCCTTGGGGAGAAAATCTCCTTACATGCCTTCCACTGATACTGTTCTTAATTATATTGGCTAAGGAGCTGCCTGTGTTAAAGCCGAGCGCAACTCGAGCTGCCCGAAATGCAGAGCCTAAAATATCTCCTGAGAAGGTAATGGTGGGGATGTAACTTTCCAGCAGGACTTTAAATGAGGCTTTTTAATTTACCCACAATAAACGTCTCAAAATGAGGTGGTGTGGTGATGCCATCACCCCTGTTCTGCACCCAGCGTGCCTGACCCTCCTTGGAAGGGATGAAGCTCACACCAGCCCTGATGCTGAGTGCAGGATGTGGCATCCCTGGCCCATGGGAGCTTGGCTGCAGCTCTCTGGGTCCTGGGGCAGCAGCACCATGTGTTGCCAGCAGCAGGGCAGCAGAGACACGTGCTTGGCCAAAGCATCCTCCCCTGGCCTGAGTCCTGCCACAGCTCTTCCCATCCCTGGGCAGGCTGGGCTGAGCCAGGATGGAGGGATGGAGCAGCCTTCCCAATTCTTTGCTCCCCACAGCTCTCCCCATCCCTGGGCAGGCTGGGCTGAGCCAGGATGGAGGGATGGAGCAGCCTCCCAAAGCCTTTGCTCCCCACAGCTCTCCCTGTCCCCATGCAGGCTGGGCTGAGTGGGGATGAAGGGATGGAGCAGCCTTCTGAATCCTTTGCTCCCCACAGCCCTCCCTGTCCCTGGGCAGGCTGGGCTGAGCCAGGATGGAGGGATGGAGCAGCCTTCCCAATCCTTTCGCTCCCCTTCACTGGGTTTTGCTGTTGGGTTGCTTCTCCAGTCTGCACTTGGGTGCTGAGCATTGACAGGGGTGAGGGGGAATGATGTGCAGATACTTCCTAAGGGCCCTAGGAACATAAATCATACAGGGAAGAGTCTTTTTTCCCCAAGGTTGTATGTAGAGTAGGTAAACTCCACAGACCTGTGCCATCCTTAGCCTGCTTTGGCAGAGGGGTTGGACTCAACGATCTCTTGAGGTCCCTTCCAACTCCTACAATCCTGTGAGTCTGTGATTCTGTGATCCAGGACAAATATCTGTGGTATTTCACAGCCCCTTTCATTTTGCTTCCCCTTAATCTTATTACCCCTCTGTTCCAATACCTGGGAGGTGGGTGGAGAAAAAAACCAACCAACCCAACCCACCACCACCACCACCAAAAAAAAAAGCAAGCAGCCATCCATTAGATTTGCTTTGCCTTTGAAAAGATTTGTCATTTTGCCATCTGTAGGCAAGCATGCTCAGCAACAAGAGGTTTTGTTTGACTTCTCTAGTAAAAAAGGTCCCAAGGTTGGGTTGGGTTTTTTTTCCCACCCCCCCCCTCCTTAGCCCCATCCTAGGCTTTGCTTTCTCCCCCTGCCTCAT
Organism: Porphyrio hochstetteri; assembly: GCA_020800305.1. Lineage (NCBI taxonomy): Eukaryota > Metazoa > Chordata > Aves > Gruiformes > Rallidae > Porphyrio > Porphyrio hochstetteri. The sequence continues at coordinate 5,278,580 of CM036926.1, read as the reverse complement.
TCTTTTCAGCAGGCCTGTTGATGAGCTTGGCCTTAATCAGATTAACTCAACCCAGACACAGCAGTGGCAGTTTATTCTCTTTTAAAAGGACTCCACGGTTTCCTACAAACTTTGTTGTAAACTCTTCATCTCCGGCTAAACTCTTTTGTAAAGCTGTATCCAATGGACTCTTTGAGAGACCCACACTCCCAGTCAATGAAGACCTGTTAGAATGGGTCACTAATCCAAAAGAAGGGGAGAAATGCCTTTAAAGCTGTGCACTGAGGCATTGGGAGCCCTGACTAGCACCCGTAGGAAGGGAGAATTGAATCCCCCAAAGAGCTGGAACATTTAATTTGATTCCTAAAATAAATGTTTGGGGAAAATAAATAATAAAAAAAAAAGGAAAAGAAGTCTGCCTTGTTTACAGCACTAATGAAATAAGCTGGTTTCCTCTGAAGTTCTCTGGGTGTTAAGACAGGCTTTGGTGTCTGTTCTTTCCCTGTCCCCTCAGAACAAACCCACAAAGCTCAGAAGAAGGAGGAAAACAAAGCAACAGCTTCTTGACCAGATTTCACAGTCCTGGGTGTTCACACTGTGTTTCTCTCATCAGGCACCAGGAGAAGACCTGTCTCTGGGAGCGTGCCAGCCCCTCTTGCTGATCCAGGTAGGAGGCTCCTCGCTGTTGTGTGATGCTGCTGCATATGGGGTGTCTCCCTTTGCTTTGGGATTTCGATTGGAACCCTGAGCACAGGCTCCTCACGTGGTCAGGGGGAGAGTGGAGGGGCCCAGACACACGTGTAACACCAGGTGCACACATGTGCAAGCCCCGTGCCTTCCAGCACACCAGAGCTGGGGGCACCAGGCTGATCTGCTGGACAGAATTTAGTGGTTCCTGATGCACTGTGGTGGGGAAGAAGAACTTGGGTGATGGTTTCTTTACTTCTGAGCTGGAGGTGAATGTGGCTGCAAAGGTGAGGGTGAACATGTGGGGTGCAAAGCACCATCCTGTCTCAGGAGGGGCTGTGTGGAGGCTGGATGTGGGTGCAGGGCTGCCTATGGCTGCATGATTCCAGCACACACAGCCAGTCCTGTGCAGTATTGCTGCCAGCCCCATGCAGCACCACAGCCAGCCCCATGCAGCATCACTGCCAGCCCCAATGCAGCACCACAGCCAGCCCTGATGCAGCCCTGCAGCCAGCCCCATGCAGCATCACTGCCAGTCCTGATGTCAGCCCCAATGCAGTGCTGCAGCCAGCCCCATGCAGCATCACTGCCAACCCCAATGCAGTGCTGCAACCAGCCCTTTGCAGCACTGCAGACAGCCCTGATGCAGCCCTGCAGCCAGCCCCATGCAGCCCTGCAGCCAGCCCCATGGAGCATCACTGCCAGCCCCATGCAGCCCTGCAGCCAGCCCCATGGAGCACTGCATCCAGCCCCATGGAGCATCACTGCCAGCCCCATGCAGCCCTGCAGCCAGCCCCATGGAGCATCACTGCCAGCCCCATGCAGCCCTGCAGCCAGCCCCATGGAGCATCACTGCCAGCCCCATGCAGCCCTGCAGCCAGCCCCATGGAGCACTGCAGCCAGCCCCATGCAGCCCTGCAGCCAGCCCCATGGAGCACTGCAGCCAGCCCCATGCAGCCCTGCAGCCAGCCCCATGGAGCATCACTGCCAGCCCCATGCAGCCCTGCAGCCAGCCCCATGGAGCATCACTGCCAGCCCCATGCAGCCCTGCAGCCAGCCCCATGGAGCACTGCAGCCAGCCCCATGGAGCACTGCAGCCAGCCCCATGCAGCCCTGCAGCCAGCCCCATGGAGCATCACTGCCAGCCCCATGCAGCCCTGCAGCCAGCCCCATGCAGCATGGCATCCAGCCCCACGGAGCACTGCAGCCAGCCCCATGCAGCACTGCAGCCAGCCCCATGGAGCATCACTGCCAGCCCCATGCAGCCCTGCAGCCAGCCCCATGCAGCACTGCAGACAGCCCCATGGAGCATCACTGCCAGCCCCATGGAGCACCACAGCCAGCCCCGTGCAGCACTGCAGCCAGCCCCATGGAGCATCACTGCCAGCCCCATGCAGCCCTGCAGCCAGCCCCATGGAGCACTGCAGCCAGCCCCATGCAGCCCTGCAGCCAGCCCCATGCAGCCCTGCAGCCAGCCCCATGCAGCACTGCAGACAGCCCCATGGAGCATCACTGCCAGCCCCATGGAGCACCACAGCCAGCCCCGTGCAGCACTGCAGCCAGCCCCATGGAGCATCACTGCCAGCCCCATGCAGCCCTGCAGCCAGCCCCATGCAGCACCACAGCCAGCCCCATGCAGCACTGCAGCCAGCCCCATGGAGCATCACTGCCAGCCCCATGGAGCATCACTGCCAGCCCCATGCAGCCCTGCAGCCAGCCCCATGCAGCACCACAGCCAGCCCTGATGTCAGCCCCAATGCAGTGCTGCAACCAGCCCTTTGCAGCACTGCAGACAGCCCAGATGCAGCACTGCAGCCAGCCCCAGTGCAGTGCCAGAGTGCCAGGCAGGGCCACACACACCTGCATGGTCCCTGCTGAGCCCTTCCTGCACCACTTGAGTCAGCCCCAAGGCTGCTGGTGCCCCAGCAACCCCTGTGGCTGCAAATGAAGGGGAAAGGGGCGACCCCTCAGAGCCAGCCCAGCAGCACAGCCAGTGGTGCAGAGACCCACCTTCCCATCCATCCCTGAATGGGGCGTCCTGCAACACCAGGAAGAGGAGAGACCCCAAAATCTCCTTCTTCCAGCCTCCCATTTCACTGCAGGTGTGTGTTGGCACCTGAATTGTAAAACAAACCCATAATCAGCACATGTTTCAACATCCAGAGATCCTCCTGGTAGCATCAGGTCGGACCTTTCCCTTCCAAGAAGAGCTTCACTCCTGTGGCTGTTGTGAGCTTGTGATTGGCATGTCTGAGCAGTTCCATTGTGGGGAGGATTTCATGGCATTGAGTGGAAGTTTCCACTTCTTTAGAGCTCCCCAGAGAAGATTAACGTCCTGACTTCACCCTCCCACCATTGTCACCCTGACTTTAGAGGCATTTCATGTCTTTGATAGAACTTGCCCCAGTTAAATGTGAGCAAAGCAGATACCACAGCGTGCACAATGAGCAACGTGACTCCCAGGAAAACACCCCATTGTCTTCCAGGAGGGAAAACCCGAATTTTTCATGGTATCAGCTTTAGATTAGAAATTGCATCGAATGGCAGAAAGAGTTGTCTCAGCTGGGTGGGAGAGACAGGACACCCAATCCTGCACAGCTCCCACTCCCCACAAAGCAGTCACAGCCACAGTCAGCTTGCCAGCTTGTGGTTGGAGGACTCATTTGCTTCCCTAAGCATCTTGGAGAGGATGTTGTTACCTCCAGATGTTTCTCATGAAGCCTTTTCTCTCCATACACTGAACCTGGATGCTCCAAACTTCCTCTGAACCAGCAAGACAGTCACTTCTGTGCCAGCTTCCACCTCGTCATTCTTGCTGAAGACATTATGATGCCTGGATTAAAACCTGCTTGAACATCAGATGAGAGAAATGAGCCTGGGATTTGGGTTCTGGAGGAAGTAGAACTCAAATGAATCATTCCTAAGCCTACACTTAACCGGCTGCTCTAAGAAATGGTGTGTGTGAGGGATGGAAGGAAGGAAAAGGGACAAAGCCAGGATCCTAGTACAAAATGTGTGAGCCCCTTAGGAGGCTGCTGGTGATGGGCTGTGCTCAGACCAGGGCTGCCCTGCAGCATGCAGGACAGGCTCGTGGTGAGGCAGGTTCCCCAAGGCAGCTTGGAAGGGCTGTGCCTGCATGGAAACCAGCTCCAGACCCCCCCTCCTCCATCAGCACATCACTGACCTCAGCTCACAGCAACCTCAGCACCCTTCTTCCTTGCTGGCTCGGTCAGTGAAGCATTGATGTTGCCTCCACACTGACTTCTCAGTAGAAACCCATTCTGTAGACCGCCCCCATTTCCTGGCTGGACATCTCCATCCATCTGTCTGTCCGGGAATGCTGGATGGGTTTCTCAGCCCATTCCTTTCACCGTTGGCACAGATGTGCCCAGCCAAACAGCTTTGTCCCTGCCCCAGCTGGGCCATCGGGCAGGAGGCTCTGGAGCCAGCACCCTCAAGGTTATGGGTGGATGAAAGGGCTGTGGCTGCTGTCTGGCTGTTGGCAGTGCTCATCCATTAGCACCCAATATTAATGCTCCATGATGAAAGGGAAACTGCTCTGACTGCTGAGGGCCTTTGAATGATCCTCTCCCTTTCACAGAATCACAGAATCCCAGGGGTTGGAAGGGACCTGGAGAGCTCATGGGGTCCAACCCCCTGCCAAAGCAGCTCCCCAGCTCATATTGCACAGGGCGGCGTCCAGACGGGGCTGGAATCTCTCCAGAGATGGGAGACTCCACACCCCCTGGGCAGCCTGTCCCAGGGCTCCCTCACCCTCACTGGGGAAAAGTTCTTCCCCATGTTGGTGTGGAGCTTCCTATGCTCTGACTTGCAGCCATTGCCCCTTGTCCTGTCCCCACAGACACTGAAAAGGGGCTGGCCATTTCCCCCTGCATCCCATCCTTCAGATATTGATAACCATTAATCAGGTCCCTCCTGAGTCTTCTTCTCTCCAGGCTGAACAGCCCCAGCTCACTCAGCCTTTCCTCACAGGGGAGATGCTCCAGGCCCTTCAGCATCTCCTTGTCCCTCCTCTGGACTCTCTCCAGGAGATCCCTGGCTTTTTTATCCCAGGGAGCCCAGCACTGGACACAACACTCCAGGTGGGGCCTGACCAGGGCAGAGCAGAGGGGGAGGATCCCGTCCTGTGACCTGCTGGCCACACTCTTCCTGATGCATCCCAGGATCCCATTGTCTCTCTCAGCCCCAGGGCACACTGCTGGCTCATGGCCACCCTGTCATCAACCAGGACCCCCAGGTCCTTCTCCACAGAGCTCCTCTCCAGCGGGTCACCCCCAGCCTGTCCTGATACAGACGGTTATTCCTCCCCAGGTGCCAGACTTTACACTTGCTTTGGTTGAATTTCATGAGGTTTCTCCCTGCCCAGCCGAAGGCTCCCTGGGCTCCCCATGGGGTGAGCTGTGTCCTTGGGCTGGGGGAAGAGGGGGTCTCATCCCCTGCCACAAACCCAAAGCCTTGCTCTTACCCCCACCCCCAGTTTTAACGACAGGAAACCTTTTGTCTCTGACAGGGAAAGGAAGGGAATCAGGAGCCCGTCTGGCTCTGAGGAGTCAGGTTTGGTGCCTAACTTATTATTTGCTAATTGGGATTGCAACAAAGATCATCCCATCATGTGCAGGTGGCCGGTGACAACGTGTCTGTGACTGAAGAGCAAGTCTTGACATAAGGAGAGTCCGGGAGCTCGCTGGGAGCCAGCTCTTCCTGTCTGATCTGCTGAGCGCCCGTCTGGCTCTCCCTGAATAATTAATAAATTAACGATACACCTCGCTGCTGTGTGCTAAACACAATGGCAGCTGGCAGCTGGAACCTGCTGCCACGCAAGAACCTGGCTGAGGGCTTGGCTGTGGGCACGTTGGCTCCTCGCTGAGGATGTGGCCCGTGGAAAGCTGGATCTGGATGAGGAGAGGGGGGGTGTTTTGTGGGGACCCTGCTGAGTTTTGTGTCATCCCTTCACCTGTAAGATTAATCCCTTGTGAGCGTGACCTGGCTGTGTAGGTGGGGCTGGGGTATGTTTAAACCATGCTCCTTGGCCACAGAGGGTCTATGGGGGTCTATGCAGGGGTCTATGGGGGCTTTTCAGGGACATGAGCAATCTGTCAGCAAGCAAATTTTGGCTGGCCAACTTCTAACAAGGGGTTGCTTCTCCTCTTGGTTTGCTGAACCTGCTCAGGTGCTGCAGGCCCTCACAGCAGGGTTTTTTTTTCTGGCTGTATTCAGGAAATATATGAAGACATCATATTTTACATAATGATGTAAAAGAGCTGATCCTAGAAAATTATTGCATGCCAAAAACAAAAAAAAAATAAAGAGAGAAGTTGGTTAAGGTTGCAAATTCAGGCACACAACCCTTTGGAAATGCTACTTCAGCTCATGTGGGCAGCCCCATCCTGGCACCATCATGCCTTGAACACCGTGGTGGTGAGCTGTGTCTCTGTAGGAGCCTCGGCTCATCTTGTGCACGGGCTTGGTTGATGTTTGCTGAGCCCCTGGCGTGTGTATGGGAGGAGCTGGAAGGTAAATGCAGCAGGGATGCACAGGGAGGGAAAGGAAGATCTCCTCCAGGCAGTTTCATCCCCTCTGAGTTTGCCAGAGGCATCTCCTTCCCTGCAAAAGCTGACACCTAGCATGGAAAATTGCAGCTCAGGCGCTTGAGGTCTGGCACAGTTACAAGCAGCAAAACCTGAGGTCTTATAACAGGATGCTCCAAGCGCTCCCTCATGCAGGCAGCACTCCAAGCCACTGCTCCAGCACTGCCTGCAAGCTTAGGGCAGGCAAACAGCGTGGAGCCCACCAGCTGGGACACCACCAGCACCTGGAAACACACTGTCCATAAAGGGAACTCATGGGGATGCTCCCTGCTCCAGCAAATCCTGCTTTAGCTCCACTTTGGTGTTTGAAACCCAAGCCAGGCTTGGGGGGGGTTTGCAGGGGTGGCAAATACCCTCTTAGATCCCAGGGAGGATGCTCCATGAGCGGCTCTCGGGTGCGTTGTGCTGGGAAGCCCTTTGCCCAGGGTGGTGTGAAATCCTCCATCCTCTCTCCACGACGTGCCAGGCATATAAACACAGCGTTCCCCTGGTCCCTGCAGAAGCCTGCTGCATCACAGGGAGAGGGAAAAAAAAAAGAAAGGTTTAATGAAAAATTTAAAGGCCGGAGTCTTAAAATAAATTCCAATCCTGGCTGAATTTTCACAGCGGCTGCTAAATGTCTCTCGCTCCAGGACTTGTGTGTGCGGGGAGCGAAACAATTGCTCCCTTCCAAGAGGGAAGGGAAAAGAAAAAAAATGGGCCTTGTTCCCTTGCTGGGCTGGTGAGACACGAATCCAGCTCCACCAGAGGGGTGGGAGGTGATGGATGTAATTAAAAGCCCAGAGGGAGGGAGGGAGGAGGGAGAGAGAGAGAGGGATGAACAATAAATGGAGGCAGCTTATCTTGCGGCTGGAAAGCTGATCTTCGTGGACATGTAACATATGGTATTTTCAATAATGGATAAACAGTTTAAAGGGGACCTGCAAATGTTGTCTTTTAATGAGCTAGCAGCGGGGTTATGTGCTGAATACCCACAACTCACCTTTTATCTGGCTCCCAGGTCCCCCCGGCCCAGTTGTGGCCGGCCAGGCTCCCGCTGGGCCCTGCGGCCTCAGCACACACTATGTCATGTCACAGCTGCCACCGACCTTGCCCAGTGGGATCGAGGGGGTGAAGATAATTACCCAAGCTGGATTTTGGCCAGGATAGTGGGACTAGTTCCCTTGCTCTTGCAAAAAGTGCTGTGGGATCTTTAATTACCACCGCAGGTCAGGACCCTGGGTTTTACCAGCACGGTTCATCTCTAAGGCAGCATTGCTGGCAGCCCAGGGCCCACCACAGCAGCCATGGGGTGAAGCTTGGAGCCCCGACATGGGGCCTGTTCTACAGGTGCTGCTTCCCCCCAGAAAAATCCACGGGGAAGCAGCAAGTGAGCCTTATCTCATGAGCAGGTTTCAGGCCTGCTGCTTTGGGCGCCTGGTTCAAGGATCCTTGGAGCAGACAGCCTAGGAAACACCCACAGGGGCCTTGGACCTGCCCTTTGTGATCAGTGATGGAGATCTGGGACAGGCTGCCCAGGGGGTGTGGAGTCTCCTTCTCTGGAGATATTCCAGCCTTGTCTGGATGCTGACCTGTGTGACCTGTCCTAGGGACCCTGCTTTGGCAGGGGGGTTGAACCCAATAATCTCTTGAGGTCCCTTCCAACCCCTACAATTCTGTGAACTTGCAATGTAACCCTGGTGTCCAGAAGAGAGGGCAACCCTGTCTGGGCAGCAGTGAGGGAACACATCTATGGGCAGCTGGGGGTTAGTGAAATTGGGCTACCAGGGTGCATGGGATTTGGAGCTCCTCCATCCCCACCACTGTAAGGCAATAATACATGTGTTTTAAACCACTGTTAGCCCTCAGCTGGGTTAGGCTGGAGATGCCAGCTACAGCAAGCTGGGAGGGCACAGTGCCTGGTTTATCTCCAGCGCCTCACAGCACGTTCCCAGAGGGTTAAACCGAATCCACTTTGGAGGCTCAGCGTTCAGCTGGCATAAATCTGTGCAGATCCTTCAGAGCTCTGGTGCTTTACATCAGCTCAGGCCATGGGCAGCCACGCTCTCTTTTCACGCTGTAATCTCTGCACATGCTCATGCTTGGAATTATCTGCCTCATCCTTTGACATCCTCTGATGCCCACCAACAGCCCTCCCTCATCTGCATCGGCCTAAGCTGTGTGTTTGTGTGAGGTCCTCCTGGACGATGGCTCATGCTCCTTGGGGAAAGCACCAGAGCCCATCACACACTAACAGCAGCGTGGGATAAGGCTGGAGAGCTCTCTCCTGGTCATCTGAGAGGAACACCAGAGCTGCTTTTAAGAGGTGTCCATCATGCAAGCAGGGTTCAGAGCTTTTGTTTAATTCCCTTTTTGGATTCATTAGCTCCTGAGAGCAAAGGTGGGAAACAGCTTGAGTAACCCTGTTGCTGAGCAGGCCACAGGGCAGGACATACTCCCACAGCCCAATCTCCTCCAAACCTGGAGCTGGGCTCCTCCTGCAGCACCCAACACCCCCCCCCCCATATCCATCTGCTGGATGGGTTCAGACCCTTCCCATCTTCCAAGCAAAAACCCTGGGAGTCTGGGGGCATTTTTAGTTAACTGAAAATATACATGTGTTTTGGGAGCCATCTCCTTTTGTACCAGCTCATTAGGGGAAATAAATGGCCCCTGACCATCTGTCATCTTTGTGCAGGTACCTGGCAGAGAGGGGTGGGAAAAAAGGCACGGAGGATCCTTAATCCACTCCAGCTCCAGCAAAGTGAACGGTGCTTCCCACAGTATAATTACAGCAGAACTGCTGCAAAGTGACAGACCTAGTGAGTGGAAATAGATGAACGTAATTAAAATCCCAGGGAGAGAGCGATGGAGGCAGAAGAGCAGCGGAGGGAGGAAGAGCAGCGGAGGGTGAGGGACCAAATAGCAGGAGGCAGCTAGTCTTCCAGGATAGGGACCATATGCTGATGGCACTAATGAAGAAAAAGGGTAGGAGCTTATTAGTGATAAATTCTTGTGTTTTCCTCTCTTGGCTTTTTTTTTTTTTCCCCCCCAAAAAAAAAAACTTCTCAGGGATTTAAAGCCTGAAGGACAAGTAGAGCCATTGAGCCTGAGCTGATCCATAAAGCCAGCCCCCATGGGCTTTGCATCCAGATGCAAGGTTTTGTGGTCTGTGCTGCTGCTCCTGGACTAAGGAAAGCTTTGTCCTCTGGGCATCCCTGGTTTAAGGGGCTGCTGGTGTCTGGTGAGGAGCTGCAGTGAGAAGTCAGCAGGAGATGCCTCCCAAGCTCTTCCAGTGGGGTGTATGGGGAAAGGCTGGGGCCAGGGGCTGCTTCACAGACAGGAGAGCAAAGCACTTGGGAACCACAGGAAGGTTCCAGCAGAAAGTGGCTTTGCTGGCATTGAACCCACATGAAGCAGAAGCCCAACCACTTGCAGAAAGCCCCTTGGCAGCAGCGACAGCTTTAGACCTTCTCACATTGTCCCACATCTCTCCTCCCCCTTCAGCTACCACAGGAGCAACAAGCCCGGCTCTTAAGGGCTCTTCCTTCTGCTCTCAGTCCAGCTGGTACCTCACATCCCTACCCCTGCCCTCTTGCAATGAGAGCTGTCTCCTCATCCTTAATCACCTTTTTCTGCCCTGCAGCAGGCTGGCTCCAGCCCCTGCCACCAGAACCGTGCAGGGATGCTCAGGGAGGTGAGCCAGTGGTGACTGCCAGCTCCACAATCCAAACCAAGATTAAAAAATCTGCCTCAGCATGCCAGATGACCAGCCAGAGACAGAAACCTCAGGGAGCTCATTTACTGGCGTCCTTTTAAAGCTCTTGGGGGCTGGCACACAACCCCCAGGAGTCCCACCTGCTCCTGGGAAGCCTGGGGTGTCCTTAGCAGAGACCTGCACACTGCTTGATGCTGGGCTCTTGCCTGCTTGTGCTTTAAAGCAGCTCTCTGAAGCAGTGTAATTGTATTGATCGGGAATGGCCGTTTTCCCTCTTCTTTCCTCTTTAAAATGCCTTTTTTCTTCCTGCCATCTCTTTGATGTCTTTTAATTACCTTTCCCCTCCTCCGCGTCCCCCTTTTAGAGAGCCCTGAATAGGTGGGTGAGGTTTATTTATTGGCTTTGGGATGGATGAGGCTGGGTGTTGAACAGCCTCTTCCTTGAGCAAGTTGTCTTCAGGGGGAATAATGCAGTGCTGAGGCCTGGGACCACATTCCCCATCCCATCACTGCTCCACACAGCCCCTGTGTCAGCCCACGGGACCCCCACAGCCCCCAGCTTGGGGCTGGGGTAGTTTGCTGGGATGCTCCAAGGAGGATGAGGTGGCTGTCACGGAGCATCCCACTCCTGCCATGGGAACAACCAGACCATCTCCCAGCCACTCCCTGGGGTGGTACAGGGGAGGGGAGGTGTGTCCCCATCCTGAGGACACCTTCACCTCCCCATCACACAGGCTTGGCACAGCTCAGGCTTGGGATTAACAGCTCCCTGTTCTCAGGACAAGCATTTTGTCCCTCCATGTAGGCTCAGCCTCTCTGGGGAGAGAAGCACTTCATCCCCATCCCCCTCCTCCACCCTCCCCTCGCTTGGGATGGATGGGAAATTTGAGGAATGTTCAGATTTTACTCATTAGCCCAACCTCCTGCTGGCCCTGGTTTAAAACAACCTGCGGGGGCTTCCCTTGATCGGCGATGTATGAGTGGCAGCGATGGGGCAAGCCAGACATTGAGCCTGGCTGGAGTCGGGCTACCTCACATTGCCCTGCTAGCTTGTCTTCTGCAACTGGACATAATTTAGTCTAATTGTCTTCCTGTGGGTTTCTTTCATCCTGGCCACGATCCAGTTTAGCCAGCAGCTAACAGGGACATTTCAATGGGTGTCGGTCTGGTCCATCTCTCTGCTGCATCCTTCTCTTTGGGTTTCTCAGGGCTGGGCTGGGAGCAGCTCGCTGATGGGGAGCTGAGGTACTTCTCAGAGCAGCAGGGCTGAGCACCCAAGGAGTCAGTGAGGGGAGAGGGACCACTTTTGTCTCTGCAGTGAGCGCTGGTGTAGATCCCACGAGTGATCCTGCTTCACTGGAGCAGGGGGGGAAGGATGGCTCTACCTTTTGGACTAGCTGGGAGTAATTGCAAGGATGTGAATCGTAAACCCTGGCCAGAAGGTTGAGAAACTGCTGTTAACATCCTTCCTTGCTGCTCCAGAAAGAGGTGGGCCACAACCAGAGGTGCTTCCTTGGAGCCCTCTGCTCCCAGCCAACACGGAGTGGACCTGCTGAGTCCTCCCCCTGCTCTCCATTGTGGCAGCTGCTGTTGGGCTGTCCTGGGAACCCCTGGATGCCAGCTTCAGCCTTAAGTCCCAGTGGTTATCAGACCTCTTGGAGTTTTCTTTGGCAAAGACAGGGTTCCCCAGAAGCTGAAAGGCTGCCAGGTCCATGACCTGGAAAGCCAAGGGGTTTAGATTTGGCCAGGATGCTGTGCCATGAGCTTCAGTGCTTCCAACAAGACTGATGCCTCTGTAGACACACCCAGAGCTTACCAGCAGCTCTGGGCATCCACACACATCCTTCTGCTGCCTGCAAAGTGCCTGGAGCAAGCAGAAGATGCTTCCCCCCAGCACCAGGGACTGAAGCACAGGTCCATGCTTGGTTCTGTGTGCTGCCTGCCACCCGCTGTCTGCCCTGGGAGCTGGGGGGGCAGAGGGCTGTGAGCTTTGGGAGGGCCAGGCAGCCACCCAGCCGGAATGATCTTGCCCTTTTGTGTGAGATGTTTGGGTTGGGGAGGGGGGGTTGTTGTTGTCATTTGGAGGGGTTGTCGCTTCGGTTTTCTTGGAAGCCTGTCCCTGGGTTTTGAGGGGAAGAAGCTGGCGTTTCATGAAAGCCTCTCCCTCATTATTTAATGTTAAAGCACTTCAATTAGTTTCATTTGATTTACTTTGATGCTTTTGTTCCCGGAGGTTTCCAGCAAGCAGGGCTGCTCCACCTCTCCGTTGGCTGCTCCACTTTGATCTCCCCAGCGCTGCTAAGGGCCTCCTGCCACTCCCTGGGCACTGGGGACAGAGGCATCTCCATGCACAGCAAAACCCAGTCCTGGTGCTGGCACCAACGGGGCTACAGCTCTGGCTGTTCCACTTCCCCCCATCCCCTGGCCCCGTCCTGTCGTCACCCCCATCTGTTCCAAAACCAATATTGACTCGGGAGTGGGGGAGCCCCCTGCCAGGCTGTTTTAATCAAAGCTTTCCCCAGCAAATGAAGTTTTTACAAGAAGGTCTCCAGGTGCTCGGGCTAGGGGAGGAGGACACAATGGCCAGCCCGGCGGGGGCTTGCTGCTATGGCAAAGAGGGGGAACCGGAGGGGCCGGGAGCCCCGGGTGAACTCCAAGGGTTAGGCTGTATCTACAGGAGCCAGACAGGGGTTTGAACACAGAGCCAAAACATTTAACATTTGCAAACCAATTAAAAGAAGGGGAGAGGGGCAGGGAGGGGAGGTTGGGGCATTTCAGCACAGGAGCTTGTTCTCATGGGAATGCCTCGACCAGAGCCCCCAGCTTGGCCATTAACCTTCCCCTTCCCATTCCCACTACCCCTGAGCTGCTGTTTCACAGAATCACAGAATCCCAGGGGTTGGAAGGGACCTGGAGAGCTCATGGGGTCCAACCCCCTGCCAAAGCAGCTCCCCAGCTCATATTGCACAGGGCGGCATCCAGACGGGGCTGGAATCTCTCCAGAGATGGAGACTCCACACCCCCTGGGCAGCCTGTCCCAGGGCTCCCTCACCCTCACTGGGGAAAAGTTCTTCCCCATGTTGGTGTGGAACTTCCTATGCTCCGACTTGCAGCCATTGCCCCTTGTCCTGTCCCCACAGACACTGAAAAGGGGCTGGCCATTTCCCCTGCATCCCACCCTTCAGATATTGATAAACATTAATCAGGTCCCCCCTGAGTCTTCTTCTCTCCAGGCTGAACAGCCCCAGCTCACTCAGCCTTTCCTCACAGGGGAGATGCTCCAGGCCCTTCAGCATCTCCTTGTCCCTCCTCTGGACTCTCTCCAGGAGATCCCTGGCTTTTTTATACCAGGGAGTCCAGAACTGGACAGAACTTGCCTCCTTCTTCCCAGGGTTTGGGTTCCCAGAGACTTGCCATCATGATTTGCCACTCTGGGGGTGAGCACTGACTGGAAGCTGCTGGCTCTGAGCGCCGGAGCAGCCAGTGGGGGAATCCGGGAAGAGGTTCCCCTGCCTCCTCACAGCATCCTGGCTGTGGCTTGCTGTCAGGTCTGAGGTCTTGGTAACTCTTCTACCTGCATCCAGCCAGGGCTGGAATAAGAAGTGAGGGTGTGCTGTCAGTGCCTGCACTCATTCAGGGAGCAGGGATGGTTGGGAAGACCAGTGGGGCAACCCCCACCTGCACCAGGTACCACTGGCACATGGAATGGCAACTCTGGGGCTCACTGATGACACTTTGCCTTCAGGTGCCACTTGAGTTGAGTCCCTTGTGAGTTTGCAGGGTCCCCAGTCTCCCTCCCAGCATCCTGGCTTGCTTGGGGACAGCACATCTCACCCCTACATGCCTATGGGTGATACCACAGCCTAACAAATCCACCTCCATCATCCCTTTGCATCCTCTGGAGCAAGCCAGAGTGGAGGGCACAGAGGTGAATGGGCCAGATGAGACATTCTCCAGCACAGCAGAGAGACAGCTCAGTGCTTTTTGGGTTCTCCTATGCAAAAAAGGAGAGGGAAGAATAAATACATAAAATCCCAGCAATGAGTTAAAGATGCATCTATTGAAAACAACCAGCTCAGAACAATGGGTGAGGAGGCTGAGGAGAGGGGCTGGCTCGGAGAGCACAGGCAGACCCACAGCATGAAAGATTACGTGCTGAAAAGTGGCATTTCAAAATAAAGCACGATCTTGACACCACTTTTCATCTGCTGGGAAGATTTTTTTCCCTGCCACGGAGGTCGCTGCCCCAAGGCAGCTTTAGGTAGAGGCAGGGTAAGGAGGGGGTTGTGGTTTGGAGCTTTGGCAGCGATTGTAAAGTGCTACCAGGCTTCCCAGTAAACCAAGTGCCTTTTATTTTCCCACTTTAAAGGGAATGTAATTAGTTTAAACCCAGCAGCAGGGAAGCACTGTGGCTCCTTTTCCAGGGACAATGGCAAAATAAGTATATCGACGCCCTGGCCAGCATATTTTGCTTTCCTGATGAGACCAGCTATTGCTCAGAGCCTCTCTTTTCCCCTGAGAACTATCCTGGGCTGCTCTAAATTGTGCACGTTTATTAGGGAGCTCAGGGCTCCAGGGCATGGCATGGCATGCTGCCTGGCTCCAGCTCCCCAGGAGCCCTCACACAACCGCCCACAGGGTTCTGACCCTGCAGGTTACCTCATCCAGAGGCACTGGCTTTTCCAGACCTCAGCTCCAGTTCTTTTGCAGACCCATTTTGGGGACCCCACATCTGCAGGGAGAGAGAGAGAGCTCAAAAGTTTTGGCCAAGCCTTCCAGCTGTGTCTCTTGGTACCTGTCCCCATGTCTGCTTGAGCTGTGTGTGGTGGCATCACGATGGGTCGTTCCCCCCCATCCCAAGGAAAGCAAACAGCTGTTCCCTTTGGTTTCTCCTCCCCAATATTTGCCAGTTTCTACAACAAATTCTCTGGAGAAAGTAAAATGAACAGTATCTTGGGACTGAGGAGAACCAAAAGCTTTCCAGCCACAACCTTTGTCCCCTTCATGAGCCTGAGCCTTGCATCAGCTGCTCAGGGGACCAAACGTCACGCTGAGCCTCTGCATTTTGGGGGAGGCATATTGCATCCCTCCCTCCTGTCTCTGGGCAGGGATCTGGACCCTACACTGGGGATGCTGCCACTCAGCTGGCCTGTTGCTGGATCAGGCTGTGCATTCCTCAGGGATGCCTTTCCCATGCTTCCAGGGAAAACTCCCTACTCTCTGAGCAGGCTGGAGGGGCCGGAGCTGCTCCTTCAGGAGCAGGAGGCAGCGATCCCAGTCCCGTCCCACCAGGGATGTGCCTCCTCCATCCCAGCCAGCCTGGGGGACACATTATTATTTCCCTGTTGATAGGGTTCAGTGGGACTGAAAGAGCTACACGCCCTCTGGTAATTTGTAGTTTGTGGATGCTGAGCTGACATTTAACTGAACCCAGGGCAGCAGCAGGCAGTGAGGAGCGAGGAATGGCTCTGCTATTGTAATACCAGAGACACTCAGAGCTTGGCTAATAGGGGACATTCTTTCCTCCCAGGACTTCCTCCACGACTTTAATGCATTCAGGATCAGCCTGGGTTATTTGGACTTGTTAATGTCAGGATTTGGGTGACTGTCTTCCCCCAATGTGAATATCATCCCTGTTCTGTTCTGCATTGTTCATAACAAGGGGGGGGGGGGGGACACACACAATTAATCAGAGCAGAAAGGACTTTATTCAGCTGGAATTCCTGCCAGGGCTGTGCCACTGAGAACAAATTAGCAGTTCACACATTGCAATTGGCCTTTTTTGTGGATGTCCAGTCTGGACCCTGGTCACCTCTGAGGGGTGGGAGGGAGCCTGCACTGTCCCCCAGCACCACAGTGTCACCAGGGGCTGATGGAGCTGTTCCTGCCCCCCTGGAGAGCATGGCAGGAAGGTCAGGGAGACTGGACCTTATCCAGAGAAACCTCAAAAGTCAACTTAACCACTAATGGTCTGCTCCTAATTTAGGAGTAGTGCCTTCACCACCTTCTCCTAACTGCTTTGGGTTTGTGTGTCTGGGAGGTGAAGTGGTACACGGAGAGGCTCTCAGCCTGATCCTGGTGTTCTCTTCCTTGCAAGAAGGGAGCACCCCAGAGCAGGTTGGGGCATGTGAGAGCAGTGGCCTTTCTGGAGTGACCCTCTGGGAATCACAGACTTACAGAGCTGTAGGGGTTGGAAGGGACCTCCAGAGCCCATGGGGTCCAACCCCCTGCCAAAGCAGGGTCCCCAGGACAGGTCACACAGGTCGGCGTCCAGATGGGGCTGGAATCTCTCCAGAGAAGGAGACTCCACACCCCCTGGGCAGCCTGTCCCAGCTCTGCTGGCAAACCTGGGCCTTCAGGGGCTGAGCAGAAGTGACCAGGTGATTCCCATTGCTGCCTTGCTCCTTGCTTTAACCGCTGCCCTTAGTGAGGTTTGGGTGGCTGCAGCCCTGCACATGCTATGGACCCAGGAGGGAGAGTGGGTGGAGGGAGCTGTGGAGACTAATGGAGTTCAGGGATTCTCTGAGTCAGAGGCTAAATGCTGTTTTATTCATTGGGCAGCCAGTGCTAATTGTTGATTAATAGCTGGTACCTGAGGTTCACCTCTTCCCAGAGGACACACCTATAAAACTGCAGTGAATGAATGTCCTAAGCACAGGTTCCTCCCTCCCTGTGAAGTGCACGGATGTGGAGCCATCCTTTGCCATCAGCTCCAAGCCCTTTGGCGGAGGAGGGAAGCACGGCTCCTTCCTGCTGGCAGCGTGAGAGCCTGGAGCCTTCCATGCTGCCAGATCAACCCAGGTCACTGGGAGCCGGATGCTATTGCTGCCTGATGTCTGTTTATAAGGGTGCTTGAAACTGGGTGACCTCATCTTGCTCTGCTCAGGCCAAATAAACTCCATCTGCAGCCGTTGCTCTCTCAGCAGCCACTGGACAAGTAGCCCAAGGACTGGACCTCGCAGAGAGTGGCATCCTGAGAACTGTTCCTGCACTGAGGCTGTGATGGTTCCTCCTCCTTTTCCCTTTCCCCCTTTGCCTTTCCCTATCCCTGTGCTCACAATAAATGCTCTGCAGACAGACAATCCCCAGCTGCTGGCCCTGCTCTGTGAACATCTGTGTCCCACTCTTGGCTAATGACGTCTGCACTGGGATGCCGGATGCAAAAATAAACACCCCCAACCCCCACCCACCCTCAAATCTAGTTTGCATTTCTTTAATTTTATCAGGCATGGATTCTGTGAGGTTTTCCAAGACTGCTCTGCTCAGGGCAGCTGTGGGTTTTTGGCTGCAATGGTCATTCACCTGGGAGCCCTGTGATGCTCCATCCACACTGTTTAATCAATAAGGTTCGCTGCTGCTCTGCTTCTCCCAACTTGAAGGCATGGGAACAAGGAGCTTCTCCCAACTTGAAGGCATGGGAACAAGGAGCTTTTCCCAACTTGAAGGCAAAGGCATGGGAACAAGGAGCTTCTCCCAACTTGAAGGCATGGGAACAAGGAGTTTCTCCCAACTTGAAGGCAAAGGCATGGGAACAAGGAGCTTCTCCCAACCTGAAGGCATGGGAACAAGGAGCTTCTCCCAACTTGAAGGCAAAGGCATGGGAACAAGGAGCTTTTCCCAACTTGAAGGCAAAGGCATGGGAACAAGGAGCTTCTCCCAACTTGAAGGCAAAGGCATGGGAACAAGATGCTTCTCCCAACCTGAAGGCATGGGAACAAGGAGCTTCTCCCAACTTGAAGGCATGGAAACAAGGAGCTCACCCTCCCCAGCATGTCATGGCCTTGCTCAGCAGCACAGGGAGGAGCACCCTCACTTCTGCCTGCAGCAGGGCTCAGCACCTCACTCCATGACGCTTAGCCCAGCATCCCACCTCTGACTGAAGCCTCCGAGGTGTCCATGTCTCAGCAGAGCAGTAAATGACCTGCTTGCTCCTCAGGGCCTGAGCTAACATGGGAGATGAGCTTGGCCCTTCAGGCTCCGTGGTCTCCAGGCCCTGAACCCTGCAATTCAGGTCTTTCCAACACCCCACACCCTGAGTCTCCCAGGTTACACTTGGCAGTTCATAAGGTCCCCCCCCTGCCCCGGGGACACCAGTCCACACACCCTGCCCGTTGCAATGACTTGTCTAATGGGGTGGAGCGGTGTGGCAGTCACAAAAAGGGTAACTTTGGGAGGACAATGAGAGCAAGATGCTCAGACAAGCCAGGCCTGCTCTGTCCTTGTGCTGCAGATTTGCTCCAGCAGGCATGAAACTAGAAAGAAGTGATTCAGCTGCTGACCTGCAAGGCGGCCCCTGGGGCTTGGCAGGTTTGGTTGGAGAGGAGGACGTGTTCCTGCCTGTGAGCTCCTGAGGTGCAGGTTAGCAGTGGCAAACCCTGCCTGACCCAGTGGGGAAGGGAATGGGCTCTGCAAAGAGCCCTCTCAGGAGCTGTGCACTGTCTGGGGAGGCTGAACAGACCCCCCCCCACACAGCTGAGTGTGGGGGCTTCATGGCGTTTGGCTTGTGGGTCCCACAGCAGTTCACAGAGGCTGCTATGGGAGGCAGCACCCGTGTCCCCAGAGAGGGTTCAATGAGGGGAGAGAGATGCCCACCACCAGCATCTTCTCAAGCCCCTCCTCAGCCATGCTGCTGTGGTCCCTTGTGCTGGCAGCTCCACAACCTCAGCATCCAGCTGGGCAGAGGAGACAAGAGGGAGCACAAAAATCACAGCAATAGGACTGTGGCAAAGATGATGAAGACGTGCCAGCCAGCCTACCTGGAGCATGCAAGAGTATGTGGGCACACAGGCTGCATGGCTGGGGGGCACCAGGCAGCGTGATGGGACTGGGGAGGGAGGGGGGGCTGGCTGGGTGCCTCCTGCTAGGCTGCTTCTGCCACCAGAAATGCATTAAGAAGCGATTGAGTTTGGCAAGCAGTCGCTCCTCTGATCGATGAGATGAAATTTGATAAGGAAACAGCAGGAATGTGCTCAGCACATGCAAAAATTCCCCTCTTCAGATCTTGCCCTGTGGGAAAAAGGGCAGGAGGGAGATGGGGCTGTGAATACCAGTTTTCCTGGATGGATTTTCTTGCCAATATCTGCCTGGGGCATCCCAGGGCAGTTCTTGAGCCGGTTGTTGGATCTCAGGAGCTGCAGGCTCACTGAAGGGCATCAAAGGCAGGCTGGTTTCCACAGGGAGAGGTCCAATGGGAGGCATTACCCCCTGTGAGCAGGTGTAGAAGAACCAATTCGCCAGCAAACCTGCTCCTGCTGGTGAGTCAGCCAGTTGCTATCCAAACCAGAGTACTTGCAGAGCGCTCCTGGAGCGGTGCCACTTTTAGGGGAGCTTACTGGAGAGGGGAATCCCACCAAGGGGGTCTGTGCTTTCATCAGCTCAGGGATTTCTGCATGCATCTCTCCTTCCTAAGCATGGAAAACTGGAGGGTGGCAGGGCAAACATCCAGCCCCCTCCCAGCACCGCGCATAGAAGGGATGCACAGGAACAGAGCTGAGACCCTCTGAGACGCTCTGAAGGGCTGGGAACGTGTTGTGGAGCTGCCCTCCCTCCCCTCAGTGATAAATGTCACACAGGGACACACACAACATCCCTGCCTTCGCTGCACAAATGGAAACAAGGGAGGCGGCTGTTTGATCCCCTGGCGCCTGCGCTGCGGCTTGAAATATGGGCTCTTGTCAGCATCCATTTGGAAAGGTCTCTGTCAGAGGCAGGCACGCTCCCCTGGGCTGCGTGGCTGTGGCAGGCAGCACACCACGGGCTCTGATAAATAGAATTTACTCCTTTACTGAAAGGGGAGCAATCTACACCGAAACACGCTGCAGGAAGCGTGCCCTCCTCCCCAACGCTCGCTCAGCCTTCCTCCCTAACCCCCCCACCCTCCACCCCCCCTTTTCCCCCCACGGTGAGTCACTGCAGCTCCCTGAAGTATCAAGATCTGGAAAGCACCCAAGACAACAATCAACCCAATCGGGTCTCTCTGGGAGATAACGCTGCATTATCAGGCTCCATCCAGCTGCTGAGTCAGGCCAACCCGCCTTCCCAGCCTGGCAGGCGACCAGTGACAGGGCTGCTGCTGGAGTGATAGGGGATCCGGGCCCCTTCCCCTCTCTCTGCAGCTTCCTCAGCAGCTGATAATCCCCCCCCTCACCACCCCCAGCCGCAGCCGTCTGCTCTCCAAACCCACGCAGATGGGTGGTGAGTGCTGGCGCTGAGGGTGATGTGAGGAAGCACAGGGTGAATTTGGTGTGAGGATGGGCTGAGCCAGAGCCTGGCTGCTCTTGCCCTTGCACATGGACACACGTGTGTGGCTTTCTGCTGGCTGGCTGGGGCTGGGGATGCATCGATCGCTGTGGCCATCAGCCGGCGGCTGCTTTCCCTGGCTCCCTGCCCACTGTCCCCAGCTGAACATTCAGCCCTTCCATCCCACCAGCTTGCTGGGATCTGGCAGGGATGGGAGTGGGGTGCAGCATGGGCAGGATGCCCTGCCATAGAATCATAATCATAGAATCACAGAATGGTCTGAGTTGGAAGGGACCCCAAGGATCACAGAGCTCCAACCCCCCTGCCACAGGCAGGGCCACCAACCTCAGGCCTGGAGCTACACAAGGTTGCTCAGGGCCCCATCCAACCTGGCCTTGAACACCCCCAGGGATGGGGCATCCACCCCCTCTCTGGGCAGCCTGTTCCAGCCCCTCACCACTCTCTCTGTAAAGAACTTCCCCCTAATATCTAATCTAACCTTTCCCTCCTTTAGTTTTAATCCATTCCCCCTTGTCCTGACATTGTCTATCCTTTTAAAAAGTTGAATCCCCTCCTGTTTCTCTGCTCCCTTCATGTACTGGGAGGCTGCAATGAGGTCCCCCCACAGCCTTCTCTTCTCCAGGCTGAACCAGCCCAGCTCCCTCAGCCTCTGTTTGCAGGGGAGCTGCTCCAGCCCTCTGATCATCTCTGTGGCTCCTCTGACCCCTCTCCAACAGCCCCACATCCTTCTTGTATTGGTGCCCCAGATCTGGACACAGGACTCCAGATGGGGCCATGGTGCAGGGGTTCCTCTTTCCTGTGGTTCTCCTTGTCTGTAGGTTGCTGCTTCAGAGCAGAGCAGGGCAGAGCAGCATGGGGCTGGGAGGAAGTGAAGCAGCAGGAGGGGGAGGCCCTGAGGAGGAGGAAAGCCTGGCTGTCACCCAGTGCAGAGGGACTCATGGGTGGGCACATCCCAGCGCCCTGGCAGGGGAGCTGCAGCCTGCTCATGGCTGATCTCTGAGCAGACCTGCTGCTCCCAGCCTGGAGATGATGCTGTAAATCCCTTCTCAGCCAGCTCCATGACCCCTGCACCTAGAAGCCACAGCTGCCTTTCCTCCAGCCCTTCAGCTAACTAACCTCTGCTAATAATCATCAGGGGGATGCTCTCCTCTCCCCACTGCTCCTCCTCACTCCTGGAGATGCACAGGATGCAGGGGTCCAGTCCCAGGTGGGCTTGTGGACAGACTGGGCACACCAGTGCTGCTGGAGATGGGAGAGAGGGGGGCTGCAGCCGCTCATCTGGCTGGCAGGGGGGGACCCCTTTCCTTTGCAGCGCTGGGGGGTTGGCCAAACCATCTCCTGGGTGCCTATATCCCAGAGCTGGCAGGAATCAGGCAGGGAATGCCCAGGAGAGGGAAGTGGGGGTGTTGAGGAGGGCTCAGCGTGCTGGTACCACAGGTGGGAGCTGTTGTGTGCCTCATTTTCCTTGCAACGTTTCAAGTCTCATCTGCCATCACTGTATTGTTCTCATTGCAGTGTTACTATCAGTGATGTGCTGCTGTGTTCCCATGTCCTCAAGTTTCCAAATTGCTCCTGGGCTCTGATTTAGGGACTGTGACCAACAGTGGTTTGGAACTAAAAGAGGTCTGGGAAAGGCAGGGTTTTTGTAGAGCCCAAACTCAGCTTTGCAGCTCTGTTTACTTCCTCCTCAGTTTTCAAACCTCCCCAGATCCTTCCCCACCAAGCTTTGCTCTGAGTCTCACTTTTAAACCTGTCACATCTCCCTTGGTTTAGCAGTGAAATGAGAGACAGACCTGAGCAGGCAAACCCTGGCCCAGAACATTTGGTATCATTGCAGCTGGATCCATTCACTCAGGACCAGAGGGTGGAAATTCCCAGTATATTCAGTACACAGGAGCCACAGAATTTAATAACCCCCCCCCCCCAAATTTAATAAATAAAGAAATAATAATATAAAAAGCCCCTGCTCAAGAAGCCAGTGGGAAAAGCACACAGGATGGTGAGTGGAGCTGGGGACTTAGTGCAGCTCATTCCAGGGGATCCCAGCCAGCACCTGCACATCATTCATCTTCTTTTATTGCCCTCTCTCAGCTTCTTGCTGTATTTTAATGCAAAGCCTGATACCCCCTTTGGAAAGAGACATTCTCCAGGACTTCCCACGTGCTTGTGAACACTGCTGGCCCTGTGTTCTGGCCAGATAAATAGGCAGAATGAGAATTTGGGAACAGGGATGGGATGAAAGTGTTTGCACCATCAGAAGCCTTGCTTCCCATCAGGCTGGCCCAAGCCAGGCTGGGATCTGGACCCAGCCACCCTGGAAATGCATGTTTGCATCTGCAGTTCCATTCAGCCCTGGAGCAGCACTAGAGTCTAAGTCTAAAATTCAGAGTTTATTCCCACTTCCAGGATGTTTTCATCCTTCCAGGCTTCACCCTGAGCTGGAAGGGGGTGGGGGGGGAGGAGGCAGCACCTACCCTGCTGTGACAGCCTGCCCCGAAATCTTTTTCCCCATTGCCTAGAGGGGATGTGCTGGGATGTCTGGCACCAGAAGTAGGTCGTGCTCCAAAAGCCCTGGGGGCATTGCATCATGCTGTGTATGGCACAGGACCTGCCAGGGAGGGGGTGGGGGGTGGGAGGCTGGGGGTAAGGGGCTGGGGCAGGGCAGTTGGTGCTAAGCCTGGTCCCCATTCCCTGCTCTGGTGCAGCAGCAGGTGTGATGTGACATGTTCACTCTGGGGCTAATCCCTTGTCCCTATTTTCCTCTCAGCATGGGAAAGCAAATCACTACTTTTAATCTTATTTTCCAGCTCCCACTCCGGGGGTGGGGTGGGTGGTGGGGGCAGGCCCAGGTGAGAATTCCCTGGCCTCCAGGCTCTGTTTGTTTTATCCCCAGACCCATGGAAGGGATTTTCCCATGTACAAGATGTGGAGGGCTGGGAGGTCACTAGAAAGCCTGGGGGGTGTGGCATGCCAGTGAGCTGGGGGCCACCAGAGAAGGGGGAAGAGCAGCTGCTGTGCACAGCTAGGATCCTCTGGGCATGTCCCTCACATAGAATCATAGAATCATAGGCTGGTCTGGGTTGGAAGGGACCCCAAGGAGCACAGAGCTCCAACCCCCCTGCCACAGGCAGGGCCACCAACCTCAGGCCTGGAGCTACACAAGGTTGCCCAGGGCCCCATCCAACCTGGCCTTGAACACCCCCAGGGATGGGGCATCCACCCCCTCTCTGGGCAGCCTGTTCCAGCCCCTCACCACTCTCTCTGTAAAAAACTTCCCCCTAATATCTAATCTAACCCTTCCTTCCTTTAGTTTTAATCCATTCCCCCTTGTCCTGTCATTGTCTATCCTTTTAAAAAGTTCATGTGTTCCCTCACATCTCCAGCTTGGATTTTTTTCCCCCTGGTGTAGACCTCTGGGTGCCAAACCTGCCCCTTTGCATCACACAGGCTTCTCTGCATTACTGCACCCCTCATGCACCCCCTTCTCCAGCCCTGCTCCCCAGCAGAGCAGGGATCCCAAGCCCCAGGAGGAGGGACATCAGTGGGGTTCAGGAACTGCCAGCTTTGCCCCAGATCTCTCCCTCCCAGCAGCGCTTTGGGCTCCTGTCCCAGATAACCACTGGTGACCCCTGAGCATCTCCCTCCCTCCTCATCCCCGGGAGGTCCTGGGTCACCAGCCCTCCCTCTCCCAGCTCTGGGTTTGCAGCTATTTAGCAGGCGGCGGCTTCAGACACATTTTGTGGCCACACGCAGAGACAATAATCACTTGTAGTCTGGCCCCAGCATCGCCAGAGGCTTGGATGGCTGCTGCACGGAGGAGGCAGCCAGGAGAGGAGGGTGTCACGGCGTGTGGATGGCATTCCTCACCACCCCAGCCTCGGGCTGCTCCTCTCCCACCCACGGCACATCCCGGGGAGGGGCGGGGGGGGGCAGTGCAGTGGGGACAGCACCCCCCTTGGCTTTGGGGATGTCAGGGGTTAAAGAGCAGCCAGGGATTTTCCCACCCTGTGCCCCGCAGAGCCCCACAT
Source organism: Porphyrio hochstetteri (assembly GCA_020800305.1). Classification (NCBI taxonomy): domain Eukaryota; kingdom Metazoa; phylum Chordata; class Aves; order Gruiformes; family Rallidae; genus Porphyrio; species Porphyrio hochstetteri. The sequence continues at coordinate 5,254,321 of CM036926.1, read as the reverse complement.
GGGTTTTGCCTGAGGCTGAAACGTGACTCAAGCTGGGGTTGTGGTAAGTGGGTGGGATGAGAGTTTCACGACCTGGTTCCAGCAGAGGCGTGGGCAGCATCACTAGAATGATTAATGCTGAGGGGAGGCAGGGAGGGAGAGAGAGAGAGAGCCCTAGCAGTGTGCTGATAAGGGAGGGCTGACAGAGACGAACGACAACAACAGAAAAGGACCCGCTTGTCACTCACCGCCAGAACTACCCCCCCAGGAAATGATAAATTGTGCATGCCACCTGCTTCCACCTCTGTTGCCTCAAACCATGGGATACCTGGGAGGCCAGCGCTCACCCTACGTGAGATTTCCCCGTGTTATTTATTGGAGCTCGTAATTCAGATGAGAAAATGGAAAATATCAGGCGCCTCTCATCCCAGCTGCCTCCCAGGCTGCCCAGCCTGCTCCCTGCTTTCCACTCCCTCCCTCCCAAGCTCCTGGCAGCTGAGAGGTGAAGCGCACAAGAATCCAGATGATTGCTGAAGCTTTGGCTTCCCGGGGCTCTGGAGAGCTGGGTCCTTGTGGTTTCACTCTACAGCTGCCAGCGAGAGGGTGGGGAGGGGAGGGGGGGCAGGTGTGGGGAAGGGGAAGCGTGGTGTGAGAAGAGGAACAGATCCACTTCAGAGAGAGAGAAAGAGAGCAGCTCCCAGAGCCCTGGCACTTTGTGGTTCTGCCTGCACAGAATCCTGTGTGCTGGTCCACCCTGACAGGATCTGGCAGCAGAATTAAGTGGTGTATTAGCAATAACTGGTCCTGCCCTTCTTATTACTGTTTATGACTAGATAGCATCAGCTGCTACTGCCGGCCATAAACTGCTTCTAACCTAAGCAGGCTGGGAATCTCGGTGCAGCCGGGGGATCAGCAGAGGAGCTCAGGTTCCCTCTGGGGCCTTTGGGGCAGCGCAGCATCGTGAGGGGTGCGAGCAGCAGCACCCTGAGGTCATCTCCCTCCCGCTGCTGCCGGCGTGAGGAGTGCGGGGAGAACAGCGGCTCCCGAGCATCCCACACGTGAAAGAGCTGCTCCAGCTCAGCCCGGGGGGCCGTGTCCTCGGGGGCTGCCTCTGCAGGCAGGGCTAGAAGCATCTCTTCCCCCTCTCCGCCTTCCGCGGAGCTCCCGACCGTACCGGCTCCGGTGTGCGCTGCCCTCTCGTGGCACCGGGGCCGGGATTCCCCGCCGAGCACCGGCTACGATGGCTTGAGGGAGAGATGCAGCCCGGGGCTGCGGGCTGCTGCCGGGGAGGGCGGAAGGGGAGGCGGGGGGGACCGGGAATAAAGCTGGGATAAAGCGAGAGCAGCTCGGCTGTGGGCAGGGGCGAGCAGAACCGGCTGGGAGCGATGGGTGGGCTGTACAGCCGGCTCCCCGGCACCATGCCGGTGCCGTGGCTCCGGGACGGGGCGGCAGCAGCCAGCCAGGGGCCCGTTGAGTACCGGGCTCTGCTCTGCGGGGTTGCCGGGCGCCTCCGAGCTGCTCCCCCCGCCCCGGCCCCCGCTCCGGCGGCGCGGCCGGGCTGCGAGTGCCCCCGCGCGGCGCCGGCTGCCGGCGCTCGGGATGGAGCCGGGACCGGGGATGGAGCCGGGGATGGAGCCGGCACCGGGGATGGAGCCGGGACCGGGGATGGAGACGGGGCCGGGACCGGGGATGGAGCCGGGACCGGGGATGGAGCCGGGGATGGAGCCGGGGCCGGGACCGGGGATGGAGCCTGAGATGGAGCCGGGACCGGGGATGGAGCCGGGACCGGAGATGGAGCCGGGGCCGGGGATGGAGCCGGGGCCGGGACCGGGGATGGAGCCTGAGATGGAGCCGGGACCGGGGATGGAGCCGGGACCGGGGATGGAGCTGGGGCTGGGGCCGGGGCCGGGACCGGGACCGAGGATGGAGCCGGGGATGGAGCCGGGACCGGGGATGGAGCCGGGAAAGGAGCCGGGACCGGGGCCGGGGATGGAGCTGGGGCTGGGGCCGGGACCGAGGCCAGGACCGAGGATGGAGCCTGGACCAGGGATGGAGCCTGAGATGGAGCCGGGACCGGGGATGGAGCCGGGGCCGGGGATGGAGCTGGGGCTGGGACCGGGGCCGGGACCGAGGATGGAGCCGGGACCGGGGCAGTCGAAAGAAAAAAACCAAGGAGAGAAACCCCCTCGGAGGTGAGGAGGAGGTGGAAGGGTCACCCAGGCAGGGCAGTTCTCCTGGTCCCCGGCTCAGCATCTCCCGGGCAAGGAGGGAGCCCCGCTGCTGCTGAAACCAGTGCTGCGGTGTGGGACCGTGGGTAGCCCAGGGTATCCATGCTATATACTCTGCTGGCAACCGCCTGAGGAGGGGTTTTTTTTTGCATCTGGGCTTTAATTTTCCAGCTTTTATTCCGCTGGGGTAGGAGGGCTGCTGGGAAAATGCCTGTGAAAATCATTCAGCTGGTTTTTAGAAGGGGGGGAAGACATCAGGTTTTGCACAAACTATGAAAAATGACAGGATTGCTGGCTTTCCTCTGCTGCAGTGTTCCAGCACTCTCCAACTTCACACCGGGATGGGGATAAAGAGGAAGAACCCTGTACCAGAGATATGGCTTTTGCCATCCCTGTGAAAATCCAACCTAATTTGGACAATGCTAAAGCTTTTATGTGTGTGTATATATATATATATATATGTAAGTAATCTCATGCCACAGCTGTCTAGAGTTGCAATTCTGCAGGATTTTAGTGCTTAAGAAGCCTGAGCACTGTGTACATTCCACCCTGAGTTAGATAGGACTTCCCCAAAGATGTGGGTGAGTGCAGGGTAGGGGGAGTTATTAGGTGTACAGAGGGTGATGTGGGAGGGAAAGGCGTGAGGCTGGGACCAGCCGCTGTGATGGGGAGCCAGGGGAAGCCCCAACCATCTGCTGTGAGGGAATGACAGGCTGAGGACAAGTGGACTTGGCTGAGCTGTAGGCTGGGGAAGCCCACCCTTCCTCAGCCTGTTCCCAGACCCAGGAGTGACAGCAGAGGCTTCCAGGTGAAGTTCAGTGGCATTCCCCTTCTGCAGGGGAGATTGTAGGGTGTGAGGGGAGGTGGTCGATGCTCCTCATCCGAGCTCACCTCCTTGCAAGGCACAGCTCACATCCAGGTCCAGCACCAGGGCAGGGAAATTCAGGACACTCACTTCCAAATAGTGGGGCAAAGAGCAAAGTTTGAGTGTGTGAGCCTCTCCCCTGGGCTGGTGGCTGGGGAAGGGGCTGCTCCCCTTCCCCTCGCCCCAGGCAGGGTCTGTGCTGGTGAAAAGGCTGGCTGCATGGCCAGCACTCCTGGCCCTGGTACAGTCCGGGAGGGTAATGGGTATTGGATTGCTCCCTTAGGTCTGTTCTTGAACCTAATCCTCATTAGACTGAAACCCATTTCAATCAAGACAGGCTGGGCTACTCCTTTGTCTTTCTTTTAATTGGACCGTTCCTGCTGCTAAATGGGCAGCTTAAGCATCCCAAAGACCCTGAGAAAAGCCCGGCATGTCCCCTAATGGGGTTTGAAAGTGGAGAAATAACAGCATAATCAGTCTCTTCCTCTTTGTGTCAGCCCTTGATTCACACCGCCTGCCCCCCTCCCCTTCACACCCTTTCACTGAGTGGCTGCTGACAGATGGGAACAGGACCGCCACCTCAATGGGGTCTGTCGGGGGCTTTCATGGGCCCTGTTGCCATTCTCTGTCCTCCTCCTTCGTCTACTCTTGGCCTTTGTGCCAAGACTGGGAACAAGCTGGGAAAGCTGAGCCTGCCCTGTAAATACCTGCCTCTGCTGGATCAGCTTAGGGCTTAAAGGACAAGACGGGGAACTTGGCACAGCTCTTTATCCCTTCCTCTGCTCTCCTTACTTTCCTTCCTCCATCTTCTTCTTTTTCCTTCTCCTTTCCTTTCCTTTCCTTTCCTTTCCTTTCCTTTCCTTTCCTTTCCTTTCCTTTCCTTTCCTTTCCTTTCCTTTCCTTTCCTTTCCTTTCCTTTCCTTTCCTTTCCTTTCCTTTCCTTTCCTTTCCTTTCCTTTCCTTTCCTTTCCTTTCCTTTCCTCCCTTCCCCCTTTCCTTCCCTCCCTTCCCCCTTTCCTTCCTCCCTTCCCCCCTTCCCTTCCCCCCTTCCCTTCCCCCCTTCCCTTCCCCCCTTCCCTTCCCCCCTTCCCTTCCCGCTTCCCTTCCCCCTTCCCTTTCCCCCTTCCCTTTCCCCCTTCCCTTTCCCCCTTCCCTTTCCCCCTTCCCTTTCCCCCTTCCCTTCCCCCCTTCCCTTCCCCCCTTCCCTTCCCTTCCCCCCTTCCCCCCTTCCCTCCCCAGGTTTTCTCTCTAGTGTTCTTCATCTCTCCCCTTTTCCCCAGCACCTTTTTCCTCTGGCACCTTCCCATCATCTCCCTTCGCTCTCTTCCCAGCAAGCCCTTAGGTGCCCATCCTCACCCAGCTTTGGGCTCGCCCAGCCCTCTCTTCCCCAGCCCCTGCACCTCGCCGGCAGCTTGCAGAGGATGCATGACCTGCTTCCAGTGACCAGCTGAACTTGGGGTAACGGCTGGGCAAGCAGCCCCTGCATCTGCCAGCCCTGACACTCCTCATGCTTTCCTACCCACTGCCCATGTTTGGAGCTAGCAGCTGGAGAAGTGCATGCTACTGTGCATACAGCTGGTTTCTCACTGGGCAAACTGGTCCAAACCCTCTCGTGGGGTCTGGTGGGCTTAGCCAAACCCAGGCTTAGTGCTCCCTGCCAGTTTCAAATCCAGAAGCTCTGCTTAAGCACCTGGGCAGGTGTGCTCAAGCCTGGGCAGCCTTGCCTACCTGCTAGCTACCAGGGTAGGCACTGATTCCTGGTGGCTGGGGGGGTTCTGTTCCCTCTGCCAGGCAGGCTGGGAACCCTTCACAGGGGAGAACCCTTCACATCCAGCAGCTGGGATGGCTGGGGGCTTTCCCTCATGCTGGCACCACAAGAGAAACTCAACACTGGATTCGTTTTGGGAAGAGATTGGATCAGCAGCTCGCTCTGCCCATCAGTGTTAGCAGTCAGGAGGGTGTCCTAACCACTGGGGAGGGGGGCTAAGGGCCCTGAACATGGCCCAACACCTCCTGAGACAGAAAGGGCTTTGATCCCATGTGTTGTTAAGGCAAAAGGGCTGCAGACTCTTCTCTCTCCCCCTGGACACAGAGCGAGGAGGGGATGTTTAGAGGCTCTCCTCATATCTGGGGACACCTCAAGCATCTCTTGACTCCATGTGTGGGGAGGTGTCCTGGCCCAGGGGCTCTTCCCAGGTTTCTAGGCTGTGCTCTGCACTTGGCTGACTGGCAGCTCCTGCCCTCACTCCTCCCTGCTGACCCCCAGGCCAGGGTCCCCCTCTGGTTACATGTGCTGAGCTGTAGGACAAAGCTGGTGGGAGGCACCAGGGATATATATCAACCTGCTTAACACAGGCAGGTCACCTCCAGATTAACTTGCATAAATCCCCACTTCATTAAAGCTGCAATCCCCTTTTCCACAGGGAGCTCTGGGGAGGGAAGATGGGGTGAACATGTGCTGGTCGGGCCGTCTGTCTGACCCCAGGGCAGCTCTGCCCCATGTCGGTCCTGAGGCAGCGAGGAGAAGATAAATCTCATGTCCTCAGAGAAGGAATGAAGTTATAACATCTGCCTGGGAGCTGTGGCCAAGGTGTTTGGAGGGGAAAGTGAGACAGCAGAGCAATACAGAAGCTGAAAGGAGCTGCTCAGCGGATGCTCGGGGTGCTGTGAACTCTGCCCACCTGTGGACATCGGGGACTGAGGCCTCATTTATCACTTGGTCACCAGAATATGTTTCCCACCCACAAAGGAGGAAGAAAAGTGAAATACAGAGAAAGCTGGTGTTGCTTTTAGCTTGTTTTGGGAAGATGTCTGCCCTTCTTAATTCAGCTTTCCCCAGGAGTTGGATGCTTGAGTAGGTCTCCTTCACCACCTCTCTCTCTGTGCATCTCCTCCAGCATCTCCCTGCATCTCCTCATGAGTTTCCTCCTGTGGTGGCTCACACACCTCAACCTGTGCTCTGCTGGCTTGATGTTTCTGCAATGTGATGGGGTGTTGCATTTGTTTCAGAGCTGCCTGGAAGCGACCATGATGGCAGCATGCAGTTCCTGCCTTCCCAGCTGCTGGAACCTCTTCTGCATGAGGCAGTGGGGTGTTAACACAGCACCCACGTGTGAATATAGCTCAGCCATGCAGGTAGTGATGGGGGTGTGCGTGCACAAAGTGGTTGGGTGCTCATGTATGATGCAACTGCACGGCTGGGCAGGGTGCTGCTGAGTGCTCATGCATCAGTTAATTGGGTGCTCAGGTGTGATGCAGATGTGTGCTCACACGTGGTCGAGTTGGGAGCTCAGATGTGAACTTCTTGGGTGCTCAAGTGTGATGCAATCGAGCAACCGAACAGAAGTGAATTGGGTGTTCTTGCATGAAGCCAATCAGGGGCTGTGGGTGCACTAATTGGGCCCTCATGCATAAATCAGCTGGGCAGTCATGCATGGACACGCAGGGTGCTCATGTGTGCATGGAGCAGGTGCTCAGGTGTAAGTGGTTTGCTCCAGGAGCTGTCTGGGTGTGCTGGGCTCGTGTTGGGCATGCTGGGTGTTGTAGTTCTTGCCCGTGGCAGCTGCAGCAGAGGTGCCCAGGGGTGGATGGTGTGGGTGGGGGCTGCTTGGGATGTCCCTACAAATGTATCCCCCCTGACATGGGTTCCCCTCTATGGGTGCCCACATGCTTTGCAAGGCCAAGGAGGGTGCGCAGCATGCAGGAGGCGTCAGCCCCCCAAAGCAGCAGCTGGGCCAGCTTCATGCAGTGATGATTAAAGGCCTGTAGCATCTCCTCTATGAGGAAAGGCTGAATGACCAGAGGCTGTTCAGCCTTAAGAGAAGCCTGAGAGGGGATCTGATCAATGGGTATCAATATCTGAAGGGTGTGACACAGGGGGAAATGGCCAGCCTCTTCTCAGTGTCTGTGGGGACAGGACAAGGGGCGATGGGCTCAAGTTGGAGCACAGGAAGTTCTGCACCAATATGGGGAAGAACTTCTTCACAGTGAGGGTGAGGGAGCCCTGGGACAGGCTGCCCAGGGGGGTGTGGAGTCTCCTTCTCTGGAGATATTCAAGACCTGTCCTAGGGACCCTGCTTTGGCAGGGGGTGTTGGACCCGATGAGCTCTTGAGGTCCCTTCCAACCCCTGTGATTCTGTGATTCCCAAGTGGGGTTGGAGCTGTGCTCTGTGCTGCCCTTCCCCATGGCACACTCCTGAGCCCCTGCACGGGACAAGAAGTCAGATCCCAGCTCTAAGTTTGGGTATCACTTCTTTGTTGCTACACAAACTCGTGTGGTCGCAGACCCATCAGTAGCCACTTCACTGTGCTCAGCATCCGTCAGTACAAATGCTCTCACACAGGTCTGGATGCAGGATACATCAGGCATGTCTCTGCTGCTCTGGTGTGTGTGTGATCTCACCTCACAATTAAACCTGAAGCCACCACACAGCCCTACTGAGATGTCCTGCTATTGTGGGCCAAATGTAATCCACACCAAAGCTGTGCCCAGCTCTATGGTGATGCACCACACCGGCAGTTCCAACCAGTATGCTGCCACATGGGGGGATGCAGAGGGGAAAATAACCCTCACAGCACATTAAATTACATTTAATTAATGTATAATTAATGCGCTTTCTGTGCTTCCATGCAGGATTTGCCTGCCAGACAGGCACTTGATTGCTGCTGCCGTGACTCAAGCTGCCTAATTCAAAATGCAGGTAGGGCTGCAGAGGAGATCTGGGATCTCTGTCCATTCATGAGCCCTTCAATATTTTCCAGAGCAGAAGGATGCCCTTTTACACTTATCACATATGATGCAATGTACTCCTCATCCTTGGGCTCCTGGAAGTCTGACCAGCCTTTTCCCATACATCCAGAGACACAGAGAGACTCTCTTTGCATCCGTGTAGTGAGGCTGGGAAAGGTAAGAGACCTCTCAGGAGTTCCAGCTCGGGGCTGCCTGAACCTTTCACTCCCACTGCTGGCTCTGACATGGTTGCAAGAGGAGCTCTGGCTCGGTGAGGGTGGCTAGCTGCTTCCCATCTCTCCGAAAGAAGCCCGGCTCACAGCACACCATCCCATCAACAGGCATTTTAGTGACTTCCCATCACAGTCACAGCGCTGGGAACACTGTCAGCCTTCTCTGCAGCACTTTAAAAACCCCTCAACACCCCCAGATGATCTGCATGGAACGCTGTCAGTGCCTGTCAGTCCCTCCTGGCTCCTTACAGGCATGAACTCAACCTCCCCTTCCCTCCCAACAGGTCATATGTATTGGGGTGGGGGTGGGGGGGTGTTTTCTTTTCTTTTCCATATGGTGTCAAGCCCACCTTGGGCCTGAGACCCTGGGAGAGCGCCTGGCAGACAGCTGGGAACAGAGGGAAAACAGCAGCCGCCGCTACTGTAACTTGCAAAGGGCCACAGCAGGATGGGAGAGGGATGCAGCGCCAGGAGCTGTCTCCCTGGAAACCGCAGCGTAGGAGACATAATGAGGAGTATCCCTCCCCTCCAAGAGCTCTTTAATTCCTTCTTCATCTTTCTTTACAGCCAGGGGAGTGCAGAGCAGAGCAGCAGGGCAGGGTGTCCCCCCACCCCCCACCCCTCAGCCCAGCCTATTGTGAGTTTATGACACCTAGCCTTAGAAAAGCACATTTTTAACCCAGCTGCCCCTATAACTTATTGCAATGCCTTGTTATAGCTTGGGAGAGGAGGGGGGGGGAAGGGATGAGAAGGGAGGTCATGCAAAGGGTGCTGAGTGTCCCAGAAGGGACCCTCAAAATAAAAGGCAGAGGGGGAGAGGAGAAAACAAAGGCGTGGGCTCCCATCTCTTTCTCTTTGGGCTCTTCCCACGAGCGTGGCAGCTAAATGATGTGGTTGGGACATCCAAAGGGGACAGCATGATGAGGCACACGTGTTCATCCATGCTGCCTAAAAGCAGGCACGTTCCTACACTCCAAAGGCAGATTCAAATGCAGGCAGCTAAAGGGGAGGGGGGTGGATCATGGCCCCACGGAGTCAGGGTCCCCATGTCACGGCATGACAAAGGGGGGATGGAGTGAAGCTGGAGGAGGGAAGGGTTAGATGAGATATTAGGGGGAAGTTCTTTACAGAGAGAGTGGTGAGGGGCTGGAACAGGCTGCCCAGAGAGGGGGTGGGTGCCCCATCCCTGGGGGTGTTCAAGGCCAGGCTGGATGGGGCCCTGGGCAACCTTGTGTAGCTCCAGGCCTGGAGGTTGGTGGCCCTGCCTGTGGCAGGGGGGTTGGAGCTCTGTGATCCTTGGGGTCCCTTCCAACCCAGCCCAGTCTGTGATTCTGTGATTCTATGTCACCACTGCTGCTGTTGCCTGGAACCAGGGTGAGTCCCTGGATGCTGCCTGTGTGGGGCTCCAAAGGTGCTAAACCTTCAGAGCTTGCAGCTGCACCCCGGGGTGCCTGCTCCCACACAGAGCTGAGGAAAAGGAAGCTCCACCCCAGGTGGGAGGAAGGTCACCGGGTGCATTTTCCCCAGGCTCTTGGTGCTCATGCCCGGAGCAGATCCTCTGTTGCTGTGAAGTAAAGCACTGGTGGGGTGTTTCCCCCCATCCCAACCCCATCCTCCAGACATCCTAACCCTAGGGCTGTGCAGCTGAACCCCCTCCTTGCCCAGGCTCTTGCAGCAAGTGGACCAGAGGATGCTGCCTTTTAAATCCTGCTCCAAAGCTCTCAGAAATTGAAGCAAAGGCTCCTGCTGCCTCCTCGTGTGCATCAAAGCTTTAACCTCCGTGCCCCTCAGAGCCAGCTTGCCCAGGCAGACAGACCAGTGCTGCAGCAAGCAGGCCCTTGTGCCCCTTCATTTGGGGGATGGATGACTGTCCTGCCCTTTGGCTGTCACTTTGGTGGCTCCCAGACTCTGTGGCATCCTGCAAAAAGGGGAACTGGCCACTGCCTCCTGCAGCAGCACCCCCATAAAGGACATCTTCCCCCACCCCCCAAAAAAAAAACCAAACCCAGAGAGAGAAGACTGAAGGGAAGCAAAACATCCCTGGCAAATGAGCAACCCTCTGCTGTCCTCCTGCCAGGGCACAAAGGGACAGCAACTGCATCACGGCGGCGGCTGGCTCTGCCTCGTGCGGGGCCGAGGCTGGATGCTCTGCCTTCCAACACACTCCTGGGCTGGTGCTGCTCAGAGGAGAAAGCGAGGGAGCTGCTGCTGTTGTGACCCAAATAAAATGCTTGGCAGAGGCTTGGGTCCCTGAGTGACTGGGATGTTTTCTCCCTCTCCATCCCCTACACCCACACTGTCCGGCTGCACAGGGCAAACATCAGCGCTGACCTCTGAAGCTGGACAACAACCTCACTTTAGCCTTAAGAGATGCTCCTCTCCTTTGTGGTCCTGGGCAGATGAACCCTGGAGGTTCCTAGGAACTGGCAGAGAGCAGCCAGCCCCTCCAAGCAGGGAGAGGGATTGCTCCCCAGGGATGAGCATCCAGGCAGCGTTCAGCCTTTCTCCCAGCAATGGAGCCACCCCTGCAGGGCAGCGCTCCCCATCCCTTGCCACCTCCCTTTTTGTCCTTCCTCCTCTCCCCCAACCCCCCCCCTCTTTTTTTTGTTTTTTTTGTCATTTGAGAAATGAATTTTCAAAAATGGAATCAGTTTTCCCTTTCGGAGGGATTAGAGCCCTCAGCATTCAAGCTCCCAGCGCAGGAAACAGTGGCTTTTCTTCTGGTGCGACTTGGAAAGACATGGCTCTCTGTTCTCCCTGAAAGCCCCTCGCACTGAATGACCCACAGGCCCTGAATGAAGTGCCTCTCAATTAAAAGTTTCCCATTGATGCTGGCTGAATGAGACCTTGCTGCGGAATTCACCCTGGCTGAATGGCCTGGGCCTTCATCAAATATTAAGGGGCCAATAGATTTCCCACAATATTTGTACACCTTCCTTTGTGGGGATTTTTCCCTCCATTGAACCAGAAACCGTTAACACATCCGCTCCCGACCTGCCCCCTTCTGCTGCTCATTAGGGGCCGTGGCAGGGATGGCCACTGCTGCGTGCCACCCCCCAGGACAGGCCTAGGCCAGCAGGCCCACAGGAGCAGCCACCTGCTTGTATTCATCCCCCAGTGAGAACAAGCTGAGCTTGAAATCCCATGGAGAAACACGGAGAGACAGGCCCAGGCCGCGCTCCCAACCGGCCTTCACCTGCACCCACCCTGGGCAAAAATCCCCCTCACCCCCAGCCTGGCTGGAGAAGGGGGTTTTGGTGGCACCAGGCTTTGCTCTCTCCTGGTGGTCCCAGGGACAGCACAGGGAAAGGAGACCCTCCCCTCCTGCTCCCAGCACAAAGGGAAAGTGGTCTTAAATCCGGGGCTCCCTTCTGCCTGGGGACAAAAGCTTGGGGACACTTTAACAGCACCGAGGGCCTGGCTGACAGCTCTGATTGTTACAGGCTGTGGCAGCGAGGCTGCCCCACACCTATTAATGATGCTAATTAGAAACCATGCAGGGCAGCCTCTTTGGGGGTGGGGGTGAGGAGACAGGGGTGGGCTCTGCATAATTTATTCTCACTTAATCTCATTAAGTGGAAGTAAAAAGGGAGAGAGAAATGAGTGTGGGAATGCAGTGCATGGGAGGAGAACCACTGCCCTGTCCTTTTCCAGCAGCTTTCCACCACAGGACTCAATGGAGCCAAGTAGCATCACCTGTGCTTTCCAGGTGGGGAAAAAAGAAGCAGGGAGGAGGGTAGCTGAGGTCGCACTGGTCAGTGAGAGCTGGGAGCTGAGTCCAGGGTGTTCACACCTCTTTACACCTTCTCCCACTGCAGCTTTCTCTTCCCATGTTATTCTGAAGAGCAGGATTGCTGGAGGGCTGGAGAGGTGAAGGGGTGTCACAGCCAGCGTGGAGCCAGGCATCATGCAGGGCAGAGACAGGCCATGACCTTGCAGCAGCACCCTTTAATCTCAGGTGCTCCAGAGGAAACGGTTGCTCTGTGGTTATCAGCAGGTGATATGAGCCAGAGGTTGGGGACCATCTGTCCTTGGGTGCCTGGGATCCTGCTGGCATGCAGGCAGGCTCTGCAGAGGCTCTGTGTGCTTGTCCCAGTGCCAGGAGAAGGCTGTCCTTGCCTTTGTGGCTTGCTGGCTCACAGCCTCAGACCAGTACAGATGGGAATAACCCCTTACTTCCCCCCTCTACCCCCCTCCCTGGGCTAAGCACTGTGTGACTGCAGTCAGAGGGACCCCCTGCCCTCCCCACACCATGCCTGCAGGCTGAGCAGGGGATGCAGAACATCAGGAGGGGTGTTACACTCGAAGTAAATTGAGGGAAGGGATTTGTGCTGCCTGGGGTCACCCTCAAACTGGAGTGGCTCCTTTGGGCCTCACTGGTCTATTGCTGTAGCAGTGAAAGCAATTCTGTAGTCAGCAGGATAGTGATGTTTGTGCGTGGCTGCACAGCCATGCTGGCTTAAATCAGGGTAAAAGTTAAAGAAAATAAGGAAATAGAATAACAGTTGGTTTTATCTTTGGGTTGGGTTTGGCTTGTTATTTTTCACCTTCTCTAAGAAACTTCCTTCTGTGGGTCAGGCCTGAGGAGCTCCTCCTAAAGAAGACACCAGAGGCAGGAGATGTAAGGACCAAGCTCAGCTCTGGCCTCACTGCTGCATGCCAGCTCAGCCCTGAAGGAAAGGCCTGTGGAAATGAAAGGGATTTTTACCAGGGCTCTGTGGGAATGTGACTGGAAGAAATCCGTGACTGCTGCAAGCAGAGGGACAGGGGATGCTGTGCTGGCTGCTGCCTGGCAAGCTATGGCACAACTGGGTGTGCATCAGAGGGGTGGCTGCAGCCTGTGGCCCCATGGGATTGATGCTAATGCCAGCCTGTGTCTGGATACAACCATGGTGTCAGCCCCATGAGGTCTCTGGGGCACAGTGGATCTTGGGCAGATGGGGTGTTGGGGAGCATCTCTTTGCACTGCTCCTGCCTTTCCTCTGCCCTGCTCCAGCCAGGAGGAGCAATGGGTGTGCAGGCAGCATGGGGCCCATCCCCACCCTGGGACACCCTGGGTTGGATGGGGCCCTGGGCAACCTAGTGTAGCTCCAGGCCTGGAGGTTGGTGGCCCTGCCTGTGGCAGGGGGGTTGGAGCTCTGTGATCCTTGGGGTCCCTTCCAACTCAGACCATTCTATGACACAAGTTCTCAGGGATGTGGAAGGGTCTGGCTCCCTGGGGGGTGAGGAGTGAAGGAAGGCGAGGATAACATTGCTGTTCCTTGAATCTGCCATGGGGGCTGTGAAAACCATATCCTGTTATCCTCTGGAGCAGAAAAAATTGCCATTCCTTCCCTCCACTGACCTGGAAATTGTTAACATGTTCCTGAGGCCCGTGGGTCAGCAGCAGCATTGCCTGGGTCGCCACGCTGCATTGTGCAGGGGGGAATTAGCCACCTGTTCCCCAGCCCTAATCCTGTGTGAGGGGCGAGGGTAGCTCCGCTCCGCTGGCCCCTCGCCCCGTCCTCGCCACAGGCACAAAAAGGCCAGTTAACCTGGGAACGCCTTGTTGGAGGATTGAGGGGAAGGGGGGGGCGGTGTCTCCCTTTGGGAGGGGGATCAAGCTGTGGGGTAGGGCACAGGAGAGGTGAGTATTACCTTGGGCAGGAGAGCCAGGCTTGTGCAGCAGCTCCGTCTCCACACCAAGCCCTTTGGGCGCACACACTGGGTGCTGGAGCCTGCTCCTCAGCTTGCTTTAGGCTTCTACACCACACAGGAGCTTCAGTTGAAACCAGCCCAGACTAAGCATCACCTGAAGCCAGCACCTTCTAGGTGAGGTTTGCCAGCAAGGCAAGCCTGCTCGGCTCCCTCAGCACTGCCTGTGGCATGGCAGAGCTGTCCCTGCTGTCCCTGCCATCCTGGAGTCCTCTCCTTCCAGAGCAAATGGCCAGAGAAAGGAGAGAAAGAGCAAACCAGCAGCTTGGAGATGGGACCAGGTGGATGGTGAGATCTGAAAGGATCTGCAGCCAAGTTTCTAGAGGTGGTGGGTGCCCCATCCCTGGGGGTGTTCAAGGCCAGGTTGGATGGGGCCCTGGGCAACCTTGTGTAGCTCCAGGCCTGGAGGTTGGTGTCCCTGCCTGAGGCAGGGGGGTTGGAACTCTGTGATCCTTGGGGTCCCTTCCAACCCAGACCAGTCTGTGATTCTATGATTCTAAGAAATCCTTTGTAAGAAAGGGAACGCTGATGAAGTGGCTGCAGGGTCCTGCAAGGACATTTCTGACCCATCAGAGCTGCCAGCTTTCATCCTGCTCCATGAGTTTCCCTCCCCGGCAGGTTGGCAGCCAGCTTGCCCATGGGGGAGGAGGCTTTAAGCATCTTCTGAACCAGAGCCTCAGCAGCCCAAAGTGCAGAGGAGAGCAGATGGCCCAGTGGAAAACCAGCAGCTCCTTTGGGTGGTAAAATGGGCCATGAATTTCCCACAGAGGCGTGGAGAGCAAGCAGCCATAGCCCAGCTCAGTAAGTCAAACAGTAGCACTGGCAGCGCTCTCCAACTGTTTCTGGACTGCCCTCTGTTCCCATGGGAGCTCTGGAGCCATCCATGTGGGAAGCATGTGCTGCTTCCCATGCAATGTGCCCTGCACATGCCTCTAGCACATGGAGGGAATGGGTCCAAAGCCAAGGGGCCAAAAAAAAGGGGGGGTGGGGGGGTGGAATTAATGCCTGTGTTGAAAAGCTTTAATCAGCCCTCGTACTTCCACGCTTTGATGCCTTACTCAGCCTAACCTTGGGCTATTGGATGCAGATGGGCTGAAGCTTTGAGGCATCAGACTGTTTCTCAGGAAGGCCCACAGCTTAATCAAATAGATAGCCAGACTCCCACTGTGGGTGGAAGTGGTGGAGAAGGATGTCAGAGACATTTCAGTATCCCCATCCCAGTGCTCTGTGGCACCCTCAGCTGGAGATCCGCAGCCAGGACAGAGACCTTTTTGTTATGAGAAGCGACTGGGGTTTTGGAAGCTCTTAGGAAACACCTGCTCGTTCCTCCCTTGCATCAGCCAGCGAGAACGGCCACCAGGATACAGGGGCAGTCGGGATAAGAGAACACAGGACAACATCTGTGTGTGAGGGGCTGCCACAGCTGCTGCAGTGCCCGTGAAAGCGCCCCGTGGCTCCATCTGGTTTGGGGACAATCCCAGGTCTTATGGAAACACATGGCAGACATCTGGGGAAACAGGAAACAGCGGCAAGGGTTGCCCCAGCAACGGCGTGTCCCTCTCTCTGGTCCCCCACTGGGAGAGCCATGGGATCGGCAGCTCGCTGCTGCTCAGGGAATTCAAAGTAGGAGACTGAGGCGACTGATTGATGGGTCAGGTTCAATGGGGAGGGATATGATTAATAAGTGTTATGGCCCCATTGTTCCCGCTGTGCGGCTGTCAGTGCCGCTTAGTGCTGATGGGCGCTTTGATGACTCTATGCACATGAGCGAGCCACCGACTTGATGAATCTCAGCCAGGGGAATAATATTTGCTAGGAACCCCTTCTGCCTCCCTTGGACAATAGCAGGGCTGGCCTGCATTGTGCAGGGTGGGGGGGATCAGTGTTGGGTACTGAGGTCTGATGTCTCTCCAGCACGGCAGTCCCGCAGCACCCGCCTCTTTCCACCACATCACCCCCAGTACGGGATCATCCCAGTTGGCAGCTGGCTGTGCCAGGGAAGGGAGGATAAGAAATTGAGGCTCTTTCTTAGGCTTTCTTAGAAATGCAAACACGGAGGCTTTCAGGCTGGGATGTCACCGTGGTCTGGAACCGACAGCAGAGTGTTTCTTTGTGCCAAACATTTGTGTTTTGCAAACCAATGTGTTTTCTTTAGGCGCTGTGCACCCCAGCAAGGGGCAGGAACATGCTATGATGATGTCTTGTGAGCTGTGCTTTAATGAGCTCTGCTGCTGGCTCACTCTGGATGTGCTGAACACACGTACCTGCCCTGAGCACTGATCACCCTCCAGCACTGGGGCTGCCGGGTGCTCTTTGGGACAGGAGATTGCCACGGAGTGTACCCTGTCTCCCTGCTGATGGCTGCTGCAACCTGGACCATTCTTGCCAAAGATGCCCTGCAGCAAGCAGTAACTGCACCAGCAGGAACCTTCTTCCCAGAGCGATGTCCTGCTGCTCAGGACAAAGTGATTTCTCAATGCAGAGCTCAGTCCTTCTGCTCAGACCTGGGCAAAGCAAGAAGCCTGGGAGCGCAGAGGGAGGGGATGCTCAGCCAAGACTCGCTGCCCAGTACGGCTCATTGACTCCCCCAGTTTGTCTCCTGCTGGCTGGCTGTCCTTCCTGATGTTTTAATAAGGTTGCTGCCGCAGAGGGTGAGCTAACGCTGGAGCTTCGCCTGTGCAAGAAGTGACAAAGTTGGCTTTAGGTTGAGGGGAGAAAAGCCTACACCCCAGCTCTGCGCACCGGCAACACCCCCGAGGGGTTTATAACCCTTCCAGCAAAGAGCATCCCCAACCTGGGCTGCAGCACGAATCGATCCAGCGGCGCTGCCCCGGGAAGGCGGCTCTCTAGGGGTGGGACGAGCCCTGCGATGCTCCGCTCCATCCCTCCGGAGAGGGATGCGGCAGCCAGGAGCGGAGAGACGCGGCGCGGCGAGGCCGGGAGCCGGTTCCCCATCGCTCCCCGCCCCCCCGCCCCGCCGCCTCTCCCCCGGCACCGGCCGCACCGCGGGCCGCTCGTGCCCCCTGCCGGTCCCTTCCCGGTGCCTTCCCGGTGCTGGCGGGCGGGCAGCGCTCGGCCCGGCCTCCGGAGAGGGGCTGCTCGGGAGAGGGGCTGCCCCGGAACCCCACCGCCTGGACCGGGATGCTCCGGAGCTCCCCCGCTCCCCGCCCCGGAGCCGTGCGGGACCCGCCGTGCGCTCCTCCTCGGGATGCGGCTCCGCGGAGCTCGGGGCGATGGCCCCGCGTGTAGCTGGGTGGCTAAAAGCATCCTCTCGGCTTAGCCGTGACCCCTCCGGTACCCGGGGTGTGTGTGGGGGGTTCTGCTGGAGCCCGCTGCAGAAGCAGAAAAGCGTCCAAGAGGCGATGGTGCTCCCGCTGGGAGAGGGGTGGAGGTTCACCCCCACCCCGGGACCCCTTTCCCAGACGGAAACAACTGGGAGCATCCTTTCCCAGATCCTCTCCTGCTGCTTTGCAGCCTGGGCGATGCGCAGCGTGGGCACCGCAGCGTACTCACCGCCCCCCTTGGGCAGGATGTCTGTCCCCCCCCTCCTTTCACCCCGGGACAAGCTGCCAGCCCGGGTTGGGGGGCTCCGGCTGGTGCTGCCCCAGCCCCCGCGGGATGCAGAGATGCGGGCTGCGCTGTGCGCAGCGCTGCGGGGCCGCGGTGCATCGCAGCTTCCATCCACGAGAGGCCACCTTCTTCTAGCGTTTGCTGCTGCCGCAAAAAGCCTTCCCCAGCCTGGGGGAGCGCTGAGGATGAGGGACATGAGCTCCCTTGGGCAAACGAGCAGAGGACAGCCCGTCCCAGACCTGGGCTTGGATGTCTTTTCCAGTAGGCGGTTGGCTGCGCTTTCCTGCGCAAGCCCAGCTCCTTCCCAGCTTTTCTCCATCACTACATGCAAGCAAGGGAGCAATTGGGAAGAAACTGCACTGGTGTTTTTATGGAGACAGTGCTTCTGTCCCAGCTGCTTAGGTAAACACCTTAAGCCTGCCTTGAGAGAGCCGGGGGGTCCAAAGAAGCAGCAGCACAGCTGGTTTTGGGGTTGCATCCCGCCTTTGGTGTAAGTGATGCTGTCTGTACCACCCAAGCAGCACCAAGGCAAACTTCCTGCTGTGTGGTGCAGGAAAAAGACCCACAGGAGGGGAACTCAGTCATGTCACCCCTTCAAGCCCACAAACAAAGTGCCTTTGTGTTTTGGGGGTGCCAAAGGGCAAAGGAGGGCTTTCAGCAGAGGACTGAGTGCGAGGTGAAGCACTTCAAAGCTCCGGGGCCACTCCTGGCCATGGGCTGCCTGGCAGGCTGCAGGGTCGGCTCTTGGCAAGGAGACAGGCTGCTTAATTGGAAAGGCAAATGGCCCAGGGCCCTGTGAGCTTTAGCTCGCTCACAAAGGGATGCTCTGCACTGTCTCTCTCTTCCAGCCATGCAGCTGGATGGCAGCCCAGAAAGGCTCATCCTAGCATAAGGCACTGGAGCTGGAAATGCCACCTCTTGTCTGCAGGAAGGGAGGAGGGTTGGGTGTGCAGGGCTGCTCCTGGCAGCCAGAGGAGCAAGGCAGTGCAACACCAGCCTGACTCTGATGTCTGGGTCTTGGCAGTCCAAAGCAAGACTGGGACAGCAAAGTGTCTCTGTGCACCCGTTCTTACCTGTCCCTGAGAAAGGTCTGAGCCACACGAGTGTGCCATGTCAGGGAACAGGCTGAGACTCTCTTAAATACCTTTCACCATCGTGTGTAGCTCCGTGGTGACCCACAGGGAGTCATCTGTTTGGGAAATCCTGCTTGGAGCAGAAGGAGGTTTGGTTGGTGGTCAGTTGTGTAGAGACTTCTGTCCTCCCAGCTCCTCCCTTCTCCTCTCCTGAGCTTCCCCCCACCTTGTGCTGGCATGTTAATTACTTAGGACTGATTTCCAGAGGTGTTCAAGGCCAGGTTGGATGGGGCCCTGGGCAACCTTGTGTAGCTCCAGGCCTGGAGGTTGGTGGCCCTGCCTGTGGCAGGGGGGTTGGAGCTCTGTGCTCCTTGGGGTCCCTTCCAACCCAGACCAGCCTGTGATTCTCTGGTTCCTCCTTTCTGTGGCTGAGGCTGCATTGCCATGGCCACTCCATAACTCAGTCAGCATGAATTATATCTGTTCTGCATCTTGGCCTTGTTATTGTTCCCCACTTGGTAGAGGTTTATGGCATTTCATTTCACAGAAGCTTTCTGGCTGCCAAAGCCTCCAGCCAGCCTTTTACTTTAGCTGTATTAATTCTCCTGGGCCAGCCCTGCTTATATTGTGTTTTTAATTGAACATTCTTTTCCTGTCTCGCTTTTGCAAATTCAGCCTTGGTTTTCTTCCAGTTTTGGAAGGAAGGAAAAGAATTAATATGGCATTGGCTGACCCAAGGATAGCACCCACCTCTGGCTGCAACCAGCTCCCTAAGCCAGGAGAGGAACAAAGTGGAAGGTCCTGATAAAAACCAGTGGGACAGGAGTGAGGGGGGCTTGACTTGGAGAGAGCTTTTCTCTGGTCCAGGCAGAGGCAAACTCATGCCAAGGCCTCTGCCCTCAGATCCCATGGGAGTTACACCTGCTTTTTGCTACAGCAGCCTGTCCTGCCTGGCCACTGCAGGCAGCAACACGTCTTCTTCCTCATCCAAGACCAGCACTGGGATTAGTTTCATTCTGAAGCATCTCATTGGCATTGGCAGCGTTTGTCTCCACACTGATGGGAGGTAAGAGGAGAAGGATGTTGCTTCCAGGCTCCACAGCTCCTGTTCCTTCCTCCCAGCCCAGTTGACATTGCCCAGCCTACCTGAGCTGGGAGAAAAGCTTGAGGTGAACATCAGAATGGCCTGAGATTTGTGAGGCTGCTTCCATACAGGGGCTAGCACCAGCAAGCCCAGTTTGGCCACGCTTCTTACACTAAGTACAATTAGTGCCAGCACCGAGGGAGAGGTGGATGGGTTACACCAGCCTCCCTCAGACCAAGGGCAGCCCTGCTATCACTGTTCTTGTAGCTATCAGCATCCACGAGGAAAGCATCTGCCCACTGCAGGGATATCCAGGCACTGATGGTGTCCTGAAGTGGGTTTGGCCAACTGAATTACAAAGCCCAAGCTCAGTAAGTTGCTTGCTACAAATCCTCCTTGACAAGACTATAAGCAAGCCCTGGGCAAATCTCTGGTCTGAGGCCTGAACTTTGATTTGAACTACTAAACCAAGGGCAAGATTAGCTTCCCTTACTCCCCACCCCCCTCCCCAAGCTGCTGGACTTAAAACTTGTGGCCATTTCTGTACTATTCTGGCCCATTTTACCTTAGTTTTACCTTATTGACCATCCAATAAATCTGATGGGGTCAACCCCAGTCCTGAGAGCTCTGCAATGTGTATCTTCTTCCTAAAGCTCTTTACAGCTCTGGAAGGGGAAGGATCAAAACTAAAGGAAGGAAGGTTTAGATTAGATATTAGGGGGAAGTTTTTTTACAGAGAGAGTGGTGAGGGGTTGGAACAGGCTGCCCAGAGAGGGGGTGGGTGCCCCATCCCTGGGGGTGTCCAAGGCCAGGTTGGCTGGGGCCCTGGGCAACCTTGTGTAGCTCCAGGCCTGAGGTTGGTGGCCCTGCCTGTGGCAGGGGGTTGGAGCTCTGTGATCCTTGGGGTCCCTTCCAACTCAGACCATTCTATGATTCTTTGATTCTATGAAGAGCTGGGAGCCCATCTGTTAATGGGAACAACTCCAGCAGCTGCAGTCAGCTCATCCAGCCCAGACACAGCAGGGGTCTGTTTACCAGGACCTCCTTCCTGCCCCAATTTCCACCCTTGCCATTTTCCAGTGGTGCTCAAGCACCCTTGGCAGAGGCTGCTGGGTTCCCTACAGTGCCAGGCCAGGGGTGCTGCCAGCACCCAGCCTGGCTTACAGCAAGGGAGCTCAGCACTGCTTGGCTGCCCAGGGTGTGAACACACACACACTGTCCAGTCTGCCTCTGCTTTGGCATTGATAGGGCTGGGACACGAGGAGCTGCTTAGTTTTAAGATCCTAGCACACTCTGTTCACCCTTGTCAAGGGCCTGGCTGCTCAGTGAGGATTATGTGTCTGAACAAGCCCTCAGCTCCCAGCAGCTGTTTTCCAGCTATTGCCTAACAAAGAAAACTTTTATGACGACAGGAAAAGAACAGGACTTGGTTTTTCCCTGCCAGCCATCTGATTTGAGAGCAGTGTGGCTTAGGAATCACACCTCCTCAAGCCCACCCACCCAGGGGCTGAGTTGCTCCTCATGTCTGGCCATTGCCCCTCGGTGCCAGCATCAGCCAGAGGACCAGCTGGCCAAGGATGCTGATGGTGCCCACAGAGTGGGGACCCCCATGAGTGACCGTGCAGCACCTTCCATGCAGTGTGTGCATCTGGCTCCCCATCTAACCTGGCTGAAAGCACTGTCAGGTTTGCCCACTGCCTTATGCATCACACCAACCTGCTCCCAGCTGCCTCTGTTCATAGAATCATAAAATCATAGAATGGTCTGAGTTGGAAGGGACCCCAAGGATCATAGAGCTCCAACCCCCCTGCCACAGGCAGGGCCACCAACCTCAGGCCTGGAGCTACACAAGGTTGCCCAGGGCCCCATCCAACCTGGCCTTGAACATCCCCAGGGATGGGGCACCCACCCCCTCTCTGGGCAGCCTGTTCCAGCCCCTCACCACTCTCTCTGGAAAGAACTTCCCCCTAATATCTCATCTAACCCTTCCTTCCTTTAGTTTTAATCCATTCCCCCTTGTCCTGTCATTGTCTATCCTTCTAACAAGCTGATTCCCCTCCTGTTCCTCTGCTCCCTTCAGGGACTGGAAGGCTGCAATGAGGTCCCCCCACAGCCTTCTCCTCTCCAGGCTGACCCAGCCCAGCTCCCTCAGCCTCTCTTTGTAGGGCAGGTGCTCCAGCCCTCTAATCATCTCCGTGGCTCCTCTGACCCCTCTCCAACAGTTCCACATCTTTCTTGTATTGGGGCCCCAGCTCTGGACACAGGACTCCAGATGGGGCCTCCCGAGGGCAGAACAGAGAGGGACAATCCCCTCCCTGTCCCTGCTGCCACCCCTCTTCTAATGGAGCCCAGGATCCCATTGGCCTTGTGAGCTGCCAGAGCCACTGCTGGCTCATGTTAAGTTTCTCATCCACCAGAATCCCCAAGTCCTTCTCAGCAGGGCTGCTCTCAAGAAGCTCTTCTCCCAGTCTGTATCTATGGCTGGGATTCTTCCATTGTTCCAGAACTGAAAGCACAGCCTGCCCCAGGGATGCAGGATTGGGTTTATCAAGGTGGGTTATTTTTTTCCCCTTCCACAGACTTCATCCTCTCCTCTCCCTTTCTGGGTTTTTTTTATTCTTTAAAGAAACCAATCTCCCAGATGAAGCAGAACGGGGAGCAGACAGTCTGTGAGCGCCTGAGTCCGAGGAGCCTAATGGATAAGGCAGCAATTTGCTGAAGCACTTTGTTTAATTGAAAGGCTCTGCCTATCACTGCCAAAGGGACTTGGAATGTGGTTCCCCTGACAGGTCCTAAGTAGATGACACAGTGTGTGGAGCTCAGTCCCCACCCCTCCTGAGTTCAGCTCCTTGGCTCGCCTCCTGCTCCCTGCAGCAAGCTGTGTCTCTTGGCAGGAATGCAGTTCCTTGCCTGAGGTCTCTGACTATCTCATGGCTGGGCATCCCTTGGGCAGGTTCTTGCCCTGCAATGGGAGGGAGTTGACTGCTCCCTACCCCCCATCCCCACCCTGGTGCAACAGCTTATGAAGAAGGATGGATGGAGACCTGCACAGCTCTCCCTGCTATGCTCCAGGACACCAACCATGCTGTCCTCACCTCACACTGGATTAGCAAAGGAGGTTGGAAGGGAAGGCTGATGCTGGGGAAGGCATCTGTCTGGTTGATGCTGTGCCTCAGACTCCCTTTGTCATTGCTTAGTGTTGCTGGTGCTTCCTAGATGGATTGGAACAGGCAGAACCAGGCACGAGCTGCTTCACAGAGCAGTTGTGAAGAGAAAGGGGCTGAAGGGAGTTCAGCTCTCAAATGCTGCAGTGTGGTGGGAGCAGCTCTGCTCAGGCTGGAATGGAGGGGGCTGCCAAAGCCCAGCCAGTGAGGTGTGCAGGGCAGCCAGTCACTCCAGGGCTGGGAGCAGGCAGGATCTCTGCTGGGAGTGCTGGGTCCATCTATCCTCCCGTTCCAACCCAATACATCACATCATGCTGACTCTCCCCTTTTCCTAGGGCATGTGCAGCTAATTTTTCTCTCCCCCTTCTTGTCACTTTTGTGATGACACCACTCCTTTTACTTGGATTCAGCTTTTTGCAGTGAATCCAGCAGATGGATTCGGGGAAAGGAGGATTCTGGAGAGGCTGTTCAGTGCCAGCTGGGCAGCAGCACTTGGAGGACAGGCTGCCTTCCTCCATCCTCTTTGACCATGTTACAGGAGGACCTTGGGCTGGCAGATGCTTGGCAATGTGCTCCAGGTGCTGCTGGGCTTTGCCTGAGGACTCAAAGCCTGGGCTGCTGCATTCCTGGGGAGGGATTCCCACCAGCACTCATCTCCTGCCAGGAGGCAGCCAGCAGCCTCAGCTCCCTGGGTGTCCTGCCCCCTCTCCCTGCATGCCCTTCATTAAATCTGGAGGTGTTAAGCTGGGCATGGGTTCCAGTTGGATGGAGAAGGATGCCAAGTGGCATTGGGGATCTTGCTCTATTTGCAAGTCTAGTGTGAAGGGGACTGAAGCAGGACATCCCTGTTGCCTGCAGCGATGCCTGGGGCTGCTTGGCAGCGATGCTGGGGAGGGAGGAGGCTGGCAGCTCTGCTTTCAGTGCCCCCCTGCCTGCCTTGCCTTGCCCACACCAGCCAGATGGGCCAGCAAGACTCACACAAAGCTGCAGCATCTCCTTGATTCTCCCTGGGACAGAATCCTGGGTGGTTTCTCCAATTTTCACCAGGGGAAGGTAAGGCAAAGAACAGCAGTGACTTGCCCAGTGCCCAGGGGTTGGGTGGTCCTGCTTTGTCTCAGCAGCATCCCTTCCCTTTGCCCTGGAATAGTGGGCAGCAAGAGGTTAACTCACCCAGAGTCCTGTAGAATAATGAATGCAGAGGGAGAGCATTTGGGAGACTCAATGCTGGGCAGCATCCCCCCAGTGCTGGCTTCTTGGCACAGAGAGGATGAAATATTTCCCAGTCTTTCTGTGTGTGAGCACTAAGGAATTGATTCGCAGACAGAAGAAGAAATCTTTTAAGAGCTGATAGCTTCAATGTCCTTTTTTCTCTTCCTCCCCCCACCCCCCTTTCTCTTTTTGCCCACGCTTATGGCAACAGCAGCAGCTGCATTAACTGTTTTGGCTAAAATTCAACACAAAAGCCTCTATCTCCCTGGTCCAATAAATCCTGCCTTGAACTGTGCTGTGGGTTTGAGGGGGTGTGAAACCACAACCCAGGAGGGCTCGGTCAGTCTGTCTATCCCTCACTGCTGGCCTGCCTGTGGGCATTCCAGCCCTGCAGCCTCACTGGGCACCACGCAGCCCTTTTGTCAGAGGAGCTGGACAGCAGCTCCATCCCACCAACAGCTTTGCAGGGGTTGCCAAGGGCCCTCTAACTGAGTGCTAAAACCTTGGCTCCCTCACTCCTCCAAAAAAGAGAAAGGGGGGGGGGGTGAAAGGAAAAAAGCCCAATCCCTGCATGCCTTGAATCTTAATCTCTTCTCTTTCAGCTCCAGCCCTGCTTCCCAGAACCCTCAATGCTTTCCATTAAAGGAGGGCTCCCAACAGCTCAGTGTCTTTGTGGTGGCTGCCAGCTCGGCTGCCAGCGCTGGGGATGGATGCTGCTGGCTCAAGCCTGCAGCAGGGCACACACAGGATGGCATCTGCTGCCACCCCAACCTCTCTGGCAGCCCTCAGCACCCGGTGTTTGCAGCTGGGTGTCTCTGGCATGAGCAGGGCAGTGTTGTGTGCAGGCCAGGGGATGTGATGGGTGGGAATTGGGACTGTTCTGGCTGTGGGAGCTCCTGGAGGTTTGTTATATTAAAGAGCTTGTTATAGAGGTGTACATGGGGTGTTTTGGAGAAGATTTTGTGGAAGAAGAGGCTGGGTTATCACAGAATCACCAGGTTGGAAAAGACCTTTAAGATCAGCAAGTCCAACTGTTCCTGTCCTGTGCTAAACCAGATCCCTGAGTAACTGATCTCCCCATCTGTTAAACACACCCAGGGGTGGGGACTCAGCCCCTCCCTGGGCAGCCTGTGCCACAGCCCCACAACTCTTTCAGGGAAGAACTTTTCCCTCCCATCTGAGCTGACCCTGCCCTGGGGCAGCTTGAGCCCACTGCCCCTTGTCCCATCTCCTGTCCCCTGGCTGAAGAGACCATCACCCACCTCTCTGCACCCTACTGTCAGGTCAGTGTAGGTGGTGATGGGGTCTCCCCTCAGCCTCCTCTTCTCCAGGCTGAACACCCCCAGCTCCCTCAGCTGCTCCTCAGAGGATTTGCCCTCCAGCCCCTTCCCCAGCCTGGCTGCCCTTCTCTGGACTCACTCCAGGACCTTAATGTCCTCCTTGAGTGAGGGGCCCAGAACTGGACCCAGTATTATTAGCATTGTGCATCATGTGTGTTTCTTGCAATAAAGGTCAGGCTAAATTTGATGGGGTGAGAGCTCTGACCTCAAAGATAGGAACACCAGTTGCCTTGCCATAGCATGGCCATCTGGGGCAAGTTAGGCCTTCCTAGCTAGGAGATCTAAACCAAAACAGCTGCCTCAGCTCCTGAGGGCACACAGGCAACCCAGGGGACTGGTGGGGACTGGGCAAGAGGAGATAAACTGGGTACCTCCAGTTTCAGCTGGACAGAACCACAGCATCCTTTATGCAACAACATGTATCTCTGGTGCCTGAAATGATCCAGTCTTCAAACCAGGGAAAACTCTTTGTGCTCCATTTGGAGTATTCTTCAGCTCCCCCCTCCTCCTCCATCGCTGTGTCTGTGACCCTATGTCAAAGCCTGCCCATGGCTCCTACCAGTGGTACCAGCACAGTGCGTGGGGCAGTGCTGGCAGCCAGCATCCCCCAGCCCATCCCAGACCTGGGCACTGTCTCAGCACCTGAGCATCAAGAGGGCTGAAATTTTTTGCTTTCCGGGAATGAAAAGGAAAATGCTTTAGTTGCACTTTCTCTCCAGCTAATCCAATTAGTCCCCTTTACTGCTACCAAATGCCTTTTAAAGATTCCTAGCGATGTATTAGAGGAATCCATTTGCTGGGGTGCAGCAGAGAGGGGCACTTTGATTTTACAGTTATTAGCCAGTGACAAGGTAAGTAACTCGGAGAAGATTGATCACCCAACTAAGCATTTTTACTTTCTCAATTAATCCTGGCATGATTGCAATAAATCCAGGAGTGGGAGTAATTAGATGTGAAGGGACCTCGCTTCCTTTAGCTGCTGCGTGTCAGGGGTAATGGATAGAGACATCTTTCTCTTGGAAGTGGCCTAGGGAGACGTCCGGTTAGATGGGATTTCTGGAAAGAAAGATAGATGTCAGGGGCCACCGTTCCCTTTTTCCTCAATGGAGAACAGATTTATGCTATCAATCCACATTAAGAAGGCTTCATGGGTGCACAGAAATCCAGCACGAGTAATTCAATTAGCCCCATGCACCCCTGAGGATGGGGCTTGAGAATGGAGGATCATTCGCCCTCAAGTTCACGCTGAATTTTTCTTCCTGCTTCTTTTTTCCTTTCCTTTTTTCCCCCCTTTTTCTTTTAATAGTGAGAGTCATTGTGGTTCACAGAATCACAGAATCCCAGGGGTTGGAAGGGACCTGGAGAGCTCATGGGGTCCAACCCCCTGCCAAAGCAGCTCCCCAGCTCATATTGCACAGGGCGGCGTCCAGACGGGGCTGGAATCTCTCCAGAGATGGAGACTCCACACCCCCTGGGCAGCCTGTCCCAGGGCTCCCTCACCCTCACTGGGGAAAAGTTCTTCCCCATGTTGGTGTGGAACTTCCTATGCTCTGACTTGCAGCCATTGCCCCTTGTCCTGTCCCCACAGACACTGAAAAGGGGCTGGCCATGTCCCCCTGCATCCCATCCTTCAGATATTTATAAACATTAATAAGGTCCCCCCTGAGTCTTCTTCTCTCCAGGCTGAACAGCCCCAGCTCACTCAGCCTTTCCTCACAGGGGAGATGCTCCAGGCCCTTCAGCATCTCCATAGCCTCCTCTGGACTCTCTCCAGGAGATCCCTGGCTTTTTTATCCCAGGGAGCCCAGAACTGGACACAACACTCCAGGTGGGGCCTGACCAGGCCAGAGCAGAGGGGGAGGATCCCCTCCTTAGACCTGCTGGCCACACTCCTCTTGATGCCCCCAGGATCCCATTGTCTCTCTTAGCCCCAGGGCACACTGCTGGCTCATGGCCACCCTGTCATCAACCAGGACCCCCAGGTCCTTCTCCACAGAGCTCTTCTCCAGCAGGTCACCCCCAGCCTGTCCTGATACAGACAGTTATTCCTCCCCTCACTGGAGGCTTTTCCCCTCCAAGCTGAGAGGTTGCTAGGTTAAAATCTAAACCATGCTGGAGGTTCATGGCCACCGAAACCGCAGTGAGATGACACCTGTGTGTGCCCTGTGCTGATACCCTGTCCCTCTTGGGCTAAACCAAGCCTATATCTGCAAGCTCAGAGCCTGCCCCTTATCCCAAGTGAGGGTTTGGGCTTGCTGCTGGCTCCGAGGGGAAAGTACCCATCATCATGAGACCCCAGGGATGGATCCTGCACAAGGGAAGAGCGCAGCCTGTGCCACAGCCAGCACATCTCCAGTCCCATCCCCAGCCCTGCCTGCAGATGCAGCCAGAGCTACAGAGTGAGAGTCGGGCTGTGCACCCTGCTGTGTGCTGGGGTCTGACCCATGGAAGCTCTCAGCCCCTTGCTTTGCCTTCACCAGGGTCCCTTGGGTCTGGGGGCCCTGGAGACCGACTGCTGCCCTGATCTGCTGCCTATGGGCACAACACAACCTCCTCCCTGCATGGCTGCAGCCCTTTGTCTCCTCCTCACCATCCTAACCCACATCTCCACCTGCATCCTAAACCAGGGTGCAGGTGTTGGATGTGCCCAGGCCTAAACCAGAGTTTGGGGTGTGCCCAGGCTGAATCCCTCATAACCTTTTGCTATACCCTGGTGCTGGCAATGCCCAGTAAGTTGGGGGTTTGTACTCTGTCTCCTGGAGTCATGGGAATATGCACACACCTCATCGTGCTTCTGTGGTTTAAAGCTGGGGGTTTAGGGCCATGCTGCTGGGCAAAGCTTGGATCCCAGCAGCAGAACTGCCAAACCCCAAGGCCTCACTCTGAATTTTCCCCTCAGCACTAAAGCTGCTGTCCTGATTCAGAGATGGAAGAGATGGATGGATTCTCAAATTCATCTCTTGCATCTCCCCTGAGTGCATGGCAGACCCCAGTTTGTTCCTTGCTTCCCCCCCTCCCCATAACTAAAGGGAAAGGGCTGTGCAGGGTGCTGCTGGGCACTGATGCTGCAGACAGCACCGGTGCCAGTGTGGGTGCCTCGTGTCCCACCACTGCACAGGGACCTCTCCACAGTGATGCCACAGTGCCTATCCCAGCCAAAGTGGCACGAAGCCCCTCTTGTGAGGGTCCCCTGGCAGGGAGCTCTTCCCCAGGCCCTCAGCCCTGCTCCCTCTGAGATCTCATTAATAGATTGACTTATTTGAAGATCATTATACAGGCAGACAGCCTCATGGATGTAGGATCCCAGGGGCGACTTGTTAGCAGCTGCTCTGTAGCCACATCAAGAGGTTTTCTGACAGGACACAAAAGCTGTTTGACAATGTTAGAAACCACCAAGAGGGATTAACTTAAAAGAGGAAAAAGGAGGGGGGGGGGGGGGAAACCCCCACCCCACATTAAAACATGTCTTGGAGCTTATCAGAGATGGGGAGGCTTGGAGCAGAAGAGCTGGTCAGTGAGGCATAGAGGCTTCAGGGGGTCAGCCCAAAGCACCATCTTTGGTGCACCCAGAAGCACCCTGCAGCACCTTCTTGGCAGTGGAGAGCACAGGGACCCCCCTGTTCCTCTCTGGGGTTCCTACAGGGGTGCAGAGAGGCAGGTTTGGAAGAGCTAAGCCTGGCAAGGTGATGCCAGATTCCCAGCAGGGATGCTCTCTCACCCTTGGGACTCTGTTTTGCTTTGCCAGGGGATTCACACAGGTCTTTTATTTGCTTTGAAGGCTTGGCCTAAAAACTTGTGGGTTTCCTGCTGGGATGTGTGAGCAAAGAGCTCCAAGAGCTCAGCTCTGTGCCTCTCACTGCGCTGAGGTGAGTGGACAGAGGTGTTTACCCTGTGGTTACTCACACCGTGACGTTGGGATACCTACCCTGAGAGACCTGAAAGCATCTGCTCTCAGCAAGGACTCAGCACCAGTGCCCTGCCAAGGGAAGCAGCCAGGAGAAAGGAAGGTATGACACTTTGTGATAGCCTTGGCTGAGTGCTGTGATAACGAGTAGCTGGAAAGGGAAGTGCTTCAGGGTCAAACAGCAGAGAGATGCTGGTGTGAAACTGCTGAGTGCAGCAGGAGTGTTGGTACAGTCATTCCATGGAGGCAATAACTTGCAATAAATGAGAGACCTTTACAGGGTTACTCAGCCCAACCTCAAAGCAGCTCGTTT
Source organism: Porphyrio hochstetteri (assembly GCA_020800305.1). Classification (NCBI taxonomy): domain Eukaryota; kingdom Metazoa; phylum Chordata; class Aves; order Gruiformes; family Rallidae; genus Porphyrio; species Porphyrio hochstetteri. The sequence continues at coordinate 5,224,936 of CM036926.1, read as the reverse complement.
GCCTGTGCCACGAGTTGATAGAATTGGGGGGGGGGGGGGGGGGGGAAAAAACCCCCAAAACATGGAAAAAAAATGACAAGCCTGTTGAAAAATGTGACAGCTGGAAGGCAAAGCCCTGATCAGGCAAAGCCTTGCCCAGGCAGGGAACTTCAGAAGTGTCAGCAGTGCTGTGGACATCGCTGAAGCTTGTGAAGGGCTGGGAGTTAAATAAGGTGTCTAAAGGTCAGTGTTGCTCATCGGCGCTGGTGATGGTCTCACAACACCAGAGGGTTTGGTGGAACCACTGGCTGCTGTAAGCACCTCGTGGGAAGCATGAGAGCTCTCCTCTCCTCTCCTCTCCTCTCCTCTCCTCTCCTCTCCTCTCCTCTCCTCTCCTCTCCTCTCCTCTCCTCTCCTCTCCTCTCCTCTCCTCTCCTCTCCTCTCCTCTCCTCTCCTCTCCTCTCCTCTCCTCTCCTCTCCTCTCCTCTCCTCTCCTCTCCTCTCCTCTCCTCTCCTCTCCTCTCTCCTCTCCTCTCCTCTCCTCTCCTCTCCTCTCCTCTCCTCTCCTCTCCTCTCCTCTCCTCTCCTCTCCTCTCCTCTCCTCTCCTCTCCTCTCCTCTCCTCTCCTCTCCTCTCCTCTCCTCTCCTCTCCTCTCCTCTCCTCTCCCCTCCCCTCCCCTCCCCTCCCCTCCCCTCCCCTCTCCTCCCCTTCCCTCTCCTCTCCTCCCCTCCCTTCCCCTCTCCTCTCCCCAGCAAATCTTGGAAATGCAATCCAAACTCACACAAAAACACCACCTAAGCCCAGTTTTCCAACCTCTCCTGATTTTCCAGGGGTCTCAATGGATTGACATCCCCTGGAAGCTCAGCTCCCAGAAGCTTTTGCGAGCCCCGGGTTTAGGATACGACAGTCTCCTGAGGAGCCCGGACAAACCCCAGGGATTCCTGTACTTTTTCAGTTACACAGTTTATTTATTCCATGTTCTGATTTGCCAGAGAGTTTGTTTGGGTTTTCTCACGGCTTCTTGGCTGGTTTCTCCTCTCATCAGCGTGAGGATGCAGCACTGCAGTGATGGAGCAGAGCAATACCCTGCTGGTTAGGTATCCCCTAAGAGGGATGCTCAGACTGACCATGCCTCTTCCCTTACATTTTTGGTGCTGTCCTTTGAAAGAAGCCAACTGCTTTCTCCTCCAGAACTTTATTAAACCCACACATGGAAAGCAGAGATGCTGGGGGTGGAAGGTTGTGTGGCACCTCCACCCAAAAACCTACAAAGCTGAAGAAATCCACTCCAAAGACTGTCCATATAGGGAGAAATACACCAGAAAAGCTTGTGAAATCCTTTTTTTCCCCCCTCCCCTCTTCTTCACAGCTTTGAAAGCAGATGGTGAGGTGGGGCTAGAAGGAGAGAACTCACAAACAGAAAATACTACAAACACAAGTGTAAATACTTCTTCCCTTCTCCTCTTTGTGGGAGCAGAATATTGTGGCTGGTTTCTTCCACCTTGAGCTGGGCTTGGGGATGGTTTTGGGTGATCTACAGTCGAGCAGCACTCGAGGAACACAATAAAAATGGATAATTGAAATAGCGAGAAATAATAATCCGCTGGGTGTGGAAACATTTTTAGCTGGTTGCCTGAGTTTATAATAGCAGCAGTGTAATAACAGAGCTCTTTGTGCTGAACCTCTGCTGGGTAGCAGTGATGACTGAGGAGCCTGGATTCCATGTTGCTCTTGGCTGGTGACGGAGTCTTCCCTCACCCCTCATCCCAAAACCATGCGTGTCAGTGAGGTTTTCCAGTTGGCACGGGTAGGAAACCTGGCACTGTGTATCCTGCTTTGGGTCCCTGTGCCCTGCAGCACCTTCTTCTCAGCAGCAGAGAGTGCAGGGACCCTCCAGCTCATTCCCTGGGGTTCCTACAGGGGTGCAGAGAGGCAGGTTTGGAAGAGTTAAGCCTGGCAAGGTGATGCCAGGCTTCCTGCAGTATGTTGTGGGGCACTTCTTGATGAAAATCTTACCTCTGAAGTCCTCACTGAGGGGATTAAACCCAGTGTGCTGGTGAAAAGGGAGCCTTTGGCGGGGGGTTGGACCTGATGATCTCTTGAGGTCCCTTCCAACCGCTATGATTCTGTGATGCATCAGTGCTGGGACTTTAGTTGTACAGGCCAGAAATCCAAGCTTTGAGCAGAAGGGGACCTGGGAAAGGGCAGGGGGTTTGCAAGAACAGCCCAAGTGCTGAGGCCAAAGTCACAGTGGAGATGCCAAGTGACACAGCTTCAGACAGAACACGCACCGTACGTCTTCCCTGCAAACCCCGTGATACCTCCAGACAGATTTATACCATCGCTGGTATTTCATCCTCTTTGAGGTAGAAAGTGGGCTAGGGCAGCATTTTGAACACTCAGGGAGATTAATTTATTCCTATCCTGTAGTTAATTCCTGTCTATGTTCCAGGGGAGAGGAGAAGGCTTTGGTATATCAGACAATCACAGGAGCAAACAGCGCAGAACTTACAGGATGAACAGGATGGATGGTCAGCTGTGGAGCCTTAACACATGCTTAACATTGACATGTGCTCATCAGACACTGACACAGGGCATGTCGTGTCCTGTGCTGGATTTGTGGCTGTCGGTGTGGTTAAACTTCACCGGGGGCTTGGTAATTCACCCGCTTGGCCCTGGGTCATGAACAGGACTTGTTTAAGGCCATCAAGTAAAACAGCCTTGTAAAATGCCTCTGGGGGGGGGCTGGCTAATTTATGGAGGGGAGAAACAATATCCCTCCCCTGGTGCCACTTAACTTTTCGTTTTATATTTGCAGTAATTGCAGATGACATCTGGAAAAACTGCCCTCCAGTCCCTGGAGAAAGCCAGGGCAGGAGGTCACGGTGCTCTGGGGGCAGACACCGGCTGTGCCGGTGTGGGAGGGTGGCCTTGCAGTGCTTGGGATGAGGTGTGGGAGCACCCTGAGCACCATCTCCCCGTGGGAACCGTGCAGAGGGTGATGGACCAGGTGACAGAGCTCTGCAGAGCCGGGCCAGCTCGGGCCTCAGTTTCCCCAGTGGTAAAACAGGAGCAGCCAGGACAAGCCCCCCCCCCCCCGCCTCCCTCAACCTCCCACCTCCACCCCGCCCAGGGCGATGCCAAAAGCGAGCGGGGGGGCTGCATGGGGGGAAGCGAGGAAGCTCCGGGGCCCGACACCCTCCTTCGCAGCTGCAGCGCGCCCGCGGAGCTGCGCACAGAGCGGGGGGGCTCTCCGCGGCCGACGAGGGGGGAGGGCAGCCGGGCATCCCCCCGGGTGCGGACTCCAGGGTTGGGGTGGGGGGGGGGGCGGACCCTGGCACCGGCCCGGAGGGGGATTGGGGTGGGACCCCGGGCCGGAGGGGGGTGGGACCCCGGGGCCAGGCCACCAGCTGCTGCGCAGGGGGGCGGGCGGTGGAGCCGGCTGCGCTCGGCAGCGGCCCCTACACCTTTAAAAGTCTCCTCACGTTGGCGCGCTGATTATCCATTAACCTGATGCGAGCTCCCTTTCCTGGGGGTGGCGTCCTCGGTAGCGCTGCAATAAGAGCCGGCAGCAGGGCCGGCTGCCTCCCTTCCTCTTTCCTTTCCTTTCCTCTCCTCTCCTCTCTCCCCTACCCCCTCGCTCCCTTCCTTATCAGCAATTCAGATTGCATGCAAATCTGCGGGCTTTCTTTACAGGGGCAAGGCAGAGGGACCGAGCGCTTCTCCGCGGCTGCCGCTTCGGAGGGGAAGAGAGATCTTTCCTCCTCCCTCCTCCTCCTCCTCCTCTTGGGATTTTCTTCCTTCTCCCCTCCCCTGCTCTCCCCTCCCCTCCTTCCCTCCCTCCCTCTCTCTTTCTTTCCTCCCTCCTTTTCACCTCCCCGAACAAAAGTAGCCCCTTCTCTCCCTTGCGCCAGCCCTGCCGCCTGCGAGCGGCGCCGCTTTTGTCTACCACCTTCACCGTCGGGGCTGGGAACGGACCGGACCGAACCCTCTTCGGCCGGCGGGCCATGGGGGTACGAACAGCGGCTCCCCTGGCGCTGCTGGGGCTGTTGGTGGTGGCGCTGGGCGGTGGCGGAGCGACGTGCCCCGAGCGGGAGCTGGAGCGGAGGGAGGAGGAGGCCAACGTGGTGCTCACGGGCACGGTGGAGGAGATCATGAACGTGGACCCCGTGCACCACACCTACTCCTGCAAGGTAAAGGGGAAGGGAGGGGGGTTGTATAGGAAGGGGAAGGGAGAAACTTTGAGGCGCCTTTCCCAGCCGGGCGCATGTGGTTTTTATTGGAGCTTTAGTGGGTAATTAGGTATTTTTAGACTGTGGAGTCTCTCTCTTTCCCCTCCTCGGGAGAGCTGGGTCAATGGTGGGGGGGGGAAAGAGAGGAAAAAAAAATCTCTCAGTCTCTCAAGGTTGCTTTTTATGGGCATTTCCCTCCTTCCCGTGATGCGGAGCTCGCTCCCAACTTTCTCCCGTGGCAGCGTTTTAGGGCTGCCGGAGGTGCGCGGAGCCGCTTGCTGGCTTCGTTCGGGGGCTCCCTGTTTAGTTTAGCAGCATCTTGAGTTCCTCTAGTTCGAGCTATTGTTTAACTCCCAACCTGGCCTCTGGCTATGTTTTTTTCGTGGCTTTTTTTTTTTTTTTTTCTCCCTCCTTCCTTCCCCCCCCCCCCCCCCCCCCCCCCCCCCCCCGCCACTAAGCTGAGAGACTCTAAAGTACTGATCAACCTGAAATACCATCCTCCCGGGTGTCAGAAAGCGTGTTGTATGGCTTAACCCTTCCCGGGGCAGAAATCAGGCTTGCGAGGACATGCAGCAACACTGCCTTTTCCTCTTTACCCCATCCCTTCTTCTCCCCATCCTTAAAAAAAAAAACCTGCTGCGGTTCCTGCCTGTGGTTAGTGCTGAGCTTAGCCCCCGGGGTGATGATGCGTTGGTGGGTGCGGAGGGAGGTTAACTTTATACCACGGCATATCACCCTCTGTTCTTAGAGCATCTCTCAACCCTGCAAACTAGTTGACCAGCTCTTGTCTGCCCAGCTGGTGCCTGCTGCTTCACGCTTGCCCCCTCTGCTCTGCCCCTTAGGATGCTGTGTGGTACAATCTGTACCCTGCTCTGGTAAATTAGATCACAGACCCTCCAGGCTAGCTCAGAAGAACCGTATGTTTGCAAAGTGTCTGGCACATCCTGGGTGCTATGTGGAAAACTAATAAGCTGCTGCGAGCAGCCGGTGTCCTGCAGCAGCTTGGGGCACATATGGCTGACTGGATGCGGGGCCACCTGAGGCTGGGCTGTGAGGGGTTGTGGTGTGGGTAGGCTGGAGGTGGTCCAGTGAAGCTAGGGATGAGGCAGAAAGGCTCCCCTAAGAGCTGGGTCTTGTTTCTCCTGCTGCAGACACGTAGCAAGGTGTCTGGCTGGCTGGTGTAAAATCCAGGCTTCACCTCACTGTATCAGAGCAAGGCTCTGGGCTGGGAAAACTGTGTCCCTGTGATGGTTAACCTGCTCTGCCTTTGGAAGGGTGGGATGGGGTTTGACAGAGAGTAGGTAGGGAGCAGTGTGTGGGGAGGAACCTTGTCTGCAGGTGGTGGTTTTATCTGAAGCACAGTTCACGATGCTCAGCTTGGGAAGAGGGTCTCTTGCCTCCCCCCAGCCTTTCCCTGAGCCATCCCAAGCAATGCTGCGGAGAAGGCTCGTGCTGCTTACTCTGGGGTTAACCATGGGATTCTGCTTCTGCCGATTACAAGTGTCATAACAGCTCCTGAAGGCCAGAACCTGGCCCCAGCACATCACTCCAGCCCTGGAGTCCTGTAAAAGAAAGTGAAAGGAGGGAGAAAAACCTTGTCTCCTGCCCTGGCTGAAAGTGCCTGTCCTATCTCAATCCCATCGTGGCAGTGCTGCTGGCTCTCCCAGTTATGCTGTGACACTTGGTGATTTTCTGAGAGCAGCAGCTCTTCAGTCCCTTGATCTACACATCAGTGTGTTCCACGTGCTGTTTAATGGTATGTCCATAGTGTGTTTGCAGGAAAAAAGGCTTTGAAATGGGACCTGGGGTGTCTTATGGACCTGAAAGCAGATAAATCTCTCCTGACTGTGACTGAGCAGGGTGTGATGCTCATGACTTGTAAACGTGTGACTCTGCAGCAGCTGTTGGCCTGTTTTGCTCCAAGATCTCTCAAAGTACTGAAATCACTCTGGGTTCTGCAGCAGTTGCAGGGCTAGATGTACTTTCATTTTGGTTTTGCTTGGTTATTACCAAGCACCTAAGACTCCAGAAGGGTGGGTTTGGGTGTTAACACCAACCCCTGGCTCCTGGTGCCACTGCAGAGCTGGAGTGAGCCAGGGTGCAGGAGGGATCTTGCTGCTTGTGAGAAAACACATGTCCTACTCCCTGTCATACTCCAGTAACTGTTCCTTAGGCCCTGGGGCTACCTCCAAATACCAGGTTTATCTCGTCTGGCTCTTTATCTGAGGAGGAAAGGCGAGGGCTGAGTGTGAGGTAGGAGTTCCCTAGAGCCCACACCCAAAATAGAGTGTTAGCGGTGCTGGGTGGTCTGTGAGGGAGCAGGCATGGGAATATCTGTGAGTGCTGCAGGAGTGTATTGTTCTTCCCAGTTAAACTCCAAACCCTCCCAGCTGAAGCCTTTGATGGGTGAAGATAAGCACATTACAACACAGCACATTACAAGAAATGTGAAGTTAATGTTAGATAAACACCTTTAAATAGCTACAGCCCATTCCTTTGCTACCAGAGGAAAAGGAATAATAAGGAGGAGCAGGTTGACAGAACTCCTGAAATCAAAATCCACTCTGAAACTGGCTCATGTGCTGCTTTACAGAGGGGTTTGATGTGGGAAAAGGGGTACTGAGCTCGCTCCTCTTCCCAGGCTCACCGTGATGCTGATCATCCTGCTGACAGCCCCTGTGCTGGCATTGTCCCTTCCTGCTTTGGCACTGTCCCTTCCAGCTTAGGAGTCCTCTGATGTGCTGTATTCTGGCCTGACCTGGTATTTATGAGGAGAGCACCTATTTATAGGACAAATACAGGTTCTATATGTGCTATAGGAAGTGTTGCAAAGGATGTGGATCCTGTTCCAAACAATAGAGCCTGTATTTTGGGGGTAACAGCAGCTGTTCTCTAGCCAGGGTTGGGTGTGGAAGTTGCAGGGGAAGGTGGGTTCCATGATCCACCAGCTCCTGGGGAAGGGGCAGCCAGCTTCTGCCAGGGGAAGAAAGGCACGGAGAGTGACAAGCAAGGGGAGGGGGATGATGTATGCTTGGGAGGGGGGGGGAAGGATTTGGCAGCTTGTGAAGCTGCAAGCAGAGCTGATGCTAGCCCATACCCATCATCTTTAACAACTGCCAAAATCTAGTGGGGACCCTCTTTACTTCACCCTGGAGTGACAGCTCTCTTCCTGTGGACATGGCTGGCTCTTCTCAGAGCATCTTCCTGCCAGGAATTTGCCAGCACTGGTCCCATTCCCTACTTTGGGATGGACTCCCCCATGGAGTAGTAGAAAATCCTTTTATGTTCCCATTTTGTGCTACACTTAAAATACATCCTTGCAAGGCTCTGCTTAAATAAAGTCCTCTGCTTAAATAAAGATTTCTGTTCTTGCTCTGCCTCCCTGAAGCTGCTGGGAGCCTTGTAAAACAGTCTTAATCCCAGGTTTTATGTGCTCACTGGCAAAGAGTGAGGGAGTGAGCCTGCCATAGAGAAGGGACCTCTTGGGTCTAGGTTCCAGTCTGGGTTTCTTCTTCTCTCTCCTCTTTCTTCCCCAGTCCTTGGTGGGGCAGGTGAGTCACCAGCGACAAAGTCTTAATTGTGTGTGATGATGAATGGGATGGCCTGCAGGTAATTGCTTGGTCTTTGGTGCCTTCACATCCATTCATTACAGAGGATAAGGGTGGGGAGAAAGCTGGTGGACTCTGATGTTGCTTACGAATGCTGTGGCCTGGCTCAGGTGTATGACTAGAACAGCCATGCTAATTAACTCAAATTACCATCTGCTTCAGAGGTGGGGGTAGGATTTAGTCTCCCCCCTTCTCCCCTTGTAGACCTAGCTGTGAAGATGCCTGACTGCAGGCGCCTGGGGCTGTGCTCTCTACCTGCCTCCTGGATTTTTTTTTCTCCCCCCTTTTTCCCCCCCCGCCCCTTTTCTTTATGTTCCTGGGATTTTGCCCTGGTTGCTTGTGCACCTCACCTCTCTGCCTGCCCTGAGGGCTGCTGCCGAAGGAGGAGGAGGAGGTGGGGCTGGAGGAAGGTGTCTTAACTTGACTGTGGGCAGAAGCACAACCACGGGGAGCTGTGCTGGTGTGAAATGCTGGAGGAACAGCTGGGCCTGGCTGGGGAAGCAGGAGGCTTGTGTTAGTTGGGGCTTGCAAGCTGTGCTCCTTAGCACCCTGCCTCCTCTGCTCACCTGGGGTGCTGTGCTTGCAGGTGGCCCCAGAATGGCCCTTTGGGGGAGGAGGGGAGAGAGGGGGGGGGTGTCGTGTGGCACCACCTGCATGTGATGGAGCAGATGTCTGTGTGTCTGTATGGGGATTCCTGTGAGATCAGAGGGGAGGGAAAGCTGCCCGTTGCAGCTACCCTTCCTTGCCATCCCTCTGATAGCTGGGTGAGTGCCATCTCTCTCTTGAAGGGAGCTCGTGCTGTCAGGGCAGTGTGTAGCCCAGCAGTCAGTCAGCTCTTTGAGCTTCATCATGGGCTGCACAAGTGGCTCCATAGGTGCTGCTGGCTCAGCCCCTCTCCTTACCCCTGCCAAGGGACTGGGACTGTGCAGGGACCCCCAGCTTGCAAGCTGTGCTTGTCCTGCACGTGAGTTGTCCTCTGGCATCGCTTAGCTCTGTGCTGGAAGGCAGATGAGGGTGAGATGCATGTGGGTGCCATGCCTGTAGCTAACCTCTCTGCATCTGGGGGCAGGTGAAGCATGTGCAGCTTCTGCAGAGGAGCTGTTGCTGTGGTGTTTATACCTGGGGTGGGTTTTCATCTCAGGTATACAGAAGGACTGGGCTTACTTCAGGAATACACAGTGACTGCTGTTAGGATGATGGGACCCGTTGGGCTGGCTGGGAGCTGAGACCCATCAAGTGCAGAGTCCTCCTCCACAGAGGGCAAATATTACCCCTTTGGGGGGGAAGCAGGAGGGTCTGAGACTAAAACCCACTCCCAAACTTTGTACATATCCTTCAGGTGCACCTGCAGAGTACAGTGTCACTGACTTCATTCCCTGGTTCAGCTTGATGTGTGGGTTTGTGCTGAGCAGGAGGGGCTCCAGTGGTGGTGGGAAGGAATGGGGGCACAGAGGTCTTTGCCAAAGTTTAAGAGTCTGTTTGTCCAAGTGGTCTTACAGAACCCCAGAGGGGAAGGCAGCACATGAGGTCGGGGCACTGCAGTTGCAGATAAAAAGGGTTAATTCCAGAGTGGGATAATGTCTCCTCTTGTACTTTATTCTGTGGCTGTAACACATTCCTCTCTGTGACCTGTATGGCAAGCATAGAAGCTGTAGTGTGGACTGTCTGCCTGCCTGCCACCCTCGGTGTCCCCAAGGTTGGGAGAGCCCTGGGTGCCCGCTGAGCATCCTTCCTCTGCCCCTTGCACTCCCTTCAGAACTGTGCTTCTAAAGCTATGTGTGCCTGTTCCAGTGAGGGGGGGGATCAAGATCCCCTTGATCATAGAATCACGGGTTGGAAGGGACCTTGAGACATCATTGGGTCCAACCCCCCTGCCAAAGCAGGGTCCCTAACTCATGTTGCACAGGGCTGCATCCAGACAGCTCTTGAATCTCTCCAGAGAAGGAGACTCCACACCCCCTGGGCAGCCTGTCCCAGGGCTCCCTCACCCTCACTGGGGAAAAGTTCTTCCCCATGGTGGTGTGGAACTTCCTGTCCTCCAATTTACAGCCATTGCCCCTTGTCCTGTCCCCACAGACACTGAAAAGGGGCTGGCCATTTCCCCTGCATCCCATCCTTCAGATATTGATAAACATTAATCAGGTCCCCCCTGAGTCTTCTTCTCTCCAGGCTGAACAGCCCCAGCTCACTCAGCCTTTCCTCACAGGGGAGATGCTCCAGGCCCTTCAGCATCTCTGTAGCCTCCTCTGGACTCTCTCCAGGAGATCCCTGGCTTTTTTATCCCAGGGAGCCCAGCACTGGACACAGCACTCCAGGTGATCTCTGAGCCACTGCCTCCCCACCTGCTTCATTGCTCTTTGGGCAGTGAAGGTGTCTGGAGGAGCCAGGTGACTGGGTGCTGGGGCTGCAGTAGGAGGGAGATGCTGGCAGCAAGCATGATAAAGCATGCTCTGAGCATGCCGGGCCAGGGCTGCCTGTGGTCAGGGTAATACCCATGTGCACTACAGTGGCCTCCCTTGCTCTGAGCTGTAACCTCAGGCAGCTCTGATGAGCTGTTCCTATTACATGCAGCTCCCCAGCTTGGCTCTGCATCGGTTGTGTTTCTCCTACCACAGGGTCACAGGCAGCAAGAGGCTCTCTAAGCAACCAGGAGCAGATGGGGCTGTGTCTCTGGTGTCCTACGTGTGCTAAAGATTAATTTTTAAGGCTGTTTCTTCCCTCCTGTGCACTGGGAGAGCTTGACTTGTGGTTGTGTGCAGATCTCACCTTTTTTGGGCAGGGGATGACCCAGCAGTGAGGTCCAGGATCCGCTCTAGAACTGCAGGCAGCAGGAGGAGGGAGGAGAGCAGGCTGGCTCCTGTGGCCAGGACTTATTTTTCTTCTTGAAGTTTGGATGAGTAAAGGGAAATGGGCTGCCCCTGCCAAACCCTCTGTGTATTTTAGGGAATCTAGCCTGCTACAGCAAAGGTTTTTCTTTAGTCACTTAATGGAACATAAGTGGCACTACTATGTGGAGTGTTATCTGCTTTGCCTGTCGTCTTCCCAAGGTACCAGTGCCTTGTCAGAGGCAGAAGACTCCCTTTCCCTCCCTTGGTTGGGGACTTCCAGCCATTTAACATCCCCTTCAAAGGGTTTTTGTTGATTTTTTTTATTTGGTTTCTTTTTCTTTTTTATCTTAATTTGGGAGTGTTTTCTTTTCCCTCAATACACCTCCCTGCTGAGATTTGGGGTGTCTCCAGGAGGATGGTACTATTGGGTCTGTCACCTTAGTGGGTGCTGCCTGGGAGCAGAAGGGCAATTCCTCTGGTGAGGCTGAGACTTCATGCTGCCCTTGACAGGGCTTGAGTCCTGTCCCTCAACCCTGTGTCTGCAGGTGATGGGGTCACAGCTCATGTGCATAGAAAGGGTCGGTGGCAGGTGAGTTGGATCTCACTTGTGTCCAGAAGTGGATCTCCTATGAGCTGGGATTCTTTGTTAGTAATGGGCAGGAACGGGTCAGTTCTGAATTATTTTTATAAGTTTTTTTTCCTCCTTGAGTCCCTGCTAAGTGCTGTATCCCTTGTTGGGATCAGTGTTCCCTGCCATAGCTGGTCATGTGGCAACCGGAGTGGCTGCTGTGGGCATGAAGGTTAGGACAAGGTCTGAGGGAAGGGTTCCTTAGCTCACCCTGTCTTACTGGTCCCATGTGGCAGGGGCATCTCTTTCTGCCAGGGAAAGTCTCCAGCAGCTTTCCAGGTCTGAGCTGAGCCAGGCTGCAGGGGTCTGCTCACCCTTCTCCCACCCACCCCACCTCTGCCCTTGCCTGGCTGCTCTGCCTCCGGTGGGACCCCCACCTTGCTGGGCTCTCCTGTGATTGCTGGGAAGCTGCAGCTTATCTGGAGCCATTGTTCTTGCCCAAACAAAGGGAAGGGATGTGGTTACCCTCAGCCAGCCCCTGGATCCTTTGTGCCAGCAGCTTGTTGAGTGTTTGCACTTAGGGTGGGCAAGGCGAGCCCTCCCTGGGGCTAGTGAGGAGAGGAAGAGAGGGTGGTTTGGGTTCATGGGTACCTCCAGGGAGGTGAGGCAGGGTTTGGTGCAGGGTGGCTCTTTGTCAGGTTGCTCTGAGCCTCCTGCAGCAGCGACTGGGCTGGTGGCACGCTTGGCCTTGGGCTGGTGGCACGCTTGGCCTTGGGCTGGACCCTGCTGCCAAGGGAGGAGACATGGGATGGGGCTGCAAATCCTGTGCTGGGCACCACATCCTGCACTGAGGCACGCACGGGGACGAGGTGTCTCCATCCCTTGATGGAGACTTGGTGTGGCTGAGGAGCCTGTTGTGACATGAGGCCTGTCCCCCTTTACTCCCCACACTGTTGGGTGGGCAGTGGGCTGGGGGGGGGATGAGTACCAGGGCTGGAGAGTCAGCTCCAGCTTTGGCAGAAAGCGTGGTACATCCTTTAGGCTTTGGCCAAACCTTTTGTGCTTGGAGAAGGATGGCTAATGAAATTAGCCCTGCTGGGAGGCTTTGCCAGCCTGACCCACCCCTGGTGGGTCAGGTCCAGGTTCTGGTGGTCTCTGGCTGTGGAATGATTGAATCTCACATGCTCTTTCTCCTTCCTGCCCAAGGTGAGAGTCTGGCGTTACCTGAAAGGCAAAGACATCGTCACTCACGAGATCCTCCTGGATGGTGGGAACAAGGTGGTTATCGGTGGCTTTGGGGACCCCTTAATCTGTGACAACCAAGTGTCGACTGGGGACACACGGATTTTCTTCGTCAACCCTGCCCCACAGTACATGTGGCCTGCGCACCGCCACGAGCTGATGCTGAACTCCAGCCTCATGCGGATAACGCTGCGAAACCTGGAGGAGGTGGAACACTGTGTGGAAGGTGAGGCTGGAGCCTTGGTGCCCCCCAACCCTGCACCTCTGGGTGCTCTGAGCACACAGGCTGGGTTGGCTGCCTTGTTCTCTTAGGGTGTAAATGATTGAGTGGGTAAATGATGGCGCTGGGGGATGAGGTGGAGCAATCCTGCTGCGGGTGCCTGGGGTAGAGCTGCGCTGTGGACTCGAGACGGTGCCTGGTGTTGGGCTGGTTGTCAAAGGCAGTGGTTGCAACCAAGGTACAGCTAAGCAGAGTTCTCTCATGTATTTGCTCCAGATTTGATGCAGGTTCTCAGTCATAGAATCACAGACTGGTCTGGGTTGGAAGGGACCCCAAGAATCAGCCTGGAGAAGAGAAGGCTGTGGGGGGACCTCATTGCAGCCTCCCAGTCCCTGAAGGGAGCAGAGAAACAGGAGGGGATTCAACTTTTTAAAAGGGTAGATAATGGCAGGACAAGGGGGAATGGATTAAAACTAAAGGAAGGAAGGGTTAGATTAGATATTAGGGGGAAGTTCTTTACAGAGAGAGTGGTGAGGGGCTGGAACAGGCTGCCCAGAGAGGGGGTGGGTGCCCCGTCCCTGGGGGTGTTCAAGGCCAGGTTGGATGGAGCCCTGGGTAACCTTGTGTAGCTCCAGGCCTGAGGTTGTTGGCCCTGCCTATGGCAGGGGGGTTGGAGCTCTATGATCCTTGGGGTCCCTTCCAACTCAGACCATTCTATGATCACAGAGCTCCAACCCCCCTGCCACAGGCAGGGCCACCAACCTCCAGGCCTGGAGCTACACAAGGTTGCCCAGGGCCCCTCTAAGGAGAGCCCGGTGGGGTTAGGAGCATCCTCACCACAAGCCTTGCCCTAACACAAGCACATAGCTGGTGCTTACCAGGGAATTCAGACGTTTCACACCTCAATTAGATTGTTCCTGTAGGCGTAGACTTAATAAGTTAATGGGTTATCCTGTGGTGAAGCTGTGGAGATGGGCCTCTCCAGAGAGAATTGATCTTCTAGTTGTTGCTCAACCACCTTGAAAGTGTAATTCTGTAAGAACCCATTTGCTGCCTGTCCTGGTTTCTCTCTCCCCCCTTTTACTCTTGTCCTGTGTTCCAGTGAGAGCTCTGAGCTCGTGGGGGAATGTGGTGCCCCAAAAAGCCTTTTGCTGGGGTCTGAGTATGTCCAGATGAGTAAACAAGGGAAAGGAATGCAGGAATTCTGCACAGACAACAAATAAACACACAGATTGGCTCCCTCCTCCCCTTGGATGTGCTGGGGCGAGGCCATAACCCCTTTTTCCAGCTGTGAATGTTGACAGAGGTAAATGACCGAGCTCTGGGTCTGGGAGGCTGGAGAGAGCTGGCTCAGCAAAGTGCCTGGCAAGAGGCATCTGTCTCAAGTGGCTTTTGTAAGAGGGGTGGATGCTGGAGGTTTTCTGCCTCTCTATATTAATATCTATATGTGTGTGTTCTCTCTTGCACCTGGAAGGTCTGCTCCATCCTTGCACCTAATGGGGAGGGAGGAGAAAGTGCCTGTGTGGTGGTTCCTGTTAAACCTGAGCCAGGATTTGGAAGAATTGTGTCTTCTCCTACCTTGCTGTGTTCTTTGAGCTGGGGTGGCTGAGCTAGGTGGTTCCTATTCGTGCTGAAGGGTGTTGTACCTTGAGGTCCTGGGGAGATGATGAGAGATGTAGCTTTCCCTCTGAATACCAGAGGTTCAGTGTAGGATTGATCTTTGGGACCCATCCCTGCTTTTACTTTTAGTAGGGAAAGAGTCAAAACTGTCTTGTGGGTTGGTGTAATGGTGGGTAGAGGCCCTGATGTCTTGGAGGTGGCTGTGTTTGGTGAGCTGGGACCTGCTGCAGTCAGGGGGACAGCCATGGAGAACTTTCCTTGCTGAGGGCTGGGGTGGAGATGGAACTGTAGTTCCTAGTGTCCTCTACCATGGGCTGTCCTGGGGGTCCTGGTCCTCTACCATGGGCTGTCCTGGGGGTCCTGGTCCCAGGAGGGCAGAGGGGTGACGTGCCTGTGTGCACCAAGCTGTAGGTGGATTTGTCTGTCTCTAAGCACATCCTCTGACGTGGTGCCATCAGGAAGACTTGTTTGGTGTTCCTCCTGTGCTGTTGCACAAGGGAGCTGAAGGTGCCAGAGCTGGGCATGCCTGAACTCTTCACTGCATGCTTAAATTGTGGGTCCACAGGAGGGTTTATCTGTCCTCCCTGCTCTGTTAACCTTTCCTGATGCCAGGGAGCTGATGATTCTTTCTGGGACCCCCTTCTTCCCTGAAGATTGCTTGCTGCACAGCTTGCTCCCCTGGATTCCTCTTCCCGATGGCTCACTGGGATGCTGTTGGCACGCAGAGATAGGTCAGTCTGGCTGGTGTGGGGAGAGATGGGACTGGAGTGGGCTGGAAAACAGCCATTGGACAGCTTGCTGGGTGTGACAGACCTGATTTCTCCTGATGGTGTGGCTGAGACATGACAAAACCAAGGCAGCCTTGAGTTCCTGATGTCTCAGGTAGGTCAAAGAGGGTTTGGGGGAGATGCTGCCAAAATAAGCACTGTTTTCCTTCCCTTTCTTGTCATATGGGGTGGACTTGCTTTTCTAATTCCAGCATCTGGGAAGCCTGGTGATGGTGTGAGCATCCTGTGTGCTGGAAGGTTTGCTGTAGAGAGCATGGAGAGAAAACTTGACTCTGAAGTGCTCAGCCTCCCCTGAGCTCTACCCAAAGCTCAGGCCTCTCCTGAGGTCCATCAACAATCCCTTCAGTTCCTCCAGCACAGCTGCCCTGCTGCCTCCTGGGATGTGATGCAAAACCAGGCATGAGAAACCTGCTCCTGCCACCCTGGGAACTGTTTCTGAGCTCTGAGTTTGGAGAGTTTCACTCCAGGACTTGTTTCCCATCAGCTCCCTGCAGGAGGGTTCAAAGCAGAGCTGGCCAGAACGCTGCTCTTTGAGCTGAAAAACAAACCTTGGGAGTGCTTTTGCAGAAAGAATTGGAAGAATGGTGGCAGCTGAGTGGAAAAACATGCATGTTTTGAGTATCTTTGTCTCCTGTAGCTCCAGCTTGGGAAAAACCTAGACATCAAAATCTTTCCTCCCTTAAGGAAGGAGGGGGGGGAGTTCAAACTGGGGCACCTCTGTGAAACAGCTCAGGTTAGGGCAGCTGTTTGTGTGCTTTGATTATGCTTCATTGTAGGAAAAATGCTTTGAGTGGCTCTAGTTGAGATGCAAGGCTTCAGCAAACTGGCTCAGCACTGAGGGTACCTGGAGGGAAGGGTTTTTTGGGGGCTGAATGGCTGAGCAGCAGCTCTGGAGGCTTGGGCTGGGTCCCTGGGTGAAGGAGGATGGTGGCTCTGGTGCCTCTGTGGGGGGAGCTGTGTGGAAAGGGGCTGGCCTGAGCAGCACACAATGCTGTGTAGCACCAGGAGTGGGTTTCCTCTTGTTCTTCAGGACATCTGGATGAGGCATCCTGGGGAAAGAATTAACCATGGCTGTGCTGTGTGTGTGCCCTGGGTGCTGCTACTGCATGAAGAGGGCTTGGAGCCAGGTGTTAGAGCATCCCAAGACACGCAGCCAGGGAGCTCTGTGCTAGGTGCAGCACTGTCCTCTCCTTACCCCTCCCATAACTCCATCAAGGAATTCTTCTGGAGTTCAAGCATGACACACAAATTTGTGAAGCGTTCCATATTTTTAATCCCAGCCATAGATACAGACTGGGAGAAGAGCTTCTTGAGAGCAGCCCTGCTGAGAAGGACTTGGGGATTCTGGTGGATGAGAAACTTAACATGAGCCAGCAGTGGCTCTGGCAGCTCACAAGGCCAATGGGATGCTGGGCTCCATTAGAAGAGGGGTGGCAGCAGGGACAGGGAGGGGATTGTCCCTCTCTGTTCTGCCCTCGTGAGGCCCCATCTGGAGTCCTGTGTCCAGAGCTGGGGCCCAACACAAGAAAGATGTGGAACTGTTGGAGAGGGGTCAGAGGAGCCATGAAGATGATTAGAGGGCTGGAGCACCTGCCCTACAAAGAGAGGCTGAGGGAGCTGGGCTGGGTCAGCCTGGAGAGAAGGCTGCAGGGGGACCTCATTGCAGCCTTCCAGTCCCTGAAGGGAGCAGAGAAACAGGAGGGGAATCAGCTTGTTAAAAGGACAGAGACTGGCAGGACAAGGGGGAATGGATTAAAACTAAAGGAAGGAAGGGTTAGATTAGATATTAGGGGGAAGTTTTTTACAGAGAGAGTGGTGAGGGGCTGGAACAGGCTGCCCAGAGAGGGGGTGGGTGCCCCATCCCTGGGGGTGTCCAAGGCCAGGTTGGATGGGGCCCTGGGCAGCCTTGTGTAGCTCCAGGCCTGGAGGTTGGTGGCCCTGCCTGTGGCAGGGGGGTTGGAGCTCTGTGATCCTTGGGGTCCCTTCCAACTCAGCCCAGTCTGTGATTTTATGATTTTATAATTCACCAGCTGACTGACCCCTGGGAGATCTTTCCCCTGTGTGTGTGTGTGTGTGCCTCACATTTTGCTTTGATCTCAACTGTGCCTGAAGAAAATCAGGAGGATGATTATGATTATTACTATTATTTCTCTTTGAAACATGTGTGCCTGGCATGGGAGGGGCTGACTCCATCCTGAGCTGTCTGGGTGGAAGGAAGTTCGGATCAAACCTTTGGCAGGGCCTTGGTTAATGAGAACCTGGAGCTCCTTTTAAATAGTGCCTTGCTGGTGGCATGGTTTGCATTAATGCTGGGGCAGTCACCCCAGCTGAGGCTGCTCTGCCAGCTCTGGAGGGGTGTGTGGACTTTGAACCTCCTGGGAAGAGCTGTGTGCACGTTGGCTTTATGGGCACAGTGCTGGGTACAGCGGGCACGTGCTGTTGTACCAGCAGCTCCTGATGTAGGTTGAGATGTGTGTCTAGCATGCCTTCAAGGAACCCTTGGTCTGTGTGGTGTCACAGAATCGTAGGGGTTGGAAGAGACCTCCAGAGCTCATGCAGTCCAACCCCCTGCCAAAGCAGGGTCCCTGGGACAGGTTGTACAGGTCGGTGTCCAGACGGGGCTGGAATCTCTCCAGAGAAGGAGACTCCACACCCCCTGGGCAGCCTGTCCCAGGGCTCCCTCACCCTCACTGGGGAAAAGTTCTTCCCCAGATTGGTGTGGAACTCCCTGTGCTCCAACTTGAGCCCATCGCCCCTTGTCCTGTCCCCACAGACACTGAGAAGAGGCTGCCCATTTCCCCCTGTGTCCCACACTTCAGATATTGATACCCACTGATCAGATCCCCTCTCAGTCTCTTCTCTCCAGACTGAACAGCCCCAGCTCACTCAGCCTTTCCTCACAGGGGAGATGCTCCAGGCCCTTCAGCATCTCCGTAGCCTCCTCTGGACTCTCTCCAGGAGATCCCTGTCTTATTTTATCCCAGGGAGCCCAGAACTCGACACAACTTCAGCTTCTCAGGTGATGTGGTAAATAGAACATGTGAGCTAAGTGGAGTCTTTTGGTAAGGACCCATCTGCCTGGCTCGGGGGTGGCAGGCAATATTCTGCCTCCCCAGTGGGACAGACTCCAGCAGCGAGTGCAAGGCTGAGGACTGACCCCCTCTGTGCATGTATGGCATCCATCCCAAACCCTTTCTGGGGTGCCTGCTAGCTTCACAGGCTGCTGCCCATAGTTCCCCAGCCACCAACTCCAGCCCTGGTCTGGCTGCAGCTCCAGGGCTGCTCCCTTGGGGTAGGCAGCACTGCGAGTGTGTGTTGTGCTGCATGGTCACCTTTGGGTGCTGTGTGTCACCCTGCCTGTGGACTGGAGGGGGCTGATGGGGTGCCTTGGGGCTCTGCCATGCAGCTAGCATGCAGACCTCTGAAACTCTTCCCTGTATAGATGCCCATGCTCAAGCTAGCAGCTCTGGCATGTGTTCAGCACGCAGTGCACTGCAGATGCTCCATATGTTTAGAGCTGCCACTTAACTCCTATTGAAACCCTGACTCTTGCCAGCCCAGAGCTCTCCTCTGACTCTTCATCTCTGTGGTGATCCTATTAATTATTCCTATGGAAGAACTGCAGCCAGCCCTGCAGCCTCAGTTCTCCCATGTTTCTACCCATGGAGAGAACTTGGTGTCTTTCTCTTTCTCTCTTTGATGTCTTCCTGCAATGTGTGTTCTCCTCTGTGCCTCTTGTGCTAGGTTCTCTCCAGCTCTGTGGACATCCCCCTTTGTGCCTCTGGTCCCCAGAGCCAGAGAGAACCTGGTGCATCCCCCTGCTTCTTGCAGGAGGTTGAGTCCCAGTGATGCCATTGAGGAAAGGAGAAGCAGCCTAACTGGACGTTGCAGGTGGTGCAGGGGCTGGGAGGGAAGCTGGGGTGAAGCCTGCCCATCCTTGGGGCCTCGTGCCTTCTATTGGGGAGTGGGGGAGAATCATCTGTGGGTCCTGCAGCTGAGGCAACAGTCAGGCTCCACCTGGAGTGTTGTGTCCAGTTCTGGGCTCCCTGGGATAAAAAAGCCAGGGATCTCCTGGAGAGAGTCCAGAGGAGGCTCCGGAGATGGTGAAGGGCCTGGAGCATCTCCCCTGTGAGGAAAGGCTGAGTGAGCTGGGGCTGTTCAGCCTGGAAAGAAGAAGACTCAGGGGGGATCTGATTAATGTTTATCAATATCTGAAGGATGGGATGCAGGGGGACATGGCCAGGCCCTTTTCAGTGTCTGTGGGGACAGGACAAGGGGCAATGGCTGCAAGTTGGAGCACAGGGAGTTCCACACCACCATGGGGAAGAACTTTTCCCCAGTGAGGGTGAGGGAGCCCTGGGACAGGCTGCCCAGGGGGTGTGGAGTCTCCTTCTCTGGAGAGATTCCAGCCCCGTCTGGATGCCGCCCTGTGCAATATGAGCTGGGGAGCTGCTTTGGCAGGGGGTTGGACCCCATGAGCTCTCAAGGTCCCTTCCAACCCCTGGGATTCTGTGATTCTGTGAGTGCCTGGAGGGGTGTGGGAACAGCCAGGGCTGAGGGGACCCTTCCATCCCAGCTCAGTTCATGAAGGCAAGCTCCTGGCTGATGGGCTTCCTCTAGTTTTCTCTGTGCTGGTGTGTCTGGTTGGCTTGGAAACAGGGCCTCTCTGAAAGCATCTCCCTTGAAGTTACACTGTCCATTCTGGTTTGTCTTCTGCCTCTTCTCTTCTGTTCCATCCTCTCTCTCTTGCCTGGTCTGTGTCTCCATAGAACTGAGATGTTTTGTTCTTTTAAACCAGCCCATGAGAGATTCTCTTTGCAGGCTCCTTCCAGGGACTGCAAGGCATGCACAGTGGGCTCCTCCCAGCAAGGAAATCCCTGGCATGGGGTTGTGTTAGGTGATTTGGGCTGTGGTCACTTCCCCTGCTCTGGTGTCTCTGCAGCCCTTCTCCTCCATCCCTGCAACTATTGCTTTTTAATCCATCCCTGGCATCTCATTGTGCTTCAGAACAGGTGAGGGAGGGGGCTGGAAGAGGGTTAGCATGTGGGTTTCTTCTTAAATAAGGTTTTGATTTCTTTTTTTCCCCCTTCCTGCCTCTTCTTGGCTCTCTTTTGAATTGAAGACAATGAGAACAGCATCAACACCTCTGTCTTGGGAGGGTGAGAGTTAGCCAGCAGCTCTACAGTGTTGGAAACCACAGGCAGAGAATCCACCACTGGATGATGCTGGGGATGGGGGGGCCTTTCCTGCCTCCCTGCCCATGGGCTGGGGCAGCATGGGTATGGCAGCAGCTTGGCTGGGGCTGCCACATCCCAGATGGGCATGGAGGAGCGTGAGGACTCTTTCAGGGTGAGGTGCTGGTGCTTCAGGGGTGGATAAGAGCTGGATATAGCTGATGCCATATGATGGAGCAAGGCTGCCCCATCTGCAGTGTTGGACCCATGTTTGCAGGAGGTATTTGAATCTGTGGTGTGGGGGGCCCTGTGCATGGGCCAAGTGTGCCACAGGGGGACCAAGCACAGGCCAAGGGGCTGTTTCCTCCCTCCCTTCCATGGCAGTAATGCAAAACATCCCATGGGTTTACAGCAGTAGCTAGGAGTCCATTTGTTTAGCAAATTCCTATGGAATTTTAATCTGGTGTGGGAGGCTCCTGCTCTGGGAAGGCTCCTTTGGCCCCGCTTCCCACTCTGGCACATCCTGCTGCATTTCTCTGTGGGATCAGCTGGGGCTTCTTGGTCAGCAGCACAGACAGCAAATCTCTTGGTGGGGCTGGCTGTGCAGTTCTGACAAGTGTTGGGCCCTGGCCATGAGCTCTTGGTTCTGCTTTTCCTTTGTTTGCTCCTCTAAGAACTTTGGAGGGGGACCGTGGCTTGCTGTCAGCTCTGCTGTGGAGAGGCTGCTGCAGGCTCTGTGCCTCCTCCTGTGGTGTGTTCTCCTGCCCAACTGCTAATGGGTGCTGGGCCTGGGCTGGTCCATCACCTCCTGGCTGGTGGGAATGCACAGGGTAGCAGCCTTCTCCCTGTTCCATCCTCCTTGTGCAAAAGTGGGGTGGAAGAGAAGGCTGGAGAAAAGGGAAGGACCATGAGAGTGGGAAAAGTGGTGTGAGTTCCTGTAGCTGACCATTCTGAAACGTGTCCTGTCCTGCTCATGGTCCCTGCAGCCTCCTTTGGGTGCTTCCCACTCTAGGATGCTTCACCAGCATCTGTCTTGCTCTGGGGACTCACCAAGAGCTGCTGTGTCACAGGGACCTGCTGCAGGGAGCTTCTCTGTGGGCACACAGAGCCTTGGGTGGTGATGCTGGGGCCTGTGTGTGGGGAAGGAAATCCCACTGCAGGGGTGGCTGCTCCCCTGGGATGCAGGGAGAGGGGGTGGGAGCGGAGTGACACTTCCTACTGGCAGGCATTGCTGTTCCTGTTGACAAGACTGGCTCTGAACCTCTCCCCTGAGCATCTCCTAGACTGAATGCCCAGGGATTGGGGGTGTCTTCATCCTCTGCATCCCCTGGCTCTGCAGAACTGTGTTGCCTTGTCACAAGGTGTGGGACCTGGGTGCAGCTTTTCTGTCTCCTTGCCTCTCCCTGATGCCCCTTTTGCCCCCATCCTGCAGCCAGCATGTAAAACAGGGGGGCTGTGTGTGTGTGTCTCCCTCCTCCAGCTGGATGGAGGGTTGGGAACCAGGACTCACTCAGGTCCTATGTGCTGGAAGTGTGTGTGTGACCAGCAGGTTGAGGGAGGGGACTCTTGTGAGACCCCCCTGTGTCCAGCTCAGGGGTCCCCAGGACATGGAGCTGTTGGAGGCCATGGAGATGATCCACAGATCCAGAGAGGCTGGAGCCCCTCTGTTCAGGAGCCAGGCTGGGAGAGCTGGGCTGGCTCAGCCTGGAGAAGAGAAGACTGCTTCTGGGGAGACCTCCAAGCCCTTTCCAGCCTCTTGTGAGGCTCCAGGAGAGCTGGAGAGGGGCTGGCACCGAGGGCAGGGGGGACCAGGCCCAGGGGAACGGCCTTCAGCTGCAGGAGGGGGATGGAGAGGGGCTGGGAGGCAGAAATCCTTCCTGGGGAGGTGGGAGGCCCTGGCACAGGGTGCCCAGAGAAGCTGGGGCTGTCCCTGGATCCTGGCAGGGTTTGGGGCCAGGTTGGATGGGGCTTTGGGCACCCTGGGCTGGGGAGAGGGTGTCCTGGCAGAAGGGATATGAGGGGAGCTCAGGAGATCCCAGGAGCCCAGCTGTGCCAGTGGGGAGGACAGAGCTGACCTGCCCCAGCCTTCCACCCATCCCAGCAGCTCTGGGCACCCCAGCCTTTGCCCAGGACTGGCCAGGCTTTGCCTGGGAGCCCCATGGGGCTCTGCCTGTCAAGAGCTCCTTGCAGAACTGCTGGGACCTGCCTGGGCTTGCTCCACACTAATCCTTCCCCTGGAGTGGGACTTTGGTCTGTTTATCTTATTAAACACTCTGCAAAGGTCCTGCATTCCTTTGGGATGACTTCCAGGAGTGGTTGAGCTCTTTGATGTGCTGTGTGGCTGGGCCAAGGGATGGGGCAGGGGCCAGAGCAGGTCTCACAGCCCAGGATTGAATGGAATAGCCTCTTCTTCATGGGCTGGAGGAGATGCACACTGCTCCTTACAAAAGCCATTCTAGCAGTGCTCTTTTTTTCCCTCCCTTTCCTTGAAAAACTGCTGCTCTTCCCACATCTTCAGCTCCCTGGAATCACTTTCTTTGATGAAGAGAGGAAATGGGACTCTAGTGCTTTCAATAATTCATACCCAATTTGGCTAATTTCAGGCTGGCTGCAGCACAGGCTGCACAGTGAATAACAATGTGCTGAGGCTTCAAACCAGGGTGGGGGTTTTTTTTGTCTTATTTGCTTCTGATTTGTGTGGTTTTTTTCCCCCCTCCTCTTCCTGTGTCCATTGGACTCCGTGAAGAACCCTAAACTCTGGGAAGCTGAGCAGCATGGCTGGGGGTGTGCACAGGGCTCCATCCCCTGTCCTGCCTCAAGCCCAGATGAATTGTTGGTCCTCCTCAGCTTGTGTTGTCCCATCTGTTGTCTCTCCTGCTTTCTCTGGCTTCACAAATGACCTCCATCACCACTGCAGAAGAGACCTTGATCTGACTAATACCTCTGTCAGCTCCTGTGGCCTGGGCCTGTTAACACAACAACTCCCTGGGCCTGTCAACTCCCTGGGCCTGTCAACTCCCTGGGCCTGTGAACACAACAGCTCCCTGGGCCTCCTCAGGTCCATATTGTATCTTGAAAGCTGTTTTCTCTGCCTGGTGAACGTGCTGCCTGTTTGTCACCAGTGTCAGGTGTTGCACTTGGGTTGGAAGAATCCCAGCCATAGATACAGACTGGGAGTAGAGCTTCTTGAGAGCAGCCCTGCTGAGAAGGACCTGGGGATTCTGGTGGATGAGAAACTTAA
Organism: Porphyrio hochstetteri; assembly: GCA_020800305.1. Taxonomy (NCBI): domain Eukaryota; kingdom Metazoa; phylum Chordata; class Aves; order Gruiformes; family Rallidae; genus Porphyrio; species Porphyrio hochstetteri. The sequence goes on along the minus strand of CM036926.1, from coordinate 5,201,434 downwards.
CATGAGCCAGCAGTGGCTCTGGCAGCTCACAAGGCCAATGGGATCCTGGGCTCCATTAGAAGAGGGGTGGCAGCAGGGACAGGGAGGGGATTGTCCCTCTCTGCTCTGCCCTCGTGAGGCCCCATCTGGAGTCCTGTGTCCAGAGCTGGGCCCCCAATACAAGAAGGATGTGGGACTGTTGGAGAGGGGTCAGAGGAGCCACGGAGATGCTCAGAGGGCTGGAGCAGCTCCCCTACGAAGAGAGGCTGAGGAAGCTGGGCTGGTTCAGCCTGGAGAAGAGAAGGCTGTGGGGGGACCTCATTGCAGCCTTCCAGTCCCTGAAGGGAGCAGAGAAACAGGAGGGGAATCAGCTTGTTAAAAGGGTAGACAATGACAGGACAAGGGGGATGGATTAAAACTAAAGGAAGGAAGGGTTAGATTAGATATTAGGGGGAAGTTTTTTACAGAGAGAGTGGTGAGGGGCTGGAACAGGCTGCCCAGAGAGGGGGTGGGTGCCCCATCCCTGGGGGTGTCCAAGGCCAGGTTGGATGGGGCCCTGGGCAACCTTGTGTAGCTCCAGGCCTGAGGTTGGTGGCCCTGCCTGTGGCAGGGGGGTTGGAGCTCTGTAATCCTTGGGGTCCCTTCCAACTCAGACCATTCTATGATCCCAAAGGTAGTGCTGGGCAGCAGAGATCCCATGGAAGGCTGTGGGTGAAAGTCTTCTGCAGCAAACCCTGCTGTAGCAGTGCCTGTAGCTCTGTCTCTGAGCAGCTGGTGGAGTAGGAGCTGTGGCTGGTGTTTGCCTGTTTGTCTGTGTGTGTCATTCTTAGAGTAACTAGGCAGGGGTATGTCTTCTCCTTGAGCTGAGGCCACGTGGATTTAGTGGGATTTCCATGGATTTAACAGATTTCTGCCCCAAAACAAGACTGGAGCTCATACTCACTGTTTCTAGACTAGAGATGCTCTTTCACAGCTGGGCTTCCCATGTAGCTTTCTTATTCCAATACCCCATCTTGGGCTGCTTTTTTGGGGAGGAAACATCTTAAAAAGGCTCTGCTGCCCCTCTCCACACTCTGGAGAGAAACCTTAATATCTTCCATGTCTGACTGTCTCTTCCTATCCCATTTTCCCCCCCTCCCCTGCATAGTAGTGGATGTTGGAAGCGAGCTGCATGCTCCCAGAGGATGTGTCATCTTGATGGGCTGTAAGTGCATCGTCTGTCTAATATTAGACCACTGCACCCTCTCTGTCTTGCAGGGATGCTAATTAGCTTAAGTGAACAGGAGGACTGGCTGTGCCTCAGCATCTTTGATTTGTGGGTGATACTCAATTAAAAGGAGGGGGGAAAAAGGCTGTGAGGGAGATTTTTTTTTTTGCTGATCTCAGCATTTTGAAGTGCCTCTCTTCCAGTATTTAGACCTCAGTTTCTGTGCAGGGCTGGACCAGTGTGGAGACTGGCTTGCAAAGCTCTTAGGGTTGGCATTGGGCTCATCCAAACAGCATCTTCTGGGGAGAGAGGGAAGCATGGAGGCTCAGAACTTGTTGGAGAGGGGTGAAGTGGTTATCTTTCCTTTAAGGGCTTCAGTGCCCATGTTAATGAGCTGTTGAACTCCCCAAGGTGCTGTCTGCATTGCTGCAGGGTGACAGGCACTGAGTGAGCAGCATCATGGTCATGGTTTGCAGAACAAGTCTGTGACCAAGCAGGGAGTGGGACCAAATGTGGTGGGCAGCTCCCATGGTGTGCTGCTCCCAGCTGGCTCAGGAAAACTGCCATCACCCCCTTGCATCTTGATCCTGAATAGATGGGGCAGCTTGATGCCACAGCTGGAATAGCAGAGCTTTGCAGCCAGAATGAGAGCCAGGCTGTTGGCACCTCACATGGGAGGAGAGCTGCTGGTGGGACATCCATCTCCCTTGGGATCCTTGCTGCTGTAGCACTGAGTCGCTGTGGACTCCCCCCCCCCCCCCCCCACTTTGTATGTGGGTTCCCTTGGGCTCCTCCTGCTATGGTGCTCCCCTGGATGTGCTGGCTACATCCATGTGCTTTGAGTTTCCTCCTGCTGGCTTTTCCTTCAGCCTTCCTTGCCTGGGTCCTGCCTCCATCTGCAGCAACAGGAGCACAGGGCTGCTGCAAGTGCCAAACACTGATCACATGTGTGTGGCACTGCTGTGGCTTGATCTTTTCTCTGCCTAACATCCTCGTGTCCCCCTCCTCAGGAGGGGTAAGCAAACAGAAGGGGCATTAAAACTGGATTTCCTCAGCCCTTTAGCTAAAGGAGAACATGAGCAGAGCTGGTTCCTGTCTTCTTTATAGCATAGATGCTACCAATGTGGTTTATCTTCCACTGAAATTCATCCCTTTTCACTGGAACAGAGCTGCAGACTGGAAGGACAGCTGGGGCTGCAGAACCCAAAGTCCAGGAGGGATGCTCAGGGCTTATTTGTAACTATAAAAGCCCCCCCCCCCCCCCCAATCTGAGACTAAACTCATGTTCTGAAAACTGGTCTTTAAACTTCTCCCCAGCCTCTCCTGCTGCAGCAATATTTGCAGGTGGAGGGTTGTAGCCAAAGCCTTTAGCCTGGCAGGGTATGTATTAACTCCTTCCCAAACAGAAACAGGCAGATGCTCAGCTTTGGTAACCAAAGGGTTAAGTAAATTGTGGGATTCCAGCACTTGTAGTACTGCTGAACCCCCAAACTGCAGAAGAGAAGTCATGGGGGTGTGCTGGGGGTGGGAAATCAACCACTATATTGCTTGCCAGCTCTGATTGAGCTGCCAAATTGTGATTGTCTTGGCTCTGAAGCTGTTCTTGTTGTCCAAGAAGCACTGTAGCTTGCTCTGTTTCTGGGAAAAAACAATACTTTGGGGCCTTGGGTCACCTCAGGCCTTCAAAACTTCTGTAAAATCAAGGGATAACTGCATTTCAGAGAGTGCATCAGCTGCAGAGGGGTGTAAAAGTGATCAGAGTGAACCCTCTGGCTGCAGAAGGCGAGCTGGGTCCTGGCTTCCCACCTCAGACAGGATAGCCCCAAGCCAGCTTTTCCCATTAGCACAGCTTGGGAAGCAGCTGGCAGTGAGGGGTGTGGGCATGGAAACCAAACCAGTCAGTTGGGGCTGGAAGGTGTGTTTCCAGCTCTCCTGAGCATCCTCAGACTCCTTGGTTCAAGCAGAAGGCAAAAAAAACCCAACCCCATTTGAGCTTGGGAAGAAAGGAAAGGAGTGATAAAAGAGGTGAGGGTATGTCCTGGGGGCTGTGCCCAGTACCTGGGGCTCCCTCCCTTCATCCATGCTGTGGGTGGACTCCTCCATAGCCTTTTGCAGACCCCCTGTGCCTGCAGCAGGACCTGCCCCAGGGTTCATAACTACCCCTCGAGGGTCAGGGTGGAACATGGCTTGCCTGGCCTCATCCCTTGGGAGATGTTTCCTACAGGTAGCAGTGGAGGCTGAGTGAGGAACCTCTGGGAAGGGTGTACATCACTGGTTGGGGTGGAGTGGTTTTGGACCCCTTCTTCTAGTGTCTTTCTGTCCTGGAGGTTCACAGAATCCCAAGGCTGGAAAAGACCTTTGGAGATCATCAAGTCCAACCAATCCCATCCTAAGCTAAACCAGATCCCTAAGTACCTCATCTACCCTTTTTTTTAAACACCTCCCTGGGCAGCCCACTCCAGGCCCTGACAACTCTTTCAGGGAAGAACTTTTCCCTCCCATCTGCTCTGACCCTGCCCTGGTGCAGCTTGAGCCCATTGCCCCTTGTCCCATCTCCTGTCACCTGGCTGAAGAGACCATCACCCACCTCTCTATAACCTCCCTTCAGGTCAGTGTAGGTGGTGATAAGGTCTCCCCTCAGCCTCCTCTTCTCCAGGCTGAACACCCCCAGCTCCCTCAGCTGCTCCTCAGAGGATTTGCCCTCCAGCCCCTTCCCCAGCCTGGTTGCCCTTCTCTGGACTTGCTCCAGGACCCCAATGTCCTTCTGATGGTGAGGAGCCCAGAACTGGACCCAGCACTCGAGGTGCAGCCTCACCAGTGCTGGGGCACAATCCCCTCCCCAGACCTACTGGCCACAGTGTTTCTGGCACAAGCCAAGATGCCATTGGCCTTCTTGGCTGCCTGGGCACACTGCTGATCATATTCAGCCTGCAGTGACCCAACACCCCCAGGTCCTTCTCTGCCTGACAGCTCTCCAGCCAGTCCCCCCCAGTCTGTAGCGCTGCAGGGTGTTGTGATGCCCCATGTGCAGCACTCTGCACTTGGCCTTGTTAAACTTGAGGTTATCCTCCTTGTCCCTCCATGCAGCCAGCCCTGGAGGGAGGCCCTTCCCCAGGCTTGGCTGGGTGCTGCCTGCCAGTACCAGCCCTCCCCCTTGCACTTCTCTGCCCAGAAAGCCTAATCCCCTCCTGCAGGAAGGGGCAGCAGCTGGGCGGGCAGCCAGGGCCCACATTCCATGCATAGCTCCTCCAGGTAGGCTGGCAGGAGAAGCCCTGCTCGGCAGGATCTGTCAGCGAGGTGGAGGAGGAGCAGCCTGCCAGCAAGAACAGGGTGGTGTGAGGAGCAAAGCCACGCTGGCTGTGCTGGGATGACAGCCCCACAGCCATGGAGCTGGCTGCGTGGGGTGCAGGCAGGGCTGGCATCCTCTGGTGGTGTCTCATTGCTGATCCTCCCTTGTCTGGGTCTCTGTGGTGCTAAGCTGTGTCACCTTTCTTGTGGTGGAGAAGAGGACATTTGGACAGAGATGTCCATTATCATGGTGGCCAAGGAGTGTATTTTTCCTGCAGGAGGTGCAGGATTATACTGTGGCTCCATCTCTTCTGCCAGCAAGATTTTGGCCAAGGGATTTCCTTGGGCTGGTGATTTTCCTGCCACTTCTCATTCTGTTGGCACCTGAAAACTCATGAACTATTAAAGGGTCAGAATTGAGGTCTCTGCCTTGGTTAATTACCCCCTTGGCTGGGCTGTGGGAGCCATCTGTGTAGCTTGGGACTGAGGAGAGCTGGGCCTGGGCTGGGTTGTAGCTTTGTTTGGGGTTGTCCTCTTGGTGAGTCAGCCTTGGAGAAAACAGGTTCTTTAGCTGTTCTATTTGTCCATCTCCTGCTTTAGGGCCAGTTTCCCTCTCAGCTTTCCTTGTTACACTGGGCTGGCTGTTTATGTAGTGATAAAATCCCTGAGCAAATTGTTTTAACTGATGCTGTTTAGCTAAGAGATAAACTGGGATCAGTGGAAGCTACTGGCAGTGGCGTGGGGAAGCTGATGTGAGGAGCTCCATCTCGGTGAGCTCTTGTGCTGCTTCCAGCATGGCCACTGCCTTAAACGTGTCCCAGACCCAGCACAGGCTCTGAGGCTTGCAGGAATCCCCAGTTACTTGCTGCCTTTGCCTTGCAGTTGGAATACCAGCACAGGGGAGGGGTGCTGATGGATGCAGGGATGGGGGAGAGAGGTGTTTGCTGCCAGCCTGCACTGGGGGGTACTCTGCTTTGGGGTGCCGTGGCTGTGTCTCAAGTGGCCTGCAGCCCTGTAACCCTCCCAGAGTGCTGCTCCTTCCTTCCCTCATCCCTGCTTCTGTGTTCTTTGGTTCTCATGGGTCAGGGGAGCCTGGGGGCTCAGTAGCCTCCCAAAAGCTGTCAAACAAAGCTCTGGCAGCTACACGTCTGCTGAGACCTTCAGATGCTGAGCTGATGCTCTGTGTGCTGCAGAAATGCTTTGTAAGAGCTAAGAGGGGTGGATTATAGGTGGGTTTTGGTGTGGGGAGGCTCCATGTATGTGGATCTAGCTCCCACAGCTCCCCATGCTCTGATGGTGGGGTCCAGCAGCCGGGTGCTGGAGCTGCGGGTGGCTCGCAGCCCTCTGCCCAGGGCTGGCTGGTGTTTCCTCAGATAAGTAGCTAGGTCACTCATGGCTTTGTTTAATAGATGTCCTGAGGAGCAAGCAGGAAGCATTTCCTACCCTCTGCTTCTCTCCCTGCCCCCACGGGGCTGCTGCGTTCCTGGGCAGTGAGGTTGCCTGCAAACAATGGCACCAAGATGGATGCGTGTCCCTCTACGGTGACAGGGTGAAGTAACCCTGGGGAGGGAGAGACCCCCTTCTCCATAGGTTGCCCTCTGTCTCTGGCAGCTCTCTGGGATGTGTTTCCCTGCCTTTGGCTAAGGCTCCATCTTGGGTGCCAAATTTCTGGGTGCCCCCAAGCTTGGGAAGGGGGGAATGGGAATCTCTGGTTGGTCACTGTGGCTTCTTGCCCCCTGCGCCTGGGGATACCAGATGGGCCAAGGGAGGAGGGAGCAGGGGGGCTAGAGTTGGGCCACCCACTCTGCCATGTCACTGGCAGGCCCTGGGATTGGTGAATCCCAGCACAAGGGTGCATGGAAGGGGCAGGAAAGATCCTGAGGGAGGTTCCCAAGGTGGATGCTTCCAGCCTTGCCGTTGGAGAGTAGCATCCCCCCCTCTCCAAAGCACCACGCATCCCCCCTGCCTCTGGGCACTGCTGCTGGTGTGTCACAGTGGGACCAGGCAGCCTGGAGCTCTGCCCATGCAGATGCTGGGGCCTCTTGGCTTGGGACAGGCTTCCTCTGAGAGAGGTCCCTGTCATGGGAAGTGATGCAGATGGGTGTGTAGGAGGTCAGTGTTCTCCTGTTAAAGGCTGGAGGCAGGGAGGAGCTATGCAGGTGGCTTGAAGGAATGCCACTCAGAGGTGAGCTAAGGAGCTTGCTGGCAGTGGATAGTGTAAGAGGAATTTTAAGGGGTTGAAAAAGGATTAGTCAAAATCCCCATGAGTGGGTCAGTGAGTAACTTGGCAGCTGTGTAAGTTAAGCCCGTTCTGGCTGAGGAAGCTTGTGAAGAGCTGATGGCTGGGTGGTGGGGTGGTATGGGGTACAGGCAAGCTTGCTCAGCCTTTGCTTGGCTTTGGCACCCCACTGGTACAGCATCTGCTACCAGGATGTGAACCAGTGGGCTGTTGGTCCTGCTGCAGCACCCTCTCCTCCAGCACCGTGTCCATAAGGGTTGGAAGAGGGAGCTGAGCTGCAGCGTGGGAGCAGTGGGGCTCTCTCACTCATCCCCAGGGACAGGGGTATGCACAGATAGGTTCTTGTACAGGAGTGGCCAAGGCTTTGGTTCCCCCAGTCCCCCAAATACACCCCATCCAGGGGTGCCCCAGCCTGAGAGGAGCAGGCAGGCTGCTCACTGTTTGCAGGGCGGGCACGTGGCTTCCTCAGCACAAGGCTGGGCAGGTCCTTGAGCTGCAGAAACTTGCTTAAGAAGCTGCTTCTCTCTCTCCAGTCCCCTCCTGGCTTGTTTTCCCTTTGCTTGTACCTGTCCTTCCCTGTGTTGCTGCAGGTTTTGGGGTGCAGGATGACCTGGCTGTGTGGACCACTGGTAGTGCCCCATCTTGCAGCATCCTTCTCCCTGCTCTGCTCCGTGTTGCAGGTTGGGAGGAAGGAAAAGGGGGTGCAGGAGCATCCCAGTGAATCCCATCTGAGCTTGTGGCTGTGGTGCCCAGACAAGGATGGCAAAGCTGGCAGCACAGCCCCTCTCCTCTCCTGTCTCTGGGGGAACAAGGTGAGGAGATGAGGTTGAAGTGCACAGAAAGGACAGATCTCTGTCACACTGACTTGGGTTGGTGGGCTGGCAGGGTTGGAGTGCTCTGCACCTCAGCTGGAAGGGTTTGGCTTGAGGATCCCTGGAATACCTATGAAGATACAGCTCTTTCTCAACCTTTTCTCCCTTTTCCATGCCCAAGGCTGCTTTCCCTTATGGCATGTGCTGTGTTTGTGTAACCTGTTCTGGCATGTGCCCTGCTCAGGTGGATTACAGAGCTCTGCCAGCCTGGAATGCCAGCTATGCATCCCTGAGCACCCTTGGATGCAGAGGCAGACACTGGCTTGTGAGGATGCTGGTAGCTTCCCTGCAGCACTGGCGCCTCTCAGAGAGAATTTGGGTGATGCCAGAGCTTGTCAAAGGATGGGAGAGGTGAAGGCTGGGGAAGGCTCCTGGCTGGAGAGCGGTGCTGGTGCAAAGCAGGGTCTAGGGGGTTAGGGTGCTGCTGTGGTTAGGTTGGGTCAGGGTAGCCTGAGGGCTTCTTGTGTGGACTTGCTTGGGTGCTGCAAGGCTGGGAGGTATTCTCTGTCCACAGGAGGAGTGGGAGGCTGTGGGGTGAGCAGTGGAGCTGGAGTTCTGCCTGTGGAGCAAGGAAAGCCAGCGCTGCCCTGGAATGGCTGGGGAAACTGGGAATAGTGTCTGCTGGGAGGACTGGATTCAGCCTTCCTGGGGGCCTGCTGCTGGCTTGGCAGCTCTTGCCTGGAGAGCAGAAGCCTAATGCCCACTGTGCACGTGCTTCCCAGAGATCCCCTTCCCTCCCTTGGTGGTGGTTCCATGTAAAAAGGTTTTAACCTCTTTATGGAGAGAAGCACTGGTTATTTTCCACTGCCACCCAGGTGGGACAGCACCAGGCCCAGCTCTGCACTGTTCTCTGCAGGAAGCTGAGGGTGAACCTCCTAATCCTGTAGAAAAAGTAATTTTCCATTTGAGGCAGTGCTGGGCTAGCCTGCAAATCCCAGTTCCCTCACTGCCTGCCCCAGAGCAGCAGGTTCCTGGCTCCTGCATGGTACCAGGGGTGCTGTGGGCAGGAGGGAGCTGATCCCTGTGATGTTCTCACAGGTGCTGGGGTTGTTCTGAGAGGGCTGGGCCAACCCTACAATATTATCAGGGTTCCTGCTGTCCTGTTGCCAGGGTTTGTTAGGAACCCCTAGGGACTGAGGTGTATATTTAGCTCTTGGAACAAGCCCTGTTTGCATTGGTGGAGTCGTGTGGTTGGAGGTAGTTCCCTGGGAGGATGCTGATGGGGAGTGCCCTGTGCCTCTAGAGATACTCCTCATGTAAATGAGAGTCCTGCTCTACCTGGCTAGGTTCCCTGCTCATGGCTGTGCTCTGCTGCTTGGACCAAATCTTCTGGGTTAGGTGGGTTTAAGGGCTCACCTTTGCCTCTGGCCTGTGCTGCCACTTGAGGCAGGAGAATGGCAAAGGCCAAATCATCCACCTGCCTGAAAGCTCAGCTCAGATGTTCACTTGTTTCCTGGCATGCAAAAGCTCAGCTGGTGAGGTTATTCCTTGTGGGATGAGAGGGATTTGGGGATGCTTGGGGTCCCACGGCTTCTGGGAGTGGATGGAAGCTGTATACTGAGCAGGTGCTGCAAGGCAGAGCCCCCCAGGATGTGGTGTGTGGCCAAACATACTACCTGGGGCCATGGTGGTCCTTGGAGCAGTCCTGTGTAACGCTGGTGTCTAGGCTATGTGCATCCTTCTCGTGACAGGCAAACTAGAGCAGTGAAGAGCCAACTCAGAGGGATCTGGATGCTCCCTGGGCAAGCCCTGAGGTTTGCAGGGATGGACCAGCTGGTGCAGCATCTCTCTTGTGCCTCTGTTGAACAGAGCCCTGGTGCCAGTGTGGCAAGGCTGGCAGGGCTTTGCCCAAAGCTCCTGCACTGAGCCTTGCTACATGACAGCTGTTCTTTCAGCTTGGGGAGAGCTTCCTTTTCTGCCAGTGTTTTAATTAGCACATGGCTGTGGGGACAGAGGGCTCAGGCTGCAGCTTAGGTAGAGGTGGCACTGCCAGACTCTGAATGAGCCTTGTCACTCATCTGTCCTTTCTTCCCTCCCTGCTGCCTTAAGCTGGGCTTTACAGCAGCAAAGTGCCACGTGCTGGGCTTGTCTCCATCACTGTGGAGCTCCAGGTCCCTCTTTGAGGAAAAGGATGGGGAGAGGAAATAGGGAGGGGGCAGCTGTGGGCCTGCAGGAGCTGGGAAGCAGAGCAGCTTTGTGAGGCTGCCCCATCAGCCCAGAAGATGTCTGGATGCAGTGTGGTGTTGATGCAGGGACCACCTTGTCATCGCTGTGCTGCCTGGGAGGGTGGCGTGGCCTGGGCTGCTGGGGAGTGGAGCCAAGCTTGTTAAGCTTCTCAATGCTCTGGGTACAGAGATTGTTAAAGGTCAGGAATTATGATGTGAACTTGTTTTTTGGGGTGGCCTGTCTGCATGGTAGCAGCTTGCACAGAGATCTTCCTTGTCTGTGCTGATATGGAGAGCAGCCTGCTTCCTTTTCTGCTGAGGAGCTGCTTATGTCCTTGGAGGAGCTGATCACCTCTCCAAAGCCGTTCCTCTGGCTTGAGCAGCCACAGCATTTTTGGCCTGTGCTCCTCTGCTGTGGCTTCTGGTTTCTCAGGCTGAAACCCACATTGTGACTGTTCTTCAGCTCATGTTTTTCATCCTGCTTGCTTGTGCCTGTAGTGCTGCCCGTGAGGATGAGCTGGGTAACATCCAACCACAGGTACCTGGGGTGGGCTCTTGCTCTCTGAGCAGCCTCTTGTAGGGAGGCTCTTCAGAGGGATCTGGACAGACTGGACCAATGGGCTGAGCCCAGTGGGATGAAGTTTAACAAGGCCAAGTGTAGAGTGCTGCACATGGGACAGAACAACCCCCTGCAGCGCTACAGGCTGGGGGGAGACTGGCTGGAGAGCTGTCAGGCAGAGAAGGACCTGGGGGTGTTGGTTGACTGCAGGCTGAATATGAGCCAGCAGTGTGCCCAGGGGCCAGGAGGGCCAATGGCATCCTGGCTTGTGTCAGACACAGTGTGGCCAGTAGGTCTGGGGAGGGGATTGTGCCCCTGGACTGGGCACTGGTGAGCCTGCACCTCGAGTGCTGGGTCCAGTTCTGGGCTCCTCACCATCAGAAGGACATTGAGGTCCTGGAGCGAGTCCAGAGAAGGGCAACCAGGCTGGGGAAGGGGCTGGAGGGCAAATCCTCTGAGGAGCAGCTGAGGGAGCTGGGGGTGTTCAGCCTGGAGAAGAGGAGGCTGAGGGGAGACCTTATCACCACCTACACTGACCTGAAGGGAGGTTATAGAGAGGTGGGTGATGGTCTCTTCAGCCAGGGGACAGGTGATAGGACAAGGGGGAATGGCATGAAGCTGTGCCAGGGCAGGTTTAGATTGGATGTTAGGAAAAAATCTGTTACTGAAAGAGTTGTGAGGGCCTGGAACAGGCTGCCCAGGGAGGGGCTGAGTCACCTTCCCTGGGTGTGTTCAAAACAAGGGTAGATGAGGTGCTCAGGGATCTGGTTTAATTTAGGATGTGAATGGTTGGACTTGATGATCTTAAAGGTCTTTTCCAGCCGTGTGATGCTGTGAGATAAGGCTGTGGGGGCACAGCTACCTGCTGAGCACATGTGCAGGGAGCAGCTTTGTTGGGACAGCTTTTCCTGGAGCCCCAGTGCAGGCTGTGGGCAGTCTGTACCACCCAGCCAGTGCTCTGCTAGCCCACTCTGTAAAAAGCAGAGTGGGAAACAGCTGCCAGTTGGTTAGTGCAGGGGCCACCTGCAGTCAGCCTTCCATGGAAATGAAATTCTTTCCCACTTTATCTAACGGATGTGCCCTGTTGTGAGGTTTGTTTGGTGGGTTTTATCTCCTGTAGTCCATCTTTGTTTTGGAGCCCTGCAGTGGAACATCAAAAGCTGGGCTTTTCCCACCCGCTTACTCAGGGAAGTACACAGCTGGCTGAGCCTGGGGCAGGGCTGCTGTAGGGGGGAAACAGGAGCTTCTGTTGGAGGCAAATGCCCATTTTGCTTCTCCATGCACTGAGGGATCTTGAGTAATAACCTAGGCTAACCTCAGTACTGACAGAAAGGCCTGGGCAAGCCTTCAAACCTGGGAGTGAGAGAGAGGAGCTTCTGCCTGCACAGAAATAGCATCTGAGTTCAGCCCCTGTATCAAAGGGATGTGATGCTTTCGCTGCTCTGGGGAATGTTGAGCCCCTAAATGCTCCTGAGATGCTTGTGGGCCCCAGGTCAAATTGTGCATCCTGATGTCAGGCTGCATGTGCACCCCATGGGGTGGAGGGCTGAGAGCTGCAGGTGCTTGGGCATCCCTTGGGATCTGAGGGTGCTTTGCCTGCCTGCCTGGGAAACCATCAGGGCAGGTTCTTCAGGGGCCACAGGGACTGGCACTGGCAAGGACCAGTGTGGGGAGAAGCTGGAGCTGGTTCCAGCAGTTGGGCTGGGCTGGAGAGCCTGCACTGGGCAGAATCCTGCTGCTTGTGGGCTCTGAGATGCCACCTGGATTGAGGAATGGATCACAAGACTCAAGGGGGTCTTACGGTCCCAGGTTGGTCCATCAGCTGATCTCACCATGGATGTAGGCAGCAGCTTTCCTATTGCTGGAGAGATGATGGGGCTCTGTCTGGACAAAGGTGCTGGGAGCCAGGAGGCTCTAGGTTGTAACTTGTGGCCAGCATCAGTGGTGGGCTCAGGGGCTTGGATCCCTGTCCCCCTCACCTCCCCTGCGGTGAGGCTCTCTACTTGCATCTGCTCCTCAAGCCCTGCATGGGCTCAGGTTTACCTCCTGCCCTCTTGGTCTTCTCCCTGGGCAGAGCTGAGATGCAGCTCTGCTGCTGTGGGAGGACATCAGGAGGGCATCATGATCCCCTGCTGCAAGCTGCTGCTGGTGGGGATCAGCCAGGCTGCACCCTGCTTCCAGGGACTGTGAGCTCAGTCCCCTGTCTGAGTTGGGGAGTGAACCCCAAGGCTTTCCAGCCAGCTAAAGCTGGTGCTACTCTTGTTGTAACCCTGTGGCTCCTAAACCAAGCACCCTGCTGCTACTACTGGCTGCTCACAGAAGCCTAGAAGGCTCTCTGGAGGCACTGGCTGATGTGGCACAGAGTAAACGTGCTTCCCAACCTCACACAAAGTTGTTTTTCTTTCCAGATTAACTGGATTTCTTTATTTCCTTTCCCTGAGTACACTGAACCATCATCCCCAGGGAAAGGAGCTGTCTCGCTCCCTCACCCTTCACTGCAGGGTCCTGCCACAAGCTGGGATCTCACCAGGGCTTTGACAGCTCCCTGGCTTGCAGGGTGTTTCTCCCCTCAGCAGAGCAGCATCCAAGACCAGCTCCTCTTCCCAGCTTTACTTGCTAACAAACTGCAGGAGGGTTTTCCAAGCTGCCTCAGTGGGATGAAGGGTGTAGATGTACACCTTGAGCTAGGCTGTGGTTTTTAAAGCTGCTCTTCCTTTCCTTGTCCTGTTGGGTTCTGCCCTGGGCATGTGTGAAGAAGTGATGTGCTGCAGGTGGGCCTGGGTACCAGCTCTGCTTTCTCCAGGGTAGGGCTGGGTTTTGCTCAGCAGAGAGGGGAGAGAAGCAGCAGCTTTCTCCATGCATGCTCACACTGTGATGCTCGCTGCCCTGCTTGCTGAGGGCTGTGTTGGGACAGTGAGCATGCAGGTCTCAAGAGATCCTTGGGGTAAGGCACTGGGGGTGAGTCTGTTTCTCAGCTGGGTTTCATAGCAGGGTGGGCAGATTGGCTTGGGCAGAGCATGTCCCTTCCATTTGGGGGTGAAAGCAAAGCTGGGGGTAGATAGAAATAGCTCAGATTTGTTAGTGGGGGAAACTTTGGTTGCCGGGGAGCATCTCTTGCTTTGGATTTAAATGAGGGGATGGATCTACTGAATTCCTCCTGAACTCTGCCCTCATCCCAAGCTTCCTACTGACACCAGCTGATCTGCTTCATGTTCATGAGAACCCTTGCCTGCTGAGCTCAGAGCTGCTGGCTGGGACCCAGTTCCCAGGCACTGAAGCAGGAGAGAATCTAAAGAAACCCAGGCTGGAATTGTTTTTCTAGACTGATAATTTCTCCCAGACAGCTCTGTTAGACTCTTAGCCAGCTGGACTTGCACTTTCTTTGCCCAAGGGAGACTCTTGGGATGTCCCTGTGGAGGTGCAGCCTGTCTCCCTCAGGGCTGGGAGCGATGCTCTTGGCAGTGTCCTGTCCTGTGGCTCTGCTTGTAGCCTCTGAATTTAAGTGGCACAGAGGCAGAAAGGAGCAGGCAGGGCTGGTGGGAGCAGCTGGCACTCCAGGGTGTGTGGATGGTGATGTTCAGGCTTCTAAAAGCTGGAAGCATCCTCTGCTCAGGGTGCAGTTCTGGGAGCAGCCTTGCTGGTGGGAGTACAGTGGGTGCAGAGCTGCCTCCTGTGTTCTGAATACTTCAGCTGGATGCTGTGCTCACCCTTGTGCTCCCAGAGTCCTGCACAGGAATGGCAGATCCATCTGGATTTAGCCCATTTTACTTGCTTCCTCCTTTTTCTGTGGAACACCTTTGTGCTTCAGGCTGGGCTTTTCCAACCCTGCTTGCAGGAGGGTGGAAGAGACAAAAAGATGCTTTAAGGTGGCAGCTGGACCCCTCCTGCTGATGCAGGCAAGCTGCCTCTGGAATCAGGAGCCTGTGTTGCCTTGCTGATGACAGCCATGTGCTGCCCAGCTTGGCAGGGCTGGCACTGGGCTCTTGCACACCCAAAGGGCTTGCACACCCACTCCCCACAGCCGTGTGAGCTGTGTTATGCTGCCTCTGCTCAATGTTTTCCTCTGGGTGCTGGATGTCCCAGCCCCTCTGCCTGGCCCAGGCGTGGGAACCCTTTGGTGAAGTGCTGCCTTGGAGAGTGGTCCCCTGGGTGGGATGTGTCTGTGCTTGGAGGATGAATGCTGGAGGATGAAGGGCAGCAGCAGCAGCAGTGTGGGCTGCAGCCCCTGCTCTGTGAACCCAGCCAGCAAGCCTCCAGCCCCTGGGGACCCTCTGGCCATTGTATCTGTCATGATAGCAGAAAACACTTCTCTGGGGCTTCTGTTTCCTTGGCTGAGCCTGGTGGCTGGCTGGCTCCTTTGCACATGTTCTGTGCCTCTTGCTGGGCTTTCCAGCTGGGTTTTCCCCTCCACCTCCCACTGCAGAGGTCTGCACTCTGACCCTGTGCATGCAGATTTGCAAGGACTTTGCTACAAAGGACAGGCTTTTCCTCTGCTGTCATGGGTTAGTGGGTGCAGAGGGCTGCCTGGGGTGTGGGTCTGGGCTGGCAAGGAAGGAAGGAAGGAGGGGGACTTCCCAGTAGCCAAGGAGATAGGCTACTGGGGCTTCTGTGCCAGGGAGCTGGGTAGGAAGGGAGATTTGGGAGCTCCATCCTGGGACCATGAACTGAGGGAGGAAGAAGGGTGTTGCAGCAGCTCTGGAAGGACAGCAGGGATGTGCATGGGGATGGGCACAGCATTACTGGGACCAATGCTGTTTCTGCCTGAACAGGAGGGGTGCATGGTTTGCACCCTGCGGAGGGGCATCCAAAGGAGCCTGGCACCATCAGAGCTTTGCACAGGGAACATTGGCTTGTCAGGAGAGGCTTCTCTTCCTCCTTCTGGTCACCCTGCCCTGTGGCTTCTGCACCCCATTAATGGGACCTAAGTGAGGTGGGACTGCAGAGCTCTGCTCCCAGCTCTGCTGGACAGGCTGGCCACTCTGTGTGGCACATCACTCACTGAGCTGTTGGTGCAGAGTCCTTGGCAGAAGTGGCTTCACCACACCAGACCCATGTGTGGCTGGTGCACACCTGCTGCTCCACACTGTGCCTTTGGGATGGGAAGTGAGGTGGTGTTACCTCTGAGCATATCCATGTGTACCCTTCCAACTCCAGCCTGCACCATTCCCACCCCCACAGCGCTCGGTGGGGCTGGGAATCTCCACTGTCATGTCTTGTAAGCACTACCCCTGCTGTCCTGCCCCTCATGAGCAGCAGCCAGTCCTCTAGCAGCATATGTAGAGTTGAAAGGAGCTGGCACTTGCTTGAAGCCTGCCTCAGATGAAAGGCTTTCCCTTCACAGCCAATCTCCCATCTCTTACATCTTCATGTGTTACATTCTTTGCCCTGGAGCAGGGCTGGAAACCTGCTGCTGTAACACTGACCTGCTAAGAGGGCTGGTGGCAGCGTAGGACGTGGGAGATCTTGGCTGTCACGCTGGATGCTGCTCCCAACTGGGGGTGGGAACCAATTGGTTTTGCTCCCTGGGAGTCTCTGTCAAGGGCAGAGTCCCAGCTCAGGCTGTGGATGGTGAGGGTGTGGGGTCTGCATGGTGCTTAATGCCCATAGAGGATGGATAATCAGCTCTGACCCTTCGTTTCAACTGCATTCTAACTCATGTGTGTGTTTTTTGGGGGGGTTTGGTGGCTGTTTGGGACTAATCATGGGGCTTGCTCTGCATCTGCAGCTGATGGCAGCTTAATGCCAGCCTTGCAGCTCGGACAGATGGTCTGACTGCACTATGGGGGTGTTGAAATACAGGAATCATTGTTTACAGGCAGAAAACTGCCTACGTGGGAATCGACACCCAAAACTGATTGGAATTCACTCAGAAGGAGCCCATGGACTCAGTCAAGGAAGGATGTGTGCAGTGGGCTCCCTCCCCTGGGGAAGGGGCTGTCAGAGCAGCTCAGAGATGGAGAATCATGGGGCTGGAGAAGGCAGAGCCATCACCTTGTGTCCTGGGCAAGCAGTGTGACCTGGCCAGGCTGGTGGGCATTGTCCTCTGCTCCCAAGAGCCAGACTCCTGGGAAGCAAAGTGCTTAGAGGGCACGATGCTTCATGGTCACAGCTCACTCCTGGAGGTAGGATGCAAGATGATTAGAGGGCTGGAGCAGCTCCCCTATGAAGAGAGGCTGAGGGAGCTGGGCTGGTTCAGCCTGGAGAAGAGAAGGCTGCGGGGGGACCTCATTGCAGCCTCCCAGTCCCTGAAGGGAGCAGAGGAACAGGAGGGGAATCCGCTTGTTAAAGGGCAGAGACTGGCAGGACAAGGGGGATGGATTAAAACTAAAGGAAGGCAGGTTTAGATTAGATATTAGGGGGAAATTTTTTACAGAGAGAGTGGTGAGGGGCTGGAACAGGCTGCCCAGAGAGGGGGTGGGTGCCGCATCCCTGGGGGTGTTCAAGGCCAGGTTGGATGGGGCCCTGGGCAACCTTGTGTAGCTCCAGGCCTGGAGGTTGGTGGCCCTGCCTGTGGCAGGGGGGTTGGAGCTCTGTGATCCTTGGGGTCCCTTCCAACCCAGACCAGCCTATGATTCTGTGAGCTGTGGGGGGGGTCCCAGGCTGGGTGGCAGGTGAAGAGCAGCGAGGTGGCTGTGGGAGCATGGCCTCTCCTGCCTTGGCAGCGAGGAGCAGGGGCACATTCCTCTGCCCTGACTTCAAAGGTTGTTGCTGCATATACAGAGCCCAGCAGCCTTGGCAACCCTAGCTGGCTGGAGGGTTGGCAGCAGCTGTTTGCTGCTGTTCCCTGGCTCTGCTGGGCTTCTGCTGCCCTTTTGGCCTCACCACTTTGGGAGAGATGCCCGCTCCCTCGCTACAGGAGCCAGGGTATGTGCTCTGGGTATGTGACTTTGCTGTCCCCTGGCCTGCTGCTCCCAAACCCCTTCCAGGCAGCTTATGTTGGTGTTGTTTCTACCTGCTCTCTGAGTCTGTACTGTCCACTGTTACGATCTTAAGGGAATTTGGAAGCACCTCTAATCTATGTTTTGGTCTTGGCACCCTCTTGGAGGGGTATCTCCTCCTTCCATGAGGAAAGACACCCCCAGCTTAGCATCCTATGTTAAAATGGAGTGAGATCAACCAGGTGATGAGACGAGGGAATGGCCTCAAGCTGTGCCAGGGCAGAGTCAGATCAGATGTTAGGGAAAAGTTCTTCCCTGAAAGAGTTGTAGGGATGTGGAACAGGCTGCCCAGGGAGGGGGTTGAGTCACCAACCCTGGGTGTGTTTAACAGAGGGGGAGATGAGGTGCTCAGGGATATAGTTTAGCACGGGATAGGAACAGTTGGACTTGCTCTTAAAGGTCTCTTCCAACCTAGTAATTCTGTGAGATCAAGTCCCAAGGGCATGCCTGCCAGTAGGATGGGACATGGCTCCTGGTCTGGAGCATCTTCATGGCACACCAAAGCCCAGAGGAACCGGCTGGGCGAGTGGGCTGGTCCCCACCAGCTCCCTTGCTGCAGCACAGCATCCAAGCTCCATGCCTGGGCTGTGGGAGCTGTAAAGAGAGTTAAGCACAGGGAGTGCCTACTTGTGTCTTGCTTCCTGGGCTATTTGGGGTCCCAGGTCTTAACCTTTCTCCAGAGGAGAGTGAATCTGGGTCTGTGCTGCTTCTGCAGGGAGCACGAGCTGCCCATCCTCAGGCATCTTCAGCTGAGCAGAGCAGGGACAAGCCACATCTGTACAGGAGGAGCAGACATGAGCTGCCACCTGAAAGAGAGGGGCCAGGCAAAGGTGATACCTGTGTTCATAACTCACTTGTCAGGGCTGGGTCAGGCCCAGCAGGTGCAGGCCCAAGTCCTCCTGCGTTGCTGCTCCTCTGCACAGTTAACACAAGACCTGTGTCTGTTCCTGTTGCTTTATGCTGACTCTGGGCAGGGAAGGGGTTATCCTGTGTTGGCAGCAAGCTGCTCCCTTCAGCCAGGAGCTCACCTCGTGCAGTTACATCCTTAGGTGAGACACGGTGTCCTGTGGTTTCTCTCCTGGCTCAAGCAGGGCAATATCTGCTGGAGAAGAGCTCTGTGGAGAAGGACCTGGGGGTCCTGGTTGATGACAGGGTGGCCATGAGCCAGCAGTGTGTCCTGGGGGCTGAGAGAGACAATGGGATCCTGGGATGCATCAGGAAGAGTGTGGCCAGCAGGTCACAGGATGGGATCCTCCCCCTCTGCTCTGCCCTGGTCAGGCCCCACCTGGAGTGTTGTGTCCAGTTCTGGGCTCCCTGGGATAAAACAGCCAGGGATCTCCTGGAGAGAGTCCAGAGGAGGGACAAGGAGATGCTGAAGGGCCTGGAGCATCTCCCCTGTGAGGAAAGGCTGAGTGAGCTGGGGCTGTTCAGCCTAGAGAAAAGAAGACTAAGGGGGGATCTGATCAATGTTTATCAATATCTGAAGGATGGGATGCAGGGGGAAATGGCCAGCCCCTTTTCAGTGTCTGTGGGGACAGGACAAGGGGCAATGGCTGCAAGTTGGAGCACAGGGACTTCCACACCACCATGGGGAAGAACTTTTCCCCAGTGAGGGTGAGGGAGCCCTGGGACAGGCTGCCCAGGGGGGTGTGGAGTCTCCTTCTCTGGAGAGATTGCAGCCCCATCTGGACTTGTCCCAGGGACCCTGCTTTGGCAGGGGGTTGGACTCGATGAGCTCTGGAGCTCCCTTCCAACCCCTGGGATTCTGTGAATATCCCTCTGCCCTCAGGGGAGGGGGAGTGAGCGTGCTGGGCTGTCCTGAGTGCTGTTGGAGGTGTTGGGATTTTCCAGCCCTGGCTCCTTGCCTAGCTTTTCCTGAGCCATCCAGGTGACTTCAGCTGCATAACCCTGTCCCTGTGCTGGGAGTGTTGCTGCAGCCCAATTAGGAGATTAAAACCTGCTATTAGGAGATGAGATTGATGGGGCATGTGCCAGCACTGGTTTCTTGCTCTCAGCTCCTCCAGCTGCCTGTGGTTCATTGGCTCTGTCAAGTCTCCTGAGCTTCTGCTTGCTTCATCTCAGCCCTTGAGGGGACTGCAGAATAAGGCTCTTGCCATAGATGTGTCTGTGCCCCACAGAGCAATTTGGGTACAGCCCTTGTGGTGGAGAAGGGGGCCTGACTGTTGTGTGGGATAGATGCTGTGGGTGTTCCACATCACTGGGACTCTTCCTGGCCACCAAGTACATTCTCTGTGTCCTTGTCTGCTTGGCTTGAGCACTGTTCAGCCATCTCCCCCCCTCAGGGAAAGGCAAATGCCCTTCTGTCACTTAATGTGTCTGCTTTCCCCCTTACTGGGTTAACTGGTGCAGTAGCACATGGAAGACAAGCTGTGGGTAGGTTGTTCCTCCCCCCAACCCTGGGACTCATTCTGCAGGGGGGTCATGTCTGTTCCCAGAGCCATGGCAGGCTCTGGCTGTCCTCTTGGCCACTGATAAGGCTTATCTGCCTTCTGCTGGAGTCCCTGTGGATCTGCAGGGGTCAGGATTTCTCCCTTGCTTTTATCTAGGCTGTTTTTATGAGGCTTTGATCTGACTTTGCTTGCTGACTCTGGGTGAGGGATGCTGCTCTTGGGGGGGCTGCAGACCCTGGGAGTGAGAGTGGGGTGGGAAACCTCCTTCACCCCCAGTCCAGTGAACCTTTCTCTGTGGCCAGCACATCCAGCCTGCACTGCCTGGGGAGGAGGAGTGGGACAGGGTTTACTCTGGGCTGACCAGCTGGTTTTGCTCTGTGTTTTCTTGCATGTGCTGTCCTCTCCCACGTGGATTCTGGATTATTCATTCCTAGGTAAGTCCAGGGTTTATCTCCTTTCTTGGATGGAAAGTGGGGCAGGGGAGGCTGGGATGCATTTGGGTTTGACACACAAGGCTGCCTGGTGTGATGGGAACTCACAGCTTCAAGGGAGCAGAGTACGTGTGTGTGGGAGGCTGATGCTTGGCTCAGCCAGTTCCTGGGCAGTCACTAGCCCAGCCAGTGTGTGTGGGTGCCTGGAGGGCTTCTCTGCAGGGAGGGGGAGGTTCTCCTGCACAGGGGTGAGCAGTGGGGAGAGGGGGAAGAAAGAACTGATCCCATCTTCCCACTGCCACAAAGGAAACTCCCCCTGCTCCCCTTCTCCTTGTTGTTAGAGTGTGAATAAAGCGTGGGGTGGGCTGTGTCTGAGCACCACCTGGGTCAGAAGGCATCAGTGGTTGGGGAGAGAGGGTGAAGATGGACAGAAGGATAGCTGGAACACTTTAAAGTGGGGACAGTCTCTCTCTTTCTGCACCAGCAGCCAGAGTTGGTTGCTTTCCATCCTGGGCAGGGTGGCAAGGCTGGCTTCTCTTGTTCAAAAAAAGGGTGGGTGAAGTACTTGGGGATCTGGTTTAGTTTGGGATGAGAATGGTTGGACTTGATGATCTTCAAAGGTCTTTTCCAACCTTGGGATTCTCTGATTCTCTTGATGCTCCTGCAATCCCACCATGTGACTGGGACCCACCCCAGGCATCCCTGGATGGACCAAACCCCCCCTTCTCCATCCAGCTGTAAACCTTCTATCAAAACCTAAAATCTTGGCCACCTCAGCTTCGTGCTCAGGCTGTTAATGCTCTGTGATCACAGAGAAGGCTGCAGCTTCTCTTCCTGGTCCTTCTCCAGGCAGAAGTGATGCCCTTCAAGTTGTGCAGGAGAGTGTGTTAGGGCTGGGCAAGCGATGCTGAGGGTTGCAGGACTCAGCTGTGTGATACTGCCACGCTCTTGCTCTAGTCCCACCAGCAGTATGGAGCAAGGGGGGGATAAGGGGCAGGGGGAGGCAGCTTTTCATGAGGTTTGGTTTGGTTTTTACCTCATCTTACCCCTAAGGCTCCAGAGTGGGCAGCTGTGAGTCCTTCACTGACTCTCACTGCCAGCTCTGCTGGCCTAGAACTTGTTTGCTTGGAGTGGCTGGCTGGTGCCTCCCTGATCCTGCTTTACCTGGCTGTGGCTTTCTGTGCCATCCCCCAGCCTCCCTCCCCTCACACTAATGATCCCTTCTGACAGCCCTGTTTGCTCACAGCGTTTTTATGGAGACTGATCTGCATCCTGGCATCTGTCTCTTGGATCTTACTGGGCCCTGAAGCACATATTGGGCCAGGAGAAGGACTGTGTAAACCCCTTGTGGTTTGCTGTTCCTGGTCCAGAAGATCTCGGGGTAGGGGGGGATGTCTCTAAGGTGCCTGTAAGGAAGCTGGGGAGGAACTGTTCCTGAGGGCATGGAGCAATAGGATGAAGGGTGATGGTTTAAACTAGAAAAGAGGAGGTTTAGGTTGGAGATTAGGAAATAGCTCTTCAATATGAGGGTGATGGATCACTGGCACAGGGTGCCCAGAATGGTGGTGGAGGCCCCATCCCTGGAGATATTCAAGGTCAGGCTTGCTGGGGCTCTGAGCGTCCCTGAGTGTCCCTGCTCACTGCAGGGGTGGGACTAGATGACTTAGAGGTCCCTTCCAACCTAGAACATTCTATGATTCTGTGTCCTGCTGGATGCTTTTCTCCCATGGCTTGTGTGCCAGACCTGGCCTACCTCAGTGCCTTGGGGAGCAGAGTGCCATGTCCTCACCTCGTGTTCTCTCTTTGCCTGCCATAGGCCTCAGCCTCAGCACTAACCACTGTGCCCCTGGAGCGAGGGCAGCCCCTGCCTGGGCTCTCCTTCAGCTGGAGGGCTGGTGGTTCTCCCCATAAGGGATACACAAGGATGGGTGCATGGATCTGGGGCCCCCAATACAAGAAGGATGTGGAACTGTTGGAGAGGGTTCAGAGGAGCCACGAAGATGCTCAGAGGGCTGGAGCAGCTCCCCTACAGAGAGAGGCTGAGGGAGCTGGGCTGGTTCCTCTTGGGGGGACCTCATTGCAGCCTTCCAGTCCCTGAAGGGAGCAGAGAAACAGGAGTGGATTCAACTTTTTAAAAGGATAGACAATGACAGGACAAGGGGGAATGGATTAAAACTAAAGGAAGGAAGGTTTAGATTAGATATTAGGGGGAAGTTTTTTACAGAGAGAGTGGTGAGGGGCTGGAACAGGCTGCCCAGAGAGGGGGTGGGTGCCCCATCCCTGGGGGTGTTCTATGATTCTATGAAAACTGAACCCCTGATGCTAGCATTGCTGCTGGGGGTTGGTTTTGATGCATGTGTCTGTTCCAAAGTGCCAGCTGGTTCCTTCACCCAGAGGAGAGCAGGGTCAGGGTAAGCTTAAAAGGCAAGTGTGAGGTTAACAGTCAGTGTGAGTGCTCCCTTCTCACTCCCTGGGACCTTCCCTGTTATTCCCCTTCTGGAAATATCCCCCCACCCTGGGCTTGACTTCAGTAGAGTCTACAGAAGCTGTTCAAAATCTTCAGGGTCAGTTGGTGAAGTGGGGTAAATGGGGAGGGCTTCACCAAAGGTTCTAACACTTAATTGGTAACAGTCTGGAGCTGTGATTTAATGGGAAGCCTGACCTTCCCTGCACAACCTCTGGAGCCCAGCAGCCTGGGAGCAGCACAGCAGCTGCCCAGAGTGCTGCTAACCAGCTCTCATGGAAAAGCCTGATAAGATTTGATAGCCTTGGCATCATCTTAAGAGCACTGACACCAGCTCTAGCCTTTATTTTTCTTCTGGTCTCTGCTCTTTTCTTTGTGTGTGCAGAAGCTGTGTGATGGTCCAAGCAAGTCCCACCCCTCCTGCATGGCAGAGACTCTGCAGAGGCAGTTTTGGCCTTTTTAAAGACAATTTGGAGCCTTGCAACTTAAAAAACCATGGTTTTTTTATTAAAAAATTGCCATTTGTTCTATGTTTCTTGGGCTGGGGTTGCTCTCCTCATGGAAAACGTGATGGGGTGCAGTAGTTTGCCATTAGGAAGGATGTGTGGAGCTGTCAGTGTGCTTGGGCCAAACCCTTCACTGCTGCTCTGGGAATGGAGAGTTTGGGGGGTGCAGGACCCCTTTCACAATGCCCTGTGAATTCCCCTCTCCCCTGCAGCCATCTGTGCCCTCCCTGCCAGTTTGGCTCAGGTGCTCCAGTTGTGTCTTCCCATCAAAACCTCTCAGCTTCCCAGAGCATGGGGTGCTTAGAAGGGACTGGAGCAACCAGCATCAGGCATCCTGGAAGGATGGTGATAGTAACACTATGTGTCTACCTCCTGCCCACTGCTAGAATCATAGAATGGTATGAGTTGGAAGGGACCCCAAGGGTCACAGAGCTCCAACCCCCCTGCCACAGGCAGGGCCACCAACCTCAGACCTGGAGCTACACAAGGTTGCCCAGGGCCCCATCCAACCTGGCCTTGAACACCCCCAGGGATGGGGCATCCACTAGAGGCTGGCTGGAGGATGCCTTACACCAGGGGAGGGTTATTTGGGTCCCTTCTTTTGGGAGATGCTATGAAGATGCATAGCTTGGTAGTTATGAAGTGCTGTGCCCAGCTGTGGATAGGTGAAATAGCTGGGGGGTGGGATGCTGGGGAGGGTGGCAAGGGGGCTCAGTGCTGGAGCATCTTGCTGTGGGAGCTGAATGGGTTGGAGGAGGTGGGGTAAATACAGGATTTGTGCTGGAATTGGTGGGGGACGAAGGGAGAGTGATGCTGGGGAGCAGTGAAGGATGTTATTGCAGGGGCTCCATGAAACAATGAAGAAGGAATTTTCTTTAGCCAGGGAGAATGGAGTTAAATGCTGTGAACAGGGGCAGCTGCTTGTGCTGTCTGCCCTACATGGGACTGCAGCAGTGACAATTCTCCAAAGGGAGAGAGAATGAATTTTAATGAAATCTTGAAAGACTTTAAATTTTCATGTTAACTTCAATTATTCAGGACAGTCAAAAAGCAACTTTAAAGCTTCATAAAAAGAAAGGGGGGGTGTGTGTGGAAAGGCCAGCTTGATATCTTTTTTTTTTCTTCTTCTTCTTTTTCCTTTTTTTTAAGATTAATTGATTTGCATTTTGTGCCCCTGCAATGAAACGTGGATGTTTTCCAGGCAGTGGTGTTGGTTATTGCATCTGACAGCAGTGCTGAGGGGGAAGGATATTGGGAAATGGCTTAATGTTCTGCCTGGGGCATGGTGGAGGTACCAGAAGAGCCTGGGGAGGGAAAAGGCTGCTGTCAGGGTCACAGGGGGCAGTATCCACACTGGGCAGCTAATGGATGTGTTGCTGCTCAACCTAGAAAACTGCCTGTGTGGGAAGGCTCCAGTGCTTTTGGCCTTGGAGGATGGATGCCATGCATCTGTGAGCAGCAGGCGTGTGGGACCACGTGTGCCTGGCTGCCAGCTAGGAGGGGATGTGGTCTGTGCCCCAAGAAATGTGTCCCTGCTTTCTGGGCTGGGCAGGTATGAGCCAGGCAGTGCTGGTGCTGAGAGTGATGCCCGTGGCTCTGTCCCTGCTGACCCTGGGCTGTTTGCAAAGGGGGCAGCTGAGCAGGGGGTACCTCTTGCAGTGAGCTTTCCAGCCTGCTGCTGAGGCTGAGCCTGTGGGAGGGGTTATGATGGAGAAGAGGACAATGTGTGTGTGGCTTCAGTGCCTCCTATCAGCCATATGTGAGGTGTAAGAGCATCAGAGCTGTGCTTGGGCTCTTGGGTGGGTCTGGACTGCCACTAGGTGCCACTGGGTACTGCCACTGCTTGGGTACCACGAAGACATCCACCAGCCCCAGAGGGTGGGACACTCTGCAGGGTCTTTTAAAAGGAGCAGAGGGCATCTCCCCTGTGAGGAAAGGCTGAGCGAGCTGGGGCTGTTCAGCCTGGAGAGAAGAAGACTCAGGGGGGATCTGATTAATGTTTATCAATATCTGAAGGATGGGATGCAGGGGAAATGGCCAGCCCCTTTTCAGTGTCTGTGGGGACAGGACAAGGGGCAATGGCTGCAAGTTGGAGCATAAGAAGTTCCACACCACCATGGGGAAGAACTTTTCCCCAGTGAGGGTGAGGGAGCCCTGGGACAGGCTGCCCAGGGGGGTGTGGAGTCTCCATCTCTGGAGAGATTCCAGCCCCGTCTGGACGCCGCCCTGTGCAATATGAGCTGGGGAGCTGCTTTGGCAGGGGGTTGGACCCCATGAGCTCTCCAGGTCCCTTCCAACCCATGGGATTCCGTGATCTTGTTGTCCAGCCCACAGTACAGGCATTTCAAGTGCCACACTGCAAGAAGGAACCCCCCTGGGATATGGTGGGCTCAGGCTTGGCAGCAGTGAGCATGAAGAAATGGCTGGCAAAGCACAGGGCGAGCTGCTGCCTCCTGTGCCAGCTCATCCCTGCTCACACCACGAGCAGCTCCCTCCTGAGGACCCTGCCCCTGCTCAACCATGACCCCACTTTGAGCAGCCACCATGTTCAGAGCATCCTCAATTCCCACCCATTTCAGCAGCCTGATGCTCTGCAGCCTCAGTGCTCTCAGAGGAGTTGGGGGGTGGGGGGATGCTGTGCATCTTGTGCCCAAGTGCCTGGCTTGCTGCTGGCTGCACAACCTCAAACAAGGAGCTTGCTTCTCTCTCAGTCCTCTGGCCTTTCTCACTCTCCTCTCACTAAACCCCAGGCATCTGTCTGCCTTTCTGTTTCGGATCCCCAGCAGGCTGCTGCCTTGCCTCCCTTTGAGGGTGCCCCACTGGTGCAGAGGGGCTCCCTAGCACAAACACATCTTTTATTCCCCGCTGCTGAGAGCTGCCAGGCCTGGCTCTCTTCCCAGAAAGCAGGGCTGCTTTAGAACATAAGCAGCTATTGTCTTAGCCCTGGAGACTGCGATCTGAGCTCTGCTGCTGGTGGGGAGGGGGGGGTGTTACAGCATGCTAAAGGGACTTGAGAAAGGAGCCCAAGGAATAGGGGAGATTTGCAGGCTCTCAATTATGCATCTCACCAAAAATAAAGCGGGTGCCTGCTCCTCCTTTGACATTGGAATCACTCTTCCCCCCCCCCCCCCACTCCCAGCCCCATCCCTGGGGTGGCTGTTACAGTTAGTTTATGTCTAGCAAAGACTGGGTCCTTTGTCTTCTGTGGGCTGGGGAAGGAAATGGGGGGGGAAGAAGGGGTCCTACTCTAAGGGTCTCTTCCTGGGACTGTACCCCAGCTGGGTCGGGGTCTCTCGCGCTGTGCCTGTGGTTGGGACAGGGAACAGGGTGCCCAGGGAGGGGCTGAGTCACCTTCCCTGGGTGTGTTCAAAAAAAGGGTGGATGAAGCACTTAGGGATATGGTTTAGCTTAGGATGGGAATGGTTGGACTTGATGATCTTCAAAGGTCTTTTCCAACCTTGTGATGCTGTGAAATCGCATAGGGCATCACTCCAGTGAGGTGACAAAGCACCTTGCCACTTGGGCAGCAGGTAGAGCACGTAGCATCCTCTCCCATTCAGCCTTGTGTCCTCAGCCCATCTTGCTGGGGGATACATGAGGGGGGGGGGTATGATTCTGCTGTGGGCTCAAAGGTGCTGCCTCCCAGGGGTTTCCATTCTGGGGGATGCATGGGGGGGGGTTGTGATTCTGCTGTGGGCTCAAAGGTGCTGCCTCCCAGGGGTTTCCATCCTGGGATAATAAGCCATGTGTCTGTGTGCCAGCTCAGCACCCTGGTAGGGGATGAGACCAGCTGTGGGCAGCAGTGGCTGGGCAATGCTGGCTGCTTCCCTGTGTGTTTCCAAGGTGTGATCAGAGCTGGTCAGGGCAGGATGGTGAAGATAGTCTGCTATAAATGAGAGATCCTGCCTGTGCTTTTATTTGAATAAGTTGAAATTCAGCCTGAGAACAAAGGGGAGATGTAGTAAAATGACCAGTGGTGAGTTGTCAGCTGATGCAGGGAGCTTATGTGGCATGGGGAAAATAATGGCTCTCGATGCCCCAGGGACACAGAGGGGCTGGGGGCTGAGCAGAAGGAGGGGTCTGGGGTCCCATCCAGTCCCTGAGGTGCTCATGGTTGTGTTGCCTTGTTTTGGGTCCCTTATTCCAGGGAGCAGGAAGAGCTCTGGTTCTGTGTGAGGACCTGACTGACCTGTTCTTGTTTGTGTCTCTGGCTGTGATTTGTTCTGGGTTCAGCCCTGTAATCCACAGAAAATCACTCCACAGGTAAAATTACAGGCAGGGATGGCTGGGTATAAGGGAAGCCTGGAGTCCTTGCCCAGACCCTTTAATCAGCCTCGAGTCGTGGGGAAGGAGACAAGTTCCTGGAGTGTCTTGTGCCTGTTTTCCCCCTTAGGAAAGCCAGGAGGGTGCAAGGGAGCTAATCATGAGGCTGTTTCACGAATCATTTGGCCATGATGAGCTGCACTCAGGAAAAGAGGGTTTGAAATGCTGAGCTTTTTCAGCTTAATCTGCTGGAGTGGTGATCCTCTGCCACTCAGCAGGCTGATGCCTGCAGCCAGCCTGCTCTGAGTAAACTTTCCCTGGCTTCAATCAAAATGTTAGTGTAGTAGAGACTCTACCCTGGGGGTTTTTTTCCCCCCCCCCCCCCTTTTCCTCCCCCCACCAGTGCATCCCAGTACCCAACCCACTGCAGCTTCTTAAAAGTGTGTTTGGTGGTGGCACAGAGGGGAAACCTCAAATCCTTGCAAAGCAATTACAGCTAATGAGACACTTCCTACACATCTGGTTTCAATTCTGCCTCTCTTTTAGAGTCCAGACTGTTCTTCAGGGCTTGGGAATGGAGGAAGGTGGGAAAAATCCCTGCCTCCTCATCTCCCTTCAGCAGCACCCTCCTCCCAGGGTGGCACTGGGGTGGCTCGTTAGCTCCCAGCTCGCTTGCCAAACCTGAGCAATTAACACAGAGAGAATTGCACCTCTCCAGGGAGGTTGGATTCCAGCAGCAGCAATTATTGGAGGCTGATGGCATGCCAATTGATTGATATGTTTTTGAGAGCCAGGGTAATGTGTTTAATTAGTGTGTAATTTACAAGAGGGGGGACGGCTGGCTGCCCCAGACTTAGGAACATTTTGGAATTAAGTGCCAGCTACAGAGCAAATGAAGATGATTTTCCTCCCCCCTTGGTGTGTGATCACTTAGATTTCATGTCTTTATGTAGGGATTTAATATGAAATGGATGGAAACTGGCTGCTCTGACTCTCTCCAGCCTCTTGGCTCTGTCTGTGGATGCAGAAGGTGCAGCAGAGCTGCCTGACGCCTGCTCCAGGCACTGCAGCAGGTGCCTGTGTGCCCGTGGGTTTTGATGTGACCTTGGTTCCCAGTCCCTGAGCTCCTCTGAGCCAGATCCACAGGGCTTCAGCTCTGATTTCTGCCAGGTCAGGTCTTTGTTTGGATGCAGATTTTATGGATCCTGGGCCCCTCTGGCTGCTGGGTTTTGGCAGCCAAGCGCCTTGTTATCTCGGTGCAGAGCGTGGCCTTGGAGCAGGATGCAGAGGAGCAGGAGGGAGGGTGACAGAGAGGGATTTCAGGAAGTCTGTGTTGCTTTTGTGAGCTGAGCAGCGGGAAGGTGGCGTGGGAACCCTTGGCTTGTTTCCTTGGGAATGAGACAGGCCGACCTGGATCTCGCTGGCAGGCTTATCCGGAGAGGTTGGTGTGAGGGCAAGGAAAGCACGGTGCTGTGGGGTTCCTGGTATCCAGCAGGGATCCTTCCTAGCCCATCCAAGCCCAGCTTTTCAGGCTCCCCAGGCTTCCTCCCTTGGGTGCACCTTGACATCTTGAGAAGATGACTTCTCACCACGTCACTCTTCACGGTGTAGTGGGTCAACCCCTAGCAGGAGTAGGTCAATAAAGCACATGATGGGTGCTCCAGGGTGGTAGGTCTGCTTTGTCCCAGCCATGGCTGCACTCCCCAGGCACGGTGTGAGCACTCTGCATCACTCCTCTGCAAAGCTTTGGTGTATTCCCCTGCTCCAAGTGTGTTCCTGTCCAGGCAGACTTTCTGCTTGTCCTTGGAACAGAGCATCCTGCTCTCCTCTCTGTAAAGTATTTTATTTAGTATATAGTAAAATAAACTTAGATTTCCCCTTCTTGAGGTTAACAGCTGCCTCGCTGAGCTGCAGCACGGCGAAGGGGAGAAATCAAAGCCCCAGTGAAACTTGCTGGAGTTGAAAGGCAGGTCAGGCTCTGGGGTTACTCATCTCAATTGGACTTTTGTTCCCAAAAAATGCGAGGGAGAACTGCCTGCACCCTGCCAGACTGGTGTAATGTCCCGAGCCCTCAGGGAAGAGGGGTGGAGAGGTCAGTGTGTGTGGGAAGGTGCTGGTCTGTCTGGGACTCCAGCTGGTGGTGCTGGTGCTGGAGCAGCGCTGCGTGGGTGGGTGGGACATAACAACCCCCTGCAGCGCTACAGGCTGGGGGGGACTGGCTGGAGAGCTGTCAGGCAGAGAAGGACCTGGGGGTGTTGGGTGACTGCAGGCTGAATATGAGTCAGCAGTGTGTTCAGGCAGCCAAGAAGGCCAATGGCATCCTGGCTTGTGTCAGACACAGTGTGGCCAGTAGGTCTGGGAAGGGGATTGTGCCCCTGTACTCGGCACTGGTGAGGCTGCACCTCGAGTGCTGGGTCCAGTTCTGGGCTCCTCACCATCAGAAGGACATTGAGGTCCTGGAGCGAGTCCAGAGAAGGGCAACCAGGCTGGGGAAGGGGCTGGAGGGCAAATCCTCTGAGGAGCAGCTGAGGGAGCTGGGGGTGTTCAGCCTGGAGAAGAGGAGGCTGAGGGGAGACCTTATCACCACCTACAACTACCTGAAGGGAGGTTATAGAGAGGTAGGTGATGGTCTCTTCAGCCAGGGAACAGGTGATAGGACAAGGGGAATGGCATGAAGCTGTGCCAGGGCAGGTTTAGATTGGATGTTAGGAAAAAATCTGTTACTGAAAGAGTTGTGAGGGCCTGGAACAGGCTGCCCAGGGAGGGGCTGAGTCACCTTCCCTGGATGTGTTCAAAACAAGGGTAGATGAAGTACTTAGGGATATGGTTTAGTTCAGGATGGGAATGGTTGGACTTGATGATCTTTAAGGTCTTTTCCAACCTTGTGATTCTGTGATGCTGTGGGTGGCTGTTGCTGAGCAGAGGAGCAGTCAGGGCTGCCTTTGGCTGGGATGCTTCTGACTCACAGGCGACTTCTGGGGTCAGCGTGGCTGTGGCAGTGCCAGCCCTGGTGTGCCTCAATTCCAGTATAACCCTTCTGGGATTCTTCTCCCTGCCTGTGGATGGGAGCTGGCAGCACTCAGAGGGGATGCTGACCCTCATCTCAGCCCGTGGGTGGGTTCCTCCTTCCCCTTCTTCTGCAGCTGGGTGGGATTTGGGCTTGGAGCAGCGCTCGTGCCTCTTATCCTGGTGGTACAAAGCTGCAGCCCCTGTGTCCCACCCTTCAGCTATTGATCCCTATTGATCAGATCCCCTCTCAGTCTCTTTTCTCCAGGCTGAGCAGCCCCAGCTCACTCAGCCTTTCCTCACAGGGGAGATGCTCCAGGCCCTTCATCATCTCTCCAGGAGATCCCTGTCTGTTTTGTACCAGGGAGCCTGGACACAATATTCCAGGTGGGACCTGACCATGTCACTTGTCCTGTGCCCATTAGGCAGTGTGGGCTGGCCCCCAGCGTGGGGATGTGGTGGGGTGACGTGGTGCCCTGCCAGGGTGATGGGGGGGTGTCCCTTGGGGTGCTGGGGCTGTGCCACTTGTGCCAGCAGCAGAGGCACCAGCGTGCTGTGAAGCAGTGGGGTGGGAAGCACTGTGTGTGTGCAGCAAGTGATGTGTCACTGAGTTTTGCTGCCAGCTGGCTGCTGGCTCTCTGACTGTGCCCGAGGTGACCAGGCTGAGCTGGGTGAGCTGTTTTGCACCCACACAGCAAAAGAGGACGCTGAGACATCCCCTGCTCAGCAGGAACCTCTCCTCAAATGCCCAGTGCCTGCCCACACTGCCATTCACATCCTTTCCCTTGGCAGGGGACCATGATTGCAATGAATCCCCTGTGTCGCAGTGGGCAGACAGCTTTGTGGAAACCCTGACCAAGCACACCTCACTGCTTGGGCTTCTGTGCCCAAACATCCCCAGGAGAAGCCTCCAAGCCCCTTCCTGCAGGTTGATTCTGCTGTCCCAGATGCCTTGCTTCTCTTGTGCCACCTTTTCCCCTTGGGGAGAGGGTTCTTTGGGGGTGCTGCCATGGCAAGAAGGGGCTCTCCTGCTCCCCGGGAGTAGCAGAGAGAGAGGAGGTGGGTCCTGTTCCCTTTGGCAGTCCAGTGCCATCCAGGGGCCTGGAAGAGCCATCCATCTCTTCCATCAACTCACAAAAGGATGTGATGGGGAGATAGTGTGATCCCTGTAATTTCAGAGGCATTGGAGCAGAGAACAGGGAGAGGGAGTGATGCTGGAGCTGGACGTTGATGTTTCAGCTGCACCAGAGCTGCCCCACGGGGTCCTGGCTTTCATTTCTGTTTTTCTTCCTCTTTTTTCTTTTTTAATAAATTAAAATCCCAAAATAGCTGTGCTGCTCCAGGATATTTTTAAGCTGTTTTTCCCCCCTTTTCCTTTCTTCCCCCCATCTCCCAGCAGCTTCTCGCTGACAGGGCTCCCGGTTGCCAATGGAGAAGGCTGCACGTCACTTCCTTGGCATGGGGCCGTCTCCAGCCCTCAATGCTCACTTTGTTTTTCCCCTCATAGCCTCAGTGAGCTGTCAGGGCTCCTCACAGCACCACGTTACCCAAGCCCCACAGCCCTTTGTGGGAGGTGCTGCATGCAGAGCACAGGGGAAACCTCAGCGCCTATCACCCTGGGTACCAGGGTGGTGGGTGGGGTGCTCTGCTCCAGCTGCATCCCCACCTTACTCCTCCTTGGTGTCCTCTATGTGGCCTGGCATGCTCCCTTTCCCTGGGAATCACAGAATCACAAGGTTGGAAAAGACCTTACAGATCATCAAGTCCAACCATTCTCATCCTAAACTAAACCATATCCCTAAGTACTTCATCTACCCTTTTTTTGAACACACCCAGGGAAGGTGACTCAGCCCCTCCCTGGGCAGCCTGTTCCAGGCCCTGACAACTCTTTCAGTAACAAATTTTTTCCTCACATCCAATCTAAAGTCACTCATCTCCATCCTCTGCATCTCACCTGTCTGGCTGTGCTTCCCCTGGGGCTCCATATCTATCCTCTCTCAGCAGCCTTTGAGAGCCCAGCCTGAGGAAACCCTACAAGGACCATGATGTACTCTGCTCTCCCTGCTGCTTTTAACTTACCTAGGAGCTGGTGTGGTCCTGGGAAGAAGCAGAAAGGTCTGGGCAGACTAGAACAGAGGGGCTATGAGTTGCATGTCATGCTAGGAGACACCCATGTCCTGGTGGGGCACAGACCAGGCTGTGAGGACAGCTCCTATTCCATAGGCATCTAGAATGAATGCTGGAATGGTTATAGGACTTCTCTACTGCTCTGGGTTTCCTGCAGATAAAGAAGTTGTGCTCAGTCACAACTATTATGATGCTCAGCTGTTTAACTGTTAAACTTCCTCCTTCACCCTGTGAGCTGGGGACCTTGTTTCATCTCATGCTCTGGTTTCCTAGACTCCCAGCCAGGTGATGTGTTGGGATAGGAGGTGCCACGCTGTGATGGCAAAGGATGTGCCCCTTTGAGTGGAATGGGAAAGCATCTGATCCTTGGTAGCCTGTACTGGGAAGCTGGGATGGCTGCAGGTAGCTCCAGGCTTAGATGCTGAATGCTCCTGCATTGTGAGTCTGGCTTCAGAGGATCATCTATTGACAGGGCAACTGGTGAAGTCTAACAGTCAGTGTGTGAGAGTGGTGAGGGGCTGGAACAGGCTGCCCAGAGAGGGGGTGGGTGCCCCATCCCTGGGGGTGTTCAAGGCCAGGTTGGATGGGGCCCTGGGCAACCTTGTGTAGCTCCAGGCCTGGAGGTTGGTGGCCATGCCTGTGGCAGGGGGTTGGAACTCTGTGACCCTTGGGGTCCCTTCCAACCCAGACCAGGCTGTGATTCTATGATGGTTTCTGAGTCTTTGGTTGCCCTTGTTGTGTCCTCCAAGGCATCCTTTAGCCATCCTTGGAAGGAAAGAGCACAGGCTTCTCCATGGATTGAGTGAGCCCTGGTATCTGATCTGGGATGCCTGGGGTGTGTGGCTGATACACAGCAGCCAGTGCTGGGATGCTCTGAGAAGCTTTTTGTTGTTGATGTTCATGTATTGAGCGTTCTGGATCTGAGGATCTCTGTTTCTCCCTTGTTTTGCTGTGCATGATTTGGGCTGTTGCAGTGTGTAGCATCACCAGTAGCATCAGCATCCTGCTGCTTTCTGGTTACCTGCAGATTTGGGAACCTATATTGCCAGGAAAAACGTGTTTAAATCAGTGGGCTTGGTGACCCAGCAACAATCTTCTGGGGTGACCTGGGAGCTGATGCCCAACGCTGCCTGGAAAGGGCTGGAGGAGCTGGATGGCATCTCCCCTGGGTGTCAGTAGTGGAGTGTTGGAGGAGGGGTTTGGGGGAGGGTAGGAACACTGTCTATTTTCTTGTTTCTAACTGTTTTCTTCTCTCCTTTTTCTCCTCCCCTGCTTTCTAAAGAACATAGGAAGCTTCTTGCTGGTAAGTGGTGGTGCATCATGCAAAAAAAAAAATACACCATTTTATTCCATCCACCATCAGAGTCACTGGCTAGTCTGTGTCATCCTTCCATCCACCCAGGATGTGCTGGAGCAATAGAAACCTTCTGGAGGTGGGTACAGGTGCACCCATCCCCATGGCCTCAGGGCTGCAGAGCCTGCACTCACCTCAAAAGGGGAGCTATTGCTTTTAGATCACAGTTTGAAGAGCTGCTTCCCTCTCTTGCCTCCACCTTTGCCCAGCCTGATGTTGTCACTCATTTGGATTGCTACTCACCTTGACCAAAGCAAGGGTCAGCTGCTGTGGCACCGAGCCTCTGGAGTGCTGTGGGTACCAAACTGTGATCTAAGGACACTTCTCACCTAGCACTTGTCTCATATCCCACTCCATCCTCAGCCTCTCACCTTCACTGGCTTCCTGGGGAGGGTGGGGGAGAGCAGTGGCCTGGCTCCTACTGGAGGTAGCACGATGGGTTTGCTGGTGGCCTGGCCTGGGGGGGCTTTGTGCCATGTGCTGTGTGTGGTGTAATTAAGAACAAGGGCTGAGCATCGCTGCCAGCAGGTCGAGGGCAGAGGCTGTGTGTGCCCCTGTGCTGGCTGAGCTGTTAGTTGTGGGGCAAACACCCCAGAGACAAGTCTTCTGGGTGCCTTTTTAGCAAAAAGGAACTGAAGGGGCGTGTGGATTGAAGCCTCCAAGATGCTCCTGTCCCTGCTCCTCCTCTCCCTGCTCCTCTGGTCCCCTCTCCTGCCCTGCACTGTGTCTGTGGCAGCTCATATCTGTCTCCTGCATGGACAGA
Organism: Porphyrio hochstetteri; assembly: GCA_020800305.1. Taxonomy (NCBI): domain Eukaryota; kingdom Metazoa; phylum Chordata; class Aves; order Gruiformes; family Rallidae; genus Porphyrio; species Porphyrio hochstetteri. Next base: position 5,166,862 of record CM036926.1, on the reverse strand, counting down.
TGTTTTACACAGAATCCCAGTCCTTAAACCAAGCTGTGTGTGTGCCCTGGCTGATGAAAGCAGGGAAGGTTGTGGGGTGTACATGGTGGCAGGCTGTGTGGCTGGGTGCCCACTTCCCTGGGCTCCCTGGTGCTGGGAATCCCAGGAGCCTCCCAAGCCAGCTCCTTTGTTTGGTGGCTGTGGAGACAGAGTGTATGAAAGGAAGGTGCTTGGTGTGTGGTGGGACCTGGCAGGTCACCTCATGCCCTCCCCTTGCACACACAAACCTTTGGTGCACATCCATGGGCTGTTCTGGGTGGAGGGATGGGGTAAGCAGGGTGCCTGCCCATGCTGTGAAAGGTCCCAGGTCTGTGTTTGCTGTGGGTGGGCAGATGCCCTCTGCTTGTATGGACACGTCTAGGTGTGGAGTTATCCAAACTGGGTTTGGGTTTTGGGGCTGCTCCTCTGCCCAGACCGTGCTCATCCTGCAACCTTCAGGCTCTCTGCTGACCCACACACAGAGGGGGGTGAGGAGATGCCTGTTTGGTGTGATGTGGGGTGGGATGGAGCTGCAGCAGCTCAGCTCACCTTGGCCTGGGCATCGTGGCTGGATGCATCAAACCCCACTGAATGAAAAGGGTGTTACACCAGGACTGGACCAGCTCTGGCCAGGGAGCTGCTTGAAGATATTGCTGGGCTGTTTCTTCCCTGTTCTGTGCCCTTGGTGAGGTGTTAACATACTGTGAAGATCGGGTAAGGGTTTGCTTGGAAACCTGCCCTTGCTGCAGCGGTGCTGGAGAGAGAACAGAGGCATGTGTAAGTTTTATTGAAAGCCACCTACCCCTGGCCTGGACCCAGGTCCTGTCTGGGGCCAGGAGAAGCAGGGAGAGCAGCTATCCGAGCTGACAGCATCCCCTGCCGGCTGCTGCTCCCTGTGCTGCAGCCCTGAGATGTGGAAACGCCACTGAAGAGCCTTCTGCTCGCCTTCTGCTCCTCTCCTGGGTGCTCACAACACCGGTGTAAGCGTTTTCCCTGCAGCTGTGTGGCTGACAGCCTCATGGACCCTGCTTTTTTTACCTCCTGGGTAGCAGGTGGGCAGGAGAACAAGGGTCTGGGTTCCCAGGGCTGCCTCACCATCTCCTCATCCAACCTGCAAGCCCCTCAGTGCCTGCAAGTGGACTCAGAGTCGGGATGTTCAGTGGTAGGAGAGGGTGTCCTTTCCCTTCCACCCCTTCCTGCAGGCTTGGGGAGCTCCCCTTCCCAATCCAGCTGGGTGCACGCTCTGTGTGTGGTTTCTGCTTGCTAGGGATGTGCTTGAGCTCTCTTGTTTCACATCACTGTGTAGCTGGGGGGGGACGTTCCTCCCCCTGAGGGAGCAGCCTGTGCTGGGTTTGTCTGGAGCTGGGTGATGGGCTGCGTGCCCTCAGCTCTGCAGAGGGGACGATGCTGCAGCCTCTCCCCCTGACAGTAAATCTGCCTCTGCTGCATTCCCAGGAGTCCTGTCTCTCACTGCTCTGTGGCTCTTGAGGTCTGCCTGCTTGATGGGAAGTGGGTAACAAAGCTCTGCTGTGCCCAGCAGCTTGGATCAGGGCCCAGGGCTGGCACCTTGCTCCGTGCTGGGTGCTGGATGCAGGCAGGACCGAGCGCTGCCTGTGGGAGCCTGTACCCACCTCTGTGGCTGGTGCTGATGCTGAGGGGCACAGAGCTGCATCTCTTGAAGATGTGGGGGTAACTTCTGTCCTGTCCAGGCTGTCCTGCAGCGGGACTGACTCCTGGGACCACAGCAGCACTGGTGCAACCCCTGTGTGGGGAGCAGGGTGCAGCATCCAGCTGAACCAGGGGCAACGGGCTGCTCCCCTGCAGAGCCCTGGGTGAGGAGGAGGAGGAGGAGGTGGAGAGCTGCCCCACTGCCCTGTGGCATGATGCTGAGCTCGGTGGAGCAGCTCTGGATGAAGGCTGGCAGGCTCTTTCCTCAACGCTGCTCCCAGCACTCCCTCTGCCTGCAGCACTTGGCAGCTGCTGCTGGCAGGATGCACTTGGTGTGGGGTGCAGGTGGTTCCTGCTGTCACCATGGATTTTGTGCGGGGTAGGGGTGTCCCTGCTTCACCCTGCTGCCGTTACCCAACCCCTTAAATGCTGGGCTGGGTGGGTGGGCACAGAGGAGGGGTGGTGAGGTACCAACAGAGAGCTTTCATGCTCTCTGCATGCCTGGATCTCACCAGCCTGCTGTGTTTCCTCACTGGTTGGGCTCTGCTGATGTAGTTTTAGGGCTCTGAGGCCCATGTGAAGTTACAGGCAGTACCCTAACTCCAGCTGATGCTGCTCTTTCAGGCAGACCCCCACCCCTGTTGCTGAAGGATGTCATTCATTGTCTGGAAGCACTCCAGTGGCAGCTGCTTTCTCAGTGGGAAGGTATCCAGAGTGCCAGGAATAGGTGCTAATTTTAGCCTGCTGCTGGGTGTTTGCTCCAGAACTGTGCTTGGAGGTTTGTTTCATCCTTTGTTTTCTACTGCTTTTCCCTGTCTGTGCCCTTGGGGAACTCTGCACTGGCTGATCCTCCCCCCCCTTCACAGAGGAACAAGCTGAGGTCAGCTCATCAGAGCAGCTGGTGTGTGGTTGGAAGAGGGTTGGCAAAGGGATGCCTTGGCCAACTCATCACGTGGAGAGGCCAAGGGATGGGATGTTTTGGGGAGGCAAGGCTCTTGTTCTGGTGGAGGGAGGTGATGCTGTCTCTGGGAAGCAGCAGGCAGCAGAGCCAGTTCTGGCTCCTGGAAGATCATGACAGGCTGTACCCCTCCCTAAAGTTTTTTTTGACCCCCAGCAAGGCAGAGGCCTCCCCTTCCTCCTCCTCTTCCCCCCCACTCCGACCTCCCCCCCCCTTCTGACCTCCCCCCCCTCCAGCCATCCCCCCCCTCCAGCATCCCCCCCTTCCAACCTCCCCCCCACAGCGTGTCCCCCCCCCACAGCGTGTCGTCTCCCCCTCCTCCAGCCTTCCCCCCCCAGCCTCCCCCACCTCCAGCATCCCCCCCCAGCCTCCCCCCTCCAGCCTCTCCCCGCTCCAGCATCCCCCCCCTCCCCCAGCATCCCCCCCCTCCCCCAGCATCCCCCCCCTCCCCCAGCATCTCCCCCCTCCCCCAGCATCTCCCCCCTCCCCCAGCATCTCCCCCCTCCCCCAGCATCTCCCCCCTCCCCCAGCATCTCCCCTCTCCCCCAGCATCTCCCCTCTCCCCCAGCATCCCCCCCCTCCCCCAGCATCCCCCCCCTCCCCCAGCATCTCCCCCCTCCCCCAGCATCTCCCCCCTCCCCCAGCATCTCCCCCCTCCCCCAGCATCTCCCCCCTCCCCCAGCATCTCCCCTCTCCCCCAGCATCTCCCCTCTCCCCCAGCATCTCCCCTCTCCCCCAGCATCTACCCCTCCCCCAGCTTCCCCCCCCAGCATCTCCCCCCCCAGCATCTCCCCCCCCAGCATCTCCCCCCCCAGCATCTCCCCCTCCAGCATCCCCCCCTCCAGCATCC